>CM075352.1:168490000-170990000 GCA_037693485.1 Kitagawia praeruptora | reverse complement strand
TAGTTTCTGTTGAACCTTATTAATGGTGAATTATTGGCCCTCGTGGCAATTGAAAAGTTGATATAACCGATTCCTTCATAAAATGAGATGAAACTCTATTGTTTATCGAAATTGTCGTCGTTATTAAAATTGTCATCACTATTTACACTTACTGAGCATTGTTGGCTCACTCTTGCTTCTATTTATTTCTCCAGTTGTTAGAGGTGATCAGAGAACCTAGTGGTCAGTTGGTATAGCTCTATAGACAGCGAGAGGAGACATTCGAGTGATGGACTTTTCAAAGAATGGATGGGGAATTGTTAAGGTTGGATACTTAGTTAGACATTGAATTTGTACATTCATAAATTTGTATAATATACTTTTATTCTGAAATTTGGTTGTAATAATGTAATTGATAGTTTGTTTCATACCATAACCTGTATGCGATCTTGGTTAAGGGGTTTTTATTATTAAATGTTGTTTATATTCAGAGGTGTATATTATTGTTGTTAGTGGCCCCATCTCTGTACCCCGGATTTTGGGATGCTACGCTCTATCTTAATCTCTCTGCAAATAGTAAAGAAACAAAACGCTCTACTAAAGTCATCTCTCTAAATAACTGTTTATCTAAAGTCGGCTTCCCTCCGATGGTGGTTTATCCATCGATCGGAGGCCCTCTCTCCTATTTTTCTCCCCACTATCTTCCTCTCCTTTTCTCCCTTATCTTGTTTTTTAGTGCTTTTCATTCAATAAATCGAGCTTTAAGTCTCGAAAATTCTTTTCGAATTTTCTCAAATCTGCTTTGGATTAGAGCTCGTTTTTGCAAATAAACACAATTTTTAAACTCAAAATCTCTTGCTTAACATCATTTCAAAATTTGGTGTAAATCCGAGATCTTTGACTTTTTGAATTTGTATTGCTTTGTCACGCATTATGCGTCGTGTGTTGTCTGTTTTATTGTTAGATGTATCGCATTGTGCGAGTGCTCCCTTTGCTACGTTATTGAAAATGAATTATATGGTTTATTGGGAGATCTTGATTTATCGCATCGTTGATTCTTTCGACATGTCTATAGTTGGTTTCCGGTATGTAGATAGCTGGGGTACGGCTGGGACGGTGGTAAAAATCGCATGTGCTTACCTTTCACAACAAAAGTTCGTTCATAATATGAGGCTTTTGCTACCTCTATCTGAACACTGCTATATCCTCAGAATTATTCTGAGGGTCAATTGTGAAGCTATTGATTTCAGGAATGATGCAGGCTGGATTGCTCGGACGGTCGTGGAAGTCATTTTTAATTTTAAGAATATTTGTATTGAGATGTTTAAATAATCCGGAAACAAATCGACTAATTATTTAGCTCGTTTCTTTGTTTTTCAACCAGGTTGTACGGTGAGTTGTCTCCATTAAGTCTTTTTCAAGTTATTAATGTAATCTGCATTTAATTTGGCAAAAAAAAAAAAAGAACCATAATAACTTGACACATATATTTATATCTAAAATCTAGATGTAAAATTAAATTTGTACATGTATTATATACAAGGAAAGTGAATAAAATTTTAAAATATATACATGAATGCATAAAATAATGGTGTTATTTATAATGGTTAGTTAAAATGATATAAAATACTCCCTCCGTCCCAATATACATGTCCTTTTCATTTTTGACTGGTCAAATTGACCAAAGTTTGACTGAAATTTATATGTATTATATAATTAAGAATATATATATATATAATTAAAAAGTATACGTAATCTATTTTAAAATGTAACTTTCGGTTGCTATCAACCCTTGATCTTTCCGGCCACGTAGCAATTTCTCAATAAGAGGAGATCACTCTTTTTCCCAAAGAGGTTTTTTAACGAGGATCTCCGTCTTCATTGGCAACTGGGTGGTCCATTCACAGGGGCTGTATTGGTACCAATTGGTCTCCATCTTGCCGTCTTCCCCTCTACTTCTTTGTGAATGATCTTCTCATGCTTCCCTGTTGCGACGACATGTCGCCGACCTTCGGTGGCGCGTGCAGGGTTTGTTACAGTTTGGTTTTTGCAAGGATGTAGTGTAGGTTTTGGTTGGATGTTGGCTGGAGTTTGAAAGGGATTGGGGTTTTTGTTGTGAGTGGGCTTGCTTTCAAGCAAGCTGAGTTCCTTTCTTGGTGGTGGCATTGATAGGGGCAGCGAGTCAATATTGCATAGAGATTCCCGATCGGAGGTTCGAGGCCCGGTCGGATTTAGGTTGCAGTGATTAGAGTTACTTGCTGTCAAAATGTTATCACTAGGAGGTGCTTTGGCGAGCTTGGTGTCAGGTGAACAAACGGCAATCACCCGTTGATGGAGTATTGTTTGCTACACGAACAGGGGGCGCATTGTTGGATCATGCTGCATTTTTGAGTCCGACTAGCTTGCCATCCTGATATATTTATTTATTCCAGGGTAGTGGCAACTTAATGAGTCAAATATGGGCTTCATTCACGGCTTATTAGTTTTGAACGAAGCTGGGGGATCTCTCGTTTTGGGCTTTTGTGGACATAAATATCCAGTCTTCTTGAGCTCTATCTTTGACTGTCGAACTGCGGCGACGGCGGGCTACCAGTAGTGGCGCGTGTAGTGAAAGCAGTATTTGATAACTCTCGAGGGTTGGGCCAGTTTGTGTGCTCGAATTTCCCGTAATGATCTTGATTTCTTCCACTGGCATTTTTGGTCGGACACGCCTCCTTTCTCGAGAAGTGGACTTATTCTCGTGCAATGTTTTTATTCCTTTCTAGGGTACTGAATTTAGCTTCAGTGGGTCATTGTACTGCAGTTTTCATTGTACCACATGTTGGGTTACAAGTTTATTCTTGTAATATTACTAACTCTTCTATAAAATTATAAATCAATTGCTTATCAAAAAAAAAAAAAAAATAATCGAATAATTTCTAATTTCTAGTCAAATATTGGTCAATTTGATCATTAAAAATTCAAAAGGGACATGTAATTTGGGACGGAGGGAATACTGATTATGTAAAATTTATTGAATGATTGATTAAATTTTAAAAATGATATATTATTATAATTTCAAGTTATTAAAAATAGAATATATTATTTTAATATGCCAACAGATGATGTAGAATTTCACTCTATCACTTGTAGTGATTTATCATTCAATGAATGATTAAAAAAGGATCTACTAATATTAATCCAATTCAATTCTAACGCTTCTTACTTTTTAGTTGTACAGAAGCAAAGCTACTCTTTATTTTTCTACCCATCCCAAAGATTTATTCTATATATTAATATTATTTATTCCAGTAAAATTATTCCAATAAATAGCAGAATTGCAGATAAGGAACTAGGTTAACGACCTACAAAATTTATTGTAAACATTTTTGGGCTCGATGGTTGGACCATGCAAACTAGAAAAACTTTTTCTTGAATAAAGGAACAGATTTCTAGAGGTTCAGCAAATATAGCCAACATAATGAGCTTGTCTATAATTTTAGCTCAGGGTAATGAACCATTGGAATGCAAAAATTTTAACACATTCTTTATCATTCTTATTTATGGTAATTAATTTCAAATTTTACCTAAGAGATCTCTCCCATTGGAGATGCTCTAAGGTAATTTCATAATGTTATCTCAGATAAATTTCCTCAAATAAATTTTCTGATAGGAACTTTATTCTCACAACATTTATACGATTCACTTTGCATCTCCATTTTTTCTCTTTTTATTATAATTATTATTTTTACCTTTAATTCTTTTCTTTTCTTTCTCATCTAAGAAATTCACGAATACAATTTTTATGTTGACATAGAAAGGAAATTAAAAAGAGAAAATGACCAAAATACCTCATTTTCACTACCCTATGGTCCAAAATACCCATTTTCGGAATGTTGGCCCTGACTATCCACGGGACATGCTACTGTGTGTAGCGTGTCTCTCATCTCTCTCTTCTCCCCTCTGTATCGTCTCTCTCCGAATCTCTCCTAATCTCTCCGCCTCTCTCCACTATATCTCTCTTCTCCTGCCACCTCCCGCATATCTGAGTACACCAACATCATCACCGTACCGTGCAGACTATTTTGCCCAATTGATTTATACCTTTCTGGCCCCGCCGGAGCTTCGACGAAGCTCATCGAAAAATCGATGGAGAAGAGAGTGTTCGATTTGGGTAAAATAATCCGGCGAATAAAATTGTATGAAACTTGAATGGATGTGTAGATCGTGGGTAGACGATTCAAATGATGTATAAAATGCTATGGATAAATGTCTGGAACAGATAATGACCGGATTTTATGTTTTCCGGCGAAAATCGCCTCAAATCGTCTCTGGGAACGAAGCTCGCGTAATTTTCAGAAAAAGTGAAGATGACGTCAGCTGACATTATCACGTGGGTCACAAATGTGTGACAGCAGATACGCCGTTAGGTAATGCGTATCATGGGTGAAGACACGCCTTCCACAGTAGCGTGACTGCTTATTACTCCTTACCCACTAGCGTGTCTACGAGACACTCCTTCCCCAGTAGCATGTCTGCTTGTCGGTCCACTACCAATAGCGCGTCCCGTGGGTATTTAGGACCACCCGAATTGACGGTAGGTATTTTGGTCATGTGTAATGAAAAAAAAGGTATTCTGGGCCATCACCCAATTAAAAAAACACTTTCAGAATTACTAAAAATGAGATTGTACCATTAGCACTACAGCGTGCGAGAGTTTCACTAACAAAACTGGCATTGATGTTTTATATTTTGGAGGGAAAGAATAGATCAAAAACCACACATTCAAAAAAAATTTCATGGTTCCTTTCCCACCTTGTCACTCCTAAACAATCAGAGCATAGTATGTAGCACAAAACGGATAACAAAAATTCATCAATCCACCAGTATGTACAAATCCTCCGAAATTACCTATGCTAGATTTGTTGTTCCATTTTATCTATCGCATTAACAATTTTTCTATACAGCAAATATGTCTTTCGGATCAGCGAGTACAACAGCTGATCAGCTTAACGAACATCGTCTAAACTACAACTATAATCCAAGATAAGATATATTAGCGGATGTCGTATAAGTAAAATTTCACTGTGACACATGAGTAGAGCATGGAATATGAGTATTCAAATTTAATATTCATCAGATGAATTTATTGTTTAATTTGTGATAGGTACCCGCTGATAACCACCAGCGGGCACCTGCCGTTGACAAACCTAAAACGGTACTTACTTTTTTATACACGTGTCATAAGATATTATTTTCCCCCAAGTTGCTCAACTTGACAATAAATATCATGAGAAAAATACTTTTGTACAAAATATCTTGGTATCTTGCTTAATAAGGCAGGGGACACAAAAACATTCAACTGTAGCAAAAGCGGCTGTGGTAGAATCGAGGTATGTCAGGTGGGGACACTAATCACTGTTCCAATAGTGGCTCACTGTAGCTTTAACGGCATAACAAGTGGGCAACGAAGTGGATAAACAGTGATTGGGAGTCCTAGCCTATAAATACCCCCCTTCTACACACAGAAGAACACACACAATCCTAATAACACAAAAGCTCACTACAAAATTCTCTCCCTTCACATTAGATACATTCTTATCAGCTCGATTATTATTATTTCCGATTACTAATTCTCACACCGGAGGTGCTTGACGGCCACCACCCCCGGGCAAGCATTGTTTTGCAGATACCCAAACTCAGGTGAAGTATCCCCGAAACAGTGCTCAGAATAGTGATCGGAAGCCTCTAATCAGCCGTGGGAATTAGCAATTTGTCGTGTAACATTATTCAGGTAGGCTCTGAAAATGCAACGGGGGCATGAATTAAGTGAGATATCCAAACTATATTTTTTATTTTTTTTAAATAGAGCATGTTTCACTATCTAGAGTAAATGATTTACTCAAAAAATTGGATCAGGGAGACTCTTGAAAGCTCTGTAGTTTTAGTTGCTTGAAAAACTTCAAGAAATAATATTCTAAAGCTGAATACAGAACTGCAATAGCAAATCCATCTATGCGACGTTGCAATGACAACAACTTAGATGCACATTTATTTGTATCATACTAGTGATTTCAGTTCATGATTGTTTAGTAATAGCTTTTGTAGTTATGACATTTATATGTATCATACTATATTGCTCCCTACCGTAAAAAGTAGGGACATGGTCTGCGTACATTTCATCCCCAACTCTGAGCGGGATATAATGATTATGTTTGGTTTGGTTTTTATACTATACTTGCAAGGCACGGGCACTGAACTAATTTCTCATCTAAAATGTATAGGTATATTGAGGTGATTTGTAATTAAAATATGATAAAATATAAGATTTCGAATTTATCTCATATGTTTATAATTACTTTGTAATATTACATACTAATTTCTTGAACCAAATATTTTATTATTTGATTAGATTTCTTAAATTCTGGATAAATATCAATACGATAATTTTCGAGCGAATACTTATAAGTGTTAAATCATTAATTTAGTTTTCAACGACGTGAAATGGACTTATCAAATTGAACATTTAAGTATAATAAAAATATTGATTTTAGTAAAATTGTCCATGTATAACATAGGCATCTATAAACTAATTTGATTTTGTTGTAAAAAATTGATCGTATATGTAAGATTATACCTTGAGGCGTATTACAAAATTTCTTAATATTGAGTAAAAATCATCATTGTGGATGTCTCGATCAATTTTTTGTAACATATACATTTATACATTTTAAACTCAAATATTTAGTTTTAGTCTAATGTTTATTACACAATACCGAAACACTATTAAAAATTGGATAAATTGAAACATGTTATATATTATAATTTCAAATTATTTTTTTAAGTCAACTTCAATTTTTTCCAAATTTTAAATCGATGTAAAATATTATTAAATGATCTTAATTACCCGTGCATCTATATCAAATCTAAAATTTAATTTTTTGATTTCATTTTATAATGATCTAAGTATATTTATAATTTAACCATTATCTATTATATTGATCAATTTATTATATTATGTAAAAATTCATATGTATCATACTTTATAGTCGAGTGATCATATTTTTAGAGTTTTCAACTTTTAACAAAATTTCAATTATTTTTCTTAGATGTTTTAATTTTTATGTTTTTAAACCAATCATACATTTAAATCATTAAAAGTTCAAATAGTTAGTCGGCCAAAACTATCTAATATAACTCAAATGTGTAAAATTTTATATATCTAAAAGTTATTTTATGCGATTATTAATTATGTACGATTTGATAACTAAAATTCACATATTTCTTAAAACCAAATCTTATTTGTTTTTCAATAATTTAATATCTGCACGGAATCGAATGTAATTAAATCCTTTTTTTAGACTTGGTTACATTTATGTATAATCTAAAATTTTATTTTTTATATCAATCATTTAGAATGACAAAAGCGAATTGTAGGATATGTTGAATCGAATAATTTCTTTTTATATATAATTTTATGTTATCCAGTATTCTAGAAATAATATAAACCAACATTTTATTTACTCAAAAATAAAAAAAGAAAATGAGACATGAAGCGAAGACGCAGTTTATCTTATAGGATTTTTGAACAAAACTCAAACTAAGCGTACCGTCCTGACACTAACATAATTTCACTAATTTTTAACATAATTATCATAGGATGACATTTTTGTAATTTTCAAAAATATGGGGGTAAAATAGTAACTTCATAGCCACTAAAATGGTAATTTTTGCCCTTGAAGTTTAATATATGGTAATATATATTATTAGTTTATTGTATTAAATAGAACCGCTTGTGATATAATTGAAAAAAAATAGAGATTTTAGTTAGAGAAAATAGAAAGGTAACATGAAAATTAAAAAAAGTGACATGATTCATGTGAAAAATGTAATTGATTAGTTTATGGTAATTATAATTTAATTATGGTATTTTACTAAATAAAATTGCTCTTAGTGTTTTTAGACAATGAGATATTAATATTGCCCGTGATATTTCTATAAAAAAGGAATTTAATTTGGAAAAAATAGAAAAGATTATATGTTAGATGAAAAAGTAATCAGTTAATATTTAGTATTATGATATTATTATTTATTTTTATTAAATAGAAATGTATGTGATATAACTGGAAAAAGAGAGGTTTTAGTAAAAAAAAGTAAATAAAAAGGTAACGTGTTTTGGCTGAAAAAGGTAATCGTATAATTGGAAAAAGAAAGATTTTAGTTAGAGAAAAGAGGAAAGGTAACGTGGCTGAAAAGTGTAATTGATTAGCTAATAATAATTATAATATAATTACGTTATATTATAGTAATTATAATTATAATATCTTTTACATTTTTTTTAAAAAAAATAATGTAAAAGATATTATATTTCACCTGAAAAAAGGAAATTATTTTGTTTTTGAAAAATAGAAAAGGTATATGTTTAACCCAAAAAAGGAAATTGATTAATAAAGGAGTAGTTTTAGTTATCGTGAAAAATGAAATTATTGAAAAAGGAAATTGTAATTATTGAAAAAGGAAATTGTTTAGTTATTGAAAAATAGAAAAGATAATATGTTTAACCTAAAAAAAGAAATTAATTAGTTAGTAGGATGAGTAATGGCAAATAAGTAAAATCAACAGCTACCATACCGACCGATCGACCGACCAACCAAACTTTTAATGTTTCGGCTTTTATATAATAGTATAGATTACTTCCTCCGTCCCACCCAATTGTTAACACTTTTTTTGTTATTTTTTGACCTGCATTTTAAGGTGAATTTTAGGATATTTCCATAACTTATTTTTAAAATTTTCTTTTTTTTTTGTATAAAAATAGGATTGTTCTAATTTTTTACATAAAAGAAAATTTTCAAAAATAAATTATGCAACTATCTTTAAAATTCATCTTAAAATACGTGTCAGACATCATATTTTGAAATGTTAACAAATGGTTGGAGCGAAGGAGTATTGATTAGTAAAATTTTTACTAGATTTGAAAGGAAATATGCAGTTAATAGTAAGGGTTCACTCCATCAGTGATCTAAAGATAAAATCAACTTGGGTTTCATCATGTCATTTTAAAGACTTACCTAAAATTTTCTCATTTAAATAACGTGGTTAATATCTCACACTCATGGTTGTAAAAATCGGTAATCGGTATAAATCGGTTGAGGTACCGATTTAAGATTAATCGGTTAATCGGAAGGATTAATCGGAGTATTAATCGGATATTATAATAATATTTAATATATTAGTCTAATTTTCAATTAAACTTATCATTTTAAATATATTTACAGGATTAATCGGATTTCAAAAATCGAATCGGCTAGCTACCTTACAGAGGATTAATCGGGGATTAATCGGCTAAATCGGGGATTTTTAGAACCATGCTCACACTCCAAACCATAATACGGAATGATCCTTAAATAAAAATTCTAGAGAAATTTACATGTTCTCTGTATTAAAATTAAAGTAAATTACTTACAAATAAAAATCTTTGTATTAAAATTAAAGTAAATTACTTATAAATAAAAAGATACCTATTTTAGTATTTTTTACTAATTGCAATACTAACGCACTTTTCTTAATTTAAAATTAGAAAATCATGACGGTTTTTGTAAGTTAGGAGCTTTGAGAAAAAATTAAAAATTTGAATAAAAAAATTAGAAATTTGAAAAAAAAATTAGAGCTTTTCACATATAAATTTGTCAATGTCGAAAACAGTACTAATGTTTTTAGTCTATCTAGTGTAGTAGCGACTAGCGAGCTTAGATCGAGAGACTCAGAGAGACTTTGTCAAAAAAAAAAAAAAAAGATAGAGAGAAAGAGATACAGAGAGAGAGAACAACAATGTGTTTGCTCAGTGTTTCCTCAAGATTACTCCCATCCTTATCACGACCACGACGACGACTAGGTACCATTTGTTCTTGTTTTCAATTAGTATCTCATTCTTCATCGTCAATTAGTGTTATTCATTTCCGTGCTCATAGTAATTATGTTAATTCAAACCCTAATTCCAAGATTCCTCATTCCACCCATATCCCCGATTCACATTTAGATTTACAGCAATTACTAACTCACAACAGATCTGGTTTCCGTAATCTCGATGATGCTCTTTCCTTGTTTCGTAAAATGCTCAAAATGCAACCTCTCCCTCGTGTTTTTCACTTTACTCAACTGCTCACTTCGCTTGTTAAGATGAAACAATACCCCGTAGCTATTTCTCTTTTTAGGGAAATGTGTACTCTGAGAATTCCTGTCAATATCTATACCTTTAGTATAGCCATCAACTGTTATTGTCACTGCAACCGACTCGACTATTCGTTTTCATTGCTTGCCTCCATCTTCAAGCGTGGTTTTGTGCCAAATGTTGTTACCTACAACACTTTAATTAGGGGGCTTCTTTCCCAGCACAAGTCTGCCGAGGCTAGGCTTTTCTTCACAAACCTCATCAAATTCAAGGAAATTCAACCTGATGTGGTTACTTTTACTACCATGATTGATGGCCTTTGTAAAACAGGTCATACTGATATGGCCCTCTGGTTGTTCAGATACATGGACAAGTGCGACTGCAAACCTAATACCGTCACTTATACCACAGTCATTGATTCTTTATGCAAGCATGGTCTTGTGAATGATGCTTTTAACCTCCATTCTGAAATGATGGAGAAAGGCATTTTACCAAATGTCAAGACTTACTCTCCAATCATTCAGGTCCTATGCAGCCTAAATAGATGGGAAGAGGTTGGTTTGTTGCTTAACCAGATGATGCACGACATGAAAATCTCTCCAAATGTTCATACTTTCAGTATATTGATCGATGCTTATTCCAAGTCTGGGAAGTTGGACGATGCAAAGCGCTTAATTGAGATAATGCATGAAAGGGGTGAATATCCTAATATAGTCACCTACAATACTCTCATGCAGGGGTATTGTTCACAAGGCCAAATGGATGGCGCATTGGCTGTGCTCAATACCATTCGAAGTGAGAAGATAGTACCGGACTGTTATACATATACTATTCTGTTAGATGCATACTGCAGAGAGCTGAAACTTGACATAGCTATGTATCTTTACAGAAAGATGGCATCCAAAGGTTTGAGTCCAACAATTGTAACACACAACATATTGTTACATGGGCTGTGCCAGCTGGGTAAATCTATGGAAGCACTGATGTTCTTTTATAAGATTCAAGATCAAGGCCATAAGCCAGATATTGTCACATACGAAACCTTGTTAGGTGGTCTTTGCAAGAACCACTATGTTGATAAAGCAATATCTTTCTTTCGAGCTATGGAATGCAATGGATTAATTCCTAATAGCAACACTTACAATATTATTACTCGTGGATGTCTTCGGAATAAGAAGTATAATGAAGCATCTAAACTAGTCGACAAAATGCTTGAATGCGGCTTCTTAGCTGATGCACTTACAACCTCTTTATTACAAAACCTACTCTTATCAGAAGCAAAGGATCCAACTCTCCTAGCCGTGCATCAGAAGTGTTTGCATTCAGGTATGAAGCATCTTTTTTCTTTCATTCCTAAAGTATAAATTGTATAGTTTTTTTTGGGGATCAAATCTGTTTTCGGGATACAAACTGTATATTTGAATGAATGGGTCTTTTCCGCAATAATAGCCATTGCTCGATTGTTTTTTTTTTCTCCGTGTCTTCCCACCAAAGTCTTGTCTTTGCATTTTTACAATGTTTGTACCTCCTACACGGCTATCCCTTTATTAAGACGTTACCTTGTTCTTTGCCGAATAAGACATTACCTTTAGTGTCTTTTTAACATCACCTTTTCTTGTAAGGGTTTTAGTTTCTTAAGACTTTGGTTTCATTTACTTGTTATAATTATGATGATCGTTATTTTTGGTTGAATTCTCCCCTATGTTTTAAAATATCTATGTATGCATTTGATATACTAATATCTCAAAAAATGGTTCTTTCTTCAGGTTCAAAGTAACTTTTAGGGCAGGACAGGATCACCTATGTTGAAGTTGAGGAGGCCGTGTTGTAGTGCTCAAAATGTCTCTTGCTGATATTGAGAACGACGTTAAAGCCGGTGACACTGATCTATAAAGAGGTATTTGAGATGCAAAATGGTTTGACATGGATGCAGAAGATCACCAATTACAATTAAATAGGTATAGTATTAATTGTAATGTGTGCCTCATCACCCAACTACTTGCTTTAGTGTTTGTAACACAATTTCAGCTTCTAAAAGAAGATACTTTAATTAATTAAATCTTTCGGCAGTAATATTATGTAATGGTCATTACACAATACTCCTTTGTCTCGGATGCTGGGTTTGGTGGAAGATCCAGAAAGTAATACTAGCATTATCGGTGAAACTGTAAATAGGAAATGCAAACCAGTATGAACTTGATGTCTTATAATCTCCTTTGCTTTTTCTGTCAAATGCTATAATATCCTTGAACTGTCAATACAGAACTACAGATGTTAAGAACCGAATGGCATCTTAGATATGGAAAAGCTACCTGCTCGAGATAGATAGCAGAAATTTAAATCTTACTTAGTATGATAGTATCATATGCCTGATTTAAATGCAAAGGGGGCATGAATTAAGTGAGATATCTAAACTAAATATTTGGTCTTTTTAAATAGAGCATGTTTCACTATGAACTAGACTGTCAAGAGTAAATGACTAACTCAAAAAATTGGATCAGGGAGACTCTTGAAAGCTCTGTAGTTTCAGCTGCTTGAAAAACTTCAAGAATTCCGAAGCTGAATATAGAACTGCAATAGCAAATCCATCTCTGCACACTGCAATGACAATAACTTAGATGCACACTGTACTTAATATTTATGGAAGCTTTATTACGAGGAAAACTCAATACAAGGTAACATAAAATAGCTTTTAGTTACAACGAAAAACTGCACCTCTTCCCCAACAATCAAAACTTCGACATCAACCCATTCAGATTTCTGAAATCCAGGAAACCTTCCTCTTCCTTTGTAGAGAACAGCCTGAATTGTCATGAAGATCACAATGCAGTCAAGAAATTAACAAAGACTAGTGGCAGAGAAAATTACATGGTTTTCTGGTAGAGAAAATTAAAGTTACATAAAGGTTCACAAATTTTTATACACTATATAGACATTATAATTTTGAAAGTTTCAAGCTACAGAGTCGAAAAACGTACAGCTCCATAGTTTACTTCAAGAACAATTCCTGGACGAAACTTATATTTTTCCCCAACTTTTGCCCGGAATGCTACCTGTAGATTAGTTGATACTACTTGTTGATTCACAGAAGATGGCAACAGAGGCGAACTTATGTACATGTTCCCCGGGAACCCAAATAATAGAACAACCAAAACTAAGATAAATATTGACTGGAATATAAAAAATTCACAATGATCATATACTAGCTCATGATGATCAAGCTCTAGTTCTTTTTGCTACACTAGCTGTGTAAATCATAGATGAAATAAGCACACCAAAATACATAAATACAACGCACTGATCCCAAATTTACTGAAGCGGTAAGGAAGGAAAAATCTTAAAACCTTAAAAGACATCTGCATGGTACTTGATTAAGGAAATAATCTGAAAACATAATGATACTGCACATTAAAAAAAGGGATGTGACTTAAAAACTAATACAGATATCACATTTGGGAAAGGAGACATGTACATGAGACTTGATAATAAAAAAGGAGGAGACAAGGGGGAGGTTGAAATACTTACTTGACCAGCTGGAACACAGTTAGGAAAGGAGACATGTACATGGGACTTGATAATAAGAAAGAAGGAGACAAGGGGGACGTTGAAATACTTACTTGACCAGATGGAACATCAAAATCACCCGTTTAGTTCACAGCTTCAACATATTCACACAACTCAGGCTCTGAAAGATTCTTTATGTCACCAGCCTTGTGCCAAGGACCAAAATTTTCTTATTTGAATGACTTCTGTAGCGAGGTAACCATTTGAGCCAATATATAATCCTGCGAAGACAGAATAAATTAGTTAACTCCAAAGAATATAAGCTTGATTAAGAAATTACAAAAACACGGTGGCACATTGATATTACATTATACTACCATTTAAAGGATCAGATGACTCTGAAATGTCAATCCAATTAAATGTTGTTAGTCGAGATAGAAGCGGTTGTTGATTTTTCGCTAAACTTCATGATTAGCATCAACAAAAACATGTTGGTCTTTTTCTTCTTACAATGTCAGACAGAATGAGAAGAAGTCTTTTCTTTCCAGTGTTGCTGGTACTCGAAGTACTTTATCGTAGCGGGTCGTGGTAACCTTCTCTACAATGTCACCAGCAGCAAAGACAATGTCAATTAATGGTTTCACTTCGAGCGAGCAAATCCACTGCATCCCCAGTTGGTCTTGCCAAGGGACTATACCAAGGACTATAACTTCTTGCTAAGTGTCTCCCTTGCTCTTTACTTATAGGAATGATTTGACAACCTGAATAGAAAATTACACAAAAATGATTTTCATTTCGATCTTCATTAACAATAAATTATTTGTAATATAGATTTTTAATCTCACAAACTGGTAATGGTATATGTTTAATCTCGATGAATTAATAAAAATTAATTAAATTGATCTCGGTTTATGTATTTAAATTGATTCATTTTTAAATACAAAAATTTCTAATTAAATTCTTCAATCATAATTTTAAATATATATACATTCTCTATCATTCTTTCAAAATTAAAAAACATAAAAAAACTCATATTATTTCATTATTTTCAGATATTTTTTTTTTTTGGAAGATAGAAATGTTGTTGTCACGTGTCCTAATTGATTTACGGACAGAACGTGAGCTGATGCGATATGCAATTTTTCAAAATGCAAAAAAAATTGAAGTCACCTCTCATATTAAAAAAAATCTCATGAGTACTGGAGTTTTGGAAACATAATATATAATGCCAACGATGATTGCAAAATGACCAAAAGATATAGAGCCTCCAGTTAAAGTTGTGTTAACTTCACAAGTTTAACCTCACAAGTTTGAACTACATGACACCAATCTCTGTTTTTCTCCTTCAACCAACAATGTCACTCCTAACAACCACAGCATGAAACAAAGTACTACGAAAAACGGTACATCTTAACAGCGCAACAAAAATTCATTCATCTATGCATATGTTCGCATCTTCCAAAATTTATCCATCTTAAATTTGTTTTACAATCCAATCTATCAAAGTAACAATATTTGCGTACAATAGAAATGCGATTGGAATCAGTGGGTACTTTAGCGCAACAAACATCATCGAAACTGCAGAGAAAAACAAAAGAAGAGAAGATACATTAGAGGATTCTAATGCATAGGTAAAACTACACTTTGTGGACATGTGCAGTCCTGCAGAGGGACATAAGGTTTCATATAAGCTCTGAAAAGGCCAAGAGGAAATGGATTTTTATGATAGCTGAATTATTTTGTTTTAATTTTTCAATTAAGTGTGCTTTGTAATGACACTAGGTTAACTAATCAAGGGCAAATGACTTGCTAAAAAATAAAGATCAGTTGGAAGTTTCAAACTAATCAAGGGCAAATGACTTACCAAGAAAATCTTGATCAGTTGGAATCCTGGGAGCTCCACGGTAACACCTGCCTAAACAACTTAAAGAAATAATATTCGGGGGCTGAATATAGAACTCCAATAGCAAATCCATCTCTACGATACTGCAGAAACACAAAGTTAGCTATAAACTGTAAGTAATAGTTATAGAAACTCTCACGTAAAAAAAGAATCTTAACAAGATGATATAGAATACTTCTCAGTTACATGTAACTCTACTGTACCTCTTCCCCGAGAATCAAAATTTCAACATCAACCAATTTAGAATCCTGAAATCCAGCAAGCCTTCCTTCTCCTTTGTAGCGAGCTACCTGAAGTGTGGCGAAGATCACAAGGCAGTTATGAGATAAAAGAACATAGGTGGTAGAAAAAAATAATAGATTTAATGTGCAGCTAAAATTCTTATTTAAGGTTTAATAAAATTAAAAACCAAAAGAGACATATTATAACAGTGAAAGTCATAAGCTAGGTAGTCGGATAACTTACAGCTCCATAGTGGTCTTCTAGATAGATCCCTGGAGAAAGCTTATATTTTTCCCCAACCTTTGCTCGGAAGGCTACCTGTAGATTAATAAATACAGCTTGTTGATGCACAAAAGATGATTAGAAAAGAGGCAAAGAGTGATTTATATGTTCCTGGGGATCTGTCATATATAAAGACAAAAATATATATAACGACTGGGAACTGAGAGCACAATGACTGTTCTCTTATAATAAATAATACAAGTGTTATGGTGATCAAGATCCGGTTCTTCTCGCTACACCCATTGTGCATATTAAGGGTAAAACCACAAAGTTAAGTGTCAAAATAATCTTAAACACGGAATGCTCTGAACCCTTAAATTAACTGAAGCAGTGAAGGCATATAAAGAATTTAAGAAGAAAACTGCAGGGTGCTTAATAAAGCATGTAAAATGAATATATACTCTGCATGGTACTAACATTAATAGAGAACGTAAAATAAATCACCACATAGAGGAGACACATACCTGATACATGGACCATGGTTCTTGATAAAAAAAACAGAAAGATATATTGGCCCGTTAGAGGAGGGAGGAGTGGAAATACTTGCCTGACCAGCTGGTACGACGGAATCACCAGTCAAGTACGCAGCTTCAATATAGTCACACCACTCAAGCTCTGAAACATCCTTTGTGCCGCCAACTTCTTGCCAGGGACCAAACGAACTTCTGATTTTAATGACTTCTGTAACGAGGTATCCATTCGAGCCAATATGTATTCCTAAGGAAGTACAATTATTCTAGTTACCTCCAAAGTGCAAAATTTATCTTTCAAAGTAACTCACATAAGAGGTACAAAAACACTGCACCACATCAAATGTTACAGGTCTGAATGCAAACACTCCAAATATATTTCATTACAGCATTACACTACCGTTTAGAGGATCAGATAATGCTGATACATCAATGCGGTTGAATATGGTTAAGCGTGATAGAAGCGGTAGTTGATTTTTGGCGCGAATGACAAGGTTATCGTTGGTTTGCTTTGCTTTGGCTACTTTGGTACGACCATCCTTCTGTAAAATGAATACAAAGATATATTGGCTGTAAGATAAAATATCCTCAAAATCAATAATCGTTTCATTAGCAAAGAAATGCAATATACAAGCAGTGGAAAAAGACCTCTCTGTGTATCCCCCTGGCCATGCAGTCAATGAGATCAAATAAACCATGGTCAGTAGTACAATAATCTTCAGGACTATGCTCACCAGAAACATGTGAATCTTTGTCTTCTTCCAGAGTCAGGCTGAATGAGGCACAACCTTTTCTCTCTAAAACAGCTGGTACTCTAAGCAAATTTTTATTAAGAGTGGTAGGTTTCTCTACAATGTCACCAACGGCATAAGTAGTGTAATATGCAGTTTTCTCTTCGAGAGAATCCACTAAAGCCTCAGTTGCTTCGTCACGTTCAACTTCTTTATATAATCTAAATTGTGCCAAGAAGTTTTTCAGTTTATCATAATAGTCACTTTCTTTTCCTTCTGATGCTGCAAATCTTGTTAGTGTCTTACTCCACTGATCTGCTCTCTTTTTACTATGTGGGTCTGTCAAGAGAAACATGCGCGTTTCTACCTGTATCATCATATCTTCTGAGGACCCCAAAGAATCTTGACAAGCTGCCTTGCGTTTTAGGCAGACGGCCTATAACACATGAATTTTATGAATATTAAGAAAAATAGTAGATGACTTCCGAGATCTACTTATAACTGCAACCTTGGTTTCTTCACAACTTGTGAAATTCAACTCGATGTAACTGAATAGAATTCAAATGACACAAACTTGGTAATCTATTAAGAGTTGTGAAGATGTTCTTTTAAATCTAGCTGAAAGAAAGTCAGTGATTAACTGATTATATACTATGATCAGTGGCGGAGCAGGGAATAATAGTCAGGGGGAGTCAAAATTCATAATCAACAACCTTTTCGGAGATTTTATAATTAATTTAGAAGTAAAAATAAAGATTTTAATTATAAACAGTAAAAAGTTAAATGAGCAGAGTATCCTCTGTATAAGCAATAACTAAATAATTTATTTATACTTATTATGAGTTATATAGATTGCATACTACAGGATCTCCTATATTATCATTTACATAGGTTATCACTGCAAATTGACTAAAATACCTTAAAGGTTAGAACTGCAAAAAATAGGTGGTAATTTGTCTATAGAGGGTTGGCCAATGGCCACCGAATACAATTTGTAAACACTCCATTGAGTAAGAACAACTGTTATTCATGCAAAATTTTCATAGGAAAATCAGTACCTGTTCTTTGTATTCACCCTGTAAACCAGACGTGACATATATCTCAAATACTGGGGTTCCAGTTTTCCCTGTTGCAATCTGCCTGAAACCAAAACACAAATGGCAACAAATTGTTTTTAACAGGACAGACAAAGTTATCGAATCTAATACAAGAAGAATCTGACATGTCTATTAACAAAAATGAATAGTGTGTACAAATGATGTGAATGTGCTTATTATAGGCCAACAAGGTTGTACCAAAATGCAGAAGTGTTACACTAGAGAGAAATGAACCGTTAACAAAAATTTCTGACATGTAATTTTTGTGCGACTGTTCTGTAATTTTGACATGTACTGTTTCAAATTAGAATTGACTTAGTAGCGTGATTGCCATCATCACTCTTTATTATAAATACAATAGTGTATTAAACACTTATTTATAAGAAAGGATCATTGTCGAAAAGTGTAACTAGAAAGTAAAGTGCCCCCAAAGCTATTAACCATACCATGCGCTAAAGCTTTCTGCCAGGTATCTTCCCTGATCTGCACGAATATGAATAATTTGGCCATAGGGAACTTTCCCTTCTGCACACACTCCACTCCACCACCCAACCTGAAAAGAATTTCATGAAGCAAAAACAATGAGGGTAAGACTCAAAAAAAGAGAACTATCAGACACTTAACGGACATTGATATTATAAAGAATTTCCACAAGAAACTCCCTCAAACTATCCTTTATTAGAACACCAAAATTAGACAAAGAGGAAGGTCACGTGAAAACGTGATTATGATAAAATTAACCGAAAAGGAAACCCAAGTAACGTAAAAACAGGGCTGTACTTCCTTAATAGACATTATAAGATCATATATAAATGAACAACTAACAACTACACAAGGAAGCTAAAGTATTCCACAAACAAA
Source organism: Kitagawia praeruptora (assembly GCA_037693485.1). Classification (NCBI taxonomy): domain Eukaryota; kingdom Viridiplantae; phylum Streptophyta; class Magnoliopsida; order Apiales; family Apiaceae; genus Kitagawia; species Kitagawia praeruptora. Next base: position 170,970,801 of record CM075352.1, on the reverse strand, counting down.
ATGTATAACATCTGGCACAAGATTCAAACAAATAATAGATGAAGTGATGATAGATGAAGGTAAAAGACTAAAGAATAACGAAATCGCTACTGGAAATTATATCCCCTTACTCTCAGACTCGCATCCTTCACTAGTTCTACATCACAACGCAAATCGATACTTACTAAAATTTACATCAAAAATTCAAACAAACAAACATATTACATAAATAACAAATACTCAACAGACTGGTTACATCATCTCTCAATCATCATCGAATTTGTGCATTTTAATTTACTAACACAAAAAGTATAAACACGAAAACTTAAATAGGCAACACCGCACACTTTCTTACTGGAAAAATTTTATATTTCCGAAAAATCTACATCAAAAATTCAAACAAACAAACATATTACATAAATAGAGTCCCACTCTAGGGAAAACATCTTACGTGGAGAACCACTTAAAATGCATTAAAATAGTCCTTTATATAAGGCCCCTGGCGGGCCCCTTCACATAAAAGTCATATAATTCTACTCTCTATCCATTCATCAAAAAAAAAATTTTAAAAAAAACTTTTAAAAAAAATTAAAAAAATGTTGCCACATCATCATTTTTTGAAATTTTTTTGTAATTTTTTTTTATAAATAGATAGAGTATAGAATTATTTGATTTTTTTGTGAAGATGCCCTGCGGGGCCCTTATATATAAAACAGTTATAATGTATTTTAAGTGGTTCTCCACGTAAGATGGTTCTCCATGGAACAATGACCTACATAAATATACATATTAATATACTCCCCCGTCTAAGAAAGATCGACATTATGACTTTTTCTTGCATTTCAATATTTCTGAAACAAATAATAAAAAACAATGGGTAAAATAAAGACACACAAGTTCTCCTGGAGTAGCAGAGTGGTCATGTTGAGCTTCAGAGTTAATTTTCCTAAAGTAAAAAACCACAAAAAAAAGAGTTAAAAATGAGAAATAATATACAAATAAAAAAAATAAAATTAGAGTGAGAGTAAAAAAAAATATAAAGAGGAAAGACCTGGAGTGGGAGTAAAATGGTAGAGGCAAAGTGGTGCGTGTTAATCGGAACGACGTCGTAATACCCAGACTAGTCATAAGCATTTTCCGAACAGCCATCGGAGAAACAATGTGTTTGGGGTTGATTTCCAAGATTTTGTAGGGTGAGTTGGTGTGTGAATGTAAGAGATTATTTGCTTTTGTGTTTCATTATTTATTGTGCGTTTATGGCTAATTTGGAGGGAAACTGGTGACTCAAGTGGGTCCTACGTTACTACAAATACACTTTTGTCATGACTGTTCATATTCGAAATTAAAATTTTGAAACCATGCTCTTGTTTATTCGGCGAAATTTTTTTTTTTTTTTGTAACAAAATTCGGCGAAATCTTGTTAGTGAGAACGAATTTTGTCAAATATAAGGTGAATATATTTAATATTTAGTATTATATTCATTTTTATTTCCATTCGTTCTAATTATCATTGCATAAGTTATTAGACATATCGTCTATGTTTGATTCTCGTTTTAAAATTTTTGAGAACAAATACTCATTTGTAAAATTTATAAGTCTAATTATTCAGAAAAAAGTTATTAGACATATGTTTGTAACTTTAATTCTGTTAATGATATCTATGTTTTAATAGATATTTACTACTCCGTAATATTTTTGAAAATAATGTCTTGCCTAAAAATAAAAAATGTAAACACAAAAATCGACAGAAAGGATCAGTTACTATAGCTGGGCACATAGTCACATACTAATGAATCAAGTTGAAACCAAAAAATATGTTTGAAATGAGAAGAGAACGACAACAAAGGGTACAAAAATTTTTTTGGCAGAACTACTACATACATGCCCACTATATTCGGGTCGTTCTTGGTTTTCTAGGAAAAAACATGTCTTAATATTTTGAATTTTTAAATATATAATATTTTTTTATTATTTTAACTTTTTTCAAATTATATATAAAAAAGTGACTGTTCAAATGATAATAATGCACCAAACTCCAAAACAAAACATTAAACTATGTTTTATACCTCAGTTTTCTTTTTTCTTTTTTGCTAAATTGAACTTCAGTATTATTCACCAACAACTATGTAGCATTTTCTTAACTAAGAAAACCAAGTCTCTATTCCAAACCAAGGCTAGTTCTCTGAACTACTGCATATGAAGACCACTTCACAATGGCATGGCCAAGGAACCTTCATTGCCTCCTCTCCTAAAAGGTAAAAATTAATCTTGATTTTTCCATTAACATAAGCAATAGAGAGAAAAAAGGGCTAAGAGTATTATTTTGGAATCTTTGTCGAGAAACGAAGGCAAGTTAAATTTTTTAAGCTCACCAGTTCCCCATGAACTGACGCTAGCTGTATATTGAATCACATGGGACCTTGACAATGCTGCCTTTCCTCATCAGTACTTGGAACATCATTTGAATGCAATGTCAGGGATACTCCACTTCTACTCTGGAATTCTTCAAACTGCAATGGAGTAGACACTATATTGCTACTCTCCTGATATTTCTGTTGCGGTGTCAGAGCATCTGCATCATTACTATGAAAAACTCTTGATTGCATATCCAGGGAAACTCTATCCATACTCCTGACATCATTTGATTGTATTCCATCTCTGCACTGAAAATCATTTAATTGTATACCATCTCTGTCTCTCTCTTCATAATCATTTGATTGCATTCCATCTCTGTCTCCGTCTTCACTTGATTGCATTCCATCTATGCCCTGATAATCGTTTGATTGTAATGCTACTGAAAAGATGTCAGCCCTGGGAAAATTATTTGATGGCAATGCCAAAGATATATCACCGCGATCAGGGACGTTGCTCAATGGCACTGCAGGAGATGTTGCATCGCTGCAGTCAAAATCTTTCCATTTCTGAGTCACTGTTTTGATCTGGGTGTAAAAATGAACTCCTGACTTGCCTGACATCACATCGGTGTTGGTTCTTTAGTTAATACAGTGGAAAGTATGACATTCAGTATGAGAAATTAGTGTTCAAACCTACCATAGAAATTACGATCTGCAGAAATAGATGCCTTGGAGCCGGTTAATGAGAAAAATGGCAGCGGAGCTGGAACAGGAACATTTATGCCAACCTGAATCGAGGGCAACTTAAGGTAAAGCTTTATCCTAAGAATACAGTAAATAAATAAACTGCGACTGGTGTACTCAATGGTCTGGGGTCCAAAAAGTCGCTGCAGTTTGCATAGTGCAGCTTCTAAAGAAATTTTATACAATTTGAACAGGTTTACTATTTAATTTAGTATGAAGAAACAGCAAGATCTTTTTATTCCTCAGTAAGAACCTGCAAATTAAGTTGACAAATCTAAATTCGGCTGTACCTGCCCAGCTTCTACCTCAGCCTGAAATTTCCTTGCAGCAATGCCGGATGTTGTAAAAATGGAAGCTCCTATGCCATACCTGCCAAGAGCAGCAATCTATGAGTTCAATGCAATAAAAATCAAGATTTTAACATAACTTTCCAAATTAAGAATGTACTTGTTTTTGTTGACAATACTGATGGCCTCATCCAAGCTGTCAGCCTATGCATAAGAAAGACATGTCAACAAAATTTAAAGAAATCAAATAACATCTCTGTAATATGGCAAATGCAATAAAATACCAACCTGCATGCAAAGAAGAACTGGACCGACAAATTCCTCCTAATGCACATGAACAAACTTTGTTGTCAGGATTCATATTTCATTTATCAGTACGTCACAAAATCCAAGATACAGACTCAGACTATGATGAGGTGCAAATATGATACCTTGAAACAGCCCATATTGTTGGTGACATCACATAAGATGGTAGGACCAATGAAATTTCCTTGTTCATAATTCGGAACCTATTAGCCATCCATAATTAGTTAGTAGACAGATTGGGTACTTTAATGACTATAGAAGTAAATGAAACATGTAAAGACGAAATCATATAAAAAATGGCATGGTATCAATCAATACAATATCCAATTTCAAAAATAATGATTCTGCACCTGAGTTGCGTATGGTTGACTTTCAACAGTTTCAGGCGATAACTAATTGGTGGCAAAGTGGTGCATGCCGGTTACATTCATCCTTAATTGTAAATGGTCCAACAAGAGTACAACATATGACCTTACAGAATCGTTAGTTACTGGAAAACTAACATTGTCTACTCTATGCCAATCTGCCCCCTTGGAACTCATACTTTCCACGCCCCCTTTCTTGTTTCGCCCAAAAAAAAAAAATTTAAATTTTCTATTAGAAGCCTTCTCTGCTTCCTTATGCCAATCCATCAAGTCTTCATTAAATGTAACCTGGATCCTCCCTTAGTATATTCATAACAGTTTTTCGATGTTCAAATTTTCAATATATTCTAGTGGTCATTACCCTACATCTTAAGAAAGATAAGAAATCTTCATTTAAGTTCTTTCTTGATGCACAGAATCGTGATCATTCCTATAAATTCCTAATCAGTACAATGGTCATTTCTCTGTTACCACAAGCTAAGATATTTCTTTGTGTTAACTTAATTTCAAGTTCTCTACAAGTGTTCTTTGATTTCACATTTCTAGAATTCTCTGTCCTAAGCGTTCATTTCGCATTCTTTGTCCCAAGCATTCAATTCGCACTTCGTAGTTGGCATACTATAAAATGACAATCCATCGTATAATCATTTATTGCTTGACCTTTCCTTTAAGGGGTTCTTGTGGTAACAAGTGCATAATGTCCATGACTCCAATGGTAGTTTGCAGTCAAATTCCTTTCATTAACGTTTTAGCTTCACCTCAGTTTTTTCCTCAGTAACACAAATATGTTTACTACATAAAACATCTAGAGTAGATCACTTGTAGTTAAAAGTAGATAAGAGATATATGTATTGCCTAACGAGCACATCAAGATAATTAGCATACAAAGACAGGACTGGTAGAGAGGGAGGATAATGTACCGTAATCTGCCTCCCATCAAGAACTAGTCTGGCACCACTATCAACACCTAATTGAATTAATCTGTAAATCTTTTCCTTGGCCTGTACACAAAAAAATTTGGATATATAGACAAGCACTAAAGGCATTTAAACGTCATTACAACTTCTACTCAGAAGTCAGAACAGAAAACACAATGATTATCAACAATATTCATACAAATAATATGGTTTTACAATTTTAACAAGAGCCTTACAGTTGTCTTACATCCATATCCTGTTATAGTTCATTGGCTATATATAATAGCACAAAAGTTTTGTTATAAGAACTAAACCAGCACAGACCTGCTTACTAATTACAGGACCAATGTCGACATCAGGTTCAATTCCTGCACTTACTTTGAGTGCCTTGGCACGATTCACTAGCTTGTCTTCCCTGGAATACAAGTGAAGTACATTGTTACGCTAATGCAGATAGCTACAAAGTAAAAATCTTTCAGGAACATTATTATTTCAGAACCAGCATTTTAATGTGTGAAGGGGAAAGGAACAAGTGAATGATATATCCAATATACGATATTTACATAACAGTCTGTGTTTTTTGTGTATTGCGAGCACCCACGTTCAGGTACGTCCCACTTGGATGGGTATTGGGGAGGGGGAGATGTTCGCGGACCGAAACTCCACTCCTAGGCCCTAGGAGTAGAGAAGCTGCTTACATGAAGATCCTGGCTTTGGGAAATGTATTTGGAATGTTATGGAAAAGTTTGAAAATTCTCGAAAAATTTGGAGCAGCTGCAAAGGTATCAGAAGGCGAAAGATAATGGGAATAGTAGAGCTAAACATATGATTGGGAAATAAAGGCATATAGGAAGATAGTGTAAAACAATGCACGGATTTTAATAGTCAAGTCATTCCACAGAAAAAAAATTATATTAAAAAAGATCACATTAACACCACATCCACACATGGGAGTGGAACCTGATCTGTTTCCACTTTAACCCGCAGCCTTATTAAGCAAAAATCCCTTCCCTTCTAAACTATCCATCTTAGCCTTGTTTGTACTGAACTTTACCCCCTTGAACTCAACGTATAAATTATAGTTCAAGAATTAATTTTCAAATGGAATTGTTCAGAAAAAATGCAACTAAAAAGTAAAAGCCTACCATGACTTTGAGCCTCCAACGAAAATAACTGTGCTGATTGCCGTGCACCTCTGTCCTGCGGCACTAAAACCAGCGCCAACTAGAGCATCGAGAGTAGCATCCGTGCTAGCATCAGGCATCACAATTGCGTGATTTTTGGCTCCAGCATTGGACTAATAAAAGTATCGAGATCAAGTCATTATCTTTAGTCTTTACTGGAAGACTACCCATGCCACAAGGCACCAATACTGTTTATTATAAACTTTGATAATTAAACTTAAAACCATATTACATCTTGTCGTCAATTTGATTCTGAAAATATCTCTAATCTATGTGCATGGATACATCATGACATGTATGGAGGTCAGCTTGTGCCATTTATTTTTTATATTTTTAAGGAAACCTATTTTATAGGAAATTATCATAACTGTATTTAAATTGCAGTATCAACTTATTCGATGAAATAAAATGGAACATACTTATTACACGTTTTTTTATTTTTGTATTTTTTCTGCCAGTAATTTACTTTTTATTTAGACATATGAACATGAAACCGCAACTTAGAGCATCTCCAATAGGGGTTGCCAAGTCCTATGTGGCATGGCATCCTTGGTTGCCCACCTATTGAAAAATCATAGTTGCCAACCAAAGTTGCCAAAAGTTGGCAGCTTCCCCATATAGTTAAAGCACATACAACTCCCCAAAAATGTATTTAACTTTACCCATTTTTATATCTCCCATATTTTATTATCTCTTTAAATGTTTTTATTATCTTCCATATGGGACCACATTGGCAACTTTTAAAATTGCCAACTATTGGAGTAGATTTTTAACAAAAATTGCCAATAACGAGATGGAGGAGAGAAGAAATAAAAAAAATAATATATATGATGATGTGGTAGAAGTTAGCAACTATGTTGGCAACCTCTATTAAAGATGCTCTTATCTTCTGTTTTCTGATATACACAATTATGATTCATATAGTTTGAGATATTATGTTAGCATTGTGTTGATAGAATTCATATTTTTTAAAAATATTAATTATATCTACAGTAGCAGATGTTAAAATACAAGTACATAATACATTCATATTACAAAATATTCTTATAATAAGTATAGTAAATCATGATTTTACTCACACCGGAAAAGATTGTACTAGTTGTGTTCTTAAATTTTAATATTGAACCAAAACACATTGTTTGTTATTACATATCTATGTTTAGATCAGTAAAGATTGTCAAAGTAATTAGCAGCAAAAAAAACAAGAAGATTTTCATAGTTATTAGTTAGTACATTTAACTCATGATTCAATGTCCATTAAAATAGTGTTAGTAGTATTTATACAGAACTGAATCATTAAACCAAAAAATGGGCTTCTTTTTATATACTATGTTGAATTGCAGCCAAGTGCATAGACCACATCAAGAGACTACATGTTTTTACCAGACCAAGACGAAGAACACATACCTGAACATGTTTCCCATTGGCTGATGCTCTTGCATTTCCATACATACCAACCTTGATACCAAAGACAGTCAATGTTACAAAATTCAGTTGCGACACTAGTATACAAATCAAATTTAGTTTTCTGAAAGAGCACAAATTGCTATTAAAAAAATAAATGTACAGTCTTGTTGAATTATAATATGATCCATTAAGTTTAGGGAGAGCCGGTTACTTAACATGGTATCAGAGAGGTCCCGGGTTTGAACCCTCGCTGTCGCACCCCCGGCATTTAAGAGCCTCATGCACAATAAGTAGGTGAATTATTGAGTTCAAAGTTCAACTGACGAACATTAATGTAGTTATGGCAAAAGGTCTCAAAGTAGAGAAGCAACCTCTCATTTGCCTTCGTGTCCATAACAAATATTGAGAAAATTGGGGGTTGCAAACAATCAAACCAGAGTCCTCTGCTTGCCTGAGCTATGATACCAACTCATCTAAAACCTTAAGGTGTCAGAGGAAGGCCTTACTGGATCTTTATATTATATTCTAACAAAATTCTATATTGAATAAGGGAAAATCTTATATGAATACTACATACAAGCTAATTTAATAGATCATTATATGAATACTATATGAATACTACATAAAAGCTGCAGAGGATATTTATATAAACATTTATAGATCATTACACCTTATTTTAATACATGGACGAATCAAAATAATAAACCATGAAATACAACTATGTGTAGAGAGAAATCGACTATCATCAAGTGACTAAGGTTGCCACTTAAGGGTTGACAGTAGGCTAAAATAACCCCTTGCAACTAAAGCATTAAACACACACACACACATATACACACACACGCACGCACACATATCAGCAGATAATATTCGATAAATTCTGAAAAGTGTGATCACATCTATCTAGGCTAAGTAAAAGAAAACTTACTGTATCTGGACCAACAAATGATACAGCTTTTATCTCGTCACTATCACAAATGGCATTAATGATATCCTGGTGAAAAGGAGAACATGGTAATTAGTACATAAGATATAAGTGTTAGACATCTATGTATAACCATGTATGCATCGTGCAATATGCTAGATAGGATGGTCCATAAAGCAGTATACTGGCAATTCTTTGATAAGTTTAGAGCATGTTGATAAACCAGGATCAGTGACATACAAATGATGACCATATGCCAGTTTGTGCATTCCTTATGAACATCAGAAAGATTATAGTACAACAAACCTTTTAGTCATCAACAAAGTAAAGGTCTCAAGCTATTCAAAAACGAAAAAAGAAAAGGTAAAGCTTACAGTAGCCCCATGAATAACGTTTAGGACACCATTAGGCAACCCTGCTTCCATTGCTAACTCAGCCAACGTCAAGCAAGCACCTGACCAACACAATGTCGCATCACTAGTTTGTAAAAATTTTAGGTAAAATGTAAAACTGATGTGGAACTAACTAGGTACCTACCCACACACACACACACACGTGCATTATTTAACATATAACTGATAAATGTGAAGCAAACACCTGATCAGCCACACACACACATATTTATCTGTCAAAAAGTACCAGAATATATATCATATGAAGTGTTTATCTGATTCAGAAGTTTGCACTGCCAGGGTATTCGCAGAGATCAATAGCAAACCAAGATGAGCAATGGTTTAAAAAGTGTTGTGTATCTATATCACTGGGGAAGGGGAACACTAAGGCTGCTTAAGTTGTCAATAGTACAATTTACAGTGTACCGAAAGAAATATAACACAGATATAAAAAAAGAGTGGGGTTTTGTTAAGTAACCAATCCATCTAAAACCTTAAGGTGTGGATCACTAGGCCCACCATAGTACACATTTTACATATTTTTTCAATTACCTGGTGGGGATTTCCACCCAATTTTGGGCCCACCAAAGTACAACATCAATATTTTCAATTTTTATTGAGAATACTGGGGATTAGGAGGGACTCAAACTTGAGACCTCCCACACTCTGCTACTATGTCAAGTTACAAGTTCTACTAAAACCTCAAGGTGATGAGAGTTGGACTTACCAGGATCATATCATATGTTACATATCATATCTTTAACAGGTTCACATCCTTCTTATTGAAGACCAGTTTGGCTCTACTTAAGACTACACAGCCGGTCTATACTCTATTGTGACATTGTTCTTTCTCGCTGGCTCTTTTAATTCTTAAGTTGAAGCTATCCCTTACTTACCGGGAAACAGTGTGTATGTTATCCACCGACAACCAGTATATTAGAGATTTAAATAAATTTGTGTCAATATAATCAGTGAGATTTAGTGTATGTTATAGTTGTTAAGTGATAGCTGTAAATCTATTATTAATAGTTGTAACCTATGATATGTAACAGCTCTATTAGGCTTAATTAGTGGGGGATAATATGTGATCTGATATTAGGGGATATTTTAGGCTGATATGAAGGGATATGTTATAAATAGTTAAATACAGGATCTTGTTTGCATGATAATTTATTAAAAATTCAAAGCATTCTCTTATATCTTTGTCAATTTGAGCCTCAATGTGTACATGAAGTAGTAATTCCTCCTATCAAAAAGCAATTACATCTTATTATTTATAGTCTAGGCAGCACAAAGTCGAGGTAATCTCGAGACAACCACTTAGATGTACAGACTACGTCTATGTCCCAAAAAGGAGGAGAAGAGAAATAGGGTGAAATACAAAATGGAGGAGCGTGTCATAAAAGCATAACCCTTATAAAGACTACAAGGAGACTACAAGGCTATATAATTTTAAGTGAAAACAAGTTTTAGACTTACAATACGAACATTATATAATTACAAAACAAGGAGCAATTCAGAAACTAGATAAACCAAATGCAGAAGAAGTCACCTGTATCTCTCTCTGATGACTTCAATATAAAGGTATTGCCACATGTTACCGCGATCGGGAACATCTACATGAAATCAGGGTTCCAAAATTTAAGGAGGGCGCTTAATTCTCTTAAGAACCATAAAAACAATATAACAGATCAAAACACTTTAACAGCCAACAAGCATAGATCACATAGAGGCTAGACAGATAGTTTGTCCCATCACGGACCTACTGAAAAATTCGTGGAAAAGATTTGCAAGTTGTGAAAAAAGAATAGTGATTTCCTTTTATATGCAAGGAGATACCAATACTGCCACAAATAAGTACAAAAGAGAGGGGAGAGGGGAGAGAACAAAAGAAATTTAAAAAAAATAAAAATTGTGCACGTACCCACAGTGGAACCATTGCTGGAAAGTTGAAAGGACAAATCCCAGCACATATGCCGAGGGGCTCCCGTATGCTGTAAGTATCAGTTCCACTTAGAAAGTTTGGAACAAAATCCCCCATTGGAAGACTTGTTGTCACACAGGCTTGTTCTACCGCTTCTATTAATAATTAAGTCAGAAACTTGAGCATGATCTATATGTCAATATGAAGTGATGAAGTACAAATATAGTACTGACCAAGTCCACGGAGCACATCGTGACGTGCATCTTTCAATGTCTTACCCTGCTCAGTGGTAATACAAAAAGCAATTTTTTCCTACGCCACAGTTGCAGTGAGTTGTATTGATAATATTACTAATTCAGAAATCGGTAAGATGAATAGATCTAAATGAACTTACAATGTCTCTTTGAATAAGTTCTTGCAATCTGAACATAACACGTTGACGAGCTCTAAGGGGCGTATTTCGCCATGACAGCAAGGCACGTTTTGCAGCAAATACTGCAGCCTGAAATTCTTCATGGGTAGTGACAGGAACTTGAGAAACAACTTCTTGTGTTGCCTAATTTTGATTAACAAAAATTTCTTCAAACTATTGACAAAAAATATAACTTATAATAAAGAAGCGGAAACATAAGCTCTACAGATGTTTAAGAACTTACAGGATTTATGACATCAATGGATGTTGATGATTGAGATTCCACAAATTTACCTCCAATAAAATTTGGAACCCTCTGAAAGATGGACAAATAAATTTGAGTTAAAACACACTGACAACAGACAACGAGTAGCCACTTCCTAAAAAAGAAAGGGAAGAAGAATCAGTAAATGTATGTTGGTGGTACCAATTTCAGTTTTGTTCTTATTTATTTTATAGTTATTTAGTTACTTCTAAAAGTCTTCTTTCAGTGCAGTACATCATTAGTATCTCTAATACACTTTTCTTTATCAAGTTGTAATAATTGGTAACTGAAGCTGGATTTTGGGCAGAAAATATAAGCATGCAAAATTGCATGGCTAACCTCAATTCCATGTGTTTCCAAATAATGGATGAAAACAGCAGGTGCTATTATGCATGACATATATTCACAAGTCAGTTACATCATATTATTCAAGGTAACCTATAAGTCTGGCACATAAAACTGATCACCTTATTATATCTTACAAACCCCAAATATTATATTAAAAAAGATCGCCTTTTTTCCTATTTGAAGCAGTGAGCACTATAGTCTCTTCTTCTCAAATTTTAGTTCTCTATCATGAATTAGGTTGTTTCTCTACAGTTACAAGGTTTTCCAAGCTTAATTAAATAATTGTAAACTTAATTTACATGAGACGTCACCCTTGGTTCCACATAAATAACTTTAATATACTGAATAGATATGAGGTGTCATGAATAATAATCATTATAATAACTGCATGAAACTATTCTTACAATTTGGATAATTAAGGGTTAATCAATCTTGGTTGGTGTATATACTAAGATATAACTATTAATATTCTAAAGATGTTCTAATTAAATTACCCAAATCATACAATAATTCTGATCTTCCATATATCCTAACAAATGATGTTTTCCTTCTTTAACTTGTAGTCAAATATATAGAATGACTCACATTCCCTTGTGACATTTTTGCTACTAAGGCGCCCTCCTCCCTTCTCCCCTCCATCTCCCCCCTTCCCCGCGTACCCGCTTATCTATTTCCTAAAATTTGTAGTGCATCGATCTACAAAGACCACGAGGAATTATTGAAAAGTCCAAACAGGAAATTATGTGAATACTACTGTGTAACGAAAGGTTGCTGAATGATTAACTAGGCTGCACTTTCTATGGAGGTGGTGTCAAAATATATCCTATAATCTATACTTGGCTTCTTTAGTCTGTTTTCAACATAGTATCCTTGCGGAAGTTTAGTGATCAAGGTTGTTATTAGATAACTTAGTTAATCGACTATAATGTACTCACTGAAAAACTTAGAAGAAAGATTAGGAATATTGTCACATCAGAACTGCATATCACTAAAACTAGGGCTTTTTAGCAAAGTATCATGGTTTTATGTAGAAGATGTTGATCTGTAAGAGGCATCTACACAATTTATTTATGAATGTCAGGTAAGAATGCAGAAGCTTTAGCAGTCCGACGGCAATGAGCATTGACTTCAAAACCCACTCAACCACTCCATCTTAAGCAATATATTATGAAAGTGATACCTCATTCAATAATTTATGAAACAATACTGGCAAACCTCAACCCCCCCCCCCCCCCCCAAATGGATGCATTTGAGATGACATCCACTGATCGGAAAATGAAGGCATGCAGCTTCCACCAAGGGAAGAAACAGGAAAGAGCCAAATTCGTAACCCAACTTTTAGCACTACTTTGTAGGATGAGCAAGAGGTGCTGACACACAATAACTAATCCTTAAAGGCTACTTTCATGATACAAACCTTTAGTTACTCGGATTATGTTCTTATCCATCAGAGCTCAACCAGCCTCCCGGAGTAACCAAAAATAAGTTTGAGTTGCGTTGCAGGTAAAGCTTACCAGAGGGTAGCGTCTCTTCCAAGATGGTTCAGCACTAGATATTGAAGACGGAAAATTTCTCTTGGTGGACTTCTCATGACTTAATGCTTTTAATCTTTTCACTGAACAGAAACATACAGACATTATGAAGAAAATGATGAAAAAGAAAGTGAAGTCAAATAACGGAATAGTTTGTTCTGAAAATGACATGCATAGTTCTTAGTTCTGCAAAATATACTTAATTTCACATTGTGCAAAAGATAGTTGTAAATAGATTACAAACTATCACAGAAGTACTAAATACAAGAAAACATTTTAAATTTCTGTCTCCCACTTATTTAACTGGAACTTGGAGGCATCGTCATTCATCACCATCTTTCCGAACATCTCGTAAGTACACTAAGACAGGGGTTATCCCAAGTAATAAGATGTTTACAAGACAATTAATATTATTATAAAAAAAATCAATCATTAATAGGTTTTTATGGTTAGACTACAATAGCTTTTCACAGTTCTGTTTGACAGAAAAAGATACTCTCTCTGTCTTGCTTGTGATGGCCTCACTCCTTTTCTTTTCGTCACAATAGTTTTGTCCGCATTGACATGGTAATTCAAGTATCAATTTTGGTCATAGCTTCTAATTTACTTCAAAAACAACACATATTTGTAACACCTATTAGCTTATTCAATTTAATTAGATAAAACGTACTTCTCCGATGACAATATACATGGGGCGGAGGGAGTACACTTTTATATAGTATCTTCAATTCAAACAATAACAATGACAACAGAAAAAAAGTAAAGTGGATGTATGTAAGTATCAGGTGACTGATAAAGTATAAACAACAAGATCTAAATATAAAGTAATATATCAACTATGATTCTGTATTCCAGTTTCCTGTTATTGGACTGCTGTTGTAGAAGTAAGTATACAACCACAACTTAAACTCACTATTTAACACAGATTTTATTAGCAGCTAAATCCATGACTGGCAGATGGATATTGGTGATTAATAATACACACACACAAACAAACACGTGCTGCTTAGGTATATTGCACAAAGATTACACAACAACAGATCAAGAGTTAAGAAGATTTTAGACCCAACCACCTTAGCTTTCTAACTTTAACCACTCAACAGGAGCTAACAGACATAAAGGGGGAGCCTGAGCATCGTACTCAAATAATCTCATAGCCAAAACAACATCAAAACAAACAGTGGTCTTTTATGCGGACTATTTCAAGAACTAAGAAACGAAGTAAAGATGATTGCAATGATGATGAAAGGAGAAACACTAAACCTGTAAGATTTCCTTGCCGAAGTTTAGCTTTCACGTTGTAGACATGTTTCGGTGTAGATAAAAGCTCCGGATTGCTTTGTCTCAGTCTCTTCAAAATTTGGCGTGGTTTCAAGCCGGACTCAGTCATCTCTTTAATTTGCATTACTTCCTTCTCTGTAAAGCGAGCAGCAGACGGATGCTCTTTAATGTCTTTTAGAGCTTCATGATTGTGTGAGCCATTTTTAATCGTAAGTACCCATACACCATCCTCTTTCTTCCCTATTAGTTCAAATGGGCAGTTAATATGACGAGAACCAGATTTTCTATTGCGACTGGGTTCACCAGAGGTCTCGCCATCAGGCTTACGTTTACTGCGACAAACACCTCCTCTATCACAGCCAAGCGTCACAACTTTGTCCTTCTTAGATTGCTTAATTGTAACTACGTATCCTTGTGATACACCAAATTCCCCAACATACTGAATTAGCTCTTCGCGATCAACGAAAGTTCCAGGGGCAGGTGGAAGCATCTGTGGTGTTTCAGATAAATTTGAACAATTACCGTCCATGACCAGTAATGGAAAACAAAACCTACATCGAGATAAAACAAAAATAAACGTCTTAGCAACATATTGAACACTAGCAAACCACCTGCTTTCCTACAAGCGCCTGCAATGCACTAGCTAGGCTTCCAAATAAGAAAAAAAAAAAGTACATTTCCGCTATCTAACATTAAGAAAAATCCTGAAAGGATAAATGACATCCTTATTAATTTTCCGAAGAAACTCAATTGAAGGTTCCGCTACAAAATTTAAACTAGTTTTTCGCATCTTGCAACACCACAAGCTAAGCTTTGTCGTTTGAATAGTTTGTCTATGGCATTGCATGAAGCTCTACGTTATAAGCAGCAACATCTTAGCATTGTCATTCGCGTAATTTGCTTGCACTGATTTCGTGCCACATCGCTATAATTATATCGAAAAGAACTTCTCGATAAGTACATAAACTTCAAATTAAACAGTGACTACAACAATTTTATCGAAAATCGAGTCACAACTATCAATTGCTTCACCACAGCACAAGTAAAGCATCATATATCATTTAATTACATATCTAAAATGATCAAATACTAAGAGAATTACAAAATTCAAAAATTAAAAAAAAAAAAAAAAATTATCTAGGTAATTAAGGGAATTGCAATGTCTATACATGCGTTTTTTATATAAAAATGAAGACTGAAGAAACTAAGAAGCTTCCTTACGGGAATTAGGTACCGGCCGGCGAGTTAGCGGCGTGATTGTACGGGCTCTCCGGTCAGCTTCCGTCACCGGAAAATAGTGAGTGAAGAGAGGGTTTATGCAGTAAAATGTATTGGGAATATATGATCACGACCTTTGCGTCGCGAAGTGTTGGGTCGGGTCGGTTTCAAATTTAAAAATTCGATTTTGAAAGAAATTTAAAATTAAAGTATTAGATTTTGGTATTTTACGAAAGAATTAAAATAAAATTACATATTAAATCCAAAATCCAACACTTTACTCTTAAAATTTTCTCAAAAACGAATTTTTAAATTTGAACCCGACCCAACCCAACCCTTCTCAACCCCAAATCCAAACGGACCCAACAATAATGGGCCCGCCAGGGCCGTCCAATTAAAATATCACAAAATGCCAACTAATTAGTGCCACATCATTTGGTGTCAAAATTTGGTACCCAATTTGGTGGTTGTAGCATTACTCAAAAATGAAAAGGAAATCAGCATTTTATAATTAATAAAAATTATTATTATTTAACAAGTGGGACCCATTTAATCTTTCCTATTCTCATTTCTCCTTCATAATGATAGTTTTTCTTGTATACCTAGCGACGACTTCTCTCTTTTTTCTAAAACCCTAGCCTCCATCATAGAGTTTTGAGGGGGCTTTCATTGATCTTTACTAATGGAAAGCCCTAATTTCTTTTCGTTTTCTTATCTTGTTAATTTCAATAAGTTCCCAATTTAGTTGGGTTTCAATAAGTTCCTAATTTATTTGGGTTTTGTTAGTCTCTCCTTTTGAGAGTTTGAGTTTTTGTTTTGATTGAGTTTTGGTGTGTTTCATGGCCGAGGTTATAGATGGACAAGATTTTCATAATTTTGATTCAGGAATGAAAGTTATTATGTGATCGCATCTATGATCGCTTGCACAAAACATTCCGATGAAAAAAATACTGATACATACTTTCAATCATCTTCAAATCGCTTGGTTGCCTCTAGAAAGGATTCAACAGCCCCCTTAAGCGTCTGTCCTTTCGATTGTATTTGTCGATGTCGTATAGCTTTTGATTAATGAATTGATTCCTTTCTATTAAAAAAAATAATAGTTTTTCTTTTATATAGCCGCCTGCCACGTTTATAATAAGGTCATTACCCTTTTTGCCCTTGTGGGGGACCATCAAATCAACTTTTTACGATCCACTATTTTTTACATTTTATATTTTATATTAAGATTGAGATCCTCAATCAAAATTCAATCAAATATTGATAGTGCATCCTTAGTTAAATCGGAATGCTGCAGGGATCATTCCTAAACTCATTGAAATCCAATACACTTTCGGGCTAGGCTTGCAGTTTATATATAAGGTTTAACCTGAGTTTTTAGTTTTTTTATCAAACAGAAACACATCCGCTAAGAAGTGCATTCGATGGAAAGCACAAACCCTGACACTTTCATCCCCGAAGAAGTCATATATTTGATACTCTTAAGACTACCCGTGAAATCTCTTTTGCGATTCAGGTCGGTTTGTAAGTTATGGTTGTCCATAATTTCTACACCTTCTTTTATTAAAACACACCCCTCCATGTCAACGAAGGACCCTCAGCTTATTTTATTTGATGTGCCTATGCCTGAGGATGAGAGCGAATACCTTGAGTTCTCGACTTGTTCTTTAAATAATCTACATAATCATCTCCTTACTGATCAAACTATGCTTAATGAGCCTGTTACCGAGACTATGGAGGGTGAAATCAATAGGGTAGTTGGATATTGTAATGGATTATTTTGTTTAGTACGTGGCAATTAACTTCATGCGGTCTCGTGGAATTCGTCCACTAGAAAATCACGAAGACTGCCTAAGATTGATCATATGCTTCCTGATTATGAGTCTCGGTGGTATGGGTTTTGCTATGATGAGTGCAATGATGATTTTAAAGTGAAAGAATTTGCTATCTATGCTTTCCCATCCGAATTTAAAGTGTAAGTATATAGCTCATGTTAGAAAATGTGGGTTTTAGACCCACATTGTCGAGTCATTTTGAGCTCCGATTTGAGTGTGCCTTTTGTGCGTGTTTGCAACAAGTCGTGCTTGGAAAGTGTTCTCCTCAGCGAGAGCTTCCAATGCATATTTGAACACTAAAAACGACTAAGGGATGGATGAGTTATGATTACTCAAAGTTGGTCCCTTAAGAGTGGAAATTTTGTTTTTAAACTTGAAGTCCCACATTGATAAGGAAAAGGAGTTTCCTTTGCTTTATATAGTACAACACAAGAGGAGTGTTCACTTGTGTTGGTTAAGTGTTGCTCCATCTCCTACGCGGGCGCGTAGGGGTGAAAGACAAAACTAACCACTTTCGCATACACAAGTAACAGAAATAACCTGTTTCAATTTTTTGGCCAAATATAACCGATTGAATACTCATCTGGTAACTGGGTAAAGCAGAATACGCATTTTGCATTGGTGTAATCCCCATATACGCATAAGAGGACAGGGTATACTGGGAGAATATTTTTTTTCTGTTAAATTCAACAACTGGATACGCAAATGGTGAAGAGGTATTACGAGGAATACGCAACTGAAGATAGAGGAGAGTATGGTGGAGACACAATTCTTGTTGGGCATCGCTGTAAATCAATCTGACTTAGGCTGGATACGGAAATGAAGGCGAGGTATTACGGAGGAATACGCAACTGAGATTAGAGTATTCGTGGATACGCAATTCCTGTAGGGGTATAGCTTAAATAATCAATCTGAATGATCAGATAGAGTTGATACGCAAATGGCTATATTACAGCTATATTGTCTGGTAGTAAATGGATTGTGTAGCTATATTGCGTCCAGAACAGAGCCATCAATCGATACGAGTTGGACTTTTCTTGCTGCTCATCACCCCTAGTTGAGAGTTTATCTGTTGCTCTGCCAGCACACAACACCTTAGCTATTCGAAGAAATTGTGAGATGATAGTGAAGTTTGTTGACTTAATTGGGGGAAAATATTGGTACAACTAAGTTAATTTTGAATTCGTTTATGGGCCGGGTTAATAGTGGTTACGCATTTGACAAAGGCAGATTGAAAAGGTTAAAATTGGCCATATTTCTGAAAGCAGTTATTTTTGTATTATTTTATGAAAAATAGGTTAATTGTGTCATTTTTTCGGCGCGTAGGGGGTGCGAATTGTGGGGATTTCGAGGGAAAACCGAGGCTTTGCAAGCCTTCGGGCTTTCCGCGTGTGCGACCTGCGGACACGAATGCAGCAGAAAATTGGGCCGAATAAACCCGGACAAGTTTTGCTAAATTAATTATTTCCACTGGGCTAGGGCTTAAAATATGACTTAAATTAATTCGAATATAATTTGAATAAACTTTTGTGTCGGTAAAATCAATTTCGTTTTTATAACGAATTTTTTGCCACCGCCTTACCTTAATTAATTAACGCGGTTAATTAAAAAAAGAAAATTACCACCGACTTTTTAATTGGCACAACTAATTAATTGGGGTAATTGAGTAGCGCACAAGTTTTTCTATTCTATATATACTCGTGTAGAGCCTTAGGATTATTCATTCGAAAAACACATCCTCTTCACATACACAGTATCTTCTCTTCCTTCGGTGATATTCTTGCTCGTTTCAAGCTCGCTGAGAGTGACGCTCTAGCCTCACTGCAATCCGTTTTATCCTGAGAGGCGTTTTGCTCGCACATACGGTGAGGCCAAATATGCTTTAAGGAGATAGTCACGCACTGGACTCGGGTTTTTCCGTTCTTGTCTCCTCTTTTATTCGTTTTATTATTCTGTTATTCACACACACACGATCTATTATTTGTACTATTTTCACAGATTGTTTAACAATCTTAAAGCGTATTATTGTTACATCTGTGATCTGTACTTACGTATTTACTTATTTGTTTGAGTGATAGAATCAATGGAGAACCAAAACGTGAACAACATAAACATGGTGGTTGATCCCAACACACAGATTGTAACATCTGATGGGGATCACCAACCTCCGTTAAACCCTATCGCACAGATTGTAACATCTGATGTGGGTGCAACGCTGGTTGGACATGTGCCTCCGGGACATGTGCCTGTGGGACAGATTAATGTTCCGATTGGATCGACTACGTCAGGTTTCGTTCCTACGAACGGACATGTGGTGCCTATTGGTGTGCAAACATCGGTAGTACAGACGCCTGTTATGCCTATGGTGCCTAGCACACATATTGCACCTGTTGTGCCTACGGTTCCTACAGTGCCTACGGCACATGCTGAGAAATCTGAGAAGTTCAATGGTACGAACTTCAAATGCTGGCAGCAAAAGATGCTGTTTTATCTGACCACGTTGAATATGGATCGCTACCTCAGGGAGGATCCACCTTTGCTCACTGCTAAGAGTAACACGCAAATAGTTTATGTTGTTGATGCTTGGAAGCACGCCGATTATATCTGTCGGAATTACGTGCTGAATGGTTTGGCTGACTCGTTATATAACGTGTACAGTACAAAGCCAACAGCTAAGGTCTTATGGGAGTCACTTGACCATAAGTACAAAACCGAGGATGCTGGGGCTAAGAAGTGGATTGTTGACCGCTTTCTTGATTATAAGATGTCAGATTCTAAGACTGTGGTCACTCAGGTGCAAGAACTGCAAGTGATCATCCATGATATTCATGCTGAAGGGATGATCATAAGTGAGTCTTTCCAAGTTGCTGTGATTGAGAAGCTGCCACCTGGATGGAAAGATTTCAAGAACTACCTTAAGAATAAGCGAAAGGAGATGACTATGGAGGATCTGATCGTTAGACTTCGTATAGAAGAAGACAACAGGGGATCCGAGAAGAAGATGAATGTTGCCACTGAAAAGGCAAACATGGTGGAACATAAGCCCAAGAAGAACAATTCTGGTAAAGGGGCAAAGCTGGCACCCAAGGGAGGAATTTCGAAGATGAAGTTTCAAGGGAAGTGATTTAACTACGACAAAGTGGGTCATAGGTCTTCTGAGTGTAGGAAGCCTAAGAAGACCAACAAGAAAAAAGAAGCAAACATGGTCGATGATATCTCAAAGGAGATGGGTGACATAGACCTCTGTGCTACGGTCTCTGAGGTGAACCTGGTTGGCTCTGATCCAAGGGAATAGTGGATTGATATGGGAGCTACAAGGCATGTTTGTTCGGACAAGGTGATTTTCTCTAGCCTCAAAGCTTCTGATGCTGGTGTGAAGCTCTACATGGGGAATTCAACAACTTCAACCATTGAAGGGGAAAACACGGTGAATCTGAAGATGACCTCTGGGAAGAATCTGACTTTGAAAAATGTACTTTTTGTGCCTGATATTCGCAAGAACCTTGTGTCTGGTTCCTTGTTTAATAAGCATGGCGTTCGTATTGTAATTGAGTCGGATAAAGTTATTTTGTCTAAGAATGGTATGTTTGTAGGCAAGGGCTATGTAACCGATAGGCTTTTTAAGCTCAATGTGATGTCCGTTAAGGACGATAATGAAATAAAGAATTCTTCTGCTTACTTGCTTGAGTCTCCTAATGTATGGCATGCTAGATTAGGATATGTTAATTATGACACTTTACGAAGATAGTGCAAAAGATTACATACCAAAATTGAATATCGATTCAAAACAAAAGTGTGAAACTTGTGTTGAGGCAAAATTAACGAGATCATCGTTTAAACATGTGCAAAGAAACACCAAGGTGCTAGACCTAATACATATCGATATATGTGATTTGAAATTCGCTCCAACTAGAGGAGGAAACAAGTATTTTATTACATTCATAGATGATTGTACAAAATACTGCTATGTATATTTGTTTAAAAGAAAAGACGAAGCTATAGATAAATTTAAAATCTATAAGGAAGAAGTTGAGACACAACAAAATGAGAAAATCAAAACGATACGAAGTGATCGTGGAGGTGAATATGTTGAACTGATGTGCTAAAAATCATACATTTAAATTTCGCAAGCGCACGATCATCGTTTTAATATTTGAGATTCGATCCACAAAGACTAAATATTTTTCGCAATCCTTAATAATTAATTTAGGCGAACTAGACAAGAAATTTAGAGAGAATTTGATTTAAATACACTAATTAACAATTAAAATAAGACAAGGAATCTAAGTACAAATGTAAGAATCTAACGCATGAACATAATATATGAAAATGGCTACATTATATTATTGGGCCAGAAGTTAAAAGCATGGACTAGAAGCAATTATATTTATAACTAAAATCAACATGGGCCAGGAAATAAAAGAAGCTAATTAAAGCATTAGTTGAATGGACAAAAGGTAACATGGACTAGCACATTAGTTACAGGCCTAAACTAAAAATGGGCTTAAGAAAACAAAGATCTCACAAATTAACATGACGTAAACAAAGTAAGCTAGTAATGATTAAAGTAATTATTAAATTATTACTAATTGGCATGATCTATCTATTTTATTATATATTATACTCCAACACAGGGGTAAAATAAAAAGTCCTTGTTTATTGTCAGTAAAATAAAATTACATGTATAACCTTATCTTCCTGAAAATAACAGAATTGCCCCAAATTGTCATCGTCGGTCTATTATCCAATTATTAATCGTCAAATTCCTCGAGCAGACTTGGAGATGAATAAACCTAAAGTTTGAGCTTCTTCTTTAATTTATCGAGCCTGCGTGTTTGGTTGCCCGCCCAACTATAGTCCTTTCTTGTGTTGCTTTAATTGTGGTCGGGAACAGAGAGATAGAAGGGGAAATGATGGGAGTTTGATTGTATCAACTGTAATCTATATAGCCGTGCTCTTCTTTCCCGATTGTTTACTGGTACGTTTTGTTTCCCCTAATTGTCATTTGCGGTGTGTGTTGTTTTGTTGATCATGTATTCTGACCTTTGATGTAGTCAGATCACATTGTATTTGCTTTAATTTTCACTCTCGAATGTGTAGAACATTTTTGTAATTGAATATTTGTTTTTAGTTTTTATTAATTTGATAATCTTGAGTATTGTTTACCAGAGGCATCATTATCTGGAGTCGAGCCCTTAATGCAGAAAATTCATAATAAGATTCCACGTAGATGCCAGAATTTTAGCAGCTGTTCGACAACAGGTGTAGTATATTGTTCTATCAACTATTGTTAATAGTAAGTGGATTATCAACATCGTTGATTTATTGCGTATTATAATTTCCGGTTTATATTTGAATTAGAACAACTATTGTTGCTGGAGTTTCGGTTGAAGAGAAATGTTTCTATATTCGTGAAAAATGTTACGCTTTGAAAGAATTTTGCGAGAGTGTAAACATTAGCATTTTAAGATATATGTTCATATTCGGAAATGATAATATACAATTAAGCTTTCCCAAATGATTTCATTTTAAATTGTCTAAATTGTTGACGAAACATGCATAAATGACTTACTGTACTTTGAGGGTTGTGATAAAGTTAGTATAAGTATTCCCATAAGAGTCTCTTCTTAAATTCATCATCTGCATGTAGTGCATCTTGCAAAGTCCCATTACCACAGTACTCGTAAATCAGGAGCCTTTACACGGCCAGGATGAGAGAAAGCAAAGCTGTAGTGTTCTGGGAACCCATTGCTTGAAATTATAGTCTGAATAGTTTTACTAATTAAATGAAAGGGCTGATTGGTGAGGGCAAGATGAACAAAATTGATCTGAACGGTTTCGTACTTATTGGGCTGATCAGGGAGTATAATTATGACATGTTCATACTGAAAATCTTAAGAATTATGCGTGTGAGCTGGATAGTAGGACAACTTTAGCACGTCGTGAACAAGATCTGAATGCATGATCAAGCCTAGCTATTAAAATATTGACGCATAACCTCAATGCAGTTTGTATCAGATTTTGCATTTACCTTCACTTTTAAACTAAACATCAGCCTATTCGAAATGTGTCCAAGTCTTATTTGGAATAAGATGATTTTCATACGTATCCAGTTTACAATTTTAGTCTTTAAAAAACCTGGTACACTTGAAAATAGGAGGCATAAATGAGAGTACTATTACTTTGCGTACACTTGTACAACATTACTACTATCGGTCATAATTATAAACTTTTGTAATTAAGTGGAACACAATAAACAAAAACGACACCAGATCTTCGTCTTCAGTCATCAATGCCACGTTATTTTTTTTGGCAAGTAAACCACTTTACCCTGTATCTTCTATGGGTTACTCTTCCTATTACACTATAAATCCTCTGCCTCCACCTCCACCTCTGGATAGAGAAAATCCTCCTATGCCTCCACCTGTGCCATCTGCATAACAAAATGCACAGAGTACTTGTGGTGCAGATTCGGAGTACAAAGGCTGATATGAATTGAGAAGGTAGGTTGGTGCCATCCTTACATACAATGTAAGTATACAATTTGTTAAACAGAGTGCTTTGTCTTTAACAAAGAATTCTTTCATGATTCCTACTTGTAAAGCAATGTTAGCTCCAATTTAACATATCACTCAGTTCAAAGTAATCACAGTATGGGGCACATCAAAGGTTTAAAATGCCATCCTCATCAAGTCGTCCGTTACTTAGGTTGTTAGATCTTTATTCCTGATTAACCACATTTAGTGATTTTGATATATATTATTGCCAAAAATATTATGATAGGTGGGTTTATTTATAATGTCATTTGAATATCGAAGAGGATTTTACTTCTACTATTGCTCTGTACCTGTTCTTTTGGAATCAAACTTAATGCTAGGTTAATTTTCATAGGGAGGAAGAGAAAATATTATAGCCATTTTCTTAGTGAGACTTGAAAGAGGCTGATTGAATGGTCAAACCAAAGTAGTGCAGTAGAGGTGGCACAAAGAAATAGGTTGTTAGCTGGGTGGCTAGCACAGATAGATCATGCATTAGTATGTTCAATTTACGAGTCTAATTGATTTGCAAAAAATAACAACTATCACAACCTCTTTTTCTCCCTTAAATACTTTCTGTGGTTAGAGCACTTGTAAACATTTTATGCTTTTGAGGTAGAGAAAAAAGGTTGGATTCATGGGTTGCTGTCTTTTTTCATTCCATTATACTAGATATAAAAAATAAAAAACTTTTGCATGAGTCATGTTCCAGACTTCAAATAGCCTCCATCTTGGCAATATCACCACTTAGCAGATTCATAACCAAAGAGGCTGTGGTTAATATATAGCGTGATTATTTTCTCTTTTCCAAATTTTTTTTTTCGGGGGGGGGGCAAAAACCATGAGAGAAAACCAAACACAAATTTAGTATCAAGTTATCTCTGGTCATGGTAAAATCGAGAATCTGAGTCAAATGTACGCAATAAAATAAATTGTATAATTCAACTGTAGAGCTTTCTGCCCCTGTCCATTTTCATCTTACATCCGCTGCTTGGTGCATTTCACTCTCTGTAGCTGATACCTGATTATAGACTTTTTTCTTATCTACTTTTAAGGTGGTTAAATCTTTATACAGTGACGTTAACCTTCCAAGACCTGGTATTCTCTCCAACCCCAACCTTTGTTTCTCGAAACAGTTGCCTGTCATTTTTCTGAACAAAGGTCCCTCCCTATATATACCAAAACTTTCTTATTGTTCATTCTCGAATTTACTTTTCCGCTGTACCATGATGCAGCCACAAATTATTATTATCATCGGATAAGCTCTGGCTCCCTGTTGTCTACCCCATTCATCTGCAAACAATGTTAAAATCAATGCCTTCCTCGATACCTTATATAGAGTTCCTGTTTGCTAACACAAAAAAGTTCCAAGATGTAGTAGTCTCCGGCTAATTATTTTCACGACTTTTGCACGTTCTGTAAATTACATATGTTTAAACCCCGAAAAATGTTAAGATACTGTGCTTGATACTGATTTGCTTAATATGTTAGTCTAAGAACCTTCCTTTTCACAGACAATACCTGATCTTTGTTGGGAACTGGCTCAGCTGCAAGACACATACATCCTGCAAGGTAAAGATAATGTTTCTTATAGTTTGAAGCAAGTGGCCATCAATTTATAATAGCCGATGGTACTATTATTTAACTTTTTAATCATTCAGGTGATTATGATTTGAAGGTCATGCGCCAAGAATACTACATTAATCGGCAAAAAGCAGTTTGTGTTGCTTCATCATAAAGCCTTCTTGTTATATTTGCATATTTTGTTCGGTTATGTAAATGAATACCAACAGAAATTGCAGTTTATTATTGACAATTTGACATTATACTAAATGCTAACAATAAAATGTAGATTGATTATGTTGTTGTATCATTGATGAAGTTGTTTAAACTTAAGCTATAATTTGTTCCTCTAAGTCCACCGCATGTATGCAATTTACCTTCTTTATTGTATCTTTTCCCTAATCTTTACTTTAGTTGTGCAGTTTATTGGACATCTGACTAATCAACTGGTGAGACATCAGTTTCTAAAAATAGCATGTCAGTTGGAAAAGAAGACCATGCTTGGGGCATTTTCACTTCTTAAAGTTATTGAGTTGGAGCTACAAGGGTACCTGTCAGCAATAAAGGGTCGTTTGGTAAACAACCACTTAACCAATATTAGCTTATTTTACCATACTAGAAGTATGCTGCATCTTGTTTTCCTCAGTATACTGTGTTTTCCTTGTCTACTGTTACTACTTACTATATTATTATAGCACTGATAAATTAGCTAAGTGATTGTTTTGTCAGACAGAAACTCGATGTACGATAAAGAGCCTTAAAAGTTTGGTTTTAGGACAATCCGAGATTTAACTTTCTGTAGTTATTAAACACGGAAACTAGCTTATGTATTTGTTTCCGTCCTCTATATATGTATGCTAATTTATATTTTACAGGGGCGGTGCATGGCATTAATTCAAGCAGCATCCGATGTACAAGAACAAGGGCGGTGGATGACCGAGATACATTTCTGCATGGTGTCAGAGATCTTCTAAGTATTCATTCAAGTAATGAACATAGCACTTCACTCGGTCTATATGTTGATTCTATTTTTAACAAAGGTAATTCTCACAATTTATACTGTCTTCACAGATGCTCAAGCGGGCCTATCAACGTATGTATCAGCTCCCGGCATTGCTCAGCAGATATCTGGCCTTCATTCAGACCTGATGATTCTGCAGTCCGACCTAGAACATGCCCTTCCCGAAGACAGAAACAGATGTATTAATGACCTGTAAGTCTTTTTTTTTTTAGCTAGACAGCTTTGCTACTCTTCCAGTAATGAATTATCTTAATAGATGTATATTAGAAAAGATTTTTATTTTCCTGTAATGATGATCCTATCAAAGATGTTTCTTCCCCAGGTTAGTTGATGAGTTAGTCAAGTTATTCAAGGAGGCAGCACTAAAATATGAACATGTAGCGATTAGGACACGAGTTCTGCAGATACTAATCTGGCTTCATCTGTAAGTGCATAGTGAATTCTGAACTTCAGTATACTCGGTGTTGAGTTTTAAATAATTCGTTCAAGTTAAATAATAAATAATAGTTCATGTGATTCTGAATTCTTAGATGCAAACCATGAGAGAAAACCAAACACAAATTCAGTATTTAGTTATCTCTGGTCATGGTAAAATCTGGAATCTGAGTCAAATGTACGCAATAATATAAATTGTATAATTCAACTGTAGAGCTTTCTACCCCTGTCCGTTTTCATCTTACATCCGCCGCTTGGTGCATTTCATTCTCTGTAGCTGATACCTGATTGTAGACTTTTTTTCTTATCATCTTTTAAGGTGGTTGAATCTTTATACAGTGCTATAATGATAATCCTATCAACGATGTCTCTTCCCCAGGTCAGTTGATGAGTTAGTGAATTTGTTCAAGAAGGTAGCACTAATATATGAACATGTAGCGATTAGGACACGAGTTCTGCAAATACTAATATGGCTTCATTTGTAAGTGCATAGTGAATTCTGAACTTCAGTATACTTGGTGTTGAGTTTTAATTAATTCGTTGAAGTTAAATAATAAATAATAGTTCCTGTGATTCCGAATTCTTTGATGCAAGGGCCCACGATTTGAGGGGGTCTGGAACAAACACAAGGATGACCCAAATTTGACAGCTCTCACTTCATCCTTTAATGGAAGCAACTCAATGTTGGTACAAGCCTGAAGCATAGTTTTAATAGAAAAACCTATAAATTGTATTACGTAAGTGTGATTTGTAGTCTTGATTTGCTTTGATCATGTTTGAGGGCCACAAGTAATGCTAAAGGTCTGTATAGATTAAATTCTTATCATACGTGGATTAGGAAAATCTATGTGTAACAGTCCGACTTTTCGGACTATTAATTCTAAATCAAAAACTAAAATAAAACAAATTTTATTAATCCAAAAGTCCATTACAAAGGTACTTATTACAAAAGCGCAGCTAACAATGATAATCTAATCCGAATCTAAGATCCTTGAACTCCAACGCTATCTCACTCGTTCGTACGTCGAACCTGAAAGTTGTAAGTAATGAGCTAAACAGCCCAGCAAAAAACCAATCGATCCAACTAGTTGGGCAAACAAAATGTATACACAGAAGAAAATACGATATTCAATATGATACAATAACATTATACGATACGATAACGACATACGAAACAATAACTTTCGATACACATTCATATTCTTATTCGATACAAATAATACGACACCACATAACAACAATAACTCGAAACCCACAATTCATGCCACGACCACTACAATCCGGTGATAACGGTCCTAAATTTTCAGAAAACTGTCACTACAACCCGGTGACTCGGTCCTTATTCTTATTCGATATTTTCGCAAACCATGGCATAAATCAGAGTCCCAAAATTATCGTTTACACATAGCACATAACAATAATACATATATAACTTTAAAATATAATCACTTAGCCCAATTTTTGATAACAAATTCGTACATATAATACATAATTTTAAAAACACTAGCAAAATCAATCAGAAACTTACCTCTAAACGTAAAAACAAGAATCCAAAACATGTAACCACTCCTGATCAGATCTGTATTTAACCTTTTTGACCATCTAAACGATGTTTTCTTGAAAAACTCAAAGAATGAAAGTTGTAGAGAACGAAAAGACCTTTCCGAAAAGTCCAGAATCAACGAATTCTGACTTACGATGAATTTTCTACGAATTTTACAAGACTGCTGAATTATGTGTGAAAAATCCTACGAATTTTGATAATAAAGATTGAAAAGGAGAATATGATGTATTTATAATGTCTTACAACCCTAATTCCAGACCTACTAGTTATCCGTATTCAAATCTGACCCCTGTTTTAAGCCCATTATTATAATCCAATTTTAAATCCTATTTATTATCTAATTTTAATCCTTTTTATTCTATTATTCTAAAAATTACGGGATATTACACTATGTAAGGGTGAACATAATTTATTTTAAAGTGTATGGGAATTTTGTTATTTGTTGCATCTCAAACTTTAAAATTGTTCCTGCATCGCCATCAACCAAACCAATAGACACGACTGTAACACTCTTGATCGGGAAACATACAAAGGTACTGGATCTAATCCAGGGTAGTTCAATTCCCCGCCACAACTTTGCCATATATATGCTCGGTTCAGAACATTCTTTGGGTAGCTTGCAAGGATGAAGTACTAAGTGGTATGTCTTCTATCCATGGTTTACCGGCTCTCTCTCCAAATAACTGACATGCAAGCCCCTTTTATATGAGGTCATCATACATGAATGTAACATATATCACTCGAAGTTCAAGCTAACATGACTGACAAACATTTATCCAATGCCTCAGACGCTGCTGCAGTCATTAAAATGGTAGGAAACATCAAATATGGCAGGAACGACATCTTGCGACTGGACATCACTTTAGTCACCGACAGAAACATAAATCTTGAATATAATTTTTTACTGCAACTCCTAAAACTACTAAATAGCAGGTCCAATCAAATACAATCCATCACAAGGAGTAACTAATTATGTGCGAAATAACCTTTCGGAGATTGAGGTTTCGCTTTGGGGAATAAAGGCAACATTTTTCGGAATTGATTTCCGCTACCACCGTGACAAAAATGTGGTGATCATCGCCGACGAAGAAACTAAGAGGTCATCCACTCCACCAAATAAAAAGAAGTAATCATTTCAACAATTTAAAATTAATAAGAGGCGTTTATGGAGAGGCTCGTGCCTTGCACGGGCTGTTACGCTAGTTATTAAATAACGAAGCAACTAAAATATAAAACAAAACAAAATTAAGATGATCTTGGCAAACAATTGATGGCAGTGAGGAAATAGAATGGTCCGGAGGAAAATGACAACAAAATAATAGAGCATAACGAATAGAATTATAAGAAAACTTTGCCAATAACTACCACCTAAAGCACAAACATCCAGTGAATTTAATGGAAGCTAAAGACAATAATAGAGAAATACAATACTATGAAAAGATGTGCAAGTAAAAGGATAACAAGCAAGGGAAAAAAAATAGGAACACGAATCCTTTTGCAGGAGATGTTCACTACGCAAATTTAAAGAATTACTTTCAATCCCAAGTGGTTAGCATTTCGCTAATTTGTCCACTAATCGGATTTACGAAAATAACGAAAATAAAGCTTGTATTAAAAATGAGAGAAGTGTTTATGAAGAACAATTACAACTGGAAGAAAATAAAGATGGAGGCTACAAAATTTAGGGTACTGAAATTAAAACTAAATTGATTGACAGAAAGCAAAAAGGATGGGGCAAGGAAAGAAAGAAAGAAACTAAAAGTGTGCTGGAGGTTGATTCCCTCCGTGTATGTCTATCCCCCTCTTCTCTGTGTTTCTGTGAATTTATAGGCCATCTCTGTTATCTCCTTGTCAACATCGGCTGCTTCCTTCACATGTTAACATTGACAATTTTCATGCTGCATTTTTTCTTGTTTTGAAAAGCTAGCCACCTTTGACATTTATTAATCTTTTTACAATAAGATGTGACTTTTGGGGTGTGTTTGAAATATTCCTTTTTGCTCCAAGCTTCTAATTTTTTTTTCCTTCTTCTTTTATTCTAGCACTTTTTCTTCATCTTTTCTCCTTCTTTGCACTTTATTTCTTTATTTTACCATTTCTTTATTTTTTCACGAATTTCCTGAAATGCAACAAAATAAGCTATTAAAATACGAGTTCAAGCAATAAATAGGTAATAAAAATATGCAAAAATATGCACTTATCAAATGCCCCCATACCTATCTTTTGCTCGTCCTCGAGTAAAATAAAAAGAAAAATACAGAATAAAAAACTATACTCACTGTCATAGGAATCACGGGTAATTTTAGGTTTACCAACCCGTTAAACCCATAGACGATCTCTACAGGAGGAGTGATGTCTCCTAAGGGTTTACAAAAGATATATCCATAAAATCTTTGAGATAAGTCAGCAAGTATCCAACTTTCCTCTTACAACCTAGCTTTCATTGGTGTCAACAAAACAATTTTGTAGGAAAATACACGCCTTAAAGATTAATCTAATGATAGCCAAGTTATAGGTTCCCACAATCCACTTGAATAGAATTAAAAATTTTACAAAAAATCCCAAGGTGTGTAGTGAATTTAAGGCCTATGATGGATAAAGTGCATACGAACATTTTCTCTTTTTTAACCAATATTGAACTGACCCAATCTCTATCAAAACAAGTATCTAGCCAAACTTCACGTTCTTAGTAGTTAGACCGACCGTGCAATGGTTGAGGTCCCAAAAGACTTGTGCATTGATACCCATTTAGCGAGTTTTAGGTCAACAATCCCAGATCACAAAGGACCTTAGGTTGCTAGGTACAAAGTCCCCTCGGACTTACTTACTCGGGTTATCAATGAGCCCAACCTAGCCGATTTTCCTACTAAGAATTTATTATTAGAAAACTACACTAGCACTCTACAACTACAAACATTTATTGATTCTTTTTTCTCTTTTTTTTCTTTTTCTTTTTTTTCGAATTTTTTTTTTTTAGACACTATTGGAACAATTTTCGCAAAGGTTTGATTCGACATTGTTTTAACATGTGGGTTCTCTCTCAGGTATCGAATAACATTCCTATACAATTTTTTCATCAAAGATCTTGTGCAAATGTGTCGTCTTGGACTTTTAAGCAAAAATTTGTTCGACACAAGTTTCATGAGTAAAATCTTACCTGACTACGTTTAAATCATCTAAAGGCATTATACATATAATTTCTGAAAAATTGTTAACACCAACTAGTTCTAAAGTTCAAAGAGTGGGAAGGACAACTAAGCTAAATTATCTCTATTTTTGGATTTTTAATTTTTTTTAATTTTTTTGGATTTTTCAATTTTATGTATTTGCACTAAAACCCTCCCCCATACCTAAATCATGCATTGTCCTCAATGTATGAAAATGCAAGAGAAACGAAGAGAATGAGGAGATAATACCTGATAAGGGATGACGGAGACTGAAAACTTCTAAAAATTATGAAAGAAAAACAACTCACGCACACAACAAATACAAAAGAAACACACACACACACACTGGCACTCCCCCATACCTAAACTTGGCTATGTGGGAGATACATTATGAAACATATATACTAACCAATACCAGTTCGAGGGAAAACAACATTTGTAAAAAAATTATCAAATACTGGAAATATACTCCTAAGAATAAAATCAAACATTAGAAAAATATGCTCTACTACCAGAATAAAACTCATTCCACTAACATCATCCATAGACCAATTAGGTGCTTCTTTATTTTGATTAAGTAAATTAATTACTCGAATTTCTTGGTTATGAACAATGTCACTAGAAATAAAAGCATGATGAGTTTTATTATCACCTAAGACCGTCTGATAAAGAGTGGAATTAAGTGGCTTCAAATCGGGTGTCGGTGGCTCACCTACGAAATCCTTAACAATGAATTTATGATCAAAAGAACTATCCTCAATTATGGTTTCATGTTTGGAACAAATGGCATTCAATTCATTTAACATCTCTTCTGAAGAAAAATCCTTAACCAACTCATGAATTTCTCGATTAGTCTCGTGATTAAGTTCGAAATCCTCATTAAGAAGAGTCTCAATTTCACTATCCTCCAAACTCGACCATGTGACACTCTTATTGACTGACTCAGTTTGGTCTAGACCATGATTCAAGAGGGATGGATTAGGTTCAGATATCAAATTCTCTCTCTCATAAATGGTGTTGACTAACTGACTCATTTGAACCTCTAACTTAGATATGGCTTGAGCATTAGAATTCAAAATCTACCTATCTTGGGTCACGGTTTGCATGAAGGTTTGTTGGGATTTTATCAAATCCTCCGTGCTCTTTTCTAAAGAATTAAATCTCTCATCCGAATCATTAAATTCAGGAAGGTTCAAAGGTTCTTGAATCAGGTTCAGATAAGGACTATGATTTTGAATAACAAAAGAGCTAGGATTGGGGTTTTCAAAGGAGGGTTGAGCATGAATTAAATGAGTTTGTGCTTCTAATAACGCCTCAATACTCCTTTCTAAAAAAATTACACCCTTATCCGAATCACTAAAATTGCAGCTTAAAGATGTTTGAATCGGGTTTATATAAGGATCAACATTTTTAGTATGATAAGAGTTATGAGTTGGCATTTGAAAAGAAGGTTGAAGATCTTGGTAGTTTTGATCATAATCCCATGAGAAATTTGTGTGAGTCCCCCAACCGGGATTGTAGGTAGGTACAAATGGGACATTCCTAAGGGTTTGTTGAAACATAATATTATCTTGCTCAAATTCATGATAATTTGTAAACCCTTGAGTATAAGAATTATAATTTGACCACATTATTGATCACACAAAATAAGCACACTAAATAAACACTCAAAATAAAGGGTGAAAAAGCAAAAGAAAAATCTTATATCTAGGGTCCTTATTAAAATAAACTAGACCTTGCTCCTAACTGTAAGGACCACCAAAAACTCGGTAAGTCAAAATTTATTCGGACCGATTTGGCCAGATAAGTGCAAGCATTGCCAAGAGGCTAAACACCAATCTAGACACCAAATCTTAATTGGCCAGGTAAGCTCTCGCTTGCCTAGACACCAAAGAGTCGGAATAAATAATGATAACGTCGTTTCTTAGGTACCTTCCTAATTGAGCGCGAAATTCCTAGGGCAAACGTCTAATTAATTTTATAAAGGCTAAATGATGCAACGAACAATGAGATAATAAAAGGCTATAAACATTTATGGCTGCTTACACTACGTGTTCTAAATGAAAGAAAAAAATTTAACGTACCTTTGGATCCTCTAGCAATCACCACAATATAAGGTACGAAAAATTAAAAATAAGAAAATAAAAATCTAGATGGTGTGCTCCTAAGTAATTAAATGCATGATGCAACAATTATGTATTTACAACTAATTTTTTTATTTTTCAAATTTTTTGTGATTTTTGAATATTTTTTTTTAAAAAAATTAAAATAAAACGACGAAAAGAGTGAGATACGGGTTACCGAAGCACGCTTCCAAAAATTCCAATTTGTTCCAAGCTCCGAAAGAGATTCCCGTAATTCCAAACTTTCCTAAAAAAAACGAAATAAAAATAAGGCAAGTGAAAGAAAAATAATCCGAAAAATTAAAAATTAAGCCGCGAAAAATAATTAGTCCCCGGCAGCGGCGCCAAAAACTTGATGTGTTAAAAATATGACAATTAAAATCGCAAGCGCACGATCATCGTTTTAATATTTATGATTCGATCCACAGAGACTATATATTTTTCTCGAGACTTAAAATTTAATTTAATCGAACTAGAAAAAAATTGGGTTTTGAAAAATTTGGATTTTTTTACTATTTAATTCCTAAAAGAAAATTTAATCTAATTAACGAAAACTAAGAAAAATTGATTACTTTAAAATTTTCAAAATTAAACAAGATTTTATTTACAGAATGTAAAAAAAAAAAATTCGACATAATTTGTTTGTAAATTAACTAGCCACAGAAAACTAGGGCTGTAATTCGAGTCGAGCCGGGCGAGTTCGAGCCGAGCTTGAAATCGAGTCGAGCTTTTTCTGACGAGTCGAGCCGGGCTCGTTTACTAATCGAGCCGAAAATCCCCGCCGAACTCGGCTCGTTTGTTATACGAGTCGGGTCGAGCTACTCGCGATCCCTAACGAGTCGAGTCGAGTTGCTGTATACGAGTCGGGTCGAGTTTTTGTTATACGAGCCGAGCCTAACGAGCTGTTAAACGAGTCGAGCCTAACGAGCTGTTAAACGAGCCTAACGAGTTTCTGAAAATTACTTATTTTGTTTGTTAAAATCTCCAACCAAATTAATTTTTTATTTTTTTAAAATTTGGGAATATCCTTTAATTAGATATATATTGACATCCGTACGGTTGGATCGTCGAAAAATATTTTTTAAAAAATAGAAACAATAATTTGGGATAAAGCATTAGTTACGAGTACTAGACAATATAGTAATGTTCTATTAAGATCTCCACCCAAATTAATTTTTTATTTTTTGAAAATTTGGGAATATCATTTTATTAGATATATCTTGACATCCGTACGGTTGGATCGTTGAGAAATATTTTAAAAAAATAGAAACAATAATTTGGGACGAAACACTAGTTACGAGTACTAGACAATATAGTAATGTTCTATTAAGATCTCCACCCAAATTAATTTTTTATTTTTTGAAAATTTGGGAATATCATTTTATTAGATATATCTTGACATCCGTACGGTTGGATCGTTGAGAAATATTTTAAAAAAAATAGAAACAATAATTTGGGACGAAACACTAGTTACGAGTACTAGACATTATAGTAGTGTTCTATAAGATCTCCAACCAAATTAATTTTTTATTTTTTGAAAATTTGGGAATATCATTTTATTAGATATATCTTGACATCCGTACGATTGGATCGTCGAGAAATATTTTTTAAAAAATAGAAACAATAATTTGGGACGAAGCACTAGTTACGAGTACTAGACAATATAGTAGTAATCTATAAGATCTCCAATCAAATTAATTTTTTATTTTTTAAAAATTTGGAAATATCATTTAATTAGATATATCTTGACATCCGTACGGTTGGATCATCAATAAATATTTTTAAAAAAAATAGAAACAATAATTTGGGACAAAGCACTAGTTACGAGTACTAGACAATATAGTAGTGTTCTATTAAGATCTCCAACCAAATTAATTTTTTATTTTTTTTAAAATTTGGGAATATCATTTAATTACATATATCTTGACATCCGTACGGTTGGATCGTCGAGAAATATTTTTAAAAAAATAGAAACAAAAAAGTTATATATATATATATATATATAGGGTAAGGTTCTAGGGAGAACCTCCTTATCAAGAGAACTAGAGAACTCAATCTAGACCATCCATTAATTAAATTTTAAATATATTTTATATTAATGTGAGTAATGGCATTTGTGTAGTTATCTTGAAAGATGTAGGTTGATTAGAATTCACTTACATGTATTATACGCTGTAGAATATTTCATATAAGGAAACGAAGAAAATCGCGGGATTTGATTATTGAATAGAATCTTTGTAGTTTTGGAAACAAATATCTTACTGAATAAATTACATCGCCATGATATACATGAATATGCAATATATAAAATGCCATTCAGAACACTTTTTTGACCTAGATGAAAATGGTGAGAAAGGCTGAGACTTAAGGTACAACCCATGAAATTATTTAAAACTGTAACAAGAATCTTTATTCTTTTTTGAACAGTTATATGAATTCATAAAGGTATCAAGGATCGTAAAAAAGATTTGGAGGAAAACATCAGATGCTAGGATTTCAACCAAAGCTTTTGACGTTAGTTGCGATTTCTTCTTTGTCAAAGGATCAAAAAAAGTGGATTATGGAATGGTTTTGGCCCAATCTTGTTTTCCAGTACAAGAGAATATCCCGTTGAGATATGTAAGAAGATCAAGCTCTATCGAGAATACAGTGAAGATGAAGATCAAGCAATATAATGACGTAACACGTCCTCGATTCAGAACCATTTAAATTTATGTGGTATATTAGTTGAGATTCTGTAAGATGTTTTGCAGTTTCTCTGGTATATTAATAGAGATTCTATAAGATGTTCTGCAATTTATGTGGTATATTAATTGAGATTTTGTAAGATGTTTTGCAGTCTATGTGGTACATTAGTTGAGATTCTGTATGATGTTCTGCAAAACACCTTTGATTTTATTAGCAACCAATTTTGTCATACTAGTTTATAGATTATGTAAGGTGTTCACTTGAAGTGTCATAACTTTGTTTAAGTACTTAGAATTCATTAAAAAAAATTTGCAGCGATCAAGCTTTTTCACATAGGTAACAATGATCGCACCAGAAAAAGACACATGTATTGCAGCAGGCATCTAGTAACGTTTATAGCTAATTGTTTGTTAGTTATGATT
The DNA here is from genome assembly GCA_037693485.1 of Kitagawia praeruptora. Classification (NCBI taxonomy): domain Eukaryota; kingdom Viridiplantae; phylum Streptophyta; class Magnoliopsida; order Apiales; family Apiaceae; genus Kitagawia; species Kitagawia praeruptora. Next base: position 170,933,607 of record CM075352.1, on the reverse strand, counting down.
GAAGCACAACAACTTCAAGTAGACAAAAAAATGTTTGAAGGATTTTGAAGATGAAAGTTTTAGAACTTAAAACAGTTGGGTTATCTTTTCGGGTAAATAGCCCAAATAGTTCAGTTGAACCAGATGATCCCTAATTACACCAAGATCCTGTTAGGTGTTTTTGAAACACGTAAAAGAATCTAGGTGTATTAGATGATATTTTAATATATAGGTTAATTTCAAAAGAAATGTATAATTTCTTTGTTTAAAAACGTATAAAAATATTATGTAACCCACCAAGATTCTCTCATGTGTTTTTTTAGTTATTTTAAAATTATTGAATTATTTTGTTAGATATCTATATTTTTTTAATTTTATTGATATTTTTCCAATCATTATATTATTTACATTTAAAATAATATTTTTAAGTTTTTATATTTTTTGAAATAGAATTTAAATTCGTTTGAAACACATAAAAGAACCTTTGTGTGTAACATATATGTATTAATCGGTTGTTATTAAAAATTAATGGGGACAAATTAAAAAAATGTCATTTCAAATTGAAACTTAATTTTATAATAAATGTATGTTTTTTTAATTAAAAAACATATTTTAAATATTATGTAATACACTAGGATTCTCTTAGGTATTTTGTTAATTTCTTTGAAATCGTAATACAACTTTATTAGATATCTATATTAAAATTATATTAAATATTTTTATTGATCTAAAACACTTTAATATAATGATGTGACACACGTAACAGAATCTTAGTATATTAATATTTTTATATGTAACTTAATTTCAAAAGAAATGTATATATTTTTTTTAACGTATACAAATATTATGTAACCCACCAAGCTTTTTTTAGGTGTTTTGTTAGTTATATGTATATTTGTTTATATGAAAATATTATCATATTTTAGAATAAATGAATAATTCATTTTTAAAAAAAAAAGCAAGAAATGTATTTAAATACACCAATTATTCTCTTAGGTGTATTTGAAACACGTAAGAGAATCTTGGTGTATTATATGATTTTTTTTATATATAAGTTAATTTCTTTTTTTTAAAAACGTATAAAAATATTATGTAACCCACCAAGATTTTCTTATTATTTTAAAATTATTTTAAAAATAGTTTAATGGATATCTATATTATATTTTTTTAAAAAAAACTTTTGATATAATTCAAAGTATTATATTCTTTCTATTTTAAATTTTGCTAATTTTTTGAATTTAAAAAATAAATGTATTTAAATACACCAAAGATTCTTTTAGGTGTATTTGAAACACGTAAGAGAATCTTGGTGTATTATATGATTTATATATATATATATATATATATATAAGTTAATTTCAAAAGAAATGTATAGTTTCTTTTTTTTAAAAACATATAAAAAAATTATGTAATCATCCAAGATTCTCTTATTATTTTAAAATTATTTTAAAAATAATTTAATAGATATCTATATTATATTTTTAAAAAAAACTTTTGATATAATTCAAAGTATTATATTGTTTCTATTTAAATTTTTGCTATTTTCTCGAATTAAAAAATAAATATATTTAAATACACCAAAGATTCTTTTAGATGTATTAGAAACGCGTAAGAGAATCTTGGTGTATTATATGAATTTTTTTATAAATACAAGTTAATTTCAAAAGAAATGTATAGTTTCATTTTTTTAAAACATAAAAAAATATTATGTAACCCATCAAGATTCTCTCAAGTGTTTTTTTAGTTATTTTAAAATTGTTGTATTATTTTATTTGATATATATACGTATATTTTTCTTAATGAAAATGTATTTTAAATATTATGTAATACATCAGGATTCTCTTAGGCATTTTGTTAATTTCTTTGAAATCGTAATACTACTTTATTAGATATCTATATTAAAATTATATTTAATATTTTTATTGATCTAAAACACTTTAATATAAATGTATTTAAATACACCAACATTCCCTTAGGTGTATTTGAAACATGTAAGAGAATCTTCGTGTATTATATTATGTTTTTATATATAAGTTAATTTTAAAAGAATTGTATAGTTTCTTTTTTTTAAACGTATAAAAATATTATGTAATCCATCAAGATTTTTTTATTATTTTAAAATTATTTAAAAAAAATAATTTATTAGATATCTATATTATATTTTTTTAAAAAACTTTTGATATTATTCAAAGTATTAAATTATTTCTATTTTAAATTTTTGATATTTTTTGAATTTAAAAAATAAATATATTTAAATACACCAAAAATTCTCTTAGGTGTATTTGAAACACGTAAGAGAATCTTGATGTATTATATGATGAAATATATAATTTACATGATTTTATTAGATGTGACAAGATTCTCTTAGGTGTGCAAGATTTTATTTGGAATACAAACATATTATAATTTAAATAACACCTAAAAAAGTTTTAAATAAATATATTGTAATCAAACATTTAAAAGAATCTCAGGATAACTTCCTAAAGAATCTATATGAGTGTGTAAATGTTTTATGAAAAATATTCCTCCAAACCAAATGTACTGCAGGTTCTAATAATGGTCATATGGTAATCATAACTGAAGACGGTTGACGTCAAGTTTTTGTTAACCAAAAAAAAAATTATTAACAAAAATAAAATTTTAACAATATCTTTGTTGTCTCTTAAAAAACAATATCTTGATTGTATTGAATTTTTTTTAAGTGATCCATTATTTTAAATATATGTGTTCTATTAGAATATCATGGATCCAAACAATTATTTTTATGTTTTTCATGTAAAAGGGCCGTGATTGATTTTTAACTGAATTAAGATAAGAAAATAGAATCTTTACATGTTTTGTATTTTTCATATGTAGTAGCATATCTTAGTTTTTTTTTAATCAAAGTAACGTATCTTAGTTTGATCTTTAGAATGAACCCTAGACTTTTGACTGTTGTGTTATCATCTACTTTGATTTTGTTGAACTTATTTTGGCTGAGTTACGCGTTATCAAGGATGTTTTTAAGCACGATAAAAATTCCAAGGAGAGGGTCAGAAACAGGTTTAAGTGTTGCAACATGAGATACGTTTATTATTTTAAGAAGTGGGATGCCAATCACAAAGTGCAAGAGAAAGAATTAGCAGATTTGTGTAGCATAAAAGAGAATCTTGTGGCAGTACTTAAGGAAAAACATTGTTGCAAGCCACGAGGATTTAATTTATTAATCGAAGCCTGAAAACAAATTCTTGAATGTAGGCGATTGTTGAAATCGATGTAGTATATGGATATTACATACTCGAGAAAGCATATTCGAAGACAACATTATTTGAGTACTTACAAGGTGAAGGTGAGATGGCTTTCAAAAGGTTTCATGATTGCGCAGGAAATACACTTAACCTATGCTTAAAGGTTGATGACACTACAGACAAATTTGAAATTCTTGAAGTCGAACTTATAGATCGGACTATAGTCACTCGAAAACATTTTAATAACTTTTTGCAAGGAGTTTCTGATGGTCTACCAGAAGTCTAAGGCAATCAGAGATGGTAATGGAGATGGTAATAAAACCAGAGCATCCAAGCACAATGGAGGTACACGAGGCTGGAAATTTGTTAAGTGGCTCAACGAGCAGTACTTTTATGTTTTTAAAAGTCATATTGAATTGATGGATAATTAAGAGTTGTTATTGATTTTTGCTAAACGAACAGTTTTTTTTGCTATTAATCAAGTTTATTAAATTTAAGCATGACCCCAAGAAATTTGGCTTTTAACTTGTGAAACAGTATAGTGGGTTTATTTCTTAACTTTCTTTTTAAAATTAGTAATCCAAAGCACCTAAGAGAATCTTAGTGGCTTACATAATATTTAAATTCATTAAAAAAAAGGAAACTATACATTTCTTTTAAAATTAAGTTACATATAAAAATATCCTATAATAGATCAAAATTATCTTACGTGTTTCAAATAATTATATCAGTTTATTTCCTTTTATTATCTTTTTAAGATTAATTTGAGAATTATTTTAAAAGACATGCTATAAAAAAATAATTCTAATTCGAAAAAAAATCTCTAAATTTTCCTAAATGTTCGATGAATTATTTATAGTCTTGTACTTGTGCATAACTATATTCGAAATTTATTTCAGATCAATAAAATATTTAGTAGAATTTTAATAAAATTATAAAATAAAGTAGTATTATAATTTCAAAGTAATTAACAAAACACCTAAGACAATCTTGGTATATTCCATAATATTTATAAATATTTCCTTTTTGTAAAAACATTTATACATTTCTTCTAAAATATTTCAAATTTATTTTAGATTAATAAAATATTCAGTAGAATCTGAATATAAATATCTAATAAAATAATATTATAATTTTAAAATAAGTAACAAAATACCTAAGAGAATCTTAGTATATTACATATTAATGTTTTACATTTTTTTAAAAAAAAGAACTATACAATTCTTTTAAATTAATTTATATATAAAAATATCATTTAACAAACCAAGATTCATATCATTTAATATTCTTTTATTATATTTTTGAGATTCCTTAAAGAATTGTTTTAAAAGACATGCAATAAAAAAAAATTGAATTCTAATTTGAAAAAAAAAACTATAAACTGTTCGATGAATTATTTATAATGTTGTGCGTAACTATATTCGAAACTTCTTTTAGATCACTAAAATATTTAGTAAAAATTTTAATATAAAAATATCATCTAATCAATATATTCTTAATATCTGCTAGTATTGCATTTTAAAAATTACTTCTTTTACCCTTCATTTTTTTATTCTTCTTTATTTCTTTGATACCCTTTTTTGTCATTACACAGGAAAATTACAGCTTTTATCCTTTATGTTTTTAATTTTCTTTATTTTTTTGATGTCCCTTTTTGTCATTACACAATATTTGGAGCGACCCAATTTAGATTGGATCGACCCAAATCTCCTTTATTAATCAATTTACTTTTTGAGGTTAAACATATTACCTTTTCTATTTTTCAAAAACTAAATAATTTACTTCTTAGATAAATACAATATCTTTTACATTTTATCTAACTAAAATTTCTCCATTTTTAAAAACTACGATCAATTTTGTATAATAAAATAACATAATTATATTATAATTAGTATTAAATAATTAATTACCTTTTTGAGCCAAAATATGTTACCTTTTCTCTTTTCTCTAACTAAAATCTCTCTTTTTCCAATTGTATCATGGACGGTTACCTTTTTCAAACAAGTTACCTTTCTTTTCTATTTTCTCTAACTAAAATCTCTATTTTTCCAATTGTATCATGGACGGTTACCTTTTTCAAACACGTTACCTTTTTTCCCTTCTCTTACAAAAATCTCTATTTTTCCAATTATATCACGGGCGATTCTATTTAATAAAAATAAAATAATAATATTATATTACTAATAATTAACTGATTACCTTTTCAACTAAAACGTATCATCTTTTATATTTTTTCTAATTAAATTCCTTTTTTTTTCTAGAAATTTCAGGGGCAACATTAATTTCTCATTTTCTAAAAACTATGAGCAATTTTATTTAGTAAAATAACATAATTAAATTATAATTACTATAAACTAATCAATTACCTTTTTCGCATAAATTATGTTATCGTTTTAATTTTCACGTTATCTTTCTATTTTTTAAAACTAAAATCTCTCTTTTTCTGATTTTATCACGGGCGGTTCTGTTTAATACAATAAACTAATAATATTATAATATTCATAATTAACCGATTGCATTTTTTATCTAAAACGTATCAATTTCTATTTAATGAAATAAAATAATAATTATATAAAAACTATTAATTAGCCGATTACCATTTTCAAGTAAAACCTATAATTTTTTCTATATTTTCTAACTAAAATCCCTCATTTTCTAGAAATATCACGGAAAACATTTATATAATTATTATCAAATCTCATATAAAATTTTAAGCCTCCCAACTTTATATTTTAAAAAAAAATAACTTAAATTAATGAAAAATTCATATAATATTAAAAAAATCGTGCATCGCACGGGTTTTAAACTTGTATAATAAAAATTCGTATACAACGAATAATATCTGTTAGATTTTTAGTTAAAAATTAGAACTGTTATATACTTATATAAAGGAGAAACGAGGGGAGGTAAAGTGGCGCCGATCAAATAGCTCGGTTCTATTTTGTTAAATTTCTCAAATTTTTGAATTAATAATTCCAATGATTAAAAAAAAATCTCAATTCCATTTTAAAACTTTACTAATAGAGGAAATTAAATATATAGTTTCATTATTTTTTACCTATAAAATCTTTACTAATGAAGTAAAGTAAATATCTAAATTGCATTTTAAATTTTTACTAATCGAGGAAACTTAATATACAATTTCAATATCCTTACCTTTAAATTGCATTTTAAAACATTGAAAGTTTGGTCGGTCGGTTAGTTGGTTGGTCGGTCGATCGGTACCTATTGTTTTTACTTAATTACCCTTACTTAATTATAAATAAAATTTCTCCTAATAACTAATCAATTTTTGTTTTCAAGTAAAACATATTAAAATAATCAATTTCCTTCTAAAATACGTTACATTTTCTATTTTCTTTAGCTAAAATCTCTTTTTTCCAATTAAATGACGTCCTTACTTAATTATAAATAAACAATTTCACAATAACTAATCAATTTTCTTTTTCAAGTAAAACATATTAAAATAATCAATTTTTTTTTAAAAAAATGTTACCTTTTCTATTTCCTTTAGCTAAAATCTATAGTTTTTCAATTATATGGCGCCGGTTGGTTGGTTAGTTGGTTGGTCGGTACCTATTGTTTTTACTTAATTACCCTTACTTAAATATTAATAAAATTTATCCTAATAACTAATCAATTTCTGTTTTCAAGTAATACATATTAAAATAATCAATTTCTCTAAATTGCATTTTAAATTTTTATTAATCGAGAAAACTAAATATACAACTCAATTGCATTTTAAATTTTATTAATAGTGGAAATTAAATATCACTAACAAAATATAATAAAAATTCGTATACAACGAATAATATCCGTTAGATTTTTAGTTAAAAATTAGAACTATTATATAAATATATAAAGGAGATCCGAGGGGATCTAAACCTCTACTATTATCATTCATTTTTTTATTAATAATATAATTAATGATAATTAGCCGATTGCCTTTTTCAATTAAAATATGTTTACTTATAATTGATATGATATTACCTTTTATAAATACCTAAAATATCATATCTTCCAATCAATATTTTTTTTCTCTCTAATCAGCATTAGGAGCGATCCAATTGGATCACCAAATCTAAACCTCTACTATTATCCTTCATTTTTTTATTAATAATATAATTAATGATAATTAGCTGATTGTCTTTTTCAATTAAAAGATTTTTACTTATAATTGATGATATTATATTTTATAAATACCTAAAATATCATATCTTCCAATCAATAATTTTTTTCTATTAATTAAAACACATAATTTAAAACATAATATTGCAATAATTAATACATACCCAAAAATATGACTTCATATCTCCTAACCACTAACAAAATATAACAAAAATTCGTATACAACGGATAATATCCGTTAGATTTTTAGTTACAAATTAGAACTGTTAGATTCAATGATTAAATATATTACATGATTAAATTTATTTACTAATTGCATACACAAAAATATGACATCATATCTTCTAACCACTAACAAAATATAATAAAAATTCGTATACAACGAATAATATCCGTTAGAATGTTATTTAAAATTAGAACTGTTAGATCTAATGATTAAATATGTTACATGATTAAATTTATTTACTAAAATTTCAAGGTTCGAATTCTGTCAACGATACTATTATCCTTCATTTTCTTAATCTTCTTTATTTCTTTGATGCCCCTTTTTACCATTACACAACATTTGGAGCGACCCAAATTAGATTGGATCGACCCAAATCTAAACATATACTATTTTTTGTCATTACACAACATTTGGAGTAACCCAATTGGATCGACCCAAATCTAAACCTCTACTATAGTATTATCCTTTATTTTTTTTATCTTTCTTTATTTCTTTGATTCTCCGTTTTGTCATTACTCAAATCTATCTCTGTCATTTTTCACCTTCAAGTCCAAGCCACTCAAATCTTCACACTGCTGGATTTTTATGCATGTTTGCACTTTTCAGATTTGAAAGCTGGGGTTTTCACCAAATTAACATCTCAACCCCCTGAAGTAGGTTAAGGTATGTGTACTAGACCTCCGTACGGGTCATATATGTTTGGTTCCAGTTTTCAGTTTAGCCATAAGAGTTAAGGTTTTATTGATTTCACAATATTAAAAATTAGACAGGATAATATTTGTTTGGTTTTGATTTTGGTTTGGAATTTAAGAATTAAAGTTTTAATGAATTACCCGATATTACAATAATATACAGGATACCAGAAAGGTACCTTTAAAATATTTGCTTGGCCTTTCAATTTTTTATTTTACATGTCGTTATAACAAAGGTAGTTGGAAAGATTACCAGTTAATAACATTGACACAGTACGGACCATGTTATTCGTAAATAATCTTGGGACTCAGTTTGATACTTATAGACATTATTTTGTTTTCAAGCAAGTTTATGTTCTTTATGGATTTGTTCAACTTAATGTTCATGGGGTAGACATGCTACGTACTAGAAGGTCTTATGGAATAGCATACTTTTTATCGGATGTCTCCGAAGGGACTATGAAATAGCATACTTAGAAGCTCAGACCCACGTCACAAGCCTCACCCTCTGGGTCAGGTAACATTGCTCTTATTTATGCTCTAAATATCTTCTTTACTCGCGTTCAATTTCACTTCATATATGATCTCATATTTAGCACTTTCACTTGAGCTCCATTTTAAAATATAAAAGCACTAACTTTTTCCTTTTTCAGTTTAGTTGGCTTTTTGAGAGAGAATAAGTAATGGAAAATGTGATTGTTATAATTTGTAATCATACATTATTTAAAGATAAAAGTGAATATGTGCGCTTCTTGCGGAGACCCGTGTTTTTGGTAAACAGTATTATCCTTCATTTTTTTAATCTTTTTTATTTATTTAATGCCCCTTTTTGTCATTACACAGCATTTGGAGCAACCCAATTTAGATTGGAACAAAAAATTCTAATATGATATTGTACTTATTTTCAGTAATGTTGTAGTACTACGATTGTACCTCCAGCCTTTCTCTTCTCCACCAGCTACATAATTTTAAATATTGAAAACAAAATACAATACAAGAAGAAGTTTGCATTTATAAATATAGATTACAAGCAGAGAGAGATGTTTAGTTACAAATAGATTACATAGCAACAACATAAGTGATAAAAAGAAAGATGTTAGTTACATATAGACTACATAGCAACAACATAAGTGATAAAAAGAAAGATGGTCCACATGATGATCAAGCTAATGAAGTATTGAAGTAATTAACAAGCCTGAACCACATAAGCAACTTCCATTTTATAGGTATTATTTATCATAACGTGGGTAATGGGTTTATGTATTCCAATTAATTTTATTTTTGGTTACCCCTCTAATTAAGTTGATTACAAAAAAATTAACAACCCATCAAAATAAGTAGTTTAAGAATATATTCAAATTCAAATTATTATATTCATTTCAATAAGAACATACTTTTAATATAATAAAGTCAGCCATGGTGAAAGACCTTAATTTGAACATAAACAATAAATCTACTAGAATATTTATCTGATATTTTGGCTTGCTTATTTAATTGTATAATTTACTTATTTTTAATAAAAGAATCTAAATTAATAATATATATACACTATTTTTTCATACATGAATTTACTAATACAGTTTAATGGTCACGCTCTAGTGAGAATGAGAACAATGAGAACACACATTTTCACTACATTTCAAGCTATTTTAAAGGGCCCCGCTAGGGGCATCTTCACCAAAAAAGTCATATAATTCTACCCTCTATCAATTCATAAAAAAATTAACAATAAAATAAAATAAAATGAGAACAGTGAGAACACACATATTCGCTATATTTCAAATTATTTTAAAGGGCCCCGCTAGGGGCATCTTCACACAAAAGTCTTATAATTCTACCCTCTATCCATTCATAAAAAAATTTAACAAAAAAAAATTAAAAATTGCTTGAAATGTGATCTCATTGTTCTCCAACATTTACACATTATATTAACTATGAGGTCTCATAGTTAATATAACATGTTCTTGATATTATATGAGGTTTAATGTTTTGTAGCCATTTAATGTTTTGGAGTCATTGGGGGTGAAGGAATTATCATTTTCGCATTTGAATAATGAAGACAATTTATTATTGTTTTCAATTAGAGAACGATATTTGTAAAAATATTTATTATTTTTATTGAAGATTTTGATGGATTAAATAAATTTTCAACATTGTTAAAATAGAATTGTATGCTACTTTTTTATATAAATTTTAGCATATCATTATTTTATTAAATACTTATATAATTGTATCTAATATCTTGCTAAGAATTGATTATTTATATAATTGCATAAAATATATTTTTAAAAAATCAATCAAATTTGTTAAATTTTTGGTATTGTCAATTTAAATTAAGTAAGATGTTTTAAGAAATCAATCAAATTTGTTAAATTTTTGGTATTATCATTTTAAATTAAATAAGAAGCCGTGTACGAAGTACGGGCAAAATGCTAGTATACCAAGTTTCTATTGCATGTTTCAATGTACCATTTAAAATTTATTCTCCATTATCTCAAGTTATAGAATTCGAAAAAATATTACAAAATATTCCATGAATTATTTGTAACGTTGTACTTGTACATAACTATATTCAAAATTTATATTAGATGAATAAAATATTTAAACGAATCTTAATATAAATATTTGATAAAAGTAATATTATGATTTCAAGTTATTAAAAAAACATTTAAGAGAATCTCGGTATTACATAATAGTTTTATATATTTTTAAAATAATTATGCAAATTTTTTAAATTAAGTTACATATAAAAATATTATGTAATACTCAAGATTCGTGTTCCCAATCAATAAAATCTAAATTAAACTAAAAAACACGTAAGAGAATCTTGGTGTATTACACAATATTCTATATATTTATTTTTAGCAAAAAAAAAATTTATACATTTCTTTTAAAATCAAGTTACATGTAGAAATATTTTAAATATTATATAATACATCAGGATTCTATTAGGTATTTTGTTAATTTCTTTGAAATCTTAATACTACTTTATTAGATGTCTATATTAAAATTTTATTAAATATTTTTATTGATCTAAAACACTTTAATATAATGATGTGACATTTTAATATAAATGTATTTAAATACACCAAAAAATCTTTGGTGTATTTGAAACACGTAAAAGAATCTTGGTGTATTAGATAATATTTTTATATGTAATTTAATTTAATTAGAAATGTATTTTTTTAAACGTATAAAAATATTATGTAACCCACCAAGCTTTTTTTGGTGTTTCGTTCTTTTTTTAATAAAAAAAGTATTTAAATACACCAAGATTCTCTTAGGTGTATTTGAAACACGTAAGAGAATCTTGGTGTATTATAAGATATTTTTATATATAAGTTAATTTCAAAAGAAGTGTATATATTTTTTTTAAACTTATAAAAATATTATGTAACACCAAGATTTTCTTATTATTTAAAAAAATAATTTATTAGATATCTATATTATATTTTTTAAAACAAACTTTTGATATTATTCAAAGTATTACATTATTTCTTTTTTAAATAATATTTTAATTTTTTGGTATTTTTTCGAATTTAAAAAATAAATGTATTTAAATACACCAAAGATTCTCTTAGGTGTATTTGAAACAGAGAATCTTAGTGTATTATATGATTTTTTTTATATATAAGTTAATTTCAAAAGAATGTATTGTTTTTTTTTTTAAACGTATAAAATATTATGTAACCCACTTAGATTCTCTCAGGTGTTTTTCAGTTATTTCAAAATTATTGTATTATTTTATTAGATATATATATATATATATATATATATATATATATATATATATATATATTTCTTAATATTATTGAGATCTTGCAAATCATTATATTATTTATATTCAAAATAATATTTTTAATTTTTGAGATTTTTTCAAAATAGAATTAAAATTCGTTTGAAACACTTAAAGAACCTTTGTGTGTAACATATATGTATTAATCGGTTGTTTTTAAAAATTAATTGGGATAAATTGATAAATGTTATTCTTAAATGAAACTTAATTTTAGAATAAATGTGTGTTTTTATAATAAAAAAAGAACACTCCATAGAACACTTAATTTTGTTAATATAGAATCTGGAACTTGCAATGAAAACAAATGATGGAAATAAAATCTTTTTATTTTGATTGTCCCATACGTTTCATTATTTGATTTGATATTTTGATTGATATTATTAACACTTTAAAAAATCCCATGAATATTTCTTTCCAAACGTCTTCCATAACTAAATTACAGCTATAAATAAATTAAAATATTTAAGAATTCGTTAAGTGTTTCATCAAAATCTATCTACATGTTTTTCTTCCTTTTGGATTTTTATCATAACAACGTCAATACACACAAATATATTGGTTTAAGTCATGATTTCATGATTTAAAGAGTTTGGGGAGGAAACCAAATTTGCAGAATCTTGTTTCAGTCTGGGGGAGGAAACCAAATTTGCAGAATCTTGTCTGGGGACAGAATTTTGTTTAATGTTTTGTATATGTATTACTTTAAACTGTAAATTTGAATGAATATCTGAAAGAACATACATGAACATTTAAAGGAATACCTTGGAATACTTAAAAAAATAGGGTGGAACACTTAAAAGAATATTGTGAATATGATCACATGTTTATGATCTTAATTACACATATTAGAATCAAGCATCTAACTCATGTCTTCTTCTTCAGTATGGTATCAATATTAAGAAGATCACTACTGCGTGTCTTCTTGAACTTTGCTTCTTCGTTGCACCGTTTCATGAATCATAAAATCATGCAAACACAACCTTTTTTGCCTTCTCCTAAATCCAACTTTCTTGACCCATGAATAATAAGCCTTGTTAATGTTAACCAACGTATTGCTCGATCCTCCTACAGTAATGGAGAAACAGATAACACTACAATTTTGGATAATAGAACAAATCAATATAGAGATAGTAATGGAGAAACAGATCAACCGTTGTTTAAATTGATTGTATAATATTGTTGATTCAAATTAAATGAAAAAATAGGTAAGCAATTACGTTAAAATAAATGATTGACAAACTTGCATAAGGCAAGTGAAATATTTACAGAGAACAAAATCTTTGGAAATCAATACAAACATGGCAATGAATATTCTGAATACCTAATATATAAATTGTACGTAGTGATAGAATTTAGAAATTAATTAGAATTAGATTGATAACTGAAATATGGAAAGCCTAAATCTAGAAGTAACAGTATCCAATTAAATCAATGCATAAATGGTAATAAATCATAGAGTTATACGTATATTCTATTGTATTTTCATTATAACCAAGTACTACCCCTGTAGTTCTAAAAAGTTAATATACCAGTATCTCTATACAGAATCTAAGCCATCAGATTATAATTAAATCAATGGTGATGATGGGGTTCTCTGGTTCTCTTGCTAATAAGGGTTCTCTTTTGAACCTCCTCCTATATATATATATATATATATATATATATATATATATATATATATATATATATATATATATATATATATATGTACTAAGTACTATCTTCTATCTATGTTTAAAAGTTAACAGATGCGGCTCCTCTCCTTGTTATATACATGAATTAGTTGAATACTTGGATTTGCTGTATATTAAGTGCATATTTATTTCACGTTTTGCTGTATATTAACACTTTGAAAGTGTATAAAATGTTTTTAGTCTTTTTTTCTAATTTTTTTTATTGTATACAAGGTGTTTGGTTATATTCTTGAAAGAGCTTGTTACTTCTTTCTTTCATTCTTTGCTTGTATTGTATATAACTGTATAATAGTTATAATGTGTGTATTAATTTTTATGCGTAAGCTTGGCTTCTCACAACTCAGTAACTCACAAGTTATTTTTATATATATGAATTAGTTGGATCTTGGATACTTGGATTTGCTGTAAATTAAGTGCATAATTAGTTGGATTATAACAGTATAAGGTATTAAGTTGTTTACTTGTTTTAGATAACTAGTTGGATTATAACAGTAAAAGGCTCATTCCAGAAACACCACACAGATGCTTTAGATAACTTCAGTTTCTTTACTCCTGGATTATTCTTGGTTGAACCTGAGAAGCTACAAATCTACCATAGCACCATAATTGTTCTGAATAGAATTCATATTAAATTCATATTTCAGCTCAATGTAGTGTGTGTGTGTGTGTACAAGTTTTATGTTAAATTGATTGTGTTTAACTTTGAAATCTAACTGTCATAAATTTTGATGTGTGTTGTACAAATTCAAAGGTTTTACAATGTCTTTTGTATCTTAATGTCATATCTTAATGTCATGCTTTTTTTGTTTTCTTTTGCACTTCAAAAGGAGCTAAGTATTTCCCTAACTGGATGGGACAGAATATCTCAAGTAGCTTTCTATTTTATTTGGGGTCTCACTTAACTCCTCAAACAGAATATACATACTAACATACATATGTATGTTAAAACGCGTGAAACTGAACTGATTGTGGTTCAATAGGTGGACATAAATTTTACGTGGTAGTGACAAGGCAGTGTTATGGCTTTGATAGGAAAAATGTAGAAGCAACATCTAGTGTTATGTGATAAAAACATTCTCTTCTTTTTCATTTTGTCTGTCATTGGTTGTTGCTAATGCTGATTTAATTTTATTTTTTTTACTATTGGGGTTGGTAGTACTACTGGGCTGGGGGGTTTATACAAGACTGGCTGGGGAATGAGACCACTCTAGCAGTGGTCCAGGTCTTGAGCTACCTTCAATTTGCTTGGATGGTGGTCCTCTTAACAATAATCTTTAAATGGGACTATCTAACTCTAGGTTCATCAATAGAAAAGCTTACCAATAGAATTTGAAATATCCTCTCTATCAACATTAATATAGATGTTCAGTGCTATACTTCTGTTATTCTGTATGACTACATTTGTGCACCATTTGTGTCATTGCCTGCAAGTTAGTTGGTGACTTATGGTACTTAACAGGTTCTTTTTTGGACTTCTGGACCTCTGGTGCTGTGATGCTGTCGATTGGTGATTTGCTGTGGTGGTGCTTGCTTTTGTTAATGGAAGATTTCTGATGTTGTCGATTGTTGTGGTGCCGTGGTGGTGCTTGCTTTTGTTAATGGAAGATTTCATTAGTTTAGACATTTTATGAATTATCAATGTAATGATTAATGAAGTCTGAATTGTAATATTGTAAGTTGTAACTTGTAAGTGGTAACTGGTAAGTTACATGTAAGGTAACTAGGTAAGGATGATTACTATTTTACTGATTAGGCAATTTTGTTCAATTTTTTAAACGAGCTCGAGCTCGAGCTCGAGCCGGGTCGAGTTCGAGTTTTCGAGCCGGGTTTCATTCGAGCTCGACACATACCCGGACCAGCTCATTTATATAAACGAGCCTGAAATCTCTACCGAGCTCGACTCGTTTACGAGCTCGAGTCGAGCCGAGTTTGATTAAACGAGTTCGAGCCGGGTCGGCTCGCGAGCTACCCGACTCGAATTACAGCCCTACAGAAAACACAATTTGCAACCAAACAGACTTAGCATCAACAAGAAAAAATGAAGCAGCGAAAACTTCATTCAGCACAAGAGCGAAAACCATCGCACAAGACCCACGAGTCAACTCAGTTGAAACAAAATGCAGAAACATTACAACAGAACAAAACACAATTCGAACTAAACTCAGCCAATCAACATACGCAACTTTTTCAAAAGCGCATAATAAAACAACACAATGAAACAGCTCTAAAACATTTGCAGCTCTAAAACAGTTCTAACACTACGACTTAACAGGACTCAAAGAAACGCAGCACACTCTAAGGCACTCGAAAGGTTCGAACAAACAACAACGAAAAAGAACAAACAGAACTCGCACAGTACCATTCACCAAAAACAAAACCAGAACTTAACGAAACACAGAACTCGCAGTGAATACTAATACGTGCACCTAAGAAGGTGAAGATTGGTCCAAAGACTGTGGATTGTATCTGATAGGATACTCTATGCAGGCAACCTGAAATACCGCCCGGGCCCACGACAGTTACCGAGTCCGGGACAACGCCACCGTTAGTCGGTCCGGACCCCTGAAGTAACCCCAGTACGGGGTAAGGGAGCACGTGGCATCTCATGGCTCCCGTCACCATGAAAGGGTCCCAACCAAAAATGACAGCTAATGATTACCAATAATGGGCATAATCCAAGAACGGGGATGTCACACTCAAAAAGGTGCCTGGCACAATTTCCCACAATTATTCTCCTGGACAGATGTGGGGCATCTAAGCATCCCAAGTGTCCTATCTCCCTTGGATTGGACGTTCATGATTAAAGGTACCAACCCCTAAACCCTAATCCTGGGCCTATAAATAGACCCAGAAAAGAAGGTTTGGGGGTTACATTTTTCTTTTTTACACACTCATATACACACACCCTCTATAATTAGATACTCTACTCCTCATCTTTTACTCTCCAAAGCCGTCACTTATTCTCACGCCGGAGGCGCCACGGGGCTCGAACCCCCCTCCGGTGTTGTTTTGCAAACACCCAACCACCAGCTTCACCTCTGACCAGGTGTGGGAAAGGCGGAGGAGACACTAGATCTGGTCTTGAAGTTATCATTGGCGCTAGAAGGAGGGCACTCTGTCCTTTGGTCTCGGTGCCACAGGACTCGACGACATCAACAAGCTCTTTAAAAAAGAGTCCGAGATCAAGCTGTAAGATCTACAAAACCAATATGAAACCTTTTGTAAAAAATGTCTGCTATATGTGCGCATATTCGAAGTTATTTAGCTCTCCGAACCCAGATCTGTGATAAAGTTGCAATTTTTAGCTTTTAAACTTAGCTGAAATTTAGATCTGAATCGCCGGTTAAATACTCGTATCTACCACCTTGTGATTTTATTTGAATATCGAGCCAGTACTCAAGCTATCTTATACAGAGCCCAGTTTAGATTTGTTATAATTGTTGTTTTGTGAATCATCTTGCTTTGAAATTTCGAATCTTGGTAAGGGGAAGCAAATCTACGCAAAGACCCAACACTCGGGCACAGGATCATGATACAACCCCAGACCCGACTTTAGTTCCGGCTGAGGTACCTCCAGTCGTACAGAGAGCAGAGATCGGACCGGGCGATGCCCGAATTGACATTGAGGTCAATCAATACAAATACACGGATGTGCCTCTAGCTGGAATGCACCTCCAAAATCTAACCCGGGAGGAGTTGGCGGAAGCAATCCGGACATTTCGAACAACCCGGGCACCGCCACTTCCCGAACCAGAGCAGGCAGAAAACTCTCAGGGCTCCCAACACTCTCATCGGTCCAGGATATCTGTCTTTGACCGGATTGGGAACAAAGGCAAAGAGAAACAAGCAGCCAATAAAGCTCAGAGCAAAAACCAGGAAGTTGAGAAACTCAAAAAGCTGGCCGAACTAAAGGAACAAATCAGACAAGAGGAAGAAGCAAAACTTGAACTCAAAATCCAGAAAAGGATACAAGAAGAAGAGGACCGGGTCTTCAGGAGGTCCGGATCTAAAAGAATTCTGAGAGAAGTTAGTCCGGAGGTAATCTCAGACGAAGACGAGCCCGAAGACAATTTGATGCAAATGATTCATGAGCTACAAAAGAAAGTGGGGCAGGACTCTGGACTTAAAATAGAGGGGACTCTGACTCCATTTAGCCGATATCTAGAAGCTATCCCCAGACAAAAGAACCTGAAGCATTACAACTTCGACTCCTTCGACGGGCTGGGGGACCCAGAAGAGCATGTTAATTACTTTGAGCAGATTGCCCTCATCTACTACTACAACGACATAACCAAATGCTCGCGTCAACCTTAAAAGGAGGGGCTCATAGGTGGTTCAGTCGAATCCCTTCCCGAAGCATTCACTCCTGGAAAGAATTCCGTGAGTCCTTTCTAAAAAGGTTCAGAGCAAACCGGACTCATGAATTACACATGTGCCATCTGGAGACTATCCGTCAAAATGATAATGAATCACTCGCAGATTATATGAAACGATTCCAGGAAGCAATAAACAAAGTCTCGCGCTTGGATGAGCGTGAAGCTCTTAGCATCTTCCGGAGGAATCTAGACCCGGACCAAAATGAAAGATACGTCTATGAGTTGATTAACAAAGAACCTGAAAGTCTGGCTGCAGCATACTCCATGGCTACACGATTTATCAAAGAAAGTGATGTTCTACAGGCAATGAAAATGACCCGCCAAGGGAACTCTTCACACCGAACTACCAGCGATGACCGCTCTCGGGGTGGTTATCAACCTGACAAGAGATTCAAGCTTAACAGACAAACCAATTATATCCAAAATTCGTAACCATCGGTCTTCGAAAGAATCTCAGAACCCGCTGCAGTAATTGTTAGTCCGGACTCCAAGCCCACTAAGCCACCCAAAGCTGAACCAAAGCCAGAGCTTGAGTGGACTCCGCTCAGCCGAACACGGGCTGATATTCTGAAGGAAGTCCGAGACAAACCATACTTTTATCCACCCAAGCCCATGATCACGGCCCCGGAGAAGCGTCCGGCACACAAGCAATGTGATTATCATGGGACTCATGGTCGTACCACCGAAAACTGCTTGTCTCTTAAGTACTTCATCGAAGATCGAATCAAAAGAGGAAACATGGGGCAGTACATAGCTCGGAAAAACACGGAAAAGGAAACGGGAAAGAAACAGGTGGTCAACGTGGTAATGGGGGGTCCAACTCTCCTCCCCCAAGTCCGGACTCAGGCGGAGAAGTAATGATGGTCCAGTCCTTTCCCGAACAAGTGATCACTTTCAGCAATGCCAACTTTGAAGGAATTGATCCCAACCATAATGAAGCCTTAGTGGTTAGCCTAGATGTGGCTGAAAACGAAGTCAAAAGAATCCTGATTGATAATGGATCCTCGGCCAACATTATCTTCAAGCATACATTTGATAGAATGCAGCTGGGCAGCGTAAGAATGAATGAATGCAAAGAAGACCCTCTCTTCGGATTCGGAAACAACCTAGTGCCGATTTAAGGGACACTATACCTGTCTGTTCAGTTTGGAACCTTCCCGAAGCAAGTCACTCATATGGTAAAGTTCTACGTCATCAATACCCAATCTTCTTACCACATGATCCTTGGTCGTCCAGCGCTAACAAAACTCCGGGCAATAACCTCTACCCCTCATCTAAAGTTTAAATTTCCCACTCCCTCAGGAGTTGGGGAGGTCAAAGGGGACTCCGAAACCGCTAGTCGTTGTTACGGCCAGGCACTGGTCATGGCTGAAACTGACCCGGAGAACAAACGAAAACTGTCCTTGTACCACAAGAACTTAAGCAGAAAGAAGCACAGAGCTTACTTCAAAAAGGAGTCCGGACATGAAGACCAAAACATTGAAAGTATAGAAGCCCAGACAAAAGAAGAGCTGATTGCCAAAGCTAGAGATTATCTAGAAACAAACACCCAGGCCCGAGTTCAGCAATTTATGGCGAAGAAAGATTTGGGTAAAGTCGAATCGGCAGTCGAAATCGAGATGGTCGAATTAGAAGAAGGTAACCCGGATCGAAAGATAAAGATAGGATCCGGACTGGACCCTACATTCAAGAAAAACCTGGTGCAACTCCTCAGGGATTATGCGGATGTCTTTGCCCGGACTCGATGAATCGGTGGCCATGCACAGCCTGGATGTCAATCCTAACAGGAAGCCAGTAAAACAGAAAATGAGGAACTTTGCTTCGGATCGGCAAAAGGCGATTGATGAAGAGGTTGAAAAGCTCCTTAAGGCAGGAATAATTTGTGAAATAAAGTATCCGGACTGGCTGGCCAACGTAGTCTTTGTTAAGAAACCAAACGGCAAATGGAGAATGTGTGTCGACTATACAGATTTGAATGCCGCGTGCCCCAAAGATCCATATCCTCTTCCCAGCATAGATCAACTCATCGATGCTACTGCGGGGCATGTGATGTTTAGCTTCATGGATGCGTTCTCCGGATACAACCAAATCAAGATGAATCTGACCGACATAGCCAAAATCGCCTTCATAACTCACAGAGCTGTTTATGCATACAAGTATATGCCGTTCGGATTAATGAACGCCGGGTCATCCTACCAAAGGGCAATGGTGGAGATTTTCAAAGATCAGCTAGGCCGGAACTTGGAGTCTTACGTGGATGATATGATAGCTAAGTCGAAAACGATGGAGAAACATGTTCCGGACTTACAAGAGTGTTTTGAAAATTTGAGGAAGCATGAGATGAAATTGAATCCGGAGAAGTGCACCTTCGGAGTAGTAGCTGGAAAATTTTTGGGATTCATGATCAGTCAAAGGGGAATCGAAGCCAATCCGGAAAAGATTAAGGCAATAATGGAGATGGAGCCGCCCCGGACTCAGAAAGAAATCCAGAAGCTGGCGGGCTCTTTAGCGGCTCTGAGGCGATTCATCCCAAAGCTGGCCAAACGATGCTTGCCCTTCTTCGAGCTGCTTAAAGAGGCGAAAAACAAAAGAGAAATTAACTGGAGTCCGGACTGTCAGAAAGCCTTTGACTCTATAAAGCAATTCCTGTCATCACCACCAATTCTATCAAAAGCTGAGTCAGGGGAAGCATTGTTTCTTTACTTAGCTGCAGGACCACAGGCTGTGGGGGCAACCCTGATCAGGGAACATGAAGGGCAACAGAAACCAGTTTATTATGTCAGTCAAGTACTGAAAGATGCAGAGACCAGATACCCGAACTTGGAAAAATTTGTTTTTGCTCTGGTAACAGCTTCAAGAAAGCTAAGGCATTATTTCCAAGGAAGAGAAATCAAAGTCGTAACTGACCAGCCTCTGAGAAGGATAATTCATAAGCAAGATGTGTCCGGTAGACTTGTAAATTGGGCTATCGAGTTAAGCCAGTTCCAACTCACATTCGTACCGCGAACGGCAATCAAAGCTCAGGTGTTAGCTGATTTCATTATGGAATGTTCTTTCCCTGAACTCCGAACTAGTCCCATGATTGTGGATCCAGGAAAAGAGGAAAATGATTCAGACCCGGAGGCTTGGTCTTTGTATGTTGACGGATCCTCAACAAGCGAGAGATCCGGGGCAGGGTTAGTTCTGAAAAGTCCTCATGGATTTCAGATACAGCAAGCTATAGCCTTCAAATTCTTAGCAACAAATAACCAGTCAGAATACGAGGCACTCTTGGCCGGACTCCGTTTGGCCAGATCCTTGAAGGTACAGAGCCTGAACGTTTATAGTGACTCCCAGATTATGGTGAAGCAGACCAAGGGAGAATATATTGCCAAGGATCCAAGACTAGCTCAGTACCAGGCCCTGGTCAAAAGTTACCTGACTATGATCCCAAAGTTTGAAATGATTCAGATAAATAGAGAAGAAAATACAGAGGCCGATGCTTTGTCAAAGCTGGTGCAGAATGATGCCGAATTGGACAGCTCGGTTTACTTTGAGGAGATTGAGAAACCCACCATTGAAAATGTCGAAGTGATGGAAATAGATGATCAACCTAATTGGATGACCCCTCTGATTTCGTATTTGGATAAAGGAGAATTGCCAGATGACAAGAATAAGGCTCAGAGACTCAAGGCTAAAGCTGCTAAGTTTTTCCTAGAAGAAGGACAACTCTATCGCAGAACGTTCTCCAGTCCGGTCCTGAAATGTATTGGTCCAGCCGAAGCAGAATACTGTCTACATGAGGTTCATGAAGGGGTTTGTGGAGATCATTTATCTGCAAAGGCCCTGGCTTACAAAATAATAAGGCAAGGCTATTACTGGCCCACGATTCACAATGATGCGGTAGAGTTTGTCAAAAAATGTAAGAATTGTCAGTTGTTCAGCAATGTGCAAAGACAGAGTCCGGTTATGCCTTCATCAGTCTTGTCTCCGGTGCCTTTTGCTATCTGGGGTATTGACATTGTTGGTCCATTTCCTCGGGCTAGGGGAGATCTCAGGTAATTGGTAGCCATCGATTACATGACTAAGTGGGCAGAAGCCAAATCCATGAGAACTATAAATCAACAAGACTGCATCCGGTTTATGGATAACATACTGATGAGGTTCGGGCTTCCTAAAGTTTTGGTCTCAGATAATGGACCTCAATTTGTCGGTTCAGATTTTGAGAACTACCTAAAAGAAAGGGGCATCAAACATAAGAAGTCATCGGTGGCATATCCCCAAGGTAATGGACAAGTGGAAGTAACAAACAGAATTTTGATAAGGGGGATAGAAAAGAGACTTCAAGAGTGCAAAAACAAGTGGCCCGAAGAGCTTCCTAATGTGCTCTGGGCATACAGGACTAGTCCCCGAACAAGTACTGGCGAAACACCCTTCAAGCTGGCTTATGGGACCGAAGCGATGCTCCCGATAGAAGTGGGTTCCCCCTCTCACAGGGCTATTAACTTTGAAGAAATCGCAAATGAGGAAGGGCTCCGAATCAATCTAGATCTGGTTGACGAGGTTAGGGACGAAGCAGTTGCGAGGATGGAAAAATATAAGGAGAAAACAAGAGAGTACTTTGGAAAAAAGGCAAGAGCCAAAAATTTTCAAGTCGGAGATCTAGTTTTGCGAGATACCGAGGCTTCGGACCCAACCAACACCGGAAAGCTCAAGCCAAAATGGGAGGGTCCGTATAAAGTCAAAGAAGTGCTTCGTCCTTGAACATACAAGCTGGTCAATCTGGATGAGTCCGAGGTCCCCAACACATGGCATGGTCTCCGGCTAAGGAAATTCTACCAGTAAAAAGAAGGTCAAGGCCCGAGTAATCAATCAAGGAGCTACCTCTAAGCCCAGAAAAGTCTTCAACAGATAGATTAGCCACTGTAATGAAGCAAGAATAAGTTATTTGTAGTAGGAATGTTATGATTAATGAAAATAGGCCTTGCCTTGTTCTATTTATATTTCGTTGTAAGTTTATTGTATCACTCACAAACACAAGTCCCTGGTCCGGAGCCATTGGCAAAATTGGAACCAGGGCAAAAGCAGTATGCAACAACCACTCTAGTCCGGATTTGTTCCTATAAAACAACCCGGACTGGGGGCGAAAACGGAAATTTCTCCAAGTAACCCAAAGCTATAAAGCTTTGGACTTAGCTAAAAAACAACCACTCTAGTCCGGATTTGCTCCTATGAAACAACCCGGACTGGGGGCAAAAACGGAAATTTCTCTAAGTAACCCAAAGCTAAAAAGCTTTGGACTTAGCCAAAAAACAACCACTCTAGTCCGGATTTGTACCTATAAAACAACCCGGACTGGGGGTGAA
Organism: Kitagawia praeruptora; assembly: GCA_037693485.1. Taxonomy (NCBI): domain Eukaryota; kingdom Viridiplantae; phylum Streptophyta; class Magnoliopsida; order Apiales; family Apiaceae; genus Kitagawia; species Kitagawia praeruptora. The sequence continues at coordinate 170,910,144 of CM075352.1, read as the reverse complement.
AACGGAAATTTCTCTAAGTAACCCAAAGCTATAAAGCTTTGGACTTAGCTAAAAAACAACCACTCTAGTCCGGATTTTCTCCTTTGAAACAACCCGGACCGGGGGCGAAAAGGGAAATTTCTCTAAGTAACCCAAAGCTAAAAAAGCTTTGGACTTAGCCAAAAAACAACCACTCTAGTCCGGATTTGTTCCTATAAAACAACCCGGACTGGGGGCGAAAACGGAAATTTCTCCAAGTAACCCAAAGCTATAAAGTTTTGGACTTACCTAAAAAACAACCACTCTAGTCCGGAGTTGCTCCTATGAAACAACCCGGACTGGGGGCGAAAACGGAAATTTCTCTATGTAACCCAAAGCTAAAAAGCTTTGGACTTAGCCAAAAAACAACCACACTGGTCCGGATTTGTTCCTATGAAACAACCCGAACTGGGGTGAAAAAGAAAATTTCTCTGAGTAACTCAAAGCTATAAAGCTTTGGACTTAGCTAAAAACAAACACTCTAGTCTGGATAATTTCCTACAAAACACATCCAGACTAGGGGGCCATATCCAGCCCAGAGTCCGCATACTTTGAACTTAGCTGGAAAACAACTACCCTAGTCCGGATTCTGTTCGACAAAGCATTTCCGAACTAGGAGCAAACACCATTTTTCCTAAGTAATTCAAAGCTATCAAACATTGGAATTAACTATTACTCTAGTTAAGACAAATCACTACTACGGATCCAGAGGCAAAAGGGATACAGATTCAGAAAAGACTACGCTAGAATTATTGTTTTGGTTCTATCCAAACAAGGAAATCAAGCACAAAGATGCAACAAATTCAAAACGGACGCCAAAAAAAGAGAAGCAAATGATTATGGCTGTTTTCAAGCCATTTTTATTGAGCAAGGGGAAGGGGAGGTACAACGGTTATCAAAATACAAAATATAAAAAAATTATATTTAAACGGCGGCAGCACCAGCACCACCAGCACCTTCCCCGCCATTGCCAGGCCCGCGGCATCCCCTCCCAGCCTGACCTGCCACCATCCTGCGCAGAGCTAGAGCATCATCAATCCTTTTCAGGACTGCATCGATCTCGGCCATGGTGGTGGGGCCATCAAACACCATCCCATCTACTATAATTTTGTTGTTCTCATAGTCGTAAACGAGAGTTTTGGGATCCATGACAGAAAAAGGGGAGAAGAGAAGAAAAGAGAAGTGAGAAAGTTTTTGGCAAGAATAAAAAAGGAGAGGGGGTATCACGGATATTTATAGGAAGGAAGTGAGGAAGAGCTCCAAGCGTTTCCAATTATCAATGCATGGGAAAGTGACAAGACATTAATGTTGGTCAACTAACGCAAGGACCAAGGTGTTTGACCCTGGAAACCACAATTTTCACCGAGTCCCTGGTTGAATTCAACAATAAACGAGGTAAACCCAAAAAACTAAAGGAACAAAATCAATCCTCACCACCATCCGGACTCCATCTTTTGGGATTAAATCCAGACTGAAGGGCAACCTTACGAGATCTCTATAAGTTACTCAGCGTTCTCAAATGTTGAACTTAAGAGAAAATACGTGAAGCTCTTACCACCAATCCGGACTTAATTTTTTATCTCGAATCCGGTCTGGGGGGCAAATTGTAGGAGATTCCTCTAAGTCACCCGAGGTTCTTAAACTTCGAATTTAAGAGAAGCAACAATATTGAAAGCAAAAAATGCAGAGCAACAGGAGTAAAAGAAATTGCAGAATATGCATCACAATAGAGATAACGTTCAACGAGGGACCGAACCAGCCATATGGTTCGAAACATCCCAGAGAAAATTCGACCACTAAAGTTGTAATTCGAGATTACAACAAAGACATTAAAATGAAAAGGGGCTGAATAACTAGACGGCAGGAGGGTCTTCGGCTGGAGGATCCTGAGGGACGACATCTTTGTTCGGAGACAGATCCCGGACGTCCTCTTCCCTCTCTTCCCCATCTTCATCATCCGAACCAGATTCCTCCCCTGTTAGGTCCAAATGTGTTGTAGAGGGGGGGTGAATACAACTTTTCGATTATGAGAAGCAATAAATACGATGCAATAAATGAACACACAGATTCAAGGAATATATTTCTTTATATATAACTTGAAAAGGTTGCTACAACATTCATTACAAAGTATAACAGAAGTTCAGAGAGAAGTGAATGATTCTAAGCTCTGTGAATATACTCTCTCTCTTTTTCTTGTGTTTTTCTCAATATTGCTCACTAACTAAAAACATTACACAAGTGCTTCTATTTATACTACATGTAATCTATGTCCTGTAGTCTTCAAAGACTAAGATGTACGTGGCCCAATGATGTCCACATAAATCTTGCCTTATCTTGAAAGCTTGGAAATCTGCCAATCAGAAGATGCCATGTGTCATGTTGAAGCTGCACTCTAAGTAGAACTTCTACTTGAGAATTTCTACTTAGCCATCTCGAAATTTCTAAGTCGAACTTCTACTTAGAAATATTCTACTTGGCCATCCAGAACATTTAGTACTTAGAAAATATTCTGGTCTTCAACTTGAAACTTCAATGCACATCTTGAGCTTGTGATATCTTCATGTCTTCTTTATTCTTCGGCAAGCTCTTGAACATGGATCTTTATTACTGACATAAACTTGCTATCAATGTCCTGACACTTGATGCACTGGTCTGGTTCATAAGTGACTAGTCTTGATAGTGTTTCTGCTTCTTGAATAAATTACCATATTCACTTAGTAACTTGGCTTTCCAATATTTGCTTTCCTTCTTGTTCACTTGAAATCAATTGGTCTTGTTGATACTGATAGTTATGATCTTGATTCTCGATTTCTCAAATCACTGAGGCCTGAACAACTTTGACTTGAACTTCTCTCAATGATTTCTTCTTGGCTTGATCATAGTTAACATGTTCAATTGTATCAATTACCTTATCTTCATTTAGTGTTGATTTCTTGTGACTTCTTGTTCTTGATTGTCTTCTGGTTAAGTATCTTTTCTTTTAATTGAGTTACATTAGTTATAGTGTTACAAGTTAATACACTCTGCCTTTCAATCTCCCCCAATTTGATTGTCTAACAATGACATTCAAATTAATGAAGGATAACTCAACTAAACAATGAGACGAGAAAAGATAATTAACATTACAGTCTTGAAAAATATACAATTGAAAAATACTTGAAAACAATACAAAGAACTTAAACTAGAAACAGAATTCGAACCTCGAATTAAAGATCATTTGAATGATTCCTATCACCTGGATTATTTCATATCTTTTAGTCAAACTTATATCACCTTATTGGATTCACTCTAAGGTGAATTTTCCTCAAGTGAGTTAAAGCAACCGAAAGACATAAAGTTTTTCCAACTTCAAGTTCACACCACTCTGACCTTTAACCCTAATTCCGTTTCCTTTTCCTAGCTTCAGCAGCTTGGTCTTTTTCTTCTTTCTGCCTTCTGCGCTTCTCCTCCTGCTGCTTTTGTTTCTTATATACTGGATCATGAAGTTGCGTCCACCTAGCATTCAACAAACTTACTGCTTCCATTTCTAGAGGGTTCCTGGGTTCTGGGTAAGGATGTTTGAAAAGCCTTCTGAGTTTGTCCACCTCCTGAGTAGTCCTGATCTCTGGAATGTCCTCAAATTTCTTCATTATAAGCCGAGGTTTCCTATGAGTTTTATCAGCTTTAAACTGACAATAGATCATTTTGGGATAGCCTTTGACACGGTTAGTATTGTGGACACTAGCCGCATCTTGCTCCATTCGCTTCTTTTCCACTACTACATCAGACAGGTAACTCACGAGTCTCTGCTTTTCTTTCACATACTTAACTTCCACATCTTCCCATTTGAACACATATAACACTTTCTCCAGAAATGCAGCATCTTGAGTCTGCTGCAACCATTGTCTACTCATATGCAAGAGTGTTTGCTTCTGGTCTGCATCTATGAATACTAAGGCATCAGCTGTATTATCAGCAAAAGAATGTATCCAGTATACGCTGTCTCTTCCTGGAACACCAACTGACTCCCTTATCTTTCCTTGTTCCAGTTCTCCAGAAGGAAGATTCAGAGCTTCATCTACATTCTTCATAGCTTGAAGAATATTCCATTTCTTTTCTATTAGCTCTGGTTCAACCTTCACATTATCAAGAGGGTTTGGAGCAATGATATCACACTTCCACACCTCATTGCTCTTCTTGAATATGGCACTTTCAATGATCTTCACTGATTTATCTTTAAGCTCAGACGCGAATCCCTTACTCATCATTTGTCTACAGACGGCCTTAAGAGATTCCACTGAAAGTTCCATTAAGTCCTTTTCCTCCATGCTCACCCTCTTCAATTTACTGTCAACTACCATCCGGACAATATTTGGATATGCTGAGAATTCTGGACCCTTGTCCTCTGCTAGCTGCATTAACTGATCCCTATACAGAATGCTTAGATTCTCAGAATGAGAGTATTGAATTTTTGTTGCTAGCAAGAACAACTCTGATGCAGATCTTCTCGTCATGAATTGGTCATCCACATACATGAAAGACATTGGGACTCCTTCTGTCAAAGACAAGATAACCTGCCACTCCTTTTGCGTTGCATTGTATCCAACCCTGACTTTAGAAATTAATCTCTTTAAAGCACTCATGTAGTCAGTAGCCATTGGATTCTGCAAATTTAGGTTGTAGAACAGATCATCTGCCTCCTTGTTATGAGCTCCTTTCGTACATGGTCCCATCAATATCTTCCTTGCGTCATCCCACTTCTGCCCTAACCTTCTATTGTCTAGATCAATTTGAGGATCAGCTAGCCTTGCAAGCTCATAATCGTACTACTTCCCTTGTAGCTCCACTTTCTTTTCCTGAAACACAGCACGATCTTGCATTGCTTTCATTTTAAAGAACTCAGCTTGTTCCAAGGCTAACTTTTGAGATTTAAGGGTTTCCTCATCAACAGTAATTTCTTCAGGCATTCCGGAAGACATCCCAGCACCTCCACCTTGATCCTTCAATGATCTCTTACTAGCATGTTCCAAAGGTGCGTCTTCCATATCGGAATCTGAGTCATGTACCACCTGTACTTTTTCTTGATGACTCAGATCAACGAATGGCTCATCTTGCTCAATCGCTATTGCCTTACCCTTTTTCCTTCTCAGAGCCTCTTCATCAGTAGACGGCTCAATTTCTTTTTCTTTGACAAGATCAGCTTGTTCTTGAATTTCTTCGATTTGAACTCCCTGCTGTCTCGTCTCCTTTCCACTCTCCCCCTTAGGTGAGTTATCCTGAACTCCACCCTGGTCTCCAGATCCACCAGCTGTATAAAAGTCTTCAAATCCAGAACCATAGGCTCCTGTTCCACTAGCACCACCTGTACCAGCATCGGGGGGAGGTTGTTGCGGCGCAAAACACTCTGGGGGCACAAAACTTCTGATTGCAAACATCACTCTACTGATCTCCACAGCCAGAGTATCCATTGTAAGCTCCATTGCTCCCATCCTCTCATTCAGAGTGTTTCCCAAGACACCACCAGCATGGCCCAAGTCATTTACCTTGTTTGTCAAATCATTAAAAGCTGTAGCTTGACTTGCCATTCGTGCTGCGTAGTCATCAAGAGCCCTTTGATTGTTTCCAACGTTCATCCCTAACTGCCCCATTGACTGCCCAAAGTGCTTCATTTGATTTTCCATAGAAGACATACGTGTATCAAGATTTTCAATATTAAGGGACGGTGTTTGGTTTAGGTGACCTCGCTCTAATGCTCGTTCTGTTGGTATTTGGCGCTCGGTTTCGGGCCTTAAAAATGAAGGTCCCTCTCTCCCTAACCTCTCACACACACTCCCTGTCTCACGCTCGTGTATATCTTCAATATATGATCCAAAATATGAAGCAGTACCTGCAGAAACTGGATAAGCAATATAATTTGCAGTTATGGGATCAATTTCTGTTTGTTCATGAGTTGGAATCTCAGGCTGAGAGGCTACAAAGTGTTCTTGTACGACATCAGAACCGATCCTCTTTGTAGCATCAGTACGTACCGGTGAAGGTACGGCTGAAGCTTTTAAAGCTTCATGTCCTCTTGAAGCAACAGTATCTTCAAGAGGTACATAATCATCATCAAAATCCCTATGTGCAGATTGTTCAAGAGGTGAACCACTCTCGTGAGGTGGAGTGGTTGCGTGTGACACACTAGGGTTTGACTGAGGTTTAGAAGTAGCAGCATGAGAAATTTTGGCTTTCTTTCGAGTAAGAGGCTGCTCTTCGGGGTCACTCTCCTCATCATTTCCTACATCTATATGTGCTGGCTGTTTGGATTCCGGTGACAGAGGTGACAGAGAATTAGAAATATAGCTCTCACCCTGGGATAGATCCTGCGGGCTAGCAGTCTCTTGGGTCTGGGAATCAGAAACATAGGAAGAGGAATGAGTAGAATGTAGAGAGAGATTACCTGATTCATTACCTTGTTCGTCACCGCTTTGCTCATCAGGAATCTCTTCAAATGCCTCAGCATGAGCAGACCGATTCTGAGCATGTGATGAAACTTGCGAGAATTCCATCAAAGTGGTAACTCCCTCATCATATGTAAGCCACTGTTGTAAGGTATCAGGAATTGACATCGGTTTTCCATGATGTTTATTCTGATTATCAATTGTCGAAAGTGACTTAGTGCCCATCCCTAGTGGTGCAGATGTTTGACTTCTGGCAAAACTCTGTCTAACTGCAAGAGCATCCTTCGGTATTAAATCATTAATCAGCATCTGTAGGAACCGAGGAAACCAGCAGATAACATCTTTTGTGTTGAGGTCTCTGCTTGCAAGAGATCCCATTACACCAACTATCTCCGAGAGAACTATGCGTCCATAATTTATATCCAGTTCTCTTGCTAGGGCAATTCCAAGGTTTTGCATGGGAATGGAAATTTGATGGAAATCGCTTTCTCGTGCCCGAAAACATCTTGTGATGGCCTCGAAAAAGTAATTCCATTCCACATGAAAGAATTGTTTTTGGATGTTTCCAGTGATCCGGCCAGACGGAGGATAACATCCTATTTCTTCAAAGAAACTGAGGCATTCGGCAGCTGTAGGTTCTGGATCATAAGCATCTTTTATCGGGAATCCCAGAACCCTGTTGACAATTTGTTCAGTCACCTCATATTCCTGACCCGCTAAGGTAAACCTGAAACCAAAGGGGGTTGATTTGCTCCCAAAAGAAACCGCACTAGTCCATAATTGCTGTAAAGCATCATGTACTAGTGTAGGTTTAGCAGTAAAAGCATCGCTAGCCTTGGAGTACAAATTGAGAAATCGTATCCACGACTTAAAGCGGGGGAGTTGATCACCAATTTCCGTAGAAATATTATAAAAATTGTTTTTAGCAAGTGAAAATTGGTGAGCCATTTTAATTAAAAGTTTTTCTTTTAAAAGATGTGAATTTTAATATTAATTCTTTGAAAAACAATTAATTAAAGAATTAACCGTTATATCCCTTTTAATTTAGCAAGAACAACAAAAGTCCCTTTTTGAGAAATTAAACTAAGGGATCCAATTAACAGTCAATGGAAGGCAAATTTCAAACCAATAATTAAATCTCCACTAACAGTGAAATGCGTGTGTGTGAAATCGTGTATGAACAGATCTGTGAAATTTTGTGTGTATATACGTGTGTGTATATATCGATGAAGATGAACAGTTATACAAGACACAATCACAGAGATTAATGATGACACACAGGTAAGAGGAGTCTAAAATCGGGCATTAATTCGTGGTCTGTATGAGTTTAGTCACAAAAATCACGAACAGTGGTTGTAACTATGAAATCGCCTGTATGTATATGTGGAGGCTGCTGTTAAAATGAATTAGGTAAAGTGAAAGAATAGATCGAGTTAGAGATGTATATATAGACATTAATGTGAAATGACTAAAGTGTCCCTGTTAAAAAGTATGAAAACTCTAAGTACATACAGGGAGAACCCAAGTCGAAATCTATCTCGAAGTCTAAGTTGAAGTCTATCTCGAAGTCTATCTCGAACATTTTAAGTCGAACTTCGAGATAGAGTTCGAGATAGATGTTAACTCGAAAAACTTACCATTTAACTATTAAAGACCATGTAAACAACACAAACCACCAACAGTACTAGGGAAACCTATCTCGAAATTTAAGTATAAATTCGAGATAGACTTCGAGTTAGGAGTTAACTCGAAAAAATCCCTAGACACTGAGAACTCTATCTCGAACATCAAGTCGAAATTCGAGTTGAGTTTCGAGATAGAGGATAACTCGAAATTATTAACTTAACTCGAAGTTATTCTCTCAGATCATTTCAAAAAATATCCCCTGTAAGATAGACATTATATGGAATATTTTGAATAAGGAAATAGGCACACTGGTAACTCAAATTCAAACCCTAAGTCGAATTTCGAGATAAATTTCGAGATAGAGGCTAACTCGAAATTCTTCCCAGAGAATTTTCAAAACTTCACTCTGGAAGCTCAAATCGAAATTCAACTAGAATTTCAAGATGAGTTTCGAGATAGTGATTAACTCGAAATTTTGAAGATACTTAGAATAATTTGACAATTTTTTCTTTGAAAAACTTAACAATTAATTTTGTCAAATTAATATAAATATCAATTCAAGGATTTTAATATATGACATAATTAAAACATTCCTTGATAATTCTAAGGCCTCTAATTACATGAAAAACACAGGTAAATTCATCTAAAAATCATGCAAAATTTAGAATATTATGAATTTAACTCCCCCTATGATCATGCAATCTAACAATCATAAATTCAAAGATTTGTGCTATAAAAGACACTTAAAACACAATGAATTCATGTAAAATGACACTATATGCACCCTATAATAATCATTAATTAGGCATTTTAAAGTCTAAACACATAATGATTAAATAGCTTGCATATACAAACATAACCATGGATTTTACAGATGGAAGGCTTTACTAACTTGTATTAAGCATTCCCAATTCACCAACCAACCTATTGAATGTTACTTCATCAAGAGGTTTGGTGAATATATCTGCAATTTGTTGCATTGTGGGCACGAAATGTAGCTCCACAGTCCCCTCCTCGACATGTTCTCTTATGAAGTGATACCTGATGTCAATGTGCTTGGTTCTTGAGTGATCTACAGGATTGTTGGTTATGGCAATGGCACTTGTGTTGTCACACATAATTGGAATTTTCTTGTGCTCCATGCCATAATCCTTCAATTGGTTCCTCATCCACAGTATTTGAGCTACACAGCTTCCAGCAGCAATGTACTCAGCTTCAGCAGTAGAAGTAGATACTGTATGTTGCTTTTTACTTTGCCAGGACACCAATCTTCTGCCAAGAAATTGACAAGCACCAGATGTGCTTTTCCTATCAATCCTGCAACCTGCATAGTCTGAATCCGTATAGCCAATTAGATTAAAACCTGTATCTCTTGGGTACCAAATTCCTAGATTTGGTGTGCCCTTGAGATACCTAAAAATTCTTTTGACGGCTATGAGATGTGATTCTCTAGGATCCGCTTGGAATCTTGCACATAAACAAGTCGCGAACATTATATCGGGTCTACTTGCAGTTAAATAGAGAAGTGAGCCAATCATACCTCGATAGCTTGTGATGTCAACTGATTTACCTGATTTGTCTTCATCAAGCTTCGTGGCTGTTGCCATGGGAGTCTTAGCTGCTGATGCATCTTCTAGATTGTACTTCTTGAGTAAATCTCTGACGTACTTGGATTGACAGATAAAGATACCATCTTTTCTCTGACTGATCTGTAATCCAAGGAAGAAGGACAGCTCTCCCATCATGCTCATCTCGTATTTATCTTGCATTAGCTTAGCAAATTTCTCGCACAAGCGCTCATTCGATGACCCGAAGATAATATCGTCCACATAGACTTGAACAAGTATTAAATCATTCTTCACATTCTTATAGAACAATGTTTTGTCAATTACTCCCCTAGTAAAACCACTTTCAATTAAGAATACGGATAGGGTTTCATACCAACATCTTGGGGATTGCCTGAGGCCATAGACAGATTTGAAGAGAAGATACACAAAATCTACAAGTTCTGGATCAATGAAGCCAGGCGGCTGTTCCAGATACACCTCTTCTTCTAACTCTCCGTTCAGGAAGGCACTTTTCACATCCATTTGAAAAACCTTGAAGTTCTTATGTGCTGCAAATGCCAAGAACATTCTGACTGCCTCAAGTCTTGCAACTGGTGCATAGGTCTCATCATAATCAATTCCTTCTCGCTGAGAATAACCTTTTGCAACCAAACGAGCCTTGTTTCGTGTTACAAGTCCATTTTCATCCATTTTATTTCTGAATACCCACCTTGCTCCAATTACTGATTTGTTCTTTGGTCGGGGTACCAGTTTCCAAACTTTCTGCCTTTCAAACTGATTGAGTTCCTCTTGCATTGCAATCACCCAATCAGCATCACCAAGAGCTTCTTCTATTTCTTTAGGTTCAAGCTTGGATAAGAACCCAGAATATAAGAAAATATTAGCCAGGTCAGCTCTTGCATTTCTTCTAGTAGACACACCAGCATCTGGATCACCAATAATTAATTCAAACGGATGGTCTCTATTCCATACCCGTTCTCTTGGAAATTGTCTTGATGATTCAGCATGACTTTCTGAGTTGTGGTGCTGACTACTTTGATTACTTTCACTAACTCCCCCTGAGTTAGTACCAGCTCCTACAGAACTAGAGTCAACTCGACTCGAGCCTTGAACAGTAGTTCTTGAGCTGCTATTTACTCCCCCTGAGTTGTTGCCGGTTCGTACTGAAGAAGTCTCTCCTGATCTTGTAGAATTAGCTTGTTCACTAGACTCAGGTTCTTCACGTACACTTGGAACATTTAATGGGACAACCAACTCAGGTTCATCTTCAAGTTCTTCTAAGTCCAGATTCTGAAATTTTAGGGACTCAGGTTCACTAGAATCTCTTGAAATTGATGAGAGTTTGGTATCGTCGAATCTGACGTTGTAGCTTTCAGTCACTTTTCGATCATTTACTAAGAACACCCTATAAGCTGCTACCACATCTGTGGAGTAACCAACAAAGATTCCTTCACGAGCTTTTGCTGCAAACTTGCCTAGATTTTCATCATCTATAAGTACATAGCATTTTGCTCCGAAGACATGAAAGTATTTGATTGTTGGTCTTCTTCCGTTCATTAGCTCACATGGTGTCTTTTCTTTATCTTTTATGATCAAGGATCGATTTTGAGTGTAACACACGGTACTCACTGCTTCTGCCCAGAAATACAGAGGAAGTTTCGAATCATACAACAAAGTTCTTGCTGCTTCAACCAAAGTTCTATTCTTCCTTTCAACTACTCCATTTTGTTGTGGAGTTCTCGGAGCTGAATATTGACGACGTATTCCCTTAGATACACAGAAGTCATTCAGCACTGCGTTTTTGAATTCAGTGCCATTGTCTGATCTAATCGTCTTCACAGTAAGTGTTGAAACATTCTCAATTTGAGTGATGTGATCAATGATTAGGAAAGGTACTTCGTCTTTCGTCATTGCGAACAATACCCATGTATACTTGGAGAAGTCATCCACGATTACCAATGCATATCTTTTCCTAGACAAAGATAGGACATTCACTGGGCCAAACAAATCCATATGAAGAAGTTGCAGAGGCTCAGTGATACTAGAAATTTCTTTGCTTTTATGCGATGCTCATTTCGACTTTCCCATTTCACAGGCTTCACAGAGTCCTTTCGAAGCGAACTCCATTTGAGGTAGATCTCTCACCAATTCTCGCCTCGCGAGAGCATTCATCGTTTTGAAGTTTAAGTGAGATAACTTTTTGTGCCATAACCAGCTTTCATCATCCGAAGCTTTGCTGTAGAAACAGGTGACTTCATTCTGATTTGCTGAATCCATGTCTGCAACAAAAAGATCTGCCTTTCGAACTCCTCTCAAAGCCAGTGAGCCTTCCTTGATGTGAGTGATTGATACACCTTTCTTGTTGAAGACAATTTCGTAACCTTTGTCACAGAATTGACTGATACTCAACAAATTATGCTTTAATCCCTCAACATAGGAAATATCTTCAATGATGACATTGCCAGTTTTCAGTTTGCCATATCCCTTTGTCACACCTATGCTGTCATCTCCAAAGGTAACATAAGGGCCAGCTTTCATAACCAACTCTGTAAGCAGGGACTTGTTTCCAGTCATATGCCTCGATGCTCCACTGTCTAGCACCCATATAACTTTATTTCTTTTCTACTTAATGCCCTGCAATGACAGATTGGTTAGACATTCTTCGGAACCCAACTTTGATTGGGCCCGGCTTTTCGATAAGATCGATAATCAACAGATTTAACAACAGGAGATGCACTTTTCTTAACATTACTAGAGCTTTCGACTTCCTCCTTTCCTTTCTCAAACTTGACATGTTTGTCAGTCCTAGGAGAAGGTTTGTCACTCCTAACTTTAGGAGGACTGACAGTCTTGGCTCTCACATGCTTTTTCTTGATGTTTGAACTAGCAGCAGTATTTAAGCATGACTGGCTAGATGCATTCATTAAATTCACAAAAGTTTGCATGACATTAAAAGTGCATGGCATACAATTAGGTTGACCACACTGTGCATGATTCTGATGCAGATTATTCATTGTATGTGTGACAGGCATGGCATGTGCAGCAGGAACATTTATGTTAGCTTTACATGCATAAGAAAGATGTTCAGTAGATTTGCAGTGATAACATGCTTTCTTTATTCGTTCAGCCTTAACCTCTTTTATGCCTTTCTTCCCTTGTTGTTTAACAGCCTTAGCTCCTATTCCTAGTCTAGATTCATCACTAGGGAAATTGATTTTAACTTGTTTAATAGGAGTTATAGGTTGTGCTTTCTGACGATCTTCCATCTCAATCTCATATCTAGCTATCAATTCAGTCTCTTCTTCTTCTATTCTAGGAACAAGGTGTTTGTAGATGGGTTTGACAGAAGGTTTAAAAATGCTAGGAATATCATTTTTAAGGTCACTGGAAGTAGTGTCGATAGGTCTCTTCCCTTCTTTCTTAGAAAGATTAGAATAATCAAGTCCTACACCTACTCCAGTTATCTTCTTAAATACGTCATTATCTACATACACTTTACTAGCAGCTAGTTTGTAAGCTTCACATTTAGTTTCTAACTCAGCTAGTTTGTTCCTTAAACATGATTCTATTTCTGCCTTAAGGACGAGCTTGTGTTCCAAAGATTTAATAAAATCTCTTAGGGAAGTATATACAGTGCAAGCAGCCTCTAACTCTTCCACTTTTGCCTCAAGCATTCTGCTTTTGGCGACAAGTGTTTTCTGTTCCTTTTGAGAAGTGTCTAGGCTTTTGCACAACATGTAGATCTCTTCGCTAAGAGCCCTGTTCTGTTCCTTATAATCATCAATGGACATTTCTACTTTAAGGGTTAGAACTGGTACCTCTAGTTCCTCTGATGTCTCAGCCATAAGCGCAAAGTTTGCTACATGAGTAACATCTTCCTCATCTGAATCATCCCAAGCTCTTCCTTCTGTTACTACTAAAGCTCTTTTGCCATGTTTTTCTTTCACCAGCGATTCATACTTGCTTTTGAGGGCTTCAAATGTCTCTTTTGGATAAGTCTGTTTAGGCTTTTTGCAGTCCGAGGCAAAATGTCCAGGTTCACCACAATTATAGCAATTGAACTTCATTTTGAAATCCAACGGAGATTTGTAGCTGGTACTCTTGCCTTTGCTTTTGTAGCCTGACGAACTACTACCACCCTTAGCAGCCCGATAGTAAGATGAAGAATTTCTCTGTGGTCGGTTGCTCTTTCTGAATCTCATATTGCTGAACTTCCTTGCCATGTATGTCACGACACTATCGTCCATGTTGTCCAGCTCTTCTTGGGTGAAGTAGTCATCATCACTGTTAGATGCGCACTCGTCATCATTATCAACTTGATGTGGTGCAAGTGATGATTTAGGCTTTGCTGCAACCATTGCCTTCTTAGACTCTTCCTCATCAGCAACTAATCCTGATGCAGTTTCTTTTCCTTTTGAATCATTGTCCCATGCTTGATCTTGAAGTGTTTCCAGCTCATAGGTCTTTATAATTCCATAATATTCTTCCAGAGAAGTTGTATGCAAATCTCTGGTTTCTCTGATTGCGTAGACTCTATGTTCAATGCTCTTTGGCTGGTTCCTCAGATATCTCGTATTGGTCTCAACCATGGGGAGAGTAACACCTCTCAGATTCAAATCTAATACCAACTGACTGAATCGTAGATAGACGTCTGTTATGCTTTCTCCTTTTCTTATTCTGAAGGTGTCATACTCCATCTTGAGTATGAGTGTCTTGTTGCTTCTAACCTCTGCAGATCCTTCCATGACAACTTCTATCTTGTCCCAAATCTTCTTTGCTGTATTCAAACCTTTGACTATGTTGAACATTTCATGATCAAGAGATTCCATCAAGGTTTGTCTTACAGAAGTATCATAAGCTATTTGCTCCTTGTCAGCATCCGTAAAGTCCGCTGCCTTTTTAGGCTCAGACCGAGCAGGTATAACCTCCTCTCCTTCCGTACGCTCAGGAATAGCTTTCATTGGAACAAATTTACCCTTTTCAAGGACTTCCAGATACTCAGGGTTAATAGTCTCTAAGTAGAGTCTCATTCTGAAAACCCATTCTTCATAGTGATCTCGGTTGAACATTGGGATCTTGAAAGAATTTTTAGGAACCATTTCAAATCTGGTCACTAAAAGTTTCTAAGTACCCAAGACTAGGCTATGTAGAATATCTATGTAGAACTTCTGCCAAGTCGAAATTTCTCTAAGTAGAAATTTTGCTCAAGTCGAAATTCACCAAGTAGAAATTGTCCAAGTCGAAATTCTATGTAGAAAATCTCAAGTCGAAATTCTATGTAGAACTTTTGTCCTTAGAATAATTTTCTGCAGATTACTTAAATATTGAATAAACAATATTATCACTTTAACACCTTTTTGACTTTTGATACTTTACTCACCGAATCCACCTAACCCACATGCTAGGTACTGAGTATGTCTTGTACACTTTCGGCCAAGGAATAATTATCAAATCAAAAGTACAAAAACACCTTTTTGACTATCTTATTTGTTTGAAAAAGGAGATCAAAAAGTTGTTGGGTTGTCTTCTTTGATAAGAACAGATGATGAACACTCAAGAACACCAAATATCAATGAACCCAGATTAATTCACAAAAATTAATTAAAATACACCCAAGCTAAATAATCACACCTGGAGTATTTAAATAATTTTTTTGGATGAGTTTTCACTAGAAACGAATTAAAGCACACTTTTCGAAAAAATGAAAAGTAGATCTAGAAAATGAAAACTCACGATTCTTCTACCAAACACAAGGATCTATGTTTTGTATGTTAAACATCCGCTCTGATACCAATTGTTAGGTCCAAATGTGTTGTAGAGGGGGGGTGAATACAACTTTTCGATTATGAGAAGCAATAAATACGATGCAATAAATGAACACACAGATTCAAGGAATATATTTCTTTATATATAACTTGAAAAGGTTGCTACAACATTCATTACAAAGTATAACAGAAGTTCAGAGAGAAGTGAATGATTCTAAGCTCTGTGAATATACTCTCTCTTTTTTTCTTGTGTTTTTCTCAATATTGCTCACTAACTAAAAACATTACACAAGTGCTTCTATTTATACTACATGTAATCTATGTCCTGTAGTCTTCAAAGACTAAGATGTACGTGGCCCAATGATGTCCACATAAATCTTGCCTTATCTTGAAAGCTTGGAAATCTGCCAATCAGAAGATGCCATGTGTCATGTTGAAGCTGCACTCTAAGTAGAACTTCTACTTGAGAATTTCTACTTAGCCATCTCGAAATTTCTAAGTCGAACTTCTACTTAGAAATATTCTACTTGGCCATCCAGAACATTTAGTACTTAGAAAATATTCTGGTCTTCAACTTGAAACTTCAATGCACATCTTGAGCTTGTGATATCTTCATGTCTTCTTTATTCTTCGGCAAGCTCTTGAACATGGATCTTTATTACTGACATAAACTTGCTATCAATGTCCTGACACTTGATGCACTGGTCTGGTTCATAAGTGACTAGTCTTGATAATGTTTCTGCTTCTTGAATAAATTACCATATTCACTTAGTAACTTGGCTTTCCAATATTTGCTTTCCTTCTTGTTCACTTGAAATCAATTGGTCTTGTTGATACTGATAGTTATGATCTTGATTCTCGATTTCTCAAATCACTGAGGCCTGAACAACTTTGACTTGAACTTCTCTCAATGATTTCTTCTTGGCTTGATCATAGTTAACATGTTCAATTGTATCAATTACCTTGTCTTCATTTAGTGTTGATTTCTTGTGACTTCTTGTTCTTGATTGTCTTCTGGTTAAGTATCTTTTCTTTTAATTGAGTTACATTAGTTATAGTGTTACAAGTTAATACACTCTGCCTTTCATCCTCGGAGTAGTAAGGTTCTGGATCTTCTCCGGTGGCAATGAAGTGTTGTTCCGCGGTAATGAAGAGAGGTTGGAACTCGTCCCAGCTAGCTGATGGGTTCTCCTTCAACAACTTGTGAGAAACGACCCAAGCACGGCAAATTTTAGAGGCGGCCTTCTTACCCAACTCCATATAGTACTCCTGGGAGTGGCAGAACTCATCCAGGATGGTAGCAGGTTCTTTATAGCTGGCAAGCTTCGCCCGGAGATCCTCGAGTTCCTTCTCGGCGGTCTTAGCACGAGCTTCCGCATCATCAGCCTTTTTCTGGAGGGTTACGAGCATCCCCTCGGACTCATTGGCCTTCAGCTGCAATTCTTCAACATTTTTCTTCAACTTGGAGTTGGCATGATCCAAGTCGAAAATTTGAATGTCCTTCTGCTCCGAAGCGGAAATAGCAGCCCGAGCAGCTTCAACGGTCTCCAACTCCCTATTGCCCACTGCAAATAGCATGGCCATCTCAGAACCCATCTAGAAAGATAAGATAAGTGCGTTAGAAAAGAATACGTTAAGCAAGGACGAAACTTAAAAAGGCAAGAAAATCTACCTTCAGCCAAGTATTCATCATCTCTTTGAACAAGGGGTTAAACCCCAAAGCCTGATAGCGCGCCCATTCCTCCTTATTGGGCAGATCTGCGATAAATTAGCTGCATTTCTCAGCCTCAATTAGCGGCTTTTTCCCCGGACGGCTTGTCTGACTGGGACCGGAGACAGTTCCAAAAGTCTTAGCAACCTCTGGCGCAAAAGGAGTAGAGCCCGGGGCAGGATTTCCAGATGGCTTCCCCCCGGTGAGATCCACAACGACATTTCCAACATCTCCTCCCCGAGCCCGTTTTGGTCTCCTTTCGAGCCCGCGTGACAATTCGTCTTCAACCTCGGGGGGGGGGGGGGGATAGATTTACCTTCCAGATTGGCCCCGGACTCCGAATCCTGCTCAACACTCGCGTCCATCTTGGAACCCTCCCCTTCGTCAGCGGTCCTCTTCTTTTTCCCTTTCTTCGAATGCTGATTCACTTTGTGTATGCCACCTATCCCCTGCATAGCTGTGGCCAGACATGCCGTTTCAACATCCAGTGCCTTCATCCTCTCTTTATGGTAAGGGCTGTATTGAGGCAAACCTGAAAAGAAGACAGAGTAAAAAACAATCAGAACAATCGACAAAGGGAAAGAAAAATTCAAGATATAAATGATTACACACTACTTACATCCAAAGGAATGTAATATTTCATGGTCCATGAAGGAATGCCGAGTTGTTGAAACCCCTAAAGCCCTACAGAAGTCATGAACCTTTATCTGGGCATTGCCTTTTAATTCATATTCTTGGAAGTTACGACAGGCCTCAACCAGGAACAGAGGCATATAGTCAATATCTTCGAACTGCAAAAAGGCCCACTCTTCATGCCAGCCCTTGAGGGAGGACATCATGGTGACAGGCATCACCCCTCCCTTCTAAAAACCACACCGTTGGTAATTGAACCGGAGCTCATACAAGGGCACTAAAGTTGACTTGACCAAAGTAAAAATATAATGGAAAAGCCTGAAAGTAGGAAGGAATCCTTTGACCTTACAACAACTAAGGAACCACATGATCCACTTGACGGCGTTCGGGGTGAGTTGAAACAAGGGGATTTCATATTGAAATTTGCAGAGGCACTTAATGAATTGGTGACAGTGAGGGTTGTATCCCGATCTAAGGTGCTCCAGAGAAACTCCTACCAACCCGTCCCCGGGCCTATGGTATATTCTTTCGTGGGGTTCGGGCCACCTCCAAACAACTTTGTCGTCTAGATGAAAGCACGACCTAAAACACTCATCTAACTTGTCGGTATTGGCAATATCCAGCAAAGGGGCCATGGGGGTGCTAGTTTCGGGGAGTTGTGATAATTCAGTGTCCATAGAGCACTTGTCATAAAAGACAGGACCCCCGGAAGACATTTTATACACCTCGGATAAGTTCCTGTAATAATATTCGTCTGGGACGGAAATATCTTTCTCAACAAAGAAGAATTGGACATTTTTCCAACGACCTTCGGACGTACTAAGGGTCTCCCCCGGGGAGAGTCGCAGGGTAGGGAGCTCGTCTAAAGTGGTCTTTGGGAGTTTCCTAGTTCTTTGGATCATGGTAGATGAAGAGGAGGAACAAGATCTAGGCTCGGTAGAGAGGTCTGAGTCCGAGGAAGAGCTGGAAGGTATAAACGAAGATCGGGGTCGTTTAGCCAATTGTTTTCTATACACCATAAAACACTATACTTCCCCGGATCACCCACCAACAACGCAACCCCGAGCCAAAAGACAGAAACAAAAAGAAAAACACAAATATCAGAAACACCCACACAAAACCGAAAATCAGAATCAAAGATCTACGCAAATACACACACATATATATATATACACATATACAAAACAAAACATGAAACCCAGAAGTTTCAAAGCCCGGAAGTTTCGGATAATTTAAACAACCACCACAGTCCCAAAATCGAAGATTCAAAAACCAAAAGCCTCAAACAACCCAAAAGCGAAACAATCACTACAACCCTAAATCCCAACAAATACAGCAACATGAACAATAAGAAGTTACACAAACAATGGCATATGAACAGTTGGAACAAAAATAGTATCGAGTTATTCTACACAAAGTTCAAGTACAGGCAAGAAAAACAAAGAAATAAGGAGAACAAAACACTTACAATGTGGAAGAAGAAGCAGAAAAGCTCTCACCACCGATCAGCAACCAGGATTTCGAAGGAAAGAGGAGAACGGAAGAGGTATACAGTAAAAGTAAAAAAGGGGGGGAAACACAATTGAAATATACTTATAGAGGAGTGAAAATGAATGAAGGGAGGAGATTTGGCCACGTGGACGGCCAAGATGAGCCTCGATTAAAATAAAAGAAGATGCCAGAAAAAACAATCATGGCTGCACAGCGCTCGAGAAGAATGGACAAGCTCTGGATATTCGAAATATCAAAAAGCACATTGAGAATTGTTACAAATCCATTAGCCTACAGCCCCAGATCACGTGCTCTACACACAATTCGGGCCTGGGAGGCAAGAGACATGGAATTTTTCTTCCAAGCCAATCATACGGGAACTACAGCCCCGGATCACGTGCTCTACACACAATCCGGGCCTAGGAGGCAAGAAATATGGAATTTTTCTTCCAAGCCAATCATACGGGAACTACAGCCCCGGTTCACGTGCTCTACACACAATCCGGGACTGGGAGGCAAGAAATATGGAATTTTTCTTCTCAGCTATTCAAAACAACGAGCATGAAAGTTAAGGCTACTACTCCCCCATCCAGACAAATCTGCATAGGGGAGTGGGGGGCAAATGATAGGATACTCTATGCAGGCAACCTGAAATACCGCCTGGGCCCACGACAGTTACCGAGTCCGGGACAACGCCACCGTTAGTCGGCCCGGACCCCTGAAGTAACCCCAGTACGGGGTAAGGGAGCACGTGGCATCTCATGGCTCCCGTCACCATCAAAGGGTCCCAACCAAAAATGACAGCTAATGATTACCAATAATGGGCATAATCCAAGAATGGGGATGTCACACTCAAAAAGGTGCCTGGCACACTTTCCCACAATTATTCTCCTGGACAGATGTGGGGCATCTAAGCATCCCAAGTGTCCTATCTCCCTTGGATTGGACGTTCATGATTAAAGGTACCAACCCCTAAACCCTAATCCTGGGCCTATAAATAGACCCAGAAAAGAAGGTTTGGGGGTTACATTTTTCTTTTTTACACACTCATATACACACACCCTCTATAATTAGATACTCTAGTCCTCATCTTTTACTCTCCAAAGCCGTCACTTATTCTCACGCCGGAGGCGCCACGGGGCTCGAACCCCCCTCCGGTGTTGTTTTGCAGACATCCAACCACCAGCTTCACCTCTGACCAGGCGTGGGAAAGGCGGAGGAGACAGTAGATCGGGTCTTGGAGTTATCAGTATCTTCATCGGATATCAACCACATAGTACTGCATATCGGTTTCTTGTTCATGAATCGAAGATATCTGACATTCAAAAGAATACGATTATGGAGTCAAGGAATGCGTCATTCTTTGAGAATGTATTTCCTTGTAATCCTGGAATTGAATGCCCTACGATGTCTAAATGACCTCATGAGTCTTTAGAAGACGACAACGAGAATGATGAAAGTGAAGACGAAAATGTGGGGGTAGTGAGAAGGAGCAAAATACAAAGGAAGGAGAAATCCTATGGGTTAGAGTTTCTAACTTATTTGCTCGAAGAAGGTGATCCGAAAACCTATAAGGAAGCGGTAACGTCACCTGATGGACCTATGTGGAAAGAGGCCATCAAAAGTGAAGTTGATTCTATCTTACAGAGTCATACTTGGGAGTTAGTGGACTTACCAGCCGGTAGTAAAACACTCGGTAGCAAGTGGGTTTTCAAAAAGAAATTTAAACATGATGGCACCATCGATAAGTACAAGGCTAGACTTGTAATCAAAGGATACAAGCAACAACATGGCCTTGATTACTTTGATACATACTCTCCAGTATCGAGAATAACATCTATAAGGATGATGTTTGCTATCGATGCAATGCGAAAGATGACTGTACATCAAATGGATGTGAAGATAGCTTTTCTAAATGGGGATATTGTTAAATATAATTGATGTAAGTATTAATCAGTGTTTAAGTGTAATAGTGATATATCATAGTTTAGATGGAAGCGGTCAGAGTTTAGTTAAACACTGACGGATGGAAGCGCAACAGAGTTTGTTAAACTCTGTCTGACGGAAGCGTCTACTTGTCAACAGTGATTGAAGATTAATTGAAGATAAATATGGAAGCAATATCTTTGAAGAGATTGTGTTGACTTAGAAGATGTGTAGCAATCGTGATTGATATCAATTGTATAGCTAAATTATAGGAGTATCAATTTACGATTGTATAACAGCTGTATGTTTTATAAATACAGTTAGGTTAACCCTAGAAGGGTATCGAACAACAAATTATTCATTCATTGTAACCTAAGCAGCTCTCTGTGATATTTTACATCACTGAGAGAGGAATTATTAATTCCAAATAATTTTTAATTATTAAACTTGTGTTCTTGTTAATTTCTCATACAAATCTTGATTATATTTGTGTATTCGGCCTAACAAGTGGTATCAGAGCAAATATGTAAATCAATACAGTTTAAGATCCACACACAAAACTATAATCATGTCAGAGATTCCTCCTCCAACAGGTTTAGGTTCTGAGAAGGATCCTACTACTGTGAGTTGGTATGAGACTATTAGGGTTCCTATTCTGAGGCCAGCAGATTATGCTATCTGGAAGGTGAAGATGACTATGTTTCTGGAGGCTGCAGATCCAGAATATCTAGACAGAATTTATGAAGGTCCTCATAAGCCTACCAAGCTATCTGCTACCACTTCTGGTCAAGAAGCTAATACAGTTTCAAAGGAAAAGAAGGATCTGACTCCTGAGGATCTTTCATCTATTGCTAAGGATGCAAAGGTAAGGCATCTACTTCATAGTGCTTTAGACAATGTCATGTCTAATAAGGTGATTAACTGCACTACTGCCAAAGAAATTTGGGATGCCCTTGAAGTTAGATGTCAAGGAACTGCTGCTATCAAGAAGAATAGAAAGAACATACTCACACAGGAGTATGAGCATTTTGAAGCAAAGTCTGATGAAACCATGTCAGAAACATTTGAGAGGTTCTGTAAACTGCTCAATGATTTGTCATTGGTAAATAAAGAGTATGATCTAGAAGACTCAAATCTCAAGTTTCTTCTTGCTTTACCTGAAAAGTGGGATGTGAAAACAACCACTATTAGAGACAATTATGATCTTGCTGATACTGAGATTGATGAAATTTATGGGTTACTCAAAACTCATGAACTGGAATTGGAACAGAGAAATAGGAGATCAAGCAAGAAGGCAAAGTCTGTTGCTCTTAAGGTTAAAAAGGAACCTTTGAAGAAGGAAGCATCAAGGAAGAAGGCTAAGGGAAAAGCTTTATCTATTTATTCTGAAAGTGAGTAATCAGATTCTAATGTTGACTCAAACATTGATGAATCAGTTGATTCTGAGGATGAAGAGGAAATGAGGAAAATGGCTGTCTTGATGGTGAAGACTTTTAAGAAGATGGGATTCAAGAACTTTAAGAAGGGAAACAGGTTCTCTAGAGATTCAACTTCACACAGGAAGAGTTACAGGAAGTCTGAGAGAAAGGAGACTAAATCTGGGAAGAAGGATAAGTCTGAGATTCAATGCTACAAGTGTAAGAGGATGGGTCATTACGCTCCTGAGTGCAAGAAGGGTAAAACTGAGAAGGCACTCATCACAAAAGGCAGAGATTGGGCAGACACTTCAGACTCAGATGAGGAAGTCAACTATGCTCTCATGGCTTCTATTGAGAATGAATCAGAAGAGTCTGAAAACAAGGTACTCTTAACTACCTATGCTTATAATAATGATAATATATCAAAATTGAGAATTTATCTCAAGACATTGCATATTAGTTATAGGGATCAGACTTTAGAGAATGAGAGAATAAAGTCTGAGAATTCTGAACTTAAACAAAGAAATAAAATTGTTGAGAGAAACTTGAAAACATGCAACAAGTTCAGAGAGAAAGAGATGATGCTGTTTATCTAGAACAGGAGTTGCTAGGCAGATATAAGCAACTAGAATCTGAATTGGAGAAGGCAAATCACATAATCAAAACATGGACTCATTCTGGAAAAGACACTAATGAGGTTTTTCAGTCAGACACAGTAGGTTTAGGTTACTGTGAGGGAGATGAACTTAGATTTCAGAATCAAGTCAAAATGAGAACTCATCTTCCTACTACTAAATTTGTTCATGGTGTGAATGAATCTAAGTCTGATGCTGAAAAAGGAACTGTTAAGAAAGAACCAGTAAAAACTAGTGTTAAACAGGTTAATATTGGTTTAATGACAGATAAATAACTTAAGCATAAGCTTAAGGAGTTAAAATCTGTTAAGAAACAGAAAGTGTCTAGAAAGAATAGAAATGGTAAAGTAGGCATTTCTAAGGGTAATTATCCAATGCTTGCTACTTTTGCTTCAAGAAAGACATGTCATAACTGTGGTAGCACTAACCATCTTGCTAGTTTTTGCAGGAAGAACAAAAACATTAATTCTTTACCTTCTAAGTCTGAAGTAAAGAAAGTTAATGTTAGAACTAGACCACAGACATTATGCAAACATTGTGGAAGTACTTGGCATTCTATTTATACTTGTAGAGATTATCATGCTATTTATCATAATTACTATGAACCCAAGCCCAATTTGAAATGGGTGAAGGTTAATCTGTAAGTGTAAACTCTGAAAATGTTAGCATAAACTTTGATAATGTGAATTCCGCTGCAAAAGCTAACAAATTTAAGAAAGCCAAAGGATCCAAGCAAGTCTGGATCCTTAAAACTAATTTTCAGTAAATGTTTGTGATTACAGGGCATCAGGGAGAGTACCCTAGTCGTGGACAGTGGATGTTCAGGACACATGACTGGAAAGAAAGCCCTGCTATTTGACACCAGATTTACATGGGTGTATTTTCTAGCAAAGAAAGATGAAACTGCATTAACTCTGATGGAGCATGTAAAGCTACTGGACAAAGGATCAAAACACAAAGTCAAAATTATCAGAAGTGATAATGGAACTAAATTCAGAAATGCAACAATGGAAGAATTCTGCAAGAACGGAGGAGTGAAGCAAGAGTTTTCTGCACTTGGTACACCACAGCAAAATGGTGTAGTTGAAAGAAAAAACAGAACCTCGATAGAAGCTGCCAGAACTATTCTTGATGAAGCAAAGTTGCCAACTTATTTCTGGGCAGAAGCTGTTCAAACTACCTGTTTTACTCAGAATGCTACTCTGATCAACAAGCATGGAAAAACACCATATGAAATGGTGAGGGAAAAGAAGCCAAACCTAAAATATTTTCATATTTTTGGGTGCAAATGCTTTGTGCTAAAAACTCA
The DNA here is from genome assembly GCA_037693485.1 of Kitagawia praeruptora. Taxonomy (NCBI): domain Eukaryota; kingdom Viridiplantae; phylum Streptophyta; class Magnoliopsida; order Apiales; family Apiaceae; genus Kitagawia; species Kitagawia praeruptora. Next base: position 170,885,625 of record CM075352.1, on the reverse strand, counting down.
TCCTGAACAGTTGACAAAATTTGAGCTAAAAGCTGATGAAGGAATTTTTGTTGGCTATCCACTGTCAACTAAGGCATTCAGAGTTTATAATCTAAGAACAAAGGTGATCATGGAGTCTATTAATGTGACATTTGATGACAAGAAAATAACTGGACTTGAAGATGTAGATGAACATGATCAACTGCACTTTAAAAATGAAGATTTATTCTCTGATGAAGTAAACTCTGATGAAGCTGAACTGACAAACTCTGTTGAGCTAAATACTGAAGAAAACTCACAGCCACAAACAAGGAGAGAACCAGTTGAGGGGGAGCATGAAGAATCACTTCAAAGTGATGACTCAAATTCTGATAATGAGTCAGCTGAAAAATCTGGATCAAACTCTGATGACTCAAACTCTGAAAATCCAAAATCTGACAGTTCAAACTCTGAGTAGTCAAATTCAGGGGGAGCCTCAGAGAATGAAGAAAGGCAACAAGAAAATCAAGAGAACATGGATCGAGGGGGAGGATCAAACACTGAGAGAAGTCATTTGCCTTCATGAAAGGTTATGTCCTAAATCCAATCATGTAAGATGAGTTAGGAAGAACTTTCATGTAATCTTATTTGATTTTCTTTATATTAATAAAAGACTTGTTTGTTTTTATTAACGGGCTTTATCTATTTAAAGTGTATTAAATAAGATGTTCCATAGTTTAGAGTAAAGCTTCTAGAATTATAATGAGATTATAATAGTGAGATCTAGAAGATGATAACACTAAACTTAAATTGTTCCTGATCATAGGATAACTAATTGGGAGTTAGTCAATCCGTAAAGATCGGTACATACTATACTTGCTTCCTACGAAGGATGTCTGTTCTCATAGGCATTTGTGTGGTGACACTATAGTTAGTATGTAGGTGCTCATTGGGGAATGAGTTCACTGAACATGACTCGATCACTTGAACAATTAATAGAGTTTACTCACGTGTCACTAATTGTTCATATAGTGATGGTTGTACAAGTATCCTTAGACTTGAGATTGTTAGAGTCATCTTGTATATAATGAACAATGCTTTGGTTTAGTCCTTAGTCTTAAGGGCAATTAATAAGTTCTATTCTGGGCATTGGAATTTATATATGGAGATAGTTAACGATTAATAAAGGATCTGCCCCTTCCAGTAAAGGAAGTGAATATCCTATGCTATTCTTAATATGGTAGTTCAGGAATCTCTGGCCAGAGTGAATGAAATTAGAAAGTAGTTTCTAATTTGCATTAACATGAACTATACATAAGGAATAAGAAATCATATGATTAAATTAGATAGGCTTGACACGAGATCTATGCCTTGTATTTAATCGGGATATTGTAAGGGCAGAAGGAATTTATTGTACGGTAACCAGTCACTGAATAGGTTCTATATTCCTAGCGATGAATTCATGTTATTCGGATAGTCGCGATATACCTTCAAAAGTATCACTCACGATGTAGAATGAATTTAGTTATAACGATAATTAATTTTAACGAATTAATTGTAATTCGTATAAATAATAATAAATAGTTTATTATTATTTATTTCTACTACCGACATAATTATGAACCTAAAGGGTCACACCATAAAAGGAAATATTGTTGAAGATGAAGAAAAATTATTTTGGCTAATAATTATTTATTTGAGAAATAAATAATTAAATAATTAAATAAATATGATTTAATTAATTATAAATATTAAGAAAAGTTCTTAATATAATAATTATATATTTAATCTGAGATATTAAATATATAGAGAGAATAGCTTTAAATGAAATCAATGAGAAACATGTTTTAATCATTAAAATAGTTTTAATGATTAATTGTTTAATTAATAAAGATTAATTAATTAAATAATGCAAAAGTCAAGAAACCACACCCAAGGTTTCTCTATAAATAGGCATGCTTCTCAGATTTCAGAATATATCCCCGGCAAACACAAAATAAGTTCAAGAAAGAGTTTCTTGAATTTAAATCAAATTAGCCAAATTTTTCTCTCTTTTCTTCCTTTATCAAAATTCTTGGTGGATACCATTAGAGCACTCCACATACTGAGGGGTGATTGCAAGGAGAAGAACAAGTGCTTATTTTGAAGTTCATAGCTGTTGCCGGAAAGCATTCAAGGTAATTCTCTTATTTTTCTTGAAATATATGCATGATTAATTAGGATTTCTATGCAAATAAATGTTATAAATACTTCCGCATGTGTAGAAATTCCTTCAATGGTATCAGAGCCTAGGTTTGATGCATATAGATCACAGAAAAAATTTGAGAATTTTTGAAGCTAGTATGGATTTATTATGAATTTTTGAAGTTCATGGAGGCTATAATCAAATTAATTATGAATTAATTCGAAATTAATTTTTTAAATTAAATTGACTCTGGAATTAAATTCTATAAGTGTTGTAGAACGTGGGGATATTTTTATTATATTATTTGAGCTTACAGATTATTTATTATGAATTTTTAAAGAGTTTTGAATTTATAAATAATAATCTGTTAATAAATAATATATAAAAATATAAATTGGTGGACTTGTAATAGTATGGCGGGCTTGAATTATTATGTTGGGCCTACTATCTAGTAGTGGGCTGCTGTTATTTTTAAAACTCCACCGTCCAAGACAACACGCTAGGAAAGGGACCGCGCGCTGGACACGGTCTATAACGCATTATGGAAATACGTTACAGCATTGTAACGCATGTTGAAGTAGCGCAACAGGCTGTAACGCATAACCCGTATGCGTTACAAGGCGTCATTTGCAATAGAACCTTCGGAAGGCGCGTGTGGGCGCGTGTAAGCTTCTTTCGGGGCGTGGTTGGTGCCATCGGATTCGTATTGACGAGGCGGTTCTAATTGAGGGGTCAAATATTTTTATAAAAATAATTTTGAAACGATTATAGCTTCCGGAAGTGTTTTTAAGGTCCGTTTTAACTGTTTAACAACTTTTAAACATAACCAATGATCCATACATAAGTTTAAAACAGTACTACATGATCTAACATGCCTACCTATGTTTTATTGAATGAATATATAGATGATATATGTCTAGGTTGAACATGAGATGTTAGATTTAGGATGATTCCTTAAACATACTAAGCATGTTAGACATCTAGGTTATAACGAAAATGTTTCGTAACCTTAATATGATTAAAACCCCTCTTTTAAAATATCAAGTTAGTAAATGGTCAAAGACACAACGGGCTTGTGTCGGTCATAGCCTTCCAACATGGTAGAAAGTAGTTCTTATTTTTAAATCATTGTCGTTTCGTGCTACAGCCGAGGGCTTTGATTTCAAAATTAGAAATACTTGTCTATTACATAGAGATGTGTACAATGAATTAGAATCTAATGGTCGTTACGTGCTACAGCCGTGGGTCGTTAGAGATTGATTCAATTGTACGAGATGTTGGGTTCGACTTGACTTAGAATATTGAGTTTGTCGTGCCACAGCCGTGACTCAATGATTCAAGAGGCTAAAGTTTTAGGGAATAACATGAGATGTAATTGACAAGAGCTTGTCTGCCTATGGAACATCACATGGCGTTTCGTGCCACAGCCGAGGTTGTGTGATGGAAAGTAGGATCCCTATTCTCACTAGTATTGTGAATACTCATTTATACATATAGAGGGTTGTATAAATTAGATAAATTAGTGGGAGCCACTTATGAATAAAGACCCGATTCATATAGTGTTTTAAAATGAAAATTGAATATTTGCTGAGTGTTGTTATGTGTTTATCATTTACAGATTTACTATATATATATCATGTCTTCTGCACTATCACTCCGTAGCATTCTTGATGCTAACAAGTTGACTGGTCCCAACTATGCTGATTGGCTTCGAAACTTGAGAATTGTTCTTAAATTAGAGAAGTTGGATTATGTGCTAGACTCACCATTACCTAAAACCCCTGTTGATGATGCACCATATGATGAGCATCAAGTCTATCAGACTTGGATAGATGATGCAAATGTTGCCCAATGTGTAATGTTGGCATCTATGAACCCTGAGCTTCAAAGGCAACATGAGAAAATGGATGCTTACACTATACTTATACATCTACAAGAATTGTATGATGTAGAGGGGAGGACAGCTAGATATGAGATATCAAAAGAGTTGTTCCGTAGTAAAATGGCAGAGGGGACATCTGTGAATGACCATGTGCTCAAGATGATAAATTTGATTGAACGTTTGGGGCAACTTGGTTTTGTCATGGATGGGGAGCTATGTCAAGACTTGATCTTGCAATCGCTTCCAGATTCGTTCTCGCAGTTTGTTGTGAACTTTCACATGAATAAAATGAGTGTTAGCTTGGCTGAACTTCATAACATGTTGAAAACTGCTGAGTCGAATTTTCCTTCTAAGAAGAGTTCTGTTCTTCTTATTGGTGAAGGCTCTACTTCCAAGAAACGGAAGAGGACTTTTCCCAAGAAGAAGAAGGGTGGTGAGAAGCCTAATCCTTCCAAGGCTAAAGAAGACCCCAAGAGCAAACATGTTTGCTTCCATTGTAACAAGGTGGGGCACTGGAAGAGGAACTGCAAGATTTACCTTGCAGAATTGAAGAAGAAGAAAGGAAGTGAGACTACCGCTTCTGATTCAGGTATGTTCATGATTGAAGTGAATATGTCACTAAGTCAAAATTCTACTTGGGTATTAGATACCGCCTGTGGTTCTCACATTTGCAATTCGTTGCAGGGACTAAGGAAAAGTAGGACTCTTGAAGAAGAGGAAGTGATTCTACGGATGGGAAATGGAGCAAGGGTTGCCGCTGAAGCCGTAGGATCATTTGATTTACATATGCCTACGGGCAAGACTATTGTTTTAAATAATTGTTATTTTGTTCCCTCGATTGTAAGGAATATTATTTCTATTCCCATGTTAGACTTGGATGGTTTTTCGTTTGTTATTCAGAATAATAAATGTTCAATTCTTAGAAATAACGTTCTTTATGGTAGTGGTATTTTAAATAATGGTCTGTATGTATGTGACGTAGAACATAGTTTACTACAAATTGAACACACTAATAAAAGAAAAAGAGATGATGAAAATATAACCTATTTGTGGCACTGCAGACTTGGTCATATTAGTGAAAATAGACTTCGAACATTGCATAAGGAAGGGTTACTTGACCCTTTTGATTTTGAATCATATCCTACATGTGAGTCTTGTTTATTGGGTAAAATGACCAAATCTCCATTTAGTGGACATGGAGAGAGAGCTGCAGATTTGCTAGGATTGGTACACACAGATGTATGTGGACCAATGTCTACGCAAGCTATGGGTGGATTTTCGTACTTCATTACTTTCATAGATGATCGATCTAGATTCGGATATGTGTATTTGATGAAACACAAGTCTGAAGCCTTTGAAAAGTTCAAAGAATACAAGAATGAAGTAGAGAAACAAACCAAACATAGTATTATAACTCTTCGATCAGATCGAGGTGGTGAATACTTGAGTGGAGAGTTTCTAGATTATCTCAAAGAAAATGGTATAGTTTCTCAGTGGACTCCTCCATATACTCCACAGTTGAATGGGGTATCTGAAAGAAGAAATCGAACTTTGTTAGACATGGTTCGATCCATGATGAGCTATGCAGATCTTCCAGTATTCCTTTGGGGTTATGCATTGGAAACTTCAGCATATTTACTGAATAAGGTGCCTACCAAATCTGTTCCTCAAACTCCATATGAGATATGGAAAGAAAGGAAACCGAGTCTTAAACACATTAAGATTTGGGGATGTCCAGCTTATGTTAAGAAAGTTGACCCAGATAAGCTGGAATCTCGATCCGTAAAATGTAGTTTTGTGGGATATCCTAAAGAGACTTTAGGGTATTACTTTTACACTGATCATAGGGTGTTTGTCTCCAGACATGCTACCTTCTTAGAAAAACAGTTTATCCTTGAAGGGAACAGTGGGAGCAAGATTGAACTTGATGAAGTTCAAGAAGCACAAACTACTACGGTTCAAGAGGAAGTACCTATTCAGAAAGAACAACCTTCTGTAGAACAGCCTGTACGTAGGTCAAATAGGGTGTCTCGCCAACCTGAGAGGTATTATGGCCTTGTCATTGAGAATGACAATGAGTTGTCAATCATTGATGATGATGACCCTATGACCTATAATGAGGCTATGAGTAGTGTTGACTCAGAGAAATGGCAGAGTGCCATGAAATCCGAAATGGATTCTATGTATACCAACCAAGTATGGACTTTGGTTGAAGCACCAGAGGATGTGAAACCTATTGGGTGCAAATGGGTATACAAAAGAAAGATTGGAGCAGATGGCCAGGTGGAGACCTATAAGGCCAGGCTCGTGGCAAAAGGATTCAGACAAAGGCAAGGGATTGACTTTGATGAAACTTTTTCGCCTGTAGCCCTGTTAAAATCAATTCGGATTTTGCTTGCGATTGCTGCTTACTACGACTATGAGATCTGGCAAATGGACGTGAAGACGGCCTTCCTCAATGGGAAACTTGAAGAGGAAGTGTATATGACACAGCCAGAGGGTTTTATTTCCAAAGGGAATGAACACCTAGTGTGTAAGTTGCTACGAACCATATATGGGTTAAAGCAAGCTTCTCGTAGATGGAACATCCGTTTTGATGAGACAATCAAAGAGTTTGGTTTTATCAAAAACATAGATGAACCATGTGTCTACAAGAAGGTTAGTGGAAGCGCAGTAACATTTCTTGTATTGTATGTGGATGACATACTACTTATAGGAAATGATATACCGATGCTGCAATCAGTCAAAGTGTGGCTATCAAAGAACTTCACTATGAAGGACTTGGGAGAAGCATCCTACATTCTCGGGATGAAGATCTATAGAGATAGATCTAGAAGAATGATAGGTCTTACCCAGGGTACATACATCGAAAAAGTGCTTAAAAGGTTTAACATGGAAAATTCTAAGAGAGGTCTCATACCGATGAGCCATGGAGTATCCCTTTCCGAAAAGATGTCTCCTAAGACACCTGAGGAAAGAGAGCGTATGAGTAAGATTCCTTATGCTTCAGCAATAGGATCTATCATGTACGCGATGTTATGTACTAGGCCTGATGTTGCTCTTTCAATTAGTGTGACAAGCAGATATCAGTCCGATCCAGGTGAAGATCACTGGAAAGCAGTGAAGAACATCCTTAAGTACTTGCGAAGGACTAAGGATATTTTTCTTGTTTTTGGTGGATCTGAGTTGAAAATAGAGGGTTATACTGATTCTAGTTTTCAATCAGAAAGTGATGATAGCAAATCCATGTCAGGGTATGTGTTTACTCTAAATGGTGGAGCGATTAGTTGGAAGAGTTCCAAACAGTCTACAACAGCTGACTCCACAGCGGAAGCAGAGTATATAGCTGCAAGTGAGGCTGCAAAAGAAGCCGTTTGGATGAGGAAATTTGTTTCTGAGTTGGGAGTTGTTCCTAGCATTGAGGAGCCTATTGTGTTGTATTGTGATAACAACGCGGCAATAGCGCAGGCTAAGGAACCTAGATCACATAAGAGCTCCAAACATGTATTGCGGCGTTTTCATCTGATCAGGGAGATCATTGAAAGAGGAGATGTCAATATCGAGAGAGTTGACACACATAACAACATAGCAGACCCGCTAACAAAGCCATTGTCTCAGGATCACTTTGATCGACATAAGGATAAGATGGGTATTAGATACCAGAGTGATTGGCTTTAGTACAAGTGGGAGATTGAAAGGTTATGTCCTAAATCCAATCATGTAAGATGAGTTAGGAAGAACTTTCATGTAATCTTATTTGATTTTCTTTATATTAATAAAAGACTTGTTTGTTTTTATTAACGGGCTTTATCTATTTAAAGTGTATTAAATAAGATGTTCCATAGTTTAGAGTAAAGCTTCTAGAATTATAATGAGATTATAATAGTGAGATCTAGAAGATGATAACACTAAACTTAAATTGTTCCTGATCATAGGATAACTAATTGGGAGTTAGTCAATCCGTAAAGATCGGTACATACTATACTTGCTTCCTACGAAGGATGTCTGTTCTCATAGGCATTTGTGTGGTGACACTATAGTTAGTATGTAGGTGCTCATTGGGGAATGAGTTCACTGAACATGACTCGATCACTTGAACAATTAATAGAGTTTACTCACGTGTCACTAATTGTTCATATAGTGATGGTTGTACAAGTATCCTTAGACTTGAGATTGTTAGAGTCATCTTGTATATAATGAACAATGCTTTGGTTTAGTCCTTAGTCTTAAGGGCAATTAATAAGTTCTATTCTGGGCATTGGAATTTATATATGGAGATAGTTAACGATTAATAAAGGATCTGCCCCTTCCAGTAAAGGAAGTGAATATCCTATGCTATTCTTAATATGGTAGTTCAGGAATCTCTGGCCAGAGTGAATGAAATTAGAAAGTAGTTTCTAATTTGCATTAACATGAACTATACATAAGGAATAAGAAATCATATGATTAAATTAGATAGGCTTGACACGAGATCTATGCCTTGTATTTAATCGGGATATTGTAAGGGCAGAAGGAATTTATTGTACGGTAACCAGTCACTGAATAGGTTCTATATTCCTAGCGATGAATTCATGTTATTCGGATAGTCGCGATATACCTTCAAAAGTATCACTCACGATGTAGAATGAATTTAGTTATAACGATAATTAATTTTAACGAATTAATTGTAATTCGTATAAATAATAATAAATAGTTTATTATTATTTATTTCTACTACCGACATAATTATGAACCTAAAGGGTCACACCATAAAAGGAAATATTGTTGAAGATGAAGAAAAATTATTTTGGCTAATAATTATTTATTTGAGAAATAAATAATTAAATAAATATGATTTAATTAATTATAAATATTAAGAAAAGTTCTTAATATAATAATTATATATTTAATCTGAGATATTAAATATATAGAGAGAATAGCTTTAAATGAAATCAATGAGAAACATGTTTTAATCATTAAAATAGTTTTAATGATTAATTGTTTAATTAATAAAGATTAATTAATTAAATAATGCAAAAGTCAAGAAACCACACCCAAGGTTTCTCTATAAATAGGCATGCTTCTCAGATTTCAGAATATATCCCCGGCAAACACAAAATAAGTTCAAGAAAGAGTTTCTTGAATTTAAATCAAATTAGCCAAATTTTTCTCTCTTTTCTTCCTTTATCAAAATTCTTGGTGGATACCATTAGAGCACTCCACATACTGAGGGGTGATTGCAAGGAGAAGAACAAGTGCTTATTTTGAAGTTCATAGCTGTTGCCGGAAAGCATTCAAGGTAATTCTCTTATTTTTCTTGAAATATATGCATGATTAATTAGGATTTCTATGCAAATAAATGTTATAAATACTTCCGCATGTGTAGAAATTCCTTCACTTCAGCTAGGAAATGAACAAAATCTCACACACCTGATTTGATTATTGGTGATCCAGATGCAAGAGTAAGGACAAGGAGTGCAACAACAAATGAATGTCTGTATCATGCATTCTGGTCACAAACTGAGCCAAAAAAGATAGAAGAAGATCTTCAAGATGCTGACTGGATAACGGCAATGCAGGAGGAGTTGAATGAATTTGAAAGAAATGAAGTTTGGACCCTTGTACCAAGACCAAAGAATAGGTCTGTTGTTGGTACTAAATGGGTTTTCAGAAATAAAACTGATAGTGAGGGGGTTGTTACAAGAAACAAGGCCAGACTTGTTGTAATAACCCTAACTTTAGTAATGCTACAGTGGTCACATGAATAGTAAATTCCGAGGATTTAGAGAAATGGTATATAAGTACTCCATAATGGAAACGGAAAATGAATAAACAGAAACCATATTAGTGTTGTACATTGAAATTAAGTGACTCGAAATGACGATGGATTTCAGAAATTCCTGAATATGGATTTTGAGGATTTTGATTTCGAATAAGTTTCTATTGGATATTAAGGAGCATGGAAATATTATAAGGATTATAGATTGAGGGATTAGTGAATTTAGATTTAACCAGGGGATTATGAAGTTAAGAGAATACCAATGGAATTTGGATTTTTAAATGATTTCAAAAACCACTAAGATAATGAGGTATACTCGAAACGAATCATAATTAGACGAGTATGGAAACCAAGTAACCAAGGTTAGTAAATAATAAGGATATTTACCACATTAATATTTACAAAGGTTATTAGTAATTACTTGAGGTTAATAACCCTAGCTTGCTAAATACTCCTCAATGACATCACTAATGACATCATCTTCCACTAACACAAATTTAAGGGCAAATTAGTCATTTAACCATGGGATTTTCTACTAAACTCTAGAATACTTGAGAATTATGATAAGATGAGATAGATAAGATTAAGAGAAGCAAAAAGAAATCTCTCCCCTTTCACTTTCATCCAATTCGGCCAAAAACAGTAGCAGTCCAGAAAAATAGCCATAACTCCTTCGTTTCTCAGCCGAATTTCGTGTTCTTTAGCTTTTTGGAAACGTGGTGAGATGCTCTACAACTTTCATTTAGAAGCCTCCTCCAGAAAACGTAGGTAAGGCCTTCGGTTTTGCGAATCTTCCAGCTGATGAATGGTAAATGAATAGTGAAATCTTAGAATTAACTTTGTTTTCATGGCTTCTTTAGTTGATTCAAGCTATTATAAGGTGGTTTAAGCATAACCCAAGGCTTACTAGGTGTTATTCAAGCTTCAAAGAGGTATAAATGCTCTTACCCCTTGTATTTATGGTGAATATTGAGTTGGTTAGTAGTTAGATGATATAAATGTTAAGTTTATAATGATTTTGTGTTATAAATGGTTGGATTTGATATGAGATTTGTGTTGTGGACTTGTAACCATGGTTGGGATGAAGCCCACATGGTGTAGGGTTTAGAATGAGTGTGGAATGATGATTTTGGAATGGTTAAAATATGGAAAGTATGAAAGTACAGCAGTTATAATGTCCGTTTTTCGTTAGAATCACACACTGCCCTGTTTTTGGGACACCAGGCCGTGCGGTACCTTACTGTCCAGAGTGCTAAGTGACCATGGTAGGGTAGAGCATAGTTCGTCGATCGTTTTGATATAAAGTACGTTAAAATCTGACGTACGGTTTAGGAGAAAAGTCAGTTTTAGTGAAAGACGTTCGGAAACCGAGAAAATGTAATTGTGTTAACTTTGAGGCTATGATCAACGTACTTAGACATTTTTAAAAATTATGAAACTTTGGGATGTTATAATGGGGTGATCAGAGAACCCTTATCAACTGACCTTGTGTCAAATTTCGGAATTTATGAATTATGAGGATTTTTACAGTCGAGAGTGGTTGTTAAGGAAAGAATGTAAATCGTTAAAAACTTTAATCAGGAATAAGATTGGTTGAGTCCTCGAAACCTTTTGAGATAGTAATGGGATATTAAAAGAGTGTTATTATATAAGGGTAAGGTGAGTAAGAGATGTGGTATTCTAACGACGGTCCTTCTTGTGTTATAGAAACATCGGGAGAGCCACGAGCCATACTGCCAGGATACAGAGATCGAGGCAAGATCTTTTCTATCCCTACTTGGAAATTATTTATCTTCAAAGAAACTTGATTTCATGGATTATATATATGTGATGCTATTGTTACTATATTGTTAAGAATTGGTTTTCCTTGATTATTGATATTAAAAGGAAAGGTATATGAGTATAATATGAATATGGACAGGGATATGAGTATGAGATGGATATGGATATACATAGAGATGATTATGCATGAAGCGAACATGTCTTATGATTAAGAGAATGTAAAAGAATGGTATCAGTTGTTATCTAGAGTTATTTAAAGGAATGGTATCAGTTGTTATCTAGAATTATATATAAAGGAATGGTATCGGTTATTATCTAGGGTTATATGATTTATAATACTATGTTAAAGATATTCTTTCTAAATGTTGTGACGGATATTATTGAGTATTATTTAATACTTATCAAATAAACGAACTACTTTATGTATACAAGAACATATTTGATTTCATTGAATATAGAAAAGATGTCTGAGTCATAATCAAAGTATTATGACATAAATATTTTTAAAGGTGATGATCATCGTGCCTCACGTATTCGGCAACAGTGAAAATCCCCAAAATTTTTGAATAAAGAATCGACGATAAAGTCAGATTGGTATAATGAAAAGGGAAAATGATATGAAAAGATGAAATTGTGTTATAAATGGAAGAGAAACTGATTTTATATAATGGTATAAAATTGTTGTGTAAAAAGGAAATGGAAGGATTATAATGAGAGATATAGTCCAAATTTCTATGTTATCTTGAGATAATATAATGAAAAGAAGTGTGAATTATTACCCGAATATAGAAGAGCAATTGATATTATATTGTTGTACCTTTCTTTTCTTATAATAAGAAGTGGATGATGTATTATTAAATAGGAATGTCATTTTTCTCAAAGTCTATAATTGGTTTCCAGTTATTACATGATATTAGAAGTGAGACTATATATATGATGATTATTTTCCTTTGTTGTTAGTTGATAGAAATTATCTTGCTGAGCTATTTTAGCTCACTCTTGCTACTTATTTATATATACAGCTAGGTATGCTGAGACTACGCAAAACGCCCCGCAAGAGGGTAAGGGGAAGGCGACCTTCTGAGAGAGCGCTAGCATCAATTCCCGAGGTAGCTATCGGACGGTTGGGTATTGATAGATTGTGTACATTAAGTGTGTAAGTTGGTGTAATAACTGTTGATTGTTGAAATACTTCATGTCGAAGTATTATTCAACAATGTACTTAAGTATGATCCTGGTGTGTAATAACTCTTTTAACTCTCAACTCTTAATATCGTGGATGTTGTTCTCTGAGCATATGACTGGTGTGTGTGTGTGTTATTGCGGGGTCAATTGCATAAGTATTAATTGTAAAAAAAAAAGAGACCCAAGAGATATTGATATTGAATGGAAATTGGTCCGTGATGGCCCAGATTTATGACCCCGGATTTGGGGCTGTCACACTTGTGGCAAAAGGCTATTCACAGCAGAAAGGAATAGATTATGATGAGGCTTTTGCTCCAGTTGCAAGGTTGGAGGCAATAAGGATGTTTCTAGCATATGCCTCTCATAAGAAATTCAAGGTATTTCAGATGGATGTGAAAAATGCCTTTCTGAATGGGAAACTTGAAGTAGAAGTGTTTGTTGAACAACCACCAGGATTTGTGGACCCCAAATATCTAGATTATGTCTACAGGCTTGATAAAGCACTCTATGGACTTAAGCAGGCACCAAGAGCATGGTATGAAACTTTAGCTCAATTTCTTCTAGAAAGTGGGTTCAACAGAGGTACTATTGATAAAACTCTGTTCTACTTTAAATCTGGTAGTGACCTGCATGCAGTCCAGGTATCAAATGAGTATGATGGGAGAGCTTAGTTATTTTCTAGGCCTATAGGTGAAGCAAACAGATGATGGGATCTTTATAAATCAAGCAAAATATACCAGAAATCTTCTCAAGAAATTTGGTATGCTTGACTGCTCATCTGCATCAACTCCCATGGCAACAGCAACTAAGTTAGATAAAGATACAGGAGCATCAGTAGATATGACAAACTACAGAGGAATGATAGGATCTCTTCTTTATCTGACAGCAAGTAGACCTGATATCATGTATGCAACCTGTCTCTGTGCAAGGTTTCAGGCTGATCCCAGAGAACCACATCTCACAGCTGTGAAAAGAATCTTTAAATATCTCAAGGGCACCATTACTTTAGGTCTGTGGTATCCCAGAGAGTCAGATTTCAAGCTACTTGGTTACTCTGATGCAGACTTTGCAGGCTGTAAGATAGACAGAAAAAGCACCAGTGGAAGTTGTCAATTTCTGGGTGAAAGACTGGTTTCTTGGTACAATAAGAAACAGAAATCAATTTCTACATCTACAGCTGAGGTAGAGTATATTGCTGCTGGTAGCTGTTGTGCACAGATTCTATGGATGAAGAATCAATTGCTGGATTATGGATTAAGGTACAGTAAGATTCCTATTTACTGTGATAATCAAAGTGCTATTGCTATGACAGGTAATCCAGTACAACATTCAATGACCAAGCATATTTCTTTCATCCAATAGACATCACATTTACTGGTTCAAAAATATCAACATGTAGAAGATGATAAGGATCAACAATTGAAGATTCAGACTTGCTCTTGAAAGATGACTTCCTTTGTTTGGCCTTTTGACAAGAATCACACAGGCCATCAACATTTAATAATGATTTTGGGAGCCCTCTAACAAGATTCCTTCTAATCAGCTCATTGATGTTGTCAGATTCAAATGAGAGAGTTTCTTATGCCACTTCCAACTCTCTTCACTGGACATTCTTGTTGACAGACAAACTGCTTTTCCATCAGAGTTTGTTGACAGCCTTATTTCATAGATGTTATTATGCTTGTGTCCAACTAGAACAACTTTCCCTGTAGATTTACTGATGATTTCACAATATTCAGGCTGAAAATCTACATGATATCCTCTGTCACAGATTTGACTCACAAATAGCAGATCATGCTTGAGTCCTGGAACCAGAGCTACATATGTGATGATGACACTTCCAAGATTGATATTGCCATATCCCAGAGTATGTCCTATGTTGCCATCACCATAGGAAACTTTTGGGCCAGCCTTCTCCACATACTCTGATAGCAGGGCTTTCTTTCCAGTCATGTGTCCTGAACATCCACTGTCCACGACTAGGGTACTCTCCCTGATGCCCTGCAATCACAAACATTTACTGAAGATTAGTTTTAAGGATCCAGACTTGCTTGGATCCTTTGGCTTTCTTAAATTTGTTAGGTTTTGCAGCGGAATTCACATAATCAGAGTTTAAGCTAACATTTTCAGAGTTTACACTTACAGAATTAACCTTCACCCATTTCAAATTGGGCTTGGGTTCATAGTAATTATGATAAATAGCATGATAATCTCTGCAAGTATAAATAGAATGCCAAGTACTTCCACAATGTTTGCATAATGTTTGTGGTCTAGTTCTAACATTAACTTTCTTTACTTCAAACTTAGAAGGTAAAGAATTAATTTTTTTGTTCTTCCTGCAAAAACTAGCAAGATGGTTAGTGCTACCACAGTTATGACATGTCTTTCTTGGAGCAAAAGTAGCAAGCATTGGATAATTACCCTTAGAAATGCCTACTTTACCAATTCTATTCTTTCTAGACACTTTCTGTTTCTTAACAGATTTTAACTCCTTAAGCTTATGCTTAAGTTGTTTATCTGTCATTAAACCAATATTAACCTGTTTAACACTAGTTTTTACTGGTTCTTTCTTAACAGTTCCTTTTTCAGCATCAGACTTAGATTCATTCACACCATGAACAAATTTAGTAGTAGGAAGATGAGTTCTCATTTTGCTAGATTTTGTCAACTATTATTCAATGCTTATGTGCCCAATATGGAATTTGTTGAGGATGATGTAATTCAGCACTTTAAGGTCAACAAGAGGATATACTCTGATCTGACTAATAAGGATGCTACCAAAGAGCAATTACCTGCTTTGGTTTTTCCTACAGAGATACCTTCTGTTGAGATGATTGCTAAGCTAGATGATGCAGAAGAAGCTGTTCAAGTAGATGAGGATAACAGAGATGGCTTTCCTATATTGGATAATTTTCCTGAATCTTTCATGTCATTCTCTGCTCCTGTTGATGTTCATCCTTGTTCTTTTGCTATTAATTCTGGTGAAACTGGTGCAGCAGATCAAGCTACTATAGTACTTGATAAAACAGTAGCTACACATACCGAAATATTATCTGATGCTCACCATACTGTTGAACAATGTGAAGAAGTTGAGCAGTCAATCAAGGCTGTATTATCTGATGCAGTTGTTCAAATGGCAGAATTTGGTGAGAACATTGTTGAGACTGAAGAGCAACCTGTCAAGCTCGTTACATAAGTTGTTGTTGAGAATGTTAAAGCTGTTGAAGAGACTATTGCTGACAGTGTAGCAGAGACTGTGGAAATTGCTAAGCTAGTTGTAAAATCTGTAGAGCCTGTTGCAGAGACTATGGACATTGGTGCAGAGAATGCTACGGTGGATATTACCGATTCGATTGCAGATGAAAATGCTGCAATTGCAGATGAAGAAAGTGCTGAATCTGATTCTTCTGAGAGTGTCCCTATGCAAACTGATGCCAAGCATGCACCATTCTCTCAGCCCTCTAATGCACATGAAGTTGAAGCAGAGTATCTTGCTAAATTCTCTGCTATTGGGCCATCACCCAGAATCGGTTAAAAAAAAAAATTCATGTTTGTCTTTTGTACTTCATATGTGCATATAATTTACGTTATTATTGGGAAAAAAATCAGGTAATAATAAGATGTAACAAAAAAGTCAAAAATCAACTTATTATTAGTTACATATAATTTTTTTACAAAATCTATACTATTCATATATATACTATACTATACAAAAATAAGTGAAAGGGGATATAATTTGTTATTTATTAACCCCTATTATTTTCCTCTCATTTTTGGTTATCCCTCATCCATAATCGTTAGATCTTCAACTCAAATAGATCACGATCATTAGATATAATAATACTAAAAGTTATTATATATAGAGGTCTAAGGTTCGATTCCCACAAATAACATATTAGTTTATATTTAATAATAAAATTATTATACAAAGAAGTTGTTATATACAGAGGTCTAAGGTTCGATTCCCGCCAACAACATATTAATTTATATTTAATAATAAAAATTATTATATACAAAGATGTAAGGTTGAAATTCTTCCAATAACATATTAAAATTAATATTTATGATATTACATTACACTATAAATAAATTTAAAAAAATTAAAATTAATCCGTGCTTTGCACGAGCTATAAGATAGTACATTATAATTTAACAAACTAAATTATTAGATAAAAATTTAATGAAATTGTAGAGTTCAACATTACAATCTAAATAATTAAATTTAAAATTTTTATTTTTGATACTTATATATATTTTTGGTAATTATTTAATATTTTTTAGAATTGTACTTTCGGTGCGTAGCAGGGTGATGGCCCTAAATGCCCACCTCCCAAAACAAATGGTCCAAAATACCTATTTAATTCGGAAGGTATGACCCTAAATACCCACGTGATACACATTTTGGAGTGGAGTATCCGGACACTCCTTTGTGAAATGCGTATATTTCACAAAAGCAAAGCTGTGTCGTAAAAATCTGCTTGAGTCACGCATGTTGAACTTGCGTTACAGCAGATGCGCATGTTCAACATGCGTGACACTTGCCACTGTTCACCTTCGTCCCAGCGTAGTCGGAGACGAGTTTTGCTCGTTTTTTCAACGAATTCGTTCACCCCTTTCCAGCACTCGAGCACTAACGTTATACATACCAAAATGATCGTCTCTTCACCCTCTACACGACTGTACCAATTAATTTTTGTTTCTTTCGCCGGATTTAAAAGGCACAAAATGAAGCTTTTTTCGATTTTACTTTTCCGGCAAGCCCGTACAAGCCCCTGCGGGGCCGAAACCAACAAACCAGTCATGTTAAAAGGATGAGCAACGTTTGGGCTTCATTTTGGTACCCTCACCAACACTGGACATGGCCGGAGTTGGGAGAACGAAGGGGTGGCGATCGGAGGCGATTTTGAGGGAGAGAGAAGCTCAGATGTGTAAGTGTGATAATGACGTCATATGACGTCATAACGCATTCTCTACATGCGTGACCCCTGTTGCGCATGTGAGGAATGCACAACACAGGTCACACATGCCCAGAATGCGTAACCCGTCGGCATTTTGGACCAGCACACCCGAATTTCAGCCCGGGCCTTGGAGCTCCAAATGTAGGTATTTTGGGCATTTTCTCTGCGTAGCACGGGTAAAATGCTAGTTACAATTAAAAGGAAGTTTCGTTTATTAAAAAAGGTTATAATTCATTGTTGTTTTATAAAAAAATTACTCCCTCTGTCCCATCCATTTGTTTACACTTTTTTGTCACTTTCTGGCACGCATTTTAAGGTGGATTTTAAGGATAGTTCCATAACTTATTTTTAAATTTTTTTTTTTTTTGTATAAAAATAGGATTGTTCTATTTTTATACAAAAAAAGAAACTTTCAAAAATAAGTTATGGGACTATCTTTAAAATCCACCTTAAAATGCGTGTCGACACCCTATTTTGAAATGATAACAAATGAACGGGACGGAGGGAGTATAAAATTAGCATATGTACTGTTGGTGTTTTGTAAAAAATATAGCCTATGTACTCTATATTGTACCTTGTATTAGTTGGTGTTTTATCCTGTATTTGTTGGTATTTTTTTTGTAATAGTCTTTTTTTGTTAAAAAAATTACAAATAAAAAATTATAATTATAATAGATTTTTTTTAAAACAACATAGAATTTTAGGGAGATGAGGATTCCATTATAAAAGTTACAAATAAAAGAATTACAATTATAATAATAATTTTATTTTTATTTTCAAAAAATAACATAAAATCCATGGACAAATAGGATAATATGGGTGAAATAAAATATGGTGCAAAGTAGTACCATTAAAAAAGGATTTTACTTATTAATAATTGTTATGATAATTGAATTAATTTTGTGAAATGTTATTTCAGAACTATTTTTTATTTTCAGAACAATATTTGTAACATATACTCCTGTATTTACAAAATGTTGCATATTGTGATATAATATGATATAAATAGTTTTGAGATCCAGAAAATAATATTTTCCTTAATTTTGAAACCATATAAAATACTTTTTAATATTTAATTTAAAGTGTATTACGGAGTACAAATGTACAATATTGATCAGTTTCATCAACCGTGTACACCCCTGGTATCTACGCCTCCTCTGTCTGTATCTATCCCCCATGCCCCCATCAAATCTATTAAATCAAGTTAGTTTCTATTTTGTGTTACAATTCTCAGGTTTTATAACGTTTATATTTTAAATATTTATTACAAGGCCTGCTTGACATTTTTATTTTTTGTGTATTCGTATGTAAACCCTAGTTTTTGTGATTTGCTTAGATTTGTTGAAATCGGTGGTCTGGTGCTGCGGAAAGTGTGTGTTTAGTGGTGTTTATGTGTGTGTTGTTTGATAAAGTTGAGTAATTTGGTTGGTTTCTTTTTAATTGTTATTTTAGGGTTTGTTGAGGGCGTTTCGATTTCGAAGAAGTTTCGAAAAATGGCGGAAAATGGGAGGCATGTGAAGGAGGAAGCTCTGGTTGATTCTCCTACTTTTGTGCTTGAAGAAGAGGTCTCTCTCTCTTGTGTATGTGAGTGTGTGTGGGTTTTTTGTGCATTTTACTATTTTGTTGTACGATAAACGGGATGTTTGCGATTTATGTTATTATGTGGTACGATAAACCGGATATTTGCGATTTATGTTATTATGTGGTATTAGATCGGGAGATTGATATGTGAATTGTGAAACTAATACTTTGTATGACGGAGGGGTGTTTAAATGGGAGTGGCGTTTAAGGGATAATTGTAGGCACTATAATTTACCTTGAGAGAAGCTTTTATAAACATTAGAAGGATTGTCTTTAACAAAACAGAGAGACACGATAGCCAATTGAAGAAATTCTTTGGATTGTTTTATCTCATAATTATTATATACTTTTTATTTGTTTATTAGATTATTTAGTAGATAATCACACACCCACAAACTATTTTCCACACTTCTGTAAGAGATAAAAGACTTTGAATTGGTATTGATATCAGTCCTCTGTGAACGAAACTCTAAAAATACACATCAACATGGGGTGATTGAAATGGAATGGATTGGAATGAGATTTGTAGTATAAAATGAATAGAAATTTAAATTTTTTATTCATTGATCCATTTCATTCCAATCCACTTACATTATAATTTAAACATTCCAATTTGAGAGTGAATGCTTTATTTCTTACCTCTTCCATTTTCTTCACAATTCTTATCATAGCAATTTTATATTATATTATTTTTTTCTTTTTTTTTTCAAATCTTACCTTCAACTTCCATTATTTTTGATTTCATCCATTTCATTTCATTCGCCCCTACCAAATACAACATAAGAGGAAAGAGTGCAGTATATAAACAATTCACTAATTCAATAATGACAATGTCAATCAGTCAATGTGGACCTGTGTGCAAGAAACTATCAAACAAGTAAACATGTTCATAGTAATTAATTAAGAAGACACTTAATTAAAACCATTTCAATCAACTACATATATCATTTTATTCTATAAATCTCCAATTTTCAAATAAATACATTCCATCTATTTTGTTAAAGCAAAAAAAATCCAAGTATTTATATTTGTAAACGACATTAATCAGATAGCACTAGCAGTCTAGCATGGGCTAGTTAGGCAAAAGCAAGATTAAAGGCATTACCTGTACGGCCTGCACAACGAGCCCACTAAAACCCTAATCGCCAGCTGTAACAAACCAAACACCAGTGGCACAACAATAAATAAACAAACAAGAAAGGGCAAATAGAATCATCAAATTCCCGCCCAAAGCAAGACATGGTGGGGGGCTACAAAAACGCTTCCTTTTCTCACACCCTCTTTTCACTCCTCCCTCTATCTAGTATCTACGCCTCCTATGTCTGTATCTCCCCCCCCCCCTCATTAAATCAAGTTAGTTTCTATTTTTTTTTTTACAATTCTCAGGTTTTATAACGTTTATATTTTAAATATTTATTACAAGGCCTGCTTGACATTTTGATTGTGTATTTAACTATTTGTATGTAAACCCTAGTTTCTGTGATTTGCTTAGATTTGTTGAAATCGGTGGTCTGGTGCTGGGGGAAAGTGTGTGTTTAGTGGTGTTTATGTGTGTGTTGTTTGATAAAGTTGAGTAATTTGGTTTTTTTCTTTTTAATTTGTTATTTTAGGGTTTGTTGAGGGCGTTTCGATTTCGAAAAATGGCGGAAAATGGGACGCATGTGAAGGAGGAAGCTCTTGTTGATTCTCCTACTTCTGTGCTTGAAGAAGAGGTCTCTCTCTCTCTCTCTCTCTCTCTGTGTTATATTTTTGTACAGAACCAGAACCATCCTGTATAGTAGTTGGCTGAATTGTTGCTATTACAATACGAGTCAATTTGTAAGCATAAATTCCAATACGAGTCAATTTGTAAACTAAAATTTTAATTACTAAAATCCAAAAGCATAGATTTTAGATAATTCTTAGTATTTAAGTATTTGGATTTAGTCCCTGTAAGTAATGTATATAGGCAAACTAAAATTTAATTACTAGAAGCAAAAAAATTGAAAGTTGAAGTTTACCGCATGTATGAGCACATAAAGTTTGAAACATCAAAAACATACAGTCTGCTGGCCAAGAATAAGCCTAGAAACATGTCTCAACTGAATCTTTTTCTCCCGCAGTCCAGTATAGTGTATACCATATTAGTGATGTCTCATCCTGAAACATACATCCAATTTTGCTGATATATCTACAAATCCTAGTTAATTTTGATAAAGAAAGACTTGAAAGGGAAAACAACAGGAAAGTTGACAAAAGAGAAAACTTTAACTTAAGTTAAGAAGCATAGGAACATATGGCTATAGATCTGATGGAAGAAGAAATCTGAAGCAAGAAAATACCACAATATAGTACTACTGATAACGAAAAAAGAAAGTCTTGTATGTAGAACTTCTCCCTTGGTGAGTAATTTGGTTCTTTCTTACTCCTATTTAGGGAAGGGTTTGCAATATGACATTACTATAATCGATATTCTTCTCATTTAATATTTGTGCATTAATATTTATTTGGTTGCGCCTTCACAAATCAATCTTAGAGCACAATATAGAAAAACTGCATGCTACTAGTGTCTAGTGTGGCCTTATTAGGAAAGTTTTATTGGAAATGTTTACATTTCCTTTGCTGTTGTTATGTAGTGACTTGACACGTTTCACAAGTATAGACTCATATTGTAGTTGCCAACTACTTATCTTATTTTAATCATGTTCAATTTATGAGACGGTAACGATTTCGAATTATTGCTCAATTTTTCCCTTTTCATGTTCTAACATTGCATCTGCATTTGGCCAGCTGAAAACTTAAACCTCTGATAGGTTAATTATGTTTGAAGGATCCTCTGACTTTTGAAATGTCTTCCTTCCTGGCTATCCATTAAGCACACATCAGATTATTCATTGCTGAAATCTAGCCTTGATTGGGGCTTTAATTCTTTAATCTGTTAGCCAATCCGAGGGAGAATTTTAATGTTATTCTATAATTTCAAACAGCACCCATCTTTGAGATATTTCAGTACTTTCGGAATCACTGTAAAATTAACAAAATGATCATGATATTTTCCCCTAACTAGATACTTCCTTTCACACAAACAGATACTGTGTATTGTTACACAGTTTTTCCTGGCACTTCAAAAAGTTGTTTGTTGCATGCACATGATGGGCAAACAAACCCTTAAAAGGACAGCCACAAAAGCTGTCACTGTTATCCTTTAAACATACATTATTACTCATTTGTATTAAGCTCTTCTAAATCTCATGCCATGTGCCCTTGGAGTAGTATGCCTAACAGAATATCCTTTATTCAAAGCCAGATTATTGAACTACAGCACTTTTAGTAAGAGATATCAGTCCATATACGTTTCAGTTTTAGTGTCTCTTTGTTTTGTTAGACTTTCTCTATTGAGTTGATTGATGGATATTATTTTCTTTATATCGCACTACAATGGCTAGAACGTTTTGAACTGCAGTCTCTTTTGAATTATTGTGTTTGATATTTATTGTTACTTGCTAGTTTGTTACATTCACATTCATCTATCTTCTATTGTGGAAGAGCCAGTCATAAGAATATTACCAATACTTGTCAATTTTATGTTCACAATAAAACTGATGCAGTCTCTGTTATATCCTGTGTTATAGTAGTTGGCCGAATTGTTGCTATTCCAATAAGAGTCAGTATGTAAATGAATATTAGCTGCATGTATATATGCGGATATGTAGTCCTATTTCTTTTCGTCGGTCCGTGATTGTGTTTCAATTTGACGTAGTTCTTTGCTCATGTTTGATTGCGATCTTCTTTGCTCATGTAGTTCTTGCTCATGTTTGATTTTGGCCATAGACCAAACACTAATAACGAGAGAAATGATGAAATCCGCGAGAGAGATGATATATTGAATCTCTATGATGATATTTAAATTCTGCATCTGCCCAGATTTTAAAATCTGCATTCTGCAATTTTATTTTTAGATTTTCTGCACTGTTTTATTTCTGGATTTTCTGCACTGTTTTTTTGTTCTCAGACCTTAGTTATGCAGTTTACTTGTTTTTTCATTCTGTGCACTGTTTACTTGTTTTAAATTCAGCATCTGCCCAGATTTTGAAATCTACAATTTTATTTCTGGATTTTCCGCAATTTTATTTCTGGATTTTCTGCACTGTATTTTTGTTCTCAGACCTCAGTTACGCAGTTTACTTGTTTTTTCATTCTGTGCACTGTGCAGTGCAGACTGCAACTGCAGCCACTGCTACAGCCACTGCTCTCCAGTCTTGCAGCAGCTGGCCCCTGCTATGCAGTGTGCAAAACTGCTCTGTGTGGTTGTGATCCTGTGGAGTTACTTTGTTCAAGTGGTTTGGAAGAATTTGATAATTGAATCATTGATTTAGTAATCTTTTTGTTTGTGCAATAGTTAAAAATTTCTAAATTAGAATTAGATTACATAATTTCTTCTCTTCTTTCTTCTCTTCTTTCTCTAGTCTTCTTTCAATACATATAAGATTTAAGATTTCCTATACATATAAGAGAGAAGGGAAAAAAGTTTGTTAGAACTTAGAAGTTAGAACATAAATATATTATATACACTAAGTATATATAATATATATATATATATATATATATATATTAATTTTATATCATGTCGACTAGTCACGACTCGACTTGCCGGGCACCGGTCGACTTGACTCGACTTACCGACGTAACAACCATGTGTGTATGTATGTCTGTATAGTAGTAGTTGGTCCTATACTAATCTTTAACTTGCAACAAGATTCTGGAGAACCGACTAGTAGCAGAAATCCTGAGAAGCAGCCTAAGCAGGCTAAAGGAGCACGTAAGAAACGCAAACGTGCTGCTAAATGTGGGGCCTGCACGGGTATCAGTCGTCCATGCGGTCCTGACTGCTCTTATTGGATGTTGTTTCCAACCAGCAGCACCAAAGTGGAGGCTTGTTTGATCAACAAATTTTTTCAAAAAGATCAACTGCTTGGACTCGCAGAAAAATGCAAGAATGCGGAAGAGATTAATAAATGTCGGGACAATCTCTTTCGCATTTGTGCATGGCTTCGATCTGATCCAGTGAATATACCTTTGGTTGACCGTGTTGCCCGGAAAGTTGCCAGGAAAGTCAGCAGATGAGTACATGGTTCTACTCCAGAAGGTATAAAAAAAAATTCATCAATGTTACTTACTACTGTTTGGGAAAATATAACTTATTGCAGTTACTTGTTACTTTTTATGGCAGATGGCAAGTTGGAGAGCGAGAGAAGAAATGATGGTTTTCAACAATGTTGCCTACTTGTATATTGTCTTGTTTTCGAACTCTATATGTGTGCCACTTTATATTAGACCTTGCTGAAATTGTGAAGTAATAGTAGTTTGAAAGAAAAATGTAGACTGAACTTCTGATAATCTTGTCAGGGGTCTCTATTACAATGTATGATGAATAGCTTCTCTTTTCTTTTTTAGCAATGCCCTTTTATATGAGCAGGAGTTGTATCATTCTGATTATTTCTTACAACGGAAGGGTAAATATTTTAGAGTTTATGGTGTAAAGCTAGCTACCAACTGATAAAAATAGTAAACCATCAGATCATCAGGTGATTTCTTTACTTACATTTATCTACTTTTGGCTTGTTTTTATCCTATTTCTTTCGGTGTCATTCTGAGGTCTTGTCTCTGTGATTTTCCCCAACCAATATTCTATAAAATAAGTAGCTGGCAAAAATGTGAAACATAGGGAAAAAAGTCAGTTCTCATAAAGTATAAAATTGTAAAATCATCACATTTATTATTTAAGACCTTTTTTACAAGGGGAACGGTCCCTGGCAAACATTTGCCAGGGAACTGTTTCCCAACATATGGTTTCTGGGCCGTTGGATCAACGGTTTCTGGGCCGTTGGATCGTTGATCCAACGGTCCTGATTTAAAAAAAAATTTACACCGTACCGCAGAAACTTTCCGCGGTACGGAGTAATTACAAAATTGCCCTCACTGTTCACGTACCGCAGAAAGTTTCTGCGGTACGGTGAACAGTAGATTTTTGATGTGAAAACAGGGGGCATTTTTGTAATTACTCCGTACCGCGGAAAGTTTCTGCGGTACGGTGTAATTTTTTTTTTTAAATCAGGACCGTTGGATCAACGATCCAACGGTCCAGAAACCATATGTTGGGAAACAGTTCCCTGGCAAATGTTTGCCAGGGACCGTTCACCTTTTTACAATGTTGTTTTTTATGTGTCTTTTCATGTAAAAGAGGGTCTCTTTTGCCTTCTAGCTAGGTAGCTTAGAAAATACTATTATGCATTTCCCCATACATATTTTTACTAGACCTGGCAATTCGTTCGTTTCGTATACTTTCGTATCGTATACTTTCGTGTTTTGTGTAGGTAATGTCATATTCAAAACCGACCCATTAAGGATTCATTTCGTTTCGTGTTCGTGTACCTTCATTTCATGTACGTTTCGTATCGTGTTTCGTGTAATTTTTGAATAAAAATAAAAATATTTAAATAATAATTTTTTACTAGTTGAGCCTTAAGTCAATGTCATAAGGAATGGAGTGTGCTTAAGTCTTGTTAAACTAAAATTTGAAACTTTTTTGTATTTATCCTATGTAAAAACTATATATAAAATATCATTTTAAAATATGTATTCATATAATTTTAATAAAATTATTTAGATATTTATTTATTTCGTGTATTTTCGTTTCGTGTCGTGTACCTGTTGACGGAGGAATTTGGTAACAACAAATTTCGAGGTACTTCGCCGGAAACAAGATCTACAGTGGTGGTTCTTTGCCGAAAAGAGTGGTGGCGTATGGTGGCTGTTTGTAATTGGTGGCTGAGATTGATAGGGTTAGTGGCGGCTTCAGAGCTTTCGACTTCCAACCCCTCAATCGGCCTACGTACCCCGGTATTTATAGGGGATCAAGCCATACGTAGTTCTTGGAGAGCAAGAAACCCAAATGGGCTTGGACAACGGACCAGCTTCCGGAATGTTCTACTATGAGACCTAACCACAAAGGCCCAAGGCTCATCCAGGATCTCAAGACTTCACGGATAAGGAAACTTCCCCCGTCGAGGACTAGTCCTATCCGCTACCAGCTATTTCTTGATTTCAAGGATGCAGGTATAGCCGTGGTTTACCCCAAGTGCAGAACGCATCCCTGTCCCCCGAATGAGAAGCACCCACCAGATAGCAGGACAGGTGATCCAGAGCTTTTGGGTGCAAAGTGCAGGATTACTCCAAAGTTCCCCAATGAGGGCGCGCCCATTGGCTACAGGAACAGAGCTCCCAAAGCACACACCAAAAAGTCCCCATCTTTCCACCTTAGGGCGCGCCCTTAGTGTCTAAGAAGGGTCCTTATATCCAGGCAAACCCCTGGAGGCCTTCTGCGACGGACATCCCCCTCCTGAGATACGACAGGAGGGAATTATTCAATAATCAAATACGAAATCGACATTATTGACATTCTGGAATTCCACCATATCCCAGGGCGCGGCCTAAACCCCCAGGGCGCGCCCTAACTTCTAGAAATCCCTAATTTGTTCTCTAAAATTCCAAATTGAACCCGATACCGACCCAAATCCATCTTGAAAATACCCAAACCGAATTTTGGCTATAACAACTACCCCCCAATTCCATATGAAATTAGAGATGATGTATGGAATTCTTCTGAAAAAACCCAAAATTCTCACAAAATACCCTAAGGGCGCGCCCTGCCTCAAGGCGCGTCCTATGAAGTTGAACCGACCCGTGCCACACAGCTGTCATCCAGTATCTTCTCAAATCTCTATAAATACCCCCTTCTCTCTTACTTTACTCTTCTTCTTCTCTCTAAAAACCTCTCCGGCGACTTCTCTTTTTCGAGCACTAATCCGGCCAATTCCATCACGTTTTCGTGCATTTCTTCACCAAATCGTATTCTAGAACTTGCAAGGTACGACTCCATGCTCTTTTTTTACGATTTCACCATGTCAATTGTTTGTTTTATCGACTCGACTGTTCATACTCCTCGTGTTCTTCATTTTTCCTTGTATGTATATATGTATGTATTGCCGTTTGATCTCATCTGATCACCGAATTTTTCCACATAATGTTTTCGGTAATGTGATTAATTAATTATTAGGGCGCGCCCTCGACACATAGCACCCCTCGGATTCTTCTGATACCACAATGCAATTCTCATAAATTGATTCCTTGACCTTTTTAGGCCACTAGAAAATCTTTCTTTTACTGTTATAACTTCTTTAAGGTATGTTCCTGATAAATTGATATTGTTAATCAATTCTTAGGGCGCGCCTTGGATCCCTCTGATATCATAATGTAATCTTGATTTTTTGCCCTTTCTAGGATACCTTAGAAAACTTTTCTTGGCGCACCATCACGTCATTAACTTTGTATTTTAGGATGCGTCATGTATGACTTTATAACCTAAGAAATCCTTCAGGGATAATCGACTTTTTAAATTCTCTTTTGCTTGTAACTTGTTAAAAAAAAGTCTTTCCTGGGCGCGCCCCCTCAACTTTTATTTTTAATTTTGCAGCTGGAGGGCGCGCCTTCGCCATTTCATCCTTTTAAGGATTTTAATAGAAGCAACGGGATACACTCTCCCTTGCCGGCTCCTCTTCCTCCAACTCACTACAGGCCACTCTTCTCCTTTATTTCTTTAGAAAACAGGGCACGCCTTATCGAAGAGTTCAACGAAGATAGAATGAGCTTCTCCGACGAAGATTCTATAGATGATGTCCTCCTTAGCATCTCCGAAAAAATTCCAGCACCATTCCCCGAAAAAACTCAAAACCCTTTATATACAGATCCTTCTGACAACGACTTCACTCCATACTCCAATTCTTCCAGTGATACACATTCTTCTGATACTTATTCCTCTGAGGGCGCGCCCTCAGCTTTTTCTATCTCACCCATGGCTGATTCCGAACCAACATCTCCACTACCTTCTCCTGTCCCGTTTGAACACTGGGAAGTTCTTGATGAAGAAATTGACATTGACTGGGGAAGATATGATGGCATGTCTGAGAAAGAGAAAAATCAACTCAGAAAGAAACAGGGCAAACTTGCATGTGTAAACATGTCTTCCCTTGCTACTAATGATGAAGTGGGATGGGCTATGCAGTATTATGGTCAAGAAGGAATCTGGGCCATACCACATGCTCATCACCGCCCCCATATCTTTAATTACGGGAAAAATTTCAAAATTCCAAGGATGGTTCAAACACTAAAACTTGTAGCTCTAGGCGTGGGCGCGCCCTTACATCCTTACCTTCAACAGATTTTGAGGTGGTATGACATAGCACCCATTCAACTTTCCCCCAATAGTTACAAACTTGTACTCGCTTTGTTCATTCTTTATCATGATCTTGAGTTAGGAACTCCTTCTATGCATGAGGTCAGCTATTTCTTCAGCATTCGACAATCCAGCATTGGTTACTACTACCTTGTAATCAACAAACCTCACAACAACAAAGTTTTTTCCGAAGGAAGAATCAGCCATCTTAAATTTTGGAAAGAACCTTTCTTCTATGTCTGGGATGTTTCCAGAGTTCGTATACAATTTAACACAAATCCTTGTAAGTGAGGACGCGCCCTGTACCATTCTTATCTTACATTTTAATTTCTCAATTATTTATTGACTCCATCAAATTTCAACAGATAAGAGAACACAGAAAACGCTTGAGGGCGCGGCTGCAACTCGGGCAAAAGCCGTTCTGAAAGTTGCCTCAGAAAAATTCAACCTCCAATTTTTAATCACAGAAGAAAATTTAAAGAGAGTAGGAATTTTATCTGATAGGGTTGGACACATTTGTAAATTTAAAAGATTTAAGAAAGGAATTCTCGTTCCCACAAACTCATCTAGTAGTAGTGAGAATTCTGATTCTGATGAAGGTAATGGTTATAACGTAGGCTAGGGCGCGTCCTAACCATTTGTCTTCTTATCATATACTGGTTATGTTATTCTTGTCTAATCTCTTTTTACCCAGGGTGCGGCCTGACTCTTTCTTTTCGTCTTGCACAGATATGACTCCCAAAATTCCTCGTGGATTTGGAGCTACCAAGAAGAAGAATGATAAGGAAAAGAATATTGATCAAACAGGCACTTCTGACTCCAGGGTGCGCCTTGTTCTCAGAAAAGAACCCATTGACATAGTCACTCGTTCCTCAGAGTCCCTGAAGAGAAATACTGACACACAAGAGCCCATCATTGACAAGGGCAAGAAACCAAGGACCGAGGGCGCGCCCTCGTATGTCGAGACTTTGATTGGCCCTGCTGCAGCTCCTCTTGTTGGAGACAATGAGGTTGATCTGTGGCAGAACATGAATGCCGAAGAGGAATCCGAATCAATGATTCAAGCATCTGCTCAGCTACTCATTCAATCTCTAGGGCGCGCCCAGAGAGTGCGCAAAGAAAAACTTCACATCAACAGGCTTGAGGCTGAGAGCAAAAGATTGTCCAAGATGGTTATCGAAAATGATAACAAGTGGAAAAAAGATTTGGATGCCAAGGACGATAGAATTGCTGATCTGAAGCATGACCTAGATGAATCTCTTGAGCACCGCGACCTTCTGAATGCCAAAAATAACGAGTTGGAGAAAGAGATGAAGGAGTTAAAAGTGCAGCTTGACGTTCTTAAGATCGAAAAAACCAACTGCTGGAAGGAAGAAAAACAAGCTATGGAAGATCGCAATTTTCAGGCTGGCTTCGATTTTTACTTGCTTGGTTTCTTAGCCAATGATCCTGACTATGAATGGGACAAGTTTGGTCCAGGTTGTGCTGAGGATGTGGCTAAGTTTAAGGTCAACAATGCTGCAGCTATCAAGGCAAAAAGAGTAGAACTGGGACTAGAGGGTGCTTCCGAGGGCGCGCCCTCGACTGAAGATGTTCAAACCTCCCCTCCAGCAGCCAACCCTACTAAGAGCCCACCTCCTGTGGATGTATCTCCTCCTACCACTGTTCACCCTGATGATGCTCAGGACGCGCCTTCTTCATCTCCTAAGGTCGCGCCCTAGAGACTTTATCTTCAAATTTGTCCGTATATATTTTAACTATTTAAGGTGCGGGTCCTTTGTAAAACCCTGCAAGTTGTAAGCCTAAACTTTCATGTCTACTTTTGATTATGTTTCCATATTTAACTGCCAAATTACTTTTGCCATAGACCTTGTTTTGTTCTTCTAGATCTTCAAAAATAATTACAGGGCGCGCCCTAACACATAGGGGGCGGCCTTCTTGAAGTATTCTTTACTGATAACATGTAACATATCTTCAAAAAAGAAAAACTCAGGTAATTTTTTATGCAAGCTTAGGGCGCGCCCTTCTGTTGTTAGGGCGCGGCCTTCGGATATATGTCTTCAATCTATATCATATGATGTCTTCAAAAATGTGAAACAATTGGTAAAATAAAATAAAAAATACTCGTAAATTCTTCAATGTAAATACAGGGCGCGCCCTAGTTGCTTTGGGCGCGGCCTCATGTACTTTAATCACCAAATGGCATTCTTCTAACTCTTGAAAACATTGACTATCTTGAAAAAAGTTGAAAATCTTGAACATCTTCATTAAACTTGAGTCTTGAAAAAATAAGGGAAAAACAACGAATGAAAAATGTGGAAAACAAACAAGTCTCGACTAGAACTAAGGAAGGCGTATATGCACTACCCCCTAGACTAGGAGAATATTTATTGATACTAGTATATAACTTAAATATAAGCCTTCATATAATAGGGGGTCGAAACCGCACCCTACTGGTAGTACTTCTTCAAATGCTCTGCATTCCATGCCCTTGGGATTATGTTGCCATCCAAGTCTTCCAGATGATAAGTGCCTTCCCAAATAATAGACTTGATCTTGTATGGTCCTTCCCAATTTGGACCGAAGACTCCATAAGCAGCTATCCTTGTATTCGGCATAACCTTTCGAAGAACCAAATCACCTACCTTGAAAGGACGAGTCTTCACCTTCCTATTATAATACCTTGCAACTCTCTGCTGATAAGTTGTCAACCTCAACTGCGAATTTCCCCTTATCTCTTCTAGGAAATCAAGATTTAGCCTTTGATTTATCATATTCGATTCTTCATCATAGAAATCCCTTCGGAATGACCCTGCTCCAATTTCTACTGGAACCATTGCCTCACATCCATAAGACAACATGAAAGGGGATTCCCCAGTTGTGGTCCTTGGAGTTGTATTATACGACCATAAGACCATAGGAAGCTCTTCAGGCCAATTTCCTTTGCTTTCTTCCAGCTTGGTTTTCAAAGTATGCTTGATTATCTTGTTGATAGCTTCAGTCTGTCCATTGCTCTGAGGATGATACACAGCTGCAAATTCCTTCTTTATTCCCAAGTCTTCGCATAGCTTTCGCAACTCCTTGCTGTCAAATTGCTTTCCATGATCTGAAATAAGCTTGTAGGGAATCCCGAACCTGCACACAATGGAGTTAAACACAAAATCCTTGATTTTCTTCGCTGTGATTGTGGCAAAGGGCATTGCTTCCGCCCATTTGGTGAAGTAATCTACAGCAACAACAGCATACTTGACTCCTCCTTTAGACTTGAGGAGTTCTCCAATAAGATCGATTCCCCACATAGCAAATGGCCATGGACTCATCATAGAAGTCAAAGTAGTCACCGGAACTGTTGAAAAATTGGTGAACCTCTGACATTTATCACATGCCTTGACAAACTCATAAGCATCCTTCTTCATAGTAGGCCAATAATAACCTTGCCTTAACACCTTCATTGCCAACGAACCACCCCCCGAATGATTGCCACAAATTCCTTCATGCACCTCCCTTAGGATATAATTGCATTCATCACCATCTATGCATTTGAGAAGTGGTTGGTTGAAGCCCCTCTTATATAGAATTTCATCATACTCTACAAACCTGGCAGCATGATATCGAAGATGCCTTGCTTCAATCTTGTTGCTCGGAAGAATCCCCCTACGGAGATACTCTAAAATTGGAGTCATCCAAGTAACCTGCGGGATAATTTCCACTTCCATGATTTCCACTTCCGGAATACTTGGCACTTCTTGAACTTGTAGAGGAACCGTTCCCAACAGCATAGCATCTTTCTGAGATCCTAACTTGGCTAAAACATCCGCACTGCAATTTTCATCCCGAGGAATACATTTCAACCTTACTTCACGAAACTTCTGAATTAATCGCTGTGCACACTTCATGTAGAGCTCTGTTCTCGGACCGCTACACTAAAAACCTCCTTTGATCTGTCTGACTACTAACTCCGAATCACTTGACACGATCAAATTTGCTACCTTCATTTCCAAAGCCATCTTCAATCCGTTAATCAAAGCTTCATACTCCGCATCATTATTTGTTGCCTCGAATTTGAAGTGAATTGCACTCATGAATTGATTTCCTTCAGGCGTTACCAAGATTACACCTGCACCAGCTCCCCCATTGTTCACTGCTCCATCTACGTGCAACCTCCACCAAGGTTGGGGAACTTCCTCAAGAGGGCGCGCCCTCTTAGGAGGAATTCCAGGTTCCACTAATACAAATGACTTTTCCTCGGTCTTTATATCAAACTCCAGGATGAAATCTGCTAAAGCCTGACCTTTAATTGCTGTTCTTGGTGTATATTCCAAATTAAACTGCCCTAATTCGATGGCCCATTTCAACATTCTTCTTGAAACTTCCGGTTTGTGAAGAATACTCCTCAATGGATAAGCAGTACGAACCTCGATCTTATGAGCTTGAAAGTAAGGACGAAGTTTCCTTGCCGCCAAGATTAAAGCGTAAACCAACTTTTCCATATTGGTGTATCGAGTCTCTGCATCATGCAAATGCTTGCTCACATAGTAAACCGGGGACTGATGATCAATCTCTTCTCTTACCAATACTGCACTAATGGAGTACTCCGAAACTGCCAAGTATAATATCAAAGTTTCTCCTTCCACGGGCTTGGCTAAGAGCGGAGGATTCCCCAACTGCTCCTTGATTTTTTGAAAAGTTTCTTCACACTCAGGAGTCCACATGAAATCTTTGGATGCTCCCTTGATTGCCTTGAAGAATTCTCTGCATCTATCCGAAGATTTTGACACAAAGCGATTTAGTGCGGCAATTCTCCCAGCCAAACTCTGAACTTGCTTCACACTAGATGGAGATTTCATGTCAAGCAAGGCTTTAATCTTGGCTGGATTCACCTCGATCCCACGATGGTTGACAATGAATCCCAAGAACTTTCCGGATTCCACTCCAAACACACATTTTTTAGGATTCAACTTCATCCTGAACTTCCTCAATACTCCGAACATCTGCTCTAAGTGCTTCACATGGTCTTCCGCCCTCAAAGATTTAACAAGCATATCATCCACATACACTTCCACAGTTTTCCCAATCAGATCTTTGAACATCATGTTTACCAACCTCTGATAGGTAGCTCCGGCGTTGATCAAATCGAATGGCATTCCAATGTAACAGTACAAACCTCTATCTGTGATGAAAGAAGTATGCTCTTGATCTGGCTCATACATAGGAATCTTATTGTAGCCCGAGTAAGCATCCATGAAACTCAAAAGAGCATGGCCAGCTGTAGCATCCACCAACTGATCAATTCGAGGGAGAGGAAAACTATCTTTAGGACAAGCCTTGTTCAAATCCGTGAAATCCACGCAAGTTCTCCACTTTCCATTAGGCTTCTTGACAAGAACTGGATTAGCCAACCAATCTGGATAATATGATTCCTTGATCAAACCAACATCTAGAAGTCTATCAACTTCCTCTTTCAATGCTATAGCTCTTTCTCCACTCACAGGTCGACGTTTCTGGCAAATTCCTTTCTTGGTGGGATCTATGTTCAGATGATGACACATAACCTTTGGATCGATTCCCACCATATCAGCATGACTCCAAGCAAAGACATCCAAATTATTCAAGAGAAAATTAGTGAGCATTCCTCTCAACTTGGAATTCAGTTGAGATCCAATTCTCAAAACTTTACCTGCATCTTTCTCATCCACCATGATTGGGATGGTATCATCTGCAGGACCAGTCTTTTCCACGGGTTGTGGTGTTCTTGGATCTAGATCAAAATCAAAGTTTCGTGGATCCTCGATTGGTGCTACATCCTTGGAGGGCGCGTCCTCTTTAAGAGGGAAGTCTTCCTCAACAAGGGTATGCACCAAGCCTTCAAGTAACATTCGCCTCCCTTCGACCTGCTCACCTCTGATATTAACTGAAATCACCTCCTCTGAACCTTCTTCAATTTCCTCCAGAATTCCATCTTGAAGATCATCAAGTACTAGAATTCTCTCCTCAGGGCGCGCCCTGTAGCAGGGCATTCCCTCTGGCTCTTGAACAAGATAATGGACTTTCACTTCTCTAGGAACAATACTCATAACTCCTGAACCACTTTCACTGAGGGCGCGCCCTCCATCCTGCTGTCTCCTGAATCCCTTGATTGCCTTGTGATAACAATCTCTCGAGTCATGCTGGGATCCTCGGATTGTTCCCACACTGTTTGGCGTAGGAAACTTCATTGCAAGATGATAGATGGAGGTCACAACCTTCATTTCTTTCAACAAGGGACGTCCTACCAAAGCATTATGTGACGATTCCACATTCAAAATCATGAAATCCATCATTTGAGTCACAGAAAGAGTTCCTTCCCCGAGAGTTACTGGTAACTTGATAGCTCCCATGACCTTTATAGATTCGCCCGAAAAACCATAGATCCATCCGTTATCTTGAATCATATCCTTATCTAGGAGTCCCAGCTTTTGGTAAGTGCTGTAATATAGAATATTCACCGAACTTCCATTATCAACAAAAACTCGATGCACATTCTTGGAGCCAATCTGAATTGCCACCACCAAAGCATCATTGTGAGGATGGTGTACCCACTTTGCTTCTTCTTCAGTGAAAGTGATATCAGCACATTCTCCTTTGAACAATTTAGGCGGCCTCAATTCCAAACTATTCACATTTGTAAGAGGTCGGTATCTTGCTTCCCTAGTATACCTCTCCATAGCATGATTGCTGTCACCTCCCAGGTGATGTCCACCAAAGATGGTGTGAATACTTCCTTCCTTGACAAACTTCTTCTCTTCAGGCTTGCCGTCAACATGGAGGGCGCGCCCTCCATCTCTCTTATCAGGATTCTCCCTATGTTTCTTCACCTCTCTGACAATCCATTCTGTCAAATATCATTCCTTGATTAGATCCTCGATTTCATCCTTCAATTGACGGTACTCATGAGTATTGTACCCTGAAGACTCATGGAATTCACAGTACTTCCTCTTGTCTTTACTTTGCCAAGAAGAGAGAGGCTCTGGCTTTCTGAAGAATCCTTTATTTTTGTTTACTTCGAAAATATGTTCAATGGAGGCCGCCAGGGGAGTATAATTACCCGGCCTTTGATCATAGGTATAAGTATCTGGGGGACCCCAACTCCCTCTAGAATCAGCTAAATTCACTCGATTGGCATCAGTCGCTATACGACGTGTTGGGCTAGGCGACCTGTCCTTCCTCTTGTTGGTCTTTCCCTTAACACCATTTTGAGAATCTGATTTCCGATTGTCTGCTAAGGATTGCTCTACAATCTTGAAAGACTCGGCCTGTGCGAACACATCAGCTAGAGTCGGTGGATCTCACCCTTGAAGATGCTTCCAGAAATCAGTTCCTACTGATAATCCAGCTATTAAGAAACTCTTGAGCGTTTCATCAGTCGCTCCTCTCACCAAGGTAGATTCCGAGTTAAATCTTTTGAAATAGGATTGCAAACTCTCTCCTTCCCTTTGCTTGATATTAGCTAAAGTTGTGACTGGAGGAGCATACTTCACTACCGCTTGGAATTTAGTCAAAAACAAATTCCTCATCACGTGCCAAGATGTAATCACTCCCGGGCCAAGTTTCTGAAACCATTGCTGAGCACTCTCCCTGAAAGTTGCTGCCAACAATCGACACCTAGCCAGCTCTGTCACTTGATAAACAAACATCTCGATATCAAAGCGTCTGAGGAATTCAACAGGGTCTGCATTTCCATGAAAGCGCAAATCATTTGTCATGGATCTATACCCAGTAGGAAGCTGCGCCTCTCTAACTTCAGTTGAGAATGGAGAGGATGTTTGCGCAGTAGCAGATATTCTTCCTCCATCCAAGTGAGCAAGGAGCTTCTTCAAGTCATCCACATTGAAAGTTCCAACCCCGGGAACATTCTGAATATTTGGTTGTGTTGCAGTTTGTGTACCCCCCGGGGGTGGAGGTGGAGCCGCTGTCGGAACACCTCCTTGAGTTCCTGCTTGAGGTTGAACCTCAACATCCCCTTGAGTTTGAGTTTGCTGACCTTGAGGATTTCCCTCACTCTCTGGATTTCCCTGAGGCCGTTGATTCCCTCGAGGTTGTGGATTTTCTCGCGATCCTCTTTGATATTGTTCCCCTGAGTTAGGGTGCGTCCTTGACCTTGACTCACTAGAGGTGCTTGAATGAACTTGATGAATGCGAGGGGGTCTAAAACCCGAGGGCGCGTCCTCTCTATCACGAGGTTGTCTCTCTCCCCTGTATAGCTCCATTCTTCTATCACCGTTATCACGGCTGTTTCGCCTCCTAGCATTACCTCGATGAGGAACTTGTTCAAGTCTAAGGGGCCGCGACCTGTCATTAACAGGGGGCGCGCGCTGTGGATTTTCATTCCGAGGAAGGGCTCGCTCATGTCCAAGGGGCCTCGACCTGTCATTGACAGGGGGCGCGCGCTGTGGATCACGGGGCCGCGATTCCAAATTTTTGTCTTTCTTCTGAAGTTCGAGGAGGTATATCCTGAGATCATCGTCATTCAGCCTTATTCCAAGGCGTTCTTTCAAACTCGCAAAATCTCTCTTCTCCCTAGCAATCTGTTCTTCATCTCGCTGAATCTCATTAGGGGTGCGCCCTGAGCGGTGAGGGTGAGGGCGCGCCCTAGCTTCGGGATTCGACAACCTGCGATCAGAGTTATCTTCACTAGGATGTTCAATAATAGGATCAGAGTATTCTAACCTTCGAGGAGTAATTAACTGAAATCTGTTCTCCTGCACTCCGCCGTCTCTTCGAGAGCTTTCCTCGATTTGGAGGGCTTTCCCTGTTCGACGATGATTTCGTGGGATACTCCGAGATTTTCTCCTAGATTCTTGCACTTCCTCTACAGAACTCAATCTGGCTCCGAAACTATTTATGGCATCTCCCATACGATATAGCTGTTCCATTAATGCCGCGTTACTGATAAGAACGGGCGGCTGGAGTTCCATGGTGGTGTGGAGGAACGGGGATTTCCTCTGGAACATAAGCTTCATGACGAGCTTGGTTACCCCTCAAACTATCTTCAGAATCGTAATCATCTTCTTCGTGAGAACCCCTGCATTGATTGTGAGACATCTTTTCCTCCTAAGATGAAGATCTTGATTGGCTCCCCTCCTTCTAGCGCCAATTTGTTGATGGAGGAATTTGGTAACAACAAATTTCGAGGTACTTCGCCGGAAACAAGATCTACAGTGGTGGTTCTTTGCCGAAAAGAGTGGTGGCGTATGGTGGATGTTTGTAATTGGTGGCTGAGATTGATAAGGTTAGTGGCGGCTTCAGAGCTTTCGACTTCCAACCCCTCAATCGGCCTACGTACCCCGGTATTTATAGGGGATCAAGCCATACGTAGTTCTTGGAGAGCAAGAAACCCAAATGGGCTTGGACAACGAACCAGCTTCCGGAATGTTCTACTATGAGGCCTAACCACAAAGGCCCAAGGCTCATCCAGGATCTCAAGACTTCACGGATAAGGAAACTTCCCCCGTCGAGGACTAGTCCTATCCGCTACCAGCTATTTCTTGATTTCAAGGATGCAGGTATAGCCGTGGTTTACCCCAAGTGCAGAACGCATCCCTGTCCCCCGAATGAGAAGCACCCACCAGATAGCAGGACATGTGATCCAGAGCTTTTGGGTGCAAAGTGCAGGATTACTCCAAAGTTCCCCAATGAGGGCGCGCCCATTGGCTACAGGAACAGAGCTCCCAAAGCACACACCAAAAAGTCCCCATCTTTCCACCTTAGGGCGCGCCCTTAGTGTCTAAGAAGGGTCCTTATATCCAGGCAAACCCCTGGAGGCCTTCTGCGACGGACATCCCCCTCCTGAGATACGACAGGATGGAATTCTTCAATAATCAAATACGAAATTGACATTATTGACATTCTGGAATTCCACCATATCCCAGGGCACGGCCTAAACCCCCCAGGGCGCGCCATAACTTCTAGAAATCCCTAATTTGTTCTCTAAAATTCCAAATTGAACCCGATACCGACCCGAATCCATCTTGAAAATACCCAAACCGAATTTTGGCTATAACAGTACCCAAGGGTAAACCCAAAACCGACACTAAATTCATCAGTGTAATTTCATGTTCGTGTACTTTCGTGTTCGTGTACCGCAAACGTCAACCCAAACCCGTAATTTTTGTGTCATTTTCGTGTCGTGTACGAAATTGCCGGCTCTAATTTTCACCCAATCATTTTAATAAATTGTTTTAATTAATTTTTTTATACAAATCTTCTTAAGGTACATACGTACCAAAAATCTTTTTTATACACTCATACCCCCACGGGTGTCTCAGATGGTCAAGTAGTGGCTCTTAAGGCTTGTTGTCTTGAAGTCACGAGTTTGATTCCCTGGGACGCTCCGGGATTAAGTGGGCTACCATGCTCGGGAGTATGAGTGTGCTAGTATGCCCTCCGGATTAATCAAGGTGCGTACAAGCTGGCCTGGACATCGGATTATCAAAAAAAAACATACATGCCAAAAATCAAAGAGACTACGTATTAACTTGGGACGGGACAGGGGAGCAACCAAATAGGAGTTGTAGGGAATAGATCAGCCTAGACATAAACTGATCATAAGTGAGTGTATGTTTGAATAATTTGTGGATAGCTATGAAAATTCCATCCCAAAATAAATGCACACTCATAATTTGTGGGCAAGTGGTTAGTATGAAAATATTCCATCTCAAAATAAATGCACAAGTCTCATCCCATCATTATTATGCTTTTGTCCATTTTACTGCTCCTGTTCCTTATTAGTTGTCTAATTTTAGTTACTCCATAACAAGTTTGAAACAGATTAGCAGTAGCCTAGCAAGCATGCTTCTTGCTACTTCAGAGCTCATGATCCACCAAAAAATTACAGCAATAAAAATGATGACAAATTATGCTAAGCAAATTGCTATTAAACCTGTGAATATTGATACTGCTTTGAGATATTAGATACATGAAGAGCAGCGGTTAACGGTATCTAGTATAATGGTCTCAAAAAAAGCTTTGGAGAGCTAGAGAAGGGATTCAGATTTAACAATTCAGAAGAAAACCTTTTATTGCAGTGTACTCATTGAAGTACTGAGGAATAGAGAACCCCATAAAAACTGAGAATCCAAGTATGAACTTTGTCCGGAAGCTGTTGAGGTTGTAGAATTGAAGGAAACTTAAACCAGCAGCGCCTGCACAGAAATGAACAAAAATTGATGTTTGTACGGAAAACTACGACCTATGATGTTATGATCATCGTTCATCAACTATTCACTTTGTTCAAACATACCGACATAAAAAAATCATTTTCCTTGTTTGTACACTTCTTATTTAACTGTAGTTGTTTGGGTATCCTAATTTTTGGAATGTGCTTTCGTAAATTTGAAAAGTTAGAAAAGGTAGCAAGGGAAAAAAATTAATTGGTTAATTATTATTTAGGAGAACATGAAATATTTTAGTTAAATTATATAGAAAATATAGATTA
The DNA here is from genome assembly GCA_037693485.1 of Kitagawia praeruptora. Taxonomy (NCBI): domain Eukaryota; kingdom Viridiplantae; phylum Streptophyta; class Magnoliopsida; order Apiales; family Apiaceae; genus Kitagawia; species Kitagawia praeruptora. The sequence goes on along the minus strand of CM075352.1, from coordinate 170,845,592 downwards.
CATTTTAGCTGAAAAAGGTAATCAATTAATTATTAATGATTATAATATTATTAGTTTATTTAATTAATTAGAACGATCATATTTTTGGGAAAAAGAAATTGTAATTAGAAAAGTTAGAAAATGTAATAGCTGAAAAAAGATAATTGGTTAGTTATTATTTAGGGTGATGGCCCAAAATGCCTCTTTTTTCAATCCCCATTACCAAAATACTTACCGCCAATTCGGGCGGACCTAAATACCCACGCGATGCGCTACTTGGGAAGGAGCATCTTGAAGATACGCTATTGACAACAGCGTGTATTGAAGACACGCTAGTGAGAACAGCGTGTATCGAAGATACGCTGCAGGTTGGTGCTGAAAATTGTTTGAGATACCCCTTCACGTAATGCGCATCAGGTGATACGCATTTGTGAAATGCGTGATGACGTCAGCTGACGTCATCGTCACTTTTGCTCAGATTCTACGCGACATCGTCAATTGTGGCGATTTTTGGGCGATTTCGCCGGAAAACACAACAATCCAGGCAGCCAACGTTCAAGTCATCTTCCAATTACGTGGTATAGACCAAACGATTCGTCTCTCGATGATTGACACAACCATACCATTGTTTAACCATTTCATTCGCCGGAATTTACAAACCCAACTCGAACCATAACACCTCCCTCGATTTTCCGACGAGTTCGCATACGCCCTTGCAGGGCCAGATTTTGCTAAATCAGTTGGGGAAAAACGAAGAGTAATCTATGGTGATTGTTTTGGTGTGCTCGATTATGGTGGAGGTGCCGGAGAGAGGAGAAAGAGGGGGAGTGAGATCGAGAGAACGAGAGAGAGACGGGGAGAGAAGAGAGATGTGGGAGATGAACAGTATAGGGGATACGCCGTTTCAAGTGGCGTATCCCGTGGGTAGATAGGGCCTTCTGTTCCGATTTTAGGCATTTTGGGCAATGGGTACCTCATTTTGAGTTATTTTGGTCATTTTCTCTATTATTTATAAAAAGTGTTGGAAATATGTACGTATAATATTTTGATAAAAAAATTGTGTTTTGTTTTTTTTGATAATTAAGTAAAATAATTAAGGATAATCTATATCTATACTATTATATAAAAGCCGAAACATTAAAAGTTTTGGTACCTGTTTTTTTGTACCAGTTTTTTGGTACCTGTTTTTTGGTAGTTCGTAAATTTACTTATTTACCTTTCATTATAAAGAAAAATAAATACACTTAAAAAAGTAATAACATAATATAATTAATGGTAATTAGTCAAGATATTACCTTTTATAAATACCTAAAAACATCAATCGTATCATATTTTTCCATCATTAATATCATATTTTTCCCTCATTAATATTTCCTTTCGAACTAAAACACTTTTAATTTAAAACAAATCTTACAATCATTAATATATAGCCGAAAATATCACACCATATTTTTCAAGAAAAATATAACACCTAAAATTAATAATAATATAATATAATTAATGATAATTAGTCGATTAACAAAATAAAATTAATGGTAATTAGTCAATTGTCTTTTTCACATTAATATAATAAAATTTACGATAATCAGTCGATTATCTTTTTCATATTTACTTTTAGTTGAAGATATTACCTTTTATAAACACCTAAAAACATCGATCATATCATATCTTTCGATCATTAATATTTCTTTTTAAACTAAAACATGTTACCTTTTTAATTTAAAACAAATATATCAATCATTAATATATACCCGATAATATCGTACCATAATTTTCAAGTAAAATATAGCACCTAAAATAAATAATAATATAATATAATTAATGGTAATTAGTCGATTACCTTTTTCATATTTACTTTCAGTTGAATATATTACCTTTTATAAATACCTAAAAAGATCAATTGTATCATATCTTTCAATCATTAATATTTCTTTTCTAATTAATACACGTTACCTTTTTAATTTACAACAAATCTTACAATCATTAATATATACCTGAAAATATCATACCAAAATTTTCAATTATTAATAAAATATATTATAAATTATGTACGTTGTTTTTAATAAAGAAACATACCCTCAAAAAAAAAAGGAAACATTATTATAATCCGTAAACATGAGTATATTAAATTATATTAAATTTAAATTTAAATTTTTTAAAAAAATAATGATTATGTAAAAATATGATTATAATATTAAATAAAATTTATAACATAATACAAGAAACCCGTGCATTGCAAAACTAATAATTAACCGATTATCTTTTTAGCTACAACATATCATCTTTTTATTTTTTTCTAATTAAATTTCCTTTATCTAGAAATATCACGGGCAACGTTAATTTCTCCTTTTTTGAAAAACACTAGGATCAATTTTAATTAGTAAAAGAACATAATTAAATTATAATTAGTATAAACTAATCAATTATCTTTTTCACCTAAAGCATGTCACCTTTTTAATTTTCACGTTATCTTTTCTATTTTCACTAACTAAAATCTCTCATTTTTCAATTATATTAAGGGCAATTCTATTTAATAAAATGAAATAGTAATATGATAATACTAATAATTAATGGATTAACTTTTTTTAGTTAAAACATATCATTTTTTCTATATTTTTTAATTAAAATCTCTCTTTTCCTAGAAATATTACGGAAAACAATAATTTCTCTTTTTCTAAAAACATTACGAGCAATTTATTTAGTAAAATAATATAATTAACTTATAATTACTATAAACTAATCAATTACTTTTTTCATCTAAAACATGTTACCTTTTTAATTTTCTCTAATCAAATCCTCGATTTTTCCATTTATATCATGGGCATTCTATCCAATAAAATAAAAAAAATAATTTTATAATTACTAATAATTAACCGATTACCTTTTTCCACTAAAATCCATCATCTTTTCTAAATATCTAACTAAAATCCCTCATTTTCTAGAATTATCACGGATAACATTTATATAATTATCATCAAATGATCTCATTTATAAACTTAAGTCTCCAAAAATCATGTTTTAAAAAAATTAATTCAAATATTGAAAAATTTTCATATAATATTAAAAAATCCGTGCATCGCACGGGTTTTAAACTATTAAAGTAAAATAATTAAATAAGATAAGTACCGTATCGTACCAAAAAATAAGTACCAAAACTTTTTATGTTTCGTCTTTTATAATATAGTATAGATATATTTATTATCGAATCATATAATTTAAAATTTTAAACCTATAACATTTATGTCTTAAAAAATTAAATTAAATTAAAAAAATTCATATAATAATAAAAAAAATCGTGCGATTTTAAGTTAGTATATAATATATGAATAAAGGTCCTCAATATCACAATTTCAAAGCAAATGGTCCCAAATATCACAGTTCAAAAACTTGACCCCAAATATCACTCCAAAATAGAGTATCGTGTATCGTTTTATTTTTCTCAATAAAAACGCTACATCGTGTAGCGTTTTATATATATATATTTTTTAATGCAAAATGCTAAAGCGCTTCGCGTTTCCAGCCAAAACAACATATAAAGTAGCGTTTCCTGTCAAAAACAAAGTTTAGATCAGCGTTTTGTATTGGTAACCAACTTTAAATTAATGTTTTGGAAGAGAATGGTGGTGTTAAGTGGTGGAACTAACTGGTGGAAGAGAAAGGTGGTGCTAAGTGGTGGAAAAAAAAAAGATTTAAAGTAACTGGTGCTAAGAGAATGGTGGAACTAACTGGTTTTAAAGTAAATAAAACCAAAAAAAAAAAATTAATCCGAATGGTGATGACTTGGTCAATTGGTGGAGAAATTTGGGCCTCATTAAAATATCCAATTTTTTATTTAAATTTTTAAATTTATTTATATTCTTTTAGGGTTCAATAATTAACTTTTGGGGTTCAATATTTCCATTTTGGGTTTTAGAAATATTTAGAACGACGAATAAACCGTATGCGAATTTAGGGCCCTAAACCCTAGACCCTAAACCTTAACTTATCCTGATTTTTAAATTAACGCGTTTAAAAATCAGGCCGCTGGATTTAATTTTTTAATTAAAATTTTTAAATTTAAAAAATACAATTTTAATTAAATTTAGGGGTTCAACAATTAATTTTTGGGGTTCAACATTTCCATTTTGGGTTTTAGAAATTACCCAAAACCAAACTTAAAGTAACGTTTCAAAAAAAAAAAAAAAATTACCCAAAACCAAACTTGAAGTAGCGTTACTAGCCCCCAAAACCAAACTTAAAGTAGTGTTACTAGGCCAAAACAAAACTTCAAGTAGCGTTTAAAGTATTAAAAAAAAAAAAAAGGTAAAACGCTACACGAAGTAGCGTTTCTTTTAAAAAAAAAAATAAAACGCTACACGATCTAGTGTCTTGGAGTGATATTTGGGACCAAACTTTTTAGGTGTGATATTTGGGACCATTTCTCTCCAAATTGTGATATTGGGGCAACACCCATAATATATACAGTAAGTGAATAAAAGGTGAAGTGAATGAAAGATTAGTAAGTGACCGAACAAAACTATTAGTACAACCTCCATTTCACATGAACACGTAATTTTGTGAAATTTGCTGTGGTCAATTTTGTGGACTTAGCATTACTCTAGCAAATATTTTATCTTACCAAATGTTGCGTAATTTTCTTGAATTATTCCTTGCACATGAGGTTGTTTCCTGTGTTTATCAACTTTATGGTAGTAGTACATCATTGTGATTCTCATTGCTAACAAACAAGCCAAGAAAGTTTCAAGTTGATGCAAGTATGAGCCCTACAACAAAAACAACAGCTGCAAGTTGATAAATGTAGTTTCTATGTTTGAACTAAAATACAAAGTTTGGTTTGATATGGTTTGTAAAGTTACATCCTAATTGCATGCCACTCCTAGCTATGAACTGAAAATTTATTTTTATGTTTGAAGTATATCCTCATTTGCACAACTTCCACCTACAGTACAACCCCTCTAAATTAATACTACTCTCTAAAGTAATAATGTCTCTAAAGTGATAAAAAATCTCGGTCCCACTTGATAATTGGTAGTTATAATTTTACCCCATTAAAGTGATAACCTGTCTAAAGTGATAATTTTTTCCGGTCCCAACGATATCACTTTAGAGGGGTTTTACTGTATATAAATGCATGCAGTTCTAACTTAGCATTCATAACACCAGCTTCACAATTCATGTGGAGGGGCACAGATGCGGTTGTGTGCATCTCCGTAGCAATACTGGTGGCTCTGTTCAACGATTTGGGACAGATAGGGTGGGTTATATATTTGCCTCTATTATCCTCGTGTTGTTTTCTCTTGTCAGTGTCATTGGAGTTAACAACACATTTAAACATGATCGTGATTAGTGTTTAACAAGCACTGAATCCAATGTGCATCACTGATTACTTTAGAAGAAAAGGTGAAAATGGATGCATGGAAGTCACTCGTGGAGTTGTTCTGTACATCAATCACCACAGGTGAATGGAGATATAGCTTCATCACAAGTTATTGATGCACGAAACAACTCCGCCAAGTGACTTCCATCGATTCTCACCTTTTCTTTTGAAGTAATCAACGATGCACAATTGGATTCAGTGCTTGTTATGCATCATATTTTTCTTGTCCTTGATGTAACTAAGGCCAGAACTTCTTTTTCAAAGCAAGCAGAGCCGGGTCCTGCCCTTTTGATTTGAGCAAGTCCAAAGGCATCGAGGTGGTAGAGGCATTGGCTGAGAAACCACAAGCAACCATCTCGTGTATAAGCACACATCCTCGATCATATTTCCTATTCTCAAAGCAGCCGCGCGGATAAGTGTGTTGTAGGTAAGATCATCCGGCAAGCAAGTATTAGCTTTCATTTCTTTAAATATTTTTTCTGCTTCTTCTAGTAACCCTTCTTGACAAAAACCTTGGATCATAATGGTGTAGGATATGCATGACAGTAGGCCGTAAACCCTTCAAAGAAAGATTATTAAAAAGATTACTTGCCTTGTCAAATTTGCAGTCCTTAACCAATCCGTTAATTAGAATATTGTATATTTGTATTACAGAAACTTGCTCATCATTGCATTCCATCATGTGAAATACGGATAATGCTTCAACAACATAGCCATTCTGGCAAAGTCCATGCAGTAAGGTACGACTTGTCACAATATTTAGTTTAAGACCTTGCTTTAGCATCATCGACTAATCTGTCTTTGGACAAACTATAAATAATTGTGCTATAAGTGACTGTGTCGGGCATGCAACCTTTCTTCTCTATGTATCTAAACAATCGAAAGGCCATAGAAGTATTACCTGTTTTGCAAAGGCCGTCAATGATGGTGGTAAAGATAACTACATCAGGTGCAATATGTTTGGACTTGAGAAGCTTCTTGAGCAGAAGCTCAGCCTCCAGAAACTTGTCTTGGGAAATGAGTCCCCTTAACAGAGTTGTGTAGGTAACGACATCTGGGAAAAAACCACGCTTAAAGATGCCAGCCAACAACGCAAATCCATAATCAACTTGTTTCTAGTGACAACAACAGTTGATGGCGATACTAAAAGTAAATACATCGACAAAAAGTAAATACATCGACAAGAATGCTTAAAGCACACATAGGTCTAAAGAGAGGGAGTGCTACGGAGTAGTCCTTGGGCTTAACCAAGGCCGCCAATAGTTGGGTGAAGTCGATAACATTAGGCAGAGGTTTGATTTGAAGCATTTTATTAAACAAAACTAGAGCATCGTCGAGATTATCAAAACCAACCTTAGATTTCTCTAACAGTAACTGTTTAAGTTCCGAAAGGCGTTTTGATGAACAAGGAAGATAGGAGGGTTTAGGTTTGTAATTAGGGTTAGGATAAATGGAGAAATGAGAAAGTGAATTAAACTAAAAAACTAGTCCATATTCAAATGAAATTCTGGCCAAGACACCATACAAAACTCATACTTTAATGATGGCCCTAAACTTCAATTTCTAAAAGGTCTTTCAAGTTATAATTTGTTTCTGCAGATTGTTTATATTGGCCGGTGTTTGTGGTTTGCTGTTACGGTTTCAGACTATCAGTTATGGAGCTTTCACCATAATTTTTCAAGCCTTAGTCTAGGGTGTTTCCCTAGGGTGAAACTAGTACACACCTCAAACTACTATGAAGGCCAACATTTAAATACCGAGGGTCAACTACATAATTATGCTTGCATGCATATTTGTGACCTCGCCAAATTAGTACCAACATAAACCCCTGGCTCCTATCGATGAAGTAATGGTTGGTATATTAGTAGAATTTCGAGAGGGTTCAGTAGGCATTGCTCTGAATTTGAAATTAACAAATGTTCGTGTTTTATTAATGAGTGATGGTTTGCTGATACAAGAAGGCAGTTCTGTAAAAGCAACAGGAAGAATTGCTCTGATACCAGAGAGTGAAGCCTATAGGGGTTGTGTTGTACAGTCCCTCTCTATAACTTCCAAATGAACGCTTTTCCCAGCCAACGTATCCGAGTTTCTTCTAGAAGGATATCAATCAGAAGTTCATCTTGACAGTGACAAGGCGAGGCACATTCACACCTCTCTCCTCTTTTTTTTTTTATTCCGAAGAAAACCAATTCTCTTGATTCTTGTTTTTCTGTTAAAATACAACAGGGAAATTTAATGTCTTTTCCCAGTCTTTTCTCAGAATGGATGAGATTTTGGTAGGGTAATATGATAAAACATTGAAACTGAAAGTATATCAATGGAAATAAATACTTACAAAGATCACAAAGCACTGTCAAGGGAACTAATCAGCCTATCTTCAAAACCATCACCACAAGTAGTTCCGCGAAAACTTGTTAACCATTCATCGATTCCTTCCAGTCGATCCTCTTCTACATCCTCCGAGTGTACCTTCAACTTTTGTTTCATTAACCTAACCTGATCTTCCAAACAACTCTTTTCCATCTTATATTTTATCGCAATCCACCTCAGTGACTGAATAACATCTTTATCATGCAGTTGCTTCTCCTCAGCCACTCTACGATACTGTTTAGCCTCCATTTCAACCAAGCTCTTCTCGTTTTGAATGCGTAAAATCATTGCCATTGTTTCCTCAGCAGCTGAGGCAGCCGCCATTCTCTCCTTCTCAAGCTCCACACAAGCAAAATCAGCCCTGTCCTTCTCAATTTTAACCAAGTTCCTCAACTTCACAACATTAAATAGTTCTTCATTGTCATCGTAACAAATAGAATCATCATGACCTCTTCCAATTTTTTGTCGATTTGGCTTTCTCAAGAAATTCAATATTCCACAGATGCAAGATAAAATCATTGAATTGGAATTTTCACTATAACCACACTTAAAATCAAACCGACTTCTCAATATACTCAAAACCCCTCCGTGATCGAATTCTAATAGCTTATACCCCAAACTAAACAAGAAAAACAAACCTAATAAACAAGAAACTTCGCTAACACGCCCAAGTAACCAAAACCCAAATCCAGAATCTACCTGCAAGAACTTCAACCATGAATTGTAATCCAGAATCACTATGTACAAGACTTGGCTCAAGGCTCAAGCACATTAAAATTTATTTAAAAGAAACTCACAAATGTTGATGTGCATATATTAGTCCTAGAGAGTACAGTTTGCCACTTTGCCTTATGCACAAGAAAACTTGTACAAAGTCACAAATGTACGAGCTTCAGTGCATAAAAATTCTTACAATATTACATGCTGAATTTATTTTCTATTTAGGCATTTCAATATTTTACGTATCTTCCCCGCTCTCTTTACGGGAGGTCGACGGTCCGAATCATGTCATTGACCACAAGCTGCGCGTGGGAGTTTTTGCATTATCATTGGATGTAAAGTATGATTTGACCATTTTTAATTGCTAACAATACTTGTGGACCCTGTATGAGAATCCGAATATGTACTTGTCGTAGTTGAATAATTCAACGTTGGCATCGTAGATGCAATACCGGGAAGTGGAGCTTCAAAATTCAGCACTTGAATCGCTTGCCTTATTGATGGTCGGAGCTTGTGATCAGGGTGAGCACACCATAGCCCCACAATCAACAAGCATGTCAATTCTTTGTCATCGAAGTCTGCAGATAGTTTTGGATCAGCAGCTTCAAGAACCTTTCCTTGTCCATAAAGCTCCCATACAAACTCAACAAGTAATACCTCGCCTTGTTTACCTCTAGGATTGATAGGTTTTCTTCCTGAAGCTATTTCTAAGGCAACAATCCCGAAGCTGTAAACGTCTGTTTCCTTGCTGGCTCTGCCTGTCATCACGTATTCTGGTGCCATGTATCCCATTGTCCCTGCTAGAAGTGTTGTTTCTATTTCCTTTCCATGATCTACAAGTCTAGCTAACCCGAAATCTCCAAGTTTTGCATTGAAATGTGAGTCCAACATTACATTACTTGATTTAACATCCCTATGGAGAACACATTGTTCCCATTCTTCGTGTAGATATAGCAATGCTGATGCCAATCCACGAGCAATGTTATACCTCATCATCCATGTCAAGAACATGTTGTCTTTGAAAAGATGGGAATCTAAGCTACCATTAGGCATAAACTCGTAAACAAGTAGAAGTTCCTTTTCTTCGTGGCACCAACCGATTAGCTGCACTAAATTCCTGTGTCTTACACGACTGATAATTTTTACTTCTGATGCATACTCCTTTATTCCCTGTTTAGATCCCTTTGATATCCTTTTCACAGCAATATAGCAGTTTAATTGGCTCAAGAAACCCTTATAAACCCCTCCAAAACCACCTTGTCCAATCTTCTCTGCTTCTGCAAAGTTCTTTGTTGAAGTAGACAGCATCTCGTATGAATACTTCTTCGGTCCGGTTTCATTTTCAAATTCATAAGGAACCATGGAAACATCCTTTTCTTCATTGTTAGCTGCTTTCTGATTCTTTTTTGACTTGAACCAAAGAAAAGCCGCCCCTACGACCAAAATGCAGGCTAGGGCACCTACAACAAGCCCCACTACTACTTTTTCACTGTTTTTCCTTCTTGGCCTTAAAGTTACAGTTACATTAGGAGCCATTTCTGGAGGGTTACTATTGACCGCATGGATATGTATGTTTGAGCTAAAATTCCAAGAATGAATTGTATGTATTTCCGAAGTAAGTCGTCCTGTTGCAGCTGAAAAGCCAAAAATAACTTTTTCTGGTAAACACTTGCTCAGATCAACTTCATACCAAAGACTCTTTATGGAAGGCTCACTATCCAAGAAAGATGTGAACAGAACAGTTAAGTTCTTGGCAGAAGAATTGTAACTAATCCAAGCGTCATTCATAACTCCATCTGGAATACGATTATTCCATCTCACAGTCTTAACAGATGTCATCGAGTTAATGTCTATACCTACATGATCATAAGGAGGGTCTTCAGGGTCCTTGATATTTACGTGAGTATCAAACTCCACTGCTACAAATTGAGGAGGCGGTAGGTTTGAACTATCGTTAACAAATACAAGGCCAAGGCCAGCACCTTGTTGTTTCCAAGGCATGGCGAAACCAACTGGTGCAAGAAAAAATGTCATCCCATCTGAATAATTATCTAGACCTCGTGAGTCGATTTTGAATGAAAAATTGGTAGAGAAATCTGCAATGCTCCCGGATTCGTTGTCCCATAGATGCATTAGCTCAAAGTATGTGGCTCGACCAGAACTCTGATTCAAACCTATGTCATTCTGGTTGAGGGTTAACTGGATTACAGGATTAGATGCTGTAGCATTACCATCATAGATTATGCCCTTAGTATTTGGATTAAAAGAAGAGTAGTTAAAAGAAAGTTGAGCACCACATGAGATCATAGAGTAGTGAAAAATGATCAAGAAAGTATAGTAATGAATCTTGAACCTGAGTTGATAAAAGCTATTCCAAAAATTGCAGAACAGCATTATTAATTTAGCTGGATCAAGATTCTTGCACAAGATTCAGTATCTGTTTGTACCAAGAAATATATCAACCTAATGCAATATCTAAAAGTCTTCACTACTAAAATAACAGCTTTAATTTGAAGAGTGGCCTGCATATTTTGGTATCTTATGCAGTGGCCTGCAGTTTAATGAATAACCAAGTCTTCCATTAGTGTCTTTACAGATAAAAATAGTAATAATTCGATTCGAAAGTCAGGACAAAGGAAATGACAAATGTTCCAGTCAGACTTTGACGGATATCTGGTGGTTTGATGCATACAGATAACAAAAAAATTGATCATTTAAATAAATTAACGACGAAAATTGCCAGGGAAGATAAGATATCTCAATCAGCTCACATAATCTCATAAAGGTAAACTTTAGAATTGACAGAAGAATATGTACGTGAAGCACAACAAGACAGGCAGCCAGGGCCAACAATATGAAGTATAGCATACTGGATGGGAATGAACATTACCTCTCGGCTCTCGTGTTAGCAGCCGTGCACAATATATTTAAACAAGATACATATTGTTATAGCCAAAATTCGGTTCGGGTATTTTCAAGATGGATTCGGGTCAAATACGGATTTAATTTGGGAAATTCTAGGATTAATTAGGGTTTTGGCAGAAAAGGGAGAAGTCAGGCCGCGCCCTCTCTTTCTCTACAAAAAGAGAGGGCGCGCCTTAAATATAAAACATGGTGACAAATTGATTCAAGGTGATTTTCTGAGAAGACATTGAAGAAATTTTTCCTAGGATTTCACTCAAGAGTGGATTCCATTCAAGATGGGATTCTACTCAAGCTGGAATTCCGGAAATTGAAGAATTCCCTCCTGTCGTATCTCAGGAGGGGGATGTCCGTCGCAGAAGGCCTCCAGGGGTTTGCCTGGATATAAGGACCCTTCTTAGACACCAAGGGCGCGCCCTAAGGTGGAAAGATGGGGACTTTTTGGTGTGTGCTTTGTGAGCTCTGTTCCTGTAGCCAATGGGCACTTTGCACCCAAAAACTCTGGATCACATGTCCTGCTATCTGGTGGGTGCTTCTCATTCGGGGGACAGGGATGTGTTCTGCACTTGGGGTAAACCACGGCTATACCTGCATCCTTGAAATCAAGAAATAGCTGGTAGCGGATAGGACTAGTCCTCGACGGGGGAAGTTTCCTTATCCGTGAAGTCTTGAGATCCTGGATGAGCCTTGGGCCTCTGTGGTTAGGCCTCATAGTAGAACATTCCGGAAGCTGGTCCGTTATCCAAGCCCATTTGGGTTTCTTGCTCTCCAAGAACTACATATGACTTGATCCCCTATAAATACCGGAGTACGTAGGCCGATTGAGGGGTTGGAAGTCGAGAGATCTGAATAGCCGTCACTAACCCTATCAATTTCAGCCACCAATCACAAACAGCCACCACACACCACCACTCTTTTCAGCACAGAACCACCGCTGTAGATCTTGTTTCCGGCAAAGTACCTCGAAATCAAGAAATAGCTATTTCTTGATTTCGAGGTACCAGCTATTTCTTAAAATCAAGAAATAGCTTGTAGCGGATAGGACTAGTCCTCGACGGGGGAAGTTTCCTTATCCGTGAAGTCTTGAGATCCTGGATGAGCCTTGGGCCTCTGTGGTTAGGCCTCATAGTAGAACATTCCGAAAGCTGGTCCGTTATCCAAGCCCATTTGGGTTTCTTGCTCTCCAAGAACTACGTATGGCTTGATCCCCTATAAATACCGGGGTACGTAGGCCGATTGAGGGGTTGGAAGTCGAGAGCTCTGAATAGCCGCCACTAACCCTATCAATTTCAGCCACCAATCACAAACAGCCACCACACACCACCACTCTTTTCAGCACAGAACCACCGCTGTAGATCTTGTTTCCGGCAAAGTACCTCAAATTTTGTTGTTACCAAATTACTCCGTCAACACATATCATCAACATTTGAAGTTTACAAACTTTCGGAAACATTTGAATTTTGCATTTCTACGTTCTGAGATCACCCGAAGATAGCTACATAGATTTTTTTCGGTAATCTGAACTTAATCAAAAAAACTAAGATTACTGAACCTCAAACAATGTTTTATCAGAAAAAGAAAAAGACTTGAAGAATGTCATGCTTGTGCATATATTTTATCTATGGCAGGTACGATGAATTGCAGATGCAGACACCGACGGAGCTACATAGAGACTAGTGGGACTAAAGCGCCACTAGGAAAAAAGTAACTGCCTACAAGCCTTTACATGTAATGGAAAGTTTTCCATTTGCAACTGATATATAACAGCAACTGAGCTACAAATACAATCTCAATAAAACTGAAGTTCTTAGTTTTCTTGAAACATTTACAGCTCCATCGTTGTACATTGGAGACCTTGATTTTCTAAGAAAAATGTTAAGATTTGTCTCCCACGAAATGCGGCATGTATTGCATTGCCGCAATATTTCAGAAATGAAAAATGCTACAGCCACCAAATTAGTTCCCAAATTTTGACACCAAATGACATGGCATTAATTTGATTGGTTATAACAATAATGGGCCCGCCAGGGCCATCCAATTAAAATATCACAAAATGCCAACTAATTAGTGCCACATCATTTGGTGTCAAAATTTGGTACCCAATTTGGTGGCTGTAGCATTACTCTTCAGAAATACGAATGAGAGTATGCCACCAATTTCGAACCTATATCGTTGATTTTTTGCGCATATTTCAAATCATTTTATCGCGTAATGTTAAATTTTCATATTACAAAAAAACTTGTGTAATCAAACTATCTGATCAGGAAAAAAAAAGAGTAAATAGTAAAATGGTGGCTGAATTTTATTCATTTTTGCATTTTGATGACCGAATTTTAAAATTTACAATAAATTGGCTAGACATTGATTTTACGTTTTAAAAGGGTGACTAAAAACCACTTTTTTGAAATATTTTTTCTCAAAAAAGTGGGTTTTAACCACCCTTTTAATTTAAAATATAAAAATAATATCTGAACATTATATTGCAAGTTTAAAATTTTACCTACAAAAATGTAAAATCGAATAAAATTCAATCACAAATCTGTAATTTACTTAAAAAAAAATAACAATACCATCTGCACACGGTTGTGAGCAGCTGTAGCAATTCTCATATCCTTGTCGATGCCTGCTCTTGCTACGTGTCCTAAGAAAGTCACATATTACTGCCACGTATTCCAATTTCAGTTCACAAAAACACTCAAAATTATCAATAACCCTATTCCTTTCGCTTGAAGAAATAAATAGATAACTCTAGAAGTCGCATAAAGCCAAACATATATGCTAGTTCTACTTGTGTTATCTTCAATCAACATCAAAATAAGTCTCTGTGCGATTCGAACAAAAATTTAAAGATGGGTAAACATAGTGAAGAGGCGCCCAAGTATGCCTATCCATATCTTGCTCCTCAAGGTCATTTTTCTCGGATTTTACTGATACGGGAGTCTTAATTATACGTCGAGTATCAGCACGGTGATGTTTTTTTATATAGAAGTTCCTATTGTAGTATGCAAATATTGTAGGTTATTGCCAAGTTCAACAGGTGAGTCTTTAAATTTTAATTTATGTACATACTGTTGAGAACATGCAGGAGGGAGTTATTATCAACAAGGGAATCCACCACCTCCGGTAATGGCACCGCCTATGTATATGTCTGCTCCTCCTCCTAGAAAACGTTCTGGTTTTCTCGAGGGATGGTACGTTTATTATCTACGTAATTTGTTACAGTTTTTTAGTCCTGACTGTTTCGAAATTCTGGTTCCGTAATTGATTATTGATATTTCAGTCTTGCAGCTCTATGTTGTTGCTGCCTGGTGGACTCATGCTGCGATCCGGACCTTATGTTCGTGATGTAGCTCGACTTTAGAACAATTACACGTACGTTAGTGAGTCTGACAGTTTGTATATGCAGTATGAACAAAAAAGGCTTCTCTGTTTTATGGAATGAAATAGTGTATATTTGCAAATTTAGAAAGTTAGGCTATGTACTGCATAAAGTATAATTTTGAAAGTAATATTCTCATTTTTACTTTTTTCCTATCTACAGAAAATAATATTTGCAGTTTATTATTCATCTTCATAGAAACTTTTGTAGGCTAAACAAGAATATAACAAGGCAATACTACACAAGTGTTTGTTCTGAAACGAGAGAAAAACAAATGCATTCAGACTTCTTAACAATTACAGAATGGAAATACAGAGAATAAGTACTAGAACTTGCCAAGATCGTGGCAAGAAAATAACTACTACTCCTGGTAACTACCCACTACTCACTACTAATTCAAAACAGACTCCTACAAATACTCTACTACTGCATGACCAAGTCATGTGACACTTAACAAATTACATAATTAACTTATTAGATAAATATGTTTAGATTAATGTCTAACATATTCCCCCTTAATCTAAACATCTGTCTGGAGATTCTTCACACCCAACAAAGCACGCATCTTTTCAAACTTCACCACTGGTAACGCCTTTGTAAGAATATCAGCTCTCTGCTCCTCAGATGCAACATGTCGAACAATGATCTCACCACGCTCAACACACTCACGGATAAAGTGATAGCGTATGTCTATATGCTTGCTTCTACCATGGAACACCGGATTTTTAGCTAGATCAATTGCTGACCTGTTGTCCACATAAATCGTTACTGGTCCGAGCTTCTCATCAGTTATCTTCCCAATCAAATTTCGCAGCCATATACCCTGACAAGCAGCTCCAGTAGCCGCCATGAATTCAGCTTCACAAGATGAAAGAGCTACACACTTCTGTTTCTGTGAAACCCACGTGATCAGACTTTGGTTCAGGTAAAAAACAACTCCTCCTGTACTCTTACGATCATCTGGGTTACCCGCCAAGTCACTGTCAGAGTACCCTGCAAGCAAATAATTTCCTGTACCTCGACGATATTCAATCCCATAATCCAGTGTGCCTTGTACATAACGAAGGATTCTCTTTACAGCTCCTTGGTGCATGACAGTCGGCCTCTCCATATAGCGACTTACTACTCCAACAGCATATGAGATATCTGGTCATGTGTGAACCAGGTACCTCAGTCCTCCTATTACACTTCTATATGCTGCAGCCTCAATGGTCCGTCCTTTAGTGTCCTTGTCAATCTGAATTCTGGGCTCCATAGGATATTTGACAGGGTTACAGTCTCTCATCCCGGCCTTCTCCAACAATCTCTTCGCATAAGCTGTTTGTCGTAGCTCAATACAATCATCCTCTTGCTTTACTTCAATTCCCAAATAGTGTGACAACCTGCCCAGGTCTGTCATATCAAAAACCCTGTTCATCTCCTTCTTAAACCTGTCAATGTTGGCCTTGCTAGTTCCCGTGACAAGAAGATCGTCAACATACACTCCTACTATCAATGATTCATCTCCTTCGCGCCTTATGTAAACAGCATGCTCATAAGGGCATTTCACAAATCCCAAATCTTCAAGACATTTGTTTAACCGTGAATACCAAGCCCGTGGTGCTTGACGAAGCCCATATAACGCCTTAATAAGCTTGTACACTTTATGCTCCTCACCCTTCTTTTCGAACCCCTGTGGTTGTGTAACATACACTTCCTCCTGAATTTCTCCGTTGAGGAAGGCTGACTTTACGTCTAAGTGATGAACTCCCCAGCCATTCTTTGCAGCTAGAGCAAGTAGCAACCGTACTGTCTCCAAACGAGTAATCGGAGCAAATACTTCCTCAAAATCCACTCCATATTTCTGCACATAACCCTTTGCTACGAGACGTACTTTATGCTTCAATATTTCCCCGTTCGTATCCTTTTTCAGCTTATATACCCACTTAAGTCCAATTGCTTTATGCCCTTTAGGTAACTCAGTTAACACCCAGGTCTGATTTTTCTCAATCGAGTTCATTTCATTCTGCATTGCCTCATTCCACTTTCTTTCGTTTGCTGCCTATTCGAAGCATACGGGTTCTTCAGCATTAAGTAACATCAATTCATCATCATCAAGTTCAACTCTTTCAGCATCCTGGTATACATCACTGAGCAGCCTGAATTTCCTTGGTTCTGTGTCCAAACTTGACACAGAACCCTGTCCTGAGCTCCCACCAGAGTTCCCACCTGACCAGTAATTTGTGCTCACACCCTGAGACTGAGTTGGTGTGGTGACTTCTGTTTCTACAGCACTGTCTTCATCCCTGGAATTAGTAAAAATCCCTTCCACACTAAATGTGTTCTGCCTTGTACTAATTTCTTCATCAGTTTCCATCCATGTCCATCCCTTTGTTTCATCGAACGTCACATCTCTACTAACACACAACGAACCAGAGCTGGGATCGTACAAATGATACCCCTTTGTCCCTGGTTCCTTACCAATATATACAACTACCTTGCTTCGATTATCTAATTTAGTAGTGTGAACTGACGGTACTTTCATGAAAGCAAGACAACCAAAAACTTTAAGGAAGCCAAGGTCTGGTTTATTACCTGCCCAAGCCTCGTAAGGAGTTCTCCCACGCAGTATCTTCGTTGGCACACGATTCAGGACATACACAGAGTGTCTCACTGCTTCACCCCACAACTTCAAAGGTAGCTTCATTCCCGTCAATATACTTCTAGCCATAGCAACCACAGTGCGGTTCCTTCTCTCTACCACCCCGTTTTGCTGCGGGGTGTAGGGAGTAGTGTAATGTCTTGTTATCCCATTTGCAGAGCAGTAGCTGTTAAATTCATTTGAACAAAATTCTCCCCCCCCATCTGTGCGAAATACTTTCACTATTTCTTCCCTTTCATTTTCAACGACTGCCCTGAATTTCTTAAAGGCTTCAAACGCTTCATTTTTCGACTTTAACATGTATACCCACATCTTTCGGCTGAAATCATCGACGAGAAGTAGAAAATACCTGTTCCCTGCACAAGTTTCCGGTGTAATGGGTCCACAAATGTCCCCATGTATGAGTTCCAACACCTTCTTTGCTGCAAAGTTCGTCTGATGTGGGAAAGGCTTCCTGGCTTGTTTAGACATCAGGCATCCCTCGCATATACCTTTTGGTTGCACCAGCCGTGGTATGCCATAAACCATCTCCTCTCTTGACATCATATTCATGGCCTGGAAATTGACGTGCCCCAAACGTTGATGCCAAAGCCAAGAGTCCTCCTCCACCTTAGTACTTAAGCACATACCAGCTTTATCCTCGAGCAACACCTTGTACAACCGATTCGCGGACCTTTGCACTTTCATTAACAGCCTCCCCTTAACATCATAAACCCATAAGTATTCGCCGTGAATAACCACTCTATTTCCTTCCTCCGAGAGTTGCCCCAAACTGATGATATTGCTGCAAAGAGATGGTATGTAGTAGACCTCGCGTAACACCTGCTTTTCTCCATTCTTGCATTCAAAAGCAACTGAACCCTTGCCTTTTATATGAACAACAGATCCATCTCCAAACTTCACACGCCCAGTTACTCCCTCATCAAGCTCATAAAACTTTGAACGTAACCCAGTCATGTGGTTACTTGCTCCGTTATCCAAGTACCAAAGATTAGATTCAGCTTTCTTCTCGGTTTCTGACTTTAGTTGTGGTGTTATGCTTCCTTCATTTAACAACACTATGTCCTTCTCTTCCTCTCCGCATTCAGTTAACAGCAGTGCAGGTTCGTCTCCCTCAACTTGTGTTAAGTTGACCTCCGATTTCTGGTCAGATTTCTGGTCCTTGTCTCGACGTGGTTTTCTACACTCATAGGCAAAGTGCCCAAGAATGTTACAATTGAAACACCTCATCTGGCTACGATCTCTCCCACCACGAATGCCACTACCTATACACGTCTGAATTTCTGATCACTGCTTCCTCTGCTTGCCCACTTTGCCCATTCTTCACGAGTTAGCATTAATTTCCCATCAGGTGACTCACTCTTTAGCCACTCCTCTTCAGTCATCAACAGTTTTCCCCCCTTTTCTTCAGGGACGCTTCTTATCCTCTCATCGTGAGCCTTCAGGCGCCCTATGATGTCCTCAACAGTCATCTCGTCCATCTTTCCAAACTGCTCAATCGTGCTTGCTATAGGCACATACTTTGAAGGAACAGCTCTCAACAATTTCTTGACCACACTAGTCTCATCCACAGTTTCTCCCAACACCCTAATGTTGGTTACTATCCCATATAATCTGATACAGAAATCATCCAAAGATTCTGTCTCCGCCATGGACAGTGAATCCAATTCAGTTCTCAAAGTTTGCACTTTGGCTTCCTTTACTCTGTCAGCGCCAACACTCATGGTTTTGATGGCTTCCCAAGCCTCTTTGGCGGTTTTCTTCTCAGCCACAATCAAGAGTATGTCTTCAGGTAACCCTTGATATAATGCTGCAAGTGCTATCTTGTTGATTCGTGGATCCACCTTTCCACCTTTCTCCTTAGAATCATCTGCTTCAATTGCCCACCATACTCCCTGTGCATCCATATACGCTTTCATCTTTACCGACCAAGCCGTATAATTTGTCCGAGTCAATATTGGGTAACTGAGTCCTAGCGATCCTTCTTTGTTCTTTGTCGTCTCCATGTTCGTAGGTTTGGAGGTGGACATATGAATTGTTGATAGCAGCTCTGATACCAAATGTAGGCTAAACAAGAATATAACAAGGCAATACTACACAAGTGTTTGTTCTGAAATGAGAGAAAAACAAATGCATTCAGACTTCTTAACAATTACAGAATGGAAATACAGAGAATAAGTACTAGAACTTGCCAAGATCGTGGCAAGAAAATAACTACTACTCCTGGTAACTACCCACTACTCACTACTAATTCAAAACAGACTCCTACAAATACTCTACTACTCCATGACCAAGTCATGTGACACTTAACAAATTACATAATTAACTTATTAGATAAATATGTTTAGATTAATGTCTAACAACTTTTACCATTTCTTGGCTATGATTGTTATCATGTTGTATAACTTGTATATACCAGTTGATAGCTAGGGGAGCACATCGCGAACACGCCAAACTGATGGTTTGTGAGTTGTGACGAGCTAGCATTCCTTCGAAGAGATGTAGTGTTCTACCTCACAATTCGACAATTCGTGTATTGATATCTTTTTCGTTTTATTTACGAATTTGTGAAATATTTATATTTATCGAAGATAAGATGAATGTATGCATATGTATAAATATTTTAAAAAATATATATTTGTCCTTGGATTTTTGAAACTTTACTTTCTTATAAACAAAAAGTTCATATTTTAACTAACTTTCCTCACATGACACTACTACTACTTAATAAACTACTTCCTTTATTCCTGTTTGATGTGTCACACCATTCACCAGCATCTGAAATTCACTCCAAATGAACATTACTTCCACCGAATCTAAGTGTTCGTTTGGATCTTAAGATAAATTTGTAAGTTATTTATTTTGGAAAAAATTCGTATTTATATTATTTTTTTAAAAAAATGTATATGTATATGGGAAATTTAATATTTGTTATCTTGCAAAAATATGTTATCTATTCAAAAAAATACATGTATTTCTAATTTTTTTCCAAAATAAATAATTTATTATTAAAAAATAAAATTTCTCAAACAGGTCCTAAATTATACTCCGTATCATAACCACTTAATTTGACTTTTTGCATGTAATTTGAGATAATAGATTTTAGATTAAAATTCAGAAAAAGAAAATTTTATATTATTTTATAATATAAAATACGTGTAAAAATTCAAAACTTCTACTACAGTATTATTTAGAAACAGAATGAATAGCCTAAAAAAAAGTTGAATCTGAGCACGAAAAGCCAACAACATGTTGGTGCAGTGGTTGAGCCACTGGCCTCCTTTTGAAGGAGGTCAGGGGTTTGACTCCTACGTGTGCGTGAGTTTCCTAGTTTGTATTAGGTTTTCTTTCTGTATTTCTCTATTGTATAGGGGCATGGTCTGCGTACATCTACCCTCCTCAGACACCACTTTAAGTTGTATTATAACTGAGTAAGTCTTGTTTGTTTAGTTAGAAAAAGAAAAGATGTATATAGATTTTTAACAATCTTATCTTTGCTTTTGCCCCGCCATACGATTCACTTGCCGGCCGGAGAAGTCAAAACAACCGTTTTGGCTCCGTGAACTTCAAAGCTTAAGCAACCGTTAATCACCAAATTTATCATTAAAACAAAGCACTATTTTCTCATAATTAGATAAACTCGTACATCGATCTTATATTTAACAAGAATTATCTATGCTAACAATATCGAAAAAAATATAAAAATAATTATTTTCATATTTAGAATAGAAAAAATACATTCACATATCCACCCTATATTTAAGAAATATCATAAAAGAAACGGAGAAGATACCAAAATAATGATTTTCATACTTAAGATCAAGCATAAATGACTGTGGTACATACAAAAATTGCATGAGAAGAAAGAGAGATTGTTAAGCTACCAATTTTCTTAAAATCTCAAAATATTAGAAAAGTGAATTTATCAAAATCATCTTATATATTCAACATTTTCACTCACTCAAAATTCATTTATAAATTAAGGTGTTAGAAAAACAAATTTATCTGAATGGTATCACATATTTAACAGAAATAAGAATTTACAAATTATATATATACAATCATACAAACCTTAATATGTACATGCACTTATATATATATACAAGAAGATGCAGATCGAAAACCCTGAAATTCTCAACCCTCAGCACGATTTAACATGTAGTAACAAAGATTTTTTCATGAGATAGATATATCAAGAACAGCATGAGCATGAGAAATTGAGATCTGATCATCGATCTCTCCCACTTTTTCTCTCTATGTTTGTATATCTACATGTATGTATAGTCTGTATAGATATGAATGATAATAAAAGCAGTCCAGTCCACCATCTTTGAATTTTATATAATCTACCGACTGGTGCTGATGGTGGTTGTGCTGAATGTGGACCTGCTTAACAATAAACACAAATATAAACAACAAATTTGTCATTTGTCACCTCGATCACATAACACTTTTAGTATTTTATATTCGACTTAATTGAGGAGCATGGCCTCAATTATAGACCAAATAAAGAAATATACCGTGCTTCACAAAAAAAAAGTGGTGATTTATGTCCACTCTAAATTTATTTTATTTTTTTTTTAAAGGCAAAGATTCAATCATTGATAAAAGGCATTACAGCAGGAAATATCAGGCCAAACCACAAAAACCAGAAAGGCCGAATGAGAAACTAGCATTCCCAAAACAATGCTATCAGGCACCAGAAGAAATACTTAGCATTAGGCACAAGGCTTTAGCAATCAGACTAAGCCACTACAAAAACCAAAAGAAAACTAGAGGTCCGTGTGCTAGAAAGTGACAACAAAACCATGAGAATACGAGAAGATAATCCAGAAGAACCAAGCCAACAAACTATTCCTCCTCTCTTCAGACTAGTAGCAGCAAGACTATCACTCAAACCAGCCGTGTCTTCTAGCTAGCACCATGCATACAAAATTTTATTCCTTCTAATTCCCTCTCGAGCTAAACAGTCAGCACTATTATTCAGCCAGCGACTACATTTATAAATCCGAAAATTTGAGTGAATGAGAGTGTTCAAATTTTCAGGACTCATAAACCAGGGTAGAATTTTTGTAGATTTAACCTTAAGAACAACATCCACCAACTCCTGGCAATCTGACCAGATTATTGTCGTGTAGCTCTTCCAAGAACTGGCACTAATATGTTCTAACAGGAAGAGTAATGCGTTAAACTCACTTAGAAATGGAGTGTCAGCCTTCGTTGGACCAGAAAATATAAAATTTACATTTCCCTCCTTATCTACCAGATAGCCTCCAATGCCAGCCAAAGTGTTATCGCTGTTTGCCAACCAAGCCCCATCGATGAATCCCGTTAGACCCCTGCCAATACTAATTGCATTACCTAGCGCCTTCTTGCTGTTTTTAAGTATCGATCCCCTCGGATCTCTTTTCCAAATTTCAAGGTCATTTTCTCTTAACAACAAAACACTTTCACACCAGTGAAAAGATCTGTACAGAAGGAGCTGTTCAACCATCTTAGAACTGATTTTAGAGTTTTCGAAAATCAACTAATTTCTGGCAATCCAAGTAGTCCAGAGGGCCGCTGCAACTGTGATTTCCCACGAGACTTTGATACTGGGGCTTTTGAAAATAGAGAATACTTTGAGCAGGTTATTATCTGCAATACCAATGTTCCATCAAGATTTGATGAAGCACCACACTTGTTTCGCCAATACGCAATTCCAAAAAATATGTTCTTGTGACTCAATCTCTAGACTACACCATTTACATAAGGCGGAACCAAAAGAATCTCCCAGTCTTTGTTTTAGTAAAGTCGCTGTAGGAAGTGAACCTGTAGCATAACGCCACAAAAAAAGCTTGACTTTAGGTGGAATTCTAAGTTTCCATATGCGCTCAAAGCCTTGCTTAGCCGCAACAGGGTTACTGCTTATTGAAAAATAACAATCCTTTGCAGCTAAAGGCTTAGAGCTTTGAACCCAAATTAACTGGTCTGCTCTATTCACAAACTTGATTTGCACAATGACCTGGGCCAATTTCTTTATCTCTTCTACCTCCCAAGATCTCAATGCTCTATTCCAAAAGGATCTATCCATTATGTTACCTTGAACAAAAAGATCTTTGAACTCGAACAAACTTACTTTCTGCAGCGAAGAAATGGCAAACAATCTTGGAAAAGACTTACTTAAAAAACCCAATTCGCTCCAGTTGTCCAGCCAAAACGAAATGCTCTTACCATCCCCTATTTTCCATTTGAACTCTTTCATTCTTAACATATTCTTGGAAGATGGATTATTAACCACCTCAACTAAATTTGCAAAGAAGTAAGACGAATTTTTATTAGAAAAGAACCTCTCTAATGGGTCATCAAAATTGCAACCATATTTTGCTCTCAGCCAAACATTCCAACTACGATCTTTTTCAGAAATCCATTTCCAGACCCATTTACCCAGTAGTGCGATATTGCGCTGTTGAATATTGGCTACTCCTAAACCCCCCCTCAGACTTTGGCCTTGTAATTTTATCCCACCCAATTAAATGCATTTTCCTACCAGTTCTTCCCTCACCAACACTAGTATTCCAGAAAAAATCCCGTCTGATTTTATCGATTCTGTTGCATACCCCCACTGGAATTCTAAATAAACTTAGCAAGTATGTAGGGAGGCTGTCCAAAGTGGATTGCAATAACACTAACTTACCTGCTTTATTCAATGAACTTGTTTTCCAATTTGCTAACTTCTGAGCAAATCTTCTAATTAGAGGCATCCAGAAAATTTTCCTCCTTGGCGACAAACCAATCGGAGCTCCCAAATACATCAAAGGCCACACACCTTCTTTGCAACCAAGAATCTGAGCTCCTACCTTAACCATGTTCGAATTTGGCAAACAAGAGTACAGACTGCTTTTAGAAAAATTTACTTTTAGACCCGAAAGGAGTTGAAAGCATTGAAGCACTCTTTTAATTGCGTGAATCGCCTCCACTGAACCTTCTAAGAATATAATTGTGTCGTCAGCGAACTGAAGGTGAGTGAGCTGAGCACAATTATTTGCGAATGAAATACCCTTGAAAAAACCCAACGAATTTGCTTTCTTGAGGAGAATGTTCAGGACATGAGCCACCAGGTTATACAACAGAGGGGACAAAGGATCCCCCTGTCTCAGTCCACGACTAGGCTTGAATTCCCGGGAAGGAGATCCATTTATTAAAATTGACAATTTAATTGAGTCAAAATAATTTCTAATCCACGAGATCCATCTTGAACCAAATCCTAGAGCCTGAAGCAAATGAAAAAGAAACTCCCAATTCACCGAGTCAAATGCCTTTTCGAAATCTAATTTTAGTATGAGATCCCCTTTCTTCCTCTTCTTTATCGTGTGATATGCTTCCGAAACCAACAATATACTTTCTACCGCTTGCCTACCTTTAATGAAGGCTGATTGCGTATCATCCACCAATTTAGGAATCATCTGGCTTAGTCTTATAGCCAAAACTTTCGTGAATAATTTTGCCGCAGAATTTATGAGACTGATGGGTCTATAATCACTGACCCCTTTCGGAGTAGTAATTTTTGGGATCAAAGCTATGAATGAGGAATTAAGACCAGGAGGAAATTTGGCACCAATATATAAATCTTGGAAGCATTTAAGTACCTTATCTCTTATCTGAGGCTAGAAAGTTTTAAGACACCCTATATTGAACCCGTCCTGACCCGGGGCTTTTTCATTGGCCATATGATTCAAAGCCCACTCAATTTCAACTAGGTCAAAATCTTGTTCAAGCCAATCTCTGTCATCTTGGGATAACATGGGAGTCACTAAGTCACCCAACTTGAAAACACATGAAGAATTCTTGGAATTGAACAGATCGGTAAAGTGTTCCAAAAAAACCTTTTTAATTGAGTCCAGATTCGAAATCCAACCTCCTTTCCACCAAATTCTGTTGATGTTGTTTCTTTGAGCTCTGCCACGTACTACTTGATGATAGAATTTGGAATTACGATCGCCCTGGGCACTCCATTTGAGTCTTGCTTTTTGCCGTAAAATATCATCTCGAACATTATAGAGGCGCTCTAATTCAGACCTCATAGGAGCTAAATCCGTCGTCAAAAACTTTTTCTGCTCTTCCTCATCCAAAAAAGTTTCTAATTTGTGTATCCTCTCCTCCATCTCACCTCTGAAATTAAGGGACCAATCCTTAATCACCAGTTTAACCTTTTTCAACGTTACTTGGAGATTTGACGAATTTAGGCGATCATATGCCCAAAAATTATGCAGAATACCCTGCAAAGAATCTTCCAATAACCAACTGTTGAAGACTTTGAGCGGTTTAGGGCCCCAATTATGCTGCTTAGGGAAGAAAATTAACTTCTTGTGATCTGAGGGAGTTCTACTTAAACCCTTCAAAACCCATTCTCCTTCGTCGAACCAAGAACAGTCCACTAAAAACCTGTCAAGTCTGCTTTTCCTCCCTTTAGCACCAAACCATGAATATTGAAAATTTAGTGGTTTGACATCTACCAGATTGTTTTGAATAATGAAGTCATTAAACAACATACTATCTCTTGCTCTATATGTGCAGTTTGCACATTCGCTATCATCCCTTATGGCATTGAAGTCTCCCAGCAAGCAAACGGGAAAACCCTCCCCCAACCTCAAGAGCTCGTCCAGTTGCTTCCATAACATACTCTTTTGCTTTGACTTTTGGGGGGCGTAAACATTGAAAATGTTGACCTTTTTTCCCTGTTGCCTTATGTATATTCTATAATTGTTTTAGATTAAAATACTCTTAATTTTCACATGTTAATGTAATCTTACTCAATCTTACAATTATGTATAATTTTCTTTTCTAATAAAATGTTTTAAGAATTTTAAAATTAAATATTATTATTATTAAAAAAATTACTTGTCTTAATTTTATTAGCTCAATTATATCCATGACTTGATAAATATCCAATTCAAAAAATAATAAATACTAAAAAAAGTAATTTTAGATATGTTTTATTATTTAACAAAGTCAAATAATGAGTAGTTTCTTCAAGTTACAATTTACTCACTTCTAATCACTTGTAATGAGTAATTTTAGATATATTTTATTTCAAGATAAGAAAGTTGACAAATTTTAATAAATTTATATAAATTATTATTATTATTATTATTATTATAATTTAAAACTCATGTTTATAATAATAATAATGAAAGGCATATGATGTAGCCTATTTGTATTTCGAGGATACAACTCAACTTAAACAAGATTGTATTAGTAAATAGTATATAGACTGTCACAAGGAATCTCAGAAAGTATTATCTGTCAGAAGAAAGAAGAAAGTCAATCTATAGTTTTGATATCCTACACTGGAAGAAGATTCAGTTTACTGATCATGCCCCAGTTCAGCATTGAAGCAATTGGATTCATTTAGAGTGACAGAGATTATTATTGAGACAGCATCAGTACAAGAAGAATTAAAGAGTGTTAAGAAAGTACATGGATCACAACTAAGAGTCAAAGTGAAGAACAGAGATTGGAGTTAGTCGTTCATGAACCAGACAGTACATCGAATGTCAACAATTATCCAGTGGAAAATTTTCACTACTTACAGTGGTTCATTGAGGTAAATTAAGTATTTATTGGTTTTAATTAGTTCACCTTTAATTGATATAAATCATTATAGTTTATTTAATTAATAAATTAATTCTAAAAGAATTAATTTATTTATTAAATTACTTATTGTATCAATTAAGTCTGAATTAATTAATTAATCATTCGATAGTTAATAAGGTTTGTATGACTTAAAAGAATGATGTGAAACAGCTAAGTCATGATAGTTCAAACAACTAAGTCATGATAGTTCAAACAGCTAAGTCATGATAGTTCAAATTGTTAAGTTATGACAGTTCAAATTGTTAAGTCATGACAGTTCAAACTGTTAAGTCATGACAGTTCAAACTGCTAAGTCATGACAGTTTAAATTGTTAAGTCATGATAGTTTAAATTGTTAAGTCATGATAGGTTAGTCATGACAGTGTATTCTTAGTCATGACAGTGTATCCTTAGTCATGACAGTTGAATCTAAGTCATGATAGCATTACTGATTACATTATCATGACTAACTAGTCATGATAAGTCAAGTGACTAAGCTGAGTAAAAAGAGTCAGTAGCTTTTTTATTCCTTTTGTATATAAAGAGAAGCAGGCGGCTGGACTCAAACAGATATACACGGACACACTTACAGAAAGAAAAAGAAGAACAAAGCATCTCATCTCTTTCATCTTTCAAGCAATTTAATTGCCATAAATTCTTGAGTTCTTTGTATCAAAAATTGTATCCATTGGAACTTAATTATTTGTGATTCTTGTACTACTAGCGAATTAAGTTTCCTAGTTCACAACTTGATATCTTGATTTTTATTAACTAAATTAGAAAAGTTCATGTCGAATTTTCTAATTAGTTATTAATTACTTGATAATCATTTATACTGAAATTGTAACACCTATCAAGTTAATATATTGTTATATTCAACTTGAAAATTTGTTTCAATTAATTCCGCACAAATTTGTCTAAACTAAATTTTATTTAAAGGACAAATTTCGAGAAATTGATATAGATTGTATTCAACCCCCCCCCCCTCTACAATCTTATCGGACCTAACAATTGGTATCAGAGCCTACTGATTGATACACAAATCAAGATCTTATTTTTACTCAATCAAAAATCAAGCTCGAATTTTTAACTCTCTTAAAAATTCATCATGTCTTCAAAAAGCCATTGTTAAGATTCCCATATTTAATAAGGATAATTATGATATGTGGAAAAATAAAATGGAGTTGTTTCTTGATGTTACAAATCCAAAATATTTGTGGGTTTTGAAAAATGGACCAAAAGTTCCTATGGTTCATGAAGAACAAATTGTTACTGATGGAGTTGTTACAACACCTGCTAGAACCTATGAAAAGGATCCTAAGCTATATTCTGATGATGAAAAGGAGAATGCTGGATTGGACAAAAATCTGAGACTCATTCTAATAGATTCCCTGGATGCTGTGATGTATAGCCATGTGATGAATTGTAAAACTGCTAAGCATATATGGGAAACTATTCAGACCATCAATGAAGGAACTGATGAAGTCAAGGAAAATAGACTTCAAATTTTAACCTCTGAATATGAACACTTTAGAGCTGGCCCTAATGAAGGTATTCAGGAAGTGTTTGAAAGGTACAACAAAATAATCAACAACTTGCAAGTTCATGGCAAGCACTATACACAAAAGGAGGTTAACATGAAGTTCTTACTGACCATGCCTACTCACCTAGAACATAGGATAACTGCCATTAGAGAAGCCAGAGACATGAATCAAATTACTCTTGAAAGGCTCTTCGGCATTTTGAAAACCTATGAGTTGGAACAAGTTCAACAGAAAGAAATTCATGGTGAAGGTAGGGTTCCAAGTTCTTCTACAGCTCTAGTGGTTGAGACTCCAAAGGAAGTGGAAGCTAAGGTTGTTCAACCTTGCAGCGCTGACAAGGAACATATTGAAGTTGAGATTAGTCATACACCTGTCAGTCATGATGGTGGAGATTTCTACTCTTTGGAAGAGCTGGATCAGTTGGAAGATGAGTCAATGGCTATGATGGTAAGGCAGTTCAGTAACTTCAGGTTCAGAAGGAATCCCAAGTTTAAGTTCAAATCTAACTACAACAGATTCCAGAGAGGAGGTTCTTCATCCTCTAGTAACAAGGGAGGATACAAAACTGGAACTGTTGATAGAAGCAAGATCAGATGCTTTAAATGTAATGAACTTGGACACTTTGCAACTGAGTGTCATCAACCTCAACAAGATGCAAGGAGAGAGTATGCATCTGGTAAGAAGAACACAAACAAAGCCTATGTGGTACAAGGTAAAAGCTGGGATGACACAGACAGTGATGATGAAGAGTTTGGTAATTTTGCGCTGGTGGCAAATGCTGAAACATCAACTCGTTTTACTACACCGGTAATTCTTACTGACGCTGAGTTGATTCATAGCTTATATAGTTCCATGGGTTGTGCACAGAAAACAATTGAAAGAATAACTCTATTAAACACTAAACTTGAAAATGAAGTGTTAGAGTTAAAAAAGGTGCATGTTAATCAAGATCAGCATATAGAAGAAATAGCTAGACTTAACTACAAAGAAAAGTCGCTTGGAGAATACATGGTAAAACAAGTTGATAGGATTGCTGAACAAGAAACCAGGATTAGAGAACTTGAAACACAGATTAGAGCTTGTTATAATTCTGTTAAAGTTTCTAAAGAACACTTCAACAAACAATCTAGAGAACGAACTGTAGGAATAGGGTTTGGTTACAAAGAAGCTGTTGGTTCTTTGAGCAACCATTCTGCTAATCCTATTCCTGATAAAGAA
Source organism: Kitagawia praeruptora (assembly GCA_037693485.1). Taxonomy (NCBI): domain Eukaryota; kingdom Viridiplantae; phylum Streptophyta; class Magnoliopsida; order Apiales; family Apiaceae; genus Kitagawia; species Kitagawia praeruptora. Next base: position 170,815,827 of record CM075352.1, on the reverse strand, counting down.
AGAGGTATACCACACGTTCTCAAGAATGTTGAAAAACCCATGTTTAAAGAATCTGTTTCTGAACCACCAAACATGTATTCTATTGTGATTCAAGAAGAAATGAGAAATGAGGACAGTGCTAATGGCATAGTCCTTGATAATGATAAATCTGTTAAGGAACCTACAACCAAAAATGTTAAATCTAAAAAGGTTGTTCCTAAAGAACCAGTTAAGTTTGTTGTGTCAACCAGTTCGTCTAAAACTGGGTTAGGTGGTAATAAGTTGAAGCAAAACAATAACATGTCTGACATGCATATCATGCCTATTATTGATTCTTCCCATAAAGCACGTGGTGTTGTGAATTGCATGTCTTGTGCATTTAATGTGATGTCTGCTTACTTTAATGGTAATCATGCATGTGATAATAAGACTGCTCCTCGACAACATATAAATAGAAACAAGCATGTTAGATCAAAGACTGCTAGTCCTCCTCATGTTAGGAGAGAGACATTTGTACTTAAGCCTAAACAAAGTTCTACTAAGGCTGTCTACAAGGTCAAATATCCAGTCAATGAAACAAATGTTATTGCTGCTAAAGAAACATGGATACCCAAGATTAAACAAAAGATTGTCAAATCTGTTTATAGGGTAAAATGTTTGTTGACTAATGGTAAAATTGGTGTTAAGGTGAAAAATGTTGTTTTGCTTGACAAAGGCCAATTCTTTAAGTATTCTGGACCCAATCAAATTTGGGTTTCGAAGAAGGTTTAATCCGTTTATTATTGTAGGGTGTTGAACAGGTTGAACGAGTAACCTGGATCTTGGACAGTGGATGTTCAAGGCATATGACTGGTGACAAAACCCTGCTGACAAATGTGGTGGAGAAGGCCGGCCCAGTAGTTACCTTTGGAGATAACAGCAAAGGTAGAACTGATGGATATGGCAGACTTGAAGCTGGAAATATTATCATTGATGAAGTCTCTTTTGTGAAAGGACTTGAGCACAATTTGCTCAGTGTCAGTCAATTCTGTGACAAAGGATATGAAGTTTATTTCAACAAGAAGAATTGTCTAATTTCACACAAGAGAAATGAAAAGCCACAACTGATAGGAGTTAGAAAAGGCAATCTGTACGTAGCCAATATGAACTCAGGAAGCACTGAAGAAATTACTTGCTTCTACACTAAAGCAACTAATGACGAGAGTTGGCTATGGCACAAGAAACTTTCTCATCTTAATTTCAAAATAATGAATTCTCTAGTTAAAAGAGAATTGGTGAGAGGTTTGCCTTCAATGGAATTCACTTAAGAAGGACTTTGTGATGCATGTCAAAAAGTGATAAGTGGATTTATATCCACTTGGATCGCTTCAATTCGGCTTAAATTGATTGTCTTGGACTCAAGTTTGTTGTAGTTTTGATGTGTTTTGTGTAAGTGTGTAGGTTTGGAAGAATGTTGCTTAAGATCATTGTTTCTGTCACTTTTGAAGTTAAATTCGAGCTTAATAAAGAAGAATGGAGTCTTGTTGTGGTTCACCATGAGGATTCCAAGCATAGAGGATTGAAAACGGAAGAGAACGCAAAAAGAACGGGCGCAAAAGGAGTTAAAACGAAGAAAATCAGCCAAAATCAGCTCCCGGCAGCCACCATCGGCGCATCAGGCGCCCAATCCGAGGCTCCTGCGCCATGAACAGTAACGTCAGCGCGGAGAAATTCTGCCAGATTTTTGTATTTTTGTTTTGGCCATAACTTGAGTTCTACAAGTCCGTTTTAGGCCCGTAAGCAGTCCACGCGAAGCTAACGAGATTCTCTATCATTCTAAAGTGGTCCAGAGGCCCAATTGCAGCTGGAAAGTTCCAGAATTACTGAAGAAAAGGCAGCTACGAATTTCCCTTTAAATCAGAATCAGTTTAGGAAACGTACTTCTATTATAATTCTGATTTGGTATTTTCTTGTTGGGCAAGATGTCTAGAGCCTATATAAACACATCCAACCCTTGTAAAAATAGATCATTAAGATTAAGATTATTAGGAGTAGAACCATTACATATCAATTACTTAGATTTATTTGTATCTTTTCATACTTTGTTTTTATCATGGTTTCACTTGATCCCATGATGACGAGAGGTTCAATTATGAACTAATCGTTGTCATGGGATTCTAACGGATTTATTTATGGAGCTTTAGTATCTTGATGCTTTAAAGATCTGTGTGTGGTGTATAATTGATATCCTCGTATGGTTATGCTTAATTGTTAGATGCGTAGCTAACATCTAATTTGTTAATCTCTTGTGAAGCGAGAGTGAATCTTGAGATTTAGAACTTGCCATGCTAGCATAGGATAGGTTGATGTTTTTACATCATGATTTGTGGCATGATTAGAGATAATATGCTACCTTATGTGATCAATGTGGATAACTTGTTCTTCAACCGTTATGTTTTCAATTTCTATAGAGATATAGGGTCTAAGCATAATTGGTGTCTATTCATCTTCTATCTCTTTTGTGAATGTATGTTTAGTTTGGTATTCGTATACTGAGAAGTAGCGTATACTTGTTTCGTGTTATCCGATCAGATATCATAACCATTGCATATAGTGATTAAAGGCGTCAGATCTAAGCGAAGTATTTAATGAAGTTAGGATTCCATGGTTTTTCTTGCAGAAGTAATTAGATTTAAATTCTCGTTAGTTAGTTAATTCTTAGTTTGTTAATTTACTTCTTAGTTAATTTAGTTTATTAAACTCATATTTGTTATTTGTCTTAGCAGTGAATAATAATCATACATTGTTGCATAGGTGCATCTACTGAATTAAAACCATAACCAGATCTCTGTGGGAACGAACTCGACTTATATCTGTATTACTTGTGACCACGTACGCTTGCGTGATTTAGTGCAAACAAGTTTTTGGCGCCGCTGCCGGGGATCTTCAGTGTTTTATTTTTGGTTTATGTGCTTGTCAATAGTGGTCGTTAGAGTTCACTGACTCGGATTTCTTTTTCTCATCTATTCTTGTAGTTAGTTGGTGTTTCAGGTAATTGACAGAGAGCATTGCCGTTGAAGATGGATTTTCTAAATTACTATGGAGTTCAGCAGGTGGCTAGTGTTTGTGAGCTATGTGCGGGCGCACATGAGGCGTATCAGTGCTGGAGCAACCAAGGTGGTATTCAACAGCCTCAACAATGTGAGCGGTGTTTTAGCGTTCATGATCCCTCACAATATTGTTACAATGAAGGAGTTGATCCATATGTCACTTATGAGGAACAACCATATTTTCAATACCATCCTCAACAGTACCAGCAAGATGTTCCAGATATGTCATATGTCTTTGGTAGTGAAGAGTTTCAACATCAGCAACCTATTCCTACTTTTCAGTCAGATGAGGTTGATGATTTGAAGGAGATTAGGAAGGAGATTAGGATGCTTGCAGAGAATAATGAGAAGCTTATCAAATCTATGGGGACATTAGCTGCTCAAATTTTGAGAGTCTTGGAACAAGAGAATCAGCAATTCATACCAGAAGCAATTCCAGAAAATAACGATGACTTGGAGCAAGGTACTGCATGCTTAATTGAGGAAGACAAATTCCAAGATGAGGTGAGCGTTCCCAAGCCATGTGAGGAATTTGATCATGCTAGGATGGTGGATGATTTGGAGAGGGCATTATTTGGGACAGACACTGATGAGCTGCACAAATTTCGAGAATTGGTATGTGCGTACCAAGAGGCTGAAGAACATGGGAAAGATGCAGGTCTTCTACTTATCTCAGAGTTTAAAGATGGAGGTAGCGCATTAGAGCCAATGGAGGAAGTTCTGTTTGAGGAACCAAAGGCTTCAGCAACTTACATTTATCCTCCTCCAATATATTCAAGCGAAGCCCGCGAGTGTGTGTTGTTCTACAAATTGACAGATTTTGGGTCAACAGATGAAGGCATTGGAAGAGGATATAGTTGCTACACGAATAGGTCAAGCAAGGAGAAGGAGCAAAAAGTGTGCCGCCTAGATGATGATGAAGTATCACGAAGAGATGATCAGGCAAACTATTATCATCCTTAATGGAGGCTTGGAAGTAACGTCAAGCTATTGACGTTAAAGAAGCGCTTCTTGGGAGGCAACCCAAGGTATGTTTTCTACTTTCCCTTGTATTTACTTCCATTCAATGAGGACATTGAATATTTCAAGTTTGGGGGTGGTTTGGGGGATTAGTAGTTGTTGTTGTATTATTTGTTCATGTAGGATTTCATGCTTTGTATATTAGTAGTAGTAAATTATGCATTTATGTTTGTGTTATCTACGTTTGTTTCATATAGGACATTCTGTTTTTTATTTTTGTATACCATGTGAGTTCATAATAGTTTGCATTTGCACCCATGCTTGATAGGAATTTTGTGTTGTTGACGCTTTTGATTGAGAAGTGATATGCTTTGTTCTTGTGCACACACATACACTAGTAAGTTGAAGCTAGTAGACTTATTGAATGTTGTAAGTGATTAGAAGGACATGAATATTTGCAAGATGATTTAGTTTGCATGCTTTGAATACAAGTCGATGCGTTAAAGAGATTTTTTTGCTTGGGATTGAGTATGTTTTTCCACCAAGTGAGTTTTTGAGCCTTATTGCATATTTGTTGCAATTTATTCGTTTGCTTGAGTGTCCACGGATTGTTTGCATTGCTAGCAGTTGTTTGAGGTCTTTCTTGAAACGCATGACATTATTTGACGATTAAAATGATAAAGGCAATTAGGAATAACAGCATATTTTCCCATATTACCACACCATATTTACATGATCAATTAGTTAACCCGTTGAGCTTAATCATATTTTTTCGGTGACATACCACATTACTTGCCTAGACCTTTTTCTTGTATTTGCCTTACATTAATTTGAACCCACATTGTCAAAGGCTAGAAGAGTGCTTAAGGGAGTAATAAGGTGTGCAAGGAGGGGTTTATTGTTGGTCTTACTTTTGGGGGAAATATTGAAAATTGGGTTTGTTTACTTGATAGTCGGCATGTGTAATAAATTCATGGGATCATTGTTATTGTTTATATTATTGTTGGTGTTATATTTAGCTCTCGAAAAAAGAAAAAAAGAAAAAGAAAAGAAAAAAAAATAGATATATATTATGAGAGCATGTTTGTGTTTGTTGTGATCCTATTTCAGTCGACTAGTCGAGCGTTTTTGTTGGAAGAAAAATGATAGATTGTGTGGGGGGGAAATAGGGTGTTGTGTATGATTTATTATGGTACTTACTAGCTTTTGATACTTCACCTGATTTGGCTTATTTGACATACCTTGTCCCTAGCCCCGTTACAACCCAAATAAAGACCTTTTGATTATCGTTATTGATGTATGTTGTGTTAAGAGTTAGATTGATACCAAATGTCAAGCATGCTTATGATTTGTTGGAATTGAGTGATACACTTACCCTTGTTCTTGAGTGAATATTCTTTTGTGAGTGTTTGCCTGTTTTTGCGTATGAGATCCCGAGTTTTGTCTCAAAGATGTACTCTTGTAGGCTTAGCATGTTTACTAACTTATTCTTACACTTGACATGGACTTGTGAGAACTTATGCATGTTCATTGAGTAGACTATGTGAATACTTGCACTTTCGACACCAAGACATTGCGTATTTACTTTGATTCTTAAGTTGATATGGCATGAGATGATTTGACGGTATGGTAGGATATTAGTAAATTATTTGCATTTTTCATATTAGTTGCATTCATGCATTGCATTGCATTAGGTTAAATGGATTTTGTGGGTACATTCGCTATAGGCCCTCACGAGACCTTACTCGTCCACTAGGGTTGCCTAGGGGTTTAAAGGGCTTGTTGCATATGCCAAATGCAACCGTGATCACCTACGGAAGTGGTACTAATTAGTTAGTTAGTTGTAATTGTTTATGCTTGAGGACAAGCATCGGTTTAAGTTTGGGGGTGTGATAAGTGGATTTATATCCACTTGGATCGCTTCAATTCGGCTTAAATTGATTGTCTTGGACTCAAGTTTGTTGTAGTTTTGATGTGTTTTGTGTAAGTGTGTAGGTTTGGAAGAATGTTGCTTAAGATCGTTGTTTCCGTCACTTTTGGAGTTAAATTCGAGCTTAATAATGAAGAATGGAGTCTTGTTGTGGTTCACCATGAGGATTCCAAGCATAGAGGATTGAAAACGGAAGAGAACGCAAAAAGAACGGGCGCAAAAGGAGTTAAAACGAAGAAAATCAGCCAAAATCAGCTCCCGGCAGCCACCATCGGCGCATCAGGCGCCCAATCCGAGGCTCCTGCGCCATGAACAGTAACGTCAACGCGGAGAAATTCTGCCAGATTTTTGTATTTTTGTTTTGGCCATAACTTGAGTTCTACAAGTCCGTTTTAGGCCCGTAAGCAGTCCACGCGAAGCTAACGAGATTCTCTATCATTCTAAAGTGGTCCAGAGGCCCAATTGCAGCTGGAACGTTCCAGAATTACTGAAGAAAAGGCAGCTACGAATTTCCCTTTAAATCAGAATCAGTTTAGGAAACGTATTTCTATTATAATTCTGATTTGGTATTTTCTTGTTGGGCAAGATGTCTAGAGCCTATATAAACACATCCAACCCTTGTAAAAATAGATCATTAAGATTAAGATCATTAGGAGTAGAACCATTACATATCAATTACTTAGATTTATTTGTATCTTTTCATACTTTGTTTTTATCATGGTTTCACTTGATCCCATGATGACGAGAGGTTCAATTATGAACTAATCGTTGTCATGGGATTCTAACGGATTTATTTATGGAGCTTTAGTATCTTGATGCTTTAAAGATCTGTGTGTGGTGTATAATTGATATCCTCGTATGGTTATGCTTAATTGTTAGATGCGTAGCTAACATCTAATTTGTTAATCTCTTGTGAAGCGAGAGTGAATCTTGAGATTTAGAACTTGCCATGCTAGCATAGGATAGGTTGATGTTTTTACATCATGATTTGTGGCATGATTAGAGATAATATGCTACCTTATGTGATCAATGTGGATAACTTGTTCTTCAACCGTTATGTTTTCAATTTCTATAGAGATATAGGGTCTAAGCATAATTGGTGTCTATTCATCTTCTATCTCTTTTGTGGATGTATGTTTAGTTTGGTATTCGTATACTGAGAAGTAGCGTATACTTGTTTCGTGTTATCCGATCAGATATCATAACCATTGCATATAGTGATTAAAGACGTCAGATCTAAGCGAAGTATTTAATGAAGTTAGGATTCCATGGTTTTTCTTGCAGAAGTAATTAGATTTAAATTCTCGTTAGCTAGTTAATTCTTAGTTTGTTAATTTACTTCTTAGTTAATTTAGTTTATTAACCCATATTTGTTATTTGTCTTAGCAGTGAATAATAATCATACATTGTTGCATAGGTGCATCTACTGAATTAAAACCATAACCAGATCTCTGTGGGAACGAACTCGACTTATATCTGTATTACTTGTGACCACGTACGCTTGCGTGATTTAGTGCAAACAAAAAGGCAAGCTAAAGAGGGCAAGTCACAGGAGCACTGACACATCTTCAATAACTGAACCATTACAATTACTTCATATGGATTTGTTTGGTCCAGTTAATGTGATGTCCATGTCAAGGAAGAGATATGCTCTAGTGATCGTTGATGATTTTTCGAAATACACATGGGTCCTGTTTTTGAATTCTAAAGATGAGACTCCACAACTGGTGATTGATCACATCAAGTTAATTGAGAGAGATTCTACATATCCAGTGAGAACTATAAGATCAAATAATGGAACTGAATTCAAGAATGCAGTTCTGAATGATTTCTGCACTGAGAAGGGTATAACCAGACAATACTCAGCTCCAAGAACTCCTCAGAAAAATGGAGTAGTGGAAAGAAAGAATAGAACCTTGATTGAAGCTGCACGTACTATGTTAAGTGAATCAAGGCTTCCATTGTACTTTTGGGCTGAAGCTATCAACACTGCTTGCTATACCCAGAATCGAACTCTAATCAATAAAGACCATATGAAGACACCCTATGAAATTATGGTTGATAAGAAACCATCACTCAAATACTTTCATGTATTTGGGGCAAAATTCTTTGTGCTTAAAGAAGGTGATGATCAAGGTGGTAAATTCGATACCAAAGCATTTGAAGCAATTTTTATTGGTTATTCAATGAGGGCATACAGGGTGTATGTGATTGATGAATAGAAGATGATGGAAAGTGTCAATGTAACATTTGATGACACTAAGCTCCCAAGTATCCAAACTGAAGATTCATCTGAAAAGCTATCTTTTGATGATATGACAGATCCAGATTCAGATGATGATAATCCACCTGATGTTTTTGTTGATGCTACTACTAACAATGATAATGATGATGATCAGGGTAATGGTGGTGAAAACAATGATAATAATGAAGATACACCTGACACTCCTGAACATTCATCTAGTCAACCTGGCAACAACTCAGGGGGAGATAATGAAGGATCAACTAGTCATACTCAACATCATAATGAAGAACAAGGCGAATCATCAAGATTAAATCTTTCAAGACAAACAGTTTGGAATAGAGCTCATCCTTTTGAGCTGATTATTGGTGATCCAGATGTTGGAGTCAAAACTAGAAGTGCTACTCAAAATCAATGTAACTATTCAGGGTTTCTATCTGAAATGGAAGCTCTTTCTGATCCTGATTGAGTAATTGCTATGCAAGATGAACTCAATCAATTCAAACAACAAGAAGTATGGAAACTGGTACCCAAACCCAAAGACAGGAAAGTGGTTGACACAAGGTGGGTATTCAGAAACAAGCTAGATGAAGATGGTACAGTGACGAGAAATAAAGCAAGACTGGTAGCAAAGGGTTATTCACAAGCTGAAGGAATAGATTATGATGAAACCTATGCTCCAGTGGCAAGACTTGAGGCTATCAGAATATTCTTGGCATTCGCAGCATTCTCAAACTTTAAGGTTTATCAAATGGATGTCAAGAGTGCCTTTCTGAATGGTAAGCTAGATGAAGAGGTATATGTAGAACAGCCCCCTGGCTTTGAAGATCCAGAATTCATGGACTATGTCTACTTTCTCTTCAAGGCTATCTATGGTCTTAAGCAAGCGCCAAGAAAATGGTATGACACTCTCTCTGAATTTTTACTTGAAAATGGTTTAGTTAGAGGTGTCATAGACAAAACTCTCTTCACAAAGAAACATAAAAATGATACAATATTAGTTCAAATCTATGTGGATGATATAATATTCGGGTCTACTAATGATCTTCTTTGCAAGAAATTTGCTAAGTTAATGCAGGGTAAGTTTGAAATGAGCATGATGGGTGAGCTGAAGTTCTTTCTTGGATTGCAAGTAAGTCAAAGGACAGATGGAATATTTATCTGTCAATCCAAGTATGTCAGAGAGCTCCTCAAGAAATATCAAATGGAGGACTCATCTTCAGCAAGAACACCATCATCTATAGCTGTCAAATTTGGAGCATGTGAAAATTCTGCTAAGGTAGATATCACAAGCTACAGAGGTATGATAGGCTCATTACATTACCTTACTGCAAGTAGACCAGATATTATGCATGCTACATGTTTGTGTGCAAGGTTCCAATCGGATCCTAGAGATGTTCATCTCATTGCTGTTAAACGAATCTTGAGATATCTTAAGGGTACGCCTAACTTAGGCATCTGGTACCCTAAAGATTCTGGTTTTAATCTTGTTGGATATACAGATTCAGATTATGCAGGAAGTGTTGTAGATAGGAAAAGCACCTCTGGGAGTTGTCAATTCCTAGGTGGCAGGTTGGTTTCCTGGTACAGCAAGAAACAGCAAACAGTTTCCAACTCAACAGCTGAAGCTGAATACATAGCTGCTAGAAGCTGTTGTGCACAGATTTTGTGGATTAGGAATCAGCTAAGGGACTATGGCTTTGTACTTGACAAAATTCCTATCTTGTGTGACAATACAAGTGCCATAGCAATCTCCAACAATCCTGTGCAGCATACGAGGACAAAGCACATTGATATCAGGTATCATTTCATTAGAGAGCATGTCATGAATGGTACCGTGGAGTTACATTTTGTACCCACGGAAGAACAAACAACAGATATTTTTACTAAGTCTCTTGACGAATCCACATTCACAAGAATTGTTGGTGAATTGGGTATGTTAAATAGTCCTAGTAATTAAACTAGTTAATATCTGAGGTTTGCTCTTTAATAATTTATAAGTGATTACTTTGTAAATATTTGTTATTAAAATCACTTGTATAATTATTTTATCAACTTATTTTCTTGCTTGTTAATTCTTAAATCATTGTCATTATCTTTTTAATATATTCCTACTTACTTCTTTTAATTTTAGAATATTTTTAATTTTCTCTAAAAAAATATTTTTCTCAAATTTTACAAGTTGAAATTAGTGTGAAATCTATTTTTGTTGAAAATTACTTTTGAATATTTGTGTTGATTTAATAAGTCATATTTTCTCTTTAAATGATTTTCTATAAGAAAGTTACTTTATTAAGAAAATATATAGTGGGTGTTTGGGGTATCTTAAAAAATGTAACTTATGACTTATAAGCACTTATGTCATATAAGTGATAAGTAGAGCATAACTTATAAGTCAGTAAAGTGTTTGGTAAATCAGAACTTATAATCAGTAAACTGTTTGGGTAAATTAGAACTTATAAGTTAACTTTTTTTCTATAATTTTCAAAATATTTGTTTTTTATATTTAACAATGGATGTCAATGAATAGATCTCGATGAATAGAGAAATTTGAGATATACATATCAATTTTCTAATGAATGAATCGAGAGATATATGATTTTGAAGATTTGAAGGATATTATATATTGCGTATATCGAGAAATAAGTTATAAGCATAAGTTGAATGTTAGGATTTCCTAACATTCAACTTATGGGCTTATAAGTTATAAGTTGAGCCAAAACTTATTTTGGCAAACACCCCCCATAAGTGCTTATGGCCTTATAAGGCATAAGTTAACAGTAAAACGGAAAGCCAAACAGGCCCATAGATTTATTAATTTACTACAAATATTTATGTAAATAGTTAATAGTTTATTAAATGGTTTGTAGTGTTTGTCCTTTTGTTATTAATGTTTGATTTCGTAAAAAGGATAACCTATGGTATTTTTAGTATTTTCTTATTTTCTATTTAGCTGTTTTTAAGTAGTTATATTGTTGTAAATATTTTTGTAAATTATTTTCTTTTATTTCTAATATTCTGTAAATATTATTAATACAGTTATTTTTTAATATAAAAAAATCGTATTTTTTTTCTTCTTTCTTTTTCGTTTTTATTTTATCTAATTATTATGTATATTATTTCTTATTTTTGAATATTATTTTTCATGTGTATATAAATAGTTTGTATAGTTTTTCAGTTTAGTCACTATACTTTCAAAACTTACAAACAGGTCACTGTATTTGGTTCTTTTGTTGTTCTTCTGTTTGACACACACATAACCTGCAGTTTTAATTCAATTTCTTTGTTGTGTTGTTGTTGACAGACTTTCTTATATAGGACCATTATTAGTATCAAAATGGTATATGTCAATTCAATTGTTTAGGAACTAACGTTTGATTTCAAGTTCTAACAATTGGAAGACAAGACCTAACAAGTGTTAACAAGTGGTAATAGTTGGTATCTAACATACAGGATCTAAAACATGATAAAATAGTGTTGTTTGTATTGGTTTGAACATTAACTTACATTAATTCGATTAATTTATTAATTGAATTTTTGCTTATGTTTTTGTTTAGTAAAACCGGCTCAAGATCTATATCTTTCCTAACTCAAAATTTCTTTCTACAGATGTGATTGCTTACATTGTAAATCTTTTGAAATCACAACTGTATATCATTCTATCTCTATTGCTCATATTCTGTGATGCAGGTTCATCTACATGGAATTTTGTTTTCTCACATGATTAGTCATAAGGTTGTAAACCCAACAACTTTTATCCCAGACTACAGTCAAACTCAAACACATTCTGACTTACCCTCTAAATGGAAGTAACCTATCAGACTAGAGGTCACCGGGGAGTAACTGCACATGATGCAGCAAATAAGGATGTGTGGGATATTCAGTTGGAGAGTCACTACCTTATACACTAATCAAAATATTTCATATGCACAAAGTGAGAATGCACACACTAAGGATGAATTGACGGAAACCTGTAATCCAACCATTTGACGGTTAGGATTATAAGTTATAGGTTCTTTAATGAACTAAGTGTCTTCACAGACATTAGAAGGGAATCTTGATCTCAATGATAAATTTATAGATCATTGTTTACCTTCCCAGAATTCAAATCTAGAACCTTTAAAAGGGAAATTAGCAACTTGTAGATTATGACTCAGATTCGTCTAACGAGTCCAACGAGGATTTGGGATTTGCGAACTCCCATTGCACCATCACTGACCTCTCTTGAAGGGGCTAGGGTGATTTTTCCTTGCAGGTACACTAAAGGATGTTGGAGCTATGAGTGATATGAGTGATACACTAGTGAGCAAGAGTGTAAACACAAAGAGAAGTGAAACACTCAACACAATTGAGTGGAGAGAAGAGTGAAACACTTGTGAGGTACACTAAACACTATCACACACTCACAGTGAGGAAGAAAGTAAAACTTCCTTTCCAACAAAGAACTCTATAATTGGTACAACTACTTTGTCAACTAGTTGATTGGAGGATTCCTCAACTAAGGGGGAGAAGTAAAAAGGTACAAGAAAAAGGAGAGTAGGTTAGAAAGGGGGAGCATTTACAGACTGTGCTTAGGAGGATAAGCAAGTCAAGTTACTAAGGGGGAGATTTAGATGGAGAAGTGAGGGGACTTTCAGTTGTTGTGTTGAAAGTGGAGATATAAGGAGGAGTACATCACAATACTATTATATTAGTCTTTCAATGTACTATGTATAAAGGCTAAGTGGAGGAGTAGTAGATTTCCCAGAAATTATAGAAATGGTATTGATTCACCATTGTCTACATAGTAGGAACAATTGTTTTTCTTAAGTGAGAAAAGTTGTGTCAGAAAAGGGAAGTGATTGTAAATCAAGAACTGCTGATAATCACCAATGTAAGATGTGAAGGATTATCAGGCAGAGATATGAAGAATCAGAAATGAAGATGAGTTATCTACTGAAGAACGGTTCAGTGCTAGAGGAACAATCATCTATCATTTCATCAACTGAGGATTCTGGAATTGTTAAATCTAAACCAGAGAAATTTTTTTATGTACTATTTACTAAGCTCTTAAATGCATAATCTTTTTCTTGTTTAAGTGAGTTAGTTGAGTTATCCTCTAGATATTTGCTTGTTATTGTCTAACAAACAAATAGGGGGAGATTGAAAGGCATATGATGTAGCCTATTTGTATTTCGAGGATACAACTCAACTTAAACAAGATTGTATTAGTAAATAGTATATAGACTGTCACAAGGAATCTCAGAAAGTATTATCTGTCAGAAGAAAGAAGAAAGGGTCAATCTATAGTTTTGATATCCTACACTGGAAGAAGATTCAGTTTACTGATCATGCCCCAGTTCAGCATTGAAGCAATTGGATTCATTTAGAGTGACAGAGATTATTATTGAGACAGCATCAGTACAAGAAGAATTAAAGAGTGTTAAGAAAGTACATGGATCACAACTGAGAGTCAAAGTGAAGAACAACGATTGGAGTTAGTCGTTCATGAACCAGACAGTACATCGAACGTCAACAATTATCCAGTGGAAAATTTTCACTACTTACAGTGGTTCATTGAGGTAAATTAAGTATTTATTGATTTTAATTAGTTCACCTTTAATTGATATAAATCATTATAGTTTATTTAATTAATAAATTAATTCTAAAAGAATTAATTTATTTATTAAATTACTTATTGTATCAATTAAGTCTGAATTAATTAATTAATCATTAGATAGTTAATAAGGTTTATATGACTTAAAAGAATGATGTGAAACAGCTAAGTCATGATAGTTCAAACAGCTAAGTCATGATAGTTCAAATTGTTAAGTTATGACAGTTCAAATTGTTAAGTCATGACAGTTCAAACTGTTAAGTCATGACAGTTCAAACTGCTAAGTCATGACAGTTTAAATTGTTAAGTCATGATAGTTTAAATTGTTAAGTCATGATAGGTTAGTCATGATAGTGTATTCTTAGTCATGACAGTGTATCCTTAGTCATGACAGTTGAAGCTAAGTCATGATAGCATTACTGATTACATTATCATGACTAACTAGTCATGATAAGTCAAGTGACTAAGCTGAGTAAAAAGAGTCAGTAGCTTTTTTATTCCTTTTGTATATAAAGAGAAGCAGGCGGCTGGACTCAAACAGATATACACTGACACACTTACAGAAAGAAAAAGAAGAACAAAGCATCTCATCTCTTTCATCTTTCAAGCAATTTAATTGCCATAAATTCTTGAGTTCTTTGTATCAAAAATTGTATCCATTAGAACTTAATTATTTGTGATTCTTGTACTACTAACGAATTAAGTTTCCTAGTTCACAACTTGATATCTTGATTTTTATTAACTAAATTAGAAAAGTTCATGTCGAATTTTCTAATTAGTTATTAATTACTTGATAATCATTTATACTGAAATTGTAACACCCATCAAGTTAATATATTGTTATATTCAACTTGAAAATTTGTTTCAATTAATTCCGCACAAATTTGTCTAAACTAAATTTTATTTAAAGGACAAATTTCGAGAAATTGATATAGATTGTATTCAACCCCCCTTCTACAATCTTATCGGACCTAACAAATAATATTAAAAGGATACCTATAAAAATAAAAGAATTCATCCCTAACACCGTTCTACCATCCTTTTTAAGCAAGTAGAAGTATATAAAATGAACTATATAATAATAAATAAAATAAAAGATTAAGGGTATTTTAGTAAAATGCATAGAAAAGGGTGTGCATGAATAATTTTAGGGAGCACCCAAAAAAAATAGATAGTGTTGTGTTCTAACTATTTTTTTAAATAAGTAGATGAGTATATTTAATTTATGACTTAATTACAATGTAATGGTTGAATGATATTTGAGTCACTTTTGTGCAAAAATAAAATAGTTTAGATCATCCTCCTACAATTAAGTTTTTTTTTATTTTTGTTCCAAAATATTTGTCCACTTTATATTTATATACATACTAGTTTAAAACCCGTGCGATGCACGGACTTTTTTAATTTTAAATAAATTTTTTCATTAATTTGACTTAATTTCTTTAAAACATGATTTTCGGAGGTTTAAAGTTTTAAATGAGATGATTTGATAATAATTATATAAATGTTATCCGCGATATTTCTAGAAAAAGAGATATTTTAGTTATAAAATATAGAAAAGAAGGTAGGTTTTAGTTAAAAAGTATAATCGATTAATTATTAGTAATTATAAAATTATTATTTTATTTTATTAAATAGAATCGTCCGTGATATAATTGGAAAAAGAGAGATCTTAGTTAGATAATATTAGAAAGGTAATATGTTTTAGGTAAAAAAGGTAATTCATTAATTTATAGTAATTATAATTTGATATGTTATTTAACTAAATAAAATTGTTTATAGTGTTTTTAGAAAAGGAGAAATTAAAGTTGCCCGTGATATTTTTAGAAAAAGAAGGATTTAGTTAGAAAATATAGAAAAGATAATACGTTTTAAATGAAAAAGGTACTCGTAGAGTTTTTAAAAAAGGAGAAATTTTAGTTAGATAAAATATAAAAGATATTGTGTTTTACCTTAAAAGGGAAATTAATTAGTTATTGAAAAAGAAAAATGTAATGTGGTTAACCTGAAAATGGAAATTGATTAGTTATTAGAATGAATTTTATATGTAATTAGGTAAGGGTAATTAGGTAAAATCAATAGGTACCGTATCGACCGACCAAATTTTTATTATTTCGGTTATTATAATATAGTATAGATTTAAGTATGGATAATTACGTAAAAAATTCAAGTTTGAAAATGAGATATTTCAATTAAAAATTATAAAAAAATATTACCATTTAGTTGGAAAAAGTTAATTAATTAGCTATTAGTAAATATAATATTATTAGTTTATTTCATTAATTAGAACGACTATATTTTTGGAAAGAAAAGATTTTAATTAGAAAAGTTAGAAAAGATAATAGCTGAAAAAGGTAATTGGTTAGTTATTATTTAGGAGAAAATGAGATATTTTAGTTGGAAAAGATAGAAAAAATATTATCTTTTAGCTGAAAAAAATAATCAGTTAGTTATTAGTAATTTTAATATTATTAGTTTATTTCATTAATTAAAACGATCATATTTTTGGAAAGAAGAGATTATAGTTAGAAAAGAGGTAAAGGTAGAAAAGGTAATAGCTAAAAAAGATAATTAGTTAGTTATTATTTAGAAGAAAATGAGGTATTTTAGTTAGAGAAGATATTACCTTTTAGCTGAAAAAGGTAATCAGTTAGTTATTAGTAATTATAATATATTATTTATTTCAATTAGAACGATCATGTTTTTGGAAAAAATAGATTTTAGTTAGAAAAGTTAGAAAAGGTAATAGTTGAAAAAGATAGTTGGTTACTTATTATTTAGGGAAAGTGTTGGGAGAATTTTTAAAAAAAATAGATTTTAGTTAGAAAAGTAAAAAAGGTAATAGCTGAAAAAGGTAGTTGGTTAGTTATTATTTAGGGGAGTGTGAAAAGATTGTTTGTGTTTTGTTTTTTAATAAGTAAGTAAAATAATTAATGGTAATAAAGTAAAACAATTAAATAAGGTAAGTATTATGAAAAGATAATTGGTTAGTTATTATTTAGAAGAAAATGAGATATTTTAGTTAGAAAATATAGAAAATATATTATCTTTTAGCTGGAAAAGGTAATCAGTTAGTTATAAGTAATTATAATATATTTGTTATTTCATTAATTAGAACGATCATGTTTTTGGAAAAAATAGATTTTAGTTAAAAAAATTAGAAAATGTAAAAGATGAAAAAAGTAGTTGGTTAGTTGTTATTTAGGGGAAGTGTTGGGAAGAGTTGCGTGTGACTAATGGTAATAAAGTAAAACAATTAAATAAGGTAAGTACTGTACCGTACCGTACCGTACCAAAATTAACTTTCAATGTTTTGTCTTTTATAATATAGTATAGATTTTGAAATATATCAAATGTATAATTTTGCTAATTATATTCAAATTTTTTTATGAATTAAAATTAAAATGCTAAACTTTAATATATAAATGAAAATTTAAAACAATTTCATACACATTTCAAAATTAAAAATTTCAAATTGCATTAAAATGAATAAGCAATTTTGGCCCGGAAGGAATATCATACACCTTTTTCTTTACCAGATATTTTTATCCATCATTGTATCACATGAAATGGAACAAGTGTTTGTTTAAATTGGAGATTTTTATCTAATTAATGATAATAGATTAATAGATATAAAATTTCAAAATAAATATGTATTAAAATGTTAATTATATTTTTGTAAATTGAAATTTTATGATTCAAATTCCAAACCATCCTTAATCTCGATAGTAAATTACATTTAAGTAAATGATTAAGAATTTAAAGTTATTTAAATTATTAATGATCGTTATTGATGAATTTTTTTGTGAAAGTATAGTCGTAAAAGTCAAATGGAATTATTTAATTTTGAAAAATGTTAAAAATACCAAATTTGGTAAAATAAATTATAAAATATCATATTTTGATGGGTTAGAAGTTAACCAAATATAATGAGTTCGTATATTATCCCCATCCATATAAATAAATAAAAATAATTTATATTATCATATTATTTAACGTTAACTTAATTTATGATAATTTTTTATACATAATTTTATATTACTTACATTATTTGTAACTTAAATTAAATTAGAATTTAATTAGATCGATTTCAAAAACAAAAAAAAAATTTAATTAGATCCGATTAGGAATCCGTATGGATTGTTATTAGGATACTGGACTAATGCTTTATTGAACCAGTTCAGCCTAGGGGTGAACACGGGGCGGGTTAAGGGAAAAAATAACTCAACTCAATTAGTATGGGTTTTTTAAAAATTAACCCATTCAACCCACGGTTTTGGACGGGGCGAGTTGGTCGGGTTTTGAACGGTCCGGGTTGGGTTAAGGCGGGTTGGTCGGGTTGCAAATCGAAAGAATTTTGCAGAAAATGAAGAAAATTCTGCCCAGAAAATGCAGAAATTCTGCCCAGAAAATGCAGAAATGTGTTGCAGAATGTAAAAAATATGTTGCACAATGTTACAGAATGTAAAAAGTGTTGCAAAATGTAAAAAATGTGTTGCAGAATGTGCTGCAGAATGTAGAAAGTGTTGCAGAATGTAGAAAATGCAATAAATGAATGCAAAAAACTGTAGAAAATATTTAATCAATATGCATTGTATGTATCCTATCAAATCACACACACTTATTTATTTAACTGTGTGTTTGATTCTATTCAGTTAAAGAACAGATCCGTATTCTATCCTATCCTATCATGGCTACTGTTGCTCCTCCTGCTTCTGACATTCCGGGATCTCGAATTTTGCTTGCAAGTCCAAGATCTATCGGATGACGAAAATATGGAGAGGTATTGAAGAGGAAGACGAAAACGACGACGATGATTCGCCCATTGCTTCTAACAAACGACGTCGTCTCCGCCAACTTAAAGAGAACTGGATACAGTACTTCCATGGAAACGTGAGATCGAGTTTGAATCGGAGCTGGATTCAGAAAGAAGTGATGCCGGAAAGTGTGTTTCCGAGTGGTGGTGTGAGAGTTCCGGTGAAGCCTCATTTAGGTGAAGCGGTGTTGTATTAGGGGAAATTTTTTGACGAGGATTTTAGGGGAATTGATTAAGGAAACTTGTTAATTTTTGGAAGTTTCAAACCTAAATATTGACTGCAGTAAATATGCAGTGTATGGCATATCAATTATATCCTGATTTGGTGCCAATTTGTTGGCTGATTTTGTGCCTTCATGGGAGTGCCATGTTTGATGGTTTTTTGGACCATATTTGGTAATTTATTATTTGTTGTCAATGGACAAATTTATGTCATTTTGTTGACTTTTAGTATGGTTAAATGTTAATTATATTTACAACTATTTAATTATATTTATAACTATTTTCAATTTTAATTAAATAATAATAAATTAAGTATCTAACCAAAGGGATCCCCTTTGGTTTAGATTCCTATACTTGATACTAAATCATATGTTTGTTTATATATTTATGTTAATAATATTTATAAAATATTTGGTAAATAATTTTGCGGACTACTTTTCGTTTGTTGATTTTATTCACTTTTCGCAGGGCCATTCTGGTTGAATAGAGTATAATAACAAGACAGATGGGATGACCTGAAGTGATGGAATAATCTAGATGTGAAGGAAAATAAAGTTAGGATGCAGCAAAAACTGATGATATTTGGGACTTACAATAGCAACTATTAATTCTGTTTATTTCTTGGAAATTTGTAAAACAATGTACTTTATATTTTGAGGGCACTCTTTTTTCCCTCTTGAGTTTTTTCCACAGGGTTTTGCTCTTGAGGGTTTTTAACGAGACCTTTTTATTGTGGGATTTTATTTTCAGATTTGAAGGTTTTATTGTCTAAATGTCCGGGGGCAACATGCGTGCTCTTCGGTTAGATGATGAATTTTCTTGATCGAAAAAATCCTCTTGTACTTCGATACAATTCATGAATGAGAAATTCACCTTTACAAAGAAAAATTATGCATTGTATGAAAACGGGTTGGGACGGGTTGAGACAGGTTAAAATTTGTTAAACCATAACCTAATCCAATTAGTACATGTTTTTTAAAAATCAACCCGTTCAACCCGTGAGTTTGGACGGGCGGATTCGGGCAAAATAATTGACGGATTGAGCATGTTGGGTAAATTTTGTTCACCCCTAGTTCAGCCTATATCCCATATTCCCATTTCAGTTCAACATGTCATCCCATTTCAAATTCACATACATGCATTTCAAATTTACGCCAAATGGACAAATATGTCTCCGAAAATTTTGAATTTTAACTAGTAAAAAACAGAAAATATATTTTAGAAAATAAATTTTTGATTTTAAAAAAATGGATTACGATAATTATAATTTACCCCAAATATTAAAATAAAGCTGTTCCAAATTTTTTTTATCCGTAACAAAATTAAAATAACATGTTTTTGGGACTGGGGATGTAGAGATTCTGACCACTTAATTAAATGTGAGTACCAGTTCCGAAAAATCTTATCTTTCCGTTTGTCCCAGTTCGTCACTTGCCGCCCACCATTATAACGCCGTTAATTTAAATATTAAGCAACCATTAACAAAAGCAAGATTTTCAAAAGATTGGCAAAAAAAAAAGAGAAACAAATTTGATGCTTTTATCAAATCATATCTCTTACAAAAAATTAAGAAAGAATTGGAGATTGGAAAACAAGGCTAGATCAATAGATGATACATACACAAAACAATTATACAAACCTTTACATACACATGCATGTATACATACAAGCTGTAACGACCCGATTTTTCGAGATTTGATCGGGTTGTCACACAAGTAGATATCATTTTCTCAACCCAACTCCAGATCTGCTATGAATTTCCCATTCTTCAGAGAAAAATAAATAAATTTAGAAGTTTTTATGAAGGAGAAGATGAGATATGATCAACTCTAACCTCCTCAGTAAGTATATGTATCTATATGTGGGAAAATAATAAAGGCAGTCCAGTCCACCTTGTTTGAATTTTATATCTGCCCACATCTGGTGCTAACGGTGGTTGCGCGGTCAAGTGGGGCCCAGTGGGGTCTACCTAACAATAAATACATATATGAAACAACAATTTGTCACCCACATGTTCATATCATATCATACCCACCTTTTTCTTTTACTGTGTCAAGCATCTTAAATTTACTTCCTCTGGCTCATTCATTTCTTTACATAAAAAACTGCGTATCTGACACACATTTTAAGGTGTATTTTAAAGATAATTTTATAACTTATTTTTGATATTTTTTTTTGTATAAAAATAGGATTGTTCTATTTTTATACAAAAAAAGAAAATATCAAAAATAAGTTATAGAACTATCCTTAAAATTTACCTTAAAATCCGTGTCGAAAACTGGTCCGCAAATGTAAACTTCTCCATGGGACGGAGGGAGTACTTTACTTTCTTTCGTGTTAACGTCTACTCCCTCTGTCCCTAAAATATTGACACATTTTTCTTTTTGGGACGTGCTAAAATTAAGGAATCTACTTTATTTACTTTTTTAATACTACTTTTCATTATTACACCCAGTACTTCTCCATTTTATATTCTTTTTTATACTATTACATCCACTACTTTCATTCACCATCTCAAATCTATTACTCCCTCCGTTTCAAAATGTTAGTCCTATTTGCCAAAAAAAAATATCCCATAATATGTGTCCTATTCTTTTTTCAATACAACTTTTCAAAACTTAACTTTAAAATTATCTTTCCAAAATTGACCAGCTGTAATAAATATTTAATGCCACATCATTGTTCTATATAAAACCACATCACTATATGTATATATACATACACTTTTCAAAGCACTGTAGTTAATCTTATTAAATGCAGCTGATTTTCAAGGTTTACAATCACATGAAAATAAAAAGAAAAATAAACACATTTAAGATACCTTAATATGTGTGAAAATGGTAAATATGACTAACATTTTGAAACGGATGGAGTATTAAATATTAATAGATCCTATCGCTTTATCAACTTTTCAACTAACTTTACTCTTTTTCTACTACATTTTCTTATATTCATGCCTACGCGTTATCGATACGTTAATCAAACTTACTTAAGTTAAATGATGGGCCTATTTTCACAATTGAGACGAATTTTGGAAAAAATGTGGATGAGTGTTGACCCCCAATATCACAATTTAAAGTTAAATGGTCCCAAATATCACAGCTAAAAAATTTTGCCTCAAATATCACTCCATAACATACTCTGAATTAGCGTTTTGGTTTTTTTTGTTTTTTTATAAACGCTAATGCGTTTAGCGTTTACTCATTTTTTTTGTTTTTTTCTTGAAAACGCAACTTAATAAGTTGTTTCCAAAAGTAATAACGCCAAATAAAGTGGCGTTTGGGTGATAATTTTTTTTAGATATATTGAGTGAAGGTACATTTTAATTGTGTGTGCCCCTGACGGGGCCCTAAGAAATAATCCCAAATGGAATCCGTTGAACCCTAAAATAAAAAGGGTATTTTATATAGTGTTTTTTTTTCTCCTAAATATATACGGTTTATTCGTCGTGCCGAATATTTCTAAAACCCAAAATGGAACTGATGAACCCCAAAGGTTAACCGTTGAAATCCCGAGGGAATATAGATTAAATTTAAAAAAATTAATTAAAAAATTGAATCCTAATTTTTAAACGCGTTAGGGTTGTAAACAACCAAAAACCCTAAAGCCTAAGTTCGTATACGGTTTATTTGTCGTTCCGAATATTTCTAAACCCAAAATGAAAATATTGAACCCCAAAAGTTAATTGTTGGACCCCTAAATTTAATTAAAATTGTATTTTTTAAATTAAAATATTTCAATTTAAAAATTGAATCCGGCGGCCTGATTTTAAAACGCTATCTCGTTTAAAAATCATGATAAATTAGGGTTTAGGGAAACAACCCTAAACCCTAAGTTCGTATACGGTTTATTCGTTTTTCCGAATATTCATAACCCCAAAATGGAACTATTGAACCCTAAAATTTATCCGTTGAAACCCTAAGGGAATACAAATAAAATTTAAAAATTTTAAACCCAAAATGGAAACGTTTAACCCCAAAGGTTAATTATTGAACCCCAAAGGTTAATTATATGCACCCTCACTCATTATATAAAAAAAATGGAAAGCATCAAACGCCACATAAAGTGGCGTTTACTTTTGAAAACAATACACTATCTAGCGTTTCTACTTGTAAAACACAATACTATTTAGCATTTTTTTAAAAAAAATCTCCATTCGCCCAAAACGCTAAACGCATTAGCGTTATTTTAAAAAAAATATAAAACGCTACACGAATTAGCATTTTGTGCTGAAAAAATTAGAACGATACACGATATTGTGTTATGTAGTGATATTTGGGGTCAAGTTTTTGAGCTGTAATATTTGGGATCATTTAACTTCAAATTATGATATTGAGAGCATTTTCTCAAAAAATGTTTGGTTGGAAATCCGTTTTATTGGATTATGTTTCAAAATATGAGTAGTCACCTGATTTTTTCTTAGTAATCATTTTCGACGTCTAAATCTAAACTATTATATAAAAATTCAAACATTAAAAATTTTGGTATCTGTATTTTGGTACGTTATGAATTTACTTATTTACAGTTCATTATAAAGAAAAATATATATGATATCTATATTATTAAAAATCCTAAAATAAATAATAACACAATATAATTAATGGTAAGTGATTGCCTTTTTTCACATTTACTTTTAATAAAAGATATCACCTATTAATAAAATATATTAAAAATTCGTATGCTTTGTTTATAATAATGAAAATTAGTTTAATCTGTAAACATGAGTATATTAAATTATATTAAATTAAAATTAATTAATTATATAATAGCCGAAACATTAAAAATTTCGGTAGCTATTTTGTGGTATATGTTTTTTAGTATTTCGTGAATTTACTTATTTAACCTTTATTTTAAAGAAAAATATATACGATATATATACAATTAAAACACCTAAAATAAATAATAACATAATTTAATTAATGCTAATTAGTCGATTGTCTTTTTCACATTTACTTTTAGTTGAAGATATTACCTTTTATGAACACCTAAAAACATAAATTATATCATATCTTCCAATCATATCATATCTAGCAATAATTAATATATAACCAAAAATATCACATCTAATCTTCTAATCAGTAACAAAATATAATAAAAATCCGTATAAAACGAATAATGACCATTAGATTTTTAGTAAAAAATCAGAGTCGTTAGATCTAATGATTAAATATATTATATAATTAAATTAATTTACTAAAATTTCAAGGTTCGAATTCTATCAACGATATATTTATTTTAAAATTTTATAATATAAGTTTTAAACCATGCATATCATTAATTAAATTTAAATTAAATTTTTAATATTAAAATTAAAATGATATAATGTAAATAATGATTATATAAAAATGTAATTGAAACAAAAAATAAATTTGTTACATATTAAAAAAAATTCGTGCATCGCACGGGTTATTGGCTAGTACTTATTATAATTCAAGTTAATTGGTTTTGATATTCAAGTACTCATTTGAAAATTTCATTAAATCGATCGATTTTAACAATATAAATTTTTATTGAGGTCTTAACTTTTTTCAAATAAAATAAAATAATTTTTTAATTTATTTTCAATTAATATAAATTCTCATTTAATTTACGTGACATGATTTTTAATAATTAGATTTTTATATCTTATAAATGAGTATTTATTTTTATAAATTTCGAAATTAGCAAGATTCAAATTTATTTACTTTTTAAAATGATTAGACTTATA
Source organism: Kitagawia praeruptora (assembly GCA_037693485.1). Taxonomy (NCBI): domain Eukaryota; kingdom Viridiplantae; phylum Streptophyta; class Magnoliopsida; order Apiales; family Apiaceae; genus Kitagawia; species Kitagawia praeruptora. The sequence continues at coordinate 170,791,286 of CM075352.1, read as the reverse complement.
TACCTTGTAAAGTAAGTATTTGTTCTAAAAAATTTTACGATGAGCGAAAGTCAAGTCTAAAACTTAAAATAACAAAACATCCTTATTATTTAAAATTTCGGAAATGAGCGAGAATCAAACTCAAAATCTGAAATAACAAAAAATAAACGATTACCCCCTTCAACTTTTTTTTTTTGAAGCCATTACCCCTTCAACTTCTGATCGCACTCAAACTTAAATTTTAGAACAAGAAAAAAAAAATTTTATACTTAAGATATCTAATCATGCTCTAATTTAATTGGGGATTGTGTTAAAAAGAAAACATAAAATTTACTTGACATGATTTTAACTGTCCGAACAAACTCTTAACTCTTTTTTTTCTCTCATCTCTCTCCTCTATCCCTCTCCACCGCTCCAGCCTCTTTTCTCCATCATTTCCGGCGGGGCTTCCACCGGTGTGCCCGGTGGAAAGCCCCAAATTCGTTTCTGTATTTTATTTGCTTTGTCTTGTTTCAATAATCTCCCTTGTGTGGGATGAATTTCTATCCGTTTGTTTTGCTTTGGATTGTTTTTCCAGATCTACATCATTGGAGCTTCCGGTTTTCTCTCCTCTTCGATTCAAGTTGCACTTGGTGGATTCGAGAGTTAACCGCCTTTTTTATGGTTTCGGATGGCAGATCTAAGTTTTCTTGGATTTTCTTTTGTAATTTCAATTTGTTGTTATTTTGGCTTGTATTTTGCAGATTGGTTTCTCTCCCTGGTGAGAGTTTGGATGTTCTCTCCTTTATTTGTGAGAGTATGATTTCGGATCTAATGAAACAAGTTTATAGGATGTTGCATTTATGGTCGAATATTCAAGCAGCATTAGCCCCAGGTGGAGGTCCAACCGCATCGAGTACATATAAATCTTCATACGAGAGGGGCAATATCATCTTCAACAAATTGTCTGATTATGATTTAATCAGTATTTGTTTATGTTTTTCGTTGTTCGACTATTTTTGTAGATGTCGTATGACTTATCATTAATGAATGAAATTTTACTCAAAAAAAAAAAAAAAACTGGAGTAGCTCTACACGGACAAATAGGGCCCCACAAGAGCATTGCTTACGAATCAAGGTTATGTTTTTCCACATCATCCTCCCACACTCCAATACTTTTAATAATAATCCCTCCCATTCTTGGAAGTACCATATGATCATTCTACCAGATACCTCCACGTGTCCATCCAAACCCATCTCAGCCGTCGATTACAGGTAGTAACGGGCAAAACACAGGTCACCAAACAAACTAATCTCCACCGTCCGATCAAAATGAACACAAATCCAACGGCTGACATCCTGCCCGTAATCCTCACGGGCAGATCTAATTTCCTTTAAGAAGCCATCCCCAAACCTTTCATTCTTCGCTCATCACACAAACCCTAGTCTCCCCAAACACGCCTCCACCTATACATACACCTATAGACACACAAAAACAACCGTGTGTTGTTGCTTCTACGACGTCGTTCTTTCATGTTTTCATCGCCGCCTGAATTGGATCCGAGAGTCGCCGGAAAAGTATCTCGCCGGAGAAGTTCATGGCGTCGACGGTGATGAGTAGCCGGACTGAATCAAGCTGGGGACAATCACTTGGTAAATTCATGACAAAGACGCTGCCTTTAACAAACCCTAACCCTAACTCTAGTAATCTTAAACATCTTTCGAAACCTTCGAAAAAGAAGAAACAGTTTAATACTCTTAACGGCCGTGATGAATCACCGGCTGTTACTCAAACTGCACCTGATGATGCCTACTCGTTTAATCAAAGAACCTTGGAAACTAGTTCTCGAATCGACGACAATTTTAATCACGCTGTTGGTGGTTTGATAAACTTAAAGTTATCGGCTTACTCGAAATCCGAGCTTAAGGAGGTGAAGCGGAAGCTTGAATCGGAGCTTAAGCGAGTTAGAGAGTTGAATGTTCGGATCGAGTCGAGGCAGTTGCAATTACAGTTGCCTCCGAGATCTAGTCACGAGTCGAGTCAGTTTCCTCCGAGATCGAGTCATGGGAAAATGAAGAAGCTTTCGGGTCAGAAGCGGATGTTACCACTTGGTCCTCCACAAATTCAGAGTCAATTTGAGCAAAATGTGGTGGTTCCGAATGGGAATATTGAGGGGATTGAGGATATGATGAAGTCGTGTAGACAGATTTTGATGAAATTGATGAAGCATAAGCATAGTTGGGTTTTTAATAAGCCTGTCGATGCACTTGCTTTAGGTCTTCATGATTATCATTTGATTGTTAAGAAGCCGATGGATCTTGGAACTGTGAAGATGAATTTTGGGAAGAATTTGTATACTTCGCCTCTTGAGTTTGCATCGGATGTTAGATTAACGTTTAGCAATGCAATGTTGTATAATCCGAAGACGGATGAAGTTCATCGGATGGCAGCTCAGCTTTTGTCTGAATTCGAGACGAAGTTTGGCCCGATTCAAGAGAAGTTGGACCAGATTAGTACTCGAAAAGAACCCAGTGGGTTTGTTAATGTTAATAACGAGTTACAAGGGAGTTCTTGGAATGAGATTGTAGCACCTCAGTCACCACCAAGGGCAAAGAAGCCTAAAACGAGCCTGTTGAATTCGATTCCACAGAGGAAGGTTGAAAGGATTCCACCTGAACCATTGCCGAAGCCAAATCAGTCAAGTAGTTCTAATCCCTCAAATTCTAATCCCCGGTTAGCTCCGTCACCGTGGGTTCCTCAACCGATGCATAATCCACAGCCAATGGATAATCCACAGCCAATGCAGAAGCCAAATCTGTCTAGTGGTTCAAACCCCACAAATTCGAATCCGAGGTCACCTCAATCACCTGTGCCAACTCCATCTCCGGTGAAAGCTCAGCCACCTAAGCCAGCTAAGCATCCTGGAGCAGTAAAAGGAGCTTCTACTACGAAGCTACCGAAGCCCAGAGCCAAGGATTCGAATAAGAGAGAGATGTGTATGGAAGAGAAGCAGAGGTTAGGAGTTGGGTTGCAGAATTTACCTCAAGAAAAGATGCCACAGTTGGTGCAGATTATAAGAAAGAGAAACGATCAACTAGCTCAAGAAGGCGACGAAATTGAGCTTGATATCGAGGCACTTGACACTGAAACACTTTGGGAGCTAGATAGATTTGTGACTAATTGGAAGAAACTAGTTAGCAAGACAAAAAGGCAAGCTTTAATGGAGAACTATTCAGCTGTCCAGACAGTCACTACGGATACAGATGAGGTAATGTCGGTCACTTGGTCTTCAAATTCGTCACATTGTTGATGCCTATTATCAGCTATGCTGATTGCTATCTTATAATTGTTTTGCAGGCTCCTGTTAGTAATAGAAATGATGACAGTGCGAAAAAAATAAAGAAAGGAGACGGGGATGAGGATATCGACATTGGTGATGAAATGCCTGAAAATAGTTTTCCACCTGTTGAAATTGAGAAGGATGTGGGTGGGCATGGTCAGGATAATGGGATTAAGAATGGTACTGGAAATGGTAATGCTAGTGATAGTTCTAGCAGCTCCGGCAGTTCCAGCAGCGACTCATCTTCTTCAAGTGGTATAAGCAAATATCTTGTTGTATGTTTGTGTATTAGTTTTGATGTGTTTGTGATTGTAGTTGGGGCACTTATTTACAATGCATATGTTAAACAGATTCAGATTCTGGGAGTTCTTCAGGTAGTGACTCTGACGCAGATGAAGCACAGTCATAACATTCATGTTTGGTCAGGAGACAAAACCTCTTCCGAGTGAAGCAGACAAAGCACAAAGCATAGTCTTGATGATGAAATTTGTTTGAAAGAGGCACATAGCAATGCTGGTCGAGAAGCACCAGAATGCCAATTTAATCAATGTAACTTGAAAATGTTGTTAGTGGTTGTTTTCAGAGGTACAAATTGTAACAATGTTTGTTGTACTTGTTATGATAAAGCTGTTAATTTGGGTTTCCAACTGAGGCAATTTCCATTTCATAATTTGCAGAAGCATCTCTTGAAGTGATGAGTTGCTTTTCTTTGTGGCTGGAAGGAGGAAATTGTAAAGTGGAGCGTGAAAAATTGTTGGGTTGCAGTCTTGGATTCTATAACTAGGTGAATCCCTTTGAAGATTAGTATTTAGGGTAGAGAATGTAGGTGATTTTTAGTTAGTTCTTAGCTTCTTTTTGTACAGATTATCCACACTATCTAATTATAGTACAAGTTCTTAATCCCTTGCATTTCCACTGAGTTGGAAGTTGGATCTAAATATGGTACAACTTCTTGATTCTTGCATTTCACTTCCATGTTGGATTTTGTTGCGCAACATAGAAATCAAGAAGAGAAAAACAAGAACATCATATTGGAGAAGAATTGAAAGACTCAAATCTATATAAAAAGTTTGGTTGTTTGTTGAGAGCATCTTTCAAAAGAAAAGAGGAAAAGTGCATAACCATAGAAGTTTGGTTTGGTGGAAAAGATGGTGAGAATAATGATGTGGAGACGCAAGTATTGTAGAAGGGTTGTAAAAAAAGAGAGAAGCCAACAATAATGTAGAAAAAGTAGTTGCTCTCACATGCTTTATGCTTTAAATGTTAAAGTTCCCACCATCCAGCACTCTGTGAACATGGGTCACCCAGACAGCTAACCTTTTTTCCAGCTGTTAGACAACGGGTAATCTGAAAACTCCTTAGATTATGGTGGCCCTCTAACCGAAGGCCTTAAACGTCGTGGCACGTCTTTAAAAATTAGCGATAATTTTAAATTTTTTGTCAAATTTTAGAATCGAAGGCCTTAAACTTCGTGGCACGTCTTTAAAAATTAGCGATAATTTTAAATTTTTTGTCAAATTTTAGAAAATTTCGAGAATGTATTTGATTCCGCTGACAAGTGACATTAGATCTAGAGATATGGTTGTAAATGAATCTTTGAAATGTGATTTAGCATCCATGAAGGGAGTAGCTTGCTGGTCATTTGGGGATGAAAGGTATATTTAGGCTATTTATTACATTACCCAAAATAGTAATTTTTAATAATAAAATACATTATTACATCCACTACTTTATTCTACTTTTTTAACATTTTACACTATTACACCCACTACTTCATTTATTTTAATAATAAAATCACTATTACACCCACTACTTCATTTATTTTAACAATACTACACTCATTATCCTTGGTCTCCATGCCCGGCCCCCGTATAAAGAATCCAACGAGACGGAGGGAGTACAGGAATTCACAATCAGTGCAGTTGGTTCAATATTCTTGGAGTTGACTCCCATTCAACTATTCATGTCAGTCTCCTGTTAATACTAGTGGTAGTACTACTTAATTAGCTTAATTAGCTGTAACATGTGTTTGTTTAATTTGTCTATTGAGTATTTATGTATTGACTATTCCCATGTTTCCACCACTTCTAGAATCTATACTCATAAACAGCTCATGATGACAGTGACAAACCTGGATAACATATTGAACTACTCATGTTAATTGTAAACATACAAGCCACACAAATGATAAGATACAGTTTAAACATACAATTAGGGATGGCAGAAAATGGTTATGGGTGGGTTTTGACTTTTGGGTTAATAAATTTGGATATGGGTTGGTTTTCGATTCAAAATCATATTTGAATTATATTTAATTAAAATATGGATCAAATTTGTTTTGGGTCATAATGGTTTCGGGTTAAAATATGGCTAAATTATTTTTTATAAGTTCTTTTAATATATATTAAATAATACATGCTTCTTTTACTTTTATATTTAATTGAAAAAAGTTATATATAATTAAAAAAAAGACTATATTCTATTAAATATTTTTTTTATCAAATTTATCAATTATTAATTAAAATTTGAAAATTACTTTTATTCAAAAGTTAAACTTAGGTGCCCAACTGTTATTCAGTGAACGTACATCTTCGATTATACTGTATGTGGGAAACTGAGTGAAAAATTAGGGACTTTATATAAGCTGTGGCGGATGTAATCATTACTAAAGAGTGAATTTGCAATCTTCGCTTTGTAATAAAAATTTTGTGATATTATTATTATTATCAATTGTCATTAAAATAACTTTTTTTTACAGACTCGTAATAATTTGTTAGTCCCTTTGTCCCAATGACACTTGGGATATAGGGCTCGACACGCATTTTAAGGTTCTTATAAAATATAGTTTCATAATCTATTCTTAATTTCTTTTTTTTTTTGAATAAAAATTTAATATATAAATTTTTATTTAAAAAAAGAAAATTTTAAAAATAAATTATGACACTATATTTTATATACATCTTAAAATGTTTGTCCAACAATGCTGAAAACATGTAAAAAAATTGATGGGACGAAAAGAGTATACAACATAGTATATAAATCATTATTTTTTTTCCAAGTAAATCATTATTTTTTTGAAAGAAGCATTGAATACAATTTTCGGCTAATTACTTTGATTAAAGGTAACTACCATTTTTTTTTAAGGAAAAGGTAACTACCATTTAAAATACTATAAAAAAAAATTAGAATAAAATAACTCAATAACTCCGCAACGTGAATGGATTCCCAAACTAACCTTGTTCACCGTTCCTTTTCCCAAACTAACCTAGTTTGTACAATCATTCCCAAACTAACCTAGTTTATTATTCAAAATCAGAATTTTTAAATTAACTGTCGAATAAATAGTATAACGTGTAATTAAATTGGAAAAAAAAATCTAGAGATCCCAAAAATTATCCACAAAAATTTCTAAATTAATATGTGTCACCATATGATTGATTATATTCATAATAATAATAATGCCCCCCATGTATTCACATCAATTCACCAAAAAATCCACAAATATGAGTTGTCAAGATTTAATTAGTCAATTTATGTGCGTGCATGGGGGCATTATTATTATTATTATTATTATTATTATTATTATTATTATTATTATTATTATTATTATTATTATTATTATTATTATTATTATTACGAATATAATGCCTCATGCATGTAAATAAATTGACTAATTAAATTTTACAACTCATATTTGTGGATTTTTTGGTGAATTGATGTGAATACATGGAGGGCATTATTATTATTATGAATATAACCAATCATATGGTGACACATATTAATTTAAGAATTTTTGTGGATAATTTTTGGGATCTCTAGAATTTTTTTTCTCATTTAATTACAGATTATACTATTTATTCAACAGCTGATTTAGAAATTTTAAGTTTGAATAGTAAAGTAGGTTAGTTTGTGAATGATTGTACAAACTAGGTTAGTTTGGGATAAGGAACGATAAACAAGATTAGTTTGGGAATCCATTCCCGCAACGTTGCTCGACAATCAATCAGGAGTACTCTTCTCCTCCATTTACAATATTACCCTTTTATCCACCAATTAATACTCCCTCTGTCCCCCGTGAATCTTTACATTTCAGTTTTGCACAAAGACCAATGAATAAGAATAAATAATCAAAGTGCCCAAGTAAAACATTATTTAAAGATAGTACATATATACAGGAGATTAACTGTACAAGATCTTTATAGGTTTGGAGGGAAGGTATAAAAATCCACCCGCCTAAATTAAAGTACAGGAGTTGCCAAATTACAAAAGATTTGCATTTCCCACAACAAATTTAACTCCACACTTACACCCACTTACTATAAATAAACCAGTTTATACCTCCTAATCTACTTTACACATTACAGTACATTTACAAAAATGGCAACTGGTTCCATATTTCCAGATTTAGGAGGAGATGGTGATGGTGAGCACTTCAACACTTCTGCAAATAACCCAATATCATCAGCTTTTGGGGGCACTGCAAAGAATAAGAGAAGATTGACAAATTCAGAAAAAAATGACATTGCTCACAGGCTAACATTAAACTACAACAATAACAAGTTCAACAGGGGATTCATGAAAACACTTAGCACTGATTATGGAGTTAGCAGGATGACAATTAGCACCATATGGAAAGCTGTTAAACAAGCAATCAAAGATGGTGAGCAGCCTAATGTGGACAGAAAGTATAAAGGTGGCATCCACAAATATGTCTTTGATTTGGAAAAGGTAAGTTCCATTCCTTTGCGCCTAAGAACCAATATTAGGACATTAGCTTGTCAACTAAATGCAGGTAAATCTACTGTGCATAGAATGATTTGTATGTTATGCAGTAAACTTTTGTATGTTATGCAGTAAACTTTTGTATGTAGGCAGTAAACTTTTGTATGTAGGCAGTAAATCTTTTGTATGTTTTGCATCTGATGTTTTGATGCTATGTATGTATACTAACCTAGCTAGTTGTCTGGTTAGTCTATGTCTGTATCCTCAAAGCTAATGTAAGCTACCTAAAGCTCTGTTTTTTTAAATCTTGCAACACAACTACTCGCAAATTTTACCGAAATCATAAAATCTCAGTTTACATATCCAGGATTTATATGCAGGATTTAAAGCTCTGTTATATGCAGGATTTATGTATGTTTAGACCGAAAATACAGATTTCGACTAAGGTTACATATCCTCGAAGTACATAAATCTCTGTTATTTTTAATCTTGCAACACAACTACTCGAAAATTTTACAGAAATAAAAAAAAACTTAAACAAATTTGCAGCAAATCGTAAAGATAAATCGTAAAGAAATTTTACTTGAATTTGGGGAGATAAATTTGAAGCAATCCAGATGGGTCTTCTTCGAAATGTAATTTTAGCGGTCTTAAAGTGGTCTTCTTTGGCTTCACGACTTGCTTTTTTACTCTATCAGGCGTATCTTCAACGATTTGATCGAGATAATCTTCCACAATCGGAGGGACTGGTGAAGAAGATGGAGGAGGAGGACATGGTGAAGAAGAGGGAGGAGGATGAGGAGATGGTGAAGGAGAGGGAGAAGAAATTGGGGCTGAATCGTTGAGCACTTGTGACTCCATTAACAAATTAGGGGAGATTGAATTTTGACTAGGGTTTTTAGATGAACTCGCGACAGAGGAGATAAAGAAAGGTAAAGTGAATTTTTGGGTGGATGGGGCAAGTGGGTGCGTGGGGGGTTAATAATGATACGTATAGTTTGATTAGTAGTAGTATAATCAGACAGATACTCCGTATAATATAGTACATACGATCAATAAAGTAATAATATGTTTCTTTTTATAATATATAATAGTTACTATTTATAGTTATGTAAAGAAATGGGGGGACGTCCCAAAAAGGAAAGTGTAAAGAATCAAGAGGGACAGAGGGAGTATATTTTACACACTGTATAGAATTATACATCTATATCATAGTAGCATCTATATACGTATATGTGAATCAGTAAATTCAAGTTGTATGATCAGAACTAGCTTGAATCTCGTTACCGGCTTATTGGCATGTCACCGCTAGGTTATGTGGGTGTAATTTGGGTGTCATAGTTTTCAACCTATATTTGAAAGTAAAATGTGTGATTTAAACCCAACACCGTCTATTTTATTATATGTGATATTTGATTACCCAAAAATTGGATTGGATTGGTTTGGTTAATTGGGCTTGGGACCAAATTGCCACCCCTACCTACAATACTTCCATACAGGACAGCAAGAGGACCACAAGACTTGAAGAGATGAGACAAATAAAAGATACTCCTTCCGTCTCTGAATAAGTTATCTGTTTTGACTGGACACGTTTGCCAACGCACACTTTTGATTGTTAATATCATGAATTTCATATTAGTATTAAATATAAAAACTTCACTGTATTAAAGTATTCATAAATATAAATCCAACAAGATCACTCATGACTATATTTGGTCTTATAGATTAGACGTAAATTAGTAATTTGTCTCATGTTATGAACAGTCCCGACATTTCAAACGAGCAACTTATTATGAGACGAAGGGAGTACCAACAATTAAAGAATAAATTAAAAAACATAACCCTTTACTACACCCTAAAGCCCCTACCTCTTCTAATATGCTGATGTTGTTCTCTCTCTCTCTCTCTCTCTCTTTTTTTTTTTGAAAGGGTATGCTGATGAAATTTAGTTGCATAAGCTTTTTATCGGTTTTTAATGCATGTTCTTCTATCTTGAATATAGTTCGATGGTGAATACCGAACTGGAAGGCCCCGACCTTTCATCCAAAGAAGCTGCTCATGCTACAGTTTTACGCAGAATCAATAAGTGAATAACAGCCTAACTGTCTAATGGACGTGTGATAACCTGTTTTAAAAAACGGAAAGAACAGACTGTGTAACAACTGGATGCAAGATTTTATATTCCTTCTTCAAGGCCCAAAAAAACGTGGACATCATTTTTAAGCAACTCCAAGAATTAAAAATTGATGACTGATGTAGAAAATATGGGTGTATTGATAAACAAGAATTTAAATTAAATTGTATTGAAATTGAAGACTACATTGTGTTGAGTAGCTTGATGATATTACATGACTGAAAGAATAAATATATAGAGTACAAAGCGTGTAAAAGTAGCAGCTAACTTAGACTATATAGCTGCTAACTTAGACTAGCAGCCAACTTAAACAATAGAGCAGCTAATTTAGACTGACTTATTTTAACACCCCCCTCAAACTAAAGTTGGTTGAAAAACCAGCTTGAGTTTGTAAACAAAATCACCAGAAAGGGTAGAAGGATGAGCTTCGTTGAGGAGACATAATGTAGCATAATCATGCCATCTTGAACTTGTTGACCGATGAATGTAGAAATTGTGAAGATAGCTCTGCTTGTGTGTATATAATAACGTAGAAGAGTTATAAATATTGTATAAGCAATGTGAGCTTAGTGATGATGGTGACCTTGTGCCATTGCTTGTGTGTGCATATGTGTAACGTAGCAGAGTTACAATATCGTATAAGCAATATGAGGCTACAAGGGAAGCTACAATAAAATAGTCCAGGGACTGATGTGTCAGTTGACAGAAGCTGGAGTGTCAACTTGCAAGATATGTGAAAGATTGGATGCAGGATTGTAATTTATGCCAATAAATCATGGATTTATTATGTGGCTCAGGTGGGCTAATTTTGGTGTAGCCCAAATAAGAGAAATAAACAGCGAAGACCTTCCAACTGATCTAAGAAAGCTTCTCGCCTTCTCCCATAAACAACCCATCATCTATGTAACAAAAATTGCCACAGATATTCGTCAGCAAAATAAATTTAACACACATGATAGGAGTAATAAAGCAAGGCATCAAAATTACCAGTTTCAGAAGCTTCAACAAACCTTTCTTAAAGAAGCCAGAGCAAGCTTCTACGATTTGTTTCGATACAGCACGTCAGCACTAAAATGTAACATCAACAATGTGGGGAACCAGAGTGTTACACAGTGGCGGAGCCACTAAGAACCTAGAGGTTCCCTTCGAGTACCCTGGGTTTTCGGTTAAAACCATGATAAGTGAAGTTGTTAACAAGATTTTGGTTGCTGCAATGGCCTGGGATGTCACATTAGGGTGTAGATTAATTCAGAATCGCAGTTTTATTAACAATAATTACTTAAACTGTAAAACAAGCATTCTTTAGAAAAGACAGTTCAAATTCCTCACTAAATCTTTCTTTTGGAGTACGCTGAAATTTTGTGCTGGCTCCGACACTGGTGTTACATGGCACATTTTAGTCGGGAATGAGACTATGATTAGCTTTATGGAAAAGGAGAAACTATTGATTCATAATAACAAAGTGGTTCACGTAAACCAGACACTCCATAGGCTAATCAATTTAAATAAAGCAGTATTATTTCTCAACACTGATGCATCTTGATCAATGATCCTGACGATTTCATGATATCTTTGTTCATTTCTTAAAATAAAAGCTGTACAGCGTGGCATATCTGTTTCATTGAAGCTTAACCTAATTCAGTTGAGTAAATTGAAGTCCATCTCTTTGTTGGGTTTAAACCCAATACGGGTAGTATGAGCTTGGGTGTTTCAAAACATATATGGATTGGGTAATAATTATATGTTTAGATAATTATTATAGATGATATGTTTTAGTCATAAAGTTATGTAATATGAAACCAAGTATAATAAGGATTGTAATTAGAAACCAAGTATGAAAAGGATATCTTGGTGGCTAAATGACTATATATACATAGTCATATTGTATTTGTCTGTGAGGAGGTGAAAGAATAAGAGATGTAGTCTTAAGTATTGTTTAGGAGGTGCTTGAGCATTGTTGGCTCAAGTATCGGGTTGGGACACCATTAAGGTGTTATTGTTTTGATGTATTATTGATATTGTTAAGATTAATAATACAAGTTTGGGAAGTGGGTGTTTCCACGTCAAGTATTTGTGTGTTCTTGTTTTGCGCTTTGGTAGATCTTGTCAACTAATCGATTGGTTAGGTGTGTGCTCTGTATTGGTGATTGTGAATCTTGGATTGTGTAAGTCCCCTAACCTAACAAGTGGTATCTAGAGCCATGGTTCGGGTTCGAGATGTTTGAGGTTGGGGGAAAGGTCGAGGTTCAATTGGTATGACAGAGTACAATGAAGGATTTGCTGACAATGAGATTGCTACTAAAGCGGGGAAGAGACAAAGTTACGTGCGGTTTGAAGGTTGACTTGCACCTTGGATCAATCCCGTGTTCGGACTCAAGATGGAAGAGGTCATCGCAATTGTTTCAATGGCTTGATCAACCAGGTGAACTATTTGGATGATACTAGTGATTTTCTTTAGGAGACCGAAGGATTGTGAAAGCAAGGTCGGGTGACTCAAATGATGAAGGAGCACTCGTGGTGGTTGATGCACGTGATTTTGTATATGGATACATCGTTATGGTGAAGAACGATGGTTTGGTTTGGAGGGTCACTATATAGGTTTTAGCGACACTCAATGATTGGAAGAACAAGAGGAGGTTCTTGTTTGAGGGGAGGCGTTGGCGGATGGACGTCGATGGCTTTGATGGTTACCGTTCAATCCGTTGTGGGTATTGGGTTGAAGGGGAGGATTGTGGAAAATGGTCCTTTATATCACAATTTGAATGAAAATGGTCCAAAATATCACTATCCAGAAAAATGGCCCTTCCTATCATTACAAAACGCATGATAATCATGCGTTTATGCAAAAAACTAATACACTGCTCTTTTCTTGTTGGGCCAAGGAATTGGGCCTGAAAATAATTCTGAGAAAATGCATTTAATTGATGCGTTGGTATTGTGAAAACGCATGTAAATCATGCGTTGGTGCTATACACGCATCTTCAAGATGCGTTTTTATTTTAATTTTTTTTAAAAAATTATTTTTTGCATTAAATCTGAAAATTAATAAAAACGTATTTTAAAAATGCGTTTTCAAAAAATGCATTTAAATGATGCGTTTTTGTGTGATACAAATGGTCATATTTCAAAATTGTGATATTTTGGACCATTTTACTCTAAATTGTGATAGAAAGGACCATTACCCGAGGATTGTTGGGTTTAAACCCAATACGGGTAGTATGACCTTGGGTGTTTCAAAATATATATGGATTGGGTAATAATTATATGATTCCAGTAGCATTCCAGAAGCCAACCAAAATTCCAGCAGCCCATATGACAATTTGTGAAGTCAAAACACTACCTACTCCACCTACTCCACCTACCATCATTTATTTGCATTTAAGGACCTCATTATTTACATGTAAGGACCTCTAACCTTAGTATAAATAAGCATGCTTATAGCATTGTAAGGACACATTGAATTTGAATAATAAAAGTGAGTTTTTAGAGAGTTTTTCACTATTAACTGGACACTGTTCATCGCCGGAGAAGACGACACTGTTCTGGCGGAGTTACTGTTCATCACCGGAGAAGACGACACTGTTCATCACCGGAGAAGAAGACACTGTTCATACGGTACTGTTCATACGACATTGTTCATACGGTACTGTTCATGCGGTACTGTTCACACGACACTGTTCATACGGTACTGTTCATACGACACTGTTCACGAGCACTGTTCACGGGCACTATTCATTGAAAATTTATTTTTTCAACATGCCTCCACGAAGACAACCTCTGCGAGATGTTGAAATGGCGGACATGCGGAGACAAATTCAGGAACTTCAAGATGCTTTGCAAGCCCAACAAGTCTTGTTAAACGAGCGTCAACCAGAAGATGAAGAATTTTCCAGTGATTCTTCAACACCTAGAAATCGTCGACTTCAAAGGCCGCAAGTCAGACATGATGACATTAAAGTTGACATTCCTAACTTTGAAGGAAGACTGCAACCGGATGATTTCATCGATTGGCTTCAAACAGTCGAAAGGGTGTTTGAATATAAGGATATTCATGAAGAAAAAAAGGTGAAGATTATTGCTGTGAAATTAAGGAAACATGCTTCCATTTGGTGGGAAAATCTTAAAAAAAGGCGAGACCGAGAAAGAAAAATCAAGATCAAAACATGGAAAAAAATGCGAAAGGAATTAACCCGAATGTTTCTTCCTCCTCACTACTACCAAGACAAGTTTATCCAACTGCAAAATCTTCGTCAGAAGGATTTATCAGTCGAAGAATACACAAGAGAATTTGAGAAGTTGATGATGTAGTGTGATATACAAGAAAAAGAGGAGCAGACCATTGCCAGATACCTCGGAGGATTAAATACTGATATTGCTGATCGTGTTGAACTTCAACAATATTGGTCATTAGAAGATGTTATTCGTCTTGCTACGCGAGTAGAGAAGCAGCTACCCAAAAGATCTACCACGAGAAATTTCTCTCCAGCAAACCAACCACCTTACAATCAGAAGCCACCTACCAACCAAGCCAGCTCTTCCACCCAACCCTCTCCTAAAACCATTTCTACAGAAAACAAAAACAAGGCCATTAAATGCTTTAAATGCCAAGGTTTTGGTCACATTGCTTCAAACTGTCCAAACCGGAGAACTATCACAATTATCAAAGGAGAAGCCTATGAAGTTTATGAGGAAGAAGAGACTCGAGAAGACACTGAAGGAGAATATTACGCAGATCCAATATACGATGAAGAAATTACTGCTGCTGATCAGGGTGAGTCCTTAGTAATCCGACGAAGCCTAAACACAATGGCCAATAAGGAAGAACCTTGGTTGAGACGCAATATTTTCCACACTCGTTGCACTTCTGCAGGAAAAGTCTGTGATGTTATCATAGACAATGGGAGTTGTGAAAATGTCATTTCAAGTTACATGGTAGAAAAATTGGATCTACCAACCCAGATTCATCCACACCCATACAGTTTGCATTGGCTCAATAAAGGAAGTACAGTCAAAGTTGACAAGCGTTGCCTAGTGACATTCTCTATTGGTCAAAAGTACCAGGATCAAGTATGGTGTGATGTTGTGCCTATGGATGCCTGTCATCTTCTCCTAGGTAGGCCATGGCAGTATGATCGTCAAGTACTTTATGACGGTTATGCAAACACCTACTCTTTTGTCAAGGATGGAGTAAAAATCAAGCTAGCTACTCTGCCGCCGAGTGAGTTTGATAAAAACAAAAAGGAAGCCAAACCATTAGTGTCCCTAGTCACGAAGAAACAACTGGAGGAAGCTATAGAGGAAGTTCAAACCATGAGCTTATTTCTATTATTCGAATCAAATAAGGAGACTCATGTTCCAGTCGAAATTAAACCATTACTTGAAGAGTTTCCCGATGTGGTTCCAGAAGACATTCCATCTGGACTACCCCCCATGCGAGACATCCAACACGCTATTGATTTCAGTCCGGGAGCAACGATTCCAAACCGACCCGCATACAGATTGAGTCCTCAGGAGCATGCTGAAATTCAAAATCAAGTTGAAGGATTATTAAAAAAAGGATTAATACAGGAAAGTGTTAGTCCTTGTGCGGTTCCTGCCATTCTAGTCCCTAAGAAAGATGGAAGCTGGAGAATGTGTGTTGATAGTCGAGCTGTCAACAAAATTACCATCAAGTATAGATTTCCAATTCCTAGACTTGATGATTTGCTAGATCAGATACATGGTTCCACTATCTTTTCAAAGATTGATCTTCGAAGCGGATACCATCAGATCAGAATTCGACCAGGAGATGAATGGAAGACTGCCTTTAAAACAAGAGATGGTCTTTATGAATGGACAGTTATGCCCTTTGGGTTGTCCAATGCGCCAAGTACATTCATGCGACTTATGAATCAAGTCCTTCGACCCTTTATTGGTAAATTTGTCGTCGTCTATTTTGATGACATTCTGATTTTTAGTAAGGACAAGGAGGAGCACTTGGAACATGTCCGACAAATGTTACAGACTCTTCGTGAACAAAAGCTCTATGCCAATTTGAAGAAATGTGATTTCCTAACAAATGAAGTTACTTTTCTTGGATACATCATCACATCCGAAGGCATACGAGTTGATCCGGAAAAGATAGAAGCAATCGATAGCTGGCCAGTTCCGCAATCAATCCATGAGGTCAGAAGTTTCCATGGATTAGCCTCCTTTTACAGAAGATTCATCAAAAACTTCAGCATAGTTGCAGCTCCCCTCACAGATTGTATCAAAGGAGACAAGTTTCAATGGACCGAGGCTGCACAGAAAAGTTTTGACAAGCTAAAGAAATGTTTAACTGAAGCACCAGTATTAGCCCTTCCCAATTTTAATCAAGTATTTGAAGTTAGCTGTGATGCTTCCCATACTGGAATTGGTGCTGTTCTAAGTCAAGAAGGTCATCCTATAGCCTTCTTCAGTGAAAAGCTTAACAATGCTAAACTTCGGTATTCAACATACGACAAGGAGTTTTATGCAATTGTTCGAGCCTTGCACCATTGGAGTCATTACCTGTTAAATAAAGAATTCATTCTTTATTTGATATGTCAAATTATACCTAACCGCAAGCGCACGGTGTCTATTGCTAGTACAAATGGCAAGCGGGTCGAATCCACAAGGAGACAGGTTCTACTAATTCCTTTTCAGTTATCGCTAATTGTTTCAGGGACAAACGATTATTTGAAATTATTAATTAACTAATTAAACTAGATTAACACTAATTAAACAGATGATAAACAAATTATTTAAAACCTAGGGCAATCAGGTCCACCATGCTTACACAATTGGCTCTTAAGCTAAAGCAATCAATGTGATCCTATAACTAGAGTATGTTAATCTCTTTCAAGCATTAACACTCTCGAAACATTCAACACAATTAACCACTTTTAGTAATTCAATCAATCAGGTAATTAGATTCAAGTTAATCTCTTTCAAGAATTAACGCTCTCAGAAATCCAATGATGCTTTCGCACTCAAATTCAATTCTGCTAATCGTATGTGTGCCTCTAGTAAGTAAATCTCTCGATCCATACCCCTATTTGCATATAATTAATCCATGATATTGGCCAATTACACAAATTAATGATTAAAACATATCAATCAGAATTAACCATAACCAATCAAACCACTATGAAAATCATGTCAATATTAGTGCAAACATGGCTTCCCTTTAAGCCCTAGAAATAACTACTCGCTAATAATTAAACAAGTAAAACAACTAGTAAAACAAGAAAACATAATTAAACTAATAAGAACAAAGAAAAGATTAAGAGAACAAAACCTTCAAACTTCAATGTTGTCACCCAAAAGAAGAGTCATGGTGTTTCTCTACATCTCCAACTAATAATAATAATCTACTCTAAACTATATTATCTGATCTAATATTACATCCTTTTTTTCTTCCCCCTAAAATAATACCCTAGATGTGTTTATATAGGCTCTAAAAGTCTTGCCCAATAAAAGTATTTTAATACTCTAAATAAATTACAAGTAGGATTCCATAACTGAATAGGATTCCTTAATTAAAATTCGTCACTTCTTTTTCTCCTCTGTTTCTGGGCTCTTCCAGTTCGATTTTGCTTATTGGACCACCTCTGAATTAAAGATAATTCCACAAGCTTCGCGTGGACAGTAATTTCATCAAATTCTGACTTCTGGAACTCAAGATATGGCCAAAACAGTGCAGGCAGCCCGTATAGCCCAATATTACGAATTTTCTCCTATTTTATCTCCAAAATAGCTCTTTTTGCTCCAAATCCTTCCAAGTTATGAATTCTTTATTTCCTACAATAAAACAATCAAATCTATTAAATAAAAATCCAAATCAATGCAAAACACAATAAATATGAGAATAAAATCATCTAAAATATATATAAAAATATACTCTATCAAACATCCCCACACTTAGCATTTGCACGTCCTCGGGCAAATAAGTGAAATAAAAACTAAGTCCTAACAAACATCACTTTCGTAGATGACACGATTGCATTGAGCATATGCAACAAGCCGTTAAACCCCTAGGCAGCCCTAGTAGGACGAGTGTTGTCTCGTGAGGGTTTATAGTGAATGTACCCACAAAATTCATCCAACCATGCAAAAGATCAATGCTAACACAACACCACACACACAAGTCCTCTCATGCCACATCAACTTAAGAATCAAAGCAAACATACGATGTCTTGGTGTCGAAAGTGCAAGTATTCACGTAGTCTACTCAACCAACATGCAGAAGGTCATAAAAATTCATGTCAAGTGTAAAAATCGTTGGTAATCATGCTAAGCCCACAAGAAACACATCTTTAAGTCTAAACCTGGGATCTCCTATGCCAAAACAAGTAATAACTCACCTTTCACTCAAAAACGAATATTCACTCAAGAACAAGGTTAAGTGTATCACTCAATTCCAACAAAATCATAAACACAACTTGACACTCGCAATCAATCTCACTCTCAACACAACATACATCACTGATGACAATCAAAAGGTCTTTATTCGGGTTGTAGCGTGGGCTAGGGACAAGGTATGTCAAGAAAAGCTAAAACAGGTTAAATGTCAAAAGCTAGTACCCAACAATATAATTCATTCCATTCCCTTTCTATTAAAACAAATACTTCCCCACACTTGGATTTTTCAATAACTCTTACATAATAACTTGACTAGTCGAGTGAAGAAGGATCATACAAACATAAAAATGCTCTCAAATTTATTCATTTTTTTTTCTTTTTTTTCTGTTTTTTTTTCTTTCTTTTTTTTTCTATTTTTTTTTTCTTGAGAGCTAAAGAATAAACTCAATGATCCATAGATATTTTTATGAATTTCGACTAGCAAGCATCAACCCAAAATAATATTCCCCAAAAGTATGATCATCAATAACCCCCCTTTTATGAACACCTTATTACTCCCTTAAGCACGATACTAGCCTTTGACAATTTAGGTTCAAATTCAATGTAAGGCCAATAGAATAAAAAGGATAATGGCAAGTAATGTGGTGTGTCACCGAAAGAATAGGATTAAGCTCAACGGGTTAACTAATTGATCATGTATAAAAGGTGTGGAAATATGGGAAATACGAGGTTAAACCTAAGTGCCTTTATCATCTCATCATCAAGTAATATCATGCATTTCAAGAAAGATCTCAAGTAAGTGCTAGCAATGTAAACAACATGTGGACACTCAAGCAAACGAAAAATCATGCAAAAGATATGCATATAGGCTCAAAACTCACTTGGTGTGACAAAACATAATCAATCCCAAGTAACAAGACTCTCTAACGCACCTACTTGTACTCAAAGCATGAAAACCAAGTCATCTTGCACATATTCATGTCATTCTAATCACTTACAACATCCAATTAAGTCTACCAGCTTCAACTTGCTAGTGTAAGTGTGTGCACAAGAACAAAGCACATCACTTCTCATACAAAAAGCGTCAATAAACACAAGAATTCTACGCATGCATAGGTGTATCAAGCAAAATACAACAACTAATCAAATTGCATGGCTAGAATTATTTTTGGTATTTTTAATTTTTTTCAAATTTTTTTGGATTTTTTTTTTTGAATTTAATAATATATAATTTTTTTTTGATTTTTTTATCATTGAGAACTCATCCCCACACTTAAGTGGTTCATTGTCCTCAATGAACAATTATATAAAAGAAAGAAAAGAAAGAAAAAAAAATTATACTAAAATATTCCTAAATAAAATACAAAAATAATAAAGAGAGAAAATATATATATATATATATATATATATATATATATATAATTACAACAAATATATAAAGAAAGTGAAGAATACTCCCCTAGTGCATAAGCTTGAGGTGCCCCTTAGAAAATTGCCAGAGAAGAGAAGCGTTGGCTCATTTGTTTTGAAACTTCAGGGCCCAACCATTGTTTATAGACAAGCAGGTGCAATTTATTTCTCAACAGCACATTAGCCCAACTGGTTGGAGGTGGCAAATAGAAACAGTGTGTTGCTCACCACCCCATGGTCAGGGGATCAATTCCCTCCTTCTACAATTTTTTGTAAAACAACACATCAGGTACTTAAACAGCAGGTTCGGACACAGCTGTAAGGTGTGGAGCCAGGTTTGGAGTCAGGCTTGGAAGGCAGATAAAGGCAGGTCTGTAGTTAGGTTCGACGGAGGCTTGGTGCACACCACAGAGCAGGTTTGGTGCCAGCTTGGAGGTAGGCTTGGGCGCGCATCAGCTTTACGCGCGTGAGGTGCAGTACGCCATCTTTCAGCACCTAAAAGTCTAAAACTGTGTATTGAACAGAAAGAATTGCACGCCCATTAGAATTCTCGCACCGCCAACATAAATCCTCTGTCGTTATTTTTTTTTTTTATTCCAAGTCGCACAGCCGCTTCACAAATGTACAATCCAAACAACAAATAATTTCTGCTTATCTTTTTTTTTTCTCTTTTTGTTTTCTCAAAATTTAAATAAAACACCAAGTGTTTTAAATAAATTATCCTTGCACCTACCTGAAACACTTCACACAAAATTATCAAGGCACCTTGTGGGAGTAAAAAAAAAATAATAATAAAAATACAATAAAAATTATCTAAACTAGAAAAAATACAAAAAAAAATAAAAAATAAAATAAAAGTTTACTAACCTTGCAAAAACCATGGGTTGCCTCCCAAGAAGCGCTTTTTTTAGAGTCATTAGCTTGACCTCCTCAAAAATACTCCGGTAAAGGCGTAATATCCACTTTCTCGATCATAAACTCGTCACCACAAAAAATATCAAGAGCGTTATTGATTGTCTTTATCCTGCAGAAAGTCTCCAAACAAGCATCAGTAAAGTAAAATATGTCATTAATAAGCAATAGAGAGAGTGCTTGTGTAGTTTTGGAAAACTTTCTGATAAAACAGCGATAAAATTCGACACCACGAAAATATTGAACTCCCTTGACATAAGGTGGAGGTTCTGGTGGTGGCTTTTCTTCACTCCTCACTTTCACTAGAGTCATTCGGACATCTTGGCTTATCACATCATTGGCTAATAAGACACTTCCATCTTCTCCCTCTCCTCGAGCTTGAAACGTAGGAGCCACTTTGTATGGATCCTCAACCAGAATTCGAGAAATATCATCTTGGACAATATTTGTTATCTCATCAACCTTGAAATAAGTGTTCTTGAGCAAAGAAGCCTTGTAAGTAGAGGCTAGATCGAGAGCAAATTTATCAATACATGGTAGCTTAGGCACAGGTTGTGGAAGAGAAACAACAACCATCTCTGTATTGCTTTCCTTTGTAGCCTCATCATCAATCACATTGTCCTTGGTAGCAGCAACATCATTGATCTCGTCATCGGTGGCATGCTCCTTCTCTTTATCAATGGCCTCATCATCAACATACATGGAGAAACTATCATATTCCTGATCGCTTGTGAGATTGATAGCAATCAGATCCTCTTCGGATCGGATAGATGATGATGGTAAATAGTCGAGCTGCCCTGTAGTAGAAGAGTTAACCAACTGTGCAATTTGAGATTCAATCGCCAAACTTTGAGTCTTTAAGTCTTTGATCTTCTCGGCTTGTTCTTCAAAACTCTTTAGCAATTTATTCACGATATCCCACATCTCATTTGTCTGATCAGCTTGCATATCTACACTGGTTTGAGAAACATGTAGATCTTCTTGTAGAGGAGGATATTGAAATTCTTGCTGTGGCGGCTGCTCATATGACTGATAATATTGTTGCTCAAACTGTTGCTGATTATGATATGAAAAATTTTGAGCACCATTGTCCTGGTAGTAGAAATCTGGTTGATTCACGCATTGTTGATCAAAAGTGTTTGAATACTGATTGTACCCATATCCTTCTTCAAAAGAATTCATTTGTCCCAACTGAGCACTCTGAGAATTATAGACATTGTAAGAGCATTCAAAACCAAAGTGACCCTGGACACCACAAATTGGACAGAAGTTGTAAGTTTTAGGGGCCACTTGTGACATCTCATTGATACTCATTGGACGCATAGTGGGCTCTGTAGGGTTGAATGAGGCAATTTCTGGAGTGCGTGCCTCCAACATGGAAGAGAGTAGTGCTAAAGTATCAACTTCACCCATAGTAACCTGTAAACACTCAACAAAGCCAAGAAAACGTAAAATCTGCCTCAATTGGAACAAAGGTTCCAACGAGACAATGGAAACAATCTAAACAACTAAATTAAAATCAACAGAAACTCGCTGTCTCCCCGGCAGCGGCGCCAAAAACTTGATATGTCAAATTATACCTAACCGCAAGCGCACGGTGTCTATTGCTAGTACAAATGGCAAGCGGGTCGAATCCACAAGGAGACAGGTTCTACTAATTCCTTTTCAGTTATCGCTAATTGTTTCAGGGACAAACGATTATTTGAAATTATTAATTAACTAATTAAACTAGATTAACACTAATTAAACAGATGATAAACAAATTATTTAAAACCTAGGGCAATCAGGTCCACCATGCTTACACAATTGGCTCTTAAGCTAAAGCAATCAATGTGATCCTATAACTAGAGTATGTTAATCTCTTTCAAGCATTAACACTCTCGAAACATTCAACACAATTAACCACTTTTAGTAATTCAATCAATCAGGTAATTAGAGTCAAGTTAATCTCTTTCAAGAATTAACGCTTTCAGAAATCCAATGATGCTTTCGCACTCAAATTCAATTCTGCTAATCGTATGTGTGCCTCTAGTAAGTAAATCTCTCGATCCATACCCCTATTTGCATATAATTAATCCATGATATTGGCCAATTACACAAATTAATGATTAAAACATATCAATCAGAATTAACCATAACCAATCAAACCACTATGAAAATCATGTCAATATTAGTGCAAACATGGCTTCCCTTTAAGCCCTAGAAATAACTACTCGCTAATAATTAAACAAGTAAAACAACTAGTAAAACAAGAAAACATAATTAAACTAATAAGAACAAAGAAAAGATTAAGAGAACAAAACCTTCAAACTTCAATGTTGTCACCCAAAAGAAGAGTCATGGTGTTTCTCTACATCTCCAACTAATAATAATAATCTACTCTAAACTATATTATCTGATCTAATATTACATCCTTTTTTTCTTCCCCCTAAAATAATACCCTAGATGTGTTTATATAGGCTCTAAAAGTCTTGCCCAATAAAAGTATTTTAATACTCTAAATAAATTACAAGTAGGATTCCATAACTGAATAGGATTCCTTAATTAAAATTCGTCACTTCTTTTTCTCCTCTGTTTCTGGGCTCTTCCAGTTCGATTTTGCTTATTGGACCACCTCTGAATTAAAGATAATTCCACAAGCTTCGCGTGGACAGTAATTTCATCAAATTCTGACTTCTGGAACTCAAGATATGGCCAAAACAGTGCAGGCAGCCCGTATAGCCCAATATTACGAATTTTCTCCTATTTTATCTCCAAAATAGCTCTTTTTGCTCCAAATCCTTCCAAGTTATGAATTCTTTATTTCCTACAATAAAACAATCAAATCTATTAAATAAAAATCCAAATCAATGCAAAACACAATAAATATGAGAATAAAATCATCTAAAATATATATAAAAATATACTCTATCATTATTCTGATCATGAAGCTTTAAAATATTTGAACTCTCAACAGAAGATTAGCCGTCGACATGCCTCTTGGAGTGAGTTTTTACATTCTTATCCATTTCTAATCAAGCGCAAGGCTGGAATTCAAAATGTTGTTGCAGATGCTCTCAGTAGGCGCCATACTCTACTGTCTACACTCCAAACAAAAGTAGTTGGTTTTGAAATGATAAAGGAGTTGTACCCAGATGATCCTGACTTCCAGAAATTTTGGAATACTACTGAAGTGCAATCCTCCAAAGATTACTACAAGCATGAAGGATTTTTATTCAAAGAGAAGACTTTGTGTATTCCTCGTTGTTCACTACGAGAAGCCATTATCTGGAAAGCCCATGATGGAGGATTAGCCGGTCACTTTGGCCGAGATAAAACTATGGCCCTGGTAAAGGAAAATTTTTATTGGCCAAGAATGGAAAGAGATATAAATCGGCATATTCAAAGATGCAGAATCTGTCATTTGGCTAAATCCAAACGCCAAAACACGGGTTTATATATGCCACTTCCCGTACCGGAATCACCATGGGAAGATGTTACTATGGATTTTATTTTGGGACTTCCACGAAGTCAACGTCAGAAAGATTCAATTATGGTCGTGGTGGATAGATTTTCAAAGATGGCCCATTTCATTCCTTGTCAAAAGACCAATGATGCTGTTCAAGTTGCTGATTTGTATTTCAAAGAAATAGTCCGTCTTCATGGAATTCCAAAAACGATCACTTCTGATCGAGATGTGAAGTTTTTAAGCCATTTTTGGAGAACTTTATGGAAGAAGATGGGAACTAAGCTGCAGTTCAGTAGTGCGAGCCATCCTCAGACAGATGGACAAACCGAAGCTGTCAACCGACTGTTGGGAAATCTACTTCGAAGTTTTGTTGGTAAAAACTTGAAGCAGTGGGATCTTATTCTGGCTCAAGTTGAATTTGCCTACAATAATTCAACTAATCAGTCCACGGGAAAATGCCCTTTTGAAGTTGTATATGGCACCCGTCCACTTAGCCCACTTGATTTGACTCCATCAACCAACAAACAACAATTCAGTTCTGATGCAGATAGTCGAGCGAAGGAAATCAAGAAACTGCATGAACAAGTTCGAGAGCAGATACGAAAACAAAATTCCAGATACAAAAATCAGCGAGACAAACATCGGAAGCAACAGATTTTCAAAGTTGGAGATTTGGTATGGATTCATCTACGAAAAGAGAGATTTCCTAACCAACCAAATGCCAAGTTGTCACCTAGAGCTGATGGACCATTCCAAGTTGTGCAGAAAATCAATGACAATGCTTACAAAGTAGAACTGCCTGGAACATATGGTTTTTCTGCAACTTTTAATGTTGCTGATCTTTCACCTTATTTGGACAATGAAGAATACTAAAACTCGAGGTCGAGTTCTCTCCAACCCGGGGAGTATGATTCCAGTAGCATTCCAGAAGCCAACCAAAATTCCAGCAGCCCATATGCCAATTTGTGAAGTCAAAACACTACCTACTCCACCTACTCCACCTACCATCATTTATTTGCATTCAAGGACCTCATTATTTACATGTAAGGACCTCTAACCTTAGTATAAATAAGCATGCTTATAGCATTGTAAGGACACATTGAATTTGAATAATAAAAGTGAGTTTTTAGAGAGTTTTTCTCTCTTGTTCCTGAGCCATTATATGTTTAGATAATTATTATAGATGATATGTTTTAGTCATAAAGTTATGTAATATGAAACCAAGTATAATACGGATTGTAATTAGAAACCAAGTATGAAAATGATATTTTGGTGGCTAAGTTTGTGATGACTATATATACATAGTCATTTTGTATTTGTCAGTGAGGAGGTGAAAGATTAAGAGATGTAATCTTAAGTATTGTTTGAGAGGTGCTTGAGCATTGTTGGCTAAGTATCGGGTTGGGACACAATTAAGGTGTTATTGTTTTGATGTATTATTGATATTGTTAATATTAATAATACAAGTTTGGGACGTGGGTATTTCCACGTCAAGTATTTATGTGTTCTTGTTTTGCGCTCTGGTAAACTTATCAACTAATAGATTGGTTAGGTGTGTGCTCTGTTTTAATGATTGTGAATCTCGGATCGTGTAATTCCTCTAACCTAACACTCTCTACAAAACTCAAGTGAATACCCCTAGGAATTCAAACGAATTCAAACTAACTAGTCCTGAAGAAAACAGCTGTGATTGTATAGGGGTGTTGAACTTTCTACCACCATTTATCATTAAAAGAAGAAAAATCACAATATACGCTTTAGCCCAAAATATCAGAACCACATTTAGACAGAAGCTTAAGATAATTCTTAAAGTCACGTCAGAAAGTCGATACAAAGATGTATCCTAGTCGTAGTCCGGAATGCAAGACATTCCAGATGTTCAAATATGCACCAATAAAAAGATGCAAAGTGCGTAGACAAAGACATCCCAGATGTTCAAATATGCACCAATAAAAATATGCAAAGTGCATAGACATCCCAGACGTTCAACACACATCATTATGATCATTTTATACCCTACATTCTAGAAAAATGTCTACTGGAATGTATTCTGATCATTTTTCCATGTTCAGGCATACCAATCAACCACACTCCTAGACATTCAAAAACACATCAATATGGTTACACAGAGTGCATAGACAATTCAGAAATTCAAATAAGAATGATTCAGAATAATCAACCCAACAATCTTGAAACAGATTCTAAAAATAAATATCCTGAACTGTGTTTTGATCATTTTTCATTGTAGAGATAGTAGCTGGATAACACTACAATATACCCTGTCGCCAGCACGTAAACAATATACAACGCATAATCAACTGACACTGGGACAAAATAAAAATGCCTCGACGGTTGCGATTACCATTCAAGCAGAACAAGGCCTTATTAAGTAGGTGAAGCTAATACACTTACCAAGTTTTACATACAAAAACTCCTAAAAACCATCTAACTAGTTGGGTAGCTAAATATCTTAAGAAAATTAATACAACCCCACATAAAAGATGCCGGCAAACATCTATTTCTTCACCTCTTCGTATTCTGCCTCTGGAGCTTGATCACCACCCTGAGAACCTCCAGCTGCACCACCCCCTGAACCACCTCCACTCATGTGTTGTCCAATCTTTGAAACAGCCTTGTTTGCAGCATCAATCTTGGCTTGGATCTCCTCAACACTTTCACCTCCGGCTACCTTTCTCAAATCAGCCACCGCAGTCTCAATTTCTGATACTACGTCAGCCGGAATCTTGTCTCTGTACTCATTCAGGCTCTTCTCCACGCTGTAGGCGGTTGTATCAGCAGTGTTCCTAGCATCAATAAGAGCCTTTCTTTCTTGATCTTTCTGGGCGTGCATCTCAGCTTCCCTGACCATCTTCTCAATATCATCATCAGAAAGACCACCAGATGATCGAATAGTGATCTGTTGTTCTTTACCGGTGGTCTTATCCTTGGCAGATACAGTGACAATACCATTGGCATCAATATCAAATGTGACCTCGATCTGGGGCATACCCCTGGGAGATGGAGGAATGCCAACAAGGTCAAACTCACCTAGCAATTTGTTGTCAGATGCCATCTCACGCTCACCTTGCAGCACCTTTATACCTACTTGAGTTTGGTTGTCAGCAGCAGTTGAAAACACCTGAAACGATGATTTCGAAGTCAGCATCAGGAATGAATGTAAATACTTTTACCAATCAGAGATAATGTGATTAGATCAATACAAAGAGATTAAAGATAAAGAACACTAGCAAAGTTGGCTAAGAATAAAGCAAGGAGTACGCAACTAAGTGATACCTGGCTTTTCTTTGTCGGAATAGTTGTGTTCCTAGTAATCAATTTGGTAAAGATACCACCAAGTGTCTCAATACCAAGTGACAGAGGAGTAACATCTAGTAGAAGCAACTCCTTAACATCACCGCGAAGTATACCACCCTGGATTGCAGCTCCCATAGCAACTGCCTCATCAGGATTTACACCCTTGCTAGGGCTCTTGCCGAAAATTTCAGAGACTATCTCCTGCACCTTTGGAACTCTGGTCATCCCACCGACAAGAAGGACCTCATCCACCTCCTTGGTTGATATGCCAGCATCTTTCAGACAATTCTTGCATGGGGACCTGGTCCTTTCAATCAATGAATTTACCAAAGCCTCAAACTTCGATCTGGTCAAAGTAATATTCAAATGCTTTGCACCAGACTGGTCTGCTGTAATGAAAGGCAGGTTGATTTCAGTTTGTGAGGTCGACGAGAGTTCAATCTTAGCTTTCTCAGCTGCTTCACGGAGTCTCTGCAGAGCAAGCTTGTCTTTTGACAGGTCTATATTGTCGGTCCTCTTGAATTCATTCACTAGGAAATCTAACAGAGTGTTATCAAAATCTTCCCCTCCCAAGAAGGTGTCACCATTTGTGGATTTCACCTACATAAATGAAATGTTAGCACATAACGGATTACAAAATAAATTTAGACCTAGGACCAATTTCCTTACCTCAAAGACACCATTTGATATCTCTAAGATGGAAACATCAAATGTTCCACCACCAAGGTCAAAAACAGCAATTAGACCCTCTTTGTTGTTCAATCCATAAGAAAGTGCAGCTGCAGTAGGTTCATTAATAATTCTCTGGACATCAAGTCCAGCAATACGTCCTGCATCCTTGGTGGCTTGCCTCTGTGCATCGTTGAAGTATGCTGGAACAGTAACCACAGCTTTGGTCAAAGTCTTTCCAAGATAAGCCTCTGCGGTTTCCTTCATCTTAGTCAGCACAAAAGCACCAATCTGGCTTGGTGAATACTGTTGACCATTAGCCTCAACCCAAGCATCTCCATTGGGAGCTCGAACAATTTTATAAGGAACCATCTTCATTTCTTTCTGTGTTTGTGGGTCATCGAATCGCCTGCCTATTAAACGCTTGGTCCCAAAAACTGTATTTGTAGGGTTGGTCACTGCTTGACGTTTGGCTGGTGTACCCACCAAGAGCTCTCCTTTATTGTTGAAGGCTACCACGGATGGTGTCGTACGAGATCCTTCAGCATTCTCAATCACTTTTGCAGTCTGAAAAGTAAAATGTATCAGTTAACACATTCAGGTCCGTCCTACACAAACGTAAAGTATCACACTTTTCCAACAAGCAAAAGCCTACCTTCCCCTCCATGACTGAAACACATGAGTTTGTTGTACCCAAGTCGATACCAATGACATCATTACCAGCAGGTTTTGTGCTATATATGACAGAAAATTGAGCCATGGTTCAATGAGAGAGAACCAAACAGAAAACTTATAAGATATAGATAATTTTTTTTTTAATGGAGTTACCTGAATGGTCTAGCCAAAGCGGCCCATTTATGTGATGATGTAGCCCATGAAGTTTTTGAACTTCCAGCTACCTGCCATCACAAAAATAAAATTTACCCAACATAGAACTAAGGCATCAACCAAATCAAAGCATAACCATCGAAGTTCCAACTACAAAAAGTAGTCCACAAACAAACATACCTTCGCCTAACAAGATAAAAAAAGAAACATCTTGCTACAAACTTTAACCTATTAACGACTAACTAGATTAAAAGAGAAGTTAAATCCCTTTTATTTCCACTAATCACTAGTACATACAAATGTACAACACACTACAATAGAATTAAAATCTTTTTCAATCGACAAATACTCAAAAAGTCTTTTTATAATCTTGTCAATTGATTTCGTCCTTTAGATTAAATAAAATAAAATAAAATTTCTTTTTCAGTCTTACTCTAACAATTCAACAAACTCGATATATCTGTTTACAATCTAAAATTTATCCTCATTTCGCCAGTCTTCGCTCTAGTTATCGAATTTTAAACAATTATCAACACCGACTTCATCTTCGACCCGAAGCAGCAAAATAACAAAACTATATCAAACAAGATAATCAGAAAGCCACACAAAAAACAAACAGATAAAGCTTAATCAGTTAATCACAAACAAATATATATGAATCAAAATTAAATCAACTTCAAATCATAAACCTAAAACTAATTACAAAATAAACCACAAGTTTAATCACAAACAAATAAATATAAATGAAAATGACATACATATTGAAGAGCAGATGAGAATTCTCGTCGGCGAAGAGATCTGAGCAATACAGCTGCAGCCATCACTCTATTTAATTACACACAGAGTATGCGTATGTATAGATTTATGTGTGTATGTATAGATTAAAGACCGGGGGGGGTGTTTTAGGGGTTTAGGGTTTATGAAATAGTAAAATGATGAGAGGAGGTGGAGGTGGAGGTGGCGTTAATATATCGTGGGTGTGATCAAGTAATGATGTGTTTCTTTCTAGATCCATCCACTCTCTTCCTCATTTTTTTTAGTTTCCATAATATTTTATTCTTTTGAATGATAATAAGTATATAAATTTTCTTTTTTTTAATTAGCAAAAAAAATGTAAATTTTCTTTTCTATTTTGAGTTAAATGGGTCTGAGATGAAACCTGAGATTAGATGGTTTTTTATTTATAAAATACTAGCTTAAAACTCGTGCGATGCACAGATTTTTTTATTTTAATATTATATGAATTTTTTCATTTATTTAAATTAATGTTTTAAAATATGAATTTTGGAGGCTTACATTTTTATATGAGATAATTTGATAATAATTATATAAATGTTATTCGTGATATTTTTAGAAATGGACAGATTTTAGTTAGAAAATATAGAAAAGATGATAGGTTTTATTTGAAAAGGGTAATCGGTTAATTATTGGTAATTATAAAATTATTAATGCCCATTATATGATTAGAAACATATAGGATTTAGTTAGAGAAAATTAGAAAGTAAACATGTTCAAGGTAAAAAAGGTAATTGATTAATTTATAGTAATTATAATTTAATTATATTATTTTACTAAATATAATTTCACATAATATTTTTAGAAAATGAGAAA
Organism: Kitagawia praeruptora; assembly: GCA_037693485.1. NCBI lineage: Eukaryota > Viridiplantae > Streptophyta > Magnoliopsida > Apiales > Apiaceae > Kitagawia > Kitagawia praeruptora. The sequence goes on along the minus strand of CM075352.1, from coordinate 170,760,574 downwards.
ATAATAGTGTCCGTGATATTTCTATTAAAAGAAGGATTTTAGTTAGAAATATTAAAAAGATGATACGTTTTAGCTGAAAAAGGTAATTAATTAATTATTAATATTAAAATATTATTAGTTTATTTTATTAAATAGAACTGCCCTTGATATAATTGGAAAAAGAAATATTTTAGTTAGAAAAAATAGAATGGTAACGTGAAAATTAAAAAGATGACATGATTTATGTGAAAAAGGTAATTGATTAGCTTATATAATTATAATTTAATTATGTCATTTTACTAAATGAAATTGCTCTTTTTTTTTTTGAAAATGTGAAATTAATGTTGCTCGTGATATTTCTAGAAAAAAAGGAATTTAATTAGAAAAATAGAAAAGATGATACGTTTTAGTTGAAAAGTAATCGATTAATTATTAGTATTATAAAATTATTATTTTTTTTATTAAATAGAAACATCCGTGATATAATTGGAAAAAGAGAGGTTTAGTAAGAGAAAAGAAAAAAGGTAACGTGTTTTGGATGAAAAAGGTAACCGTCCATGATATAACTGGAAAAAGAGAGATGTTAGTTAGAGAAAAAAGAAAAAGTAACGTGTTTTGGGTGAAAAATGTATTTGATTAGTTAATAATAATTATAATATTGTTATGTTATTTTATTAAACAAAACTTCTTGTACTATTTTTTAAAAAAAGAGAGATTTTAGTTATATAAAATGTGAAAGATGAAAAAAGAAATTATTTAGTTATTGAAAAATAGAAAAGGTAATATGTTTAACATGAAAAAAGAAATTGATTAATAAAGGATAAATTTTAGTTAGATAAAATATAAAAAGATATTGTATTTCCTGAAAAAGCAAATTATTTAATTCTTGAAAAATAGAAAAGATAATATGTTTAATCTCAAGAAGGAAATTGATTAGTTAGTTGATCTGTAATTGAGTACGGGTAAATAAGTAAAATCAACAGGTACCGTACCGATCAACCAAACTTTTAATGTTACGGCTTTTATATAATAGTATAGATTTAAAAGGGTACATCTGTAAATTTAAACTTCAATTGTGTAATTACAAAACTATTCTGGTATATTTTATGGAAAAATACTACACATGTTTCTCTTTTATTTTGTACTAGCCTATAACCCGTGCGAGAATAAAGGCCCACGATATCACAATTTCAAGACAAATGGTTCTTAATATCACAAATTAAAAACTTGGCGTATATCACTTCAAAACGCTACATCATGTAACGTTTTTTAGTTTTTACTTTTTTTGAACAAGACGCTATGGCGTCTAGCGTTTGGCTTGGTGGGGTTGGGGGCGGTTAAAAACGCCACATAATGTGGCGTTTGGGGTTGGGTTGTTCGTTTGTTTTTCTCTTCTTCTAAACATATATATTTGTAAATAATATGATAATTTATAAATAAATGGTTAATTAAAATTGTATTTTTTTAATTTAGAAAATGCAATTTTACTTAACCTTAGGGGTTCAATAATTAACCTTTAGGGTTCAACGTTTCCATTTGGGTTCTAGAAATATTCCGAACGACGAATTAACCGTATGCAAACTTAGGATTTAGGGTTCCCTAAACCCTATACCATCAAACCTAAGTTATCCTGATTTTTAAACGCTAACGCGTTTAGAAATCAGGCCGCCAGATTCAATTTTTTAATTAATTTTTTTAATTTTATCCGTATTCCCTCGGGGTTTCAGTGGTTAACCTTTGGGGTTCAATAGTTCCATTTTGGGTTTTAAAAATATTTCGAACGACGAATAAACCGTATACGAACAGAAAAACAAAAACAAAAAAAACATATTGTTTTTTTGTTCTTTTAAATTTTGGATTTTAATATTATTTGCAAACATATATTTAGAAAAAAACAAAAAAAATTAAAAACACCTTCAACGCCACATGAAGTGGCGTTCCCCGCCCCCCCCCCCCAATGCCATTTCATGTGGCGTTCACCCCCACAACACTCCCCACAACGCTACTTTAAGTAGCAATCTCCCACCCTCCTCCCCAAAAACCCTACACGCATTAACGTTTTTTTAAAATAAAAAAAACAGAATGCTACACGCATTTGTGTCTTAGAGTGATATTTGAGGCCATATTTTTGAGCTGCGATATTTAGGACCATTCCCTTTTAAATTGTGATAGATAGGGGTAACACCCCCCGTGCGATGCACGGTTTTCTCAAATTTAAAGGGTTAAATATCAAAGTGGTCACTGAAGTGAAGGCCATGTATCAATTCGTTCATTATAGTTATCGGGGTCTCTAATGCACCACTATAGTAGCGGGTAATGACAAGTCCGTTAGTCTTAAATATTGACCTGACGGAAAATGTTTTGATCCTGATGTGGCACAATTGACTTTAGTGAATGTAATGACAAATATTATATATTTTGGCATGGACGTCCACTTAGGCTATGGTGCATATATATATATATGTATACATCTATGTTGGGATATAAACCCTTGCTCGACTCACTCGAAGCCTGGACATCAATGATCGTCTTCATGTTGGCAGTCCAATCATGATTACCAGTAACCAAGCAGCAAGGCAAATCCATAAAGCCATCCCACACAAAATTCTTAGATATCAACAGAAATTAAGGGACCTCCTTTCCACATAATAAAACCGGCACGATGGCATCCAGGACACCCAAAAACTAAGGTTTAAAATCAAGATTATGTTTAAAAAACATTAGAAGAGACGTAAGTGGATCATGATACTTATTAATCATACGAAAACAATAGCCTGAGCCTACATGATCCTCCTCATGCTATTTTAAATTGTTAAACATGAAGTGCATATAGCAGCAGTGATATCCTCTTTACATGTATATAATTATGTATACATGTCTTTGCTTCCATGTCGTTTGAGGACTCTGTAAGTTAGTTTTTCATTGTTTCGAGACAGATGCAATTCAAAGATGGTAAGGTACAATTACAGCGGAAACTAAACTAATAACGAGATGCAATACAACTTCTGGTGATATCTTTAAGGATACGATATTTTAAAGGCAGTGATCTACATCTCACTAGGAATCTCAAACCATCACAACAGAACTCCCAGATGTACTACAGCTAGAATGCGATTAAAGTGCAATGGTATTGTCATCTGTTAGATGTACTACAGCTAGAATCCCATTTTGGTGCATGTATATTGATGTGGTGAAAATGTGACAATTAAAATCGCAAGCGCACGATCATCGTTTTAATATTTAAGATTCGATCCACAGGAACTAATATTTTCGTAAACCTTAACTTCTAATTTAGTCGGATTAGAACAATGTGATTTTATACTATTTAATTTCTAATTCTAAAATATTCTAAAAAAATTCTAATTTAAAACTAGATTTTATTCTAATTAATATTTTTTTAAGCTTGAATTAAAAATTATTAACAGAAAACCTTTAAAAAAACGAAAAATCCTAAGAAAATCTTGGACAGGATTCGCTCAAAAATTTAGTTAGCCAAAAAAAAAAAAAATGAACCAAAAGCATCTCTCAATTTCCAAAACTAAATCAGAACAAACCAGTTGAGACAAATCAAACAATCATCCTGCAAGCACATTACCGAGTTGACTGGGAATTCGAGACCCATTTTACAAAAACTCAACATTAAACTTTAACATAAAAACACATAAAACCCAACAACAAAACTAACGAGGCAACTCAGTAAAAACCAACAACACAATTCATTGCAAAAACTGCTTAGAACTGGAACGCAGAAACGCACAAACAAGATTGAAAGACACTTAACGACACTTAACGAGAATTCGAGCAATACAACCAACAGCGAAACAAAACAAACACTCCAACTTTAACAATGATTCGACAAAAAACTCAACACTGGCAACTTGGTACAAAACGAATCTGCAGCAACTTCGGACTCGATTAACTTGCTAAAACTCTCAAACCAGGACACAACTCTATTACAAGTACAACCGGCAACGACAACAAACTCAGAAACTAAGTCGAAAACAAAACTAAATAATACAACGACGAATCGACAAAATACATCAACTGTGAGCAGACAAGCTTCGAACAAACAACAATGAATTTCAGCAACCTATGATTCAGCAACTTAGGAGTACATCACTTACAACCCAAATCAATCTCGTTTTACAACACAAACATTACAGAATTTGACTCAAACATTCAATACGGATCACCCATTTACAAAAAGAACAGCAACGCTAGATCACAACCGATAACAAATATCAAAACTCGAACTAAAACTGAGTACTACAACTACGTAACACGTAATAGATACAACCCAGGAATCACAAAACTCGACAACTTAATAGCATCATTCGGGAAACAATGAAACGCCAGCAAACAAAATCAAACGAATACTCCAAATCAACAATCTCGGTGAAAAGATCAAGGGGCAGAAGGGGAAGTGCGTTTAATCGAAGAGAAGGCAGGAATGGAAGGCTAATTATGCTGGGTTTGATAAATTCTCGAACAAGAAAGAAAAGAAACAGGGGAAGGTGGTTGTTCGACTGAGAGAGAATAGAATGGGGAACGGGGAAGGAGAGGCTGGTGGATTGAAGAAGGAGAGGAAAAAGAGATTGGGGTTATAAGATTTCTGTGGTGTTTGTTGAAGAACAGGGAAAGGTTTTGCTATTTGTGGTTTTAATCGAGAACAAAGAATTAAGCTGGGAGGGGCATTAGTGCTGGGTCTAAAACAAAACAGGGGAGACAGACACGCTTCGAATTAATAATTTAAAACAGGTAACAAAAATGCTAAAATTTAACGAAACAAATATTTTGTGTTTTTTTTATTATTATTACACTAACACATTAAACATGGAAATTTAGAACTGTAATTATCAATAATAAAACCCACAATAAAATTGAGATTTAAAGGGACACAATTACAATTATTAACTAAGAACAAAATTTCAAGATCGTTAATTTCAACCCCAAGTGGTTAGCTTTCGCTACTTTGTCCACTAATCGGATTTACGAAAATAACGAATCAAGCAAATGTAAAAGAGAGCAAGATAAAGAAAATAAGAGAGAATGGTAATTTATATTAATAAAGAGGGAAGTGTTTACAAAATTTGAAGGCTAGTACAAAACTAAAAATGGAGGCTACTAATTTAGGTTAACTAAACTAAAACTAAGATGTAGGTTCAGATCTCCTGGATGTGGTGGAAATGAAGGGGTATTTATAGGTGAGAATTAGGGTTTTAGGGGTGTGTTTGCAATTTTCCTAATTGCTCCAAAATCCTAGCCCTTCTTCCTTCTTTCACTTTGGTCCTTTTACTTGCTCTTTTGCCCTTCTTTGCACTTTATTCCATTATTTTGCCATTTCTTCATTTTTTTCGAATTTCCTGAAATGCAACAAAATAATTTATTAATATACGAATTCAAACAATAAATAGGTAATAAAATTATGCAAAATTATGCACTTATCAAATGCCCCCATACCTATCTTTTGCTCGTCCTCGAGTAAAACAAAAAGAAAATCTAGATAAAAAGTCCTATACTCCTTTTCGTAGGTGTGACGGTTGCATTTGGCATATGCAACAAGCCCTTTAAACCCCTAGGCAGCCCTAGTGGACGAGTGAGGTCTCGTGAGGGCCTATAGTGAATGTACCCACAAAATCCATCTAGTTCGTATAAAAGATTACATGGCAATGCAACACCACACATACATGTCCTCTAATGATACATCAACTTAAGAATCAAAATGAATTTGCAAAGTCTTGGTGTGGAAAGACAGGGATTCACATAGTCTACTTAAAGAAACATGCAAGAGTGATTACCAGTTCATGTCACGTGCAAAAATTATTGGAAACCATGCTAAGTCTACAAGAGCACACCTTAGAGTCAAAACTTGAGATCTCATATGCAAAAGAAACAAGTAATACCTCACATTTCACTCACAAGAGAATATTCACTCAAGAACAAGGGTAAGTGTATCACTCAATTCCAACAAAATCAAAAACATGCTTGACACTTGATATCATTCTAACTTGAACACAACATACATTGATGATGACAATCAAAAGGTCTTTATTTGGGTTGTAATGGGGCTAGGGACAAGGTATGTCAAGTAAGGCCAAAACAAGGTGAAGTGTCAAAAGCTAGTAGTCACCATGAAAATCATGCACAACACCAAACTTACTCCCCACACATTATTTTTTACTTTTAAGAAAAAGACTTGATTAGTCGAATGAAGGAGGATTACAAAAACATAAGTATGCTCTCATATATATTTTTCTTTTTTTTTCTTTTTCAATTTTTTTTTTTGAGAGCTAAGATAAATATAAGCAACAAGAATCCTCCTTTACAGAAAATCGACTAACAAGATAACCGACAAAAACATAAATTTCCTCAAAAGTTATGAACAAGAGTAAACCCTATTTCACACACCTTATTGCTCCCTCCAGTTCCTACTAGCCTTTGACAAATTGGGATCAAGAATACGTAAGGCTATACAAGAAAAAGGTCTTAGGCGAGTAATGGGGTGTGTCACCGAAAGAATTTGATTAAGCTCAAAAGGGTAACTAATTGATCACATAAGAATGGTGTGGATATTTTGGAAATACGGGTTATTCCTAAATGCCTTTATCATCTTATCATCAATCAATGTCATGTATTTCAAGAAAGAACTCAAACAAGTGCTAGCAATGCAAATGACAAGTGGACACTCAAGCAAAAGAATATAAATGCAAAAGATGTGCACATAGGCTCAAAACTCACTTGGTGTGGTAGAACATAATCAATATCAAGTAAAGGTATCCTTAGTGCACCTACTTGTACTCAAAGCATGAAAACCAAATCATCTTACACCTAATCATGACCTTCTAATTTCTTGCACAATTCAAATAAGTCTACTAGTTTCACCTTGTTAGTGTAAGTGTGTGTACAAGAACTTAGCAAATCACTTCTCAATCAAAAGCTAATGGACCACAAGATTATCATAGCATGTAAGGATGCATCAAGCAACTAGCCATCAATTAACGAGACTAGAATAAGATTAGAAATCTACTATTTACAATTCTACAACTCTTTTTGTGATTTTTTTAATTTTTTAATTTTTTTGGATTTTTCAATTTTATGTGTTTACACTAAAACCCTCCCCCATACCTAAATCATGCATTGTCCTCAATGTATGCAAATGCAAGAGAAATGAAGAGAATGAGGAGATAATACCTGATAAGGGATGATGGAGACTGAACGAATATTAAAAACAACTAAGTAACACTACTTAAGCACACAATTCCTCCCCCATACCTGGACTTCACGAGGGGAGGTAAAGGAATAAACGCGAATTAGCCGATTCCGGTAGGAAAATTTGGATGAAGCTGTGAGAAAAATTCAAGACATTTTTGAAAATTTGGATTAGAACAAATTTTTTTTCGGCAACATAGGATCATACAACCTATTAGGACAAGAATCACTAGTGTTTTCCCTAAACCAACTTGAGGCTTCTTTATTTTGTTTAAGCAGATTAGGGACAATGAAAGTCTGGATCGAGGTCGAATCACTAGGACTGACAAAAGGCGAGGGTCCGGTTTCTCCTAAAGGGTGTTGATCAAACTCGGGATGATACAAAATCAAGTCAAATGCGGGTGGATGTGGTACAACGAGACTCTCAACGATAGGCTCACTACTAACAATCTCGGATGGGGTCTCCCACGGAGAACAAATCGTATCTAACTCTCTCAACATCTCTTCCGAAGTCATATCTCTCAATGAATCAATATACTCTCGAGTAGACTCATGGTTGACTTTGAAATCCTCAGCAAGAAGAGACTCAATCTCACTATCTTCGAAACTAGACCATGTGGCAAACTTGTTGACCACGTTAACCCCTATTGATGGTTCATAAAGCTCATTGAGTTCTTTTCCGACATTGAAAATGTTAAGGTCAATGGTCATGTTACCGAAAGTGAGTTTCATCGAACCATTCCTACAATTGATCAAGGCATTGGATGTAGCCAGAAAAGGTCTTCCTAAGATGACAGGAATTTGGTTCTTGGGATTCGTGACAGGTTGAGTCTCGAGGACAACAAAGTCAACCAGGAAGATAAAATCACCAATTTTAATCAAGACATCTTCAATTAATCCCTTGGGCATTTTTATAGAACGATCGGCAAGTTGAAGTGTCATATTGGTCTTTTTGAGCTCGCCTAAACCTAGGGCTTGATAAACGGAAAATTGAAGCAAGTTCACACTAGCTCCTAAGTCAAGTAAAGCCTTGTCCACGAAAGTATTACCTATGACACATGAAATTGTGGGACAACCGGGATCCTTATATTTCACGGGAATTTGGTTAGAAAGAATTGAGCTTACTTGGGACGTCAAGAAGGCTTTTTTAGGGACTTGGGTGGAGCGCTTATGAGTACATAAATCTTTTAGACACTTGGCATATGAAGGAATTTGGTGAATGGCATCTAAGAGAGGAATGTTTATCTTGACTTGTTTGAATACTTCAAGAATTTGCTCCATTTGGGCCGTTTGTTTAGGAGAGACAAGGCGTTGCGGGTACGGAGCCTTTGGCTTAAAGACTCGTTCTTCGGGAATAGATTCCGAGGTTGTTCCACTCGAAGAAGACGGTTTGTTAGAAAGAGGGGAAGATACGGGAATCGGATTTTGATTTGAAAGATCGAGAATAGGGGTCGGTTCAACGTTTGACTCTTCCTCTTCGGGGGACTCGACTCCTACTTGGTTGTCAACTTGATTTCCCGATCTTAAAGAGATGACGGCATTCACACTCTCATGAGGGTGTTGATTGAGATGAAACTTAGGATTGACCTCAGTTTGACTCGGAAATTTATTCTTCTCACGCTCATGGATGGTATTAGCTAATTGGCTTACTTTAACCTCTAACTTAGATATGGCTTGGGTGCTAGCATTTAAGATTTGCCTATCTTGAGTCATGGTATTCATGAAAGTTTGTTGCGATTGAGCCAAATTAGTGGTAGATTTGAGAAGCGCGTCGAGACTCTTTTCTAACGAAGTAAGTCGCTTATCCGACTCAGAAAAACCGGGAGGGTGGGTGGAAGCTTGAGTTGAGTTCGGATAATGACCTGGATTTTGAGGTGGAAACGTGTGTTGATTTGGCCTTTGAAAAGAAGGTGGCGGAGGTTGATAACTTTGGCCTTGGTTCCACGAGAAATTCGGGTGGTTCTTCCACCCGGGATTGTAAGTAGGAGCAAAAGGATCATTCCTTTGGTTGGGTTGAAACACCGCATTGATTTGAAAATCCTGGGGACTTTGCATCCCTTGATTCGGGTCTAAAGACATGTGTGAGGGAGCACTACGAGTTTTTAGAGCTTCGAGTCTTTTAGTTAGAGTGGCTAATTTGGCATCGGTTGCAATCGAATTTCCAATCGAATGCAAACCCCTAGATGAACTAGACGACTCGTTGAATTTATTAGGTTCCCTAGTAGACTCCCACAACATGGTCTTTTCGGCTAACTCTTCAAAAAATTCCCACCCTTCGTCCTCGTCTTTCTCCATGAATTTTCCTTGGCACATAGATTCCAACAATGCAGTTGTTGAGCCATCTAAGGCCTCGTACACAATCTTACAGAGCCTCCATTTTTCGATTCCGTGGTGGGGGCATTGAGATAGGAGTTTTTTAAAACGGTCAAAACACGTCCAAAATGGTTCATTATGTTTTTGACGAAATTGATTAATCTCATTTGTGAGTTTCGTAGTCTTATGGTTTGGAAAGAATTTTTTTAGAAAGATGACTACGAAACCCTCCCACGTGGAAATCGAATTGACGGGTAGACTATACAACCATTTTTTAGCATTATCTTTTAAAGCGAAGTTGATTAGTCTAAGCCGTATGGCGTCCTCGGAAAGTTGTTGGAGTTTTTGCAAAGCGCAAACCTCCTCGAATTCTTGTAGAAAAAGATAAGGATCCTCACCGTCACTCCCACGAAAATTAGGTAACATGCTAATTTGATGACCTTTGATTTCGAAATTATTTGCATTTACGGGGGGTAGGGAGATGCAAGAGGGTTGTGCTGAACGGGCGGGGTAACAACGATCCTTGAGCGATACTGCCATGGTAACTACGAGGTCAAGAATTTCTACGGGTTCGGATTCCGAAGAGGAAGAACACTCAATTGGTCTCACTAACCTAGAAGAATTATCTCTAACCCAAGTAGTGCGCATAAACAGAATAGTAGCAAGTAGCAAATAAGTGCGAAAAACTAAAACACACAAAAAGAAAGGGTGAAAAAAAATCAAAAGAAAAATATTCTAAACCTAGGGTTCCTTAATAAACTAGACCTTGCTCCTAACTGTAAGGACCACCAAAAACTCGGTAAATCAGAATTTATTCGGACCGACTTGGCCAGGTAGGTGCAAGCATTGCCAAGAGGCTAAACACCAGCCTAGACACCAAATCCTAATTGGCCAGGTAAGCTTTCGCTTGCCTAAACACCAAAGAGTCGGAATAATTAATGATTACTTCGTTTCTTAGGTACCTTCCTAATTGAGCGCGAAATTCCTAGGGCAAACGTCTAATTAATTTTATTAAAGCTACAAACAACGAGATATATACAAAAGCAGTAAACAAATATGGATGCATTACACTACGTGTACTAATCTAAAAGAAAGAAGAATTTAACGTACTTTGGGGTCCTCCAGCAATCACCACAATTATAAGGTACGAAAAATTAAAAACAAGAAAATAAGAATCTAGATGATGTGCTCCTAAGTGATTAAATGCATGATGCAACAATTATGTATTTACAACTATTTTTTTTGAATTTTTTTGAATTTTCAATTTTTTTGAAATTTTTTTTTTAAAATAAAATGGCGAAAAGAGTGAGATACGGGTTACCGAAGCAAACTTCCAAAAATTCCAATTTTCGTTCCAAGCTCCTCGAGAAGATTCCCGAAATTCCAAACTTTCCTAAAAAACGAAAAAAAATAAGGCAAGCAAAAGAAAACTAATCCGAAAAATTAAAAATTAAGGCGAGAAAAATAATTAGTCCCCGGCAGCGGCGCCAAAAACTTGATGTGGTGAAAATGTGACAATTAAAATCGCAAGCGCACGATCATCGTTTTAATATTTAAGATTCGATCCACAGGAACTAATATTTTCGTAAACCTTAACTTCTAATTTAGTCGGATTAGAACAATGTGATTTTATACTATTTAATTTCTAATTCTAAAATATTCTAAAAAAATTCTAATTTAAAACTAGATTTTATTCTAATTAATATTTTTTTAAGCTTGAATTAAAAATTATTAACAGAAAACCTTTAAAAAAACGAAAAATCCTAAGAAAATCTTGGACAGGATTCGCTCAAAAATTTAGTTAGCCAAAAAAAAAAAATGAACCAAAAGCATTTCTCAATTTCCAAAACTAAATCAGAACAAACCAGTTGAGACAAATCAAACAATCATCCTGCAAGCACATTACCGAGTTGACTGGGAATTCGAGACCCATTTTACAAAAACTCAACATTAAACTTTAACATAAAAACACATAAAACCCAACAACAAAACTAACGAGGCAACTCAGTAAAAACCAACAACACAATTCATTGCAAAAACTGCGTAGAACTGGAACGCAGAAACGCACAAACAAGACTGAAAGACACTTAACGACACTTAACGAGAATTCGAGCAATACAACCAACAGCGAAACAAAACAAACACTCCAACTTTAACAATGATTCGACAAAAAACTCAACACTGGCAACTTGGTACAAAACGAATCTGCAGCAACTTCAGACTCGATTAACTTGCTAAAACTCTCAAACCAGGACACAACTCTATTACAAGTACAACCGGCAACGACAACAAACTCAGAAACTAAGTCGAAAACAAAACTAAATAATACAACGACGAATCGACAAAATACATCAACTGTGAGCAGACAAGCTTCGAACAAACAACAATGAATTTCAGCAACCTATGATTCAGCAACTTAGGAGTACATCACTTACAACCCAAATCAATCTCGTTTTACAACACAAACATTACAGAATTTGACTCAAACATTCAATACGGATCACCCATTTACAAAAAGAACAGCAACGCTAGATCACAACCGATAACAAATATCAAAACTCGAACTAAAACTGAGTACTACAACTACGTAACACGTAATAGATACAACCCAGGAATCACAAAACTCGACAACTTAATAGCATCATTCGGGAAACAATGAAACGCCAGCAAACAAAATCAAACGAATACTCCAAATCAACAATCTCGGTGAAAAGATCAAGGGGCAAAAGGGGAAGTGCGTTTAATCGAAGAGAAGGCAGGAATGGAAGGCTAATTATGCTGGGTTTGATAAATTCTCGAACAAGAAAGAAAAGAAACAGGGGAAGGTGGTTGTTCGACTGAGAGAGAATAGAATGGGGAACGGGGAAGGAGAGGCTGGTGGATTGAAGAAGGAGAGGAAAAAGAGATTGGGGTTATAAGATTTCTGTGGTGTTTGTTGAAGAACAGGGAAAGGTTTTGCTATTTGTGGTTTTAATCGAGAACAAAGAATTAAGCTGGGAGGGGCATTAGTGCTGGGTCTAAAACAAAACAGGGGAGACAGACACGCTTCGAATTAATAATTTAAAACAGGTAACAAAAATGCTAAAATTTAACGAAACAAATATTTTGTGTTTTTTTTTATTATTATTACACTAACACATTAAACATGGAAATTTAGAACTGTAATTAACAATAATAAAACCCACAATAAAATTGAGATTTAAAGGGACACAATTACAATTATTAACTAAGAACAAAATTTCAAGATCGTTAATTTCAACCCCAAGTGGTTAGCTTTCGCTACTTTGTCCACTAATCGGATTTACGAAAATAACGAATCAAGCAAATATAAAAGAGAGCAAGATAAAGAAAATAAGAGAGAATGGTAATTTATATTAATAAAGAGGGAAGTGTTTAGAAAATTTGAAGGCTAGTACAAAACTAAAAATGGAGGCTACTAATTTAGGTTAACTAAACTAAAACTAAGATGTAGGTTCAGATCTCCTGGATGTGGTGGAAATGAAGGGGTATTTATAGGTGAGAATTAGGGTTTTAGGGTGTGTTTGCAATTTTCCTAATTGCTCCAAAATCCTAGCCCTTCTTCCTTATTTCACTTTGGTCCTTTTACTTGCTCTTTTGCCCTTCTTTGCACTTTATTCCATTATTTTTCCATTTCTTCATTTTTTTGAATTTCCTGAAATGCAACAAAATAATTTATTAATATACGAATTCAAACAATAAATAGGTAATAAAATTATGCAAAATTATGCACTTATCATATATTTATCAGTATAAGAGAATTACTGCCTATCCTGTTGTAAATGTGATTCCTAGATCTTACCATAGTTTGTTTTTCAATGTTTTTAACATGGTCTGGCAGGAAAAAGTGTATGAATATGTTTGTGAACCGTGTCATGATAATGGCAAGCATGTTTCATTGCTTCCATCAATTGAAAACGAGAATTCGCATGAAACATCAATACCCACTGTTCTAGAAGTTGGCATTACAATGAACACCAATCAGAGAAATGGTAAGGTCTGTATATTGTGTTACCTTTTATAGTTTTGTGTTTGCATGGGTATCATGTTGTTACATGTTTTCATATTTAAAGCCAATTGTGGCTCAGGAACAAGAGAGAAAATTCTCTAAATAACTCAATTTTATTACTCAAATTCAATGTGTCTTACAATGCTCTAAACATGCCTATTTATAGTAATGCTAGAGGTCCTTACATGCAAATATTGAGGTCTTTAAATGCAAATAAATAATGGTAGGTGGAGTAGGTAGTTAGGTGGAGTAGGTAGAAATTTGACTTCTAAAATTAACACGTGGGTGGCTATGGTGGGTGGTTGGCTAGCTTCTGGAATCAAATTGTCAGTGACTTAGTGCAAAGTGTGAATGTTTTTGAATGACCCCTGCTTTGCTCAAACTTTAATAAATCATGTAAAGTTCTAAGATAACATAATATTCTTTTGACAGCTGCAATTAATGTCTAGAATGCTTCTGGTTTCAAAGGAAGATTGGCATCGTTGGCGAAGAAACTTAAAAACATTGTTGAGCTTGTTTTTGTTTATGTATAGTGTATACAAACTAGGTTACATTTAATGAAGATGTTATTTATATAAATGGTAAATGGTTAATACATGTTTATCTAGTCACCTGCCAGGTCCTGTGTAGTCATTGCCTAATCAGCTAAATCAAGTGTACATGTCAAAGTCAAAGGTTTTCCGTCAGGTCAATAGTTACAAATTAACGGACTTGTCATTACCCGATACTATAGTGGTGCATTAGAGACCCCGATAACTCTAATGAACGAATTGATACATAGCCTTCAGTTCAGTGACCACTTTGATATTTAACCATAAATTTAAATAATATTTTATTTATATTTTAATAATTATATATCTCATATATATTAGTTAATATAATATTGGTATAATATATATTATTAAATAATAATCATTTAATTATATGATATATTGTTCGAACTACAACTATATTTTGTCATAACAATATAAATATAAATGGAAGTATCTTATATGCTTACATTCAAATTTTTGTTGATATTATCTTATTCAAATTATGATTCATAATAATCCCTAATGTAATATTTGTCTAAAATATAATTTAATATTAATTTGTAATTGTGTGAAGTTTTTATTGTTTATTATATAATTTTAGTTTGTTTTAGCCCGTGCAAGGCACGAGCTTGCAAGCAAAATTATGTTAATATGTATTTGTGTTGCTCTATATTCAAGTAATCAAATGGTATTTTCAATGTGTTGATGCTCAGAATGCAAGTAAGTTCAAGAGGGATTATGCGTTCACGGTGTATATAAACTATATAGCTAAAAATATGTATCATTTGCAATGTGTTAATCTCATTTCAAGGACTACCACTTGCTTGAGTTAGGAGTATAAAAGTATTTACAAAAATAGTGACTGTTCTGGACTTGCATATTAGCAAAAGATCGATACGAGAGACTGAATTTGCTTAGGGATCAACCGTGTAATCCAAACACCATGAAACCAATTGACTTAAATTAGTGCTTCAGTTTTTTGTTTGAGCTGATATTACCAGAATGGCTGAACCTAAATTTAAAAAATGGAGAGAGCAAGCAGATATCAACTATACAGCTAAAAATAGGTATCATTTGCAATGTGTTAATCTCATTTCAAGGATTACTACTTGTTTGAGTTAGAAGTATAAAAGTATTTACATAAATAGTGACTGTTTAGAACTTGCATATTAGCAAAAGATCAATACGATTGAAGAATTTAAACGAGAGACTGGCTCCAAATTGCTTAGGGATCAACCGTGTGATCCAAACACCATGAAACCAAGTGACTTAAATTAGTGCTTCAGTTTTTTGTTTGAGCCGATATTACCAGAATGGGCTGAACCTAAATTTAAAAAATGGAAAGAGCAAGCAGAAGAACCTCCCAAACCCATATTGTCATAAGAAAGAGATAATAGATCGATGCATTGTCTGTTCCACTATAATTAAATGTGTTAATACATAGGTGGTTAATGTGCATGCAATTTACCGAACGAGCTTTGCTAGTAAAATCATGTTAATATGTATTTATATAGTTTTGTAATTAAATGGTACTTGCAACATGTAAATGCTTAGTATGCAAAACATATCTAAAAAATTATCCATTCATGATGATTAATGTATGTACCACTAAAAATAAGTAAATTTTAATGTGCTAATCTCTTTGAACCTTTGAACGAATGTTCAAATGACTGAGTTATGAGCATATAAGAAATTATATTAGTTATGACTGCATGATCATCCACAACCGATTTGTGCATTTTGACATGGATTAAGAGATATGCGTAATGAAAGGCATATGATGTAGCCTATTTGTATTTCGAGGATACAACTCAACTTAAACAAGATTGTAATAGTAAATAGTATATAGACTGTCACAAGGAATCTCAGATTGTATTGTCTGTCAGAAGAAAAAGATCAAGGTCAATCTACAGACTTGAGGAATTGCTACATTGAAAGAAGCTCAGACATCTGATCAAGCCTCGGTGGAGTATTCGTTAAGAAGTTGATTCGTTTAAAGTGACAGAGATTTCAAGGTGACAGAGACAGTATAGAAAATTAAAGAGAGATGAGACAAGAAAAAGGACCACGTGTTTAAAGTCAGAAATGAAGAATAATCATTGGAGTTAGTCACTCATGAACCAGACCGTGCATCGAGCGTCAACAGAAATTCAGTGGTAATTCTTTATTAATTTCAGTGGTTTAAGAAAAGATTTGGCTACTTAAAGGATTCATATTTATTCTCCTTTAATTGATTAAATTATGTGATTAATTTAATTAGTAAATTAATTCTCTAAGAATTAATTTATTCATTAAAATAGTTACTTAATTAATTAAATCAGAATTTTATGTAAAAGAAAATTAATTAAATGATTATCAGAAAATCATTTAATTGATTTAAGCTGAATATTGTACTGATACTACCTTTTCAGAAAGGTAGTACCGAAGGTAGTACAAGCTTTTCAGAAAGGTAGTACCGAAGGTAGTACAAGCTTTTCAGAAAGGTAGTATCGAAGGTAGTACCGAAGGTAGTACAAGTTCAACAGAAAGGTAGTACAAGTTCAACAGAAAGGTAGTACCGAAGGTAGTACAAGCACAATAGAAAGGTAGTACCGAAGGTAGTACAAGCACAACTGAAAGGTAGTACCAAGTGGATGACAGCAAAGGTAGTACCGCCACTTGCAAAGGTAGTAGCCACCATTTCAAAGGTAGTACCGCCAATTTGAAAGGTAGTTCGAGGCAAATTGTCAAGGAAAAAAGTCAGAAGCTTTGTTGATCAATTTCTATTAAAAGAAAGAAGCGGCCAACAACTTCAACACTACAACATAATATCTTTGAAGATAAAACAGACCCAGCAGCTCTCAAACTCTCTCTTATCAAACACGAACTGCAAGAGTTAAATAAATTCGTAGAAAATCAAGTTCTCAATATTTGTAATATCTGATCCGATAGAACTTGATCATTTGTATCTCTCGTACTACTAGCGAGTTTTTACTCCTAGCACTTATCTTGATTTTTATTAACAAATCTAGAAAAGTTCATGTCGAATGTTCTAATTTGTTTTTATCATCTTGATAATTAATCTGTACTGAAATTGTAACACCCATCAAGTTAATATATTGTTATATTCAACTTGAAATTTGTTTCAATTTATTCCGCACAAATTTGTCTAAACTAAATTTTATTTAACGGACAAATTTTGATAAATTGATATAGATTGTATTCAACCCCCCTTCTACAATCTTATCGGACCTAACAATTGGTATTAGAGCCTATTGATTGATACACAAATCAAGATCCTATTTTTATTCAATCAAAAATTTATCTCGAATTTTTAACTAACTTAAAAATTCATCATGTCGTCAAAAGCCATTGTTAAGATTCCCATATTTAATAAGGATAATTATGATATGTGGAAAAATAAAATGGAGTTGTTTCTAGATGTTACAAATCCCAAATATTTGGGTGTTCTGAAAAATGGACCTAAAATTCCTATGGTTCATTAAGAACAAGTTGTTACCGATGGAGTTGTTACAACACCTGCTAGAACCTAGTACTTAGTACCAAAACGAAATCTCAGTATCAAACAAGAAAATTTAACCAACGAAACTCAGCTAATGCAGTAATGAACAACACGAATCAAACGCAGAGTCGGTAACTCGGAAACCAAACAAACAACGGAAACTCGGCACAGAAACTTCAAGTAAAAAACAAAACACCAATTCGAACTCCAACAACAATTCAGACTCAAATAACCATTCGAACTCAGCGAATCTCAAAACTCCGACTTAGCAAACCGAAAACGAAACTGGGAAGGGGTTGTGGTTTCGAAAGAAAAAACAGGGGTCTTGCGAGAAGAACAAACAAAATGAAGAAGATGGGTTTGTTTGAAGAGAATAGATGAGGCAATTTTTAGAAGAAAATATGGGTGAAGCTTCGATTAAATACAGAAAAACAACATAGTTCTACAACATTAATATTATAAAGACTGAAATTTTTTGGGGTATTTTGTTTTTGGATATTTTAATATTTAAGTACTTGTTATAAAAGAGCATAAAACTCAATAAAACAAAATTATAAATACTAGAGATCCTAAAATTAAAAACTATAAAAAAAGAAAAATGAAAACTAATTTTCTACTCTACTACGATAATAAAAATAATTTGTAATTATGAACACACAAAATTTGTCCACTAAGAATAAGAAAATAAAAATCGTTACTTTCAACCCCAAGTGGTTACCATTTCGCTACTTTGTCCACTAATCGGATTTACGAAAATAACGAAAGCGAGGCAACATAAACGAGAGAGCAAGACGAGAAAATAAAGGAAACTTGAAATTGCATTAAACTTAAAAAGGAGTGTTTACAAAAATTAGAACTACAAAACCAGGGAAAGGAATGAAATTTACACTATCCTAAAACTATACTAAAATCTAGGTTGTTAATTACAAGGGGGTATTTATAAGATAAGAATTAGGGTTAAGGGGTGTGTTGGGTGAATCTCTACCATACACATGTGGAGTGTGGTGGAGAAATCCTAGCCATCTAAGTGTTTCCTTCCTCCTTAAGCATTAGTGTGTTTGATCTTGACCATACACTTATTTGGTGTGTTGAGATGATCTCCACCTTCCACTTGTCTTGAAATATTCCTTTTGCTCCAAGCTCCTAATTCTTTTTCCTTCTTCCATTTTAGCCCTTTTTCTTCCTCTCTTGCCCTTCCTTGCTCTTTATTTCTTTATTTTGCCATTACTTTATTTTTTTTCTCAAATTTCCTAAAATGCAACAAAATAATTTATTAAAATACGAGTTTAAGCAACAAAAATATGCACTTATCAAATGCCCCATACCTATCCTTTGCCGTCCTCGAGTAAAACAAAAAGAAAAATGCAGAATGAAAAACCTATACTCACTATCGTAGGAATCACGGGTAATTAGGTTTACCAACCCGTTAAACTCATAGACGATCTCTACAAGAGCAGTGTTGTCTCCTTAGGGTTTGCAGAAGATATACCCATAAAATCTTTGAGATAAATAAGCAAGTATCCAACTTTCCTATTTCAATCTAGCTTTCATTGGTGTCAAAACAAACAATTTTATAGGAAAATATATGCCTTAAAGATTATTCTAATAATAGCCGAGGTGTAGGTTCCCACAATCCACATGAGTAGACTCTAAAAGTTTAAAAAAAATCCCAAGATGTGTAGTGAATTTAAGGCCTTTGATGGATAAAGTGCATAAGGACATTTTTTTTTCAACCAATATTGAACTGACCCAATCTCTATTAAAACAAGGTATAAAATATTGAACTGACCTAATTTAAGGCCTTTGATGGATCGTTTTATCATATTTAACATCAATTAAAATATTTATAAAATTTTAAAATTGAGTTAAAAATAATTCAATGTATAAAATTAAAAAATGGTATGTAAAATTACAAAATAAATATTAAAATATTAGATAAATTCCCAATTAAACAAATTAAACATACACTTAGCCCGCTTAGCAAAAAAAAACATACACTTAGCCCAGCAAATAATAAACAAATTAAACTATTTTTGGGCTGGGCTCATACACTTAGCCCAGAAAATAATCGAAAGATTTCATTTCTTTTCCGTAGTCACGGTACCATTTGGTGTCACGAGCCCTTTGAAAATCTACAACCCAACTTCGGGCCTGGAGTTCGAGCTGGGGCGATGAAAAGTTTGATAAACGTCTATTTTTCTTCTTCTTTTTGAATTATTTCTTTGTTTAATTATTACTAAAAATTAATCTGCAAACATTGGTTTCTTTTTTGTTATACTCCCTCAATCCCATTAATTGTTTTCTTTGAGTTTTTAAAATTAAATTTATCGAAATTTGACTGTAAATTACTAAATTACTATAATTTATTGTTTTACATTTTTACAAAATTAAAATTAAATTTTAATAGTACTTTACATAAATTTTCGTATAATAATTTTTTTTAAATTTATAAATTTATTAATTCTTCATCAAATTTCGAACAATTTGACTTTGAAAAGTCAAAATTGGATAGAATAAAGGGGTTTTTTCAAAAATACCCATCCTTCAAATTATTTTTTTAAGAATACTACCACTTTTAAACTATTTCTAAAAATACCTTCTTTTAAAATTATTTTTTCAAAAATACGGTTTGCAACTAATGCAACCTTTGCAACCTCATTTATAACTTTTGGCGGCACAGCTGTGATAGTTGCAAATGAGGTTGCAAAGGTTGCAACTGAAAACTGGAAGTTACAAAAGTCGCAAAGGTTGGAAATAAGAACTATTTCTATTGGGTGCCCCTAGCGGGGCCATTTGATCATAATAGAATCAATAGAACTTGCAATCGGAAATTTGTGTGCTCCCTATATAGCATATAACCTCATATGCAACCTTATATGCAACCGAAAACTGAAAACTGGAAATATTTCTATTATATATATATATATATATATATATATATATATAATAGATTTCAAAAAATAGGTCGAAAATGACAACTGAAAACTGGAACTTGTAATCGGAAACTCGTCTGCTCCCCTACGCAACCTCATATTGTAAGAACCCAGATTTTCGGTAGAATTAAAACTTTTCTTATTAAGAATAAGTATATACGTGAATAGTGTTTGTCATGCGTGAATAGTAATTTATGGATGAATAGTGATTTTGAGGACCAAGAAAATTTTCACGCCACCCTATGTACAAGACATGGTATGTATATTTCGAAGTCATATTAGTGATTCACGGAGCAAATAAGTGTATGTAAAGACGATCGGAATTCAGAAATTCCAATTTGTATTCTGGTGTAATATTTGACCGGGAAGTGAATTATATATTATTCAAGAAATGAGATATTAATTTTGAGGAATTAAAGATTTAATATGTTAGGATTTTATTATATTTGATTCGAGGATTTAGAACGAGAACCACTGAGACGTTACAACAAGATTAAGCGATTGAGCGAACGAAGCATGGATTAAGGATATGGTATATTAAGAGTCCAAGGAAGGATATATTATGAGAAAGAAAGAGGATTGAGAATAAACTCTTAGAATTGAGAAATAGAGAATGCTTGAGAAAGCGGGAGAACGTTTTCTGAGATAAAGAGAAATAAACAAGGGATGCTGGAATTAATATCCGTTCGAGGTATTATGCCATATTAGAGCAATAATATGCAAAGTATTAGTTGTAACGTATTAATTTTATTCACGAAACAACAATGGAATCCAATTGGTGGGAAAGAAAACAAAGCCAAGGGACTTAAGTGCAAGAAACAAGAGATAAGGACTTAGGTGCAAAAGGAGGAAGGACTTGGTTGCATTTTAAGTGGATAAGAATCCAAGGGAGCCAATGGGAGTGTGACACCTAGCAAGGATAAGGATGCATCCAAAATATCTAGATATATATTACATGTGTAAGCATTATTGGAGATAAAGAACAAAAATCAAAAACCAAGAAACTCCATTTTCTCTCCATTCTGCCCAGCAGAACTTCCTCTCAGTAAAACGGGCCTAGAGCCTTCATTACTCAATGAAATTTTTTGTTCTTTATATGGTTAGAAAGCTGTGAAGATGCTCTACAACTTTCATTCAGGAGCCTCGACCAGGAAACGAGCGCAAGGGCTTCGTTTTGGCTGATCTTTGGGGCATGTTTTTCCAATCAGGAAACTCACTTCCATGTTCTTGATTTCTTTGGTGAGATTGAAGATGGTGAGCATAGAGTAAGGCTTCCCCAAGGTTAACCAACCTTGTTTGAGATTGTAAGAACATCAAGAAGGTATAAAAACCCTAACCCCTCTTGGCCATGTAGTAATTGTGATGTTTAATGTTAGATCCATGGTTATTAGTGTGAATCTTGGACATATAAGTTATGGATGATGTAGATCTTGAGTTTTGATGTTGTGATTGTGGTTTTTATGATTGTGGATAGTATATGTATCTCCATGAGTGTTATAAAGCATGAACTAAGTGAATTAGGTGTTGGTTGTGTTGTGGAATTGAGAAAATTGGTTGATCTAAGTGAATACATGCTTGCTGAGTTTTCCAGGAACTTTGACCTGCCTTGTAACATGGTTTTGAACCCTCAAATCTTGTCACCTGAGGTCCTACCATATATTGTTGGAAAGATAATTGAATGTAGTTTCTGGAAAAGTAAGGTTCATAACTAAGTAATGTATAGATTTTAAGTTATGGCCGGAGAAGTAAATTGTGTTTCTGGATTCCGGACTGCACTAAGTGACCCCCTTGTGAACCTTGTTTAAACCCCTAAATATTTATGTATGATCATGGAAAAATTAGAGAAGCTAGTAAATGCAGTGGGGAAGGCTACCCAAAAAGAATTGGATTAAAATATGTATTTTTCAATTTTATAAAAATGTTGGAGCGAGGTGTGCGCAAGTGAAAAACCACTTAGGGGATTAGTTTAAAGTAGTTTTAAGAATGTTCACTTGAGTTTCGAGTTTGAGGAATATATTTGAGTCGAATGGGTAACGGAAGTGATAATGTGACGACATGGTCATATGAGAGGGTTAGTGGTCACAAGTGAAGTCGTTAAGTTGGTCTTACGATTTTTTTTAAAACCTTATGATTAAGTAGCGTTGTTAAGGTACTAACGTACAAATATTGATTATGTATAGATTTCCATTCCACTTCGCGAGCCGACCACCCCAACCTCACCAAGGCAAGTTTTCCAACCCTAAGTATTTATTTTCAAAAGATTATATTCTTGATTTTACCTATGCAAGTTTACTTTTCAAAACTTATATATAAGGATTTTCACTGTTGTGTTTATAGCTTCCAAACTTATTATATGCTTATGCTTTACGAGATTATGTTGAAGTTTGAGATATATGCATATGTGTTTGTACACCCTTGAACTTAGAATGAAAATATTGCTTCGGACAACGACTCTAGCAATATAGGTCGTAGCGGTCCAAATATACTATTGACCGGGGAGCGGTATATTATTGTATCGTGATTAAATTACGAAAACCCGAAAGGTCATTCGGGAAGTATCGTATACTTACGTATTTATTATTTTTACGTTGTTAAAAATACTCAAAAATATCTATCTTGGATTAAAAGCTTATTTTAATTAAATAATTATTTTACTAATTGTTTATATATTAAATCTAAAAATATTATTTATTAATTATCGTTCATTATTTTAAAGACAAAACTAATCCAAGATACCTTCAGCGTTTTCAAACTCGAACTCTTTCCCACCCAAAACATTTTCGAAAACCCCCGGTCAGATTTTGCTTCTTGTACGTTTTTCAAGAATTATTGGTCGACTGAGGTCGAACTTCAACTACTCGAATTTTCTATCAAAAGGATTTTTGAAAAGAAAAGAAAAAGGGGACTCTGGCAGGTGTGGGAATCGTTGACGAACGATTCCCGGGATGTGTAAGCGGCCGTGAGCCAGGCGGTCCATCAATTATTATTCCGGCCCAGGTGTTGCCGAAGGATGATTACGGATGTAGTTTTCATCGAGGGTGATTACGGATGTAGTTTTCACCCAAGGGTAGTTACGGATGTAGTTTCTATCCTTCTACTAGTAGAGAAGACCCGCGGATTGTTGGACTTGGTTGTGGCGACTGATCATCGTCAATCCTTGTCAGGTTTTTATGTTTTCTTCCAGTCCCATCCTCCACTTTGGAAAAATACTCAAACACTGCTTCTTGGGCCTAAGTGCCAAGTTGCCGATAGTGTGGTTTTTGATAAGAAAAAAATTGATATTGTGCAGTATCTAGAACTGCAAGATTTTCTATAAAGATTGGCACGTGTTAGTGCACTCTTGCAATTATTTCAAAGAATGAAATGTTTTTGAATGAGAAACCTTCTAAGCTAATGGAAGGAAAGAGGTTTTGCAATAATGTATTCCATGTACAGTATGTTAACCTTAGAGTGTTTTGCCGAAAATGATATACTCATATGTATATATATAATTTCAAACTTGAGATATATTGAAATGAGAACCTTATAAAGGATTCATATGTTATTCTTAAAGCTCCTTAGTGAGTATAAATGTTTTATTCAAACTCGGACATATATATTGTCGAGTTATGTTTTGTAATCTGAGATATATACCCATACAGTTGGGAACGTTTTTGAAATAAACCACATTATTATTTTACAAAATGGTGAACTTGCTGAGCATTATGTAGCTCATTCTTGCTTTATAAAAACTTTTCAGAAAGAGAAGAATTTGATCGGTTAACTCCGCACCAGCAGAAGAGGAGTAGAAGATTTACCCCTGAGATGATTTAGTTCCTGATAAATACTACAGAGTAAGTCTGATAGGTTTTCAACTGTAATAGTAAGACTTGTCTTCAAGTGCAGTTGTATAAATGGAAGTGCGCAAGATTCTAGAATGTACAGATGAGTTGTAATATTTAGCGTTACTTTTGATTATCGTTTCTGAGGCTCTAACTTGTATGTGCGTAAGATTGAGGTCTGGATTGATGTATTGTTGAGTTGTAAAGTTAATACAGGTATGATATGGTTGGATGGTGATGTGACGACCTAAATCTTTGACCTCGGATTTGGGGGCGTCACAGAAATGGTATCAGAGAGATAAGTTGCAGTACTCAGAAACGAGAGTGTTGAGAGTTAAGTCTAAGTAGGAGAATGACATACGAGATCGTAGTAAACTTACTATTGGACTTCCGGAAGAGGTACCGGTGAGTAGAATGGGCTGGAGTGTTACTGGAGGTCTTATACTAGGGTCGATAGAATCCTTAGAGGTTTGAGAGTCGTACATGACCTATCATAAGTAATAATGTAGAAAGCAGAGCGAAATCTCAAGAGCAGCTGAGGTAGATGCGATATTGCCAATATGATCGGATGACTAGGCTGGCATAAATTTTGTGGCCCATAGTCCTCCACAGTTTAGAAGGCGGCATTTTAAGAATTAAGAAGTTTAGACATCCCTACATAAGTAAGGGTACTTAGTACTTGGAATAATGAAAGTCTTTTACTTTGGCTATAAGATCCGATTTTCGATAAGTAACGGGTTTACCTGAAAGTTGGTCACTATGTCGTTGTGGATTTCATTACCCTTGATGGTGAATTTTACATGTGTTATACGAGAATGTTATCATAAGACGAGCATGCTAGGTAATTCCACGCATGATTCGGACGCTAGAGCATGGTAGTTCAACTTAGAGAACAAACAAGTGGGATTAACAAAGGGACTCAAGAGCAGTTTAATATGGTTGCAACGAGCGATACAGTGATCTCAGAGTCTACCAAAAGAAAAGACCAACGGGTCTAGAGTGGGATCCTTTGATAGAGATGTTAGCAGGGACTACGTATATATGTATTGTAGACCTCAATATTTTTGGTATATGTTCACATGCACACACCCGCCACTGAACCTATGGACTGCACTGAGATCCCTGAGAGATCTCTTTGATCTGTTCCCAGGGGGAACTGGACACTTGTGATTCATGTCGAAAGGCATGAAGTAGGACCCTATGGACTTAGCAGGTGTCCCCGGAATGATGTGAATCTTGGTCTTCAAGATAAAGCACGGAAATGATAGATATACTTGTGAAACCCTAACTCGATAAATGACTTTAAGATGATGATTGAGAGACACACTAGTTGGTGTCTTGTATTACGAAGACGAAGAGATGAAGTTACCCTCATAGTGGTGATAATGAGATGCACGAATGATTATTAACTTATTTTGGTAACTACCGGCTGGTGCACTACTTCATTTTAAACTTTTCATTAACCATGTTACCTCGATTAGTTTATATCAGGTAATCCTTCTAGCTTTCTACTTCAAACTTGTGGAATAACCACCAGTGATATACTTTCTCTAAACCGGGACTCATCCAAAGTATCTTATTTGATCCCCGAGTATTCTATTTGAAGTTTATAATTATTTCGTTCTGCTCAGGACTATTTACACTTCCTTTCAATTATCCAAGGAATGTTCAACAATTGTTTCCTTAATTAATCAATGAATATTCCTAAACGAATATTGATATTTGACTACTTCTTTCATACTTGCACTCTTCAGTCGAGCCCATAAATATTTATCAACTTGTTGAGAACAGGGATGATCTAACATCCAGACATCCTTCATGAATTCTTTTCTTCTATTCAAGATGAGATTGTACATCGTACATTGAAATCATAGTAAGGATATCATTTTGATATTGGTATTCTGAATTTAATTCTACTGTAGGATCTGATAAAGCATGTGTACGGAGGCACCCTTGGATGGACCGTTTCACTAATAGGTAATATTTGATGAGAGGTTATCGATTGTTCCGATACCTAGAACATTCTCTTCAGATTTTATAGTTTTCTTTTTCAAACTTAATAACTTCTTATTTCCATTTGTTGTCCGAGTAGCCTAAAGTTTCTTCAGTGGCTACGATGTTGAAATTCCGTTCTAACCAATTAAAACTGGCTAGTCGATATGTCAATATGAATGACTAGTTAATTGTTCTAACTAGTCAAAATTGTAATGTTGTGAAGAACACCTAGCTAATTGTCCTAGCTAGTGGTGATGTCTCAAACAGGTGAACTAGCAAATTTTGTCTAGCTAGTTGCTAGTGTTTCTTGAAAAGGACTAGTTATTGTTTCACTGGTCCAACTCCCAATTTAATTCATTCAGCAATTCCTCAATGCATTTTACATGTGGTAAAGTATGATAATGAAAGTTTTGACGAATAACTTGATTGAGACCTAGTGAGGTCGCCCACTCAACTTGAATTCTACCCATCTTCGTATCAGACTTTATGTCACTTGAATATTCTGTTCTTTCATTCATATAATGAAGATTCATTTGAAACCATAGATTACTTGAATGATAAACTGCTTCATTTTTATCGTCACATAGTAGAATTTCTTTCGATCGGTTGACCTTTATCAATGTGACTTTTTAGATCCTCTATTTTTCAAGAGGAAAAGTATTCCCCAGATGTAAGAATTGTATAAAGACCGTCTTTATGACTTTTGTATCCAACAATCATTACCCTCGTGTAACATTCTCTATGATATCACATTACCAAATTTTCAGGACATGAAGGAATAAACCTTGTTGTATTCTTTTTGTCCATCCTTACATCTCCGAAAATCGAGACTCCTAGTATTTGGAACCATCAACATTCTTGGAACATCCAATGTGGAATTCTTATTGAAATTATCTACTGGACCTTGTTATTTTAAAACCATTCCTTTCAAAAGTGATTGCTCTAAGGTGAACGGGAGGTACAATTGTGAACCGTTGCACCAATATGAGATCAAAAACCAAATGTTGTAATTGTGCAGCCAGAGCATTATGCCGAGTGATTATTTAAAGTAGGAATAACATGTCGGGGCATACCACAAGACCTTTAATATTAGTGTGAGGAAAGTTATAGGAAATGATGAGGTGGTTGGGAGTACGTTCCTATCAACCGTTGTGAGGATGTTATAGTAATGAATTCTGGAGTTACCAAGCCTTTTCCTGATCCAAGAAATTCAAATCGATTGCGATGTAAGACATATCCTTAGAGGAAACTAACATGGAAGTGAGATGGACAAGAAAGGAAGAAATATCGTGGCAAGAATGTGAAGCTTTACTTAGCAAAAAGGGATTGATGCACATAGCGAGACATAAAGTTTAAAAGGCCCTTAATAGCAAATGGATGCATGGATATATCCCAATGATCCTTCGAGATTAGTTCATAATCAAGTTTATTGGGAATCGCAGCAGCATACAGGCCTCAGGCTGATTGGCGCCAGTTGTGAAAGAGGACGAGCGCATGACATCTTACCTATACCATCGAGAACTGAAACCCTTACCGGAAATGGAGGAATTGTTGACTAGTTAAAGTGCGTAGTTGTTTTTTTTCAAAGATAAGGTTAAAGAGAAGGTTTCACCAACTCCAGATCGACCTCTGTACTGCACCAAAGTCGGCATTTCACATTAATGTAAACATTATAAATTCTGGTAGTATCATGTGGATTGACTAGTGAGTCAGAAGCCCTTGTGGGTTAATAAATAAAGTTTTAAGAATGATATGAGAGATTAGTAACAACCTCGTTGTTAGCTATACTTTATAATGAGAAGAGGACTTTGAGAGTCACGATGATGCGTCTTTCAAGAGTTTAAGAGGTGTGCTGATGCAGTAGAAAGGGGATGATAGCCTATACTTCTAAACAACATAAAGGTTACGGGATGGGATATACTAACCGTGAGTCTGGGATTAGTCATGATAGCGTTCACGCATAAAACTGAGACGTTAACCTTATGAGAAAAGTGTGAAATTTTTCCACAAGTGCCATAAGTATATCTTCATATTAAAACTAAACATAAGAGAGAAGGTGATGAAATGTAACAGAGAGTATAATGGAGAAATTTGTTATTACCCAGGAAAGGCCAGTGTGGTGGCCGATACCTATAGAAGGGATTATTCGAAATTGGAATTCAGTCAGTATTGACCAAGAAAATAGAGTATATACAATAAAGAATAATGTTAGAGGAAAAATGACTAAATTATGGGGAAGGACAAAGAGGTATAGAGAATTAAGAGAATGTTGGCAAGCGGATACGAAGAATGGTATTAGCAAACTATTAAGTACAAACGCGACATGTCAAAAGCAGAATGATAGAGATCTAGTGGATTAATTCCGCCTGTAGAAAATCTTGAACGTGGACAGAATTATAATGAATTTCATAAGTAGGTCGCCGAAGACCGAGCCAAGAGATGGCCCTAGTTGATTTATAATTGTTGGACCAAGTGATTTACCTACGAGAGACTTTCCATTTAGAAGATTATCGATTTATATACGGAAGAGATGGTGGTGCAATATAAAACTTCTGCAGCGATTACGTCAGATAAAGACTTAAGGTTAAACTTCGAACATTGAAGGTGCTTTCAAGTATATTTAACAAAGAGATTGAGCGTATGCACTAATTTGATCTGTGGCTGACGGACAGGGAAGAAGAATTATCCAGACGATCGAATTTATATTTAGTGTCGTGCCTTAGATTTCACGGGGTAGTCGAGAATAAAAACTTATCCATGAAATGAATGTTGTTATCACGATCGTCACCATGCGAACGTAAGGACGTCTCTTGTAAAGCGTATTGCGAAAGAAGAAGTTTCGTTTTTCTTGCGTTACGAAGAATTCAATGAACGAGGGATATAGTAGCTGAACTGGTTCGACGTATACCGAAGACTATACAGTATCCATAGCAAGTGGTAACGACTGACGGGAGGCAACACATGCGTGTTAATTAAGCCAAGGAACATGAGGAATACCGTGCGTATTGACATTGTCTCAGATTATAAAACACGACCACAAAGTATTCACGGGCCAACGATACAAGGACTCAACAGGGATACTATGAACAAGGTAGAAGAGGAACGTATAAGTAGTGGGATAGAAATTTTCATTCATAGAACAACCGATAAGGAATACAGGTCGAGGAGAGCATGCGTTGAGAAACAACATTAAAGTATTGGTGAGACCAAGGTGAGAGAACAAAAGGGTTGAAGTGTCAACCTGAGAGTTGGAAAGGGTAAAGTTGGAATTGTATCCACAACTATTTTCCTTAGGTTCTCAAGATAGAATCCTTTTAAGGGGAGGAGACTGCAATAACCCTAATTTTCGTGAATATTCGAAACCTGGATGAATAGTAATGTTATGGGTGGATGAGAAATTTTTGCAATCACGATATGTACGAATTATTAAATGAAGATTTCGAATTGATATTACGTCTTTACGGTGCAGACGAGTGTATGTAAAAGTCATTAGTTTTTTTTTTTACGAAACCCATTATTTCGAATGGTCAAATTTTATGAGATATCAAAGGAGTATGAGGTGGGAGACTTCTTGATGCTAAAGGTATCCCCCTGGAAAGGATTGATGCGGTTTGTTAAGAAAGGAAAGCTAAGTCTGAGGTTTATTGGACCTTTTGAGATTTTGAGGCGTATTGGGAAGTTAGCCTACGA
This sequence comes from Kitagawia praeruptora, assembly GCA_037693485.1. Classification (NCBI taxonomy): domain Eukaryota; kingdom Viridiplantae; phylum Streptophyta; class Magnoliopsida; order Apiales; family Apiaceae; genus Kitagawia; species Kitagawia praeruptora. The sequence goes on along the minus strand of CM075352.1, from coordinate 170,730,572 downwards.
GTTAGCCTTGCCCCAAGCTTACAGCAAATTCATAATGTGTTTCATGTGTCTATGTTATGACCCTACCACACCGACTATCGGCATGTGATAGAATACGACCAAGTGGACCTACAACCAGACTTGACCTATGTGGAGCAACCCGTGGAAATCATGGATAGAAAAGAACAAGTGTTGAGGAACAAGGTTTTCAAACTAATAAGGAATTGTGAGAAAATCAAGATGTGGAAGAATCCACCTGGAAGTTGAAAGAGTGAAACAAAGGAGTAACCCCAGTGATTCCTAAACTGATTCCGGGACGGAATCCTTTTAAGGAGGGGAGACTGTAAGAACCCAGATTTTCGGTAGAATTAAAACTTTTCTTATTAAGAATAAGTATATACGTGAATAGTGTTTGTCATGCATGAATAGTAATTTATGGATGAATAGTGATTTTGAGGACCAAGAAAATTTTCACGCCACCCTATGTACAAGACATGGTATGTATATTTCGAAGTCATATTAGTGATTCACGGAGCAAATAAGTGTATGTAAAGACGATCGGAATTCAGAAATTCCAATTTGTATTCTGGTGTAATATTTGACCGGGAAGTGAATTATATATTATTCAAGAAATGAGATATTAATTTTGAGGAATTAAAGATTTAATATGTTAGGATTTTATTATATTTGATTCGAGGATTTAGAACGAGAACCACTGAGACGTTACAACAAGATTAAGCGATTGAGCGAACGAAGCATGGATTAAGGATATGGTATATTAAGAGTCCAAGGAAGGATATATTATGAGAAAGAAAGAGGATTGAGAATAAACTCTTAGAATTGAGAAATAGAGAATGCTTGAGAAAGCGGGAGAACGTTTTCTGAGATAAAGAGAAATAAACAAGGGATGCTGGAATTAATATCCGTTCGAGGTATTATGCCATATTAGAGCAATAATATGCAAAGTATTAGTTGTAACGTATTAATTTTATTCACGAAACAACAATGGAATCCAATTGGTGGGAAAGAAAACAAAGCCAAGGGACTTAAGTGCAAGAAACAAGAGATAAGGACTTAGGTGCAAAAGGAGGAAGGACTTGGTTGCATTTTAAGTGGATAAGAATCCAAGGGAGCCAATGGGAGTGTGACACCTAGCAAGGATAAGGATGCATCCAAAATATCTAGATATATATTACATGTGTAAGCATTATTGGAGATAAAGAACAAAAATCAAAAACCAAGAAACTCCATTTTCTCTCCATTCTGCCCAGCAGAACTTCCTCTCAGTAAAACGGGCCTAGAGCCTTCATTACTCAATGAAATTTTTTGTTTTTTATATGGTTAGAAAGCTGTGAAGACGCTCTACAACTTTCATTCAGGAGCCTCGACCAGGAAACGAGCGCAAGGGCTTCGTTTTGGCTGATCTTTGGGGCATGTTTTTCCAATCAGGAAACTCACTTCCATGTTCTTGATTTCTTTGGTGAGATTGAAGATGGTGAGCATAGAGTAAGGCTTCCCCAAGGTTAACCAACCTTGTTTGAGATTGTAAGAACATCAAGAAGGTATAAAAACCCTAACCCCTCTTGGCCATGTAGTAATTGTGATGTTTAATGTTAGATCCATGGTTATTAGTGTGAATCTTGGACATATAAGTTATGGATGATGTAGATCTTGAGTTTTGATGTTGTGATTGTGGTTTTTATGATTGTGGATAGTATATGTATCTCCATGAGTGTTATAAAGCATGAACTAAGTGAATTAGGTGTTGGTTGTGTTGTGGAATTGAGAAAATTGGTTGATCTAAGTGAATACATGCTTGCTGAGTTTTCCAGGAACTTTGACCTGCCTTGTAACATGGTTTTGAACCCTCAAATCTTGTCACCTGAGGTCCTACCATATATTGTTGGAAAGATAATTGAATGTAGTTTCTGGAAAAGTAAGGTTCATAACTAAGTAATGTATAGATTTTAAGTTATGGCCGGAGAAGTAAATTGTGTTTCTGGATTCCGGACTGCACTAAGTGACCCCCTTGTGAACCTTGTTTAAACCCCTAAATATTTATGTATGATCATGGAAAAATTAGAGAAGCTAGTAAATGCAGTGGGGAAGGCTACCCAAAAAGAATTGGATTAAAATATGTATTTTTCAATTTTATAAAAATGTTGGAGCGAGGTGTGCGCAAGTGAAAAACCACTTAGGGGATTAGTTTAAAGTAGTTTTAAGAATGTTCACTTGAGTTTCGAGTTTGAGGAATATATTTGAGTCGAATGGGTAACGGAAGTGATAATGTGACGACATGGTCATATGAGAGGGTTAGTGGTCACAAGTGAAGTCGTTAAGTTGGTCTTACGATTTTTTTTAAAACCTTATGATTAAGTAGCGTTGTTAAGGTACTAACGTACAAATATTGATTATGTATAGATTTCCATTCCACTTCGCGAGCCGACCACCCCAACCTCACCAAGGCAAGTTTTCCAACCCTAAGTATTTATTTTCAAAAGATTATATTCTTGATTTTACCTATGCAAGTTTACTTTTCAAAACTTATATATAAGGATTTTCACTGTTGTGTTTATAGCTTCCAAACTTATTATATGCTTATGCTTTACGAGATTATGTTGAAGTTTGAGATATATGCATATGTGTTTGTACACCCTTGAACTTAGAATGAAAATATTGCTTCGGACAACGACTCTAGCAATATAGGTCGTAGCGGTCCAAATATACTATTGACCGGGGAGCGGTATATTATTGTATCGTGATTAAATTACGAAAACCCGAAAGGTCATTCGGGAAGTATCGTATACTTACGTATTTATTATTTTTACGTTGTTAAAAATACTCAAAAATATCTATCTTGGATTAAAAGCTTATTTTAATTAAATAATTATTTTACTAATTGTTTATATATTAAATCTAAAAATATTATTTATTAATTATCGTTCATTATTTTAAAGACAAAACTAATCCAAGATACCTTCAGCGTTTTCAAACTCGAACTCTTTCCCACCCAAAACATTTTCGAAAACCCCCGGTCAGATTTTGCTTCTTGTACGTTTTTCAAGAATTATTGGTCGACTGAGGTCGAACTTCAACTACTCGAATTTTCTATCAAAAGGATTTTTGAAAAGAAAAGAAAAAGGGGACTCTGGCAGGTGTGGGAATCGTTGACGAACGATTCCCGGGATGTGTAAGCGGCCGTGAGCCAGGCGGTCCATCAATTATTATTCCGGCCCAGGTGTTGCCGAAGGATGATTACGGATGTAGTTTTCATCGAGGGTGATTACGGATGTAGTTTTCACCCAAGGGTAGTTACGGATGTATTTTCTATCCTTCTACTAGTAGAGAAGACCCGCGGATTGTTGGACTTGGTTGTGGCGACTGATCATCGTCAATCCTTGTCAGGTTTTTATGTTTTCTTCCAGTCCCATCCTCCACTTTGGAAAAATACTCAAACACTGCTTCTTGGGCCTAAGTGCCAAGTTGCCGATAGTGTGGTTTTTGATAAGAAAAAAATTGATATTGTGCAGTATCTAGAACTGCAAGATTTTCTATAAAGATTGGCACGTGTTAGTGCACTCTTGCAATTATTTCAAAGAATGAAATGTTTTTGAATGAGAAACCTTCTAAGCTAATGGAAGGAAAGAGGTTTTGCAATAATGTATTCCATGTACAGTATGTTAACCTTAGAGTGTTTTGCCGAAAATGATATACTCATATGTATATATATAATTTCAAACTTGAGATATATTGAAATGAGAACCTTATAAAGGATTCATATGTTATTCTTAAAGTTCCTTAGTGAGTATAAATGTTTTATTCAAACTCGGACATATATATTGTCGAGTTATGTTTTGTAATCTGAGATATATACCCATACAGTTGGGAACGTTTTTGAAATAAACCACATTATTATTTTACAAAATGGTGAACTTGCTGAGCATTATGTAGCTCATTCTTGCTTTATAAAAACTTTTCAGAAAGAGAAGAATTTGATCGGTTAACTCCGCACCAGCAGAAGAGGAGTAGAAGATTTACCCCTGAGATGATTTAGTTCCTGATAAATACTACAGAGTAAGTCTGATAGGTTTTCAACTGTAATAGTAAGACTTGTCTTCAAGTGCAGTTGTATAAATGGAAGTGCGCAAGATTCTAGAATGTACAGATGAGTTGTAATATTTAGCGTTACTTTTGATTATCGTTTCTGAGGCTCTAACTTGTATGTGCGTAAGATTGAGGTCTGGATTGATGTATTGTTGAGTTGTAAAGTTAATACAGGTATGATATGGTTGGATGGTGATGTGACGACCTAAATCTTTGACCTCGGATTTGGGGGCGTCACACATATGCAATTTTATATGCAACCGAAAACTGAAAACTGGAAGTTCAAGTTTCTGTTTTCAGTTGTCATTTTTGACCTCTTTTTTGAAATCTATTATATATATATATATATATATATATATATATATATATATATATATATATATATATATATATATATATATATATATATGGTATGATTCAGGTGAGAACATGTATATGTTAGAGAACAATGAAAACATCACATTTCAAGCTATTCTAAAGGGCACCGCCTGGGGCACCCAATACGAAAAACTCTTATAATTCTACCCTCTATCCATTCATCAAAAAAAAAGTTTTACAATTTTTTTAAAAAACAATTTAAAAATGATGACGTGGTCATTTAAAAAAAAATGATGATGTGGCAACAGTTTTTTTTAAATTTTTTTATTAATTTTTTTTATTTTTTTAATGAATGAATAGAGGGTAGAGGGCCTTTAAAATAGCTTGAAATGTGGTAAATTTGTGTGTTCTCACTGTTCTCATACTAACATGTGTTCTCACTGGAACATGACCCTCTATATATATATATATATATATATATATATATATATATATATATATATATATATATATATATATATATATATATATATAGTAGGGATCTAGAGAAAATCCTTTTAAAAGGAGAACTTAGAAAACTAAATTAAAATATAGCACATATGGTATTCAAACTGATCGTTGGGAGATGGAGAAAAATGTGGTGAAATTAGATTTTAAAAAAATATCACCGATTGACGGGAAAAATCAAATTAAAAACGGAGGGGATTAGGTGGGATTGTGTGTGTGAGGGTGTATTTGATTAGTGTGTGGGTGCCCCTGGCGGGGCCATTGATTATAATACATCCAATGGTTAGGATTAGTACCTTAGTTTTCTTCAAAAAAAGAGTATCTTTTGATCATTTGCCTATATATATATATATATATTCCCTAGAATAAATGAGAAAGATGTTTATTATTTTTCCTAAACAATGAAATTTTAGAAAATAATTGTTTTTACACATTAGAATACATGAAAAATATCAAGTTAATATAAACAACATAAATAAAAGGAGAACTGTATATTCAATGCACGGAATCAACAAAGCGGGCACTCTTTGCATGAAGATTAAAGTTTCGCTTAAGCACTCTTTTTACCCCTTAATACTGTATGTAAAAATTCACCTAATACTCGTTAGTATTTTGGTTCCCAAAGGGGAATATTGGTTCAACAAAAATAGTCAATGAAATGTGGTTGGCTAAATTTTTTGCTAAGAGGAATTACGGTTGGAGTGCTAAATTTTACATATTGTCTATAATTTTGCCACACATGTACCATCTAGATACCACCTAGATATTTTAACTAAGGGTTTTTTATCATTGGAGATGCTCTAAGAATGGAATGCAGAAAGGAAATAAGGGGGAAAAAGGAATGATCATGAATTATTTTATTTGTTTGGTTCTGATAAATTGAATCGGAATTTATATCAAAATTATTTTTAATGTACAAAATGGATATTTATAAAAATATCTAATTTTTCGAAAAGATTTACAAAAATACTATCTGAAATTGTACATTAGGTTGCAACGTTGGCATCACAGGTGAAAAACCGGTTACAAATGAGGTTGCAAATATTGCAAATGGTGTTGCAAAGTATTTATTTTTGAAAAAAACCCTTTATAAAAACTAAATTAAAAATTATTGTTTATTTTTTAAAATAATTTATATGTAAATCTATGTTTTAATGGTTTAAGATAAAATTATAATTGAAATTGAAAAAAAAAAATAAGGAAAGGGAAATAAAATACTAGTAGGTTGGAGAATGAGATATAAGAAATGTTGGGTAATTTTAAAACTTAAAAAGATTAAAGAAAATGACAATACAAAACAAACACCAACAAAAGAAAAGAGTTCAACACTTGAATTAATTCCCTTTTATTTTTTTTATTATCTCTAACCAAATGATTCCTAATTTTACTATATTAAATAAATACCCCATTTTTTAAAGTGTATAACTCTGCACTTCCAATATTTTTAAATACCATTATCATTTTTGTGTGTGCTACTGCCATTTCATTTTTATTAATCTTCACTCCTATAATCTATTTTTCTAATTCATTTTTCATTCAAAACTTTAATAAATTGCATCTATTAATTATATTATTAATAGCACAAGAGGGGGTTTTGGAAGACAATTTAATCCGCCTCATCGGCCACGTAGATGCCACGTTAGCTGCCACCTAGATGTCACCTCAACTACTATATATTGTATTAATAATAATAATAAAAAAATGTAGATGCCACGTTAGCTGCCACCTATATGTCACCTCAACTACTATATATTGTATTAATAATAATAAAAAATGATCCTAGTGAGAATTGAACCCGTGACCTCTAAGTTAGAAGTGAGACGTCTTTACCACTATGCTAGATATGAGATTTGAATATAATTTGGAACTCATCATTAATATATTGTGAGACAACCCTCATATATAATATTAAATGATAAAAAATTGTTTCTAGAAAGAATTGTACCCTTGACAACCCTCATATATGCTATTAAAGAATCCTAACTTAGAGAAGGGAGATTCGTTACCATTAGGCTATGTTGAGTATTGAACACGGTAAAAGAATACAGAGGGGGGGGTGAATGGATTCTTGAACTTTTCTTGGATTGAGTCTGTGTAGCAGATAAGTGCCTGTGTGTGCAGAAATTAAGGTGCGGATAAATAAACAACACAAGACACAATATCACTTTAATCTAATGTATATTAGATAAAGGTTGCTACAATCTGTGAATACAAATGGTAGTATTCTCAGCTTCGTTTTTCTCAGAGAGATATAGCTTACAGTGTATGAAAAACTTGACTCACAAAGTTACTAAGTTATGAAGTGAGGCTGTGTCCTTATAGAACATGGATACAGCCTGCTTACTACAAATAAGGTAGCTAAAACACATTACTTTCTAGTCTGTCTATCCTTTTTGAGTAAGTGTCCAAACGGTTACAGATTTGACTTTGCAAAGCCTGTTTAGATCCACTTCTTTAGCTCCTTGTCTCTTCTATATCTCTCCAAGCTTCCTTGTAGGCTTTCCAGAGCACGTTACAGGTTGTGGTCCATAAAGTGCATTGGCTTGCTGCAGGTTTCTGACTTGTACAATTTCTTCAGTATTTTGTCTCCAAGAATGTATTCGAGAAGTGACTAAGTAAGTGATTCGAGAACTAGAATTGACTTGATCGATAACTCTGAGTTCTCGAATACTGTTATAGTGACATATCGAACCACTTCTCGAATAGCTCTTTTCCATCAGGATTCCTTGAGTTGTCGAATAGAGCATTTGACTTATCGAATCCTCGAGTTGTCGAATAGCTTTCTGAGCCTTTGAGATATCGAATGGAACTTTGACTTGTTGACTCTTTGAGAACTCGAATACCATCTTGACTTGTTGACTTCTTGAGTTCTCGAATAGAGTAGTAGACATATCGAATCCCTGAGATATCGAATGAGATATCGAACAGTGTATTCAGAGATATCGAATAGTGTCTTGAGATATCGAATCTCTGACTTCTCGAATGCTGGACTTCTCGAATAGACAAATATACTTCTCGAATTGGTACTTAGGCAAATTCTTCATTTCTTCAAATCCCAACTGTGATTATTTGGCAGTCTTTAACTCCTTGCTTGAGGCATGAACCGTGGAACTTCTTTCAAGCATTATTCTAGACTCTATTTGTACAGTTACACAACTAGGATTTGATGCCTATTACAAGTACAATACAAACAGAAACTCTACAACTAGAGGTTCCCTCAGTTAAGAGGTCATGTAAGTAATGCAAAGCATTACAAACAATTAGGCTTGTTATTAGATGTATACAGGCATGCCTCTGTAACTAACAATCTCCCCCAAATTGTGAGTGAGACCCTTAGTCACAATTTCATGTCTGATAACAAGCCTAACATACATTAAAGATAAAACTTTTAAAAGTACAGGTATGTGATTTGATTGAACACATAAATGAAATTACAAGATAAATACTTCTTACAGTATGATGAGGTACTAGCCGTTTTCTTTTGATTGCATCTCCATTGCCTTGGCTTGTAGATCATCATATGCTTTCTGTTTCCTTTCTTTCTCCTTTCTTGCAATCTCATCTACTGCTCTCATGATTTCTGTCATAGCATCCAATTCTTCAATCATAATAGAGTTTTTGAAATCTTCAAGCACTGGCTTCAGAATGTTGGCAGGATAGTGACTGAGTAGGTTCATTCTTATATTGACATTGTCTCCATTTCTCCTCCTATACTTCACCACATAGGGATCAAACTGAACTCTACACAATCCCTTTGCCCTTAGCTTTTCTGCTTCAATCTCTAGTCTATCAATTTCTTTCTCCCTTTCTAACCATTTCTCATAGCAGCCCTTCCTTATCTTCTCAGCATATTCTTTCTTCATTTTCACAAAGTCAATCAATTCCAGCTTCCATACTTTCTCCACCTTGTCCTTAGAATCCAGCAATGCAATGATTCTTTCTATCTCATACAATTTACCCCAATGTTGACAACCCCCTTGTTTGAATTTCATTTCTTTCCCATCAGTGTACTTGATTACAAGGTGGTCATCCACAATTGCAGCATAGCATATCTTTTGAGCTCTTAGAAATAGCAGTTGCTCTTCATCAAAGTCTTATTCAAGTGGCTGGAGCTTTAATCCTGGAATGATTGTTAGGGCTCTAGATTTGGATAGCTTCACTCTCCTTGCAGCATGTTTAAATTTTATCCTCTTGACATGGTTGCTTGGCAGAAATCTTTGACCTTGGTTGGTAGACCATAGTAGTATTCCATTAGCAGATTGCTTTCTGAAACATACACATGGTTTCTTGACTTGAATCTTCTTCTTTTCTTGAGATGGTAAGACAGTTGCAGAAGCCATAGATGTAGATTTTGCTAGGTCACTACTAACAGTATTCACCCTAGACTTAGAGTCTTGTGTTGTGGTGAGATTACTGCTAGCATTGCCTAAGGCTTGCTGTCTTCCACTCTTTCTCACATATGTTTTACCCTGGTCATCATCATCCTTTTCATCCTTGTCCCCCTTTTTCTTCTTATCTTCATCACCCTTATCTCTCCTGTGATGTCTTCTCCTCCCATCACCTTTGTCTTCAGAATCATCATCCTTATTTCTCCTAGGTTGAGCCATCTCTGGAATTTCACCAGTTGCAATATAGGTTCTGAGGATATGCAGTGCCTCAATTTCTTCAGCATTTCTGGCTCCAACCTTCTTCTGTAATTGATCAATGATAGCAATGATCAGTCTGTGATTTCTGGAGGTGAGATCATGAGGAATGACCAATTGCTTGATATCTTCAATTCTGGTACCAGACTGATAAATAATTGTCCATGGCTTCTTGATCACTTCTGGTAGCCTTGTAGGTTGACCATTCCTCAAATCATCAAACAGACTCTTGCTGTTCTCATTTTTCTTCTCAATGATCTCAAGTATGGCATCTATCTCTGAGTGCTTTAGGTCTTGTAGAGTCTGGTATGTTAGATGCCATATCTTTAGTTTGGAAGCCATCACTATCTCCTTGACCCATATATTGTTGACTTTCTTGGGGATGACAGTGATGTAGTCTATCTGCTTCTTCACCTCCCTCAGATAAAACTGAGTGTCACCAACCTGTTCCCTTATGGCTTTCAGAAACTCCAAGAAGGCTTTATCATGATAGTCATTGGAGTTAGCAACTTCTTGTAGCTTGGCCTCAGTAACAACTTTGACTTCTACAGGCTTGGCACTCTCAGATATAGAGATTGGAGGTTTGTCAGATGGCATACTCCCTGCAACCACTGTGGTAGTTATGGATTGCTTTTGTCCTCCAGGAGTAGTGATGTGCACAGTTGGTAAGGTGACAACTGGCAAGATAGATGGAGGCTCATCTACTTTGGCTTTTCCCTTGCCAGGCACATTTGTTAGAGACTTAGAAGCCCTTTGTTGACCACCCTCTTTGATTATTATGCCTTTCTCTCCCTTTGTCTCCCCCTTTGAATTTGAGTTCCTAGCCTTCTTCTCCCCTTTAGGCTTGTTGTCAGGCACAGAGGCTGTAGAAATGTCCTTTGGGAGTGAAGATTCATCAGGTAGAGGGAGACCCATATGCTTCATCATTGCAGCTAACATGGATTGTTGATGCAGAAGGACATCAGCTGTGGTGGATGCTTGAGTGTCCAACTGATCATTTAGCAATGCAACCTTTTCTGTGAGATGAGCATTGGTCTTGGTGAGAGTAGCTACCTCCTGCTCAAGAGTGTTGACCTTAGTGAATAACTCATTGGCCTTGAAGCCAGATAAAGATTGATCCTGCAGCCTCTTCACTTCATATTTAGACAATTCATGCACAGGGACATCAGTCACTAGTCTATCTCCATAAAGATTTTTGAACATTATCCTCAGCATGGCATTGGCATCTGTAGTCTGGTCAGATAGATTCTGAAATTGATGCCCCAGACCTGTGACAGCATCTTTTAGCACAGCCAGCCCATTGTCCACCTGAGTGCAGGTAGAGTTGCAGTGTTTGATGTCCTTGAACACACTGTCCAATTGAGGAAATTTAGCATCAAAGGCCCTCTTGACTTCTGCTACTGAAGTGGCTGTCTTATCACACACCCTGTTGACTTCAGTTTTGACTCCCTTGCCAAGATAGTGTGCAGCCTTGAGGAAACCCTTGTAGGAGTCATTTACAGCTTCATACACTTCACCAGGTGACAGGGATTTTGCATTGGAGCCCAGTGAAGTGATGTATTCCTCCCTGAGATACTGAAGTGCTTCATCGAGAGTAATATCATATTTTCCTTGCAACCAGGCATCTATGTTGCCATCTCTCTCAGCATCATCAATGATCTTTGACTTCTGCACTTCCACATTATCCCTATGGCATAACAGAATAGCCTCATAGTCTGGATTGGGCATGTCTGCAGTGAGAAGGTGCTGAGCAATCTTTGTGAACTCAGGAATCTGATCCACAATTAAGCTTTGAAGTGCTTCAACCGTCAATTATTGTGGAACAGACCCTGATCCTGAAGCACTGTCATGTTGCACAGGCTTCAGCCATGTTGACATGAAGTCAGAGCTAGAGCTAGGCAAGCTAGTCTCCTCAGTTACAGATGCAACTTCTCTAACCGGATGGATTGACTCTACTACTGGTGTCACCACAGAAGTGGGATGAATTACACCAGCAGTTGACACAGGCACAGAGTCTCTAGTAAAAACTAGGGGAACCTCTGTGTTTGTGATGGTGTCATTAGGATATGCCTCAGCATGCATTCCCTCACCATCTAAATGTGGGTTCTGAGTGGTGAACAAAGTGTCATGCACTAAGTCACTTGAAATTATTGGCTCATCAAGCGAAAAGGATTCTTGATGATCAATACCTTGCATCTCAGTTGTCTGAGTTGCAGGTTCCAAAGAAATTTCAGAGTTAGATTCTGGAAGAGAAGTGTGTTTTAGAGTAGATTTTGGCAACTCCCCCTGAGAGATAGAGGGAGTTTCAAAAGTGATGTGCTCTCCACTCAGTGTTGTGCCAGCCTTATCACTCCCATGTGCTGACTCTATACAAGAGGGTGCATTGGGGAGAATGCTTGATTCTATAGGTGCACCCTGTTGAGAGGATACACCTAGTGAGCTGTGTGCCCCTGATTTTACAACTTCAGCCATTTGTGTGACTGAAGAGGTGGTCTTAGTTTTCTTCTTCTTTGTTCTGTGTAAGGGTAACTCAGATTCCTCACTTCCTAGACCTAATTCAACAGCTAATGCTGCTTCAGACAAGATATTTAAAGGTGCAGACATTACTTCCTTTCTCTTCTTTTTACTAACATCACCCTTTTGAGAGGATGATGCAGTTGGCTCAGTAAGAGGTAGAGTGTTTGGTTGAGAGGGTTGGTTAGCAGGCCCTGGGTTAGCATTTTGTTCTACTTGCTTGGGCTGTGCTAACTTAGATTTTGCATCAAATGTTGGCATGTTGTGGGGGTAAGTCCTAAACAAACTCTCCATATGGGGAGTTATGTTCAGTCTTACATCCACATCATTCCTAGTTTCCAAGTTACCAAAAATGAGTTTGGTCATGGACTTAGGATAGCCTATTTTATTTTTATCAATCCCAGGCAATTCAATCAATGAAGCATTTTTATAATTAAGTATAGATTGAATAAAGCGAGGGAAGAAAATATCAGCACCTCTCTTGGTTGTGTTCTTACCAAGTCTCCCATATAATTCTTGAAGTATGATTTGGCCAACATCTATCTTCTTTCCATAGGCCAAAGCATATCCAATTTGCTGCACAGGTGCACTGATTTGATCAAAGCTTGATTTCCTGGCAGTGAAGACTTGGAGAAGAGTTGCAAACACATAGCTCCACTCCTTTCTCAGATTCTTTCTGTTTAGCTTTCCAAGGTTAATCCCATCTGAGTAGTTTATGAACTCAAAGAATTCCTCCAACTCTGCGTTAGTGGCCATTCTGTCAAATGACTCTTGTTGTAGTCCTAGTGCTTGGTTCATGTCTGCAGTAGTGATAGTGATTTCCTTATCTTGAACCTTGCAGTAGATGACATAGGAAGTGATTGCGTTTTCTAGGGCTACAACCTCCACAATAGCAGTACTCCAGAATTGTTCCAGAATATCGAGATACAGAGTTGGGTTGGCAGAGAGGGCATCCTTGATATATGACTCAGCCATCCATTTCATAAAGCACTTGAAATTTGTATTGGGTGCTTCAACATCACTAGTGAGAGCGATGAAGTTGGTGTTGAACTTTACTGTTGCCATTTGTGTAGAAGAGAGAAAAGAAATTGAAGGTTGAAGAAGAAATTTGGCTTTTCGTAGCTAGGGTTTCAGGGGTTTAGAGAGTGTAGATGCTTGAGAAATCGAATGAAATGAATCGAATAGATGTGAGATTGTATAAGTATGAAGTACTTGAATTGTCGATTAGTAGACTGTTTTGTATCGACAAGTCAGGCATTCGAGAAGTAGAAAACAACTATTCGAGAAGTCAAGAATGGCTTAATCGATAACTCAAGCAGATAGAAACTCACAGCTGGCAGTTATCTAACTTAGAAATAATTCTAAATTAAATAAAATGTGTTTTTATGAGTGAATTAAATTTTTAGATAAAAAATCCAAAATCGGTTAAAATTCAGCGAGAATTCAGCCTTTTCAAATGATTCGAGAACTCAAATATAGTGTTCGAGAACTCAATCATTCGAGAACTCAGTTACTATATTCGAGAAGTCTAGAATTCCTCTATTCGATATCTCAGAAAGACTCTATTCGAGAACTCAAGAGTACTCTAATGAGACTTATTAGAGATGTCGAATAGTGAATCATTCGAGAAGTCTGACTTATCGAACTATACCCATCACTCATAAAAATTTGATTTTCACTATCTTGTAAAAATTTACCAGACATATTCATTGAAAAATATCCTAGCAAATCAAATAGTGATTTTCTCAAAATTTCATAGAAATTTTAAGTTAATAAAAATATGATTTTCAACATATGCAACAGATTTGAAATATTTATAAATCATATTTCAGCCAACACTTACTTCAAAAATATTGAGGATTTAGATAAAGTAAGTGTTTACTGCTGCAACAATCTAGATGATGTATTCACTTAGCCAGAATCTGAAGAATTCAGCATTCCAATCTCACTTACCAACCTTGTGAAGGTGGCTTCATCTAATGGCTTAGTGAATATATCAGCTAGTTGTTTATCTGTAGAGACATAATGCAACTCAATGGTTCCATTAGTTGCATGTTCTCTTATGAAATGATATCTGATGTCAATGTGCTTTGTTCTAGAATGATTGACAGGATTGGCAACTATAGAGATTGCACTTGTGTTGTCACACATGATTGGAATTCTTTCCAACACAAGTCCATAATCTCTAAGTTGATTTCTAATCCAAAGCATTTGAGCACAGCAACTTCCAGCAGCTATGTATTCAGCCTCAGCTGTAGAAGTTGACACAGATTGTTGCTTCTTGCTATACCAAGAAACTAACCTTTGTCCAAGAAACTGGCAGCTTCCTGAGGTGCTTTTCCTATCCACTCTGCATCCAGCATAATCAGCATCAGAGTAGCCAACCAGATTGAACCCTGTGTCCTTAGGGTACCATAATCCTAAGTTAGGAGTGCCCTTCAGATATCTAAAGATCCTTTTTATTGCAATCAAATGTGATTCCTTTGGATTTGATTGAAACCTTGCACACAAGCATGTAGCAAACATGATGTCTGGCCTACTTGCAGTGAGGTAGAGTAGAGAACCAACCATGCCTCTGTAGACTGAGATATCTACTCTCTTGCCTTTAGCATCTTCATCCAATTTAGTGGCAGTGGCCATGGGTGTCTTGGCAGGTGAACAATCTTCCAAGTCAAACTTCTTCAATAAATCCTTGATGTACTTGGTTTGACTGATAAAGATACCATCCTTCCTTTGACTGACTTGCAACCCTAGAAAGAATGTCAACTCTCCCATCATACTCATCTCATATCTGCTCTGCATGAGTTTAGAGAATTTCTCACACAGTTTCTCATTTGTAGAACCAAAAATGATGTCATCCACATAGATTTGAACTAGGATCATATCATCACCATGCTTCTTGTAAAACAGTGTCTTGTCCAATGTGCCTCGAGTGAATTGATTTTCAAGAAGAAATTGTGATAGAGTATCATACCATGCTCTTGGAGCTTGCTTAAGTCCATACAGTGCCTTAAGCAATCTGTAGACAAATTCTGGGAAATGTGGATCCTCAAAGCCAGGTGGTTGTTGCACATAAACCTCTTCTTCCAACTCTCCATTTAGAAATGCACTCTTGACATCCATTTGATAAACTTTAAAGTTTGAATGAGCAGCAAATGCCAAGAATATTCTAATGGCTTCCAATCTAGCAACAGGGGCAAATGTCTCATCATAATCAATGCCTTCCTGTTGAGAGTATCCTTTTGCAACCAGCCTTGCTTTGTTTCTTATTATTACACCATCTTCATCCATCTTATTCTTCAGAACCCATTTTGTTCCAACAATGGTTCTATTCTTTGGTGCAGGCACAAGTTCCCATACTTTGTTCCTTTCAAATTGATTCAGCTCCTCTTGCATGGCAATAATCCAATCTGGATCCAACAATGCATCATCAAGTTTCTTAGGCTCAACTTGTGATAGAAAACATCCATAGAGGCACTCATTTTGAGTTGCTCTCCTAGTCCTTACTCCTGCATTAGGATCTCCAATGATTTGCTCTGCAGTGTGTGATCTATCCCATTTCCTTGAGTGTTCAGCCTGATTTCTCATCCTTGATGTTGCTTCATCATCCTCATCATGATCATCCTCATTTCCTCCCCCTGTGAAGTTGCCATTACTCACAGGTGTGTCTTGGATGCTTGTTTCTTCACTATTGATTGGCACAAATTCTTCTCTTGTATCATTATTCACTTGAGTTTGTTGAACTTGAGTTTCAACTCCAGTTTCAGTCTCTTCATCAGAATCATCTAGATTATCAAACTTCAATGGATCTTTGTCTTCATCATTGGCTTCTTCTAGTCCAGGTAGTTTGCTGTCATCAAATGTTACATCTGTGCTTTCCATAACTTTCTTTTGACTGATGTCATAAACCTTGTATGCAATTCTTTCCATAGAATAGCCAAGAAAAATTCCTTCAAATGCTTTTGCATCAAACTTTCCAACATATTCAGAATTGTCCTTAAGTACAAAGCATTTGCTTCCAAAAGTATGAATATACTTCAGTGTAGGCTTCTTTCCAGTCATCAAGTTGTAAGGAGTCTTTCCAGTGTTTTTGTTGATGAGGGTTCTGTTCTGAATATAGCATGCAGTGCTCACAGCCTCAGCCCAAAAACATGTGGGCATTTTTGCATCAAGTAACATTGTTCTAGCAGCCTCAATTAGAGTTCTATTCTTTCTCTCAACAACTCCATTTTGTTGTGGAGTCCTTGGAGCTGAGAATTGCTGAGAAATGCCATTCTCTTTGCAGAATGCTTCAAGTATGGCATTTCTGAACTCTGTTCCATTATCACTCCTCAATGCAATCACACTTGCATCGTTTGCCTTTGCTTCCTTGTCAACTTTCTTTATATGCTCAATGATTACTTGTGGAGCCTCATCTTTTGATGCCAGAAATTCTACCCATGTATACCTTGAAAAATCATCAACCATTACCAGGGCATACTTCTTTCTTCCAAGTGACATTATGTTAACAGGCCCAAACAAATCCATATGGATAAGTTGTAGTGGCTTGGTTACAGATGTCACTGTCTTTGACTTGTGGCTTGATCTCTTCATTTTTCCTTTTTGACAAGCCTCACACACTCCTTCTTGGCAGAATTCAAGTGTGGGCATGCCTCTCACTAACTCTCTTTTGACTAGAGAATTAATGGCCTTAAAGTTCAGGTGTGATAGTTTCTTGTGCCACAGCCAACAATCTTTATTTGATGCTTTTGAGTAAAAGCAACAAATTTTGTCCTTGTTTGCAGAGTCCATATTGGCTACAAACAGGCTTCCCTTCCTTACTCCAGATAGAGCAAAATCACCAGTCTTCTTGTGGGTGATCAAACATTCATCTTTGTCAAAATTCACTTTGAATCCTCTATCAGTAAACTGACCAACACTTAACAGATTATGCTTGAGCCCCTTGACTAGTGCTACATCTTCAATGATGACATTTCCAACTTTCAGCTTGCCATATCCCAATGTGTTACCCATGCTGTCATCTCCAAAAGCAACCATTGGGCCAGCCTTTTCCTCATACTGTGATAGCAGGGCCATATCACCAGTCATATGATTTGAGCATCCACTGTCCAAAATCCACATGACCTTCTTCTCACTTTCTTTGCCCTGCAAACACAAAGGTATTACTTTTCCTTTGGTACCCAAACAAGTTTGGGTCCATGTGACTTAGAGACAGTTTTATCATAAACAACATGCTTGTTAACTTTCTTAGTGTCAGTCTTCTTGTCACTATTGGAAGTCTTAGAACCTGAGGTTTCAGACTTAGGTGACAAAGGTACCTTCCTAGCTTTAGGAGGACTTGAAGACTTTGACCTTGTGTAGTGTGTGTGAGAATTGTGACTGATACAACCATCAATAAACTGTCTTCTTAAATTAAAACAACTAGTCATAACATTCATATTGCATGGCATACAGTCAAATTTATCACAGAAGGGTGCATCTCTATGTCTTAGAGGCACAGAACAATCATAGAAAGGTTTAGACACACTACCAACAGGTTTCTTGCATGCCTGAGTTAGATGGTTGGTACTGAAACAGTTCTGACAAGTTTTCCTAGGGGCATTAGGCATATAAGCATAGTTGTTATCCTTGTTAATCCCTAACTTGCCATTTCTGTTCTGTTTTTTTTAGTCACTTCCTTTTCTGATTCACTCTTCCCAGCTGATACAAACTTAACAAACTTCTTAGGTCTTGGCCTATCAACTACTGGCTTCTTGGTCTTTGACTTGGCACTCTCACCCTTAGAGGATGCTTGCTGTTCACTAGATTGTGCCTCATCCTCATCATTCAACATTTGCTTGATGAGTAAGGCATCCTCATCAATTTCAAATGTTGATTCCTTAAAAATTGGATTTTCAGTTTTTCTCAAAATGTGAGGCACTTTCTCATGAACAGCTGTGTCCTCTTCGATGACAGCATAGCCTTTCCTTTGTTTGAGAGAGTCATAGTCAAGTCCAATAGCTGCTTTAGGTTTAGCTTCAATTTTCTCACAATAGGATTGCACTAAACCAGATGATTTCTTGAAAGTTTTAAGTTTGAATTCATTCTCAGCTAATTCATCCCTAAGAGCCTTCTCTACTTGACTAGCACATAGAACCTTGTTCTCCAAATATTCAACTTCTTTCTTAAGGTTTTCTACTTGCATAGCAGTTAGCTCAAGTTCCTCATTCTTTTTGGTTAATACTTCATTTCTAGTAGACAGTTTAGCAATCTCCTCATTAGCAGCAGTCATACTAGTATGAATATTAAACATTTCAACAGATAATTGTTCAATCATGGATTTGTATTCAGAAACAGACATGTCTATAGTAGTGAGAGATGGTACCTGAGAATCAGATGAAGATGAGTCATCCTTGGAGTTGGCCATCAAGGCATAATTGCAGAATTCTTGTTCCTCTTCATCACTCTCAGAATCATCCCAACACTTCCCTTCAGCTATGTAGGCCTTACCATGTGTCTGCTTTTTCAGAAGGGCCTCATACTTAGCTTCTAGCTCAAGATAATCTCTATCCTTCTTTTTAGGCTTCTTGCATTCACTGGCAAAATGCCCTAGGTCATTGCATCTATAACACCTTACAGATGACCTATCCACATAACCGGTTTTGAACTTATTTCTGTTTGGTTTCACAGGTGCCTTGTTCTTGTTGGCTGAATGGTTTTGAGTTTTGGGTTTGAAGGGTTGATTTCTTTTAAATCTGATGTTTGGAAATTTTCTGGCCATGAAAGCATATGAAGTATTTTCCATCCCATCAAGTTCTTCCAGAGTGTAAAACTCCTCTTCTTCTTCCTCCTTTTCCTCAACAGGTTCACTCACCCCAGCTTCAGTTTCTTCATCATCTGCCACCTCCTCTATCCTTAGTTGGCTTGTAGATGCTTCTAGGTCCAGGATGGATTTGTTGACAATCAAGGCACATGATGTGTTTATCATCCTACCTTGGTTTGCTTGGATAGCCCTCTTCTGAAGCAACTCAAGTTCATGAGTCTTTAGGACTCCATAGAGTACATCATAGGTGACTTTGTTCAAATCTCTCTCTCTTAGGGAAATGACTCTTTGCTCCAGATGATTTGGTGAAGACAATAGAAATTTCATATTTAACTCCTTGGTGCTGTAAACCTTTCCATTCATCTGCAACTCAGTAACTAGCTTGTGAAACCTTTCAAACATCTCAGTGATGCTTTCCTTGGGCTGTGCCATGAAAGCTTCATACTGTGTGACCAGTATCTGTTTCCTGTTTTCTTTAACCTCATCAGTCCCTTCACACAACACCTCAATGTGATCCCACATCTCTTTAGCAGACGTGCATGATGCAATGTTTGCAAACATTGAAATATCCATGGAATCAATGATGAGCAACATGAGGTGGCTGTCAAGAGCAACCTTCTCCCTTTCTGACTCTGTCAACTTTGATGGATCCTTGGCCTCATAAGCTCTAGGGATTGTTATGGTTCCAACAGTCTTCTCTGGTATCTCTTGTTGTGGAACAAAAGGACCATTCTTGAGAATCTCAGGATACAAGGGATGAGAGGCTTTGATGAACAACATCATCTTTATCTTCCAGAGGTTGAAGTTTTCTTTATCAAACTTAGGGACCTTCACCGTTCCTGTAGTCTTTGGTGTATTCGAACTCATGATCGTTTCTCTGTTTTTGAATAAACAGCCCTCTCTGATACCACTTGTTGAGTATTGAACACGGTAAAAGAATACAGAGGGGGGGGTGAATGGATTCTTGAACTTTTCTTGGATTGAGTCTGTGTAGCAGATAAGTGCCTGTGTGTGCAGAAATTAAGGTGCGGATAAATAAACAACACAAGACACAATATCACTTTAATCTAATGTATATTAGATAAAGGTTGCTACAATCTGTGAATACAAATGGTAGTATTCTCAGCTTCGTTTTTCTCAGAGAGATATAGCTTACAGTGTATGAAAAACTTGACTCACAAAGTTACTAAGTTATGAAGTGAGGCTGTGTCCTTATAGAACATGGATACAGCCTGCTTACTACAAATAAGGTAGCTAAAACACATTACTTTCTAGTCTGTCTATCCTTTTTGAGTAAGTGTCCAAACGGTTACAGATTTGACTTTGCAAAGCCTGTTTAGATCCACTTCTTTAGCTCCTTGTCTCTTCTATATCTCTCCAAGCTTCCTTGTAGGCTTTCCAGAGCACGTTACAGGTTGTGGTCCATAAAGTGCATTGGCTTGTTGCAGGTTTCTGACTTGTACAATTTCTTCAGTATTTTGTCTCCAAGAATGTATTCGAGAAGTGACTAAGTAAGTGATTCGAGAACTAGAATTGACTTGATCGATAACTCTGAGTTCTCGAATACTGTTATAGTGACATATCGAACCACTTCTCGAATAGCTCTTTTCCATCAGGATTCCTTGAGTTGTCGAATAGAGCATTTGACTTATCGAATCCTCGAGTTGTCGAATAGCTTTCTGAGTCTTTGAGATATCGAATGGAACTTTGACTTGTTGACTCTTTGAGAACTCGAATACCATCTTGACTTGTTGACTTCTTGAGTTCTCGAATAGAGTAGTAGACATATCGAATCCCTGAGATATCGAATGAGATATCGAACAGTGTATTCAGAGATATCGAATAGTGTCTTGAGATATCGAATCTCTGACTTCTCGAATGCTGGACTTCTCGAATAGACAAATATACTTCTCAAATTGGTACTTAGGCAAATTCTTCATTTCTTCAAATCCCAACTGTGATTATTTGGCAGTCTTTAACTCCTTGCTTGAGGCATGAACCATGGTTAGGATTAGTACCTTAGTTTTCTTCAAAAAAAGAGTATCTTTTGATCATTTGCCTATATATATATATATATATATATATATATATATATATATTCCCTAGAATAAATGAGAAAGATGTTTATTATTTTTCCTAAACAATGAAATTTTAGAAAATAATTGTTTTTACACATTAGAATACATGAAAAATATCAAGTTAATATAAACAACATAAATAAAAGGAGAACTGTATATTCAATGCACGGAATCAACAAAGCGGGCACTCTTTGCATGAAGATTAAAGTTTCGCTTAAGCACTCTTTTTACCCCTTAATACTGTATGTAAAAATTCACCTAATACTCGTTAGTATTTTGGTTCCCAAAGGGGAATATTGGTTCAACAAAAATAGTCAATGAAATGTGGTTGGCTAAATTTTTTGCTAAGAGGAATTACGGTTGGAGTGCTAAATTTTACATATTGTCTATAATTTTGCCACACATGTACCATCTAGATACCACCTAGATATTTTAACTAAGGGTTTTTTATCATTGGAGATGCTCTAAGAATGGAATGCAGAAAGGAAATAAGGGGGAAAAAGGAATGATCATGAATTATTTTATTTGTTTGGTTCTGATAAATTGAATCGGAATTTATATCAAAATTATTTTTAATGTACAAAATGGATATTTATAAAAATATCTAATTTTTCGAAAAGATTTACAAAAATACTATCTGAAATTGTACATTAGGTTGCAACGTTGGCATCACAGGTGAAAAACCGGTTACAAATGAGGTTGCAAATATTGCAAATGGTGTTGCAAAGTATTTATTTTTGAAAAAAACCCTTTATAAAAACTAAATTAAAAATTATTGTTTATTTTTTAAAATAATTTATATGTAAATCTATGTTTTAATGGTTTAAGATAAAATTATAATTGAAATTGAAAAAAAAAAATAAGGAAAGGGAAATAAAATACTAGTAGGTTGGAGAATGAGATATAAGAAATGTTGGGTAATTTTAAAACTTAAAAAGATTAAAGAAAATGACAATACAAAACAAACACCAACAAAAGAAAAGAGTTCAACACTTGAATTAATTCCCTTTTATTTTTTTTATTATCTCTAACCAAATGATTCCTAATTTTACTATATTAAATAAATACCCCATTTTTTAAAGTGTATAACTCTGCACTTCCAATATTTTTAAATACCATTATCATTTTTGTGTGTGCTACTGCCATTTCATTTTTATTAATCTTCACTCCTATAATCTATTTTTCTAATTCATTTTTCATTCAAAACTTTAATAAATTGCATCTATTAATTATATTATTAATAGCACAAGAGGGGGTTTTGGAAGACAATTTAATCCGCCTCATCGGCCACGTAGATGCCACGTTAGCTGCCACCTAGATGTCACCTCAACTACTATATATTGTATTAATAATAATAATAAAAAAATGTAGATGCCACGTTAGCTGCCACCTATATGTCACCTCAACTACTATATATTGTATTAATAATAATAAAAAATGATCCTAGTGAGAATTGAACCCGTGACCTCTAAGTTAGAAGTGAGACGTCTTTACCACTATGCTAGATATGAGATTTGAATATAATTTGGAACTCATCATTAATATATTGTGAGACAACCCTCATATATAATATTAAATGATAAAAAATTGTTTCTAGAAAGAATTGTACCCTTGACAACCCTCATATATGCTATTAAAGAATCCTAACTTAGAGAAGGGAGATTCGTTACCATTAGGCTATGTTGAGTATTGAACACGGTAAAAGAATACAGAGGGGGGGGTGAATGGATTCTTGAACTTTTCTTGGATTGAGTCTGTGTAGCAGATAAGTGCCTGTGTGTGCAGAAATTAAGGTGCGGATAAATAAACAACACAAGACACAATATCACTTTAATCTAATGTATATTAGATAAAGGTTGCTACAATCTGTGAATACAAATGGTAGTATTCTCAGCTTCGTTTTTCTCAGAGAGATATAGCTTACAGTGTATGAAAAACTTGACTCACAAAGTTACTAAGTTATGAAGTGAGGCTGTGTCCTTATAGAACATGGATACAGCCTGCTTACTACAAATAAGGTAGCTAAAACACATTACTTTCTAGTCTGTCTATCCTTTTTGAGTAAGTGTCCAAACGGTTACAGATTTGACTTTGCAAAGCCTGTTTAGATCCACTTCTTTAGCTCCTTGTCTCTTCTATATCTCTCCAAGCTTCCTTGTAGGCTTTCCAGAGCACGTTACAGGTTGTGGTCCATAAAGTGCATTGGCTTGCTGCAGGTTTCTGACTTGTACAATTTCTTCAGTATTTTGTCTCCAAGAATGTATTCGAGAAGTGACTAAGTAAGTGATTCGAGAACTAGAATTGACTTGATCGATAACTCTGAGTTCTTGAATACTGTTATAGTGACATATCGAACCACTTCTCGAATAGCTCTTTTCCATCAGGATTCCTTGAGTTGTCGAATAGAGCATTTGACTTATCGAATCCTCGAGTTGTCGAATAGCTTTCTGAGCCTTTGAGATATCGAATGGAACTTTGACTTGTTGACTCTTTGAGAACTCGAATACCATCTTGACTTGTTGACTTCTTGAGTTCTCGAATAGAGTAGTAGACATATCGAATCCCTGAGATATCGAATGAGATATCGAACAGTGTATTCAGAGATATCGAATAGTGTCTTGAGATATCGAATCTCTGACTTCTCGAATGCTGGACTTCTCGAATAGACAAATATACTTCTCGAATTGGTACTTAGGCAAATTCTTCATTTCTTCAAATCCCAACTGTGATTATTTGGCAGTCTTTAACTCCTTGCTTGAGGCATGAACCGTGGAACTTCTTTCAAGCATTATTCTAGACTCTATTTGTACAGTTACACAACTAGGATTTGATGCCTATTACAAGTACAATACAAACAGAAACTCTACAACTAGAGGTTCCCTCAGTTAAGAGGTCATGTAAGTAATGCAAAGCATTACAAACAATTAGGCTTGTTATTAGATGTATACAGGCATGCCTCTGTAACTAACAGGCTACACAACAGCTTTCAAAATATTATCAAACAAATTATTAATATATCGCGAAACAACCCCATATATTATATTAATGATAAAAAAATTGTTCCTAATAAGAATTAAAGCATTGACCTCTAACTTAGAATGGAGATTCCTTATCACTATGCTACATTAATTTTGAATATTTTATAAAACGCAATATTAATATATCATGAGACAATTTAATTATCATGAAATTACTAAATTACCCCTCCTATATTATATAAATGATAAAAAAAAAATTGTTTCTAATGAAAATTAAACCTCTTACCTCTAACTTAGAAGTGAGATTTTTTTGCCTTTTACCATTTAATTATAAAGTAACATAAATACATTGTAAGTGAGAGTTCTTACCACTATGCGAGATATGAGTTTTGAATATATTCTAAAACTCATTATTAATGTATCGTGAGACAACCCTCATATATTATATTAATGATAAAAAATTGTTCATAAAGAGAATTGAACAATTGACCTCTAACTTAGAAAAAAAAATTACTTATCACTATACTAGACAGTAGACATTAGTTTTGGATATATTGTAAAACTTATTATTAATATATCGAGAGACAATTTAATTATTACAAAATTACTAAATTATATTAATAATAACATTTCATTAATATATCGCTAATGTATTAAATAGAATTGAACCCTTGACCTCTAACTTAGGAAAAAGATTATTTACCATTATACTAGATATAGTTTTGGACATATTAGAAAGCTCATTATTAATATATCGAGAGACAATCTAATTATCATGAAATTACTAAATTATCCCTCCTATATTTATTATATTTATAATAATATGTCATTAATATATCGCTAATGTAACATTTCAAAAGAATACATATATATAATTGCACTACATGTGATGATAGAGATTGCCCGTACCGGGCTACAAATCTAGTTTTACATTAAAGTCTCAAATCGTTAATCGGTAATCGCTACAGTTAAGTGGGTATAAACGGCTGGATTATTAAATTCTTCTAGAGTGAAGTGAATTCTACGCTAAAGTCTATACTGCTTCTATTCTAACACAAAATAGATGCCGAAACCATTCTTTCTAAAAATTCCGAGTAATGAGATCTATACTACTCCCTCCGTCCCACAGTACAAGTCTCTTTTGAAGAATTTTTTTTTCCCATAATACATGTCCATTTTCCATTTTCAATGTAAATTTGTGATAATTTTCCTAAACTACCCTTTTTGAAAATTGTATAACAATTAATGAGAAATGACTAAGAGTATAAAATAGCTCATGTTCTTAAAAGTCAATGGATTTATAATGGGCATAAGAGGAAATGTATCATCTAATTAATGTTTTCTTAATATGCGTAATTTTTCCAAAAGAGACTTGTATTGTGGGACGGAGGGAGTACTATATAAATCCTGAAACATTGAAAATTTTGGTACCTATTTTTTGGTACTTCATGAATTTACTTGTTTATCCTTTATTAAAAAGAAAAATATATACAATATCAATCATATTTAAACACCTAAAATACATAATAACATTTAATAATTAATGGTAATTAGTCAATTGTCCTTTCACATTTACTTTTAGTTGAAATTATTACATTTTACAAACACTTAAATACATCAATTGTATCATATTTTGGAATCAATAATATTTCATTTCGAATTAAAACATGTTATCTTTCTTATTTATAAGGAAACATTAGTATAATTTTTTATTAAAAAGAAAAATATATTCGATATCTATAATATTAAAACACCTAAAATAAATAATAACATAAAATAATTAATGGTAATTAGTCGATTTACTTTTTCACATTTACTTTTAGTTGAAAATAAAAATTTAAAAACATCAACCGTATCATATCTTTCAATCATTAATATTTCCTTTAAAATCATAAAAAATAATGATTATACAAAACATAATTGTAATGTTAAATAAAATTTATAACATAATAAAAGAAACACCATATCAATAAATTTTATTTATGTTTTTTGGTATATTTTTTGATACTTCGTGAATTTACTTATTTACCCTCCATTAAAAATAAAATTATATTCGATATCAATGATATTAAAACACTTAAAATAAATAATAACATAAAATAATTAATGGTAATTAGTCGATTGCCTTTTTCACATTTACTTTTAGTTGAAGTTATTATCTTTTACAAACACCTAAAAACATCAATCGTATCATATCTTCCCATATAATATTTCCTTTCGAATTAAAACATGTACCTTTTTTATTTATAAGAAAACATTAGTATAATTTTTTATTAAAAAGAAAAAACATTTACTTTTAGTTGAAGATATTACCTTTTATAAACACCTAAAAATATCAACCGTATCATATCTTCCAATCATTAATATTTCCTTTAAAATCATAAAAAGTAATGATTATACAAAACATAATTGTAATATTAAATAAAATTTATAACATAATAAAAGAAACACCATATCAATAAATTTTATTTATGTTTTTTGGTATATTTTTTGGTACTTCGTGAATTTATTTATTTACCCTTCATTAAAAAGAAAAATATATTCGATATCAATAATATTAAAACACCTAAATTAAATAATAACATAAAATATTAATGGAAATTAGTCGATTGCATTTTTCACATTTACTTTTAATTGAAGTTATTACCTTTTACAAACACCTAAAAACATCAATCGTATCATATCTTCCAATCAATAATATTTCCTTTCGAATTAAAACATGTACCTTTTTTATTTATAAGGAAACATTAGTATAATTTTTTATCAAAAAGAAAAATATATTCTATATCTATAATATTAAAACACCTAAAATAAATAATAACATAAAATAATCAATGGTAATTAGTCGATTTACTTTTTCACATTTACTTTTAGTTGAAGTTATTATTTTTTACAAACACCTAAAAACATCAATCGTATCATATCTTCCCATATAATATTTCCATTTGAATTAAAACATGTACCTTTTTTATTCCCATATAATATTTCCATTTGAATTAAAACATGTGCCTTTTTTATTTATAAGGAAACATAAGTATAATTTTTTATTAAAAAGAAAAAACATTACTTTTAGTTGAAGAAATTACCTTTTATAAACACCTAAAAACATTAACCGCATCATATCTTCAATCATTAATATTTTCTTTAAAATCATAAAAAGTAATGATTATACAAAACATAATTGTAATATTAAATAAAATTTATAACATAATAAAAGAAACACTATATCAATAAATTTTATTTATGTTTTTTGGTATATTTTTTGGTACTTCGTGAATTTACTTATTTACCCTTCATTAAAAAGAAAAATATATTCGATATCAATAATATTAAAACACCTAAATTAAATAATAACATAAAATAACTAATGGTAATTAGTCGATTGCCTTTTTCACATTTACTTTTAGTTGAAGTTATTACCTTTTACAAACACCTAAAAACATCAATCGTATCATATCTTCCAATCAATAATATTTTATTTCGAATTAAAACATGTAACTTTTTTATTTATATGGAAACATTAGTATAATTTTTTATCAAAAAGAAAAATATATTCTATATCTATAATATTAAAACACCTAAAATAAATAATAACATAAAATAATCAATGGTAATTAGTCGATTTACTTTTTCACATTTACTTTTAGTTGAAGTTATTATTTTTTACAAACACCTAAAAACATCAATCGTATCATATCTTCCCATATAATATTTCCATTTGAATTAAAACATGTACCTTTTTTATTTATAATGAAACATAAGTATAATTTTTTATTAAAAAGAAAAAACATTACTTTTAGTTGAAGAAATTACCTTTTATAAACACCTAAAAACATCAACCGCATCATATCTTCCAATCATTAATATTTTCTTTAAAATTATAAAAAGTAATGATTATACAAAACATAATTGTAATATTTAATAAAATTTATAACATAATAAAAGAAACACTATATCAATAAATTTTATTTATGTTTTTTGGTATATTTTTTGGTACTTCGTGAATTTACTTATTTACCCTTCATTAAAAAAAATATATTCGATATCGATAATATTAAAACACCTAAATTAAATAATAACATAAAATAATAAATGGTAATTAGTCGATTGCCTTTTTCACATTTACTTTTAATTGAATTATTACCTTTTACAAACACCTAAAAACTTCAATCGTATCATATCTTTCAATCAATAATATTTCCTTTCGAATTAAAACATGTGTAACTTTTTTATTTATAAGGAAACATTAGTATAATTTTTTATCAAAAAGAAAAATATATTCTATATCTATAATATTAAAACACCTAAAATAAATAATAACATAAAATAATTAATGGTAATTAGTCGATTTACTTTTTCACATTTACTTTTAGTTGAAAATATTACCTTTTATAAACACCTAAAAACATCAACCGTATCATATCTTCCAATCATTTAATATTTTTTTTTTAAATCATAAAAAATAATGATTATACAAAACATAATTGTAATATTAAATAAAATTTATAACATAATAAAAGAAAAACCATATCAATAAATTTTATTTATAACAAAATATAATTTTATTATAATTTTATAAATTTGTATCTTCCAATCAATAATATTTTTTCCCAATTTAAACATATTAACTTTTAGTTTAAAACATAATATTGCAATAATTAATATATACTCAAAAATATCACAACTTATCTTCTAATCACTAACAAAATATAATAGAAATCTGTATACTACGAATAATGACCGTTATATTTTCAGAAAAAATCAGAACCGTTAGATCTAATGATTAGATATAGTATACGATTAAATTAATTTACTAAAATTTCAAGGTTTAAATTTCATGAACGATATATTTATTTTAAAATTTTATAATATAAGTTTTAAACCATGCATATTATTAATTAATTTTTTATTAAATAATTTAAATTAAAATAAAATATTAGAAGTAATAATTATATAAAAATATAATTGTAACATAAAATAAAATTTATTAAATATCAGAAAAATCCGTGCATCGCACGGGTTATAAGCTAGTAATTTAAATTATTAAAACTTATCTTTTATGATTTCAGGTATTTGATTCGATTTTTTCTTATCCCAAAATTTATTAGAATAAATACTTATTTTTAAGATATATAAGTCTAATTACTAAAAAAACAAAAAATCTCCGATTCATCGATTAATTCCCGATTAATCCTCTCTAAGATACCCATTGTTTTATCTATTTGGTTCAGATCAAGAATCGAAATTTATATCTAAATTGTTTTTAATTTATAAAAACTAAGTTAAAAATTATTGTTGATTTTTTAAAATGATTTACATGTAAATCTATTTTTAATGGTTTAAGATAAAATTATAATTGAAATTGAAAAAAAGAGAGGAAAAGAAATACCTAGGGTGGAGAATGGGATATAAGAATTGTTGGGTAATTTTAAAACTAAAAAAGATAAAAGAAAATGATAATTTTAACAAAATAAACACCAACAAAGAAAAAGAGTTCAACACTTCAGTTGATTCCCTTTTCCTTTATTTATTATCTCTAATCAAATAATCCCTAATTTTATTATATTAAATAAATACCCCATTTTTTAAAGTGTATAACTCCACACTTCCAATATTTTTAAATACCATATCATTTTTTTGGGTGCTACTACCATTTCATTTTTATTAACCTTCATTATTATAATCCATTTTTCTAATTTACTTAATTATATTTTGCATTCCTGTATTTAGGCAAAAATTCACTTTGCAGTCAAAACTTTAACAAATTGCATTTTACATCCTTATAGATTACGATCCTTACTTTTTGCATCATTTTGACGATTTTTTGTTAAATTTACTATTATCGTTAGTCAAAGTAGGGATATTTCAGTCATTAGTTATTAAAATAAATTATTGAATTAAACAATTTATTATTTTAAAAATAGTAAGAAACAAAATTTTAAATTTTTTTCCAAAAAAAATGAAAACAAAACACAAAATCTTAAATTTATGATATTTATTTTATGGATAATATTTTGAAAATTATAACAAATATAGTTTATATTTAAATAATATTTTATGAAAATTTAGTAATGTAAATATTTTAAAAATCTAAATTATAAATTATATTTTAAAAAATCTGTGAATTGTAGATAAAATGTTGGTAAATATAAAAATCT
This sequence comes from Kitagawia praeruptora, assembly GCA_037693485.1. Lineage (NCBI taxonomy): Eukaryota > Viridiplantae > Streptophyta > Magnoliopsida > Apiales > Apiaceae > Kitagawia > Kitagawia praeruptora. Next base: position 170,700,491 of record CM075352.1, on the reverse strand, counting down.
AAAAATTATAAAAGTAATTGAAATAATTAATATTAAAAATTAGTATTAAGTATAATGATCGAAATACCCTCATTTAACTAACGGTGACGGTCAAAATTAAATTAAAATCGTTAAAAGGATGTAAAATGTAGCGATTCGAGACTTTCAGATGCAAAATGCAATTTGTTAAAATTTTAAATGAAAAATGAATTTTGATCTAAATACAAAAATGCAAAATGCAATTAAATTTTTCTAATTTGTTAATTATTGTTTTGACCATAAATCATAAGGTCCCATTCTAATCAACTTGATAAACAATTAAACATTGAACGGTTGGATTATTAAATTCTTCCAGAGTGAAGTGAATTCTACGCCAAAGTCTTGTGCTTCTATTCTAACCCAAAATAGATGCCGAAACCATTCCTTCTAAAAATCCCGCGTAATGAGATAATTTAAAGTGAATTTTTTAATAGTATTCTTGTACTTTTAGTTTTTATCAATGATACATTATTTAACTGACAAAATTACCATTGAGATAGATACTAGTATTTTGGTTGATGGATTGACATTTGATGAAAAAACAAAAAGTACAAGGACACCATGGGTAATAGTCAATAATGTAATGGTATCATTAGCAAAAACCAATTGTATAAGGGTATCAAAGAGAATATCACTTTAGGTATTAGATTCGATTTTTTCTTATCCCGAAATTTATCAGAATTAATACTTAGTTATAAGACATCTTTTCTCTCTATAATAGGAGAACACAGGGGTAAAAAGAGCAAAAAAAAACCCCTGTGAAATTACTATATTGCCCTGACTTTTTAAAGATTTACGTGGTTGCCATTATAATAAAAACTAACAAAAAAGCGTGCCGCGTCATTTTATTTTTGGGGTTTGTTCTTGGGGTCTATTCATTTTTCTGAAGCCGATATTCATGGCTCTCCACAACTTTTCATCGCGCTTAACAGGTAATCCTCCGAAACCCCACTTTCAGTTACACTATTTATGTTCACTGATTTGGCCCAATTTCAAATTCAATTTTGTCTTTGTGTATGTATCTATATATTTGATGGAATTCCTGTGAGAGGTTTGGAAGGCCCCTCTCTCTTCTTACATGTATAAATCACCTAATTTTTCTTCGAGCGTAAGGGTATCTGTATTTGTATATTGATCAAAATCGTGTATAATTACAAAGACGTGTATGTGTTTGTGTGTTTATCAGATGGCTTAACTTAGTAGTTAGGATTCTGTATTCTTTTGGCAATACCTATAGAGGAGAAAGAAATGGAAACGAGGATAAGTTTTGTGTGTTTTGTGTAATTCTTTATTGTTGGGTTGTTGTTGATGATCAATCTTGATGGTTATGTTAGATTCAAATTCAGTTTTCATGTTTAAGCTGTATTTTTAGGAGCAATTGATTGTTTCCAAAGTTGCGATTAGGAGCTCGAAATCATGGATAGAAAGGCAGAGAGTTTTTTTATTTAGGGTATTAAGGACCATTTAAAATATATATAATAGAATAACTTGATACTCATGCTAGAAGAGCTCAATCTGAGTATATCTATTTTCACCATTGGAGCATATCTATTTTGACCAACATCCTTGCTTGAGAATTTCGTAGGAAAAGGACGAAGGGGACTTGTATAGATGTCATATATGAAGTATTTGAAGTCCCCTTCTTATCTTCTTCATATATGACATCCCCCTAGAGGATGTGAAATTGTACCTTCTGTAAGCTTATGGGGATCATCCCCCTTTGGGGATGCTTCACTTTCGACTTTACAAGTCAAATTTAGAAAAAATCAATTGCTCTCACTTCTTACATCTACTTGCTTTCTTCAGAATGGATTGTGAAAATTGGAGCCCCCGTTGAGTCTTCTCTTGCAAAAGGTTAAAATGGGTTTTATAGCTTTATATTACAGCTGCAAACAGTTTGCCATTCATATGACTTTAGACTCGATAGGTTCGACCATTCGGTGAGCTTTGAAGGGGCATATAATGTTAGATGTACATTATTAAGCTATTTGGCATAAAAAAACAATGCTTGGTTTTATTAAAATATAGCATCTACATATTACTTGAGAGCCACCACACGGGACCGTACCCACTGAAATTTAAGTCATTACTAAAGGGACGTGGTTATTTCATTAATGATGAGGTTTGTGCTAGACTTTACCATTTAAATTTTTTAAATAATTATTTTAATATTAATTTAACATAAATCTAATTAATGATATGCATGATTTAAAAACTTATTTTATAAAATTTTAAGTTAATATGTCGTTTATGCGATTTGAACCTAGAATTTTTAGTAAAGTAATTTAATCATAAAATATACCCTATAATTACATCAACGACTACGAATGTGTATGTGAGTGTGTTGTGGAAGAGAAAGACACCTGAAAGGCGGAGCAGTTAGCATAGCTACATTCACGATTACCTGCATTCATGTGCAGAACATTTACCAAGTCCATCTTTTCAGTTCTCTCTTTTGCGAAATAGAAATAAATTATGGGCCAAGGAGATAAGATTCAAAATTATATGAGATGTCACTTCCACCATCAAGTCCTCACCGCATATTCCAAAAGACCTCCCGACTCTGATTAATACTTAGGGACCCCCAATGCTGCTACATGTATGATTTTCATTGTGTTTCAGTTCAGCTCTATTGACATTGCCTCAAGTTGTGAACAAAGGTCTGTTGCTGCAACTAATAAAACACAAAAGCAAGTTGTAAAAAACACATATAATATATTGGAGAATACAATGTAATAAGTTATTATTCATCTTGACACATACCCTATTCAAATTACGACCTAATAAATGGAAGCCAAAATAAATACAACTACCAACCAAAAATATATAAGGAGCCAGGTGTACGACCTTTATTTAGATATTCTTTCCAGTTTCATCCTCTATTTTGTTGTGTGGTGTTTGATGTTAGGGGTTTAAATGAGGCATAGTTCACATTGGCATAACATTTTACAGCACAATATATTCTTTGTACATTGTAGTAGTATCTGTAGCCAATAATGAAAGCCATTGCCAAATGTAAAACTCCGTTAAGTTTGAAACTGGTAATCATAGTTATACTAAAGAAATCCATAGTTGTATTAGCAACATAACTTGAAGTACAATTCTTGGGAGGTTTTCTCATGTATATAACACATAGATTTTATTTGTTCTTGGGGAAAGAAAAGCTTAGAAAAATATTGGGTCAATCATCATGCATAATAACAATCAAAAAGCATGGAATAGACTTGTCATACGTAGCAAGTAATGTTAGGCCGAATACACAAATATCATCAAGTACTATATGAGAGATTAACAAGAATACACGTTTTTGTAATTAAAAACTGTTTGGAATTACTAATTCCTCTCTCAGTGATATAAAATATCACAGAGAGCTGCTTAGGTTACAATGAATGAATATTTCAATGTTTCGATACCCTTCTAGGGTTAACCTAACTGTATTTATAAAATTTACAGCTGCTATACAATCGTAAATTGATACTCCTACAATTAAGCTATACAATTGATATCAATTACGATTGCTACACGTCTTCTAAGTCAACTCAATCTCTTTGATAGCTATCCAACCTTCAAAGATATTGCTTCCATGTTTATCTTAAATTAATCTTCAATCACTGTTGACTTGTAGACGGTTCTGCTGAACAGAGTTTAACAAACTCTGTTGCGCTTCCATCCAATCAGCGTTTTCGCTTCCATTCGTCAGTGTTTATCCAAACTCTGACTGCTTCCAGCTTAAACTCTGATATATCACTGTAACACTTAAACACTGATTAATACTTACATCAATTATATCTAACAATCTCCCCCAACTTGTTCATTAGCAAAAATGCACAAGTTTAATAATAATTGATGATGTCAAAATAAAATAGACAAATGCAGTGTTTAATAACTAATCAGAGTTTAAACTACTTACTTAAACAAAATCAACAAAAAACAAGAAATTCTTACAGATCATCTTTTATAAAATTGCCTCAAGATCTGGTGTCGTCCTAAGATAATCTATCAGCAATCGTCTCTCAGCATTCTCAAGCTCCCTCTGCATTATCTCCTTGATTTCCCTTAACTCAGGATCATTCTCATCAGTTTGATATATAGCAGTTCTCAGATCATAGATTTTGTTTCTTCTCATCTCATTACTGTACCTAGTCTGATGAATTTCACCTCTTCTGATTGTGAATTGAAATCAAGAACTGTAACTCCCAGATCAGTCTTCAACTTTGTAGTACCCTTCTTCATCTCAATAAGCTTTCCATTCCAATATCTGTACTTAGGCACATATCTGCTATTGTATTGCATTCCTCTAGCTGCCAAGTTTTGAAGCATCTTTCGTCTAAGCACATTTGCAACTGACTCAGTTCTTCGATTCCTTACCTTGAACAAATACAGAACATATTCTAGTTTTTCCCAATATTTCAGATCAAGATCAAACTCACCAATCTTGTATACTGTTCCATCAGTCATGAAATATAAAAGAAAATCTTTTTCCAAACTCTTCTGATAGACCAACTGTACTGATTCCAGTCTGTCTAAACTCTCTTGAGTAACACCACGACCTGGAACAACCAGTGAGGAAGGATCTCTATGACCAACATATTGACTTGAATCTTTATGTGAGCCTATACCAGCTCTATTTCTTCCAATCTTTCCTGCTAATCCTCTTCCATCAGAAAAATCCATAGGACCTCCAGTCTCTGGGGTTTTCTCAAACACTGATGTCTTTCCAAATACTGATTGTAATGAAGAAGATAGAGAGTTCTGCACAACTCGTGTAGCATCAGAGGTTGTGTTTCCTTCCTTCTGTACAACTTGTGTAGAAACAGAGGTTGCACTTGATTTCTTTTGCAGTAGTGCAGTTAATTACCTTATTAGACATAACATTGTCTAAAGCACTGTGAAGTAGATACCTAACCTTTGCATCCTTAGCAATAGATGACAAATCTTCAGGAGTCATGTCCTTCTTCTCATTTGGAACTGTTTTTGCTTCTTGACCAGCAGTTGCAGCAGATAACTTTGTAGGTTTATGAGGGCCTTCATAAATCCTGTCAAGGTATTCCGGATCTGTAGCTTCCAGAAACATAGTCATCTTTACCTTCCAGATAGCATATTCTGATGGCCTTAGAATAGGAACTTTAATTGTTTCATACCTACTCACAGTAGTAGGAGCTTTCTCAGAACCTGATGGAGGAAGAATCTCTGCCATTGATTATTATTTTGTTTGGATCTTAAACTGTAATAAAGTAACAGATTGGCTCTGATACCACTTGTTAGGCCGAATACACAAATATAATCAAGTACTATATGAGAGATTAACAAGAATACACGTTTTTGTAATTAAAAACTGTTTGGAATTATTAATTCCTCTCTCAGTGATGTAAAATATCACAGAGAGCTGCTTAGGTTACAACGAATGAATATTTCAATGTTTCGATACCCTTCTAGGGTTAACCTAACTGTATTTATAAAATATACAGCTGCTATACAATTGTAAATTGATAATCCTACAATTAAGCTATACAATTGATATCAATTACGATTGCTACACGCCTTCTAAGTCAACTCAATCTCTTTGATAGCTATCCAATCTTCAAAGATATTGCTTCCATGTTTATCTTCAATTAATCTTCAATCACTGTTGACTTGTAGACGCTTCTGCTGAACAGAGTTTAACAAACTCTGTTGCGCTTCCATCCAATCAGCGTTTGCGCTTCCATCCGTCAGTGTTTATCCGAACTCTGACTACTTCCAGCTTAAACTCTGATATATCACTGTAACACTTAAACACTGATTAATACTTACATCAATTATATCTAACAAGTAATAATAAATGCTTGATAACTTGGAAGCTTCTGTTGCTAATTGTAAGTTTCTTGACCATAACTAATCCTAGAATAATTAAATGATATTGTCCAAAGTTGCGGTTAGAAGCTCGAAATCATGGATAGAAAGGCATAGAGTTTTTTATTTAGGGTATTAAGGACCATTTAAAATATATATCATACAATAACATGATACTCATGCTAGAAGAGCTATTAACTTGAAATGATGTGGGAAAAGCTGAGTTTGCACAGATATGAACATCCCCATGTCAATATTTTCCTCTGCTCAAAGGTAGCTCATTTGCTTCTTTTAACAGCACATATTTATGACATCACAAATCATTATTGTTTAACTCTCAAAATGAGGTTGATCTTTTGAAAAATTTGGGGTTAAAGGGAAGATTGGGTTTGTTATTCTAAAGAAATTTAGTTTGTCGCATTTTTTGTTTCCGATTTGCAATGCGTTTAAATTGTACATGCTATTTATTGGGTTTATTCATCATTTACTCATGAACTTCTGGTATATCAGTCATGGCTGTATATATTTGCTTTACATGTGTAACCCAGTAGTGCCACTCTGAGTGTTTTGTTATCACCATAATTGAGTATTTATTATTAATTGAAATGTGGGATCGATCTACTATATCTCGAACAGGAAGTTTCTGGCCAGAGATTTTGGGTCAAAAGGCCCTAGCTATGATTGGTAATTTATGTTTCACTATCAAACACTAATGGGTAGTAACTAAGCAGACAATATGAGTGCCTTTGGTGAAACTCAATACACATTAATTTCATGCTATGATTATTAGTATATATCCTCCTAAATATTAGGTTTTGAATTTGTGTATTATAATGGGATTCTTTATGATCAATTGTGTTTGTCAAAGAGGTATATTACGTTATTCTATTTCTTGGCTTGGTTAATTCATACGATTATGCAAGTCACCCTTTTTGAGGTTCATACAACTCTGATTTTAATGTTTGGCAGGCTAATAAACTGAGTGACAACAATTCAATAACCGTATCACACAATTATTGATGGAGCAGGCATGCAAGAAAAGAGGGCACCCCAGAGTATTCCTCACCAAAAATGTTGTTGAAAGATGAAGATTGGCGAAGAAGAAGTAACGATTCTCGAAGAATTTTAAACGATAAAATCTAGCACAAACCTGATCATTGTTGAATTAACCACATCCCTTTAGTAATGACTTACATTTTAGTGGGTATGATCCTGTGTGGAGGCTCTCAGGAAGTTGATGCACCAACAATAAAACGTACAAGATGTACTGTTTAACTGTGTTTTCCTGAAATTCTTCCTACCCAATAATAAACAATTACGTACCGATTTTTGTCTTTAAGCAGGTGCGGTGCCCCATGACGCAACTGATCCTCGTGGATGTGGTGTTGTGGATGCTGGAACAAGTAGAGGATGTATTAAATTTCCCACAAATATTCTCTTCTATGTGAGACTTGCCTTTTGCAAGACATTATCGCTTCTTTCCGCAAGCCATGTTTACTTTCCCTTTTTGCCTTTAGTATTAACAGAGGGTTTCCCCGACCATGGGCGTGGCAGCGTTCCCCTGTTGAGGACGAAATTCACCGAGATGTGAATGCAGGCACGAGAGGAAATACTGGAAGTATCTTTTACCTAACAAATATCCTACTAATTTAATAATTGTTCTTATATTTACTAGCTTCAATTTAGATATGGTACAAACTTTATTTATGCTTCGTGCATTCCTTGGATTTATAAATGTTTGCTTAGATAGGTTTTCCTGATTTTTGATTTTTGTCCTAGATGTTGGGTTGCAGGAGGAGACATGTGGTTTCTGTGCAGCAAAGGTATGGGCTGCAGAATATACATGGAGGCATGTAGGTATAGGACCCAAAGGGTATTCAATTTGTTGTAGTAACGGAAAAGTTCAATTGCCTTTGTTGCGTGAAACACCTCCAAAATTAAGTCAATTGATTGCTCCTACTGGCCTACACTCAAACATGTTTTTCAACAAGAGTCGTGTTTATAACAACATGTTTGCATTCTGTTCTTTTGAGGATAATGTAGATCATTCTGTAAATAATGGCAAGGGGCCATACGTATTTCGTTTGAGGGGGCGTACATATCATAGTTTGGGCTATTTGTTACCACAAGATGGTTCAACACCTAAATTTGCGCAACTGTACATATATGATGGTTAAGACTCAAGAGGCTGTAAACCATCGTGTAAATTTTTCAGCAAGAATGGAAGAGGTGGATCCTGCTGTTATTTCTATGTTACAAGTAATGCTTGACCGTGACAATGTTTTGGTCAGGATATTCAGGATCTTTTTCTAGAATGTTTCTATAATGGTTAGTGTTTCTTTTTCTATAATGTTTCCTTATCTAATGATAAAAAATCTGTCTTCATGGCAATTTTTATGTTTCTTTCATGGTGAAACTGGTAACTTTCTGGATCAAAACCTAATGGTATGTCTTTCTTTCTTACTTGATATTCTCTTTTCATTACTGCAAGTCTGTAATAATTAATACAAAATGGCCACAGATTACCTGCCAAGACTCAACATACATCGATTAAACCAACGCATTAGAAATCACTAGAGAGGTGGTAGAACATTAAAGACACTTCAAGTCTATACGCAAATATTATGGGCCTGTCTGGGAAATCTTATTTTTCAGAAATAAGTTACTTATCCTGGAAAAAAGTTAGGAAATATGTACTTTTTTCTGAAATAAGTAACTTATTTTTGCAGGATAACGAATATTAAATTCCAGATACACATTTTTCTCTAAAAAAGAATATGTAAATATGAAATTTTTTCTGAAATAAGTAACTTATAAGTTCATCGATGGATTTGCCAAACTTATTTGTCTAATTTACTTTGTAGATCATATAATACTCTCTGCAATGACATGTTTGGCATTGCTGCCAGCTAATATCATCAGTTGGAACTCAAAAAAATTCTAAATCATCTTTTGTTGATTTGAATATTATTGAATATCATTCATTGCAGAGAAACTTCCCCACAAAAAAGACCTCCTTACTCTTTCCAATAGAAACCGACGGATCTCAATTGTATCACTGCCACATATACCTATATTTTACTAACTACATGCCACAAACTTAGATTTAACAACAATAACACGTTCTACAAATTCCAAACTTAAACCTTCACATTATAACGCACTCCTAAAATTCATGCAATGAAGAAACAACGTCATTCCAACAGCTTCAGTTTGACACGATCAACATCTTTATGACGCTAGGGAATGGCCCGTGCCTCGCACGAGCTATTATGCTAGTATAAGTCTAATTACTCAAAAAAAACAAAAAATCTCCGATTTGATTGATTAATTCCCGATTAATCCTCTCTAAGGTACCCATTGTTTAATCTGTTTGGTTCTGATCCGGAAACAGAATCGAAATTTATATCAAATTATTTTTTATTTATAAAAGCTAAATTAAAAATTAATTTTTTTTTAAAAAAAATAATTTACATGTAAATCTATGTTTTAATGGTTTAAGATAAAATTATAATTGAAAATGAAAAAAAATAAGGAAAAGGAAATGAAATACCTAATAGGGTGGAGAATGGGATATAAGAAATGGTTGGTAATTTTAAAACTAAACAAAATTAAAAAAATGATAATTTTTATAAAACAAACATCAACAAAAGAAATTAGTCCAGTTGATTCCTTTTTTCTTTTATTTATTATCTCTAAACAAATGATCCCTAATTTTATTATATTAAGTAAATACCCCATTTTTTAAAAGTGTATAACTCATGCACTTCCAATATTTCTAAATGCCATATCATTTATTTGGGTGCTGTTGTCATTTCATTTTTATTAACCTTCATTCCCATAATCCATTTTTCTAATGGATCCTGGTCCCTGACAATGACCTGACAAATGATTGTTAAACAACCATTGGATCCTTGATCCAACAACTGGAAAACTGATTGTTAAACAAGAATTCTTGATAATCATCTAATTTAAGGATCCAATAACTGGAAAACTGATTATTAAACAAGAATTCTTGATAATCATCTAATTTGTTAATTATTGTTCTGACCATAAATCATAAGGTCCCATTCTAATCATGTCAGGACCATGACCCTTTTCTAAATTGTTACTCCCTCCGTCTCTTAAAACGTTTCCTGTTTATTAAATTGGGACAATCAAAATACTTTTCTCCTTTCTATTTTAAACCATAAAAAATAATATTCAATACCCACTACTCCACCCACTACTCCTTAAAAATAATATTCAATACCCACTACTCCACCCTCTAATCATTACAAATAATATTCAACACTCACTATTCCATCCACTACTCCAAAAAAACAATATTCAATACCTACTATTCCACCCACTACTCCTTAAAAATAATATTCAATACCCACTACTTCACCCACTACTCCAAAAAAACAATATTCAATACCCACTACTCCTTAAAAACAATAATCAATACCAATTACTTCTTACAAATAATATTCAATATCCACTTTTTCTTAAAACCCGTGTTTTTAGTCAAATGGGCAATGTTTAAAGAGACGGAGGGAGTATTTATTATTCTGACCATAAATCATAAGGTCCCATACTAATCAACTTGATAAACATTAAACGGTTGGATTATCAAATTCTTCTAGAGTGAAGTGTGAATTCTACGCCAAAGTCCACTGCTTCTATTCTAAGTTTCTAACCCAAAATGGATGCCGAAAACATATAGGAGTATTGTTCAAAAATCCCTGCGGAGATAACTTAAATAGTTAAATGATTAAAATTTATCGTTTCAGGTATTGAATTCTATGTTCGCTCATTCCAAAATTTATCAGAATAATTATTAATTTATAAAATATATAAGTATAATTATTCAAAAATAAAAAATAATCCCCGATTGAATCAATTAATTCCCGATTAATCCTCTCTAAGGTATCCAGTCGATTCGATTTTAAAAATTCCCAATTAATCTTTACGACTACTTCTTAATCGAAGTATTTATAATAAATTAATAGAATTAAAAATTACTCCGTAATATATTAATCAAATATGAATTATTATATATTTATGACATGATAAATACATATTACTTAATAAATAACTAATAAAATCATAATAATATATTATTTAAATTTGTTTGATTTTTATTCCGATAAATCTTTTTAATTAATTCCAATTTAATGATTAATTTTTGTAAAATATTTTTATTAATCTTGTCCATTTTTGTAACACTGGTCGAAACGAAGTAAAACCCAATTTTCAATTCAAAGTGGGAATAGTAATACAATATTCATTGATATAAGGAAAATAAGCAACATAATTGAGTTGACTAATTGACTTTGTAGAGCTCAATTTATTGTATTCACATGCTATGTGACGTGTAATATTAGAATCCAGATCTTAATCTTATCTTATGTACGTAGGGCGTTATTGGAATCAAACCGGATTCCGAATCTTGATTTTCTTTGTTTTAAATATTCTGAGTTTCTGTTATCACCAAAATGAATACTACGTCTTTGAGTCAAATAATCGAGATCGACATTGACTAGCTAAGCATCGATAGACATCAGTGACATAATTCTACTTTGTACTTAAATTCAGTCCCCGTCTTTGGTTCCTCTTTTTTGAGTTATAATTTTGAATTATTTAACGGATCGAATTCGAACGGATTTTATAAATGTTAAATTTAAATTTTACCTTAATTTTTACGTGTCGTACAAATTTGAGTACTTACTCACATGTTGCATGACTACACTTTCAGCTAAAATTTTGAACTGTCCACATTTATAGAGACAACATAAAAACAATGCCATTTATTCTGCTTCTTCTAAACCTAGGACTTGTAAATTAAAATTTTGATTTTTCTGCCTCTCTTTGTGTGATTGGCGTTCGTTGAGGAAGACATACCTATGTGAAATCATGAAATTATTGTGAACTAAAGAAAAGCTATACTCCTATTAAATGCCGTATGTTCTTTCTTCGTGTCTAATTTGACATTGTAAAACATATTTTTTAAAATGAATAAAAGTTGTATAATAATAGTAATCTATACTCGCACTTGACTATAATAAGTAAAATGAGATATATTTTATAGTTTGGTTAATTTCTTATTTTTAATTATCCTTATTTTTTGTTATTCCTTTCATCTACAACCGTTAGATTTATAAGTAAAATAGATAATAATCGTTGGAATATAAAAAATTGTTATATTAGAGGTCTAAAATTCGAATTCCGACAATAATATTTTAATACAAAATTAATAGTAGATTATGTTATATAGAAAAGTTGAATGTTCAATTTTCGCCAACAACATAGATTTCAATACTAAAATTTTTTATATAGAAAGATCTAAGGTTCGAACTTCCAACATATCAAAAGTAATATTTATAATATTATAAATACCATACTATAAATAAATTAAAAAGAAAATTAAACATAACATGTACGATTATAAGCTAATAATAATAATAATAATAATAATAATAATAATAATATCAACAATCACATATGTAATATGTTAGCAAGCTAATATATACATATTTCGTTCATAAGTGCATATCTTTTGTCAATATTAAGATAAAATTATCCTCGTTAATAAATTAGTCTCAGTTGCAATAATGTACGCGTATAAATGAAAGGATCACAATAGCGTCAGGCATGTGTAATACTTCCAACTGAACATCACGTTAAGAAAATGAAATCCCACTAATTCGAACATTAGAAATGCAGCAATCATTTTACATACATAAAAGTTGTAATAAAAAAAAATCTTTCACTTTCCTCCATTTATATATCCACCCAAAAACTCAATAATATCAAAAAATTTATACAAGGTCGTGGCCATAAAAATAAAATAGCATAAACTAAAAAATTTAAATTGCTTATTCTCTCACTAGTTTCATTTTGAAATTTGTCACGACCTCTTATCTGATTAGAAGATGCATAACATTTTGGATATTTATTTGAAATTTTTATTTGGTTCCTAGCATTTTTCTTAAATAAACTCAATCCTCGTATCTCACTATAAGTCGGAAGATGAAAGGAAAAAACAAACGTGTCGAAACTAATAACTAATAAGTAGATGAATCTAAAGTGAGCCGGCATTAGAATATGAATTTAGAAAGTAAAGTCAGATTAATAAGAATAAACATACTTTACGGCTAGTCAACAATTTGGCCTTTACCTTTAGGCCACTAAGGTCAGATGACAACCCATGCACAGTTATATTAGACTAATTGAACTCACTAGCAAGTAGCAACGCAAGTGTGTAGCATGTAATCTACCACGGGTGTCCTAGTTGATTGGGATCGTAATTTAGAAATTTCTCATCCCAATCTCGTAGCTATGATGCTATTGGAAAATACGGAAGTAAGTGGACTATCGTACTCGAACGACACCAAATGTGTAACATGTATATGAACCTTACATTCATATAACTTAGGAAAGCAACAAACCAACCATCATCCCACCCTTACCCCATTTTCCAAGCATGGGAACCTTAGAACCACACCCACAATTTTCGACTACTATGGTTGACTCAGAGCAGAACGGCAAGTTCGAAGACGAAGACGATGTTTCGCCTGTCGAGGAGGTTCGACTAACTGTTTTGAATACAGATGATCCAACACTACCAGTATGGACATTTCGGATGTGGTTCTTGGGTTTACTATCTTGTTGTCTTCTTTCGTTTCTCAACCAGTTCTTTGCTTACCGGACAGAACCACTTGTTATAACTCAAATTACTGTCCAAGTAGCTACACTTCCAATCGGTCATTTCTTGGCTGCAGTTTTACCAGAAACAAAGTTTCGAATACTCGGCTTCGGTTCGAGATGGTTTTCACTTAACCCTGGTCCGTTTAATATCAAGGAACATGTCCTCATTTCGGTGTTTGCTAATGCTGGAGCAGCCTTTGGAAATGGCTCTGCTTATGCTGTTGGCATTATTACCATCATCAAAGCATTTTACTTCCGCAGCATATCTTTTGTAGCTGGATGGTTGCTTATTATCACTACCCAGGTAAACACAGTATAAATTTTACCCACATACACGATACATGTGCACCATTGACACTCACATAAACACAAAATATAATTTATATTCGGCAAAATGGTAGGCCGTGACGGAACCAGGAAGAACCTAACCCAGGTTCAAGTCCCGTCTAAACTGAAAAAAATTAATGAAATTTTAATCATAAATCTTATTTCGTTCTTGAAAATCAGTATAAAATTTGATTTAAGCTCTCCGTTCCGCCATATGCAGGTTCTAGGATATGGTTGGGCAGGGCTACTGAGGAGTTATGTGGTAGAGCCGGCACAAATGTGGTGGCCGAACACTCTGGTTCAGGTCTCACTTTTCCGGTGAGTTACTTCTTATAGTGAAAGTTAGGCCTGTCAATGGACCGGAGCTCCGATCCAATCCGAGATCTTATAACTGGATATGGATTTATATAAAATAAATTCGATCCGATAAAAATCCGATCCAATAAGAGTCTGATCCATATAATATGGATATGGATTTTACATGATCCGATCTATTAAAAATCCGATCCGAATAATTATAATTACATAATTATACATTTTATTATATATTAATATTCATATATTTACAATTATACAAATAATGTATAATTTTCAAATAATATGAGATCCAAAATCTTTAGTAGTATTTTATACTATATTTTGAAAAAAGTATTACATTTATAATGAATGTGTTATCATTGTATTGCATCTAAAATTGAATTCATATTTTAATTTGAAAATTTTTTATTCTTAGAGTTTATTTCTTGATTATTCTAATTTTGTATGGTACATTTCAGTATTAATAGTTATTTATTTTTTATTTTCATTGTTCTATTTTTCTTGTATTTGGATGTTAATGTGTATTTTTACATCTAAAAAATGTTTATTTTATCATTTTAGATTTTAATAAATTTTAATATTAATATAAATGTTTTTGAAAAAAAATTTAATTGGATCGATTACCCGTAATCCTAATGGAGCGGATATGAATTGGTCTTAAAAAAATCCGACATTTAATCCGATCCGATCCAAAAAATTAAATGGATTTAGATATGGATTCTGGTTGATCCGATCCAAACCCGATCCATTGACAGGCATAGTGAAAGTTGCTCTTATCCCTTCATAATTGTTACTATTATTCTTATTTCATAAGGTTTCTACATTTTTATGATTGCTACACAATTTTTTCTTTTCTAATTTGACTGATTGCTACACTTACCCCTCCAAACTTGTATCTTTATATTACTTATACATTATGTCTAGGGCTTTTTTTTAAAGAAATATGATTTGGTTTAAAAAGTAATGTAAAATGATAAATAATCCACGCTTGACAATTTTATAATAAAATTCAGAAAATTGATTGATTATAATTGAAAGATACGACAAACAACCTAATATTAATGTAGGTCATACTTAGGCAGTTGATTAACCAAGTCGTTTCCTAAAAAACAAATAGAAAGCTAGTACTTTTTTAAATTGTTGTGCGCATGTACCGGAGCCTATATAACAAGAGTCTAGAGATTTTATTTTCTAAGAATTAAACACACTGCGATAAAATTTAATTTGAAGCTCGATCTATGTAAAGAAGCGGATTAAGTGAATAAAATTCGAACCTCGACATTATGTAAAGGAGTAGACTAATAACCAGAGACTTGATGTTACAGTAACTCGCATGATGTTAACTTGTTGAATAAAATGGTGAAACGTTTAAAAAATAACAAATACCATTATTATAAAAATGAATATTTACAGTCGTCCTCGGCAAAATTCTGATAATAATGTACAACAACACAAAGATTCACTTTCACATAGACATATACTCCCTCCGTCCCGGCCAATTCTTTACATATGACGGTTGGTCACGGAGGTCAAGGATAGTGAATGTAAAGTGAGTGTAATATTGTTAAAATAAATGAAGTAGTGGGTGTAATAGTGATTTTATTGTTAAAATAAGTGAAGTAGTGGGTGTAATAGTGATTTTATTGTTAAAATAAGTTAAGTAATGGGTGAAATAGTGTAAAATATTGTTAAAATAAGTGAAGTAGTGGGTGTAATTGTGTTAAAACTTACTATTTTGGGTAATGTAAAGAAATGGTGGGACAACCCAAAAAGGAAATTGTAAAGAAATGGATGGGACAGAAGGAGTAATATATAGATGAAACTAGGGGTCACATGCAGGTCTGGTGATTATAACCCTTTTTCTTTAAAATAACATCTTTACAGCTAACGAAAACAACTTGCTGTAGGTATCTTTTTCAGCAATTTTGAATCACAGTTTGGTCAAGTTGTAGTAGCCAATCAAAAATACTACAGTACTACAGAATATGGACTGTGGACCAAAAGAAAAGATTTTGAATCTTATGGGCTCAGCAACAGTGTCCCCCTCCCCCAAAACAAAAATTCAGATCTCTGTATATAATTCTCGATAAACTAATAATCTCGATAAATTAATATCTCAGGATCGGTAATATATAATGTAATTTATTTCGATAAATTAATAAAGAAAGGCAATTAAATTTTAGAGGTTTTTATTGAAAATAGACAGACACCCATATATCCTTCCAAAGTTCCAAGTCACATGCTTATACTTTAGCAAGGAAACCAGCACAACCAAACCTTAAGTTGCACAAGAATAATTCTGCAATCAGTCACATGCCTTAAAACAGAACAAAGAGAAGGCAATTTCTATAACAAACAAGACAGCTTATCCTTCTTTGTCATATATCTTTTCTCACATCACATTTTTGAAAAAAAAATATCATTATTTTTTATATAAAGTAAAAGCACAACTTACTGTTAGAGTAATACAGAGTAAATAATAACTGGTAAATAAATATATACCACAATGCAATATCCTCCGGATGGTGAATAAAGGATAACAAAATCCAAAAGCTTAAAGATGTACCTCATTTGACAAAGAAGGGCAAGGGTAAAGAGAACTGCATTTGCCCAGTGAACAAAATGTAGGATTCACCTTTAACCTAGTAGATGATTAGGGAAAATATCAGTAACTTCTAGTTTAAGAGGTATACATGCAAGAGTTTATGCTTTTGAGGAAGGCTCCAAACCAACATGTGCATTAAACAATCATCCTAACAATCTTAACATGACAAAAGAGAGATTACAGTTACTAGTTACCAGCCTACCCGAACTTGGAATTACAATGAAATTATAAATGTTCACAGACAGCTTTAAAAGGAATTTACGTCTAAATACCATGTAGAACGAATTCGTAAGATTAACAGATAGGCTCAAGCTAGCTTTATCACCGGAACAATGTATGTACTCTATTTGACAGTAAGCAGCAAATACGTTCTAATATTTGTTATCGTTTTAAATTTTGACATGCAAGACATGGCAGACTGATTTTAAAGTTCAACAATAGGTTTAACCAACAAAACATGTTTTCTTCAGTGTATCCTTTAAAAAGCTTAATTTTAGTAATAACTCAAGTCATCTAATGCCTTACTGGAAGTATAACATGTTCGTTCTTGCCTAACACAAAAGTATATTTAATGATGCAGGGCTTTGCATGAAAAGGATGAAGAACGCATGTCAAGGGCGAAATTCTTCCTTATTGCATTAATTTGCAGCTTTTCCTGGTACTTGATCCCAGGATATCTTTTCTCAACTCTCTCAACCATCTCGTGGATGTGCTGGGCATTCTCTGGATCAGTCACAGCTCAGCAAATTGGATCCGGGATGAGAGGCCTTGGACTTGGTTCTGTAACACTAGATTGGTCCGTGGTGGCATCCTTCTTGTTCAGCCCCCTCATAAGCCCTTTTTTTGCCATTGTCAATGTGTTTTTGGGGTATTTTCTGATTATATACATTTTCATGCCGATCGCATACTGGGGGTTGAATGTATACAGTGCCAAGAACTTCCCAATCTTCTCTTCACACTTGTTTACACATGATGGTCAGAAGTATAACATATCAGAAATTGTTAACAACAAATTTCAGTTGGACTTCACGCACTATGAAGAGCAAGGACGGATACATCTAAGCATGTTTTTTGCACTCACTTATGGTTTTGGTTTTGCTACTATCGCGGCCACCCTAACACATGTTGGCTTTTTCCACGGAAGGTATCTCATTAATAACTGTGTGCACTTGTAGTTTCTTAAACATGCATAATCCTCATTCCATTATAATTATTTCTTATATGCTCTCTAAGATTCCATCATCACACATACAGTCAGCTGCCTTTCTGCCTAATTATGTGATTATCTTGCACATGAAATTCTAAGTATTTGCAAAGGACAATTACCTAAAATACTGTGGAGCAAATTATCAATAAGATCATTACTTGATACCAAATGAACAAAATGATGCTACTCAAATTAACAATATATACAACACACAACCTTTACCTAGTGAGTTATGAATATAAGAATGTATTTTGTACAATTATATGCAGGGAGATCTATGATCGCTTTCGGGCTTCATACAAGGGTAAGGATGATATCCACACAAGAATGATGAGGAGATACAAGGACATACCTTCCTGGTGGTTCTATTTGTTGCTTCTAGTAACAGTCGCAGTCTCGCTTGTACTATGCATCTTCTTGAATGATCAAGTGCAGATGCCATGGTGGGGCCTCCTTTTTGCTTGTGTCATTGCCTTCATCTTCACCCTTCCGATCAGCATTATAACTGCAACTACCAATCAGGTTATTGAGCAGAAACTTCTTTCATTATGTATATTACTACGTAACACTATGCGTATGCATAAAATCAGATGCACAACTAAGTTCTTTTAATAACTAATCTTGCTACTATTAGTAGCATTCAATGTCTTGAGAACATCTGAAAATCTGCATTATACGTTTTAAGAAAATTCACATGAGTAAATAAAATAAAGTCCTGCATTACATTCATCTAGGCATAACATAGATCAAATAATTGCTCAATGATTAACTTTGCATATGGTATTATGGTTTCTGAGTTGAGCATCTAAAGTAGCTTTACTTGACCATTTCCCCCAATCATAAAAAATTTCCTATCGATCATATGCAGACACCAGGGTTAAATATAATCACGGAGTACATTATGGGAATTATACTACCAGGGAGACCAATAGCCAATGTGTGCTTTAAAACCTATGGCTACATGAGCATGTCACAGGCTGTCTCCTTTTTAAGTGATTTTAAACTGGGACATTACATGAAGATCCCTCCAAGATCAATGTTCTTAGTTCAGGTAAACAATAATTTGCAAACGTTTTACATATTTTCTGCCATTTACACTTTACTCTTAATTGAAACATCGGATTTACTTTATATACTTTTGTCCATTTAAGTTTTTAGGAACAATCATTTCCGGAACTATTAACCTCTCAGTAGCATGGTGGCTGCTAGAGAGTATAGAGAACATATGTCAAGATGATCTACTTCCAGCTGATAGTCCTTGGACCTGTCCTGGTGATCGGGTCTTTTTTGATGCATCAGTTATATGGGGTTTGGTGGGTCCAAAAAGGATATTCGGATCTCAAGGAAACTATAGTTCCATGAATTGGTTCTTCCTTGGAGGTGCATTGGGACCAATTGTGGTCTGGCTATTCCACAAAGCATTTCCAAAACAATCATGGATTCCTTTGATTAATTTACCAGTACTTCTGGGAGCAACAGGGGCAATGCCACCAGCAACACCCTTAAATTATAATGCATGGATTATTGTCGGTACCATTTTCAACTTTTTTGTCTTCCGTTACCGGAAACAATGGTGGCAAAGATATAATTATATCCTCTCAGCTGCACTAGATGCTGGGGTGGCTTTCATGGCAGTGCTCTTATATTTTTCCCTGACTATCGAGGACATTGGACTGGATTGGTGGGGTACAAACGGAGAACACTGCGAATTGGCAATTTGCCCAACAGCCAAAGGCATCAACGTTACTGGGTGCCCAACAAACTAGACAGACCAGTGTTGGTAAATATCATGCATATTATCCAGTTAATGAATTCAACAAGATGGACCTGGTACATTGCATGCCTTGTAATTGTACACAGTATACATGTAGAAACTATTGTTGTACAAGTTATTTGACATTCCTTCCCAAGATGCAATGAGCAGCCACTGATGTCTGCCATATGATTATTCACATGTCCACATATGAACTGTTTTCCCCAAAACACGATACTTAAGAGGGTTTCAATATGATCACAGTAGTAGGCAAATTATTATAATATCACAAGCAAAGCAGCAGTTGTGGATTTTCTAATATTATCTTCATCTTATCCTGTTTCTCTATCAAGGAAAATAAGTAGATGTAAAAGTGAGCATGTTTTTTTATGTTAAAGGGAATAATCACAATACCTACTGGTACATTGTCAAGCAGAGCTAAAGAAAAATACTCTTAAATCTATAGAAAGCCATGAAAGAGTGTACGACATGGAGAAATATGTTAATAAATCTGGCAGGGCATGTTTATATGCAATTATCTGACTAGCTGGAATGCAGATAAAAGATACAGTAATAGTGAAGCAATGAGACTATAATGTCCGGTCTAAGCTTATACATCTGAGGAACACTGATTGTTGAAAATAAAAAGAAGTGTTACAAGCACGAGTTTATAAGAAAATTCATAAAAATGTTCCTATTTAGGACATGTCACCCCTTACATTTCAGAAATATATGTTGTAAATGTTGTTAAATACTATCAAGAAAGACAGATAAAAAATAATAAATATGTAAGGAAGAAAGTAAGACCTCATTGTACTATACCTTGGCTTCTTTAAGATGTACTCACTGATAGCCACTGGTTGTACTCATCCATTCGAATAATGAAGGAGCTAGAGCCTGGTGAACCTCCACCACCATATGCCTTAATTATTAAGATGTAGAGAAAGAGAACTGAGTCAGCAAGTTATCCATAACTATCCTTGATACGAAATATAAAACAAACCTAGTCCATAGTATAGTGCTGCACACCTTTGCAACTTCAGATGTATCAGTAGCCACATCTGTACTCCTCAAGCACATCTTCAGATTTTTCCCTTGCATGTATATAACAGCTCCTATAGGCCTGATGCAATCACTCTTTCAATTAATTTGTTTTTTGAATAGGTAAGCTCATTACCAAAACTAGATTAACTTGGCAAGGTTGAATAACATTGAGGATTTCCCAAGGAAAAAACTATTTGAACAAAATAGCAGACAAAAAACAAGGCACTAGGTGACATAAGCTCCATACTCCATTACGTTTACCAATTTAATTTATACTGTCATACACTTTCAGCTGACCCACTTAGCATATTTCAAAGCTTTAACTCTCTGTCGTCACCCTTTCGCCAACCAGGCCCAGCCTTGGCACAACTCAGGAGTCAGGACTGACACGTAACAGACACTAAGTCCCCATTCTACTATAAATGCATCCCATGTGAATACTCCAATATCAGTAGTTCCTAATTAAACAACATAAACCAAAATCACCTAACTCACAAGACCCCTCCCTGGTCCATATATTTAAGGCCTTTTTCTTGCCATAGTTTAAGGCTTGTTTCCTGTGATCTTGCGTTTTCGGTGTCTGCTTTTATACCTTAGTTTTGATGAGCATGTGGCCCTAGTCTTTGTCCAGGTAAGTCTTGGCTGAGTTGGCTAATATCCGTATATGGCCGGCCTTGGCCATGGATTCCCATGTGTTCCTAGGTAAGGTTTTTGGGGCATGTTATGCCACAAGGCACAAACCCTGGACTTTGCAAGATTTGGCTTTCTTGTTTTCTCCCTAGGCTTGTGCTAGAAGTTCTGTTATGTTTAAGGGGATAGTCTGTTCCCCTTGACGTCAAACTATCTAAGTTGTTACCTACAAAATTTAAAGGAGTGCCATCCCCTATCACCCGAACTAAGAAAGCAGGAAGATAATAATAATAAATATTAATCTAATATCATATACCTGTGAAGACAAATATAGCATAGACAAGCTGCATGCATTACTTAGGAGTAAGCAAATAGTTAAACTTCATACTTTGTCAACTGTACTATCACAGCAAAAGGGAACAGACATAACCTTTTAGTTTCTTAATTTAAGCACTGAAAACTTGGTACATTTTAGAATGGGTAGTATAATTACAGTCATTTAATAGACGTGCAAACTTCTGTCTGAACTAACTTGTTCAATTGCACTTCATAATGCTCATAATATTTGCATAGTATTTCATGTAGGTATTGATGCAGGACAGGTTTACGGAAAAATGATTTATGAATAAAAATGATGAAAAAGATAGAACTAGGTTGATTCAACTGCAGAAGAATCACTACCAACAGAGTTTTCCAACCACGAAAGGAAAAAAAACTATAGATCACAATTACAACCCATAAACAAGAGACAAAATTCGATAATTCAATATCTCAATATTCAAGTCTTAAATAACATGTGGTGATTACATCCCCTATACAGGGAATACAAACCCTAATAACATAACCTAATTTACTAATGTAGGCCAACACAAGTGGGCATATTAAAAATAACCGACTATACAATTTATAAACTACTAGCCCCATATGTAAAAGAAAAATATAAATAAACACAATAATTTCCACACATAAATATGATTAAACTATTTACTAAATAATTTAAAAGTTCACTGTTATTGTCACTTCCATTCCACATCAAATATCATAATTTATCAGGACAGATCTCGCCATTCCACATCAAATATCATAATTGATGCAGGACAGATCTCGAGAAAGAGCTATTTATGGAATAAGACAAGAACAATGAAAAGCTCGAGTGGATTAACAACAGAAAACCCACTACGCAAGGGTTACCGCTCTAACCGCAGAAGGAAGAAAAACTATGGATCGCAACCCATGTGATGCAAATTCAAAGAAAAATGGAAAAGTATATTCAAGAAAGAAGAAGAAGAAGGATTTAGCAAAAAAAAAAAAAGAAAGAAGAAGAAGGTTCCAGAAAACTAACAAGTTCAGTGAATGTCCAGATTCAGTTCATATTCAAGTTAATTGTATGGAGTCTATAAGTCTCTTTGGAGTTTAAAGGTCCCTAGAATTAGTATTATCTAGCTAGAATCTTCCTAAAGGCCTATAAATATTTGTAATCAGATTTGTTTGAGGCAGAGTTGAATGAATTAAGTTTTATTACTTTCTTGGGTGTGAGACCTAAGTTTTATTATTTTCTTGGGTGTGAGACCTAAGCAATCTAGATGTGAGGCCTAGCTTTTGCTCCCTTTACACTCTAGGTGTGAGGCCTGGAAACTAGGTGCGAGGCCTAGTCTTTATTTATGTCACTAATACTCCATATATTCTCTAAATCTATAAAAAAAATAAGCGCTGAATATAAAGATCCTACATCAGATTGGTATCAGAGCAAGGCAGCGCTATGACGACATGCAAAGGGCGTTCATTTCGAGGTCGACTTACAGATGCTGAACGAGATCAGGTGCTGATTCAAATGATGGAAAACCTTAATATTTTAAACCAGCAGATTGAAAATATTGATGGCAGAGTTAAGCAGATTAAAACAAGGGAAAATCCAACTGTTCAAAATCCTGATGGAGAGTCCTCTAGTGCAAACAATGGTGCAAACGATGGCAACGAACAACCAAATGAAGAAGAAAACCCTAGGCGAGAACCGCTGAATAATGGACTTCCATGGATGCAACAGCCACACATGTTTAATGTTTACGACACAGCTGGAGATAACACAAAGAAGGTAAGAATTGATGTACCAGACTTCGACGGAAGATTTAACGCAACCACCTTTGTCGATTGGATTTCTGCAATTGAAGAGTACTTTGACTGGTATGACATGTTTGATGAGCGACGTGTGAGGTTCGCCAAAATGAAGCTAGTTAATCTTGCAAAGGTATGGTGGAATGGTGTTGAAGCAGCCATGAGGAGATTGGGTAGACCTCCGATAGCAACCTGGCAGGAGATGAAGGCAAGGCTACGAGAGAAATACATGCCACAAAACTACGAAGATAGGCTTTGTGAACAACTTGTAAACTTGAAGCAAGGAATGATGACGGTGGCCGAGTACATGCAGAAATTTGATGAATTAAAAACAAGAAGTCAGATTGTTGAAGATCCTCGGCATAGCTTGGCAAGATTCAAATCTGGTCTTAGATTTGAAATAAGAAGAGAAATGCTGAGATACACTCCTTATAGTGTGGAAAATGCTTTCCAGATTGCACTTGATTTGGAAGAATATATGAACATAAAGAATTCTACAAAGAGTGATGCCCAGATGACAGAGCTGGTAGAAAAGAAGTTTGATATCAATAACCCTTTGTCGAAACCACAGTATACAACAAATAAGAAGGAAGGAGGGAAAGGAAAGGGCTCCGACAATAGTGATCGTTGTTTCAGATGTGAAGGCAAAGGACATAAGGCTTATCAATGCCCTACTAGAAATAATTTGCACATAGAGTAAATTGCACTTTGGTGGCTTGTACTTTAATTTTTTTGCACTTAGATGACCAACTTTTAAAAGTAAACACTTTGATGGCTGTAGTTTAATTTTTTTGCACTTAGATGACCAACTTTTTAAAGTGAACACTTTGATGACTTATCTTTTTTTTGTTTAGCACTTTGGTGACCAAAATAGCGTCAAAATAAAAAAAATTTGGCCATCAAAGTGCTAAACAAAAAAAGGTAAGTCATCAAAGTGTTCACTTTTAAAAATTGGCCATCTAAGTGCAAAAAAATTAAACTACAGCCATTAAAGTGTTCACTTTTAAAATTTGGCCATCTAAGTGCAAAAAAATTAAAGTACGAGCCATCAAAGTGCAATTTACTCTTTGCACATAGGAGTGGAGAAAGAAGACCAAAAAGAAAAAGAAGTGGATGGAAATGAGGATGGTATAGAAACTCCCCAATTCAATGCTGATGACTTGTTGATTCTGATGAAGATAACTCTTTGAGCATTGTTGTTCGATGCATACTTGCTGCTCCAAAGCTTAGGAGGCAGATTGGAAAAGGACAACAATATTCCAAACACTTGTAACTTGTAAAAACGAGTTACTTAAGCTTGTTATTGATAGTGGAAGCTGCATGAATATGATTTCATTCTCCGTCGTGAAACGACTAAAACTTTGTACAACGCCACATCCTCAACCCTATCATGTTGCATGGATCGATAATACATCTATTCCAGTAAGTAAATGCTGTCTAGTTCCAATAAGTTATGGTTTTTACAATGATTCTATTCATTGTGATGTTGTACCCATGAATGTGACGCACATTTTACTTGGACGACCATGGTTGTTTGATTATGACGTTCATCATTGTGGCAAGGAGAATACCTTTCATTTTTTCTGGGAAGGTAATAAAGTTACACTTTATCCTTAAAGTTCCGAGGAACTGAAGAAAATGAAGAAATTAAGCCAAAAGCTTCAGAAACTACAACAGATCAGAAGTTACTCAACTCAAAATCTGCAGTTGATAACTCAGATCATCCATCTAGACGGGAGAAGAAGGTCCTTCAGTTGCTTACAAAGAAGTAGTTCTTGCAAGTGAGTAATGAAATTGGAATGGCAATCAAGCCATTAAATCAAAAAGAAGATTCAACGGCCAAGAAGTTACCAAATGAAGATCGTGACAAGATAAAAAATATAATTTCAACTCGAAATGGCAACAATCAAAAATAATTTGCCAAATGGAGGGATAAACCATGGTCTGAAAATTCATGGATTTATGGTGAAGAGTTTCAAAGTTCAGGTTCTGATCTTTTTAACAAATATCACTTTTTAAACTCGTCGGAGCCGAGTTTTTCCAAGCCGGAGAGAAATGATGCAAATTCAAAGAAAAATGGAAAAGTTCAAGAAAGAAGAAGAAGGTTCCAGAAAATTAACAAGTTCAGTGAATGTCCAGATTCAGTTCATATTCAAGTTAATTGTATGGAGTCTATAAGTCTCTTTGGAGTTTAAAGGTCCCTAGAATTAATATTATCTAGCTAGAATCTTCCTAAAGGACCTATAAATATTTGTAATCAGATTTGTTTGAGGCAGAGTTGAATGAATTAAGTTTTATTACTTTCTTGGGTGTGAGACCTAAGTTTTATTATTTTCTTGGGTGTGAGACCTAAGCAATCTATGTGTGAGGCCTAGCTTTTACTCCCTTTATACTCTAGGTGTGAGGCCTAGTCTTTATTTCTGTCACTAATACTCCATATATTCTCTAAATCTATAAAAAAAAAAAATAAGCGCTGAATATAAAGATCATGCATCACCATGAAAGAGAGATTTTATTAATATTCACTAACATCTTCATAATCAAGTCCTACGTAACCTAATGGACTAAGACCCAACATAGATGGGCTTGATGCTTATTATAAATAACCAACAAGATATCATATTAGATAAACTAGTAGCCCCACATATAAAACATGTAAATGAACACACTAATTTCCATACATTAAATATGATTAAACTATGTGATACTAAATAAAAAATTTCTTTTAATTGTCACATTCATTCCTCATCAGGTATTAGGTCTTTTATTAATTCAACGGTGAACATAACTATTGGGTTGATCATAGATGTTATTACTAGGTCCTTCATATGCTACAAGAGGTCCACTTTTCCATTGAAGTAACTACCTTAATCCAGCTGCAGAACTTCTTATGCTAAGTTCTTTGCCAATTTCATCACTTAAACTCGGATTTCCATCTGCCCGAACTCCCTAGAACAAAAAGCAAATAGATAAAAATTTCAGCACACATTTCAAATAAAAAAAAAAAATTTACGTTAAAGGATTTCAAGAATGGTTGTATTACATTGGAAACAACGTATGGCATATGCCTCCATAAGCATGCATATTTACAATTTACTTCAATATAGAGGTAATAATAGGCAGACAAACAAAGGTACCTAGTGTGCACATATCCTGCAAATTAATATGGCCTTGGAATAGTCAAATGCACAGTCTTACTCTTACAACTATTTTCATATTTACATCAATAGTATCTAGATTAAAGCTTAGAAAAAAAAATCTTACCAGACAGTCCCCGTAAAATCCTCTACCTAACCGAACTCTGAATACCCTATCCAGCAACTTTTTTGCTTCCTCCCGTCGAGTATGAATTTGAGAATTTCCCTTGCCAATCAAATCTCTGGCGCATATTTTGGGTAACTGTTCAGAAGAAAATTTGGGTCAACTTCAAGACTATATTGAACTCTTTACATGAACCTTACTAAACAACAAAATATTCATCATTTCAGGGTAAAAGTGATGAAAAAGAAGATCATACACCACACATTCATAACTTAAGAACATGGTCTGATGCCTCTTAAACAGTCACTTGTTAATTTCTACTTAATAAGTCTCGTTTGCAAGAAAGGTAAATGATAAATGAAAGAAGACCGCACAGAATAACATCAGTTTGATGTGATTCCATAAGACTGTCGATGTATTCAGCAAACCTGTTTGTACATATGTGGATTAGTGATGCAGTTTAAATGTGAACGACACTCGCCAAGTCCAATATGAAATGCCTTAATATCTGCCAAGGAAAATCTGCGGAGGTCTAAATCCTCTATATACTCGAGAACCTTTTCCACACGATCTTGTTGCTTCCTGTTCAGTAGATTCATGATCTCCCCCTGCATAAAAAAACTCTTTTATTACATTTGTACAATTGCAAGAAAAATGCCAAAGTAGAGATCGTGAAACTTATTGGCTGTAATTTGCATTAAGGAAAACATTTTTCGCACAACTTAAAGTACGTGATCACCTCTGATCTGAAGGACACTATATAGAAAGGGGTATGGGGCTGAAGTCCTTCACTTGTCTGTCTGAACAAGGAGTGCATCTCCCTAATGTAGGTGCTGATTATCTTTTCTGTTATTTTTTGGTTAGTTGGTTCTAATTATAAATTCATAAAGTTAAACTTAATTGTTAGACATTCGTCGTTCACATCTCTTCAGATCCAGGTCCTTAAACCAACACAACCATCTCAATAGTTTAAAAATGTGAAACACATTAGCCATTTATTTTTAAGACTTCTGGGTACTAGAAAAACAATGTTGCACATGTGATACATATAAACTATCTAGAGGTTTAGACCAACTCAGCCATATCAAACGTATATAAACATGTCATAAATATAAACTACACATTCTAAATTTCTCAGGCCCTGGTGGTATACCTGCAAATTATCAGTACTAGCTTCTCACAGCTAATTTTATACACATTTTGTTGGACACGTTTAATTTCAAAACTCAAATATAAAAAGACAAAACCATGCAAAGACATTCCGTAACATAGCTTAAATGATTCCACAATATTTGTAGCAGATATTGAGCTTCATTTATTTGTTTAGTCCAAAATTCAGTTACTGGAAATTAATTTTCATACGAGAATTAAAGATTTAAAAAATGAACAGACAAGAAAATAACAACCCTTGTACTTACATCATTTGATTTCATCTCTAATAGTTTAGCAGAGAAATACTCATATGCCATGGTAGAGCTACTCCTTTCAGTGTCCACATGAAACATCAGTTTCTGACTACAGTCTTCTGGTATTGTCATCTTGGAGATCACAGATTTTCTATGATCAAATGCTATCACCCTAATTAATCCAAAAACACCAACCGAATGCATAAAACCATCATCAACTTAATAGCGGATACGCTACAATGTTTATTCCTTAAAAAAATTTTCATGTAACAAAAAACACAAAGCGCTACGAATATGCTTACTGGCACATTGTTTTACGCGAAAGCTCTGCAGCAAACCCTTTCGGTCCAAGAAAATCAAGAAAATAACACGTCTTAAGCCCATCAATGCATACATCTTCAACCCTATACCATTCGTGCAAAATAACTCAGTACACAAGAAAGACAACAACTCACATCCCTACAAACTTGCTTACATTCCTAAACTTTGCACCAATCACAATTACGATCCAAACGACATAATGCTTTATCTTTACGCATACAAATACGACATACACAAACACATGATTGCAGTAATATAAAAATAAAGATCTCTACAAGTACATTATACATGTATTCATAAAACACAACGCAACGAATATCGAAATGTACCTAAGAGGTTCAACC
This sequence comes from Kitagawia praeruptora, assembly GCA_037693485.1. NCBI lineage: Eukaryota > Viridiplantae > Streptophyta > Magnoliopsida > Apiales > Apiaceae > Kitagawia > Kitagawia praeruptora. Next base: position 170,671,621 of record CM075352.1, on the reverse strand, counting down.
GACGAAAACGGAAGAATGAGGCAGGGAGAACTCAGGTGGGAGTGAAACAGATTCGCAAAGAGAGCAGAGTAAGCACCAGAAAAAGAAGGGTAATTATAAAGCACAATGTTTTCAACTTTATCTTCAGAGGCTTTAGCTAAGGCTTCCAGTGCGGCATTTGATCGAAAACCTTGCCTGCATACAAATGCTGGACATGCAACAGCACCACTCACTCTGCATTTCAAGGGGAGTTGTAATAATCTCATTTTTAAGAGCGTGCAATAGTCAAGGTTAGACAACAATATTCTGGCCAAGATTTTATCAGGATTGTCAAACACACGACACACCTATAAACGTGTTAGATTTATTTGTGAAAAGTGAGAAGAAAAGTGCATTTTTTTTTAAGGGAGTGTTTGGGGTACTTTTTTTCCAAAATAATTCAACTTATTAAATAAGATAAAGTGAGAGATTCTTGACTTTTTCCTGAAAAAAGTTAATATTTTTTGCAATTTATAGAATTTCAAACATACATTAAATACTTGTATAATTTTTTTTTATCAAAATATGAATTTTTTACCCGAAAATAAGTTCATAAGGACTTTAAAAAAGGTGAGTCAAACAGGCTCTAAACTAACCCTCTTGGCTTTCAAATTATTTCATTTCTTATTATTTTGGATTTTTTTCTTTTTTCTAAAAAGAATTTTTGTGGACTGAAATGTTTATTTAATTTTGGGTGATAGGCATTGTTAAGACTTAAGATTATGTTATGAATATTCATTTGTTAAATTTGTACAAGCCATCCAGAAAATTAATGTGTGATTTATCAATATTTTAACATGAATTTATGTTATATGCATTTTTGTTAAGTTTATAAAGAGTGTTTTTTCATAAATATCCCAAGCATAGAATTTTTTTTGCAAAATATTTTTTTTTTAATTTTTTTTGCAAAAGGATCAATCAAATACAACTATTTACAATCACATATGTAACCAAATGCAAGTTGCATTTTTTTTTTATAAAAAATGTATCTTTACAAATATTTTGAGAATATGATAAAATCGCAAAAAACATAGGGTGATGACCCAAAATATTCATAAGGAAGTCATACTGACCCTTTTTACTGACGGGACACGGTACATCGTGTACCGTGATATGGGGGGGTGTTGCGGAACACGATCTTCCGTAATAGGGTATGATACGGAACTGAGTCTTCCGTGTTATGCATGATATGGAAGACCATGCTCCGTGACTGTGCTGCGCACCCACCTAACACGGGACACGGTCCACCGTATCATGCATAACACGGAAGACTCAGTTCCGTATCTACGTAATACGGAGGACGATTCTCCGCATCATGATAACACGGAGGACGATTCTCCGTATCCCGTTGGTATTTCGTGCCATTTTTTTCAAAATAAGTATTTTGGGCAAAATCTTAGCAAAAATAGGCATTTTGGTAATTCTCTCAAAAAAATAGAAAAATTGATATTTTTGATATATATATATTCTTTTCTTAAAAGTGGATATTTTAAGATTATAACCCATGATATATTTTTAATCATTAACGTTTTTTTTGTGAATTACCATTAACAAGTAATATTTTTTCAAGATTATAACCCATGATATATATTTTAAAAAATTATTTTACAAAAAAATAATAATAGAAAATAAATATATCAATTAATTATATATTTATAATCAAATAATACAATTTTGAAAAAAATATAAATTAAATAAAGTGTTTTTTTATATATTATAATAAATGCATTTTAACGAATTAATATAATCAGATATTTTAGTGTATAGATTATGTGATAATTTGCATGAATGAAATTACCAAATTAAAATATTAATTCAATTTTTTATTAGAAGTATACCAACAATATTACAAATGGTGATATTTAAATTTACGTATTGATTTACTGTATTTAAAAGCAAAAGCAGGTCAAATATGTACATGTATCTTATACAAACTAAAAAATGGATACTAAAGTTAAAAATACATAATTCATCGATCAAAATAAAAAAAAAAATATTAACTGAACCATGGATACCAAACCAAAAGTATGGGTTATGCAACAATTTATAATACTAATTTAAAACTCGTGCGATAAAAGGACCTTAACATATATCAAATTGATCGCCTTTTCACCCTCTACATGTCTATACCATTCGTTTTTTATTTGATTCGCAGGATTAAAAACACCCAAACCGGAGCTTTTTTCCGATAACATTTTCAGATCTCTTCGTACACGCCCCTGCGGGGCCAAAATTCAACAAATGAACATAGCACGATGTAGAGGCAGGCCTGGGCTTCCTTTTGACGCCATCAGTTTTTGTGGAGGTGTCCGGATTGTTATGGACGGGGATAGGCGATTTTCAGGAGATTTTTTGGACATCGGAGCGCCGGAGCTGTTTGTGAAATAATGAAGTCAGCTGACGTCATTGCGAATCTGGGAGATGCGTGACTTGGGATACGCATTTCCAACATGCGTATCCCAATATACGCATTCCCAGAATGCGTACCCCGGGTTAAAAGGGCAACTTCTCCCGCAAACAGGTATTTCGGTCATGTTCTAAGGGAAAATAGTGTATTTCAGGCATTATTTCATTATGTTTTAAGTTCAGAATTATTTCTGAATATTTATTTATTTATGTATTCATTTATTTCATTTCAAAAATCATTTATTTATTTGTTTTTAATTCAAAAATGATTAAGAATTAAATACTTTAAATTATGTTAATTTATTTCAAATAATGATTTAATTAATTTAATTATTTGATAAATGTAATCATTTATCAAATAATTTTATTAATTAATTTTTAGTTGATTTTAATAAATTTAATTAGAATTATTTAATTTTTAATTAATTGTTTTCTATTTTAAAGTGATTTAAAAATAGTGGGAAATTGTTTAAAAATCCCGAAAATATTTTAAAAATATTTTCAAATATCCAGAGTTGGTTTTATTCAAAAACCAAGGTTGAAGATGGTTTTAAAAATATTTCTTGAGTTCAGTTAATTATTAAAGTGAGTTATATGTGTTGTTTTGTGGAATTTAAATGCTTTTGTGCTATGTGAAATATGTGGAATAAATGCTAGTGAGTCTTAAATGCATTGTGTGATATTTGATGTGATTATTAGAGGTGTTTAAAAATAGAATTTGATAGTCAGATGTATTAATGTGCTATGATTATTATAGAGCCGAATAAGAGGGGTGAAGGGAAGTCTAGAGTCGAGTCAAAGGGAAAGGAAACACTAGAAGTATAGTGAGGCGATCAAGTGTTTGACGAGTTTAGCGTCGTTTGACAGGCAAGTATTTTCCCTTCACTTCTCGTTCAAGTGAAATTTACTTTAACTATTTCTGATTATGATGTCACCCCATTTATTGTCGATCTCGTCGATATTTATTGTTATTGTTGTTCATTCAATTGTTACCCCAATTATTTCGATCTCGTCGACATTTATTGGTATTGTTGTTATTCGATTATCACCCCATTTATTATATCGAACTTGTCGATATCGAGGATTGAACTGTTGATTCCTTTTATTCCACTAGTTGAGTTGTTCTGGAACTTGAGTTTTCCAAATTGTTTGATTGACAAAGGTTGTCGATTGTTCCGACACCTAGTACGTTGGATGTAGAATTGGAATGTTTTTGATGTCCCTTCGGGGAGACCATATTATGGTCAGAGGAGTCCCTTCGGGGAGACCAGATTAATGGTCAAAAGTTGAGGCCAATGTGTGTCGTGGATCCAGTAGAGGGACCTTGCTGTGTGCATTGTCCGGGGTTAGTGCGGGTCTGATCTGCCGCCTAACTTCACTGTTTTTTTTAAAATATATAATAATCCAATTTTAATCTATACATTGAGGTCGAGTTGCTTTAAAGCCTGATTTCTTTGAAGCCTATGATGATTATCTTTGATTATCAGAACTTTTATCAGTTCTCATTGTTGATGCATTTTATTCTAGCGGAGGCCTGTTAGCTCATCTTGGAGTTACGATATTTAATTTCAGCTGATTTCTTTCGTACCATATAATGAGTATTCTTATTGATCAGAACCTATATTGTTCTTGATATTGCTATCACTGTTTACACTTGCTGAGCATTGTTGGCTCACTCTTGCTTGTTGTTTATTTTTTTCTTCAATTAATAGAGGAGATTAGTGGAACTTGTGGTTGGTGAGTTTTCCTGCTTCAGCAGCGAGGGGTGACGTTCGAGTTGTTGGTTTCGTTGGGTAGTGATTTGAGCTTGTCAGAGGTTGGTTTACTAGTTCGGTAGACGAACTTAGTGGTTATCAATTTGTGTAACAATGTTATTCTGAGATTGGATTGTAATAATTTAATGTGATAGTTTGTTTCATACCATAACCTTTAAGCGGTCTTGGATCAGGGGTATTTTATTATTATTTTTGGCTTATGTCAAGATTTGTGTTGTATTGGTGGTGGTCCGTGGCCCCATATCTGTACCCCGGATTTTTAGGATGCCACCATGAAGGAAATCTTAGATTAGATTAAATATGAGTGTTATAATGGTGTTCTTTATTGATTCATATAAGGTGTTCTTCATGGAGTGCAACTTTCTCTCTCTCTCTCTCTCTATATATATATATATATATATATGTATATATATATATATATGTATTGTCCGTAATATTGTTAAAAGAGAGATTTTAGTTTGACAATATAGAAAGAATGATATGTTTTAGCTAAAAAATGTAATTTATTAATATCATTAGTTTATTTTATTTAAATAAAACTTCCTAAATAAATTTTAGTAACAAAAATAGAAAATGTAACATGTTTTGGTAGAAAAAAGTAATTAGTTAGTTATTAATAATTATTATATTATTTTTTTAAATTAAATAGAATTGTCGTAGTAATTTTAGAATAGGAGAATATTTAGTTAGATAAAATATAAAGATGTTGTGTTATACGCGAAAAAGGAAATCGGGTCATTTTCAAAAAATATAAAAGGTAACATGTTTTATTTGAAAAGATAAATCGACTAGTTATTGGAATTACAATATTATAATATTATTTTACTAAATAGAATGACGGACCATAAAGAAGTTTGTACAATTAAGTATAAGTGCCAAAATATAAGTGTTAAACATATCTGTGAGATATGATTAGTTAGTACTGTGAGATATTTGTGGATATGATTAGTTAGTCTGTTCCTGTAATTAGTTATGGATATATTTAGATCCCTTGATTATAGCCTTAAGGTGTGTGTTGTTCATTGTATATATTTCAGCAATGTTAATGAAAGAATCAGGGAATTATTTCTATTATGGTATCAGAGACATAGGGCAATATTTCTTCATTCCGCTTCGCCCTACCACTCATCTTCTTTCTTATTTTCTTTTCTTTGTTTCTTTCTTCTTCTCCCCACCATGGCTGATAAAAATAATCAGCAAACCATGTCTGGTAACAAGAGCTCCTTTCATCCAGCTCTCGCGGTATCTAATATCCGCAATCATATTTCCATCATTCTTGAGATGGAGAATGTTCAATACTCGACATGGGCAGAGCTTTTCAAAATTACCGCACGTTCTCACAAGGTTCTTTCTCACATTATTCCCCCTGCCGAAGGCAAAGAGAAGGTTCCTTCTACTGAGGATGAAAAGGAATTGTGGTCGACGCTTGATGCTACGGTTCTTTCTTGGATTTATGCGACTATCTCCAATGATCTCTTGCATACAATCATTGAACCAGATGCCACGGCTATGAAAGCATGGAACAGGTTACATGACATATTCCAGGACAACAAGAATTCCCGTGTGGTAACTTTAGAGGCTGAATTCTCCAGTACGAGAATGGAGAATTTTTCGAATGTTTCGGCCTACTATTAGTGCCTCAAGTCTCTTGCCGATCAACTGAAAAATGTTGGGGCACCGGTGTCGGATAGTCGACTTGTTATTCAACTGGTGTCAGGTCTCCCTAGGGCATACCGTGGTGTTGGGACCTTAATCCGACAAAGTGATCCTCTTCCACAATTCTATCAAGCCAGGTCTATGTTAACATTAGAGGAGGCTGGATTGGCAAAAGAGGTTGCCACGGGGTCTGATTCTGCTATGATGGTTACCTCGCAAACGGACCTTGAAGAAACAGGTTCGAATCAAGGATTTGCACCTCCTCGTGGGAATAAGTATAATAATAACCGGAAAAACAATAAAAAATCTGGTTCCGGTGGAGGTCGTGGATCTGGTGGGGGGCGTATGGGTCAAGGTCGTGGCAGTAGTAATGGTGGTTATGGTGGACAGCAGCACCATCAACATAACAGAATGCAGTGGGGATCACAACAATGGGCACCAAAATACTTCCAACCTTGGCCTTGGATGAAAGGGTAGTCTGATCCACCGTGTCCATACCCAACTCAAGGATGGACCCAGCCTCGTTCTATAGGGATTCAGCAGTCGCAGCATGGAGTTCTTGGTTCCCGACCACAACAAGCTTTCACAGGATCAACAGTTGGGCAGTCACCTCCTTATGCTCCAACAGATATTGAATCTGCAATGCATACCATGACTCTCAATCAACCTGATCCATCGTGGTACATGGATACTGGTGCTACATCTCATATGACATCTTCCAACGGTAATTTCTCGTCTTATTCTAATTTGAGCAATCATCATAATTCTCATCATAATGGAATTGTTGTTGGTAATGGTCATATTATTCCAGTTCAAGGATATGGTCACACTTCATTGCCATCTCCTAACCCTCCTCTGTCTCTTAAAAATGTCCTCCATGCTCCCAAAATTGTTAAAAATCTTATTTCTGTTCGTAAATTTACCACTGATAATTCCGTTACGGTGGAATTTGATCCTTTTGGGTTTTCTGTGAAGGATTTACAGACAGGAGTGCCAATAATGAGATGTGAGAGCCGGGGTGATCTTTATTCTCTTACGCAATCTGTCAACAATCAAGCTCCTTTCTACTTTTGCAGCCATATCTTCATCACTTTGGCATGACCGTTTAGGCCATCCTGGTGCTCAAGTTTTGGATGCTCTTCGACTCAATAAAAGCATCCAAAATAAGTACTTATTTCTATTAATAAGTACTGTACTAAAGAAGGAAATTGATCAGTTATTAGAAGAGATTATATATATATATATAGGCTAGCGTTCAAATAGAAACCAACCTTAGAATAGAAACTAGAAACCTACACTAAATAAATTATATTTCATATATTTTAATGGCCCCGCTAGGGGGGCCTTCACAAAAAACTTATAAAATTCTTGGCTCTATTCAACAAAAATATTAAAAAAAAATTGTTACTGTTCACGTGCCACATCATCACGTGAACAGTAACTTTTTTTTTAATTTTTTAATTTTTTTGTTGAATAGAGCCAATAATTTTAAACGTTTTTTGTATTGGGGTATCCCTAATTTGGTCATTAGATTAGCTTGAAATATTTAATTTAGGTTTAGTTTCTAGTTTCTATTCTAAGTTAGTTTCTATTAGAACAAGACCCTATATATATATGGGTCCGGGTCCCTGACAATCGTTTGTTAGGGGCCGGTTATTTAACAATCGGTTCCACAGCCGTTGGATCGTGGATCCAACGGTTGAGATTAAAAAAAAAATTACTGTCCGCTATAATTTTCCTTGGATAGGCAGATTGCCTATCCGCGGAAAATTATAGCGGACAGTATATTTTTTTTGTAATCCAGGGGGGCCGTTGGATCAACGATCCAACGGTTTAGAAACCGATTGTTATATAACAGGTTCCTGACAAACGATTGTCAGGGACCAAAATCCTATATATATATATATATATATAGAGTCCTACTCTAATAGAAACTAAATTAAAATAGAAACTAGAAACTAAACCCTAATCTAACATTTCAAGCTAATCTAATGACAAAACTAGGGGTACCCCAATATAAAAAGTGTCTAAAAGTTTAGGCTCCATTCAGCAAAAAAAAAAAAAATACTGTTCACTGCTGACGTGGCAGTGACGTCAGCGTGAACAGTAAATTTTTTTTCTGAATGGAGCCAAGAATTTTAAACACATTTTGTGAAGGTGCCCCTGGCGGGGCCATTAGAATGAATGAAATATAATTTATTTAGTGTTAGTTTCTAGTTTCTATTTAAGAATTGGTTTCTATTTGATACTTTGCCTATATATATATAGGCTAGCGTTCAAATAGAAACCAACCTTAGAATAGAAACTAGAAACCTATACTAAATAAATTATATTTCATTTATTTTAATGGCCGGGGCACCTTCACAAAAAACTTATAAAATTCTTGGCTCTATTCAACAAAAATATAAAAAAAATTAAAAAAAGTTACTGTTCACATGCCACGTTATCACGTGAACAGTAACTTTTTTTTAATTTTTTTGTTGAATAGAGCCAATAATTTTAAACGTTTTTTGTATTGGAGTATCCCTAATTTGGTCATTAGATTATCTTGAAATATTTAATTTAGGTTTAGTTTCTAGTTTCTATTCTAAGTTAGTTTCTATTAGAACAAGACCCTATATATATATATATATGTAAGGGTAATTAAGTAAAATCAACAAGTACCGTACCAAATTTTTAAAATTTCGACTGTTATAATATAGTATAGATATAGATGTTCTTATCGCAATTAATATACATGTATTTCCTTTTAAAAATTTGTTAAAAAACACTCCAATTAATTAAATAATTAAATAAGTACAGGATACATGTGAAATAATGATGCAAAAAATTAATTTTGTCATCAAATTGCTACTTGTAAGTTGTAATAGAACAAAAATTAATTACTAAACATCGTATGTAAAAACAAAAATTAATAAATATTATACTTATTATACTTGAATATACTTGAGTATAAATCAATATAAGTACAATACATATTATACTTGAGTATAAATCAATATAATTTATCATATGTTAGGGCAAGGCCAATGGTGTGCTAAATCTTGTGCTATAGTAGCACAAAACACAAAATATTCAAATCCAATGGTGTGCTAAACTTTGTACTAAAATAGCACAATGCTATAATTTGTGCTATATATAGCACAAACTATAGCAGTGTGCTATATTTTAGCAAACCTCAAAAAGTGAAAAAGGTATGTGTTGAGTATTGAATACAGTAAAAGAATACAGAGGGGGGGGGGGTGAATGGATTCTTGAACTTTTCTTAGTTCTTGAATCTGTGTAGCAGATAAGTGTTTGTGTGTGCAAATGTATAGGTGCGGATAAAGATAACACAAGACACAATATCACTTTAATCTAATATATTATTAGATAAAGGTTGCTACAATCTGTGAATACAAATGACAGTATTCTCAGCTACGTTTTTCTCAGAGAGATATGTCTTAAGTGTGTATGAAAAACTTCTCCTCTTAAAAAGATGATTACTTAGGAAGTGAGGCTGTATCCTTATAGAACATGAATACAACCTACTTACTACAAATAAGGTAGCTAAAACAAATTACTTTCTGGTATGTCTATCCTTTTTGAGTAAGTGTCCAAACGGCTACAGATTTGACTTTGCACAGTTCTGTTCAAATCCACTTCTTTAGCTCTTTGTCTCTTCTATATCTCTCCAAGCTTCCTTGTAGGCTTTCCAGAGCACGTTACAGATTGTGGTCCATAAAGTGCATTGGCTTGTTGCAGGTTTCAGACTTGTACAATTTCTTCAGTATTTTGTCTCCAAGAATGTATTCGAGAAGTGACTAAGTGATTGATTCGAGAACTAGGATTAGATAACTCTGAGTTCTCGAATACTGTATGATTTACATATCGAATCACTTCTCGAATAGTACTTTTCTCCAGGGTTCCTTGAGTTGTCGAATAGAACACTTGACTTGTCGAATCCCTGAGATATCGAATAGTTCATTCAGGGTCCTTGAGATATCGAATGGAACTTTGACTTGTTGACCCTTTGAGAACTCGAATACCACTTTGACTTGTTGACTTCTTGAGTTCTCGAATAGAGCATTTAGACATGTCAAATCTCTGAGATATCGAATGAGATATCGAATAGTTCATTCAGAGATATCGAACAGTGTCTTCTTAGATATCGAATCTCTGACTTCTCGAACGCTAGACTTCTCGAATAGACAAAAGTACTTCTCGAATTTGTACTTAGGCAAATTCTTCATTTCTTCAAATCCCAACTGTGATTATTTGACAGTCTTTATCTTCTTGCTTGAGGCATGAACCTTGGAACTTCTTTCAAGCATTATTCTTGACTATATAAGTACAGTTATACAACTAGGATTTGACGCCTATTGCAAGTACAAAACAAATAGAAACTCTACAACCAGAGGTTCCCTCAGTTAAGAGGTCATGTAAGTAATGTAAAGCATTACAGACAATTAGGCTTGTTATTAGATGTAAACAGGCATGCCTCTGTGACTAACAGTATGGAAATAGATAAAAATGGTACTTGAAAGTGTGGGGTCCTTGGAAGTTAATTAAATTTGTATTCAAAATTGTGATGTATTTTGGAAGTTAGTGAAATTTGAAACAAGATATAGAACAAACCATTGGAGCCATGGTGTTATTTTAGCACCAAAAAGTAGTTTTTGGTGCTAAATTATAGCAATAGCTCCATCTATTTTAGCACAACCATTGAACTTGCTCTTACGTACCCAAAGTATAATAAATGTTTTTAAGTTAACCAACCAAAAGAAACTCAAATGTTATCTAAGTTAATTACATAAGTGAAGAGATTACATAAAATTTAGTAAAATAGAACAACTGATAAGTGGATTTTATATCTACTTGGAACACTTCGAATCGGCTTAAATTGATTAACTTGACCTCAAGTATATCGTATTTTTTATTCGTTTTTATTAAGAATGGTGCAGGGTTACTATCTTGAAGTGAGGAGATACATTTGCATGTTTCATGGTGGATTCACGCTCAAGAATTGAAGAACGGGAAGTGGTAAAAAAAATCGGAAGAGAAAACGGAGGAGAAATGAGCAAATTGTGGAAAATTTGGATTTTCGGGTAGGTTGCGCAGTCTACACTGTTTTGGCAATATCTGGAGTTCTAGAAGTCCGAATTGAGCGATCTTACAGTCCACGCGAAGCTTGGGAAATTTTCTTGAAGTCTAAATCAAAATCAAAATTCTGGCAGAATGTACAATGCTGGCAGCGCCACAAACAGCACAAGCAGCGCTCGAGAACATTCAGACAGCGCTGACAACGCTACTATAGCGCAGGCTGCGCTACAGCTCCTGGAAAAATCCTGAAATTCTTTCCTGTTTCGAATTTAAAGTGTAATTTTGGTAGTTTCTTGCTGGAAAAGAATTCTAGGGCCTATATAAACACGTTTATCATCCTTGAACGTAACAACTACTTACAAACGATTACTTAAAATAACACAGAGAGAGCCAGAGATAGAGAGACAGACTTGGAGACGGATTCCCGGAAGGACGTGACAGCATTCGGAGATCTAGATCTACTTTTGCTTTCTTCTAAATTAGGCGATACTCTTGGATGTTTTTGGGATTTGTTTTCTTAACTCTTTACTCTAGTTTATTTTTATTCAGACTTTGTTTTATTATCATGTTTTCACTTGATCCCATGGTGACGAGCGGTTCGACTATGAACTAATCATTGTCATGGGATTCTAACGGATTTATCTATGTAGTTTAGTAGTTTGATCACTTTAAAGATTTGTGTGTGATGAATTCGTGATATCCTCGTATGGTTGTGCCTATTGTTTTTAGATGCGTAGCTAACATCTAAATTGTTAATCTCTTGTGAAGCGAGAGTGGATCTTGAGATTTATAACTTGTCATGCTAGCATAGGATTATGTATGTTTTGGCATCATGATCTGTAGCGTAAATTGAGAACTTGTTCTTCTACCGTTATGTTTTCAAATCTTATAGAGATATAGGGTCTAAGCATAATTGGTGTCTATTCATCTTCTATCTCTTTTGTGGATGTACGTATGAGTAGTTTGGTATTCGTATACTGAGAAGTAGCCTATACTTGTTTCGTGTTGTCTGATCAGATATCATAACCATTGCATATAGTGATTAAAGGCATCAGATCTAAACGAAGTATTTAATGAAGTTAGGATCCCATGTTTTCTCTTGCATAAGTAATTTGATTTAAATTCTTGTTAGTTAATTAATTCTTAGTTTGTTAATTTGCTTCTTAGTTAATGTTAGTTAATCAAAACTCAAATTTGTTAATTGTCTTAGCAGTGAATAAAAACCATACATTGTTGCATAGGTGCATTAACTGAATTGAAACCTAAACCAGATCTCTAAGGGAACGAACTTGACTTATTCATATATTACTTGTGACCACGTGCGCTTGTGTGATTTAGTGTAAACAACAACCAAGTTAATTATTTGAATGCTATATTCAAACTAAATTAAGAAAAAGTTGTGAAAATAGAATCATTGTTATCATTAGTCCACTTGCATAATGAAGTTGTGAAAGTAAAGAGTTGTATTCATCCATCTTATCTCTTTTGGACCCAACATAATCTCTTTTGGACCCAACATAATCTAAAGATAGAATAGTGAAAATAAATTTTTAGTTAAAAATTTATATTAATTAGACCAGTATTATGAGTAATTCATTTTTGTTTATGTGGGATATATTAGGATCAATTTAAATATGTAGGCCATTTGATATGGGCTAAAAACAAAGCCCTAAAAACACATTTAATGTGGCGTTAATTAGACCCAATATGGTCAAAACGTGGGGCCCACCAGATGGGCCCAAACCCTATTTATAATATTAATTTTGTAATTAATATTAGGGGTAATAAACAGCTCAGCAAATAAGAGTCAAACAAGGATGTTACTCTTGCCTGACTTAGTCTCCAAGATACATATTTCAACATGGAAACTAGTTCCTACATACTAGGATCTAGAACCTTCTTCAAGGCGGTGACTTGCCCACCAAGTCACCTAACCCTACTACGATTCTATGGCTTCTCAGCCTATATAAAGGGTCTGACCCCTTATTCTCAGAACTACGTCTTGACTTGATTCTCAATAACGAGATACGTAGGCACTCTGTGAGGACCGATCAGTCTCGTAACACGGAAACAGCCATTAAAGCTCGAAGCTCAACCACCTTAGCATTAATTACAAATCGTAACCTAGTTTTTATTCCATAACATTTGGCACCGTCTGTGGGAAACAGACATCAACCATGGTTCAAACACGAAGGACACCAACAATTACCGAGCCTCTGCCACTCAGTTCTGCACCGCCCACTACGGATCCGGCGCCCCAGACGACCGGGGCGATTGTTCAACATCAAGTTTCTCAACCTCTAGGGACAACTTCCCATGTTGAGAGTACGTTACCTCCGATCATCCACACAAATCAAGGGACCAATCCTCTTCAGGTGGTGGTTTCTCCCTTGGTAGTCGATCCTAACAACCCCCCCACATGGGGTCCAGATCCATACTACGGATCTCCCCGTGAACACCAACCCAATGTATGGGCTGCCTAACTACCCTCCTACTCAAGGAGCTGGACCTAGTGGCCATGCCTTGCAAATCCGAGATCGGGAGTATGTCGATTACTCTGGCCCCTATACTGATGATTCATCGTCTGATGAGGATGATCATGATGAAGCCCCGAGGAGGCGACGTGCTAGTAGAGAGCCAAGAAGAAGAACACAAACCGTCCATGACGGAGCTCCTTTGACAGCCGCTGAGAGGATCAGGGCTCATGAGGCCAAGATCTTAAGGTTGAAGGACGATATTGCAAGAGAACAAGCTAGGTCAAATCAGACTCAACCTCCTCCAACATCAGGACCGATTTCTTTTATTGATCTGGAGAGGTCTTCAAGAAGGCAAAAAAGGGCCGATGCCCCAACTGGAAGAACAACGAGGGTGGAAACCCCCAAGAGCAACCCCAAGGATCTGATGCCACTTGGGGATCCTGATGATCCCACACCCCCGTTTACTGAGGAGGTGATGAATGCTCGTATCTCAAAGAAGTTTAAGATGCTGACAATTAAAGCTTATGATGGAACGGGTGATCCCGCAAACCACGTTAGGACATTCTCAAACGCACTGCTGTTGCAGCCTGCAAGTGACGCTTTGAAGTGCAGGGCATTCCCTCAAACTTTGTCGGGCATGGCTCAAAGATGGTATAGCCGATTGCCTGCAAACTCAATTAGCTCCTTTAAGGAGTTAAGTGCTGCTTTCGTTAGTCAGTTTATCAGCGGAAGAGTTCATGAGAAAAGTTCTGCATCCCTTATGTATGTGGTACAAGGGAAGAACGAAAATCTGAGAGACTACCTTAAGAGGTTCACCAAGGAGACTTTGAACATCACTGATCTGGAAAATAAGGTGGCAATGGTAGCCTTGGAGCATGGCACCACCGACCTATACTTTAAAAGTCGTTAGTGAAGCATCCTCCCGAGAATATGGCTGAGCTCCAGCGAAGGGCTGACAAGTATATCAAGGCTGAGGATAGTATAAAGAAGGAGGCCGCAGTAAGCAATGGACGAGGTAACAATGATACAAAGAAGAGAAAGTAGGATCAGGAGTACGATGCTAGGGACAAGTATCCCCGGACTAGCAAGGACTCCGACTCACCACCAAAGAAGAATTTTGGACCGAGATTTTCTGATTATGCAAGGTTGAATGCTCCTATGAGTCAAATCTTGTTAGAGATAGAGAAGGATAAGGACTTTCGATGGCCGAAGCCACTAAAGGGTGACCCCGCAAAGAGAGACAAGGGCCAATACTGCAGGTTCCACCGAGATGTGGGGCATGATACAGATGATTGTAGGCAATTGAAGGATGAGATTGAGTTCTTAATCCGTAAAGGAAAATTGAACAAATTCACTAAGGGTGAGGATCGTGGAACCCAAAGGAGGGATTACGAAAGGAGAGACAATGACAGAAGGGATAACGATCGTGATCGTAACCCACAGCCCCGAGAGCCAGTTATCAACATGATTTGGGGAGGCTCGACAGCGGCCGGTACAACTCAAAACTCTCGAAAAACGTATGCCAGAGAGGTGATGCACATTGTGGGAGAGGCCCCAAAATGTGCTAGGATTGAAACAGTGATTGGTTTTGATGATTCTGATCTTGAAGGGGTGAAGTTCCCCCATGACCACCCGTTGGTCATAACCCCTATGATTGGGAACTCGGAAGTGAAATGAGTCTTGATAGACAATGGGGCTTCCGTTGATATTTTGTTTCATGATGCTTTTGTAAAAATGGGATACACTGATTCTCAGTTGACCCCGACCAACATGCCCATCTATGGATTCAATGGAGTTGAGTCCAAGGTTGAGGGTACTATTCAGTTGCCCATGACAATTGGACAAGAACCTAAGGAAGCTACTCAGATGCTAAACTTTCTGGTGGTTAAGGCATCCTCGACTTATAACGCAATCCTGGGAAGGACTGGACTTCATGCGTTCAAGGCTGTTGCCTCTACTTATCATATGAAGATTAAGTTTCCAACCCGAAACGGAGTTGGAGAACAGAAGGGCGATCAGAAGATGGCAAGGAGTTGCTATGTGTCCGCATTGAGAGCTGATGGAGTCGGGGGGCAGGTACTCCCAATTGAAGACATGGATGTCCGTGGTGACGATGAACACCGAGGGAAGCTAGCAGAGGATTTGATCCCCATTCCTCTAGTGCTGGGCGACCCTGAGAAGGTTACCTATATAGGAGCTTCTCTAAAGGAACCCTTGAAGGGCAAGTTAACGACGTTCCTGCAAGAGAACAGTGATGTGTTTGATTGGACAACTACCAATATGCCAGGGATTGATCCCCAACTCATAACTCATAGATTAAATGTTGATCCCAAGCGGAAGACAATACAGCAGAAGTAGATAAATTTTGCTCCTGAAAGGCAGGAGGCCATTAAACAAGAAGTTGACAAGCTCTTAGAGGCTGGGTTTATTGAAGAAATTCAGTTTCCTGAATGGTTAGCAAACCCTGTAATGGTCAAGAAAGCGAATGTGAAGTGGAGGATGTGTATAGACTTCACTGATTTGAATGATGCATGTTCGAAGGATTGTTTTCCCCTGCCTAGGATAGACATGTTAATAGATGCCACAACAGGACATGAGATGTTGAGCTTCATGGATGGGTTTAGCGGCTACAATCAGATTAAGATGCACCAGGATGACATCCCTAAGGTATCTTTCATAACTGACTTTGGTGTTTTCTGCTATCTTGTTATGGCTTTTGGTCTAAAGAATGCAGGAGCTACTTACCAACGACTGGTGAATAAGATATTCGCCCATCTGATTGGAAAAACCATGGAGGTCTATGTTGATGACATGTTAGTCAAGAGCCTACTCAAGGCAGATCACATTAAGCATCTCAAAGAGGCATTCGAAGTGTTGAGGCACCACAAGATGATGTTGAATCCAGCCAAGTGTGCTTTTGGCATTGGATCTGGGAAGTTTTTGGGTTTGATGGTTTCGAAAAGAGGCATAGAGGCCAACCCCGACAAGATCAAAGCAATCTTAGACATGGAACCACCCCGTTGTGTGAGGGACGTACAGAAGTTAACTGGCAGGGTGGCCGCTCTAGGGAGATTCATCTCCAAGTCTGGTGATAAGTGCTTGCCTTTCTTTCAAGCACTAAAGAAGGTGAAAAATTTTGACTGGACTGATAATAGCCAAGAGGCCTTTGAACAGTTGAAGAAGTACATTGCCGAAGCCCCGTTGTTGGCCAAGCCAAGTCCCGGAGAGACTCTTTATCTGTATCTAGCAGTATCTGAACAAGCATTGAGTGCCGTCCTCATTAAAGAGGAGAACAAGGTTCAGAGACCTATCTACTATGTAAGCAAGGTGCTCCACGGTGCCGAATTAAATTACTCAACCATATAGAAGTTTGCATTGGCTTTGGTAACGGCCTCGAGGAAGCTACGACCATACTTCCAGTCGCACAAAATTGAAGTCCTGACGGACCAGCAGTTAAGGAACATATTGCATAGCCCAAAGGCCAGCGCAAGGCTAATCAAATGGGCCATAGAGCTTGGAGAGTTTGATATCAAGTATAAGCCTCGGACAGCCATCAAGGCTCAGGCATTGGCTGACTTCGTGGTTGAATGCACCATTAACAACCAAGAAGTCGGGGGGCAGGAGATGATAACCACCCCTGAGAATGGAGATAAAGATGAAGAGCTGGTGGCTGATCAGAAAGAATATTGGGTGCTCTATTTTGATGGAGCATCAAAAACAAAATCTAGTGGTGCAGGTTTGGTTTTGCAAAGCCCCGATGGGTTCACAGTTGAATATGATTTGAAGTTGGACTTTCCGACAACCAACAATGAAGCTGAGTATGAAGCCTTGATAGCCGGTTTAGGCTTGGCCAGAATCATGAGGGTCAAGAATCTCAAAGTTTGTGGAGATTCAAGACTGGTGGTCTCGCAAGTAAATGGTGAATTTGAGGCCAAGGATAAAACTATGGTAAAGTATCTGCGAGTTGTGAAAGCTATCATGACTCAGTTTGATGAGTGCTATATAGAACACATTCCGAGAGAAGAGAACATTAAGGCCGATGCCCTATCTAATTCGCTTCTTCTGAGATAGAAAACTATGCAGGGAGTGTTTACTTCCAGGTCTTGAAGGCCCCGACCATTAACTCTAAGTTGGTAGCACCGATTGACTTGGGAGGTTGCTGGATTGATCCTATTAAAACTCACCTCGAATCCGGATGGCTCCCTGACAATGCCTTGGAGGCACGAAAACTATCAGTGAGAGCATTGAGATATGCCCTGATCGAAGGCATCCTGTACAAGAGATCGTTTGTCATCCCGTACTTGAAATGTTTGAGACCCCAAGAGGCAAGAGAAGCCTTGGAGGAAGTTCATGAAGGGATATGTGGGCAACACTTGGGGGGCAGAGCCCTAGCTCACAAGATTACTCGACTAGGATTCTATTGGCCGGAGATGTTGGCCGATGCACAGAATTACGTCAAGAAATGTGACAGATGTAAAAAGCACGCTCCAATTGTAAGGCAGCCGCCTGAGATGTTAACGTCAGTCAGCTCTCCCATCCCATTTGCAATGTGGGGGATGGACATACTTGGTCCTTTCCCTATGGCTTCAGCACAAAGGAAGTTTCTGATAGTCGCCATTGACTACTTCACTAAGTGGATCGAGGCTAAGCCTCTAGCCAAGATAACCACCAAACAAGTTGCCCAGTTCTTTTGGGAGAACATAATTTGTAGGAATGGAATCCCACAAATCCTTGTGACGGATAATGGGACGCAGTTTAACAATGAGGAGTTCAAGAAGTACTGTGAAGAAAACGCTATTGAGCTTCGATTTACTTCAGTAGCACACCCGCAAGCTAATGGATAGGCCAAGGTAGCCAATCGAATCATCCTTGATGGATTAAAGAAAAGGGTCGAACGCTCAAGGAACACCTGGGTGGATGAGTTGCTGCCTATACTCTGGGCTTATCGCACTACTTGTAAGGTGACCACCGGAGCAACCCCGTTTCTGCTGGCTTATGGAGCCGAGGTAGTTGTGCCACTAGAGATTATGCATGCGTCACCTCGAGTTGAGGCATTTGAACAAGACACTAATGAAGAGGGCATGAGAATCGCCCTAGACCTGATTGATGAAGTCAGGGACGAGGCAAATGCTAGAAATGTGGAGCATCAAAAGAAAGCATCCTTTTATTACAACCACAAGGTAAAGGAAAGGTTCTTCCAGCAAGGTGACTTAGTTCTAAGGAAGATCGAGGCTTCTGAAGTTGGCCAGAAGGGAAAACTAGCCCCTAATTGGGAAGGACCATATCGAGTCAGGAAGACACTAGGACGAGGATCCTACAAGTTGGAGACTTTGGATGGGAATGAGGTGCCCCGTACCTGGCATGCTTTGAACCTCAAGATTTATTATGTTTGAGCTATCCTTTAAGGACTTAGCTCATTATCTATTTATTAAGAGAAGTAGAAATAAGGTTCGATGAAACCATTTCAGGGCTTAACGCCCCGAGTAGGACAATAATAAGTTATGTAAGGGTTGAACCCCATTCTGAGTTATTAATACAAGTTTGTTTTCCATTCCATGATTCTATGTTTTATTTATGTATCGAGCACCTACTGAGTGTAAGCCTAGAAAGGCCAAGTACCGAAAATAAATGAACATACAAATAAGGGAAACAAATGCATAAATAAAACGCCCCGAAGGGCTACAATTCGAGTTAAGGTTACAACACAACGAAATCAGAGTTTAAGTCCCGAAGGACGCTGAATAAAAAGCTGATAAAGTAAAGCCACAAGTGGCTAATTAGGCCATGCAAGGCCACAAACCAACTCCAGCTACTCCTCTGCAGACTCCTCTTCGCCGCTCTCCTCTTCCGAGTCTTCACCGGAGTCATTGTCAGGCTCGCCCACCACCATAGGCTGAACCGTAGCAACTCCGGCCCCTTCTTCTTCAGAGGATGAATCAGAAGAAGAACTTCCCTCGTTTCGGATCAGTCTCTTGCCAGGGATTGATTGTCGAACCACTCCAACTTTCTTTGCGGGCGGGGGTTTCTTCCCGCGAGAGCCAGAAGAGGATGAGTCTTGGCTAGCAACTTGGACAGCTCCCTTAGAGTTGGATCCAGAACGTCGATGACTCCCTTTGGAGCCGGATCCTGATGTTTGAGGAATAACATTAGTTCCCGAACCAGAAGCTAGATTAGCCGGGTTGATACCCCAGTTAGGGCACGGAAAATCAGCCGAGTTGACAACAAAAGGATGCCTATGGCTCACAGTGTTGATGGCCTTATCCCAACCAACAGACATGTTGAAGGGACGCAACTCATCATCATGGTCATCGATGAACTTAAGAAAATCTTGGGACCCATGATAGGCCTGGATCACCTTATCAGCATCAGATGCCTTCTTTCGGTCTAAAGAAGAAAGTTGTTTATGGGTGGATGCAGCCTTAGCTTCGGCACGAACAATTTGGGAGTGCAGATCTTCAATCTATTCCTTGAACCTTACAGAGTCATTCTTTAAGCTAATATTCTCATCCTTAAAAGCCCGGTCTTGAGTTGAGACAGTTTGAAAGTAAGCATTGGCCTGCAATAAGGAAATGGGTGAGCTACAAGGAATACACAAAGTCGAAATCAATAACAGTATCGAACTTAACAGAGGGAATTTCATACCTGATACAAGGCTTGAGCGCCCATAAGCTGAGACTCATCCATTTTGTTACCTGCGTGCATAGTCACTTGATCGGGAGGAGTGATTGAAAGCTTGGACCAGTCTAGAGCTAGATGAGGGCTCCCAAAGACTGAGTCTTATTCACATATACCCCAAGGAGGTATGAAAGGAGTCCTGACATCCCCATCAGCGTTCCGGGATCATTTCCCGCCTTGAGAGCAGCGCTCCAAGAAGTTAGGGATATGAGGCTTAGTAGGATTCAGTAGTTCCTCATCCTTCTTCTTCATCCTTTTAGTCACAGTCGGCTGGTTTTGAGGACGACTATCAATCTCCTCGGCAGTTGAAATACAAAGAGAAAAATATCGGGATAAGAACAAACAGAGTTCATAATAAGCTCAAGTAAGAAAGTTACCCTCAATGGAAAGAAAGCTAAGGCCAGCCTCAATAAGATTCTTTTCATTCAGAAAAGTTTTATAGTGTGTATGGCCGTCATCAGTAAGAAGCCTATCTCGATCCCACAATTCTGAGTCACTAAGATCACACACGAAATGTGAACTATCTTCCACGGATCCAAATCTCTTCACAAAGAAGTTGCCCCAGTCATCACCTTTCCACTCAAGAACTACAAACTCCCTTTCCCAGAAATGCTGTGAATCTGGAAAGGAGAAGGGATTCACTATGTGTGGAAGTTTAGCTCGGTGCTTGAGGCTAACCCATCCTTTCTTGTGGTCAGAAGAGTTACTGGCCCCAAAGATACTTTGAAACATTGTAGTAGTCGGTAGAATCTCTAATTGACGACACCTTATTAAGAAAATAGAGATGTAACTCCAAGCGTTGGGATACAACTGACAAGGATGGATTTGATACTCCACCAGCAATCTAATGATAAAATTATCAACCGGGAATCTAAACCCAGCATCAAGAGCACCCCAGGGAACACAAATCCTCTCAGGATGCCAGTTGCAGGTCCTGTCTGATGGGTTTGGAAGACAAACCTTAATAGCACTTGATAAGTGATATGTGTCCTTTATTTCTTGGACATCTTTTTCCTTCAACTTACTTGGACTGTTAAAAGAATCTAAGCTAGAACAGCTTGGGAATCTCTCCCTCATGATGTTTAGAAGATCTAACAAGGATTCAAATCTATGTTTAACATATGAAGGAGGTTTGATTTGTTCTTTACCTTTGGTGGTCCTCATTTTACTCCTCTTCGCTATAGCTTCCATCATGGAGACCGGGCGAGCCATTGGGCGATCACCTTCCGACATCTTGATCTTGAAGCTGGATCCTGAAGCTGAAACTTGATCTTGAAGCTTGAACTTGATCTTACAACTTGAAGGCTAGAGAACTTAAGAATTTGAAAGCTTTGAAATGAAGAAGTGAAGTGAAATGAAGGTTGCTCCTCCTCTTTTATAGAAAAAGCATGACCTGCTACATCAGGTTGAACTTCAGCTTGGTTCGCGTTTACAGGTCATCTATCGTTTAAAGATAAAAAAAAGGACAGAAATTACCCGCGATATACAGAAAGAATCGTTATAATTCATATATGCCAGAGAAGAAATAGCTGAAATATTTGCTGCACGGATGGGTGCACTTAAGAAGTTAAGTAACGAGTTTAGCCTTAAGCACAAGATTAGCAGTGCTAATCATAAGTTAAGGAGTAATATCGTCAGAAGTCACGAATGACCAAACTGACGACTTAAGATCAAGATCAAGGTTCTTGATCCTTAGGACCACGGATGATTTTAGATCCTAGATCCCTGACGACTTAAGATCAAGATCAAGGTTCTTGATCCTTAAGATAACGAAGTCACGAATGACCAAGATAGTAACTTGAGATCAAGATCAAGATTCATGATCCTCAAGATCACGGATGGTTTTCAGGTCCGGGTTTCCTAGCCAACCACGAGGTAGCCGACCGCCGAGCCCGAGGGACGACGGCCAACCACGAAGCAGCCGACCACGGTGCACGAGGGACCGCAGCCGACCACCTCACGGCCGCCCACGACGCCTCGGGAAGCTCCAGCCGATCAGCCTCCGGCCGATCACCTTAAATCCGGACCCTTTGGCCGATCAGGTGCTAGCCGACCATGAGCTAGCCCTTGATCCGGCCGATCACGTGTTAGTTCGTGGTCCTAGAACTTGAATTTTTCAGCGAACCTCGGGTAGTTTTCAGACCTAGATCTCGACTTTTTCAGCGAATCACGGATGAATTTCAGTACTAAAAAGAGGTCAAGATTAGCACTGTTTAGTGCCTGTTAGCATAGTTTAGTGCCGATTAGCACCATTTAGTGTTGTTTAAGCACTGTTTAGTGTCTGTAAGCACGGTTTAGTGCCGATTGGCACCGTTTAGTGCTTTTTAAGCACTGTTAGTGCCTGTTAGCACAATTTAGTGCCGATTAGCACAGATTAGTGCCGTTTAAGTACAGATCAGTGCCGATTAGCACAGGTTAGTGCCGTTTAAGCACAGATTAGTGCTGATAAGCACATATTAGTGCCGATAAGCATAGATTAGCACCGATTAATGCTGTTAATGACGTCTTATGCCGTTTAACATCGTTTAACACTGTTTAAACGTTGTTTAAGGCTGATTAGCGCTGTGTAGTGTCGTTTAACACCGTTTAGTGTCGTTCAACATTGTCGTAATTGCGTCGGTCGCTCCACATTTTACATTAAGATGATATTGTTGAAAATACTCGCGTAAGAGCAATAAACCCTGACCCAAGTCTCGAAAAAGGCCGTTAAAACTTCAAGGAAAACCTGATTAGTTTTCCTAGAAGTTGGGGGGCAAATAATATGGGCTAAAAACAAAGCCCTAAAAACACATTTAATGTGGCGTTAATTAGACCCAATATGGTCAAAACGTGGGGCCCACCAGATGGGCCCAAACCCTATTTATAATATTAATTTCGTAATTAATATTAGGGGTAATAAACAGCTCAGCAAATAAGAGTCAAACAAGGATGTTACTCTTGCCTGACTTAGTCTCCAAGATACATATTTCAACATGGAAACTGGTTCCTACATACTAGGATCTAGAACCTTCTTCTAGGCGGTGACTTGCCCACCAAGTCACCTAACCCTACTACGATTCTAAGGCTTCTCAGCCTATATGAAGGGTCTGACCCCTTATTCTCAGAACTACGTCTTGGCTTGATTCTCAATAACGAGATACGTAGGCACTCTGTGAGGACCGATCAGTCTCGTTAACACGGAAACAGCCATTAAAGCCCGAAGCTCAACCACCCTAGCATTAATTACAAATCGTAACCTAGTTTTTATTCCACAACACCATTGTTCTATAGAAAACCATCTTACGTGGAGAACTGCAGAGAACCACCTTATTTTTCTCTGATTCTGTAGCAGTATCAAAATTTTTAATTTTTTTTATAGATTCTGTAGCAAAACAAAAAATTTTCAAAAAAAAATATGATGCTGTCACTTCACCGCTGCCACGTCAACAGTGCTGACGTGGAAGTGCCACGCCATCGATGACGTCATCACTACTGATGTGACGCTGCCACGCCACATGCCACGTTATCGATGCTGATGTGGCAGTTCCACGGCATCAATGATGACGTCATCAATGACGGGGCACTGCCACGCCAACAGGGTTGCCACGTTAGCATTTGGTACAGATTTTTTTTTTGTAGAAGCAAAAAAATCTGGCCTTTTTGTTATAGAACCAAAAAAATAAAACTTTGGTCCTGTCATTGAATCAGAAATTAGTGGTTCTCCATGTAAGATGATTTTCTATAGAGTTTGTGATTCTCTTGATTGATTAGGTGAAAAATGTGATGTTAATATTTATCATACATCTTAGAAAACTTGTTTATTTGCATACTTTTACATTATAAAAATGATTTATTTTTCAAAAGGCTAATTGATAAATTTAAAATTATTGCCAAAAAAGACTATTAGACAATTTTTTATAAGAAAAAATGTCTTATGACCTTAATAACAATAATAATGTTATCCTCAATATAAATTCAAAATAATATATATTACATCTTGCCTTACACTAACCTTTAGTATGTTAAAGTAAAAATATAGACTTTATTATGTTAAAGTAAAAATATAGAGAGGAAGACTTATTTTGGTTGTGTTAATGTTATGTACAAAAAAACTGTTTAATAATTTTTTTAATATTGAAATTAACAAATAAGATAATATAATATAAAAAAGAAGTCAAATGATAACTTTATTATTATTGTTAGTTAAGTACTACTTAAACATTGAAAACAATAATAATATGATTGATGTATATGACGCATCAAACATAAATACATATGGTTTACATAGAGTTTTAAATTATTACACTTATGTAACCATGGATACATAAAGATTTTAGGAATATTAAACAGGCCTCGAAATCATTCACTATGAAAATTATTTAGATATATTGATCTTTAGAATTGTAGTTATTCTCCTTTCAGTTTTCATTCATCTTCATCATCATTGTCATCATCATCATCGTCATCATCGTCATCTTCGTCGTCATCATCGTCATCGTCGTCGTCATCATCGTCGTCGTCTTCATCATCAACTGAAAAGTCAACATCTTGATCTTTTTCTCCATTTCCTTTCTATACAAACACAAATAGATGTACTAATTACTTGTTTTGCAATCACACAAAAAAAATCACATATTCACTCCATCTCTCAATCTATATCTATATTTTCAATCTCTGTGTCTCAAACACACACGATAGTTTAATAAATAATAAAGTAATGGAGATACCTGATCATAAATCTTCCTTTTCCATAATATAACATATTGCCATAAATTCTTAAAATCATGTATCGTAGCACCTGACTTCAAAAGGACGTGTGGTGCCCCATTCCTAAGTGCATTTAAAGTAGTCTCCATTCTATTATCGGCTGATATTACTGCATTTATAATCACAGTTTATTAAGTTAAAAAAATTATCAAAACATGACTAATTTTAAATTAGTAAAGCCATTGTAAAGTTTAAAACATCTCATTTCCAATATTAATAAAATATTAATATATTATGAGAAAAAAGCCCCTGAGGTTACCTCAGGAGAGTTACCTGAGGTTGTAGTGTATATACTTGTGTCATTTTTGTAAATATTGGAAATTTTCTAAAAAAATCATGTAATTACAATTATACCCTCGTGCATTAATATGGAGAATCTTAATTACCTCAGGTAATTTTCCTGAGGTAACCTTAGGAACATCAAACCCATATATTATATTCAAATATATTAGCGTCTATAGGCAAAATAAGT
This sequence comes from Kitagawia praeruptora, assembly GCA_037693485.1. Classification (NCBI taxonomy): domain Eukaryota; kingdom Viridiplantae; phylum Streptophyta; class Magnoliopsida; order Apiales; family Apiaceae; genus Kitagawia; species Kitagawia praeruptora. The sequence goes on along the minus strand of CM075352.1, from coordinate 170,646,314 downwards.
ACAAAAATAATGAAATTAACTTATTAAGGTCTATCTTGTAATTTCTTTTAGAAAAGGTTCAAATATAGTATATAAATTAATTTAAAATAATAAATTTCATTAGACTCTTATATATGTATTTTATCTCATCTATGATATATAACCCAAACTCACAAATAACGGGTAGATTGAATTCCTGATGAATTTGTTGCATTAGTTGAATGCCATCGATGCCTTGCATGTGTATTTCCGATAAAACAAGATCAAATGATCCAGCCCTCAACATATTTAAAGCTTCATTCGCATCTTTCGCATCCACCACTGAAATTCATTATAAAGAAATCATTAGCCATTTGCACATAATTTATGAATAAACTATTTCATACTATATTTTCTTACATGGAAGGATTCTTAACTACTAGGTTGTATATATGCATTTAAGTAATGTTTTATTGAAAATACTATTGAAAATTTAATAGTCGATAATTAAAAAAATAAGACCATCATAATATTCCCATGTCTTAAACATGGAACAAATTTGAGTTCGCCATGTCTCTTCGTCGTCCACCACCAAAACTTTATACATTTGTATCTTTTATCTTCAAACTTGTAACTAGTGCTACTACTTAACAGCTTAGGATGCACTCAATTTATAACCATGTATACCTATTGATTTCACATGTAATAAATGATAATCTACTACAAATAGAATCAGATGGATATCTATGGATAGTCGACACGCTTTCTTGTTTTAACGTATATATAGAGATAATCAACTAAATGTGTCTAATGCATTAAATAATATATCTAATGTATATCTGTAAACATTAGATTGCTCGTATTTATGAGACTTTGAAATTTGTAAGAGATGGAAAATTATGTGGTTTGTACACATTCACAGTAGAAAGGTTTCAACGTAAGCAAGAATATGTAGGAGCGTTTTAGTCAAAGATTGAGGATAAGAGTGTTGGTTAACAGGTTGGGGTAGTATGACCACATTGAAGAATTGGATAAACAACATTAAAATTGGACTTGGACAACGAAATATACAAGACAGGTCAAAGGTTGTTACGAGTTAAAATAGGTCATTTTGAGACATTAAGGCTTTAGGATCAAACTCGGTAACAAAGAAGGAACCTGTTGGTCCCGGAAAGTATTGCAGAAGGGGGGTTGAATGCAATACTAATAAATTTCAAAAACTATTTCAACAACTTAAATAGAGTTTGTAATTTACTAGTAGAAGAAATGCAATCACAAGTAATATCTAACACGATGTTTCACAAAATAATTGTTTTATTTATTTTGCGAGGTTTTGCTACAACCTTGAGAACAAAATAATTCTCAAGCTTCGAATTCTCAAGAGATTACAGTTGTAGAGATATCTCTATCATGCAATAGAGAGTTCTATTTATAGAGTGATAGTTGGATCTTTTTCTACTATACTATCACTATCAACATGGGTTGTTGAGTTGCTGTCATATTCTTTTTGCAGCTCATTACATGATTTATTCCCATGTGATACACACAAAGTAACTTTAGATGCTTTCCACATTTGAGCCACCCAGATCTAGCAGTTGTTAAATTTATCTTGCTATATTTTTTTTACAGGTTGCTCCATGTGATCTCTCGAGCTTCTGTTATAGACTTTCAAGCTTGCTGTAAAGTTTGAATGTTGCAGCACGCATGCTTCTTTTGAACATGTATTCTGTCGCTTAATTTGACTTAGAAAATTCCTAAATCAAGTTGATTCTATATGACAGTATGTTTGTCGCAAAGTTTTCTGTCAAAGGATTATTCTTTGATTGACAGTATAAGTTCCCCGCAGAGGTTGCTGTCAAAGAATTGTGCTTTGGTTGACAGTATGAATTCCCCGCAAAGGTTGCTGTCAAGAATTCCAAACTTGCTGTCGCAAACTATATATATATATATGAAAGTTGCTGTCATCAGAATCTCCGCCAATGTTGCTGTCAAGTTAAAACTTGCTGTCGACTCAATGAAACTTACTGTCGACCTAGGCAACATGCTGTTTCCTTGTAACCTTACTGTCAATGCTTGACAGTAACTTTTATTCCTGTTGTCGAACTTCTGTATTCCTTGAGGCTTGAACATAATCGAACTTCTTCCAAGAATTACAATTATTACATGACAATATTTATTTAATTACAAGAATACACTTATGGCTATGACAGTATGTTCTACTTAGTAAAACTAAGTATACCAATTAATCTAGTTAAGTTGTCTGATCTATCACCCATAAATCCCAACAGAACCCATAAAAACTTAGGATCCGACTATGATTATTACGTAGTTCTAGAATCATCTAGATAGGTATCTTATAAAAAACCTATCTTTAGTTAAATTATTTTTTCACAATATTTATGTTACACCCCAGTCCCACATCGAGAAGATTTAGAACTTCTATTTAGTTTATAAGGCAATGTAATACTATTAAGTGCACTAACAAATCATGATCTTTTGGGGGCCTGTGGTGCGCTTGTGAATTATCCAAGTTGGCTGCATTTGGGCCAATATATTTTGGCTTATTTCGAATTCAAAATTGGAACCCGATTTTTGAAAGAGACTCGGGATTTGAATTAGGCCGTCACATATGATATCATACTCAACTCTCGAAATCTTGATTCGTCAAGTTACCGAAGGTGAGGACACGAAAGCTGGTGATATTATCCCACAATGGATAGAGTTTCGGAGGTGGGAACATGATGCCAGCCGGTGTTTATGGGATATCTGTTAAGGCCTAACGAGGACGTCGGGAGTTTAAATGAGGAAGTTTGTTACACCCTAGTCCCACATCAAGAAGATTTGGGACTTCTGTTCAGTTTATAAGGCAAAGTAATACTACTAAGTGCACCAACAAATCATGACCTTTTGGGGACCTGTGGTGGGCTTATGGATGATCCAAGTTGGATGCATCTGGGACAATATACTTCGACTTATTTCAGATTCTGAATCGGGACTCGACCCAATTTTTGAAAGATGCTCGGGATTCGACCCACGTTGTCAAAATTTATCTTTTTATGATATAATGATTTGAAAAAATGACAATAATATCACCTTGTTAGGTTAGGTGACAAGAATACCTATTCTGGATTTTTGTTGGTAATTTTTATCAACGTGGTGCACATTTCTAGAAAGAGTATACTCCCTCAGTCCCGATCAATACTTTACCTTTCAAAATGAGGTTTTTGGCACGCATTTTAAGGTGCATTTAAAGGGTAGTTCTATAACTTATTTTCAAACTTTTTTTTCTGTATAAAAATATAATATATATTTTTATACAAAAAAAGAAAATTTTAAAAATAAGTTATTGAAGTATCCTTAAAATATACCTTAAAATGCATGCCAGAAAGTGTAAAAAAAAGGGTAAAGAATCAAGTGGGACGGAGGGAGTATCACTTTGTTTTTTTTGTTTTTTTATATTATTGGGAAAAAAGTTGTTTTAAAAAAAATTAAAATTTAGGGGGGAAATCATTTCGGGAATGCGTAACACCTCTAATTTATACACATTCATTGAATGCGTATTAAAGGTGAAACACTAATAAGCGTGCATTTAATCTTACTAATGTTTTTATTTATTGTTAGGAATAATTCATGAGTTGTGATGTTAAGAATAGAATTTTACTTATACTTCTTGTATATCCTGATTTATAAAGGATTTAGCACTTTGTATAGGAATTATGTGTTAGACACACTACGCCATAGATGGGCTATCGTTACATATTTTTCATGGATGTTGCTAGAATATGTTACCTTAGCATGTTACTTTGGACCTAATATGACATTTTATTTTTTGTGTTACCTTAGCCACAAACATGATGTTACCTTAGCTTTAAAGTGTTGGATGTTAGCAACATACATGATATGTTACCTTAGATCATTAATAAACTCAATTTTGAATTTTTTAACCAAAAAATTATTTTATTATTTAAAAATCATATTTACCTTTAAATTAATTCATTTTTATTTTCCATATAAATGAGTTATTATTTTTAAATATTAAGAGTGTTTATTTATTAATTGTTTCAATTTCTATTTATTATTAAATTTTAAATGTACAATTTTTTTTAAAAATAAAAATTCATAAATAATTTGGAATAATCTATACTATACTATTCTAAGTAAAACAGGGTATAGGCATTTCAAAAAAAATTGTTAACACCTTTATAAGAATAACAAATTAAAAAAATTATATTTAAAATATGAATTTATTTATTATAAACAACAAAATTTACCAATAAGGCGCAAAAATATATTTTTAAAAAATTAAAAAAACGTGTTAAAAATTATATTTACCAAGAAATAAATTAATTTTAATGAAAATTAAGAGTTTATTAAATTAATGAGTTAATATTTATAAAAATTAAGTTATTTATTTATTATTATTTCAGGTTCCCTTTAATTTATTAAATTTAAAATGTAATTTTTTTAAAAAATACAAAATTCTTTGAAAAATATAATTATTTGAGAGCGACAAATTGATACAGTAATACTGTAAAATGGCACATATACCCGTGAAAATTTGAGAGCGGCAAATTGTACCGCCTAAAATTTTCACTCTTTTAACAAAATATCTAATCACTCTAACCCAATCCTCTCTCAAAACTCTTCCCCTCCCCCTCTGCTAAAACTCTCTCGCTCATCCTCTCTCTCTCTCTCTCTCTCTCTCTCTCGTTCTGTCTTTACTAGAACTCTCCCCCCTCTCTGCTAAAACTCTCCCCCCATCCTCCCTCTCTCTCGTTCTATCTCTGCTAAAACTCTCTCCCCCCCTTTCAATTGAGTTCTCTAAGTAAACTCTCTCCCCCAGAATATATATATGAAATCAAGGCTTCTTCAAATTTGGGGTTTTTAATATGAAGTTCAATTGATTCAATTTATTCTCTTAAATGTCAGTTAATCGATCTCTCTCTTTGGTTTCAGGACTTCTTTAATTTGAGCTTTACATTTTAGGGCTTAAGAGCTTTAATCGGGGATCTTCTACTACGAATTAAAGGTATTTCAAACCTTTAATTTTATCTCTTGCGAGATTTTATTTTATGTGTTTATTTTTAGTTGATTAATCTTCTATTTAATTTTAGGGCTATTAACTCTCCCGTCATCTCAGTAGTCTATACCATTTGTTAGGTCCAAATGTGTTGTAGAGGGGGGGGTGAATACAACTTTTCGAATATGAGTAGCAATAAATACGATGCAATAAATGAACACACAGATTCAAGGAATATATTTCTTTATATATAACTTGAAAAGGTTGCTACAACATTCATTACAAAGTATAACAGAAGTTCAGAGAGAAGTGAATGATTCTAAGCTCTGTGAATATACTCTCTCTCTTTTTCTTGTGTTTTTCTCAATATTGCTCACTGACTAAAAACATTACACAAGTGCTTCTATTTATACTACATGTAATCTATGTCCTGTAGTCTTCAAAGACTAAGATGTACGTGGCCCAATGATGTCCACATAAATCTTGCCTTATCTTGAAAGCTTGGAAATCTGCCAATCAGAAGATGCCATGTGTCATGTTGAAGCTGCACTCTAAGTAGAACTTCTACTTGAGAATTTCTACTTAGCCATCTCGAAATTTCTAAGTCGAACTTCTACTTAGAAATATTCTACTTGGCCATCCAGAACATTTAGTACTTAGAAAATATTCTGGTCTTCAACTTGAAACTTCAATGCACATCTTGAGCTTGTGATATCTTCATGTCTTCTTTATTCTTCAGCAAGCTCTTGAACATGGATCTTTATTACTGACATAAACTTGCTATCAATGTCCTGACACTTGATGCACTGGTCTGGTTCATAAGTGACTAGTCTTGATAGTGTTTCTGCTTCTTGAATAAATTACCATATTCACTTAGTAACTTGGCTTTCCAATATTCGCTTTCCTTCTTGTTCACTTGAAATCAATTGGTCTTGTTGATACTGATAGTTATGATCTTGATTCTCGAATTCTCAAATCACTGAGGCATGAACAACTTTGACTTGAACTTCTCTCAATGATTTCTTCTTGGCTTGATCATAGTTAACATGTTCAATTGTATCAATTACCTTGTCTTCATATAGTGTTGATTTCTTGTGACTTCTTGTTCTTGATTGTCTTCTGGTTAAGTATCTTTTCTTTTAATTGAGTTACATTAGTTATAGTGTTACAAGTTTATACACTCTGCCTTTCAATCTCCCCCAATTTGATTGTCTAACAATGACATTCAAATTAATGAAGGATAACTCAACTAAACAATGAGACGAGAAAAGATAATTAACATTACAGTCTTGAAAAATATACAATTGAAAAATACTTGAAAACAATACAAAGAACTTAAAATAGAAACAGAATTCGAACCTCGAATTAAAGATCATTTGAATGATTCCTATCACCTGGATTATTTCATATCTTTTAGTCAAACTTATATCACCTTATTGGATTCACTCTAAGGTGAATTTTCCTCAAGTGAGTTAAAGCAACCGAAAGACATGAAGTTTTTCCAACTTCAAGTTCACACCACTCTGACCTTTAACCCTAATTCCGTTTCCTCTTCCTAGCTTCAGCAGCTTGGTCTTTTTCTTCTTTCTGCCTTCTGCGCTTCTCCTCCTGCTGCTTTTGTTTTTTATATACTGGATCATGAAGTTGCGTCCACCTAGCATTCAACAAACTTACTGCTTCCATTTCTAGAGGGTTCCTGGGTTCTGGGTAAGAATGTTTGAAAAGCCTTCTGAGTTTGTCCACCTCCTGAGTAGTCCTGATCTTTGGAATGTCCTCAAATATCTTCATTATAAGCCGAGGTTTCCTATGAGTTTTATCAGCTTTAAACTGACAATAGATCATTTTGGGATAGCCCTTGACACGGTTAGTATTGTGGACACTAGCCGCATCTTGCTCCAATCGCTTCTTTTCCACTACTACATCAGACAGGTAACTCACGAGTCTCTGCTTTTCTGTCACATACTTAACTTCCACATCTTCCCATTTGAACACATATAACACTTTCTCCAGAAATGCAGCATCTTGAGTCTGCAACAGCCATTGTCTACTCATATGCAAGAATGTTTGATTCTGGTCTGCATCTATGAATACTAAGGCATCAGCTGTATTATCAACAAAAGAGTGTATCCAGTATACACTGTCTCTTCCTGGAACACCAACTGCCTCCCTTATCTCTCCTTGTTCCAGTTCTCCAGTAGGAAGATTCAGAGCTTCATCTACATTCTTCATAGCTTGAAGAATATTCCATTTCTTCTCTATTAGCTCTGGTTCAATCTTCACATTATCAAGAGGGTTTGGAGCAATGACATCACACTTCCACACCTCATTGCTCTTCTTGAATATGGCACTTTCAATGATCTTCACTGATTTATCTTTAAGCTCAGAAGCGAATCCCTTACCCATCATTTGTCTACAGACGGCCTTAAGAGATTCCACTGAAAGTTCCATTAAGTCCTTTTCCTCCAAGCTCACCCTCTTCAATTTACTGTCAACCACCATCCGGACAACATTTGGATATGCTGAGAATTCTGGACCCTTGTCCTCTGCTAGCTGCATTAACTGATCCCTATACAGAATGCTTAGATTCTCAGAATGAGAGTATTGAATTTTTGTTGCTAGCAAGAACAACTCTGATGCAGATCTTCTCGTCATGAATTGGTCATCCACATACATGAAAGACATTGGGACTCCTTCTGTCAAAGACAAGATAACCTGCCACTCCTTTTGCGTTGCATTGTATCCAACCCTGACTTTAGAAATTAATCTCTTTAAAGCACTCATGTAGTCAGCAGCCATTGGATTCTGCAAATTTAGGTTGTAGAACAGATCATCTGCCTCCTTGTTATGAGCTCCTTTCGTACATGGTCCCATCAATATCTTCCTTGCGTCATCCCACTTCTGCCCTAACCTTCTATTGTCCAGATCAATTTGAGGATCAGCTAGCCTTGCAAGCTCATAATCGTACTGCTTCCCTTGTAGCTCCGCTTTCTTTTCCTGAAACGCAGCACGATCTTGCATTGCCTTCATTTTAAAGAACTCAGCTTGTTCCAAGGCTAACCGTTGAGATTTAAGGGTTTCCTCATCAACAGTAATTTCTTCAGGCCTTCCGACAGACATCCCAGCACCTCCACCTTGATCTTTCAATGATCTCTTTATAGCATGTTTCAAAGGTGCGTCTTCCATATCGGAATCTGAGTCAAGTACCACCTGTACTTTTTCTTGATAACTCAGGTCAACGAATGGCTCATCTTGCTCAATCGCTATGGCCTTACCCTTTTTCCTTCTCAGAGCCTCTTCATCAATAGACGGCTCAATTTCTATTTCTTTTACAAGATCAGCTTGTTCTGGAATTTCTTCGATTTGAACTCCCTGCTGTCTCGTCTCCTTTATACTCTCCCCCTTAGGTGAGTTATCCTGAACTCCACCCTGGTCTCCAGATCCACCAGCTACGTAAGAATCTTCAAAACCAGAACCATAGGGTCCTGCTCCACTAGCACCACCTGTACCAGCATCGGGGGGAGGTTGTTGCGGCGCGAAACACTCTGGGGGCACAAAACTTCTGATTGCGAACATAACTCTACTGATCTCCACAGCCAGAGTATCCATTGTAAGCTCCATTGCTCCCATCCTGTCATTCAGAGTGTTTCCCAAGACACCAGCAGCATGGCCCAAGTCATTTACCTTGTTTGTCAAATCATTAAAAGCTGTAGCTTGACTTGCCATTCGTGCTGCGTAGTCGTCAAGAGCCCTTTGATTGTTTCCAACGTTCATCCCTAACTGCCCCATCGTCTGCCCAAACTGCTTCATTTGATTTTCCATAGAAGTCATACGAGTATCAAGATTTTCAATATTAAGGGACGGTGTTTGGTTTAGGTGACCTCGCTCTAATACTCGTTCTGTTAGTATTTGACGCTCGGTTTCGGGCCTTAAAAATGAAGGTCCCTCTCTCCCTAACCTCTCACACACACTCCCTGTCTCACGCTCGTGTATGTCTTCAATAATTGATCCAAAATATGAAGCAGTACCTGCAGAAACTGGATAAGCAATATAATTTGCAGTTATGGGATCAATTGCTGTTTGTTCCTGAGTTGGAATCTCAGGCTGAGAGGCTACAAAGTGTTCTTGTACAACATTAGAACCGATCCTCTTTGCAGCATCAGTACGTACCGGTGAAGGTACGGTGGAAGCTTTTAAAGCTTCATGTCCTTTTGAAGCAACAGTATCTTCAAGAGGTACATAATCATCATCAAAATCCCTATGTGCAGATTTTTCAAGGGGTGAACCACTCTCGTGAGATGGAGTGGTTGCGTGTGACACACTAGGGTTTGTTTGAAGTTTAGAAGTAGCAGCATGAGAAAATTTGGCTTTCTTTCGAGTAAGTTGCTGCTCTTCGGGTTCACTCTCCTCATCAAATCCTACATTTACATGTGCTGGCTGTTTGGATTCCGGTGACTGGGGTGACAGAGAATGAGAAATATAGCTCTCACCCTGGGATAGATCCTGCGGGCTAGCAGTCTCTTGGGTCTGGGAATCAGAAACATAGGAAGAGGAATGAGTAGAATGTAGAGAGAGATTACCTGATTCATTACCTTGTTCGTCACCGCTTTGCTCATCAGGAATCTCTTCAAATGCCTCAGCATGAGAAGACCGATTCTGAGCATGTGATGAAACTTGCGATAATTCCATCAAAGTGGTAACTCCCTCATCATATGTAAGCCACTGTTGTAAGGTATCAGGAATAGACATCGGTTTTCCATGATGTTTATTCTGATTATCAATTGTTGAAAGTGACTTAGTGCCCATCCCTAGTGGTGCAGATGTTTGACTTCTGGCAAAACTCTGTCTAACTGCAAGAGCATCCTTCGGTATTAAATGATTAATCAGCATCTGTAAGAACCGAGGAAACCAGCAGACAACATCTGTTGTGTTGAGGTCTCTGCTTGCAGGAGATCCCATCACAGCCACTATCTCAGAGAGAACTATTCGTCCATAATTTATATTCAGCTCTCTTGCTAGGGCAATTCCAAGGTTTTGCATGGGAATGGAAATTTGATGGAAATCGCTTTCTCGTGCCCGAAAACATCTTGTGATGGCCTCGAAAAAGTAATTCCATTCCACATGAAAGAATTGTTTTTGGATGTTTCCAGTGATCCGGCCAGTCGGAGGATAACATCCTATTTCTTCAAAGAATCTGAGGCGTTCTGCAGCTGTAGGTTCTGGATCATAAGCATCTTTAATGGGGAATCCCAGAACCTTGTTGACAATTTGTTCAGTCACCTCATATTCCTGACCCGCTAAGGTAAACCTGAAACCAAAGGGGGTTGATTTGCTCCCAAAAGAAACCGCACTAGTCCATAATTGCTGTAAAGCATCATGTACTAGTGTAGGTTTAGCAGTAAAAGCATCGCTAGCTTTGGAATACAAATTGAGAAATCGTATCCAAGACTTAAAGCGCGGGAGTTGATCACCAATTTCCGTAGAAATATTATAAAAATTGTTTTTGGCAAGTGAAAATTGGTGAGCCATTTTAATTAAAATGTTTTTCCTTTAAAAGATGTGAATTTTAATATTAATTTCTGAAAAACAATTAATTTTAGAATTAACCGTTATATCCCTTTTAATTTATCAAGAACAACAAAAGTCCCTTTTTGAAAAATTAAACTACGGGATCCAATTAACAGTTAATGGAAGGCAAATTTCAACCAAATAACTAAATCTGCTTTAACAGTGAAGTTCGTGTGTGTGAAATCGTGTATGAACAGATCTGTGAAATTTTGTGTGTATATGCGTGTGTGTATATATCGATGAAGATGAACAGTTATACAAGACACAATCACAGAGATTAATGACGACACACAGATGATAGCAGTCTAAAATTGGGCATTAATTCGTTGTCCGTATGAGATTAGTCACAACAATCACGAATCAGTGGTTGTAAGTCGAAATCGCCTGTATGTATATGGGGCGGCTGTAAAACTCAATTAGGTAAAAGTGAAAGAATAGATCGAGTTAAAGATGTATATATAGACATGAATGTGAAATGACAAAAATGTCCCTGTTAAAAAGAGTGAAAAACACTAAGTACGTACAGGGAACACTCTATCTCGAACATCAAGTCGAACTTCGAGATGAAGTTCGAGATAGGTGTCAACTCGAACATTTAGCACTTAGCCATTTTACAGCAAAAACCAACAAGGAAATCTATCTCGAAATTCTAAGTCGAAATTCGAGATAAAGTTCGAGTTAGGAGTTAACTCGAAAAATCCCCTTAACTAATTGAGAATTCCATCTCAAACTCTAAGTCAAACTCTAAGTCGAACTCTAAGTCGAACTTCGAGTTGAACTTCAAGATAGAGATTAACTCGAAGTTATTCTCAATTCTTTTCAAAATATCCCCAAAAATGGAAACCTCATCTCAATTTCGAGATGGAGTTCGAGATAGACTTTATCTCGAATATTTTGAAGATAATAAATAAATAGGCACACTGGTAACTCTAAGTCGAACTCTAAGTCGAATTTCGAGTTGAATTTCGAGATAGAGGCTAACTCGAAATTCTTCCCAGACTTAGAATTTTCAAAACTTCACTCTGGAAGCTCAAATCGAAATTCAAGTCGAATTTCTAGATGAGTTTCGAGATAGAAACTAACTCGAAATTTTGAAGATACTTAGAATAATTTGACAATTTTTCAAGAAACTCAACAATTAAATTTTGTCAAATTAATATAAATATCAATTCAAGGATTTTTAATATATGACATAATTAAAACATTCCTTGATAATTCTAAGGCCTCTAATTACATGAAAAACATAGGTAAATTCATCTAAAAATCATGCAAAATTTAGAATATTATGAATTTAACTCCCCCTATGATCATGCAATCTAACAAGCATGAATTCAAAGATTTGTGCTATAAAAGACACTTAAAACACACTGAATTCATGTAAAATCACACTATATGCAACCTATAATAATCATTAATTAGGCATTTTAAAGTCTAAGCACAAAATGATTAAGTAGCTTGCATATACAATCATAAACATGGATTTTACAGATAGAAGGCTTTACTAACTTGTGTTAAGCATTCCCAATTCACCAACCAACCTATTGAATGTTACTTCATCAAGAGGTTTGGTGAATATATCTGCAATTTGTTGCATTGTGGGCACAAAATGTAGCTCCACAGTCCCCTCCTCGACATGTTCTCTTATGAAGTGATACCTGATGTCGATGTGCTTGGTTCTTGAGTGATCTACAGGATTGTTGGTTATGGCAATAGCACTTGTGTTGTCACACATAATTGGAATTTTCTTGTGCTCCATGCCATAATCCTTCAATTGGTTCCTCATCCACAGTATTTGAGCTACACAGCTTCCAGCAACAATGTACTCAGCTTCAGCAGTAGAAGTAGATACTGTATGTTGCTTTTTACTTTGCCAGGACACCAATCTTCTGCCAAGAAATTGACAAGCACCAGATGTGCTTTTCCTATCAATCCTGCAACCTGCATAGTCTGAATCCGTATAGCCAATTAGATTAAAACCTGTATCTCTTGGGTACCAAATTCCTAGATTTGGTGTGCCCTTGAGATACCTAAAAATTCTTTTGACGGCTATGAGATGTGATTCTCTAGGATCCGCTTGGAATCTTGCACATAAACAAGTCGCGAACATTATATCGGGTCTACTTGCAGTTAAATAGAGAAGTGAGCCAATCATACCTCGATAGCTTGTGATGTCAACTGATTTACCTGATTTGTCTTCATCAAGCTTCGTGGCTGTTGCCATGGGAGTCTTAGCTGCTGATGCATCTTCTAGATTATACTTCTTGAGTAAATCTCTGACGTACTTGGATTGACAGATAAAGATACCATCTTTTCTCTGACTGATCTGTAATCCAAGGAAGAAGGACAGCTCTCCCATCATGCTCATCTCGTATTTCTCTTGCATTAGCTTAGCAAATTTCTCGCACAAGCGCTCATTAGATGACCCGAAGATAATATCGTCCACGTAGACTTGAACAAGTATTAAATCATTCTTCACATTCTTATAGAACAATGTTTTGTCAATTACTCCCCTAGTAAAACCACTTTCAATTAAGAATACGGATAGGGTTTCATACCAACATCTTGGGGATTGCCTGAGGCCATAGACAGATTTGAAGAGAAGATACACAAAATCTACAAGTTCTGGATGAATGAAGCCAGGCGGCTGTTCCAGATACACTTCTTCTTCTAACTCTCCGTTCAGGAAGGCACTTTTCACATCCATCTGGAAAACCTTGAAGTTCTTATGTGCTGCAAATGCCAAAAACATCCTGACTGCCTCAAGTCTTGCAACTGGTGCATAGGTCTCATCATAATCAATTCCTTCTCGCTGAGAATAACCTTTTGCAACCAAACGAGCCTTGTTTCGTGTTACAAGTCCGTTTTCATCCATTTTATTTCTGAATACCCACCTTGCTCCAATTACTGATTTGTTCTTTGGTCGGGGTACCAGCTTCCAAACTTTCTGCCTTTCAAACTGATTGAGTTCCTCTTGCATTGCAATCACCCAATCAGCATCACCAAGAGCTTCTTCTATTTCTTTAGGTTCAAGCTTGGATAAGAACCCAGAATATAAGCAAATATTAGCCAGGTCAGCTCTTGCATTTCTTCTAGTAGACACACCAGCATCTGGATCACCAATAATTAATTCAAACGGATGGTCTCTATTCCATACCCGTTCTCTTGGAAATTGTCTTGATGATTCAGCATGACTTTCTGAGTTGTGGTGCTGACTACTTTGATTACTTTCACTAACTCCCCCTGAGTTAGTACCAGCTCCTACAGAACTAGAGTCAACTCGACTCGAGCCTTGAACAGTAGTTCTTGAGCTGCTATTTACTCCCCCTGAGTTGTTGCCGGTTCGTACTGAAGAAGTCTCTCCTGATCTTGTAGAATTAGCTTGTTCACTAGACTCAGGTTCTTCACGTACACTTGGAACATTTAATGGGACAACCAACTCAGGTTCATCTTCAAGTTCTTCTAAGTCCAGATTCTGAAATTTTAGGGACTCAGGTTCATTAGAATCTCTTGAAATTGATGAGAGTTTGGTATCGTCGAATCTGACGTTGTAGCTTTCAGTCACTTTTTGATCATTTACTAAGAACACCCTATAAGCTGCTACCACATCTGTGGAGTAACCAACAAAGATTCCTTCACGAGCTTTTGCTGCAAACTTGCCTAGATTTTCATCATCTATAAGTACATAGCATTTTGCTCCGAAGACATGAAAGTATTTGATTGTTGGTCTTCTTCCGTTCATTAGCTCACATGGTGTCTTTTCTTTATCTTTTATGATCAAGGATCGATTTTGAGTGTAACACACGGTACTCACTACTTCTGCCCAGAAATACAGAGGAAGTTTTGAATCATACAACAAAGTTCTTGCTGCTTCAACCAATGTTCTATTCTTCCTTTCAACTACTCCATTTTGTTGTGGAGTTCTCGGGGCTGAATACTGACGACGTATTCCCTTAGATACACAGAAGTCATTTAGCACTGCGTTTTTAATTCAGTGCCATTGTCTGATCTAATCGTCTTCACAGTAAGTGTTGAAACATTCTCAATTTGAGTGATGTGATCAATGATTAGGAAAGGTACTTCGTCTTTCGTCATTGCGAACAATACCCATGTATACTTGGAGAAGTCATCCACGATTACCAATGCATATCTTTTCCTAGACAAAGATAGGACATTCACTGGGCCAAACAAATCCATATGAAGAAGTTGCAGAGGCTCAGTGATACTAGAAATTTCTTTGCTTTTATGCGATGCTCGTTTCGACTTTCCCATTTCACAGGCTTCACAGAGTCCTTTCGGAACGAACTCCATTTGAGGTAGATCTCTCACCAATTCTCGCCTCGCGAGAGCATTCATCGTTTTGAAGTTTAAGTGAGATAACTTTTTGTGCCATAACCAGCTTTCATCATCCGAAGCTTTGCTGTAGAAACAGGTGACTTCATTCTGATTTGCTGAATCCATGTCTGCAACAAAAAGATCTGCCTTTCGAACTCCTCTCAAAGCCAATGAACCTTCCTTGATGTGAGTGATTGATACACCTTTCTTGTTGAAGACAATTTCGTAACCTTTGTCACAGAATTGACTGATACTCAACAAATTATGCTTTAATCCCTCAACATAGGAAATATCTTCAATGATGACATTGCCAGTTTTCAGTTTGCCATATCCCTTTGTCACACCTATGCTGTCATCTCCAAAGGTAACATAAGGGCCAGCTTTCATAACCAACTCTGTAAGCAGGGACTTGTTTCCAGTCATATGCCTCGATGCTCCACTGTCCAGCACCCATATAACTTTATTTCTCTTTTGCTTAATGCCCTGCAATGACAGGTTGATTAGACTTTCTTCGGAACCCAACTTTGATTGGGCCCGGCTTTTCGATAAGATCGATAATCAACAGATTTAACAACAGGAGATGCACTTTTCTTAACATTACTAGAGCTTTCGACTTCCTCCTTTCCTTTCTCAGACTTGACATGTTTGTCAGTCCTAGGAGAAGGTTTGTCACTCCTAACTTTAGGAGGACTGACAGTCTTAGCTCTCACATGCTTTTTCTTGATGTTTGAACTAGCAGCAGTATTTAAGCATGACTGGCTAGATGCATTCATTAAATTCACAAAAGTTTGCATGACATTAAAAGTGCATGGCATACAATTTGGTTGACCACACTGTGCATGATTCTGATGCAGATTATTCATTGTATGTGTGACAGGCATGGCATGTGCAGCAGGAACATTTATGTTAGCTTTACATGCATAAGAAAGATGTTCAGTAGATTTGCAGTGATAACATGCTTTCTTTATTCGTTCAGCCTTAACCTCTTTTATGCCTTTCTTCCCTTGTTGTTTAACATCCTTAGCTCCTATTCCTAGTCTAGATTCATCACTAGGGAAATTGATTTTAACTTGTTTAATAGGAGTTATAGGTTGTGCTTTCTGACGATCTTCCATCTCAATCTCATATCTAGCTATCAATTCAGTCTCTTCTTCTTCTATTCTAGGAACAAGGTGTTTGTAGATGGGTTTTACAGAAGGTTTAAAAATGCTAGGAATATCATTTTTAAGGTCACTGGAAGTAGTGTCGATAGGTCTCTTCCCTTCTTTCTTAGAAAGGTTAGAATAATCAAGTCCTACACCTACTCCAGTTATCTTCTTAAATACGTCATTATCTACATACACTTTACTAGCAGCTAGTTTGTAAGCTTCACATTTAGTTTCTAACTCAGCTAGTTTGTTCCTTAAACATGATTCTATTTCTGCCTTAAGGACGAGCTTGTGTTCCAAAGATTTAATAAAATCTCTTAGGGAAGTATCTACAGTGCAAGCAGCCTCTAACTCTTCCACTTTTGCCTCAAGCATTCTGCTTTTGGCGACAAGTGTTTTCTGTTCCTTTTGAGAAGTGTCTAGGCTTTTGCACAACATGTAGATCTCTTCGCTAAGAGCCCCGTTCTGTTCCTTATAATCATCAATAGACATTTCTACTTTAAGGGTTAGAACTGGTACCTCTGGTTCCTCTGATGTCTCAGCCATGAGCGCAAAGTTTGCTACATGAGTAACATCTTCCTCATCTGAATCATCCCAAGCTCTTCCTTCTGTTACTACTAAAGCTCTTTTACCATGTTTTTCTTTCACCAGCGATTCATACTTGCTTTTGAGGGCTTCAAATGTCTCTTTTGGATAAGTCTGTTTAGGCTTTTTGCAGTCCGAGGCAAAATGTCCAGGTTCACCACAATTATAGCAATTAAACTTCATTTTGAAATCTAACGGAGATTTGTAGCTGGTACTCTTGCCTTTGTTTTTGTAGCCTGATGAACTACCACCACCCTTAGCAGCCCGATAGTAAGATGAAGAATTTCTCTGTGGTCGGTTGCTCTTTCTGAATCTCATATTGCTGAACTTCCTTGCCATGTATGCCACGACACTATCGTCCATGTTGTCCAGCTCTTCTTGGGTGAAGTAGTCATCATCACTGTTAGATGCGCACTCGTCATCATTATCAACTTGATGTGGTGCAAGTGATGATTTAGGCTTTGCTGCAACCATTGCCTTCTTAGACTCTTCCTCATCAGCAACTAATCCTGATGCAGTTTCTTTTCCTTTTGAATCATTGTCCCATGCTTGATCTTGAAGTGTTTCCAGCTCATAGGTCTTTAGAATTCCATAATATTCTTCCAGAGAAGTTGTATGCAAATCTCTGGTTTCTCTGATTGCGTAGACCCTATATTCAATGCTCTTTGGCTGGTTCCTCAGATATCTCGTATTGGTCTCAACCATGGGGAGAGTAACACCTCTCAGATTCAAATCCAATACCAACTGACTGAATCGTAGATAGACATCTGTTATGCTTTCTCCTTTTCTTATTCTGAAGGTGTCATACTCCATCTTGAGTATAAGTGTCTTGTTGCTTCTAACCTCTGCAGATCCTTCCATGACAACTTCTATCTTGTCCCAAATCTTCTTTGCTGTATTCAAACCTTTGACTATGTTGAACATTTCATGATCGAGAGATTCCATCAAGGTTTGTCTTACAGAAGTATCATAAGCTATTTGCTCCTTGTCAGCATCCGTAAAGTCCGCTGCCTTTTTAGGCTCAGACCGAGCAGGTATAACCTCCTCTCCTTCCGTACGCTCAGGAATAGCTTTCATTGGAACGAATTTACCCTTTTCAAGGACTTCCAGATACTCAGGGTTAATAGTCTCTAAGTAGAGTCTCATTCTGAAAACCCATTCTTCATAGTGATCTCGGTTGAACATTGGGATCTTGAAAGAATTTTTAGGAGCCATTTTAAATCTGGTCACTAAAAGTTTCTAAGTACCCTAGACTAGGCTATGTAGAATATCTATGTAGAACTTCTGCCAAGTCGAAATTTTTCTAAGTAGAAATTTTGCTCAAGTCGAAATTTCTCTAAGTAGAAATTGTCCAAGTCGAAATTCACCAAGTAGAAATTGTCCAAGTCGAAATTCTATGTAGAAAATCTCAAGTAGAAATTCTATGTAGAACTTTTGTCCTTAGAATAAATTTTTCTGCAGATTACTTTAATATTGAATAAACAATATCACCTTTTTGACTTTTGATACTTTACACACCGAAAGCAACTAACACACTTGCTAGGCACTGAGTATGTCTTGTACACTTTCGGCCAAGGAATAATTATCAAATCAAAAGTACAAAAACACCTTTTTGACTATCTTATTTGTTTGAAAAAGGAGATCAAAAAGTTGTTGGGTTGTCTTCTTTGATAAGAACAGATGATAAACACTCAAGAACACCAAATATCAATGAACCCAGATTAATTCACAAAAATTAATTAAAATACACCCAAGCCAAATAATCACACCTGGAGTATTTAAATAATTTTTTCCGGATGAGTTTTCACTAGAAACGAATTAAAGCTCACTTTTCTAGAATTTTAGAAAAGTAGATCTAGAAAATGAAAACTCACGATTCTTCTACCAAACACAAGGATCTATGTTTTGTATGTTAAACATCCGCTCTGATACCAATTGTTAGGTCCAAATGTGTTGTAGAGGGGGGGTGAATACAACTTTTCGAATATGAGTAGCAATAAATACGATGCAATAAATGAACACACAGATTCAAGGAATATATTTCTTTATATATAACTTGAAAAGGTTGCTACAACATTCATTACAAAGTATAACAGAAGTTCAGAGAGAAGTGAATGATTCTAAGCTCTGTGAATATACTCTCTCTCTTTTTCTTGTGTTTTTCTCAATATTGCTCACTGACTAAAAACATTACACAAGTGCTTCTATTTATACTACATGTAATCTATGTCCTGTAGTCTTCAAAGACTAAGATGTACGTGGCCCAATGATGTCCACATAAATCTTGCCTTATCTTGAAAGCTTGGAAATCTGCCAATCAGAAGATGCCATGTGTCATGTTGAAGCTGCACTCTAAGTAGAACTTCTACTTGAGAATTTCTACTTAGCCATCTCGAAATTTCTAAGTCGAACTTCTACTTAGAAATATTCTACTTGGCCATCCAGAACATTTAGTACTTAGAAAATATTCTGGTCTTCAACTTGAAACTTCAATGCACATCTTGAGCTTGTGATATCTTCATGTCTTCTTTATTCTTCAGCAAGCTCTTGAACATGGATCTTTATTACTGACATAAACTTGCTATCAATGTCCTGACACTTGATGCACTGGTCTGGTTCATAAGTGACTAGTCTTGATAGTGTTTCTGCTTCTTGAATAAATTACCATATTCACTTAGTAACTTGGCTTTCCAATATTCGCTTTCCTTCTTGTTCACTTGAAATCAATTGGTCTTGTTGATACTGATAGTTATGATATTGATTCTCGAATTCTCAAATCACTGAGGCATGAACAACTTTGACTTGAACTTCTCTCAATGATTTCTTCTTGGCTTGATCATAGTTAACATGTTCAATTGTATCAATTACCTTGTCTTCATATAGTGTTGATTTCTTGTGACTTCTTGTTCTTGATTGTCTTCTGGTTAAGTATCTTTTCTTTTAATTGAGTTACATTAGTTATAGTGTTACAAGTTTATACACTCTGCCTTTCACCATTCGAAATTGAAGGTATCTTTTTTTTTTGAAGTCCTTAGTTGTTTTGTTAGTCTATACCATTTGAAATTAGTATATACCATTTGATGATACAGTTCCATTTTAAGTGAAGTTTGTGCACTTCTATTGTTATTTATCCGATGAATTATATTAGATGAGGACTTTTCTGTTTTTCAATTTTTAGTGCTGAGGTATGTGTCTATTATGCACTGGACCTTGGTGGAACAAACTTTCGGGTTTTGCGTTTGCAATTGGGAGGGACAGAGAGTGGAGTTACTGATCGAGAATTCATAGAGGTGTAGATACCTCCAAATTGGATGCTTGGGACATCACAGGTATGTCTCTTTAACCTTGACTTTACCAGTTGTAAAGCAGATATTGTATTCCTAGCAAAACAAGTAAAAAAGTATATCTAGTTTTTTGGTGTTTGGGGTATTTTACGTGGTATGCATTACTGCTGGTTTTCCTTTTGTGTGCTCTTATTGCTTGCTTGGTATACTGCAGGATAACAAGTAAAGTTTACCTGCTAGAGCTGTCATGGTAGGTTCCCCTTGGGAGTTTATCACTCGCAACGCAAAACTTTGATTTGTTTGTCTGCTAAAATTGTCTAATGCCATCTGTAAGGAAACATTTGCCTCCATACCAGCACGAGATGTGGTGTGTATTACTGCACCAATAACCACCTGTGTACATAAAGTTGTGTAACAACTGAAACCTTTTACTCATATCGAACAACCTGTCTATATATATTGGGTATCAGATCATGTGTTCCTTAGTTGTTATATATGTTATATCTAAATTAGCAAAACCTCAATCTTGAAATTTTCTGAACCCAATGTATATCTGTATGTTTTCGTGAAGGTTAAGAAATGCCTTCTATCTGTTATATCCTTTAAATTTAATATGTGCGATGATTTGTTGTCCCTTTTAAGAAACATTTAAGAAACAGTGAAAATTTTGATAGTAATTATACGTTGAATCATAAAATAATCTGCTGTTATTATCTGTTTGCATAATTTTAATTTTGACTTCTCAGTTCTTGGGATATGGATTGTTCTCTTACTTTTTATCCTGAATAAAACAAGCATATAAATTTGTTTTTTTGCTGATGGTAACTTTATTTATTTAATGGATTCTTGGGAATTTTATGTTGTTTATAATTTTATAATTATGTGTGCATATATTCTTTTTTGGTTGTTTTGTAGTGTCTACACACCAAGATAGTTCAAAGTTGGTTTTGAGTTATCTAATAAGTAGTACTTATGAAATTTTAAATTTTAGGGTTGATCTTTGCTTTTGAGTTAGAACATTAAGAATTATGGTTGATTTTGTATATCTTGAATTTGTCTCTTTTGAACTCGAAGATTATGCTGTTTCCAGCTTGATGTTTATGCCTGCTCTTGCCGACACTTGTTTGATTTCTGGAAGCAATGCTAATGTGAGCTAAAAATTCGAGTAATCAATTGCCTGGTTTTTGCAAAGATGGAGGGCCATGTTTTTGCAAGGGCAACAGTTTGTATAATGATTCTTTGTATGGGGGTGCCCATAGAAGTCATGGGTCGCAATGTTTCATCGTCGAAACTGACTGTACTCAATGTTGGAGCTCTGTTTACGATAAATTCGGTGATTGGTAGGTCGGTGAAGCCAGCAATTAAAGCTGCTATAGATGATGTCAACTCTGATTCAAGCATTCTTCAAGGAAAGCAACTGAACCTGATTATGCGTGATACAAATTGCAGCGGGTTTTTAGGCACCGTGGAAGGTATTTCGTAATCATTCTCTAGTAGTGAGCAATAATGTTAACCTGGCTTTCTTATTTTAAGTACTAATTCTAGTAGTGATTAGGCACATGATTGTAGTTATTTCGTTTAAAGTATAAGCTTGATCTGGTGACTTTATTAGCTTAGCTTGTTCTGGTCTTTATAAGCATCATTTGTTAAGCAATCTGTTATGCTGGACAAATTAAGATATCATACTCTGTAAAAGTATAATAGGAGGATTACTCTGTAAAATTAAGACAGTGCATTAGTGCATGACTAAGAATGAGTAATTGATAAATAAACAAACAGAAGAAGAAACCAATCCTAACTGCAACTGGTCTCAAGGTCCAACAGCTTGACATTCAGCAACAAGCACTGAAGCTCACTGCAAACAGGTAAACAAGTTTTTTGCTTATAGCTATTGCTAGTTATATGCCTAATTGAAGTCCTTTTTTATTTAATAATGTACTATCAATTCTTCTGTTATTTGCAGTATGTATGGATGTCTAGGATTTTCTAATTATGATATTTTTATAGCTTGATATCATATACCAAAGCCCTCTGACTGTACTTTTTTTAGTGTTGTAAGTTTTATTTAAGGTAGAGTTTTGCACCTTAGAGAAGAAAAAAAAGAACTACATGTTATGCATTTAAATTCTGTACACCGAGATGACAAGATTGTATAACACCATCACAAATGCATCATTATGCATAGAGTTTTTATTAATCATGTTGTTTAATATTTCCTGTTAGTAAACTAAAGTAATTTTTTCCACATTCAGTTGTGCAGGACGAAATGTTGTTCTTTCGGAATCCGGAAATCTCAAAGTTATTAATGACGGTGTTACAATAGCAGAAGCCATAGAGCTTCCGGATGCAATCAAAAATGCTGGAGTTCCGCTAATCCAAGAGGTCATTCTAGCTAGTCAAACAATTAACTCCATTGAGTAACAATTTTAGTAAAAGTACTTGTCAAAATTTAGTAGTAATATAGTTGGTGGATTATGTTGTAGTTGGTGGATTATGTAGTGGCTGGTGTGGATTATGAAATAGCTGGTGGATGTACTTGTCTTGGATTATATATTAATGTGTTGGATTTGGTTTAATTTGGGATGCATAATATATATGTGCAGTTTTTTTCAATTTTTTTTGGAAAAGATGTTACATTAGCTAATAGAAATGTTACCTTAGCCAACAAAAATGGCTTAAACAGTGGGGCCCATTATGGGGCCCACTTTTTAAAAAAAATCTAGGTCTCTAAGGTAACATATATATTAAGTTGCCGTAGACCACATTTTTGTTGCTATAGCAAGCTAAGGTAACATAAAACTGCATGTTACCTTAGGAATCAAATATGTTACTTTAGACACCTAAGGCAACATGCTGAGAGCTATCATCAGGAAAATGTTACCTTAGCTATTTTATGGGCCTAAGGTAACATATAATGTACCTGATGTAACATTTTTTTTATGTTACCGTAGGCTGTTTATGGTGTAGTGACAGTTATCTGTAAAGTTTAATCAGGAATGAACAGTGCATCGAGTACTACATGTCAGGAACTGAGATTGAATCCTGATATGTCAAGTCAAGTACTAATCAAGTACTGATGGGATGGTCAAATCCTGATGCAAGATGGAATCCTGATATCAGTCGTGTTACTGATGATGTCATTATGGATGCTACAGAAACTGGCAAGTGCTATAAAACAGGATCTTTGTTTGAGGAACAAGCAAGAAGATTTTATGAAGGAAAGAATTTTCTATTGATGAAAACTATCAACTGGACGGCAGAACATTGTCATGTATAGATTATCTTTCTGTGATTAGTTGATAGGTAGCATTATAAATACTCTCTCTATATCATTGTAAAAAAAGAGGACGTGAGTTCGTCTGTGAATGTGCGTAGCTTTGTATAAGGTTTGTATTCGAAAGTTCGAAACAAACAGAGAGAGTTTTATTTTGTCAGCAACTGCTAAAGGTATTGTACACCTTTGGTAGAGTTTGTATTTGATCTTATTAATACAAACAGAGTTTGATCCATTCGTTTATTCTTGTTCATATAACCAAGCAAAAATCAGACACGATTATATAACTTGTATTCAACCCCCCCTTCTACAAGTTATTTGAGTTAACAATTGGTATCAAAGCAGGTTGATTTCGAATAATCATAAAGATCTGCAATCATGTCTGGTTACAAGGATGTGAATACTAAGATTCCTATGCTCAAGAGAAACGAATATACTCTATGGGAAGTAAAGATGTTGCATCATCTGGAAGCAACAGATCCTGATTATCTTGACAGGATCAGAGATGGACCTTTTATCCTAACGAAGGTTGTTGGACAAGCAACTGTTGATGGTCAAGTTGTTCCAGAACATACAGCAGAGAAGCCAAAATCTGAGTGGTCAGATAAGGACAAGGAGAATGTTCTTAAAGATGCTAAAGTGAGAAACATATTATTCAAAAGTCTTGATTCTGTTCTCACTAACTATGTTCTCTCTTGTAAAACTGCTAATGATATATGGGACAATCTTAAGGTTCACTGTGAAGGAACTAAGCCTGCCAGGAAGAATATGAGGACACTACTTATACAACAGTATGAGTACTTTAAATCCAAGTCTGGTGAGTCACTTACTGATACCTTTGATAGGTTTACAAAACTCATCAATGAGATGGCCATGCATAGTAAATATTATGACTTGGAGGATATGAATACTAAGTTCATGAAAGCCTTGCCTGATTTCTACAATGAGAAGATATCTGCGATTGAGGAAGCTAATGATTTGGATGAAATATCATTAGAGGCAGTATATGAAAAACTAAGAGCTTATGAACTTGACAAGTAGCCGAAGAAGAGCAGGAGTGAAGGAAAGATGAAGACTATAGCACTTACTGCTCAATCTGAATCAAAGAAGCTTCCAGAGGAACAACATGATGAGCCTACTGTAAAGAACTCAAGGAAGAAGAAAAGCAAAGAGAGTTCTGAGTCAGAGACTACTGATATGGACTCTGACAACAATGATTCTGAATCTGAGATGCAGGAACTCTTTGCTATGTTTGCTAAAGCTTTCAAGAAAGGAAGATTCAACAGGAAAAGATTTAGCAAATGACCTTTTCAAAAGAAGGAGGAGAAGAAGAGTGACAAAGGCAAAAGTACAATTGTCAAGCTTGATAAGGCCAAGATCAAGTGCTTTAACTGCAGCGAGCTTGGACACTTTGCTAGTGAGTGTAAGAAGCCTAGGAATTCAGGAAAGGGTAATGCACTTATGGTCACACAGAAGGATTGGGCTGATTCCAGTGATTCTGAAAATGAATTGGATTATGACAACATTGCACTGATGACAAATGTTTCAGACAAACCTGGATCTCCAAAGAAAACTTCTCCATCCTCTATTAAGGTATCACTTCACTCTCTAGATTCATTTGATAGCTTAAATTCTGATGAAATTAGATCTATCCATGCTGAGTTTAAGAATCTTATGACTAATTTTAGAATTCTTACTTGTGAAAGAGATGAACTTAAAGTTAAGAATGATAAATTAGTTGATAGAAATAATTTTCTTGAATCTGAGTTAATTCAAATGGAAGAATACAAGTTAAGTTCTGATAAAGCTAAGCATGATTATAGTGTTATTCTTGAGGCTTTTGACTATGTCAGAAAAGAACTAGAGGAAGAGAGAGATGTGATTAAGACCATTAACATTTCTGGTAAAAAGACACAAGAAATCATCGAAAATGGAATTCGTGGTAAGGTTAGTGGTTTAGGTTTTGATAAGGCTAGACAAAAAGAAAAAGTAGCTATTGTCAATGATGATAGTAAAATAGAAGCTAGCACATCTAAATCTGAAGGTAAGAAAATTGTTTCTAAACCTATTCATGTTAAATTTGTTGATTCAAAAGGTACCCCTGTTGTACACAAAAGGATTAACAATAGTAATTCAGATGAGAAAGTGTTAGAGAAACCTAAGAATGTAAACATAGGGTTTCTGTCTAAGTCTCAGTTGAAACAGAGATTAGATGGTCTTTCAGAGTCTAGCAAGGTTAAAAGAAATAGGAATGGAAAAGAAGGTATTAACAAAGAGAATAATTACAAGAATGTACCTGATTCACCTAGAAAAAAATGCTATAAGTGTGGAAATCATAATCATTTGGCCCTAGACTGCAATCAAAAACCTTCTTGGAAAACTGAGTCCAGATTCCCCAAGACTCAAAAAATTCAATACCAACCACAAAAAGCTTGTTATCATTGTGGTAGTTTACTTCATTCCATTTACATGTGTAGAGAATATCATGAACTGTATTATGACTATTATTCTCTGAAATCTGAAACTCCTAGTCTGATAGAGTATATTTTTATATATATTTTAGATGATTTTATTCTCATATTTATTGTGTTTTGCATTGATTTGGATTTTTATTTAATAGATTTTATTGTTTTATCGTAGGAAATAAAGAATTCATGACTTGGAAGGATTTGGAGCAAAAAGAGCTATTTTGGAGATAAAATAGGAGAAAATTCGTAATATTGGGCTATACGGGCTGCCTGCACTGTTTTGGCCATATCTTGAGTTCCAGAAGTCAGAATTTGACGATCTTACTGTCCACGCGAATCTTGTGGAATTTTCTTTAATTTAGAGGTGGTCCAGTAAGCAAAATCCAACTGGAAGAGCCCAGAAACAGAGGAGAAAAAGAAGTGACGAATTTTAATTAAGGAATCCTATTCAGTTATGGAATCCTACTTGTAATTGATTTAGAGTATTAAAATACTTTTATTGGGCAAGACTTTTAGAGCCTATATAAACACATCTAGGGTATTATTTTATAGGGGGATACATACGTGCTCCTACTCTTAGGAGCTAGGGTTTTGGAGAGGAGACCATGAATTTCATTCTTGTGACAGGATTGATGATTGCAGGTTTTCTTATCTGAATTTCTTCTCAATTCTTATTAGTTTAATTATGTTTTCTTGTTTTACTAGTTGTTTTACTTGTTTAATTATTAGTGAGTAGTTATTTCTAGGGCTAAAAGGGAAGCCATGTTTGCACTAATATTGGCATGATTTTCATAGTGGTTTGATTGGTTATGGTTAATTCTGATTGATATGTTTTAATCATTAATTTGTGTAATCGGCCGATATCATGGATTAATTATATGCAAATAGGGGTATGGATCGAGAGATTTACTTACTAGAGGCACACATACGATTAGCAGAATTGAATTTGAGTGCGAGAGCATCATTGGATTTCTGAGAGCGTTAATGCTTGGAAAAGATTAACTTGACTCTAATTACCTGATTGATTGAATTACTAAAAGTGGTTAATTGTGTTGAATGTTTCGAGAGTGTTAATGCTTGAGAGAGATTAACATACTCTAGTTATAGGATCACATTGATTGCTTTAGCTTAAGAGCCAATTGTGTAAACATGGTGGACCTGATTGCCCTAGGTTTTAAATAATTTGTTTATCATCTGTTTAATTAGTGTTAATTTAGTTTAATTAGTTAATTAATAATTTCACATATTCGTTTGACCCTTGAAACAATTAGCGATAACTGAAAAGGAATTAGTAGAACCTGTCTCCTTGTGGATTCGACCCGCTTGCCATCTGTACTAGCAATAGACACCGTGCGCTTGCGGTTAGGTATAATTTGACACATCAAGTTTTTGGCGCCGCTGCCGGGGAGACAGCGAGTTTCTATTGATTTTAATTTAGTTGTTTAGATTGTTTCCATTGTCTCGTTGGAACCTTTGTTCCAATTGAGGCAGATTTTACGTTTTCTTGGCTTTGTTGAGAGTTTACAGGTTTGCAATGGGTGAAGTTGATACTTTTGCACTACTCTCTTCCATGTTGGAGGCACGCACTCAAGAAATTGCTTCATTCAACCCTACAGAGCCCATTATGCGTCCAATGAGTATCAATGAGATGTCCCAAGTGGCCCCTAAAACTTACAACTTCTGTCCAATTTGTGGTGTCCAGGGTCATTATGGTTTGGAATGCTATTACAATGTCTATAATTCTCAGAGTGCTCAGTTGGGACAAATGAATTCTTTTGAAGAAGGATATGGGTACAATCAGTATTCAAACACTTTTGATCAAGAATGCGTGAATCAACCAGATTTCTACTACCAGGACAATGGTGCTCAAAATTTTTCATATCATAATCAGCAACAGTTTGAGCAACAATATTATCAGTCATATGAGCAGCCGCCACAGCAAGAATATCAATATCCTCCTCTACAAGAATATCTACATGTTTCTCAACCCAGTGTAGATGTGCAAGCTGATCAGACAAATGAGATGTGGGATATCTTGAATAAACTGCTAAAGAGTACTGAAGAACAAGCCGAGAAGATCAAAGGATTAGAAACTCAAAGTTTGGCGATTGAATCTCAAATTGCAAAGTTGGCTAACTCTTCTACTACAGGGCAGCTCGACTATTTACCATCATCATCTATCCAATCCGAAGAGGACCTGATTGCTATCAATCTCACAAGCGATCAGGAATATGATAGTTTCTCCATGTATGTTGATGATGAAGCCATTGATAAAGAGAAGGAGCATGCCACCGATGACGAGATCAATGATGTTGTTGCTACCAAGGACAATGTGACTGATGATGAGGCTACAAAGGAAAGCAATACAGAGATGGTTGTTGTTTCTCTTCCACAACCTGTGCCTAAGCTACCATGTATTGATAAATTTGCTCTCGATCTAGCCTCTACTTACAAGGCTTCTTTGCTCAAGACTACCTATTTCAAGGTTGATGTGATAACAAATATTGTCCAAGATGATATTTCTCAAATTCTGGTTGAGGATCCATACAAAGTGGCTCATACGTTTGTAGCTCGAGAAGAGGGAGAAGATGGAAGTGTCGGCTTAATCTTTGATGTGATAAGCCAAGATATCCGAATGGCTCCAGTGAAAGTGAGGAGTGAAGAAAAGCCACCACCAGAACCTCCACCTTATGTCAAGGGAGTTCAATATTTTCGTGGTGTTGAATTTTATCGCTGTTTTATCACAAAGTTTTCCAAAACTGCACAAGCACTCTCTCTATTGCTTATTAATGACATATTTTATTTTACTGATGCTTGTTTGGAGACTTTCTGCAGGATAAAGACAACCACTAACACTCTTGATACTTTTTGTGGTGGCAAGTTTATGATCGAGAAAGTGGATATTACGCCTTTACCGGAGTATTTTTGAGGAGGTCAAGCTAATGACTCTAAATAAGCGCTGCTTGGGAGGCAACCCAAGATTTTATTGGAGGATCGGTGCACTTCATGCTTTTGCATAGGGGAGTACTTCTTTCCTTCTCTTTCATATATAGTAGAATTGCTTAGTTATTTGTTCAACCCAAGCCTTGTTGTGTTCCTTCATCTCATTCTTTAAAAAAAAAAAAAAATTTGTTGTTCTCTTAAAAAAAAAAAAAAAATCGAAAAAATAAAAAAAAAATCGAATTTTTGAGCTCTGTAACGCAGGCTGCGCCTGCGTTACTGCTCCTTCCGCAGTCCGCCCCCTGTGTAACGCAGGCTGCGCCTGCGTTACTGTCCTTGGCGCAGCTTGCCACCCTGTTGCGCAATCTGCCCCTGCGCATCTGATCTGAGCGCTGTTTGCGCCACCCGCGCGCGCCTTGCGCGTGAACCAGATTTGTCAGAAATTTTTCAGCGTGTTGTTCCTGTTAAAAAACTTGATGTGTCAAATTATACCTAACCGCAAGCGCACGGTGTCTATTGCTAGTACAGATGGCAAGCGGGTCGAATCCACAAGGAGACAGGTTCTACTAATTCCTTTTCAGTTATCGCTAATTGTTTCAAGGGTCAAACGAATATGTGAAATTATTAATTAACTAATTAAACTAAATTAACACTAATTAAACAGATGATAAACAAATTATTTAAAACCTAGGGCAATCAGGTCCACCATGTTTACACAATTGGCTCTTAAGCTAAAGCAATCAATGTGATCCTATAACTAGAGTATGTTAATCTCTCTCAAGCATTAACACTCTCGAAACATTCAACACAATTAACCACTTTTAGTAATTCAATCAATCAGGTAATTAGAGTCAAGTTAATCTTTTCCAAGCATTAACGCTCTCAGAAATCCAATGATGCTCTCGCACTCAAATTCAATTCTGCTAATCGTATGTGTGCCTCTAGTAAGTAAATCTCTCGATCCATACCCCTATTTGCATATAATTAATCCATGATATCGGCCGATTACACAAATTAATGATTAAAACATATCAATCAGAATTAACCATAACCAATCAAACCACTATGAAAATCATGCCAATATTAGTGCAAACATGGCTTCCCTTTTAGCCCTAGAAATAACTACTCACTAATAATTAAACAAGTAAAACAACTAGTAAAACAAGAAAACATAATTAAACTAATAAGAATTGAGAAGAAATTCAGATAAGAAAACCTGCAATCATCAATCCTGTCACAAGAATGAAATTCATGGTCTCCTCTCCAAAACCCTAGCTCCTAAGAGTAGGAGCACGTATGTATCCCCCTATAAAATAATACCCTAGATGTGTTTATATAGGCTCTAAAAGTCTTGCCCAATAAAAGTATTTTAATACTCTAAATCAATTACAAGTAGGATTCCATAACTGAATAGGATTCCTTAATTAAAATTCGTCACTTCTTTTTCTCCTCTGTTTCTGGGCTCTTCCAGTTGGATTTTGCTTACTGGACCACCTCTAAATTAAAGAAAATTCCACAAGCTTCGCGTGGACAGTAAGATCGTCAAATTCTGACTTCTGGAACTCAAGATATGGCCAAAACAGTGCAGGCAGCCCGTATAGCCCAATATTACGAATTTTCTCCTATTTTATCTCCAAAATAGCTCTTTTTGCTCCAAATCCTTCCAAGTCATGAATTCTTTATTTCCTACGATAAAACAATAAAATCTATTAAATAAAAATCCAAATCAATGCAAAACACAATAAATATGAGAATAAAATCATCTAAAATATATATAAAAATATACTCTATCAAACATCCCCACACTTAGCATTTGCACGTCCTCGGGCAAATAAGTGAAATAAAAACTAAGTCCTAACAAACATCACTTTCGTAGATGACACGATTGCATTGAGCATATGCAACAAGCCGTTAAACCCCTAGGCAGCCCTAGTAGGACGAGTGTTGTCTCGTGAGGGTTTATAGTGAATGTACCCACAAAATTCATCCAACCATGCAAAAGATCAATGCTAACACAACACCACACACACAAGTCCTCTCATGCCACATCAACTTAAGAATCAAAGTAAACATACGATGTCTTAGTGTCGAAAGTGCAAGTATTCACGTAGTCTACTCAACCAACATGCAGAAGGTCATAAAAATTCATGTCAAGTGTAAAAATCGTTGGTAATCATGCTAAGCCCACAAGAAATACATCTTTAAGTCTAAACCCTGGGATCTCCTATGCCAAAACAAGTAATAACTCACCTTTCACTCAAAAACGAATATTCACTCAAGAACAAGGTTAAGTGTATCACTCAATTCCAACAAAATCATAAACACAACTTGACACTCGCAATCAATCTCACTCTCAACACAACATACATCACTGATGACAATCAAAAGGTCTTTATTCAGGTTGTAACGTGGGCTAGGGACCAGGTATGTCAAGAAAGCTAAAGAAGGTTAAGTCAAAAGCTAGTACCCAACAATATAATTCATTCCATTCCCTTTCTATTAAAACAAATACTTCCCCACACTTGGATTTTTCAATAATCCTTACATAATAACTTGACTAGTCGAATGAAGAAGGATCATACAAACATAAAAATGCTCTCAAATTTATTTTTTTCTTTTTTTTTCTCTTTTTTCTAAGTTTTTTTTTTTCTCTTTTTTTTCTTTTTTTTTTAGAGAGCTAAAGATTAAACACAATGATCCATAGATATTATTATGAATTTCGACTAGCAAGCATCAACCCAAAATTAATATTCCCCAAAAGTATGATCATCAATAACCCCCCTTTTATGAACACCTTATTACTCCCTTAAGCACGATACTAGCCTTTGACAATTTAGGTTCAAATTTAATGTAAGGCCAATAGAATAAAAAGGATAATGGCAAGTAATGTGGTGTGTCACCGAAAGAATAGGATTAGGCTCAAAGGGTTAACTAATTGATCATGTATAAAAGGTATGGAAATATGGGAAATGCGAGGTTAAACCTAAGTGCCTTTATCATCTCATCATCAAGTAATGTCATGCATTTCAAGAAAGATCTCAAGTAAGTGCTAGCAATGTAAACAACATGTGGACACTCAAGCAAACGAAAAATCATGCAAAAGATATGCATATAGGCTCAAAACTCACTTGGTGTGACAAAACATAATCAATCCCAGGTAACAAGACTCTGTAACGCATCTACTTGTACTCAAAGCATGTAAACCAAGTCATCTTGCACATATTCATGTCATTCTAATCACTTACAACATCCAATTAAGTCTACCAGCTTCAACTTGCTAGTGTAAGTGTGTGCACAAGAACAAAGCACGTCACTTCTCATACAAAAGCGTCAATAAACACAAGAATTCTACGCATGCATGGGTGTATCAAGCAAAATACAACAACTAATCAAATTGCATGGCTAGAATTATTTTTGGTATTTTTAATTTTTTTTTGGATTTTTTTTTTAAACAAGTAATACACTACGTTGAGAACACCTCCCCACACTTAAGCGGTTCATTGTCCCCAATGAACAAGATACAAAACTACAATTAAAAACAAAATAAAACTACACTAAAAAGAAAAGAAAGAAAACTCCCCTGGAATCAAGGTGTCGGGTGTAAAAACCATCCCTCATGTGCTTAGGAGCCATAATAACCAAAACTGCATTCAACAATAGCTTCACCAACAACCACCAAGAAATATCCTACCAAAAACCACCAAGCAATATCACACCAAAAATACCCAATTAACAAGAATATTACAAAACCCCCAATTTACAAGAACACAAATTCGTAATAAAAAAAATTAGAGAAGAAAAATCCCAACTACGAATCAAAGAGGTGAACTTGTACTAATTTTCCCCCAAACTTGAATTTTTTTAGAGATGTAGAGGAAGAAAATAATAAATTGGGTGCGTATGTATGGGTATATATAGACAATGGAGTGATAGGATGAATATAAAAATTTTAATGTGAAAAGAAAAAAAAAATTGGGTGGAATTTGGAATTTAATATAGGATAGAAAAGGATTTAGGGATAAAAAAAAAATAATAAAATAATAAAATAAAATAATAGTAATAATAATAATAATAATAATAATAATAATAATAATAATAATAATAATAATAATAATAAATAAATATGAATTAGAATAGAAATAGGTTTAGAGATTTGAAGAAAAGATGGGGGGGGGTTTTGGAATTTAAATAGGAAAAGAATTAGGGAGAATGGGGTATAAATAGAATGTGGTAGAAAAGAATTTTTTTTTCTATAAAACAACAACAACAGGTGATCATAGTCACAAATAGTTTGTAAAATCAGAGTCTAAGGTTGACTCTGCAACAGGTAAAATAAAGGCAAAATCTTCAAAGCCTGTTATTTCTAAATCTAATAAGAAAGGATCCAATCAAAGTTGGGTCCTAAAAAATTCTAACTAGTTACTTTTTGTTTGCAGGGCACAGGAAAGAAGCATTCAATTATCTTGGACAGTGGATGCTCTGGACATATGACTGGAAAGAAGTCCCTGCTTACAAAGTTTGAGAGAAAAGTTGGCCCAGTAATATCTTTTGGAGATGGCAACAAAGGAGAAACTCTGGGATATGGCTCAATTGTTTTGGGGAATGTCATCATAGAAAATGTAGCACTGGTTGAAGGCTTGAAACATACTCTTTTAAGCATAAGTCATATAATGCCTTAGAAATTTCGTATTTATATATATTATTATTTAATACTAGATGTGGATTATATGGTGTGATTTTTTTTTAAGTTTAAATGTATGTGACCTCATGTTTACATGGTTATATGGTGATTTATACGTGAAATGTGAGTCCATGTATTTTTATTTGAATTTTTGTGATTAAAATCTATTGAAATAATGTATTACTGATCTTATGAGAATTTTATAAAATCATTGGAGTGGATAAAATCGCGAAATCTTTTGTGTTATTATCTTTATGATATTATTTAGTTTTTAAAATTATTGGGTGAATTATTTTGAGTGTTTAAGTATTTTAAAATGATTTCAAGAGTTTTATTGCATTTAAAGGATCAAAACTATTTAATTCATTTTTTTTATCCTAAAAAAAAAATATTTTAAAAATATGGGGAGATAGATAATCTCATTTTTTATATATAAAAAAAAAGAATAAAAATAATTTGAGATTTTTCTAACTTTTATATATTTAAATTTTGTTTTATAAAGTGGATTAATTTGTTTTGTTTTCAGAAATTTAATTTGTAAATATTAGAATTCTCTTATTTCCCTTGAAATTCCAAAATTTACAGAACTTTCCCAATTCATTATCTAGTCGATTCTTTGGAGAATTCTCTCGAAGCCTCTCCTCTCTTCATCCCTAATCTCTCTAATCTCTCGCCTGTTCCTCTCTCTAATTTCTCCCGTAATTGTTCTTTGTCCCTCACTTCCTTTTCCTTTCTTTTCGAACTAGTAAAACGTGAGTTGTATATGTATGCTGGTGTGTGTATATTGTGTGCAGCTGTGTGCAGAGGTCGAGTCTCTCTCGTTACCCTCAGTTCTCCTTCGCCTTTGTAAGCTTTAATTCGAGCTTATTTAAATGATTCTTGTACAAAATGATCTCTCCTCTGATTGTCCTGCTAGTGTGTTGCTATGTTGATGTGCTCCGTATGTGTATAGTCGCGTAAGTATGTGTTCATAGGCAGTGTATGAGGGTGCGTGGGATAGCTGCTGTGGGGTGTATGTGATTACAGTGCGTGTGTATTGTTGTAGCTGCGATGTGATTTCAACGAAAGTGTTATAGTGGGTATGCCAAGCTTTGAGTGGGTCGATTGGGTTTAAAGGGTGGAGTCGATCGAATACGGTTGGGTGTGATTGTGAGGTTGATAGTACGGTGAGGAAGCCTAAGGAAATTGTACGGGTTTCTTTCAATTGTTTTGGTGAAATTTTGGAGTGGTCCGAGAATTGGTTGGACCCACTGGATTGTCACAGTTTTCGGTCGAGTTTTGATAACGGAGATGTTGGTTATGAACTGAGCTGGTGCAGCGAGTAAAGCTTAAAGTTAGTAGTAAGGGGTGTAGTTGTTTAGGATGAAACTGTTTGATTATTGTTAAAAATTGGGCTGTTGGAAATCGATGGGAAGTGTAATGATTAAGAGCAGAGTATGTTGGGGTGTTTGGATTTTGTGCGTGGCTGAAGTAGCTGTTACAGATGTTGGAAGGGGTATTGTTGTTGATGGTATTGCAGATTATGTGAGGGTACAGTTGAGTGCAGGGGAGGACAGGGAACCTTCGATGAAGCCGAGAGCTGGGTCTGCATGTGTTTATTTGACTGAACCTTGGAGTGTTAGTAAGTTTGTGGGATGGCAGAATATACAGAAGGGTATTGATTACATAAGAGCAACGACTAAACTTCATGTTTTTACAACAGTTCAGGGGTGACATTGGTGTGTGATGTGTTCATATACAAGTTATGGTTGTTTAAACGTAAAATGTGATATAACTTGGTTGACTTAGCATAATTCTAGTTGTTAAAATATATTGTGGTTATTGTTTGATCAAGGTATATGCGTTAAAATTTGAGATTTATATACTCAGTGTTTAGTAAATATAAGCAAGTAGGTATCTTGTATGGTCAGTAGTGGCATCTTATGTGTGTATAAGTGGTATCATTTGGATTGTTAGCCAATGATGTCAAAACTAGAGTCATGAATAAATTGTAACTCATAAATGTGTAAAGTGTTGTTCGATTTTGTGGTTGTGTCATTAAGTATTAGAATTTTAGTCGGTGATATGTACAGGGAAATTATGTTGTACTTGCTGCTTGTTTGTGTCGGTTAAATTTGACCAGGTATATTATATTATGAAGGAGATGCTATTCAATTTTTGTCAGAATTATATTTTAAATTTTATAGTAAATTTGATAAAAATTATTTGTGAACCAATGTGTATATGTGAGATAATATATATAGAAACAAGTTGATATTGTATTCTAAGTGCTTATGTTGGTTATTTTATTTTATTACATTATTTTGTGAGTATAATCAAGATGTGATATACGTGTTATGTTATGTTGTAAATCATAATAGGACACGATTGGGTAGAATTGAGTTAGACGGTTAATAATTATAGTGGATTGAAGTAGTGCTTTACCTTTATATAGGTACCAGTAAAAGGCCGATTTAGAGCCAATGTATGTAAAGGTGGGAATTCTGAGGATCGAGTTATTCAGCGAAGTAGACGAGTGTGTGCATGTAGAAGCTGACTAGTGATACGGAAAGAGGAATGGATGACTAAGTACACAGTCAGCCAATAAGAAATAGAGACTGATGTACAATGAGTAAAGAATCGAGATGTTGGAATTGGAAACTGCTTGTATTGAGGCAAGTTTACTATCCTTCACTTATCGTTCAAGTGATGTGAACCCTTATGTTGTATTTATATGTCCTTTCGAATCCTTTCTTACAAGTATTATACTTTTCATATTTATTGGAACGATATGAATCTGTCCTTATTAATTGTGAAGTTTTCTTCCAAATCATTTCGCTAGAGTCTATACCCCTTACTTTTGTTACAAGTGGTATTTTTTCTCAACTAGTATTCAAAGTTATTTTCAAACTATCTTACCATTGTTGATTCTCTCCACCTATCATTCAGGTGTTGATTCTTTTATAATTATTTTAAATAATATTTCTTTTAAATAATTAATTCAAATCTTTATTAATGTTTCAATACTTGATATTTTATCGGATTCCTCAATACCTATCGTTCAGGTGTTGACTCTTTTGAGATTATTTTATACAAATATTCCTCAGTTTTATTAATATTCTATTTCGTGGTATTTTACCGAATTCCTCAGTCGCGTACTAGTTTATCCTCTTCAAAATTATTTAAGTGATATTTTTTTTAAACAGAGGAAATCCAAGACTTTAGAAAAATCTTTTAATATAATTCCTGAATAAGATTTATGATTTTCCCTCAATAAATATTCTTTCAAGGAATGTGTTCTTCATACTAATTTGACATTGATCATCCGGTAATTATTTTTGCAAGTAAACCATTTCACTTATCTTTCAAGTGAACCATGCTTATCATAACTTGAACTTTATATCAGTCAGACCTGTTGTTGAAATTATTCTCCATTTAAATTTTGATAAGTATGAATATCTGTGTATCCTGTCCCAAATCATAAAAATTGAGCTTGTTAATTCTTTTTGGTAATATAATCTGAACCAATACCCTTATATATCGAACTTGTCGATATCTAGGTCAGAAATTGTTAGACCTCACTTCTTTTTGAGATTTGAGTTGTTGACCTGGAACGTGAGTTTCCAGGGTGTTTGGCGGATTGAGGTGGTCGATTGTTCCGACACCTGGTAGTCAGTTATAGGATTGGACTGTTGTTTTTTTTTTAAAATGTGGACCGTGAAGGTCGGACCGTGAAGGTCAGAAATAATTAAGGCCAATGTGTGCCATGGATCCAATTAAGGACATTGCTGTGTGCGTTTGTCCGGGGTTAGTGCGTGACTGATCAGCAGCCTAACCTTATTGATGTTTTTTTTTATAAAATGCATAATAGTCCAATTCTATTCCATTTCCTGATTTAAATAAATGGCATATCCCTGTAGCTTTTGAGCATTTAAATTGTTGATTATTATTCCCTATCAGAACTTTTATCGGTTCTTATTGTGATACACCCCATTCCAGTGAAGCAATGTTGGTCCCTCGTGATAATAAAGATATTTGATTTAGTTGATACTTTTCAAAGCATATGATAATTCTACCTGATTTTCAGAACTTATAATTGTTGTTGATATTGCTATCACTATATATACTTGCTGAGCGTTCTTTGGCTCACTCTTGCTGGTTTTACCTTCCCTTTCAGTTAGGGTTAAAGAGTTGGATACATGCGCATTATAAGTCATATGGGAGCGATAAGGCATTCTTTAGAAGCTAGATACAGAGCCAGCGGGCATATGCTAAATTGGCTTGCGTTATGGTTTAGAAGGTATAAAGGTTTGAAATTTGACTTTGAGATAGAAGTTGTAATAATTATTGTAGTATAGATTCTTGTTTCATACCATAACTTGGAAGCGATCCTCGGTGAGGAATCGTTGGAGTATTAAGTTTTATTTGTAAGTTGATTGGAATTTTGGTTTGGGTTGTAATACAGGTGGATAGTCCGATTTACAAATACTTCATGCCAAAATTTTCTAAAATTCCCCTGTATCAAAGTCTATTTTATTATAAAAAGTATATTTTCAGAAATGGGGAAGTCGGGGCGTTACAGGTTGGTATCAGAGCAACAGGTTATGGTCACTGAAACAAGTTAGGATGATTAGGTATACATATTTAAGTGGGACATTAGATGGAACGATTTAGGATAAGATTTGCCTTAGGATATTAGGATAACGGATGCGACGTTAGTTAGTATTTCGACATATCGCGCGAGCCAGAATTCGATTCATTCGAAGGTACAACTTTGGACGAGGCAGTTGATTCGGCGCCGCCTACGTTAAATAGACGACCGGAGTTACCAGCTTGGAGGATGCGATGTGTAGACCTTCGTGTATGTTCTAGAATTTCTTTTGCAACTTTAGTTACTCCGTGAATGATATAGAAAGTGCGTAAGGACGGTAAACAAGATGCGAAATGCGAAACCTGGCATAGGTTGGAAGAATGGCGTGGTTATTCATTACCAACCATTGATTTCATTTAATTTATTGATTAAGGAGATTAAACCTTTCTTTCTGTTTCTTCTTATTTTGATAGTACCCCATCACCTTTGATAATCAATTATACTTCAATTGATGACGAATGTTTCAGATTTATTTAAACGCATTCCTCTTTTTCAGAGATACCTCTATTTTCCAGGGGATCACTTGATTCAACATGACGCATATAAAATTATTGAGACCCTTGAATTCTTTTTGTTTCTCTCTGAATACTTAACCTTCTTTATTCTAACTGGGATGAACAACCCTATGTATGTAGGGGATTCAGGGACATCTTATCTATGTGGTAGGAGTCTGGTGGGACGC
Organism: Kitagawia praeruptora; assembly: GCA_037693485.1. Classification (NCBI taxonomy): domain Eukaryota; kingdom Viridiplantae; phylum Streptophyta; class Magnoliopsida; order Apiales; family Apiaceae; genus Kitagawia; species Kitagawia praeruptora. The sequence goes on along the minus strand of CM075352.1, from coordinate 170,607,747 downwards.
CACTGATTGTGTTTGTCATGAAAGTACTGAAGGTTGGCCACCTTTTTGTACTATGGCGGTGGACCTAAGTGACAAATGCAACCAGAAAATAGTTCAATGACCATATTGATCTCTCGGTTAAATCCTTTTTCAAACAAAACTATATTCATATATGTTAAAACTTGTCTATTCTGTTGATCCCTTCCATTATAAACCTTTGTGATTTCTAAAATTTTTTCGATGATTGAAAGCAGTAAAAATGAAGATGATGAAATTTTGAGTGGTCCAAGCTATATTTACGTCGAAGGAAAATTGGATGAGCAGGTTTGAGATTTGAGGTTAAAGCAGAGATTGAATATCAAGTTAGATTAATCAGTGGATTGACAACACACGTACAAGATTCGATAATGCGGAGAAACTGATTATGGTTGAGGAATAGCTGATAAGGACATGGAATGATAATTGTGTTAAAGTCAAAAATAGAGTGATGAATGATATAGTTGGTATGTGAGAGTCATGTTGAGGAAAGATTGTCGAGGAACATTTGCTTATCGCGTATTTCACTTTGGATATGGAAACGGGAATATTATGAGGTTTTAAATGTTTTGAGACCAATTGTGGATATAGAAATTTTAGAATCGAAATTGAAAATTTAATCGAAGCAAAGTCAAGCTAGACATATTGTTTTATAAACTATTAAATTAAACTCGGGATAAAGGAGAAAAGGGATTGTGTTGGAGATAGTATTTAGATGAGCATAGTTCGAAGGATTACGAATATTAAGAATAAGGAGAGCTGATCAGGACGGAAGAAGACACTAAGAAAAGGAAGACGGGGAACCAAGAAATTTTCAAGAATGGTGTTAATAGAAGATGTGAAATTTGGCTGTAAAGGAATATAAGATCTAAGAGATTTTGGAAACCAGAATAAGGAGGCAAGATAAATATCTATAGGATATGAATTACTGAGACTAACAGGACCACCATTATCGGAAGGTAAGATTTTAAGAGGAAGTCTACTTTAATTGTACCAAGAATAATATTAAAGGCTGTAATTGTAAGCAGAAAGAACATTATGGTGAGAAGTGACAGAATTAGAAACTAGAAGTTCAATATGATTATAAATGACGATATGAAGAATGTGAATGTGATGGCAGTTAAAAAAAAAGCTGAGGGTGAGTTAGGATTGGATTGTATGGTTAACCATAAAGTATAGGCAAGGTGTGAGGATAAGAAGGTGAAATTATGATTTTCAAGAGATATGTAAGTTGTCTTTCAAGTCAGAAAGTGGAAAAAGAAGTTTTAATGGTTAAGCATACTAAGAGGTTATTATAAAAAGATTTTAAGGTTAATTTATATATGTATGAGATATCAATAAAGAGATAATTAAAGTGAAGCTTATTTCAGTGGTCAAGATCTATCGGATATGTGACTTAATGAATTACCAAGAGTATCACCAGACAGAGATATAAAGTTGATTAATTAATTACAACCAGGAATGTAATCAGTTTCGAGGATTCAAGATCGGAAGACATAGTAAGATATTTAAGGATATAGGAAGAGCACACATAAGGTTTTTAAGTATGAACTTTGGTATTGGAAGAAGTATAAATTTTCAGGATACGACGAAAAGACCGTAGTGAAGGCCGTGACGACGAAGCAGTAATGAATCGGGAAAGACCTATGATGCCAGTAGAGATCAACAACTGTGAAGGGTCGGCTAGGGATTTTCGAAGGTTGTCAAAGACTTAACCAAGATAGCTACAATAGTGGACAAGCTTACAAATCAAACGAAGGGATAAAGGTGGAGAAAGCTTTCAGGAGTCAAGGAAGAGATTGAACATCGTCCCAGTGTCAAAGCAACCTGATGAACAAGGAAATGATGAATAAGTTTATAATGCTTAAGGAAATGTTCAAAGAGTTTAAGAAGTTAGAGTTAGAGAATTTGAATGTTTAGATTGTTGAAAAAGAGATGATCTATACCGTGACGTTTTAACATGGGTTATTAAAGGAAATGTGGCATTACTAAAATGACATGATGAATCAGAATGTGAAGAAGTTGACTGTAGAAGAATGGAATAGTTCAAGGAAATGATTGGGAGACGTGAATTTTACTTCATTTATTTAATTATTGGTGAATGTTGCGGTTATTATGTGCAGAGTTTAAACTTGAGGAATTGTAGTGTATATAGAGTAGTGTTCCGGAAGTTGATTTTCTTGCGGATTTGATACGGTGAAGTTTTGAAGGTAGTAAATTAATTATTGGTAATGTATACTTGAGTTTGCGCATGTTAAGTTAAGTTGATTTTATCAAATGTTAGAGTTGCTAGAGCTTAATTGGATTGAAAGTTTGATTTATGAATGGCATTGGAAGGTTGTGACCCCGGGATAGTTGTATTGCGAATTAGATATATATGTTTCAAGGTAAATGATTATTAGTTTCAAAAAGGTTACTCGGTAAAACAATGAGATTAAGGATGGATAGAAGTTTTCCAGTTATTCCCTCTTCGAGTAACATTGTACGTGAAAGAGGAGTCAGAATGATTGAGGGATTTCTTGAGATTCTTTTTCTCAAAAGTTTTATTTGGGGCAATTTGAATTTTTGAGTAGGAGCGTGGAAGTAGTATCAATTGTTTTAGTCGCGTGGATTTCGTTTTAAAGATTATTTATTCATCTGTTTGCTTCAAGTCAAGGTAGATTTCTTCGCTTATATGTTGCTGCAAATCAAGGCAGGTTTTGTTTTAGTAGTTATATGAATAAATTGTTTACGGATGATTGGGTTAATACTTGAGGCGTTGTGTACAGGGTATAGTCCATTATACGAATGGGTCATGTCCGATTTTCGGTAGACCAGGATCGTCACGTACGAGTGATAAGTATCTAGAATTAACGAGACATGTAAACTAAAGGTTTAAGTTCATGTTGGAATCTGCGGGCTTACAAGATGAGCCTAGCGAGATATGAAATGATATAAAGGAATTCTAGGATGGAAGAAATGACTTGGAAATTGAAAGAGAAATGGTTGAGTAATACTGTCATTACATTTTCTTAAGATTGATTCTGAGGACAGAATCCTGTTAAGTGGGGAAGGATATAACGCCTTAGAAATTTCGTATTTATATATATTATTATTTAATACTAGATGTGGATTATATGGTGTGATTTTTTTTTTAAGTTTAAATGTATGTGACCTCATGTTTACATGGTTATATGGTGATTTATACGTGAAATGTGAGTCCATGTATTTTTATTTGAATTTTTGTGATTAAAATCTATTGAAATAATGTATTACTGATCTTATGAGAATTTTATAAAATCATTGGAGTGGATAAAATCGCGAAATCTTTTGTGTTATTATGTTTATGATATTATTTAGTTTTTAAAATTATTGGGTGAATTATTTTGAGTGTTTAAGTATTTTAAAATGATTTCAAGAGTTTTATTGCATTTAAAGGATCAAAACTATTTAATTCATTTTTTTTATCCTAAAAAAAAAAATATTTTAAAAATATGGGGAGATAGATAATCTCATTTTTTATATATAAAAAAAAGAATAAAAATGATTTGAGATTTTTCTAACTTTTATATATTTAAATTTTGTTTTATAAAGTGGATTAATTTGTTTTGTTTTCAGAAATTTAATTTGTAAATATTAGAATTCTCTTATTTCCCTTGAAATTCCAAAATTTACAGAACTTTCCCAATTCATTATCTAGTCGATTCTTTGGAGAATTCTCTCGAAGCCTCTCCTCTCTTCATCCCTAATCTCTCTAATCTCTCGCCTGTTCCTCTCTCTAATTTCTCCCGTAATTGTTCTTTGTCCCTCACTTCCTTTTCCTTTCTTTTCGAACTAGTAAAACGTGAGTTGTATATGTATGCTGGTGTGTGTATATTGTGTGCAGCTGTGTGCAGAGGTCGAGTCTCTCTCGTTACCCTCAGTTCTCCTTCGCCTTTGTAAGCTTTAATTCGAGCTTATTTAAATGATTCTTGTACAAAATGATCTCTCCTCTGATTGTCCTGCTAGTGTGTTGCTGTGTTGATGTGCTCCGTATGTGTATAGTCGCGTAAGTATGTGTTCATAGGCAGTGTATGAGGGTGCGTGGGATAGCTGCTGTGGGGTGTATGTGATTACAGTGCGTGTGTATTGTTGTAGCTGCGATGTGATTTCAACGAAAGTGTTATAGTGGGTATGCCAAGCTTTGAGTGGGTCGATTGGGTTTAAAGGGTGGAGTCGATCGAATACGGTTGGGTGTGATTGTGAGGTTGATAGTACGGTGAGGAAGCCTAAGGAAATTGTACGGGTTTCTTTCAATTGTTTTGGTGAAATTTTGGAGTGGTCCGAGAATTGGTTGGACCCACTGGATTGTCACAGTTTTCGGTCGAGTTTTGATAACGGAGATGTTGGTTATGAACTGAGCTGGTGCAGCGAGTAAAGCTTAAAGTTAGTAGTAAGGGGTGTAGTTGTTTAGGATGAAACTGTTTGATTATTGTTAAAAATTGGGCTGTTGGAAATCGATGGGAAGTGTAATGATTAAGAGCAGAGTATGTTGGGGTGTTTGGATTTTGTGCGTGGCTGAAGTAGCTGTTACAGATGTTGGAAGGGGTATTGTTGTTGATGGTATTGCAGATTATGTGAGGGTACAGTTGAGTGCAGGGGAGGACAGGGAACCTTCGATGAAGCCGAGAGCTGGGTCTGCATGTGTTTATTTGACTGAACCTTGGAGTGTTAGTAAGTTTGTGGGATGGCAGAATATACAGAAGGGTATTGATTACATAAGAGCAACGACTAAACTTCATGTTTTTACAACAGTTCAGGGGTGACATTGGTGTGTGATGTGTTCATATACAAGTTATGGTTGTTTAAACGTAAAATGTGATATAACTTGGTTGACTTAGCATAATTCTAGTTGTTAAAATATATTGTGGTTATTGTTTGATCAAGGTATATGCGTTAAAATTTGAGATTTATATACTCAGTGTTTAGTAAATATAAGCAAGTAGGTATCTTGTATGGTCAGTAGTGGCATCTTATGTGTGTATAAGTGGTATCATTTGGATTGTTAGCCAATGATGTCAAAACTAGAGTCATGAATAAATTGTAACTCATAAATGTGTAAAGTGTTGTTCGATTTTGTGGTTGTGTCATTAAGTATTAGAATTTTAGTCGGTGATATGTACAGGGAAATTATGTTGTACTTGCTGCTTGTTTGTGTCGGTTAAATTTGACCAGGTATATTATATTATGAAGGAGATGCTATTCAATTTTTGTCAGAATTATATTTTAAATTTTATAGTAAATTTGATAAAAATTATTTGTGAACCAATGTGTATATGTGAGATAATATATATAGAAACAAGTTGATATTGTATTCTAAGTGCTTATGTTGGTTATTTTATTTTATTACATTATTTTGTGAGTATAATCAAGATGTGATATACGTGTTATGTTATGTTGTAAATCATAATAGGACACGATTGGGTAGAATTGAGTTAGACGGTTAATAATTATAGTGGATTGAAGTAGTGCTTTACCTTTATATAGGTACCAGTAAAAGGCCGATTTAGAGCCAATGTATGTAAAGGTGGGAATTCTGAGGATCGAGTTATTCAGCGAAGTAGACGAGTGTGTGCATGTAGAAGCTGAATAGTGATACGGAAAGAGGAATGGATGACTAAGTACACAGTCAGCCAATAAGAAATAGAGACTGATGTACAATGAGTAAAGAATCGAGATGTTGGAATTGGAAACTGCTTGTATTGAGGCAAGTTTACTATCCTTCACTTATCGTTCAAGTGATGTGAACCCTTATGTTGTATTTATATGTCCTTTCGAATCCTTTCTTGCAAGTATTATACTTTTCATATTTATTGGAACGATATGAATCTGTCCTTATTAATTGTGAAGTTTTCTTCCAAATCATTTCGCTAGAGTCTATACCCCTTACTTTTGTTACAAGTGGTATTTTTTCTCAACTAGTATTCAAAGTTATTTTCAAACTATCTTACCATTGTTGATTCTCTCCACCTATCATTCAGGTGTTGATTCTTTTATAATTATTTTAAATAATATTTCTTTTAAATAATTAATTCAAATCTTTATTAATGTTTCAATACTTGATATTTTATCGGATTCCTCAATACCTATCGTTCAGGTGTTGACTCTTTTGAGATTATTTTATACAAATATTCCTCAGTTTTATTAATATTCTATTTCGTGGTATTTTACCGAATTCCTCAGTCGCGTACTAGTTTATCCTCTTCAAAATTATTTAAGTGATATTTTTTTTAAACAGAGGAAATCCAAGACTTTAGACTTTAGAAAAATCTTTTAATATAATTCCTGAATAAGATTTATGATTTTCCCTCAATAAATATTCTTTCAAGGAATGTGTTCTTCATACTAATTTGACATTGATCATCCGGTAATTATTTTTGCAAGTAAACCATTTCACTTATCTTTCAAGTGAACCATGCTTATCATAACTTGAACTTTATATCAGTCAGACCTGTTGTTGAAATTATTCTCCATTTAAATTTTGATAAGTATGAATATCTGTGTATCCTGTCCCAAATCATAAAAATTGAGCTTGTTAATTCTTTTTGGTAATATAATCTGAACCAATACCCTTATATATCGAACTTGTCGATATCTAGGTCAGAAATTGTTAGACCTCACTTCTTTTTGAGATTTGAGTTGTTGACCTGGAACGTGAGTTTCCAGGGTGTTTGGCGGATTGAGGTGGTCGATTGTTCCGACACCTGGTAGTCAGTTATAGGATTGGACTGTTGTTTTTTTTTAAAATGTGGACCGTGAAGGTCGGACCGTGAAGGTCAGAAATAATTAAGGCCAATGTGTGCCATGGATCCAATTAAGGACATTGCTGTGTGCGTTTGTCCGGGGTTAGTGCGTGACTGATCAGCAGCCTAACCTTATTGATGTTTTTTTTATAAAATGCATAATAGTCCAATTCTATTCCATTTCCTGATTTAAATAAATGGCATATCCCTGTAGCTTTTGAGCATTTAAATTGTTGATTATTATTCCCTATCAGAACTTTTATCGGTTCTTATTGTGATACACCCCATTCCAGTGAAGCAATGTTGGTCCCTCGTGATAATAAAGATATTTGATTTAGTTGATACTTTTCAAAGCATATGATAATTCTACCTGATTTTCAGAACTTATAATTGTTGTTGATATTGCTATCACTATATATACTTGCTGAGCGTTCTTTGGCTCACTCTTGCTGGTTTTACCTTCCCTTTCAGTTAGGGTTAAAGAGTTGGATACATGCGCATTATAAGTCATATGGGAGCGATAAGGCATTCTTTAGAAGCTAGATACAGAGCCAGCGGGCATATGCTAAATTGGCTTGCGTTATGGTTTAGAAGGTATAAAGGTTTGAAATTTGACTTTGAGATAGAAGTTGTAATAATTATTGTAGTATAGATTCTTGTTTCATACCATAACTTGGAAGCGATCCTCGGTGAGGAATCGTTGGAGTATTAAGTTTTATTTGTAAGTTGATTGGAATTTTGGTTTGGGTTGTAATACAGGTGGATAGTCCGATTTACAAATACTTCATGCCGAAATTTTCTAAAATTCCCCTGTATCAAAGTCTATTTTATTATAAAAAGTATATTTTCAGAAATGGGGAAGTCGGGGCGTTACAGGTTGGTATCAGAGCAACAGGTTATGGTCACTGAAACAAGTTAGGATGATTAGGTATACGTATTTAAGTGGGACATTAGATGGAACGATTTAGGATAAGATTTGCCTTAGGATATTAGGATAACGGATGCGACGTTAGTTAGTATTTCGACATATCGCGCGAGCCAGAATTCAATTCATTCGAAGGTACAACTTTGGACGAGGCAGTTGATTCGGCGCCGCCTACGTTAAATAGACGACCGGAGTTACCAGCTTGGAGGATGCGATGTGTAGACCTTCGTGTATGTTCTAGAATTTCTTTTGCAACTTTAGTTACTCCGTGAATGATATAGAAAGTGCGTAAGGACGGTAAACAAGATGCGAAATGCGAAACCTGGCATAGGTTGGAAGAATGGCGTGGTTATTCATTACCAACCATTGATTTCATTTAATTTATTGATTAAGGAGATTAAACCTTTCTTTCTGTTTCTTCTTATTTTGATAGTACCCCATCACCTTTGATAATCAACTATACTTCAATTGATGACGAATGTTTCAGATTTATTTAAACGCATTCCTCTTTTTCAGAGATACCTCTATTTTCCAGGGGATCACTTGATTCAACATGACGCATATAAAATTATTGAGACCCTTGAATTCTTTTTGTTTCTCTCTGAATACTTAACCTTCTTTATTCTAACTGGGATGAACAACCCTATGTATGTAGGGGATTCAGGGACATCTTATCTATGTGGTAGGAGTCTGGTGGGACGCCACTGATTGTGTTTGTCATGAAAGTACTGAAGGCTGGCCACCTTTTTGTACTATGGCGGTGGACCTAAGTGACAAATGCAACCAGAAAATAGTTCAATGACCATATTGATCTCTCGGTTAAATCCTTTTTCAAACAAAACTATATTCATATATGTTAAAACTTGTCTATTCTGTTGATCCCTTCCATTATAAACCTTTGTGATTTCTAAAATTTTTTCGATGATTGAAAGCAGTAAAAATGAAGATGATGAAATTTTGAGTGGTCCAAGCTATATTTACGTCGAAGGAAAATTGGATGAGCAGGTTTGAGATTTGAGGTTAAAGCAGAGATTGAATATCAAGTTAGATTAATCAGTGGATTGACAACACACGTACAAGATTCGATAATGCGGAGAAACTGATTATGGTTGAGGAATAGCTGATAAGGACATGGAATGATAATTGTGTTAAAGTCAAAAATAGAGTGATGAATGATATAGTTGGTATGTGAGAGTCATGTTGAGGAAAGATTGTCGAGGAACATTTGCTTATCGCGTATTTCACTTTGGATATGGAAACGGGAATATTATGAGGTTTTAAATGTTTTGAGACCAATTGTGGATATAGAAATTTTAGAATCGAAATTGAAAATTTAATCGAAGCAAAGTCAAGCTAGACATATTGTTTTATAAACTATTAAATTAAACTCGGGATAAAGGAGAAAAGGGATTGTGTTGGAGATAGTATTTAGATGAGCATAGTTCGAAGGATTACGAATATTAAGAATAAGGAGAGCTGATCAGGACGGAAGAAGACACTAAGAAAAGGAAGACGGGGAACCAAGAAATTTTCAAGAATGGTGTTAATAGAAGATGTGAAATTTGGCTGTAAAGGAATATAAGATCTAAGAGATTTTGGAAACCAGAATAAGGAGGCAAGATAAATATCTATAGGATATGAATTACTGAGACTAACAGGACCACCATTATCGGAAGGTAAGATTTTAAGAGGAAGTCTACTTTAATTGTACCAAGAATAATATTAAAGGCTGTAATTGTAAGCAGAAAGAACATTATGGTGAGAAGTGACAGAATTAGAAACTAGAAGTTCAATATGATTATAAATGACGATATGAAGAATGTGAATGTGATGGCAGTTAAAAAAAAAAGCTGAGGGTGAGTTAGGATTGGATTGTATGGTTAACCATAAAGTATAGGCAAGGTGTGAGGATAAGAAGGTGAAATTATGATTTTCAAGAGATATGTAAGTTGTCTTTCAAGTCAGAAAGTGGAAAAAGAAGTTTTAATGGTTAAGCATACTAAGAGGTTATTATAAAAAGATTTTAAGGTTAATTTATATATGTATGAGATATCAATAAAGAGATAATTAAAGTGAAGCTTATTTCAGTGGTCAAGATCTATCGGATATGTGACTTAATGAATTACCAAGAGTATCACCAGACAGAGATATAAAGTTGATTAATTAATTACAACCAGGAATGTAATCAGTTTCGAGGATTCAAGATCGGAAGACATAGTAAGATATTTAAGGATATAGGAAGAGCACACATAAGGTTTTTAAGTATGAACTTTGGTATTGGAAGAAGTATAAATTTTCAGGATACGACGAAAAGACCGTAGTGAAGGCCGTGACGACGAAGCAGTAATGAATCGGGAAAGACCTATGACGCCAGTAGAGATCAACAACTGTGAAGGGTCGGCTAGGGATTTTCGAAGGTTGTCAAAGATTTAACCAAGATAGCTACAATAGTGGACAAGCTTACAAATCAAACGAAGGGATAAAGGTGGAGAAAGCTTTCAGGAGTCAAGGAAGAGATTGAACATCGTCCCAGTGTCAAAGCAACCTGATGAACAAGGAAATGATGAATAAGTTTATAATGCTTAAGGAAATGTTCAAAGAGTTTAAGAAGTTAGAGTTAGAGAATTTGAATGTTTAGATTGTTGAAAAAGAGATGATCTATACCGTGACGTTTTAACATGGGTTATTAAAGGAAATGTGGCATTACTAAAATGACATGATGAATCAGAATGTGAAGAAGTTGACTGTAGAAGAATGGAATAGTTCAAGGAAATGATTGGGAGACGTGAATTTTACTTCATTTATTTAATTATTGGTGAATGTTGCGGTTATTATGTGCAGAGTTTAAACTTGAGGAATTGTAGTGTATATAGAGTAGTGTTCCGGAAGTTGATTTTCTTGCGGATTTGATACGGTGAAGTTTTGAAGGTAGTAAATTAATTATTGGTAATGTATACTTGAGTTTGCGCATGTTAAGTTAAGTTGATTTTATCAAATGTTAGAGTTGCTAGAGCTTAATTGGATTGAAAGTTTGATTTATGAATGGCATTGGAAGGTTGTGACCCCGGGATAGTTGTATTGCGAATTAGATATATATGTTTCAAGGTAAATGATTATTAGTTTCAAAAAGGTTACTCGGTAAAACAATGAGATTAAGGATGGATAGAAGTTTTCCAGTTATTCCCTCTTCGAGTAACATTGTACGTGAAAGAGGAGTCAGAATGATTGAGGGATTTCTTGAGATTCTTTTTCTCAAAAGTTTTATTTGGGGCAATTTGAATTTTTGAGTAGGAGCGTGGAAGTAGTATCAATTGTTTTAGTCGCGTGGATTTCGTTTTAAAGATTATTTATTCATCTGTTTGCTTCAAGTCAAGGTAGATTTCTTCGCTTATATGTTGCTGCAAATCAAGGCAGGTTTTGTTTTAGTAGTTATATGAATAAATTGTTTACGGATGATTGGGTTAATACTTGAGGCGTTGTGTACAGGGTATAGTCCATTATACGAATGGGTCATGTCCGATTTTCGGTAGACCAGGATCGTCACGTACGAGTGATAAGTATCTAGAATTAACGAGACATGTAAACTAAAGGTTTAAGTTCATGTTGGAATCTGCGGGCTTACAAGATGAGCCTAGCGAGATATGAAATGATATAAAGGAATTCTAGGATGGAAGAAATGACTTGGAAATTGAAAGAGAAATGGTTGAGTAATACTGTCATTACATTTTCTTAAGATTGATTCTGAGGACAGAATCCTGTTAAGTGGGGAAGGATATAACGCCTTAGAAATTTCGTATTTATATATATTATTATTTAATACTAGATGTGGATTATATGGTGTGATTTTTTTTTAAGTTTAAATGTATGTGACCTCATGTTTACATGGTTATATGGTGATTTATACGTGAAATGTGAGTCCATGTATTTTTATTTGAATTTTTGTGATTAAAATCTATTGAAATAATGTATTACTGATCTTATGAGAATTTTATAAAATCATTGGAGTGGATAAAATCGCGAAATCTTTTGTGTTATTATCTTTATGATATTATTTAGTTTTTAAAATTATTGGGTGAATTATTTTGAGTGTTTAAGTATTTTAAAATGATTTCAAGAGTTTTATTGCATTTAAAGGATCAAAACTATTTAATTCATTTTTTTTATCCTAAAAAAAAAAATATTTTAAAAATATGGGGAGATAGATAATCTCATTTTTTATATATAAAAAAAAAGAATAAAAATAATTTGATATTTTTCTAACTTTTATATATTTAAATTTTGTTTTATAAAGTGGATTAATTTATTTTGTTTTCAGAAATTTAATTTGTAAATATTAGAATTCTCTTATTTCCCTTGAAATTCCAAAATTTACAGAACTTTCCCAATTCATTATCTAGTCGATTCTTTGGAGAATTCTCTCGAAGCCTCTCCTCTCTTCATCCCTAATCTCTCTAATCTCTCGCCTGTTCCTCTCTCTAATTTCTCCCGTAATTGTTCTTTGTCCCTCACTTCCTTTTCCTTTCTTTTCGAACTAGTAAAACGTGAGTTGTATATGTATGCTGGTGTGTGTATATTGTGTGCAGCTGTGTGCAGAGGTCGAGTCTCTCTCGTTACCCTCAGTTCTCCTTCGCCTTTGTAAGCTTTAATTCGAGCTTATTTAAATGATTCTTGTACAAAATGATCTCTCCTCTGATTGTCCTGCTAGTGTGCTGCTGTGTTGATGTGCTCCATATGTGTATAGTCGCGTAAGTATGTGTTCATAGGCAGTGTATGATGGTGCGTGGGATAGCTGCTGTGGGGTGTATGTGATTACAGTGCGTGTGTATTGTTGTAGCTGCGATGTGATTTCAACGAAAGTGTTATAGTGGGTATGCCAAGCTTTGAGTGGGTCGATTGGGTTTAAAGGGTGGAGTCGATCGAATACGGTTGGGTGTGATTGTGAGGTTGATAGTACGGTGAGGAAGCCTAAGGAAATTGTACGGGTTTCTTTCAATTGTTTTGGTGAAATTTTGGAGTGGTCCGAGAATTGGTTGGACCCACTGGATTGTCACAGTTTTCGGTCGAGTTTTGATAACGGAGATGTTGGTTATGAACTGAGCTGGTGCAACGAGTAAAGCTTAAAGTTAGTAGTAAGGGGTGTAGTTGTTTAGGATGAAACTGTTTGATTATTGTTAAAAATTGGGCTGTTGGAAATCGATGGGAAGTGTAATGATTAAGAGCAGAGTATGTTGGGGTGTTTGGATTTTGTGCGTGGCTGAAGTAGCTGTTACAGATGTTGGAAGGGGTATTGTTGTTGATGGTATTGCAGATTATGTGAGGGTACAGTTGAGTGCAGGGGAGGACAGGGAACCTTCGATGAAGCCGAGAGCTGGGTCTGCATGTGTTTATTTGACTGAACCTTGGAGTGTTAGTAAGTTTATGGGATGGCAGAATATACAGAAGGGTATTGATTACATAAGAGCAACGACTAAACTTCATGTTTTTACAACAGTTCAGGGGTGACATTGGTGTGTGATGTGTTCATATACAAGTTATGGTTGTTTAAACGTAAAATGTGATATAACTTGGTTGACTTAGCATAATTCTAGTTGTTAAAATATATTGTGGTTATTGTTTGATCAAGGTATATGCGTTAAAATTTGAGATTTATATACTCAGTGTTTAGTAAATATAAGCAAGTAGGTATCTTGTATGGTCAGTAGTGGCATCTTATGTGTGTATAAGTGGTATCATTTGGATTGTTAGCCAATGATGTCAAAACTAGAGTCATGAATAAATTGTAACTCATAAATGTGTAAAGTGTTGTTCGATTTTGTGGTTGTGTCATTAAGTATTAGAATTTTAGTCGGTGATATGTACAGGGAAATTATGTTGTACTTGCTGCTTGTTTGTGTCGGTTAAATTTGACCAGGTATATTATATTATGAAGGAGATGCTATTCAATTTTTGTCAGAATTATATTTTAAATTTTATAGTAAATTTGATAAAAATTATTTGTGAACCAATGTGTATATGTGAGATAATATATATAGAAACAAGTTGATATTGTATTCTAAGTGCTTATGTTGGTTATTTTATTTTATTACATTATTTTGTGAGTATAATCAAGATGTGATATACGTGTTATGTTATGTTGTAAATCATAATAGGACACGATTGGGTAGAATTGAGTTAGACGGTTAATAATTATAGTGGATTGAAGTAGTGCTTTACCTTTATATAGGTACCAGTAAAAGGCCGATTTAGAGCCAATGTATGTAAAGGTGGGAATTCTGAGGATCGAGTTATTCAGCGAAGTAGACGAGTGTGTGCATGTAGAAGCTGACTAGTGATACGGAAAGAGGAATGGATGACTAAGTACACAGTCAGCCAATAAGAAATAGAGACTGATGTACAATGAGTAAAGAATCGAGATGTTGGAATTGGAAACTGCTTGTATTGAGGCAAGTTTACTATCCTTCACTTATCGTTCAAGTGATGTGAACCCTTATGTTGTATTTATATGTCCTTTCGAATCCTTTCTTGCAAGTATTATACTTTTCATATTTATTGGAACGATATGAATCTGTCCTTATTAATTGTGAAGTTTTCTTCCAAATCATTTCGCTAGAGTCTATACCCCTTACTTTTGTTACAAGTGGTATTTTTTCTCAACTAGTATTCAAAGTTATTTTCAAACTATCTTACCATTGTTGATTCTCTCCACCTATCATTCAGGTGTTGATTCTTTTATAATTATTTTAACTAATATTTCTTTTAAATAATTAATTCAAATCTTTATTAATGTTTCAATACTTGATATTTTATCGGATTCCTCAATACCTATCGTTCAGGTGTTGACTCTTTTGAGATTATTTTATACAAATATTCCTCAGTTTTATTAATATTCTATTTCGTGGTATTTTACCGAATTCCTCAGTCGCGTACTAGTTTATCCTCTTCAAAATTATTTAAGTGATATTTTTTTTAAACAGAGGAAATCCAAGACTTTAGACTTTAGAAAAATCTTTTAATATAATTCCTGAATAAGATTTATGATTTTCCCTCAATAAATATTCTTTCAAGGAATGTGTTCTTCATACTAATTTGACATTGATCATCCGGTAATTATTTTTGCAAGTAAACCATTTCACTTATCTTTCAAGTGAACCATGCTTATCATAACTTGAACTTTATATCAGTCAGACCTGTTGTTGAAATTATTCTCCATTTAAATTTTGATAAGTATGAATATCTGTGTATCCTGTCCCAAATCATAAAAATTGAGCTTGTTAATTCTTTTTGGTAATATAATCTGAACCAATACCCTTATATATCGAACTTGTCGATATCTAGGTCAGAAATTGTTAGACCTCACTTCTTTTTGAGATTTGAGTTGTTGACCTGGAACGTGAGTTTCCAGGGTGTTTGGCGGATTGAGGTGGTCGATTGTTCCGACACCTGGTAGTCAGTTATAGGATTGGACTGTTGTTTTTTTTTTTAAAAATGTGGACCGTGAAGGTCGGACCGTGAAGGTCAGAAATAATTAAGGCCAATGTGTGCCATGGATCCAATTAAGGACATTGCTGTGTGCGTTTGTCCGGGGTTAGTGCGTGACTGATCAGCAGCCTAACCTTATTGATGTTTTTTTTTATAAAATGCATAATAGTCCAATTCTATTCCATTTCCTGATTTAAATAAATGGCATATCCCTGTAGCTTTTGAGCATTTAAATTGTTGATTATTATTCCCTATCAGAACTTTTATCGGTTCTTATTGTGATACACCCCATTCCAGTGAAGCAATGTTGGTCCCTCGTGATAATAAAGATATTTGATTTAGTTGATACTTTTCAAAGCATATGATAATTCTACCTGATTTTCAGAACTTATAATTGTTGTTGATATTGCTATCACTATATATACTTGCTGAGCGTTCTTTGGCTCACTCTTGCTGGTTTTACCTTCCCTTTCAGTTAGGGTTAAAGAGTTGGATACATGCGCATTATAAGTCATATGGGAGCGATAAGGCATTCTTTAGAAGCTAGATACAGAGCCAGCGGGCATATGCTAAATTGGCTTGCGTTATGGTTTAGAAGGTATAAAGGTTTGAAATTTGACTTTGAGATAGAAGTTGTAATAATTATTGTAGTATAGATTCTTGTTTCATACCATAACTTGGAAGCGATCCTCGGTGAGGAATCGTTGGAGTATTAAGTTTTATTTGTAAGTTGATTGGAATTTTGGTTTGGGTTGTAATACAGGTGGATAGTCCGATTTACAAATACTTCATGCCGAAATTTTCTAAAATTCCCCTGTATCAAAGTCTATTTTATTATAAAAAGTATATTTTCAGAAATGGGGAAGTCGGGGCGTTACAAGTCAACTGGGTAATAAAGGTTACAAATCAATCTTTGACAGAGAAGGATGCAAAATCTTGAATATGCAGAATGGAGACATTGTTCTAACTGGTCAAAGACATGGTAACATATATGAAGCCAGCTTAAGTGATACATCTAAAGGAACTGTTAGATGTCTCTATAGCAAAGCAACAAGTAATGAAAGCTGGAATTGGCACAAGAAACTCTCACATCTCAACTTCAAGAAGCTTAATCAACTTGTTAAGCACAATCTGGTGAGAGGCCTACCTCAGGCAAATTATGTGCAAGATGGACTTTGTGATGCATGTCAGCTTGGAAAGCAAAGAAGAACCACTTTCAAGAGCAAAACTGAAAATTCAATTACTGAACCATTTCACATGCTACATCTTGATCTGTTTGGTCCAGTAAACATTATGTCTATCAGCAAGGAGAGATTTGCTCTAGTGATAGTGGATGATTTCACAAGGTTTACATGGGTGTTATTTCTACACAAGAAGGATGAAGCTCCTCAGCAAATCATTGAACTTGTCAAGAATATTTAGAATAACTCTGAGTACAAAGTCAAAGTACTTAGGAGTGATAATGGTACAGAATTCAAGAATTCTACAATGGAGGATTTTTGTGCAGACAATGGAATCACTCAACAGTTTTCTGCACCTAGTACACCTCAGCAAAATGGTGTAGTGGAAAGAAAGAACAGGACTCTCATAGAGGCAGCAAGAACCATGCTTGCAGATGCAAAACTTCCAACCTATTTTTGGGCAGAAGCTATTAACACTGCATGTTTCACTCAAAACTATACCCTGGTAAATAGTCATGGAAAAACTCCCTATGAGATGATCAAAGGAAAGAAACTAAGTGTGAAATACTTTCACATCTTTGGATGCAAATGTTATGTCCTAAAAGTTCATCCAGAACAACTTGGAAAATTTGAAGCCAAATCAGATGAAGCAATTTTTCTAGGATATTCAGCATCAAAGGCCTTCAAAGTTTATAATCTCAGAACTCACATTGTTATGGAATCAATTCATGTTGCATTTGATGATAAGAAATTTGGAATTCTGCAAACTGATGAAAGCCATGACAATTTGGAATTTGAAAATCTGAAGAATTCTGAGATAGTCTACAGTGATGATGAAGGTTCTCCAGAAGGAAATTCTATTGCTTCTTAAAGGAATGCTACTGTTGAGGGGGAGCAAATAAATCAAGGAGAACACAATGATCATCAGGAGCAGACTAGCTATTCAAAGTCTACTCCATCAGGAACTGATATTTCAGAGTCTACTAAAGAAAGATCAGTAACTAGCAGCAATATGGAATCTACTGATTCTATTGATCAAAGGGGAGTTTTTGAAGGCAGAGAGAATTCTTCTACAAGAGATACCACTAACTTAGGGGGAGAATCTAGCAGAGGCAATCTACCACCTGTTAGAAAATGGACAAAGGATGATACTGAAGATTTGATTATTGGTGATCCAAATAGTGGTGTTCGAACTAGAAGATCAATTCAAAATGAATGCTTGTATAGTTGCTTTCTCTCAAAGAATGAACCTAAGAAGGTTGAAGAAGCCTTACAGGATCCTGATTGGGTAATTGCAATGCAGGAGGAGTTAAATGAGTTTGAGAGAAACAAAGTCTGGAAACTGGTACTAAGACATAAAGATAGATCTATTGTTGGTGCAAGATGGGTTTTCAGAAACAAGCTAGATGAATCTGGTATGATTGTAAGAAACAAAGCAAGACTGGTGGCCAAGGGTTATTCTCAGGAAGAAGGCATTGATTATGATGAGACCTTTGCACCTGTAGCAAGATTGGAAGCAATCAGAATGTTTCTTGCATTTGCAGCTCATTCAAAATTCAAGGTATACCAGATGGATGTAAAGAGTGCTTTTCTAAATGGAAAACTTGATGAGGAACTATATGTGGAACAGCCACCTGGATTTGTTGATCCAAAATTTCCAAATCATGTCTACAAACTTGACAAGGCACTCTATGGACTAAAGCGGGCACCAAGAGCATGGTATGAGACTTTGTCTAAATTTTTTCTTGAAAATGGCTTCACAAGAGGTACAATTGACAAAACTCTATTCTTTAGAAAGATAAAAGGTGAATTGCTTTTAGTTCAAGTTTATGTTGATGATATCATATTTGGCTCTACTAATGAAAAGTTGTGTGCTAAGTTTAGCAAGCTTATGTAGTCTAAATATCAGATGAGCATGATGGGTGAATTAAATTATTTCTTAGGCTTGCAGGTCAAACAGACTGAGACTGGTATTTTCATTAATCAGTCAAAGTATATCAAAGATCTTTTAAGAAAGTTTGACTTTCAAGACTGTGCAGTTGCAAAAACACCCATGGCAACAGCCACTAAACTAGACTCTGATCCTAAGGGAAAGAGTGTGGATAATACTAGTTATAGAGGCATGATAGGCTCATTGTTATATCTAACTGCAAGTAGACCAGATATAATGTATTCTACCTGTTTATGTGCTAGATTCCAAAGTGATCCTAAGGAATCTCATTTAATTGATGTGAAGAGAATTTTTAGATATCTCAAAGGAACTCCAAATCTTGGTTTGTGGTATCCTAGAGAATTTGATTTCTTCCTAATTGGCTATTCAGACTCTGATTATGCAGGGTGTAAGATAGACAGGAAAAGCACTACATGTACATGTCAATTCTTGGGAAACAGATTGATTTCTTGGGCAAGCAAGAAGCAACAATCTGTCTCAAAATCAACTGCAGAAACTGAGTACATAGCAGCAGGCAGTTGTTGTGCACAACTCCTTTGGATAAGAAATCAGTTGATGGATTATGGTATGACACTTAGTAATATTCCTATGTTTTGTGATAGTACTAGTGCTATCAAAATTGCAAAAAATCCAGTTCAACATTCAAGGACTAAGCACATTGATGTCAGGTATCATTTTATTAGAGAACATATTGAGAATGGTACTGTGGAACTTCATTTTGTTCCTACTGACAAACAGCTTGCAGATATTCTAACTAAACCACTTGATGAGACTACATTCAGTAGATTAGTAAGTGAGTTAGGAATGTTAAATTTTTAAATCTTTAACATCTGCAAAAATAGCAAGGTATGTTGTTTTTAACTTATAGACTTGATATTCTTGTCAGGATCTATATTTGATTGTTAATGCTATAGCTATAGCACTTTGCCTTGATAAATTTCAGTATGATAGACTTTTTCATAATCATTAGGATTAGAATTGTTATCAGGATGCTGACGTCATCAGTATTGTGTCAGTATCAGGATTGTGAAAATTGTTTCAGATCCTGACGTTTACTTTGTGTAGTAATCTAATTCTGTGATATGTTAAGTCTATGCAAGCAAGTTTTAATTCATTCATACTGATAGTTTATATTATCATTCAATTCAGTCAATAAAATCAAAAGACAAGTAGATAATAAGAAATTGTATTTTCATTAATTGAAAGCATTACATACATGGAAATGAAATACAACATCTTTTTGTCTAACTTCTAATCCTATACTTGTCTTATGATATGGATTCTGAGATACAGGACAAGGAGCATCTCAAGAAATCCATCAGGGGATTTGAACAGTGTAACACCCCCAGATCCGGGGTCAGGGATCTGGTCGTTACGGTCTCAATATCCAACCACAAATTCAACATAATTTAAATTACAACCTTGTGACCCAAAACAACAACATAAAACACACCTGTTATAGTCCCAGAGATGAAATCAGGGTAACCAACAATATTATTAATCACAAGTTTGAGTTCTTGCAACCCAAAGAATTACAATTGTACAATTACATACTCTTTGCCATCCATTAATAGATACCATAATATAAATACATTTGAGGCTCAATTGCTAACAACTAGCCTACCAGTAGTTGCATCCTCAACAAAGGTAGCCAAGACCTTAGCGGTAAACCTCTGACGGTTGACACCTGCTTACGCTGGGTGCGCCTTGCGCGGCCATCTGATCTAGCTGTTGTTGTAATATAAATAAATAAAGCAAGGGTGAGCAATAGCCCACCGAAAATATAATTGAACGACAATAATATATGACAGTTCAAAATATCTTTGAAACCATATGCCATGCATTAACAATGTAGTACCAATATAAGGTATGAGATGAAGTTACAAGGTAACTCAAAAATATATTTGTTTTGAATAAATATCTGCTATGCAAAAGATAAGCAAGATATTCTCAATTATCATAAAAGAGGAACTTGCAGGAAAAATATTGCAATTCCGGTTTCAACACTTTTTCACCTTGCCAACACCAACAGTGTTGCAGAAATTTCTCATTTTTAGAAGATGAACTAATACGGGAGCATTGCCGCGCCAGATGCCCTGACGTTTACGATGATCAGTCGTATGTCATGCATCTCATCAGTCGTTCTCTACATGTAGAAGGTAGCTCCGACGGAATTACTTATCTACCGCCCTCTGGAACTCCTCAGCCAACGGTGGGGCTATTGCTGGACCGGCGCCACTCGGCCACTTACGCGTCTCCTAGTTCGAATATCATCCATGACTCTGAAACGTAAAGTTCGTTCCCCTTTTCCCCAAGTGTAACACTTGTTGATAGGACTCCACAAAGTAGTCGTATCTAATTGGAACGGAAAATTCACCAATATTTCCCAAGCTGATGCTTGTTAATGGATATAAACTTGTTACATCAATCATACCCCTCGAGCGTTGAGGAGGTAACCAAAAGACTCATATCGATGCTTGAAGGAATCAAGATGTGAGTGACAAGATAGTTTTAGCAAGTATAGGACCGGGCAGTCCAATAAATAACATCGCTCAAGTGAGGTCCCCTTATATACGTTTGGAAGTTGAGCGACTATTTAAATCTTCTTTAAGATAGATTTAAATGAAATTAAAGTTTAGGAACCTCCCCTTGATATAAATAGTCATAAGATATTCCGAAATATTTTACACCATATCTGAAGGTGAAAGATAATCTTTGTATGATATAAATCATTATAAAGAGAATTTAAAAGAATTTACATAAATATTCCAAGAATATTTATTAAATCAATAATAATTAAGGACTATTTTTAAATCATAATATTACTCGTAAGTAATCCTCGAATGAATATATAAAATTATTTATTAATAAATCTCTTCTTAAATGAATATTCAAAATAATATTCATTAAATAAATAAAACTTCCAATGAATATTCAAGATGATATTCGATAAATAGATAAACTCAAATAAATATTTAAAATAATGATCATTAAGTAAATCAAACCTTAAATGAATATTTGAAAATAATATTCATTAAATAAATAGTATTCTAAATGAATATCCAATTAATATTCATTTAGTAATCAAAACTTTAAAGAAATATTCAAAACAATATTCCATAAGTAATTATAACTTCAGCTGAATATTTTAAAATAATATTCATTAAGTAAATAAAACCTTAAATGAATATCAAAATAATATTCATTTAATAAATACTATTCTAAATGAATATCCAAATTATATTCATTTAGTAATCAATACTCTCAAGGAATATTTGAAATAATGTTCCTTAAGTAATTAGAATTTCAAAGGAATATCTTAAAGTAATAGTCATTGAATAGATAAAACCTTAAATGAATATTCGAAAGTAATATTCATTTAGTAAACAATATTCTAAATGAATCTTGAAATAATATTCATGAAATAATCAAACTCTAAATGAATATTCGAAATAATATTCATTTAATATTTCTCGACTGAGATAATACTCAAATAACATTTCTCGAAAGATTTCCAAGTAATTAATACTTTATGGAAATATAATTAATGTTTAATAATAACATTCCTCAAAAGGAATACTAATCTGTCGCTGGAATCCCTCCGGGTTTCCACGACTACAGCTATATCTCAAAATACCGACTCCCGGTCTACATTTAAAGAATGAATATCACATGCCCTTCACTAAGGGTCTTAACCAAAAATCCGGCTTATACTGATATATCGTATCTAGTCTATAAGCCAATATCAATTCAGGGAACAAGTATTGCAATATAACTTGAAAGTAGGCATGCATGCTATGGCATATATATAACAGAATCGATTCATATATATATTATCACAACAACAGTTCCAAGTATTGGAAACTTGCCTGGGAATCGAGTGCGGGTAGGGGTAATGTGTCCCGGGTCAGCTCGACAATCTATAAACAATCAGAACATTTAAGATTAACCACTTAACGCTTATTAAAAGGCTAAGTATAAACTCCACTTAAATCGAAACATGTTTTCGAGTTATCTCGTTACGTCTCTTTTAGCGTAACTCTTTTTATCACCGATTCGATCCGACATTCGTTCGTTATCAAGACATGTCATCAAGCTTATACTTGGTATATACTTAAGTCGTATAAGTTCTAAGGTTGGTCGTTTACGAATCAAGATTATACCTCGAGTGTTATCGCCCGTTTTCTAAGTTATAACCAAAGTCATACCTTTAAGGGGTTCGTTCGCGTTTAACCTCGATTCAAACATTTTTATAAAATCGGAAAACGATCCATTCGACATGTGGTTTTCTCCCAAACCTTCCTTTTTACCTCTAATATTTAATTATCAAGATTCGCCACTGATTTCGTACAATTAAAGGAATCCAATTTTGGTTACGAACTTTCGTTTACGGTTTCGAACCACTTTTACGAATTTAATCATAACTCCTAAACCGTAAGTCCATTTCATGCGATCTTTATATCAAAACGAAGCTTGTAACATGATCTAGCTAATCATGGCATAAGTCGAAGCTATGCAGTGAGTTAAAGCTACTGTCAATCTTGATTTCGTACGGTTAACGAAAATCGGGCATTATAACGGCTATGAATCGGACGTTCTAAAAATCGTAATAACATTATCAAGCCACACCGGTCATCAACACAACTCACAAACATGATTCTTATATCCACAAGTCCTAGCACCACTGGTCTTAACCTCAAAATCATCAAGGACTTGAATCATGACTAAATAACTACTAAGAACAACTACATGATCATGTAAACATGCTTATACTAACATCATCATCAAATCTCATCTAAAACTCCATTAAAACTCAAATCAAAAACTTGGATTTTTTGAAGTTTATACCTTCCTTGGAGTGTGAACTAGTCTTACAAGTCTTGGTATGGTCCTTGGATTGCCTTAAGCTTGCTAGATCAATCATAAGAAACATGAAAATCAAAGTTAGTTTCTAGAAATCACTATTCACCCTCATCTTCAATGATTTATTTGAAAATGGAAAAAGTGGAGATTGAAGCTAAGATTTCTAGGAGATCATTTTTATGAAATATAGAACTCACCATAAAAATTTGGAGGTCAAACAATGGTTGGAAGCTTGATTTTGCTTCTTGAATTAAGCAAAATTCGAAGTGGCTCTTTCAAGGGGAAAAACAGGGTGACTTCTCGAATTTATTTACCCATCCAAACGATCTTCAAAAATTATGAAATTAAATCCACAACTTCATCTCCATGTGTAGAAGCTCCGTGAATTTTTTCATGATTTTTAGATGAGTAGAACTAGGTGAAAACAAATTGCCAAGACCCCTGCCCTGGAAAATGTAAACTGTTGGAAATGGGAGAGAAAAGAGAGAAAAAGGTGGTTGGATTGCTTGGTTCTCTTGCATTATTGATGTTTTAGGATAATATCTAGCATAAAGGCACTTTAATAAAGTGATTTGCTCATCCATTGCATCACCTTGGACATGTGTTTGATTCTTGTGGTGGAAGGATGCCATCCATGCTAACTAGCTTGCTTAGTTCCTAATGATACTAGTTTCTCTTGTAACTAACTTGGTTACTTGCTTTTATCCACTAGCACATGCATGCCCCTTGGCTCTCTACTTGTTCTTTTGTCCGTTTATTGCTCAATTCGTTGATCGTTCGAGGGAATAACTCATTCGTTTCTAGTTAGGGTTTTACCGAAAACCTTCTTAATAATTATAATACTATTCTTCATCTTTCTTAATACTTCTCGAATTTAAATTCCTTAATTCCCTTTTATAAATCCTTAAGTCTTGCAGTGTCTAGGGAAAATCTCGAAGAAAATAAAAGTGCTCTTTTTCTGAATCCGACAGCTTTTACATATACTTATGTTCCTCCTGGATCACTAATACGAACTCAGAAATCCGTTCCGAATACCGGGTATAACATTATTATAATAACATTCCAAATTCCACCAAAATCACTATTCATCACTTATTTTTATTTAATTCCTATAATTAGGAAAATGAACCTGGTTTACCCTCGAGTGTTCCTTAACCTTTTTACGGAACCGCTGGGCTTATAATAGATATTGATTTGGATGACATGAGGGTATCTATTTCTCTCTAGGGAATCTTATCTTAACTTTCTAGGAGATAGATTATTCTAATCTAAGTTATCACCCAATAGCATCCTTCAGGCCATATAACCTTGGAATATATATCCTTTCATTATTCATTCTTTAAAGCCAGTATTACATTGTAGTTGTAACCACTGTTCACTCTTACATCAATATATAATAAAAGTTTTAATTCTACCCAAAAATCTGGGTTCTTACAGTCTCCCCTCCTTAAAAGGATTCCGTCCCGGAATCAGGTAGAAGACAATTGGGTACTTGTTGGTTATTTCGCTTTCCAATTCTCTGGTCGATTCTTACACATTCCAATCTTTCTAAAGCACATCGTACTGGTGTTACAATACACCCTTTATCCGTTCTACCAATTCTTTGATACTTTCGCATAACACATTATCCGGTATACGCTCTTGTCTGGTCTTACACTATTACCCTTATTGGTACGTGCAGTGACTTCGGTATCACTAACGCGCTACGAATTCCGGAGATAACCTCACTCGTAATTTTGCAATTCCTGATCGCTTTAATCTTCGCAATCTCGATGTATATATATTTAGGTGGAAAAATTTATCGAGAGATCACTGTGATCAATGAACATTTGTTATATTGCATAGCTAGTACAGAAGGGGGCCAGCCTTTAGTACTTGACAAGCAATTAAACAATTAATGGCATTCCACTTAGACTCCTATCACACAGACAGAGAGTCACGTAGTAGTACCTCCCCTCCTTAAAGGGTTGTTCTTCTCAATTTAGAAGAAAATAAATAAGGGATATTAAAAGGAAAGAATTTCAGAGAATTATATAAGAAGATTTTCATGATTGTCAAAATATCATACTCAGAATTTACCTCTGAACTATAGAGGTTTACTGGGGAAGAAAGTAATCGTATTCGTATCAAATACTACTTTATCGTAATCTCACATATCACATGTCCTTGTTTCTCTGTCCATCATTCTATGGACCTATACTCTTGTTCGATATTAGCATCACTTACTTTTGGAAAATCCTTCCACCTCTCAGGTTAAAATCTTGGATTTCTCGCTTGACATTATTATTACTGGCATTTCACGCCACGAAACTGGATCTTTCATATTCATAATACTAACACTATCAGGTTGTCATTCCGAGTGCTCGTTAGGAAAACCCATTCATCAATCCATTCATAACATTCCTTGCTTCACATTCCATAATTATTTCCTAATCTTTTCTTTATCAATCACATCCATCTTATCATCTAGTTCTCATTCACTTCTGTTATTGAACTCCACCGTCACCTTATTAGGGGAACGCGTGTTACCTTTATTCAATATACGTGGCACGTTTGTGGTCAAACTTTCCTTTGTTCAACCATCTAGATTTCACTTTCTCATTCCATGAGCCTCTTTTATTACTCAATCAAACTATTCCATATTTCCTCGGATTTTCCAACTTAAAAGGAGTCAATTTGTATGTCATTCATGCTCCTAATTCCAACTTTCCATTTTGGCCAATACCCTTACCTTGCCAATTCCATACTCTTCTCGATTCATTACCGGAGCTTCTCATGAGTCTGCCTATCTGACTCTCTTATTAATTCCCAATTCTATTTCCATCTCTATCAGTCACTTGTCTTTATTTCTACTATAATCATTTTATGAACCATCGTTTATCGTTTACGCAGTGCTTTAATAACTAAGCATCATAATTGTCAATTCAAGATCCTCTAGGAAAACAAAATAATCACTATTTCCTATCCATAAGGAACGCTTCCTGAACTTGACGTAGATATTACATGAAGCGGATAAAATTGCAGGAAAGCTTCCAGCATCGCAGCTGGAACAGGCTGGTGAGATTATTAATCATATATCTCCGGTAGAAGACTAAAAGCTTAGCGGTTTGCTTAATCACTTGCCAACCTCATAATTCTCTATCTTGTTTGCACAGAAATACACCAACATAAACTTGCTTGTCATTCATCATCGTGCCATTTGGCTTATCAGTATTTGTCCCCTCTCTATTTCTGGTCATTTACTACCAATTCATTGTTACTTAACCTCCCCTCTCTCTTTCCAAAGAAAAGGCGAGTCTCTTGGGGAATTTGGTCTGGTCTGTCGTAGAGCCTCCTAATGTCGATGATGTGCTACTGGCATCATCAGGAATCGAATCTTTACTTAAACTATTCCTATAGTTGATCCTGACACAATCATTAGACGGGATGTATCTTCCTCTACCACATTATGACCATCGAGGTCCTTACATTATCATTCTATTTCTTTGGTATGAGCATTTATACTTACTCCCCTATACTTAAAGTGTCGGCCACTTCGTTGGCCTTTCCTGATTATAATAATTTCTTGAGATCCATGTTTTCTGGATCTATTCCAACTCAGGGTGGAAGCATTCTCCCTTAAATTCTGCTGAATGAGAGAAAACATCTATCAGTCTTTTCCAAAAGTCATTGCTTCCACCTTTCTAGTGTGAACTTTACTACCAGTACTCCCAATCATACCTAGGATATTTCCTTACTTAAATCCCTTCTTGTTTTAGGATAATCTCAACCTTATTGGTTCAATCCATACTTTCTCATGGTTTCACACCTACTTCCTCCGGCCTTATTGTTACTATGTCATACATTCCTTACCAAACTTCCCTTTCTGAAGTTCAGAGCAATGCCTCTTCCCTTATAGGGTTCCTTAGGTCATCCTCATCATTCATCCTATATCTTCTGGGTACAGGGTATATCAAACATCATTAACCAATTCTATAACGATTCTGTCTATGTACTTTTCGAGACTCCTTTCCACAAATCCTTACAGGTTATTGATACTTTGGTCGATTCAACTTATATCGTCTGAATTCACAATGTCTTTGTTAGGGGTGATGCTATCCTTTGTGCATCCCCCAGGGTTCGTATTAATCTATGGACATTCTATCCTCAATTCCATTTTCGAGGAATACTTACATCCTGTACTTGGCAATTTTAATCATATATCCATAATAAGGGTCTCTTTTCAATCATTCCAATCTTGATAATCTATAGGTAGCTTAATGTTACCTCTTCTTTCAAACGAATGTCAGTCTATATGACTTTCCCAAAAGACAACGTATGTCTATCTGTCTTTCTTACAGAACTTGGTAAGGGTAGCAAGGATGTTCTGGAAGATATTGGTCGTGTTCAACGTGAATCTCTTAATGCCTAATGCTCCTCTTGAGGACACCAAGTTTCAGATAACATTTATGCATCATACTACACCATCTCTGACAATCCTCATAACTTTTATTGGTCACCATCCTCATTCCCAACACATCCATGGTATTTATAAAATCCATCATCATGTATCTCAATTCATTCTTCATCAAAAGTTCTTGCGGTTGGCACTTTGTTAGAAGCACCCCGCTTTGTCCTTACATTGCTGGATTAGTCACTTGACAATCCTTAGTGACTTGGCCCCAACTGGCCACACTAAAATATGTGAGTTTAGTTACTATCATTACTTTTCTAGCAATTACCGACATAGTGTCTACTTCTTTGATACCTTTTGATCTTTTCAAAATTTTACTCCATATAAGTCTCACTTGACTTCTCGGTACCGTCTCCGGTCACCTTTCCTTTATTTTTATCATTTCAACTTCTCTTATCAATTTCACGTACCACAAAAGCTGAACACTTCTGGCATAACAACCTTTTCATTTAAGTCAATCCCAGAATTTCCCAGTCCGGCTTGTTTCTTAATTACATTCAACTTCGTAATTTTATCCCTACATTCAACTGTAATAATCGGGGTATGTCTACCCACCTGTATAGCGGCTACTTTACCCAATCCACAGGGTTCGCTCTAGTTTCCACTCTCTTCAATGACGTCTTTTGATAATCAGAAAGACAAGGTTGCCAAAATTCGTTGAATTCCTTTCCAGAATTTGGGAAAATTTCAGTTAATCTATTCACCCACTAGTAACATGCCACATCTTCCCGATACATATTCGTCCTATTAGTCGATACTACCAAATACCAGTCTTCTTAACAACTAGTCTCAGAAGGAACACTACCGTCGGGGTTAGTCGTTCCTCAACATTGGCACTACCAAGGCCATCCGAATCCGATGAACTGTGCTGTCCAAATGTATTCGAAATTACGCTGTCGTGCTGCATAAGCACAGAACCTATGCCTGTATGAGTTGCATCATAATATGTATCCCAAAGTTTCCTTCTTCCATTAGGCAATGCCAACCCTGGTCATCACCAACTTCATCTTTAGCTCCAGGAAGATCTTCTCACGTTTATCTTGTCCATTCAAACTTTTAGTCTTACAATAAGCCGGGTTACGGGACTGCACTCTTTGTAAAGTCCTGAGCAAATCTTTTGTAAAACCTTGTGAATCTTATGAGACTTCTCACCTTTGCCAGTGTGGTTGGCCAATCTCCATTTGAAATTGTCTTTAACTTGGTGGGGCCGACCAACACTACTCTTATTGATCATATGTCCTATTAACTGGACTTCATTTTGCCAAAACTCTTACTTCGAGAACTTGGCCTACACCTGTTCTTTCAGGTTTCATCTAAAAGCATTCTCAATTACATCTTAAACACTGCTCGCCTTACCTAATCCATTTACGATTCAATGTTAGAATAAACTTAAGATAACTACCATAATCCATTCAAGGAAAAGAAAGAATTGAATATTCCTTTGAATCACATGCATCTAACGTTTCTAGTTCATCATTCCACTGAATTGAACTAAACTTATACTTGGTTTTTGATGATAGCCTCATTACTAGTTTATTATAGACTCACTGGTTTTCTCCTCTTGTAGGTTCTGAGATCATTGTCTCACTTACTACTTCCTTATATTCTTTATCCATTCAGGCTATCACTTTCCATTGTCTTTATTTTCTAAGTTGATCTATTCATAAAATGGACGTTTCCCCGAACCAAACCACCTCATCAGTCTCAGTTTGACTTTATAAACTATAACCTATGAAATCTGCCTTCTCATGGTGAATTATCATTAACAATATTCACACTAATCCATTTATCAAATGATATGGCACTTGTTGCTTCTATCTCAACTGCTCCTGGAGACTCTGCTCTCTGTCCTCTATCGTTGTCTTTGATATTCATATACCACTCTAACTCTTTTCTCATTAATCTGAAGGTCTCTAAGGATCTTTAACTATCCTCATATAAGACCTCAAGTAATCTTTCCAATTCGTCTTACTTACTGGTACTCCATCCGACATTCTGGCTATGAATCTAATATGCATCTTTAGTTCTCTTAATAATATCTCAATTCTTTCCGCTCACTTCTCTAAGTACTGTACCTTAACTCTTACAGTCTCTCTAACTGTAGCCCTTATTTCCTTAAGGGTAAACTCCTTATCCTTATCAGGATTCTCCTCATCTGCTGGAACTTCTTCCGGTTCCTCAGTAGGGTACTCTATTGAATCCACCATCCGATCATCAGCATATAATCAAACATCATCGTGCTGCTGCTCGTACGCCTCAAGGTCCGTCATCTTACTAGTCGATACGAGAACGAGCTAAGTTACTATCATGATACTTAATAGTTCCCAAAAGGGTTTTATATGTCAGCACTACATTAAGTAGTCCGACTATGAACTTGGCAAGAGTTCTTATTATATTAGTGGATTTATTGTTTTAACGTCGCGTCATCTCTGGGATATATAACGCTTTCTCTGATACCATTTCTGTAACACCCCCAGATCCGGGGTCAGGGATCTGGTCGTTACGGTCTCAATATCCAACCACAAATTCAACATAATTTAAATTACAACCTTGTGACCCAAAACAACAACATAAAACACACCTGTTATAGTCCCAGAGATGAAATCAGGGTAACCAACAATATTATTAATCACAAGTTTGAGTTCTTGCAACCCAAAGAATTACAATTGTACAATTACATACTCTTTGCCATCCATTAATAGATACCATAATATAAATACATTTGAGGCTCAATTGCTAACAACTAGCCTACCAGTAGTTGCATCCTCAACAAAGGTAGCCAAGACCTTAGCGGTAAACCTCTGACGGTTGACACCTGCTTACGCTGGGTGCGCCTTGCGCGGCCATCTGATCTAGCTGTTGTTGTAATATAAATAAATAAAGCAAGGGTGAGCAATAGCCCACCGAAAATATAATTGAACGACAATAATATATGACAGTTCAAAATATCTTTGAAACCATATGCCATGCATTAACAATGTAGTACCAATATAAGGTATGAGATGAAGTTACAAGGTAACTCAAAAATATATTTGTTTTGAATAAATATCTGCTATGCAAAAGATAAGCAAGATATTCTCAATTATCATAAAAGAGGAACTTGCAGGAAAAATATTGCAATTCCGGTTTCAACACTTTTTCACCTTGCCAACACCAACAGTGTTGCAGAAATTTCTCATTTTTAGAAGATGAACTAATACGGGAGCATTGCCGCGCCAGATGCCCTGACGTTTACGATGATCAGTCGTATGTCATGCATCTCATCAGTCGTTCTCTACATGTAGAAGGTAGCTCCGACGGAATTACTTATCTACCGCCCTCTGGAACTCCTCAGCCAACGGTGGGGCTATTGCTGGACCGGCGCCACTCGGCCACTTACGCGTCTCCTAGTTCGAATATCATCCATGACTCTGAAACGTAAAGTTCGTTCCCCTTTTCCCCAAGTGTAACACTTGTTGATAGGACTCCACAAAGTAGTCGTATCTAATTGGAACGGAAAATTCACCAATATTTCCCAAGCTGATGCTTGTTAATGGATATAAACTTGTTACATCAATCATACCCCTCGAGCGTTGAGGAGGTAACCAAAAGACTCATATCGATGCTTGAAGGAATCAAGATGTGAGTGACAAGATAGTTTTAGCAAGTATAGGACCGGGCAGTCCAATAAATAACATCGCTCAAGTGAGGTCCCCTTATATACGTTTGGAAGTTGAGCGACTATTTAAATCTTCTTTAAGATAGATTTAAATGAAATTAAAGTTTAGGAACCTCCCCTTGATATAAATAGTCATAAGATATTCCGAAATATTTTACACCATATCTGAAGGTGAAAGATAATCTTTGTATGATATAAATCATTATAAAGAGAATTTAAAAGAATTTACATAAATATTCCAAGAATATTTATTAAATCAATAATAATTAAGGACTATTTTTAAATCATAATATTACTCGTAAGTAATCCTCGAATGAATATATAAAATTATTTATTAATAAATCTCTTCTTAAATGAATATTCAAAATAATATTCATTAAATAAATAAAACTTCCAATGAATATTCAAGATGATATTCGATAAATAGATAAACTCAAATAAATATTTAAAATAATGATCATTAAGTAAATCAAACCTTAAATGAATATTTGAAAATAATATTCATTAAATAAATAGTATTCTAAATGAATATCCAATTAATATTCATTTAGTAATCAAAACTTTAAAGAAATATTCAAAACAATATTCCATAAGTAATTATAACTTCAGCTGAATATTTTAAAATAATATTCATTAAGTAAATAAAACCTTAAATGAATATCAAAATAATATTCATTTAATAAATACTATTCTAAATGAATATCCAAATTATATTCATTTAGTAATCAATACTCTCAAGGAATATTTGAAATAATGTTCCTTAAGTAATTAGAATTTCAAAGGAATATCTTAAAGTAATAGTCATTGAATAGATAAAACCTTAAATGAATATTCGAAAGTAATATTCATTTAGTAAACAATATTCTAAATGAATCTTGAAATAATATTCATGAAATAATCAAACTCTAAATGAATATTCGAAATAATATTCATTTAATATTTCTCGACTGAGATAATACTCAAATAACATTTCTCGAAAGATTTCCAAGTAATTAATACTTTATGGAAATATAATTAATGTTTAATAATAACATTCCTCAAAAGGAATACTAATCTGTCGCTGGAATCCCTCCGGGTTTCCACGACTACAGCTATATCTCAAAATACCGACTCCCGGTCTA
Organism: Kitagawia praeruptora; assembly: GCA_037693485.1. Taxonomy (NCBI): domain Eukaryota; kingdom Viridiplantae; phylum Streptophyta; class Magnoliopsida; order Apiales; family Apiaceae; genus Kitagawia; species Kitagawia praeruptora. The sequence continues at coordinate 170,575,340 of CM075352.1, read as the reverse complement.
CATTTAAAGAATGAATATCACATGCCCTTCACTAAGGGTCTTAACCAAAAATCCGGCTTATACTGATATATCGTATCTAGTCTATAAGCCAATATCAATTCAGGGAACAAGTATTGCAATATAACTTGAAAGTAGGCATGCATGCTATGGCATATATATAACAGAATCGATTCATATATATATTATCACAACAACAGTTCCAAGTATTGGAAACTTGCCTGGGAATCGAGTGCGGGTAGGGGTAATGTGTCCCGGGTCAGCTCGACAATCTATAAACAATCAGAACATTTAAGATTAACCACTTAACGCTTATTAAAAGGCTAAGTATAAACTCCACTTAAATCGAAACATGTTTTCGAGTTATCTCGTTACGTCTCTTTTAGCGTAACTCTTTTTATCACCGATTCGATCCGACATTCGTTCGTTATCAAGACATGTCATCAAGCTTATACTTGGTATATACTTAAGTCGTATAAGTTCTAAGGTTGGTCGTTTACGAATCAAGATTATACCTCGAGTGTTATCGCCCGTTTTCTAAGTTATAACCAAAGTCATACCTTTAAGGGGTTCGTTCGCGTTTAACCTCGATTCAAACATTTTTATAAAATCGGAAAACGATCCATTCGACATGTGGTTTTCTCCCACACCTTCCTTTTTACCTCTAATATTTAATTATCAAGATTCGCCACTGATTTCGTACAATTAAAGGAATCCAATTTTGGTTACGAACTTTCGTTTACGGTTTCGAACCACTTTTACGAATTTAATCATAACTCCTAAACCGTAAGTCCATTTCATGCGATCTTTATATCAAAACGAAGCTTGTAACATGATCTAGCTAATCATGGCATAAGTCGAAGCTATGCAGTGAGTTAAAGCTACTGTCAATCTTGATTTCGTACGGTTAACGAAAATCGGGCATTATAACGGCTATGAATCGGACGTTCTAAAAATCGTAATAACATTATCAAGCCACACCGGTCATCAACACAACTCACAAACATGATTCTTATATCCACAAGTCCTAGCACCACTGGTCTTAACCTCAAAATCATCAAGGACTTGAATCATGACTAAATAACTACTAAGAACAACTACATGATCATGTAAACATGCTTATACTAACATCATCATCAAATCTCATCTAAAACTCCATTAAAACTCAAATCAAAAACTTGGATTTTTTGAAGTTTATACCTTCCTTGGAGTGTGAACTAGTCTTACAAGTCTTGGTATGGTCCTTGGATTGCCTTAAGCTTGCTAGATCAATCATAAGAAACATGAAAATCAAAGTTAGTTTCTAGAAATCACTATTCACCCTCATCTTCAATGATTTATTTGAAAATGGAAAAAGTGGAGATTGAAGCTAAGATTTCTAGGAGATCATTTTTATGAAATATAGAACTCACCATAAAAATTTGGAGGTCAAACAATGGTTGGAAGCTTGATTTTGCTTCTTGAATTAAGCAAAATTCGAAGTGGCTCTTTCAAGGGGAAAAACAGGGTGACTTCTCGAATTTATTTACCCATCCAAACGATCTTCAAAAATTATGAAATTAAATCCACAACTTCATCTCCATGTGTAGAAGCTCCGTGAAGTTTTTCATGATTTTTAGATGAGTAGAACTAGGTGAAAAAAAATTGCCAAGACCCCTGCCCTGGAAAATGTAAACTGTTGGAAATGGGAGAGAAAAGAGAGAAAAAGGTGGTTGGATTGCTTGGTTCTCTTGCATTATTGATGTTTTAGGATAATATCTAGCATAAAGGCACTTTAATAAAGTGATTTGCTCATCCATTGCATCACCTTGGACATGTGTTTGATTCTTGTGGTGGAAGGATGCCATCCATGCTAACTAGCTTGCTTAGTTCCTAATGATACTAGTTTCTCTTGTAACTAACTTGGTTACTTGCTTTTATCCACTAGCACATGCATGCCCCTTGGCTCTCTACTTGTTCTTTTGTCCGTTTATTGCTCAATTCGTTGATCGTTCGAGGGAATAACTCATTCGTTTCTAGTTAGGGTTTTACCGAAAACCTTCTTAATAATTATAATACTATTCTTCATCTTTCTTAATACTTCTCGAATTTAAATTCCTTAATTCCCTTTTATAAATCCTTAAGTCTTGCAGTGTCTAGGGAAAATCTCGGAGAAAATAAAAGTGCTCTTTTTCTGAATCCGACAGCTTTTACATACACTTATGTTCCTCCTGGATCACTAATACGAACTCAGAAATCCGTTCCGAATACCGGGTATAACATTATTATAATAACATTCCAAATTCCACCAAAATCACTATTCATCACTTATTTTTATTTAATTCCTATAATTAGGAAAATGAACCTGGTTTACCCTCGAGTGTTCCTTAACCTTTTTACGGAACCGCTGGGCTTATAATAGATATTGATTTGGATGACATGAGGGTATCTATTTCTCTCTAGGGAATCTTATCTTAACTTTCTAGGAGATAGATTATTCTAATCTAAGTTATCACCCAATAGCATCCTTCAGGCCATATAACCTTGGAATATATATCCTTTCATTATTCATTCTTTAAAGCCAGTATTACATTGTAGTTGTAACCACTGTTCACTCTTACATCAATATATAATAAAAGTTTTAATTCTACCCAAAAATCTGGGTTCTTACAAACAGCCTCGTCTGCTCTTGGATTCCTTATCTGGGCGACTTGAATGAGAGTAGCTAACTTAAATGTATAGCATCCTCATCAAGATCAACCTCAGACTCTCGGCCAAATTCTTCATCCTCAAGTTTTGAGGAGGTTAGGGGAAGATTGTATCCAACAGATGGATGTTCTAGGAGAAACCTCTGGATATTATCTAAAACTACTCCATCCATGACTAGTTCGATGAGAAAAGTCATCTCTTCAAAGAGATGATCAAGAACAGGATGCTCATCGACTGTGAAAAACCTAAAGAATGGGTTCGAATGGAGTTTTGGTTTGAGAATCATTGTTGAGAATAAAAGAAATTGAAAGGTTTATGGAGAATGGCATAAGACGTCTGTTTCTTTTATAGAAAAGCGTAAGAAGCTGAACAGTCACTTGGAACTATCAATGAAGTCAGATGTTAATTATCGCGTGTGACTGTATTTATTGTATTTTCAAGAAATGTCGAATATATCTAATCAATTGATTTTGTTCAGATTAATTGTTTATTTCTTTTTCAGATAAAAAATGCCACGTGGAAACTCCATTTAAGTCTCTGGAATCAGGATGATATTGATCAGCATTTCAAGTGTGACCATCAGGATTTGAGAATTATTATTTTTAAATCACATTGCTTTTTGTGATTATTTTGATGAGAGGTCACAACAGGAAAAGGAAGCTGATTAGTATTGATTTTTATCTTGATAATACCCTGATTTATTTCATGAAAATCAATTTTGGATTTTATTTTCCAAAAATCGTGGGTAACCGCACTTTTCAGGGACTGACACCTGTCAATCTACGTGTTGACGTGGGATAGTGGTCTGAAAAATTTGTGAAATATATTTGTTTTGAAACTCTAATCGTGTAATTGCTTTCTCTAATTTCACATTCTCTAAAGCAAAAACACTCTCGAGTTTTCAAAATCACTAATCCATTTCAAGAATTTTTCAAGTTCTTTTCAGATCAAAATCAATGGCAACTCAAAGAAGATTACCTAAGTCAGTAGCCTTCAAGTTTGGTGACTTTGATTTTATGACGAACAATCATGTAGCAGCTATCACCAACAAGGAAGGAGTGTTAACTGATTTTCATCCAATCATGGACTTTCTGGCATATGGACCATTAAGTTATGCATTGACAGCATCTCCACAGATTAATCAAGCAGCTGTTACACAAGCTTGGGAGAATGCTGAGGTAATTGATTCTACTCAGAGTCAATCAGGTAAGATTGTTCTATACTTAGGACAAGATTCTTTTGATATTACTGAATCTGTTGTTAATTCAGTACTTCACTTACCTGTTAGTTTGAATTATGAAAATGTACCATCTGATGATGATGTTAGAACTATGTTATCTGCATTAGGTTATAATGGACCTTTAGATAACATGAGCCAGTTAAGAAGATCTTGTCTTAGGATAGAGTGGTCTTTCTTCTTTGATCAATTAGCTAAATGCTTTACTGGTAAATGTAGTTCTTTTGATCAAATTACTTCTGTTACTTCACATATTGCTTACAGTTTGCTTTATGACAGAGTAATTAACATTGGTCACATTATCTTAAATCAGATGAGTATTAAACTTGGGTTAAGAGATCAAAACAGGAAAATGGTTTATTATCATAGATTTATGCAAATGTTTATTAACCATTTTATTCCTGATGTTGAAGCTAGATTTGGCAGAGAACATTGTGTTTCTTCTTATGTACAGCAAAAGAGAATTTTCTCTGACATTACAAAGAAGGACAATGAAAAGAATCTAGATGAAATACTTGCAATTCATTATCCACATCATGTTCAGGTAATTCTTAAAACTCATCTTCCTACTCTCTACAATTCTTCTTTCTTTTGTGGTAAAATGGCTCAGGAATCTCATTTGGAGGAGAACCCACCTGTGTCTACCCAAGTAGCCCAAAACATTATAGTCTCTGAAACAATTCAAGAACAAAGTTTTAATTCACAGCCTATTGTTTCAAAGAAACCAACCTCTGGTGTTTCTCAAAAGACATCAGTTGTAAGGAAGAGAAGATTTGTTATGTCAAGTAGTAGTAGTTCTAGTAAGATGATGATAATATATCTCTTGCTGAGAGAGAAGAATTGAAGGCTGCAGTTCGACTTTCTAAGCTAGGACAAAGAGATGAAGCACCTAGTCACAGCTAGGCTACAGTTTCTCAAAAGACTGTAGTACTTAAAAAGGGAAAACAGTTACTGGATACTGTCTCTCAAAAGACTGTGTCTATTGAAAAAAAATCTCATCCCAAGATCACTTCTGTGTCTACACCTCTTGAGTCTTCTCAGGATAAATCTTTTGCTCACTATACTAGGAGAACAAGGAGAAAGATTCAATTGTCATCTACACACACAGAGTCTAGTCCAACTAATATTATGCAGGTCTCTACAAATGAACCAACAATCAAGTCAGCAAATGACTATAGAGATCTGGATATTAATTCTTCATGGGAAACTACATTATCATATAGACTGGCTATGGGACTAATTTCTCTCAAAGTGAAGTTGTCAAGGCCTGTTCTAGATTTTCTGGTTGAAAGAGTACCAAAACTTTTATTTCCAGATGAATATGGACTTCTACATCAAAGACTTGACTTAATGAAGATGTATTTCTATGTGTCTGTCAGAAGACAATTAGTCAAAAAATTTGGACTCTCGAAGCATGGTGCACTTCAATCACTTCATGCATATTTATTTGACAAGAATGTCATTATTGAAGATGCTTCAGCTCAAGGTGAACAACTGGAGGAAGTAGATACTGGAATGCAGTCAACAGAAGATACTATTGCACCAGTGGTGGATAGTAGGAAATATCATATCACAGTCACTGCAACACAAGAACCATCTAGTCAGAGGTTGGATGACTCAGGAGCTGTGATAACTGATGTTGAAAGGTCTTCTGTGATGACTGAAATTGCAAGTGAGAAACCCTATGATATGGGAGGAATAACTTTGACTGTTTTCTTGAAGATCAAACAAACATTGTTCAGTCAGAGTCTATCCACCTTGAGGGTGAGTCTCAGCAAGCAACACTTAAAGACGGTGACATACTAACTATGGTGTCTAATGAAGTATTACTGAAGACATCAGAGTCTAGTAAAGAACCTGAAAGTGGTATACTGGAGCCTGTAGTCTCTGGAAGGAAAGAAGATGATTGTAAAGGTTCAGAGATTATAGCAGCTCACTCCTTGGAGAAAACCTCAAGCCCCTTACCATATGAGGATCCCTCTCTCCATGTGAGTTCAGGTATAAAAACTTCTTCTAAACTCTATTTTTCTGTAGGTCATGAGAGCATTTATCCAAATTTGAGTGATACACTTGAAAAGATGGATATTGATCCACAATCAGAGCGGCTGGCTCCTGACCAGGCAAAAGGAGAGGTAGAAAGAGTGTTGACTTTAGATAGTCAAAGTGAGAATGAGGGTATGGATGATCAACTCCATAGTGAGGGAGAGAAAATTAGGAAACCACCATCGTTTGATTTCTGGGATCAGGTTTTTCCTGAATCTTGGTCTAACAATCTTGGTATGGATGCTGGTACTTATTCTTTTATCAAGATGTATGAGAAGAATGACTTAGCAAAGCACAACTCAAAGCCAGAAGTTAAAGCTCAGAAGCAAAAAGAAAGGCTTGCAGGAATTATAAATAGAAGAGGTGAAAGGCTAAGACAAACTTCTACAACATCAGTACCAGAAGATATTTCTAATGATCCAAGTATTCCTTTGTTCGTACTACCAATATCAGCCAGAATTGAGACATTAATAGTATCTGATCAATCTAAGGAGGAGTCAGGTTTTGTAAATGTTAGTACACAGAATACTGGTGAAGGACAAGATGATCATATTGAAACTTCAGATCAGAAAGATGAAGATGTTTGTAACTCTAATCGAGTTTTATTACTTGAATATCATTCTACACAGGCAACTTCTTCTACAAGACTTGAATCTGAAGATATTCCATACACTTCCAACATTAAAGTCAATTCTGAAGTTCTACAAGACATTCAGAAATCACAAGTTGAAATTCAATCAAGACTTCAAACACTTGAAGATAACCAAGTCACTATTATGGAAAATCAAGCAGTTCTGATGAATCTCATTTGTTCTGTTACTGAATCTCTTGGAATTAATGTTTCTGATGTCAAAAAGGGGGAGATAAAAACAGTTCAAAGGCAACAGACTGGGGGAGGAGATAAACAGACTGAGAGAGATAAAAGAAGAACTAAGGATGACAAAGGTGAATCTTATCAGGGAAGTGGTAAAGGAAAAGAAGCATCAAATAGTTGAATTATTTCTTCTAAGTTCTGGATACCATGTCTATATCTAAAAAAGGAGGTACTTAACTTCATGATTTTTGAATTCATAAATTCTATTCTGATTGTATTGTTATATGTTTTGACAACAACAACTCAGATTTATGCTTTAGATTTTAAAGCATAAATAGGGGGAGATTGTTAGGAATAATTCATGAGTTGTGATGTTAAGAATAGAATTTTACTTATACTTCTTGTATATCCTGATTTATAAAGGATTTAGCACTTTGTATAGGAATTATGTGTTAGACAGTTATCTGTAAAGTTTAGTCAAGAATGAACAGTGCATCGAGTACTACATGTCAGGAACTGAGATTGAATCCTGATATGTCAAGTCAAGTACTAATCAAGTACTGATGGGATGGTCAAATCCTGATGCAAGATGGAATCCTGATATCAGTCGTGTTACTGATGATGTCATTATGGATGCTACAGAAACTGGCAAGTGCTATAAAACAGGATCTTTGTTTGAGGAACAAGCAAGAAGATTTTATGAAGGAAAGAATTTTCTATTGATGGAAACTATCAACTGGACGGCAGAACATTGTCATGTATAGATTATCTTTTTGTGATTAGTTGATAGGTAGCATTATAAATACTCTATCTATATCATTGTAAAAAAAGAGGACGTGAGTTCGTGTGTGAATGTGCGTAGCTCTGTATAAGGTTTGTATTCGAAAGTTCGAAACAAACAGAGAGATTTTTATTTTGTCAGCAGCTGCTAAAGGTATTGTACACCTTTGGTAGAGTTTGTATTTGATCTTATTAATACAAACAGAGTTTGATTCATTCGTTTATTCTTGTTCATATAACCAAGCAAAAATCAGACACGATTATATAACTTGTATTCAACGCCCCCTTCTACAAGTTATTCGAGTTAACATTTATTTTGTATTGATTTGAATTTTTATTTAATAAATATTAATGTTGTATTGTAAATATTAAGGAGTTATGATAAACAAAGTCTTGGAGCTTGAATAGCAAGAGTTGGATTTTATGCGCAATCTACATTGTTTTGGCCAAATCTAGAATTTTAGAAGTCCATTTTAAACGATTCAACAACCCACAAAATTTAGGAGACTAGCTTTACTTTAGAAGTGGCCTTGAATTCTAAGCTGCATCAGCCCAGAAACAGAACCCAAAAGTCAGCTACGAATTTCTTTTTTCGGGAATCAATTCTGATTGGGAAATATCCTTATATTTGTTTTAATCATTAAAAAAACTTTTATTAGAGAGATATTATTGGATATTATTCATACCTAATCTAATTACATCGTATGAGAGAAGCAGAGAGAGAAAGATGAAGCTTGAGGAAAGAGATTCAACCATTAAAGATGTTCACTTGGATTGTTTTTCTTCATCTTTTTGTTCGAAATTCTCTCCTTAACTCTTTTTATCATGATATGTAGGGGTGAGCACGGTTTTCCGAAAACCGGTTAAACTGACCAAACCAACCCGACCAAACCGAAAGTTTAGGTTTTTTTTCGATTTGGGTTGGTTATGGTTTTAAATTTTTAAAACCCGAAAATTTTGGGTTGGGTTTGGTTTTACTAATTTTTCCACCCGGTTTAACCAACCCGACCATTAAGATCAAATAATATATAAATATTATATACATATATTATATATAGTTTTAATATTAGTTTTATTACATTCGATATCCAATGCTTTAGACTTCTTTTTTTTTAACTAAGACTTTTGTGAACTTAATGTATGATCCTTTGGAAATATTTGAAGATTTTGTAATTTATTTTATAACTGCTTTGATGAAACTTTATGCTACTATTGGTTTGCTTTGATAAAACTTTATGCTACTATACTATTGGTTCACACATGTTGTTGCCTCTTTTTTATTATTTAATAATGGTTTTAAACCGAAACCGACCAAACCAAACCGTTATAATTAGGTTGGTTTTTTTTAATGTTATGGTTTTTGGTTTGGTTATGGTTTGAAAAATTAAAAACCCGAAATTTATGGTTTGGTTGGTTTGGCGGTCTTAAACCGCCCAAACCACCCGATGCTCACCCCTAATGATATGTGCTATCAATTCTTGGATTCGTTTGATATTTGCATTATGAACTAATTTTATAAAGTTGGAATTTTTATTGATCCCTATCATGGGATTATTGGTGTTTTTTTAAAGAGTATTGTATGCAGTTCTACGGTTTATTCATTCAAGTGTTTTTCATGCTAGTGCTTGCTATTTTCTGAGCAACTTTAGTAGGTTAACTATTTAATTATAATTAATACAGAGAGGATTATTGTTAATTGACATAAGACTTGAGTATGTTGTTACGGTATAGACATATATTGTGACTGTGCATAACTAGGCCCAACCAAGTAATGAATTTTTGTGTTCTTGTATTCATAGACATGCATGCTTTATACTTTAAAATTAGGGATATTCCAAATGCTATCACTATACAATTGACTTTTTCATTTGGTACCATACAATATTTTTGACTTCCAATTGGTACCAGTGTACTTTTGGTTTCATCTATTTTATACCATTCTGTCAAGCAAACGTTAATCAGACGTTATATTATTCTTAATGGTACCACTATACAATTGGTTTTTCCATATGGTACCATTCAATATTTTTGACTTATACGTGGTACCGTTTATCTAACTTTAAATTCTATTTAAAGTTATTAATTATTACTAACATATAATCTGCATAGATTTCTTTAAATATATTATAATTTTCTTTTATGTTATAATTATGTTATAATTATGTTTTTATAATTATTTTGATGGAGCATCAAAAACAAAATCAAGCCATGCAGGCCTAGTCTTGCAAAGTTGGACTTAGCTTCATATTTATCTAGTAGAAGTAGAAATAAGGTTCGATGAAAGCATGCAGAGCATGTCGCTCTGAGTAGGACAGTAGTACTCTATATAAAGGTTGAACCCATTTATGTTATTAATGCAAGTTTGCTTTTCGTTCTATGATTCTATTTATGTACCAAGCACCTGATGTGTGTAAGTCAAAGATGACCAAGTACCGAAAATAAAAGAATATACAAATGGAAGCAAACAAACGCATAAATAAAACTCTGAAGGGTCGAGAGTTAGGTTACAGCACAACCAAATAAGTGTTTCAATTCCTTGAAGGATCCGGGATAAAAGACATCTGGCAATCAAAGCCATGCAAGGCTGTGGAGGCTAAAGACTAGCCACTTTTTAATGTTTTCAAAAATGACTTGGATGGAGAATCTAAGGTAGAAGACCAATAGAGAACCTTAAACAATGATCAAGAAGTTCAAGCAAACTCTCGTTTTAAAGAGTTTAAAAGGCGAGAAGCCCACATGATTGTTTAATTGGAAATCTAAATCGAGGAATCAACCTTGAATCCTTGACCTAGAATCAAGAAAAACAAAAAAAAATGATGGAACCAAGACAAACGTTGAAGTCCTGATGGACCACCCGTTGAAGAAACATATTGCATAGCCCGAAAGCCAATTGAAGGAACCCCTTGAAGGGCAAGTTGACAGCATTCTTACAAGAGGATAGTGATGTGTTTGCTTGGACAGCAATTGATATGCCAGGGATTGATCCCCAGCTCATAACTCACAAATTGAATGTCGATCCTAAATGAACGACATTAAAGCAGAAGAAGAGGAATTTCGCTCCAGAAAGGCAAGAGGCCATTAAACAAGAAGTTGGCATGCTCTTATAAGCTGGGTTTATTGAAGAGATTCAGTTCCTCAAGTGGTTGGCTAACCCTGTGATGGTCAAGAAGGCAAATGGGAAGTGGAGGATGTGTATAGACTTCACTGACTTGAATGATGCATGTCCTAAGGATTGTTTCCCTCTACCAAGGATAGATACGTTGATAGATGCCACAGTTGGGCACGAGATGCTGAGTTTCATGGATGGTTTCAGTGGATCCCAACTTTTTCAGTGAACTTTGAATAGTTTTCAAACCTGAATCTCGACTTTTTCAGCAAATCTCGGATTATTGCCAATGCTAAAGGGAGGCCAAGGTTAGCCATGAAGGCCAAGATTAGCCATTAAGGCCAAGGTTAGCCATGAAGTCACGAATGACCAAACTGACGACTCGTGATCAAGATCAAGATTCTTGATCCTTAGGATCACGGACAGTTTTAGATCCTAGATCCATGATAAAAGTTTAAGATCAAGGTCAAGTTTCTTGATCCTTAAGATAACAAAGTCATGAATGACCAAAATAGTGACTTGAGATTCAGATCAAGGTTCTTGATCCGCAAGATCACGAATAATTTTCACGTCCGGGTCAACCAGCTAGCCAAGAAGCAATCGACCGCGACGCACTAGGGGTCTCAGCCGACCAGGTCCCGGAAGACCAGGTCCCGGCCGATCAGCTCTTTTTAAGGAGGATCAGCCGACCAGGTCCCGGAAGACCAGGTCCCGGCCGATCAGCTCTTTTTAAGGAGGATCAGCCGACCAGGTCCCGGAAGACCAGGTCCCGGCCGACCAGGTTGTTTTGAGGGGGTTCAGCCGACCAGCTTCTGAACCTGGATCCCCCCGGTCCAGGTTCAGTTCTTGGTCCTGGATCCCAACTTTTTCAGCAAATGATTTCGGACATGGTTCTCGACTTTTTCAGCGAATATCAGATGATTATCAATGTTAAAGAGAGGCCAAGGTTAGCCATGAAGGCCAAGATGAGTCATGAAGGCCAAAGTTAGCCATGAAGTCACAAACGACCAAACTGACGATTCGTAATCAAGATCAAGATTCTGGATCCTTAGGACCATGGATGGTTTCTGATCCTGGATCCACACTCTCTATTAAAATCAAGAAGGAGTCTAAGTTCAAGTTTTTTAGGCCAACTACTGACTAGTTAGCCCTAGAAGAGGAATTTCAGCCAACCAGGTCCCGGAGGACCAGGTCCCGGCCGACCAGCTCCCCTGGAGGAGGGCCAGCCGACCAGCTTCTGGCCAACCAGGTCCCAGCCGACCAGCTTCTGGCCGACTAGGTCCCAGCCGACCAGCTTCCGGCCGACCAGGTCATTTTCAGGGGGTCCAGCCGACCAGCTTCTGAACCTGGATCCCCCCGGTCCAGGTTCAGTTCTTGGTCCTGGATCCCTACTTTTTCAGTGAACTTTTTAAACCTAAATCTCGACTTTTTCAGCGAATCTCGGATGATTGTTAATGATAAAAAGAGGTCGAGATTAGCACCGTTTAGTGCTGTTTAAGCACTGTTTAGTGCCTATTAGCACAGATTAGTGCCGATTAGCACCGTTTAGTGCTGTTTAAGCACTGTTTAGTGCATGTTAGCACAGATTAGTGCCGGTTAGCACTGTTTAGCACCGATTAGTGCCGTTAGTGCCATTTTATGCCACTTAACATTGTTTAACACTGTTTAAACATTGTTTAAGGCTGATTAGCGCTGTGTAGTGCCGTTTAACACTGATTAGTGTCGTTCAACATCGTCGTAAATGCGTCGGTCGCTCCACGCTTTACATTAAGATGATATTGTTGAAAATACTCACGTAAGAGCAATAAACCCCAACCCAAGTCTCGAATAAGGCCGTTATAACTTCAAGGAAAACCTGATCAGTTTTCCTAGAAGTTGGGTGGCAAATGATATGGGCTGAAAGTAAGCCCTAAAGACACATTTAATGTGGCATTTATTAGACCTAGAATGGTCCAAATGTGGGGCCCACCATATGGGCCCAAACCTTAACTATAATATTAATTTCGTAATTAATATTAGGGGTAATAAACAGCTCAGCAAATAAGAGTCAAACAAGGATATTACTCTTGCCTGACTTAGCCTCCAAGATACATATTCCAACATGGAAACTGACTCCTACAAGGAAGGGGTCTAGAACCTTCCTCAAGGCGGTGGCTTGCCCACCAAGTCACCTACTCCTACCATAATTCCTAGGCTTCTCAGCCTATATAAAGGGTCTGACCCCTCATTCTCAGAACTACGTTTTCTTGGCTTGATTCTCTAATACAGAGATACGTAGGTATTCTGTGAGGACCGTTTAGTCTCGAACGCAGAAGCAGCCATTAAAGCTTGAAGCTCACAAACCCTAGCCGTCATAATCATAACCTAGTTTTTATTCCACAACAATACTATATAATAGTTGAGACATTAAAAAATTTATTCGGTACGGTACCTATTATTTCTATTGTTTTTACATAATTAACCTTAACCAGGTAAAACATATAACATTTTATATATTTTTAATAATTATGTAATTTCTATTTCAAGTAAAACACATTTATGCTATTATATACTCCCCCACCCCCCTCAATTGTTTACATTGGTGGGGGACACGGAGACCAAGACAATTCATAAAAAATGAGTAATGTTAAATGAAAAGTGGATAAGTGGTGGGACCTATCAATATATAATAATAGATTTGAGATAGTGGAGGAAAGTAGTGGGTGTAATAGTATTTTTTATTATTAAATATGAGATAGTCGGGGAAGGTAGTGAGTGTAATAGTGGAGAAAACTTACTATTTATGGTTGTAATAACCATGAGTTTCATCAATAAATTTTATATCGAATCTCTCCGAATAAATTTCGTGAACTCGATTTGTTATTAATTTTACGAATGTGTATCAATATTTACTTATTTAGTGCAAGGCTAAGTGATTTTAATATCTCGGATGTATTATTATTATTATTATTATTATTATTATTATTATTATTATTATTATTATTATTATCATTATTATTGCTACCAATTTTTTCTTATTTTACAACTACTAAAATAATTAGGAACCTAGGTTTTATTTGTTAAATAGTGATTAATTCAATTGGGTTTGAATTTAAATTTAGCCCAAGTAGATTTAGTAGACATTGTATTGATTTAAGAGGAGTAAACCCAATATCACTAGCCTTGCCCAGCAAGAATAAAATTGTATGATAAATATTTAAGGAGAGAAATCCAATAAAATGATGATCTCTTTATCTCCTCCATTCTCTTTTTATGAGACAAATCAAACACCCCACCAAATCAAATCATATAAACCCTACAACTACTAGACTAGAACCTTGATCTTACATGCAATCAGATAAATAAGAAGAGGGATTCAAGCTCTGCGATTTGATATACATATATATCTAAGGGGTTTCGAGAAGTTTTATTTTTACCAAGTTCCAAAAAAATTCGGATTTTTCAAAAGGGTATGAATTTACATACCTAAAAACTTTTGTTAATGTGTTTTATATGATTTGATGTAATGTACTCCCTCCGTTCCGGCGATTTCTTTACGTTGCCTTTTTGCACGGAGACCAAGAAATATTATTAAGATAAATGAAGTAGTGAGAGTAATAGTGATTTTATTGTTAAAATAAGTGAAGTAGTGGGTGTAATAGTAATTTTATTATTAAAATAAGTGAAGTGGTGGGTGTAATAGTGTAAAGTGTTGAAAAAGTAGGATGAAGTAGTGGATGTAATAATGTATTTTATTGTTAAAAGTTACTATTTTTAGTAATGTAAAGAATTGGTGGGACGTCCCAAAAAGGAAATTGTAAAGAAATGGATGGGACAGAGGGAGTATCATGATTTTGGTTATGTAAGTTTAGGAATTTTGTTAATTTAATTAGGGTTTGATATTATAAAGTTGAGATTTACATTTTTATTTTGATGTGATTGAATTAGAGGGGTTGTAAATTGAAAAGGGGGGGGGGGATTTTTGGTGATGCATGTCGGGGTGGTCGGAGGAGGCCGACGGTAGGAGTCGGAGGCGGGCCGGCGGTGGCAATCGAGAAGCAGGGGAGAGATTTCGAGAGAGAGAAATACGAGAGGGAGGAGAGAGAGAAAGGGAGGAGACGAGGGAGAGAGGCGGCGACGAGGAGAGATTGAGGGAGAAAGAGGGATCGAGAAAGAGTGAGATTGAGAGAGACAGTGAGGTAGAGAGGAAAGGAGGCGAGAGAGGAGAGATCGGAGATAGAGAGAGACGATCAGAAAGAAAAGAGAGAAAAAGAGATATGACAGTGGGTGGTGGTGGGCCGCCGGCGCCACCGGGCGACCGGACGGTAGCCGCCAGTGGTGGTGGTTGGTGTTGTTTTGTTATTATTTTAGTAATCAATATTAAATGTTAATTTTTGCACAAATTGTTTTAATTAGAATCTAATGGATAAATAAGACCAATAAAAAATTTAGCTTTATTAAAGAGAATTATAGCTTTATTAAAATGGAGATTCTTGTATTGGAGAATTTGGTAATTTCGGGGATTTAAATAAAAGAGAAAAATTGATTAATGGAACAATTGGTTAAACGGAAGAAAAGGGAGAAATTTTTAAGGATTTAAAATCTAACAAATAGGGCTTTTGTTATCATATTTTTTTTTTAATAAAAAGAGATGTTGGTTTATTAATTGAATGTTAGAATTAGTACTAGGATATTGATTAATCTAGTTACGGAAAGATAAAATATGGTGATTAAATGATTTTTTTGAAAAATGAAAATAAATAGGATAAAAGATCCTTGAATTATTTAGTAAGAATAAAAGATTTATGGAGTTAAAATGTAATAGAGAAGAGCGCTCGTGCCATTATATTTGAAGAATAAATAGAGACTACTTTACTAGTGACTTAATTAATATTTAAAAGATATTTTAAATAATTAAAGAGACTTTAATAGATGCCCTTCTTATTTCGAGATATGATTACGAGAGCTAATTTAACCTAGGAGTACGAAGTAATTAATTAATTGACTAGTGAGTAATCTATATACTATCTATTTATACTATATTATAATAAGCAAAAAGGGTATAATTTGTAGTTGGTTATCCCTTTTTTGGTTATTCCCATTTTTGGTTATCCCTCATTTATCACCGTTAGATCATCAACTCAAATAGATCATAACCGTTAGATATAACAATACTAAAAGTTGTTATATGCAGAGGTTCAAGGTTCGATTCCCGCCAATAACATATTAATTTATATTTAATACTAAAAAATTATATATAAAGATGTAAGTGGTTATCCCCATTTTTGGTTATCCTTCATTTATCACCATTAGATCATCAACTCAAATAGATCATAACCGTTAGATATAACAATACTAAAAGTTGTTATATGCAGAGGTTCAAGGTTTGATTCCCGCCAATAACATATTAATTTATATTTAATACTAAAAAATTATATATAAAGATGTAAGGTTCGAATCAATAACATATTTAAATTAATATTTATAATATTATATTATAAATTATAAAAAATTAAAAGTAACCCGTTATAAAATTTAAATATAAAGATGTTGGTTCATCTTTCGAATCAACGAATAGGAGTTATAAAATTAGGATCGTTAGAGTTTTTACTTGTTGATCAAGCGAGAAATATTCTATTTAACGTTCATCAATTATGAGTATTATAAATATTCGAGAAGTACTATTTGTTCAGTACGACTCCTGATTACTTCATTTTAAGACTATTCTCATTATTTCGAGATAGTCGCCTTTCTTGTCAAAGGTTGGCATTTTGTTCGTGTCAACCAATAAATATGACTATTGAGAGTTACATCAGTCCATTGTTCGGATTGGTGGTACATTTTAGTAAAACTGGCAGTCCGCCAGATCTATCAAATATTTTCCTGTGAAGGTTATCTCAAAATATCAGTTCATTAAATGTTCGGGAATTCTGTATTCTACTGGTCAATTATTGGGAAAGAGACCCATTATAGAGAAAGAGAGACTCGTGAACCGTTTTAAGGACACGAGAATATTTTAGGCACTATGATGCCAGGGTCAATAATAACCCATTATGATGCTAGCATTCATACTATATATTATATTCGTTGATATCGTATTGTAGCCGTGATCGGGCGAAGTGCGGTGTCATTGGAGGACGGTATTTCCGGTCGGTTAGTTGATCGCACCGCCGAGATACCGAGAGGATGGAAGACCAGTTTATTCATTTATCATGAGTCATCAGAGTTTCACTAAAAGAGTCTTTTCGAGTATTCTATTTTCGAGACGAGTCTTGAGTCAAATGTCAGATTTCTGATATTTCCATTGTTTATTAAATTTCGATTATTTCTTTCAGTATATTTTATTATATTTATGTACCGAGCAAGGAGAGAACTTGCTGAGCACCATAGTTGCTCATTCTTGCTTTACAACATTTGTTCAGCTATCAAGAAAGAGAAAGGCGAGTCGTCCAGCTAGAGGAACAAAGGAAAGGAGAAAGCTCCGGGATATGGAGATCGAGATTAAGTCATCCAGTTGGAACCTGTTATCCCTACTACCTTGTGAACTCGTGTAATATATTATTTAGAGTTGTAATAATCGTATTGTAATAATGTTCGAGACCGATCTTGGATCTATGGAGTGGGACTTCCCTGCTCCGTTGAAATAAATATTGTTTATATTTGAGCTAACGTGTGCTCCAGGATGCTGAGACCTGATGTGACGACCCGGGTCCCCGGTCAGGGCGGATTTGGGGGCGTCACAGCGTTGGTATCAGAGCGTTAGTTATATTTTTAGGAATCGTACGAGCCTAGAATTATAACACGACGTGAGAATTTAGAGATATATTTCGAGGTTCAGACTTTAGCACTAAGTGCCAGAAGTGTTGCATTAGGTAAGAATAGTGTTGCATTTGCTGTTTAAAGTGTTACATTAACTACTTTTTAAATTTTAATAAATGCTGACGTGGCAGGTGTGGGACCTACCACTGCTAACGTGGTAGTGTGGGACCCACAAGGGTGACATGGCAGGAGGCCCACCAATGCTGACGTGGCAGGTGTGGGGCCCACAATTGTTGACGTGGTAGAAGTGGGACCCACCTGTGCTGACGTGGCATTTGCTGACCATAAGTCGAGTCAAAACAAAACTACGTACGTTCAACCCCACTAATTTAGGAGACCGGTATTAAACTACATGAATGAGTTGCTGGAGAGATAAGGATTATGGAGTAATAAGGCTGTTAATTATGGAGTGATAAGGCTGTCAATGCAACTCATTCATGCACATGGAATGTTGATGGTAATGAGTAGTTTTCAGGAACAACATGGTCACAAACAAACTGGTATTCATGTGCTGCTGAGCTGTTCAACTGGTATGGCTTCCATGTGATGCTGTTTCCACGTGATGCTGAGTTGCTCATGTGCATCTCCATTAGTTGATGTCGTGATTACAGTTTATGCAATACAGATCAAAAGGAGCTCAGAATGACAAGGATTCTGCTAGAATAACTAGTAATGAATTGATGTACTATTAGTATAAATATTAGTTAAGTTGCTGTCATTCGTATTCAAGCAAACAATCTATTGTATCATTGTTCTTCATATTCAATATAGTTTCAGTTCTTTTCTCTTGGTATCAGAGCTAAAGATCCAACAAACGCAAGATCCAACAAACACCATGAATTCATTATCTCTAAACGTTGGTAACTTTGTTACCCTTAAACTCTCCAAACCCAACTACTCGCTGTGGCGTGAACAAGTGTTAGGCCTTGCTGAAAGTCAAGACCTAATCAGCCATCTCACAAATGATCCACCACCACCAGATAAATATGACACCACAACAACAATCAATACTCCCAATACAATACCAATAAACACAACTTCAACAGATACAGCAACAAGTGCAACTTCAACAGATACAGCAACAATTGCACCAACAATCACAAAAGAATACACAGCATGGAAAAAGTCTGATCGGCTCCTCCGTGGCTGGATAGTTGGCACTCTATCTGAAGAGGCAATCAGTCTTGTAATTGGACTGGAAACGTCCCTAGCAGTTTGGAATGCAATCAAAGACGAGTATGCCCAAGATTCACAAGAACGTGAGTTCACCTTACGACAACAGCTCATGTACCTTCGTAAAGATGACAACAAAACCATAGGTGATCATATTCGTGTCTTTAAAGGATTCTGTGATGATCTTGCCGCTATTGGTAAGCCACTCCCAGAAAAAGAAAAATTCTTCTGTCTACTTACTAGTCTTGGACCCCAATATGAAACATTTACCACTACAATGCTCAAACCACCACGTCCCTCATACAATGAACTCATAGCTCACTTGCACAGCCTTGATCATCGTCGCACCCTGTTCTCCCCTCAACCTGATTCTTCTCTCAATTCTCTTGCACCCCACTTAGCTTTTTATGGTCAGCAACAGAAGTCCTCACCACATGCAACACCTTGCAACTATAATACCAACTTTTCTTCACAAGGTCGTGGCTTTCAAGCACAGCAGCCTCGATCTAATCCACAACAGTTTCGCTCCACAATCACTCATTCACAACCACGCAGGCCACCTCCACCAGGTGAACGTCGCATGACAGTAGCTGAATGTGACCTTTATCGCGATTGTATTTGTCAAATCTGTGGAAAGTCTGGTCATGTTGCTAAAATATGTTGGTGGCTCCCAAAGAAAAATACTTCATCAAGTGATCTCCCTCATGCACTAGCTGCCTTGACACTTGATAATTCCATTGTTGATAATGAATGGACTTCTGACACAGGTGCTTCAAATCATATGACTGGGCAGCCAGGTATGTTACACACTCTTTATAATTATCAAGGATCGGACTCTATTGTTATTGGAGATGGTTCTTCATTGCCAATTGCAGGTGTTGGTAAAGCAACTATTAAACAAAACAATCATTCTTTACCACTTGATAATGTTCTTTTAGTTCCTCATTTAAAGAAAAGTTTACTTTCAGTTAGTTAGTTAACTTCTCAGCATCATGTTAATTGTGAGTTTACTGATCATGATTTTTCTATAAAGGAACGGAATACAGGTCAAATACTAATCACAGGGAAACGACGGGGTGATCTTTATGTCTTACCTACGGAGCCAGAGGCGTTGTTTTCCTACAGATTTAAGACGGGTTCGACAGATCTTTGGCATCAACGTCTAGGTCACCCTCAACTACAAGCTGTTCAAACTCTAAAAAATAAAGGACTCATTAATGTTGTTGGTCCCTTGAATAAACACATAGTTTGTGATAGTTGTCAGTTGGGGAAATTAAGTAAACTTCCTTTTTATTCTTCCACAAATTCGAGTGTTGATATCTTTGATAAGATACATTGTGACTTATGGGGACCAGCCCCTGTTTTATCCATTAATAAATTTCGTTACTATGCGTGCTTGGTTGATGATTTCTCAAGATTTACATGGATAATACCTTTAAGATATAAATCTGATTTCTTTGCTGCGTTTTTAGCTTTTGAATGCTATGTTGAGCGTCAATTCAATAAGAAAATTAAGGTGTTTCACTCTGATGGTGGTGGAGAGTTTATAAACTCCCAACTATCATCACATTTTCTTGAAATGGGTATTGTTCATCAGGTTTCATGTCCTTACACTCCAGAACAAACAGGGATGGTGGAACGAAGACATCGTACTATACGTGAGCTTGGCATGACAATGTTATTCCATTGTCACGCACCATTACATCTCTGGTTTGAAGCCTTTGCTACTGCTGTCTTTAATATGAATCGTCTTCCCTGTTCCTCCATCAGTTTCAACACTCCATATTTTTTGTTACATAAATCTCACCCAGACTATGATTCTCTACGAGTTTTTGGCTCCAAGTGTTTTCCTTATATTTGGGATACAAAAACTAACAAATTTGATCCTAAATCTACTTTGTGTGTTTTTGTAGGTTACAGTGAGAAACATAAGGGTTATAAGTGTTACCATCCACCTACTCGAAAATTTCTGATTTCTCGACATGTAGTTTTTGATGAAACAGTATTTCCCTTCAAGCAATCACAAGCCTCTCCTTTAGTGTCTCATGTCAAAAATATTTTTGATAATTGGATACTTCACTCCACTCCTACAGGTTCTTTGGTTACTCCAAATACATCTCCCAACGAATCAGCTCAAATACCACTTCCTGCAGAAAATGATAGCTCTGCCACTACTATACCATCATCACCAACATCACCTTCTCCAGAATTCTTTGGTTTCACCATTTTCACATCAGAACCATTAGCACTATCCTCTTCAACAAGTCCTCACAATTCCTCATCAACTTCTGCCACTTCACATGCCTCTGAACAACCTGAACAACCCACACTTAGCTCTCCATCTAATGACATAGAAACAACCCAATCACACCCTATGCTTACTCGTTTGAAATCTGGTGTAGTCAAACCCAATCCTAAGTATGCTCTTGTAGTCACTTCTCCATCTTCTGTTCCTAGTGAACCAAATAGTGTAAAAGCAGCTCTTTCTCATTCTGGCTGAAAACAAGCCATGATCGATGAACTTGCAGCACTTCATCAACAAAATACATGGAAACTTGTCCCTCGATTGCCAGATATGCATGTCATCGGTTCAAGGTGGGTGTTTAAGCCTAAACTCAACCCAGATGGCACTTTAAATAGGCTCAAAGCACGACTTGTTGCTAAGGGATATCATCAGATAGATGGGATAGATTATACAGAGACATTCTCTCCAGTTATACGTCCAGGTACAATTCGAATGCTATTAACCATTGCCCTAGTTAGTCATTGGCCTATTCGACAGTTGGACGTAAAAAATGCGTTCCTTCATGGTTATATAGTTGAGGATATATATATGGAACAACCACCAGGTATGACTGATTCTGAATTTCCAGATTATGTTTGTAAATTGCTTCGTGCTATCTATGGTCTCAAACAGTCACCTCGTGCATGGTTTGATCGCCTTAGTGAGTTTCTTATACACTCTGGTTTCTTCTGTAGCCTTGCAGATCCCTCACTCTTTATTTGTCATTCCAGTACAGGTACACTAGTATTGCTTCTGTACGTAGATGATATACTTCTCACGGGGTCATCAGAAGAAATAGTGCACTCATTCATTCAGGTTCTCAGCAAAGAATTTCAGATGAAGGACCTTGGAGCTATTCACCACTTTCTTGGCATCGAGATCACATCCACAGTTGATGGTTTGCATTTGTCTCAGTCTCACTATGCCCTGAACATTCTCGACAAAGCAAACATGTTGGACTGTAAACCTATGGCTACACCACTGGATACCAAAACACAGTATCATGCTCCCACCTCAGCACTTGCAGATCCCAGCTCCTATCGTAGCATTGTTGGAGCTCTACAATATCTTACTCTTACAAGACCTGACCTTTCATACAGTGTTAATTTCGTGTCTCAATTTATGCATGCTCCTACAACCACTCATATGAAGCTTGTTCATCGTTTTCTCCGTTATATCAAAGGCACATATGATATTGGTCTGTCTCTCACCTCCAATACATCCCTCAACTTGTGTGCCTTTTCTGATGCAGACTGGGCTGGTTGTCCAATCACTAGGCGTTCTACCACAGGTTATTGTACATTCTTAGGTGCCAACATCATTTCATGGTGTGCAAAAAAACAGCATACCGTTTCACGCTCTAGCACTGAGGCTGAGTATCGTGCAATGGCACACACTGCTGCTGAACTTACTTGGCTCTCTTATATTCTCAAAGAACTTCATGTCACTCAACTGCAACCTCCAACTCTGTTTTGTGACAACATTAGTGCTCTTTATATGAATGTGAATCCGATTTTTCATGCTCGAAGTAAACATATTGAACTTGATTACCATTTTGTGAGGGAACGTGTTGCTCTTGGATTACTTATTACCAAATATATTCCATCAGTTCAACAAATTGCTGATCTATTCACCAAGTCCCTTCCAAAGGCTGCCTTGGCCTTCTTTCGCAACAAACTGTGCCTTCGTCCCCGGCACAGTTTGCGGGAGGATATTAAACTACATGAATGAGTTGCTGGAGAGATAAGGATTATGGAGTAATAAGGCTGTTAATTATGGAGTGATAAGGCTGTCAATGCAACTCATTCATGCACATGGAATGTTGATGGTAATGAGTAGTTTTCAGGAACAACATGGTCACAAACAAACTGGTATTCATGTGCTGCTGAGCTGTTCAACTGGTATGGCTTCCATGTGATGCTGTTTCCACGTGATGCTGAGTTGCTCATGTGCATCTCCATTAGTTGATGTCGTGATTACAGTTTATGTAATACAGATCAAAAGGAGCTCAGAATGACAAGGATTCTGCTAGAATAACTAGTAATGAATTGATGTACTATTAGTATAAATATTAGTTAAGTTGCTGTCATTCGTATTCAAGCAAACAATCTATTGTATCATTGTTCTTCATATTCAATATAGTTTCAGTTCTTTTCTCTACCGGATCCTCTTTCCCCTTCTCCATGTCCTCTTCTGTTGTGTTCCCTGCTCTTTTGTATTAAAATAGTGCCCCTGGGGGGCATATTTTAAGAAAAATAAAAATTAAAAAATTATTTTTATTAAAATGGGTCCGCCAAAACCACTGTTTTTAATACAAAAAGAGCAGAGGACACAGGAGAGAGGGCATGGATAAAGGATCCGAACTCAATTTAGATACTTTCATACAAATATATTTTCAGTATTACAACCATGAATCCATGATATGCAAGTTGGAGACCTACTGTAGTTGAACCTGCATGTTTCCGCTTATATCGAATTTACATAGATTTATGGTGCAGAAAGGTCACTTACAAATCACAAAATTTTTTAAATATTTTAGTACGTTGCATCGTCGGAATCCATTTGCCATTATGAAGTTATGAATCTTTAGCGAAGTATTTGACGAAGGCAATTGATTAGCCACTGGAATTCATCCACGGCTGTCGTAGTGCTTCTACTGCAGTTGTAACCTGGTACAAGTTTAAGGCGATTGGATGAATACTATGTTGATTACATTGTCCATGCGAGTATGATCGAGGAAGGATCTTTTAAAAAGGAAAATGTACCCAAGCTTTACAGCTCTTTCTGATGTTCCTTTGGTGTTTGTCATTGGCTGGCTAAGCTGGAGACTAATGGGTGCATGTAAGTCATACCCATTGCTTATGCAAGATGGAGTCTGGGTTCTTATGTGTGCACTTGAGCTCGCTGATCCGTCAACCTGGGGCAGTAATTATGCTTAGGGTCAGGCATATCGCATATATGTTATTTAATTCGACTACATGAATACGAAAAGGAGGTCCATTATGTGCTATCTTCAGTATTAGTTTTTCTTCTGAATACCTTTTTCCGCAATTCCTCGTTCTCTTGTTGAATGTGGTTAACTTTTTTGTACAGTTCTATATTGTCCCGATGAATTAGACTCCCCTGCATATATTTGTATTATATATAGAATGGTTGTCGATCAGTTCCTTTTTAAAAAATCATTAAAGGATAAGAAGGCAAGAAGTAATTTAAGCTGTTTTGCGAGGGAAAACCTTCATGTTAAGTTCTTGTATTTCATCTTTTAGTAATTGCTCCTGTAAATTATAGTACTTTCAGTAAAAGTTCTCAGGGGAAGTTGTTTAAGTTTAGAACAGAAGCAATACACCAGGATTGATGACTGTCTTGTACCTTTTGCATGCGAACACCTTTCAAACTTATTGCTAGTCGATTTTCCAAGTTCTGCAAATCATTGATCGTCAAACCAGAAAGTTCTTCTCCCCACAGCTGCCTGCATATGTAACATAGAGCAAGTGTTCAGTAAATTGGCTGACTATCTTTATGTGCCTTCATATGTCCAGTCATAAAACAATTAAAAAATCATTTACGGAGACCTTAACATCAAGAAATCCTTTTCATCCAAAACAACTGAACACCTCATACAATGTCGAAACACCATAGCATGCAAAAGCTATTTTTAGAACTCGTCGAGGGACCAATGACCGTTGTTTTTAGGAGAGGGTAGTATTGGTGGATGAGTGTTAGGTAACCAACTCAACTAAAATTTTTATGTTAGCCCTTTGTCTTAATTGGATCTTATTATTGAAGATCTCCTTAAAAAGCCCATTTATTTGAGTTTGAATGGATAGTAATATGTACTCAATAAAATTTTAATTATTATTTAATAAATGACGTTGAACACAACTTATATATGTGTTGAATAAAAAATTTTGTAACTTAAAAAAGTTTATATATGATCATGTTCCTGTATTATGTGTATTGTTGTTGTGTTATTATGAAAAAAAATTGCTGGTAAAATAATTGTTATTGTGAAAATCAGATAAATGTTTGGTAACATTTTTTATATGCATGTGCATTTTTGTGGGTATATCATAAAAAAAATTACGGTGTATGTTTTTAGGGAGCTTTGATGTTAAAATTTTAAGAGCATGGGGTTTTACTTAAAAAAACAACTTTTAGTCCAAAAGCTCCTTTCAGAAAAAGCTACTTCTGAAAATTACCCCAACTGATTTAAATTTTTTAGACACAATAAGGTTGTTAAATAAAAATATGATTTGGGGCTTACCCTAATATCTTAAGATTTAAGATGAGTTGGTTACTTAATATGGTATCGGAGCTCGATTGGACCCATCCCATTTGTTTAATTTAATTATATGTCTATTTGCCTCTTTGTATAAGTGTTTTATAAGTGTTCTATCCTACAATTGAGGGCAATGTTAAATAATAGAGAATAATGTTCCTGAGGTTACCTCAGGAAATTACCTGAGATAATCCTTATAAAATAACTGGCCCCGCAGGGGCAATTTTGTAATAACTTAACATGGTCTTCTGTATTTACAAAAATAACCTTATTTTTGTATTGTTTTTTTAATTAACTCAGGAAACTTACCTGAGGTAACCTCAGGAAAAGCAAGCCCTAAATAATATATGATCCGGTCGGCACTTTCCTAAAATTTTAGATTAGTTGGTTATAACTTAATAAAGGTGAAGGTATGCTTTTTCTTCTAAGCAGCATCTTGTTGTTTTTCAAAATTATTTTCGAAATAAGCTAGTTAATATCTGGGGGTACTAGTACGAGTCAAATTTTATGCCAAAACACTATTGAACTTTTTATAGAAAGCGAGGATTGATGCCTGTTACCTGTGGCTTTGTTGCAAGTACTGCAGCTGTTGCCTCAATCTTTCTACTTCACCTTGCCAAAGCTATCATCAAAGAGAGAAATTAAATTTAGTTGGGGTGGAAAGCATAGGGATGAGCCACATCAATATATATCGAATCAAACAATAGTTTTACTCGTTAAAAAGTTAATTGCTGAAGAGGAAATTTAGTGGGGTTGGGTATTATACATTTCAAACATATTCTTTGTTTTGATTAGAAAATAGAGACATTAAGAAGCTGCTTATTCGACAAAGAGTAGTCTAACAATCATTGATATGATATCTGGAGTCTATTTATTGTTGCAAACCTACAGAGAAGCTAATGTTGGAAGATTTCAGAATGTATTTATCATAATTATTACTCCCTCCGTCCCACCCATTTCTTTACATGTTTTCAATTTTGCTTGGCACACATTTTAAGGTGTCTATAAAGTATAGTTCCATAACCTATTTTTAAATTTTTCTTTTTTTGAATAAAAATTTAAACATTAAATTTTTATTCAGAAGAAAAAAAAATTAAAAATAAATTATGGAACTATACTTTTTAGGAGCGCTAAAATGCGTGCCGAGCCCCGTCACTATCATGTAAAGAAATAGTGGGACTGAGGGAGTATTAAACATCTGGAAACTCTAATATATTCTCAAAAGCAACAGAACTTCCATCTTTATTTGTTTTCTCTAGAATCTTTCCAGTTATTTGAGCTTCTGGAAGAATTTGTCATTTCAGAGTGGAAGCTTGTGGAATATGTAGCTTTCCATGTCTTGTGCATTCCTATGGTAGTGTAGCTTTATGACAGTATCTTGGAATATTCTTAAATCGATTCACTATCTAGGTTCACAAGGTAACTCAGTTGCATGAAATGATCAAATAACATATTTTGACATTATAATTTAAATGATAATCAGAAGAGGAAAAAATTGGATGGGGGCAAGTACTGATTTATGATTAATTAAGAAATGTCACCTATCCCATCTTGAGGGGAACGGCTTTAGATTATAGTAGTAAAGCACGAGCATAAGCATCATGATGGCACTATCATAGTAAAATCTATAAAAAGAATTCAAATATCTGCATCTATTTCTGTATCTTCATATATGTTTTGAAGGTCAGAGCTTAGACATCAACGAGCAGTTGGAAGTAACTACCATATACTTAAAGGTTTAGACAATGAGAGTATGACTTTGAATGCATAACTGTTGCATTGGGAAGTTTAGGAGAGAAGTCATATTGATGTAAAGCGAGCGTTGTTTTCGTAATTAATTTGTTTGATTGCTTAAATTTTTTGTTTAAGGGATTAACCTGAGTTTCAGATCATAGCAAGTAGTTCATAAGCGCTTTCCTTCAAGTATATAAGTTTAAAGCTGGATCCCCTTGTGCTTGTTATTGCTACAAATACATGAGTATGCAATTTATTAACAGTGTGATGTACTCTTTCCCTTCCTGTGTTACCTTAAACTTTTACTGGATGAAGAATAGAAATTTTAATACTCGCATAGGAGGTCATGGCTGAACCCTGGACCTCCTATAACGAACAGGACAGGGATGTTTTCTAGCTAGGCTAAGCCTTGAGGATGTTAATTTCAGAAATGAGTAAATCTATGTGTCAAGCATGATATGATCTGCTGATGGTTAAAATTAGTAGGTCCTCTACCCTTTGAAGCATTAGTCTTTCCACCTAGGCCCTAACCCTCGCTATCTATCCAGGGTCTTGCTCCTTTCAATAACGATAGTCCACCTACCCTAGTGGCACTAAGTTCACAGTCGCCCATGTTCAGGTATGTGTTATAGCTAAACCAAACCATAATGCCAGTGATTCTCATTCTTATAGACAATGCATCCTGACTCTCAATAAAGGCATATGGACCCGTGGTAGGTTCTTCCGTTTCTTTAAAAAATAGTTAAAAGGTGAGGGTTGTCTATTTTCTTTTTTCGCTTTATGATAATAATCCCCACAGCTTATGAATGGTTTCTCCACATAGAATCCTCCTGCTCTATCTGCAATATGACATTAAATGATCTTTTTCCTCTTCTATTCACCTAATGAAATTATTTTTGGTTGAAAATTTCATGTTGGACATTGCTTTGCATAAATATTGGATTTATGTTTAGTTGTTTACATATCAAATTACATAAACATGCAAACATAATTACTTCTTGTAATTTTTCTTAATAATTTTGAAGTAAGCTCTTACCTTCTGCAAGTAGTATGAACTCCACACTTCAGTAATTGGCATTCCTAAACTGGGCCTGTATATACCTTATTCAATTTCTTCAATAATTGCTGTTTATAGCAATAATCTGCTTAATCAAAACAAACGAACTGTTTTTGAATGAAATTTATCAGCTCTGAGAAACTTGCAGAGCCATCAGCAACTTCAAATTTGGAGAGACATGGACAATTTTGCAAAGCAATCAGCAAATTCGAGTTTTCAGACACTAAACAGCATGTATTTTTCATCTCATCGACTTTAGTCATACAAGTCAAAACTATTATGTTAAGGGTATCTGGTTGTTCTTCTGCATTGCAAACAAAGAGGCATTAGCTCATGGCCTTGCATGCATGTTCAGAAGAAGAACCACTCTATGTAAATCGAATTTGAAATTCTGTGATCCTTATATATGGATGAGAAAATACTTAGCTATTTGCTAATTTTGCCATTACATCATATCGTTGGTTGGTGAGTAATCTGTATTCTGATGTCGCTACATGTCCTCCAATCATGATGGGGTGGATTCAGTTAACTGGCTACTTCTCTAGCTTCTTCTGGAGGTCCACTGCAAGGATTTCTATTTTGTAATCACAAAGGTCTTGGACTCTTGGTAGATTGTTATGCCTCAAACTTTTTGTAGCCCTCAAATTTATGGTCTCCTATCTCCTTAATAGAAATCTTTAGATGTCAGTCAACTGACCATAAGATCAGCAATGTACTGTATAAAAGGTTTAACTTTCTCCCAACACAACCCTCAGTATAAACTTGTTTATGGAGCAGAATTTGAAGATATCTTTATTTTCCTATGTGTTTGAAATTTCACCTTCATTCGGCATCATTGCATCGTCTTATATGCTGATTTAAAATTATTTCAATATTTTGGGACCTCAAGGTTCATGCCCATGAATTTTTTTAGAACAATCATGTTGGATAGTGTCAAAATCAGGTGCCACATCAAGGAAACACGAGAAAGTTCTCTTGTATATAGATCAACCAAATAACTTAATTAGTATAAGGTCTTTTTTTAGAAGGAGGTCAGGGGTTCGACTCCTGCGTATGCGTGAGTTTCCTAGTTTGTATTAGGTTTCCTTTTTGTATTTGTATTTTTGTATTTGTAATTCTGTACTAGGCCGGGGTTCCTTCGGAAACAGGCTCCCTATTGTATAGGAGCATGGTCTGCGTACATCTACCCTCCCCAAACACCACTTTGAGTAGTATTATAACTGGGTAGGTTTCGTAGTATAAGGTTTTTTAGGTGAATAACCCAAACAAATCCGTATAGGCACGGTACAAAAAGGGCAATATTATACTATTATGGAGTTAGGACTTACTCGTGTGCCCATAAGTGGTATCAGAACCAAAAGTTTGGTAATTGAATTTTAGGGACAACGAAATGTGGTTGTTCGATGTGGGAGGCCGCTCGATGATGATTGGAGATCTGTTGGGTGCCTTGTCAAAAGTCTTCTTGATGGTGTTTAATGGGCGGGTTCTCGAGATTAATCGTAGCGGTGCAAAATGTAGACACATTTCTATATGTGGTTCATGATTTAAGGAAAATTTTGTTGGTTAATGTCAACCCAAGTACCACATTGAATAATTAAGAAATACTCCCTCCCATAAATATTGTCTTAAGTTGAATTTTCAAAGTTAAATTTATCAATTTTGACCAATAAATTAAACATATTATATTAGAATATCTATTTTTCTAAAAAATATAATAATAAAGTTTGAGTACTCTATTTTATGAAGTAATTTAAAATTTTGTAAAATTACAAACGAATATTTTTAAATTATTAGTTAAAGTAAGAAAATTTTGACTTTGAAAAATCAACTTAAATATTGGGAAGGAGGAAGTAGTTTTCCGGACCCCAGTAGGTGACGCAAGTTACTTCCCGGTCGAGATTGGGCTTCACCAGGGGTCGGCCCTTAGTCCTCTTCTTTTCGCCCTTATCCTAGATGTCATGTCGCGAGAGATTCAAGATGTCGTACCTTGGTGTATGCTCTTCGCCGATGACATCGTGCTAGTGGCGGAATCGAGGGAGGAGGTAAACGAGAAGTTGGAGTTATGGAGATCCACTTTGGAGCCCCAAGGCTTACGCGTGAGCAGGTCTAAAACCGAATATTTCTGGTGTAACTTCAGTGGTGAGGCCTATGAGGAAGGGGTGGAGGTTAGGATCGAAGATCAGATCGTCCCCAGTACGGATAAGTTCAAGTATTTGGGTTCGATCATCCAGAAGGAAGGAGAGATTGAAGATGATGTCACACATCGTATCAAGGCGGGATGGCTACGGTGGAGGGCAGCGTCAGGGGTGATGTGCGATAAGAAAGTCCCGTTAAAGTTGAAGGGGAAGTTCTATAGAGCGGCAATCCGGCCCGCGATGTTATATGGTTCGGAGTGCTGGGCGGTGAAGAAGGCCATCGAGAGCAAGTTGGAAGCAGATGAAATGAGGATGTTGCGGTGGTCGTGTGGCCGCACGATGTTAGAAAGAATCCCGAATGTGGTTTTCAGGAGCGAGTTGGAGGTGGCGCCTCTCTCTGCGAAAGTTAGGGAAGGGAGGTTGAGATGGTTCGGTCATGTCCGTAGGAGGCGGCCGGAAGCCCCGGTGAAGAGGGTCGAGAGTGTTTCGGTCGTTGGGGCGAGGAGGAGAGGCAGACCAAGGAGGTTGTGGGATGAGCAACTTAGGATGGATTTGAAGGCCGTAAACCAAAATGAGACCTTGACCGCCGATAGGAGTTCCTGGAGGCGCCAGATTAGAGTTGTGGATTCTCTTCTAGGGAGCGACTCTGTTGTTGAGAGCCTGAGAGTTGGGTTGTCTCGGCTAGCGCTATCTTAGGAGTTTGGCTTTTCGTTTTCATATTGTCTTCAGTTTTCTGGTTTTTGCAGGAACAGGAAGCTTGGCCAGAGGTCATCCTAGATCAGGAGAGGACTACCCTTTGCCCGCTTAGGTATGTCCCATGAGGTCCAGGCCATGGGCTCAGGTTCGGTTGATTACTTCCCCCTCCCCAATCATCCTTGTACTTTTTTCATACTGTCTTGTTATGCACAAAGCCGGGGGTCTTCACGGAAACAGCCTCCCTACTGTAAAAAGTAGGGGCATGGTCTGCGTACATCTTACCCTCCCCAGACCCTGCTTTGAGCGGGATTTACTGAGTATGTTTAGTTTGGTTTGGTTTGGTTTAATTAACTCCGGAAGCAAATGGGAGTGAGGGCTAAACCAAAAATGTATACAGTAATCATACTACTGTGATCGTGCACGCTAAACCCAAAATAGGCAGTATGTGAAGTTATGCTTCCTAACAGCCCAACATAATCATTTTCTCACAACGTTAATTGACATGCATTAAAATTGCTTTCTAAATTATTTTTGATAAATTTTACATCAAATTCTTGGAGATTTACAACAGCCTTCATTTATTGCAAGTTCTTGAAAGTCAACCGCCATTCAACCACTGGTCAACCTTTGTCAAACATCATCAACGACCTTCTGCACATACTCTCTATACCACCCATTTTTTAACATAAAAAATTGCGTGTCTGATACGCATTTAAGGTGAATTTTAAGGATAGTTATATAACTTATTTTTGATATTTTCTTTTTTGTATAAAAATAGGATCTTAAAATTCGTGTCAGAAATTGGTCCACAAACAAGGGACGGAGGGAATATTAATTAATTACTCCCTCCGTCCCATTTTACATGTCTCTTCTCTAAAAAATACACATCATATTAAGATAAATTTTAGTTAGATAAATTCATTTTTCAAAAAGAACATGTATTTTTTATTTTGGGACGGAGGGAGTATAAATCACACAAACCATATTTCGTGGTTTCGCTGCAAATCTACAAGAGAAAATGACCAAAATACCTCATTTTCACTACCTTATGGCCCAAAATGCTGATTTGCGGAAGGTGTGGTCCGAACTACCCACGGGATACGCTACACCCACAAGCGCGACCCGTGGGCACTGTTCACTGTCGTTCTCCCTCTCTCCCGTTCACTCGCTTCCCCATCTCTCTCGCACTCTCTCGTCGCCTCTCCTTCTCCGTTGTGATTGCTCGTCGATATGCCTATCTGACCACATCAAAATGAAGTCGATCTCCTTCTCTCCCTATCTTTTTCTCCCTTTCCGGCCCCGCAGGGGCTGTTTAAAACTTCGTCGAAAAATTGAACGAATTAGGTTCCAATTTAGGGGTTTAAAATCCGGTATAAGAAATTGTTTAAGATGAGTATAGGGTTGTAAATCGTCAAAAGACGATTCGAATGGTGTATAGAACATAAACGGACAATAACAGAAAAGAGATGAACGGAGCATCGCCTGAATTTGAACGAAAATCGCACAAAAAATCGCCAGAGCAAACGTTTGGAGCAGACAGCGAATACGCCACTATCATATGCGTATCTCAAGATGCGCAAATGAGAGTGGCGTATCTCAGTCTACAATATCCCTATGGTACTCACGTATTCGGTTGATACTACTTTTGTATTAGCGTGTTAGCTGGGATACTACTTTTCCAGTAGCGTGTCTCAAGATGCTCCATCACCAGTGGCGTATCTGATCGGTATTTAGGGCCTTCCTCCTCGTCCGTGGGTATTTTCGTATCCTATATTTAATTTGTGGGTAGATAGGGCCTTCACCCAATCTACAAAATCCTAATTATGTTTTGTCCAAAAAGTGAAAAATGATGAAGAACACAATATATAAAAGATAAAAAGAAATTGTTTCGTAAAAACTATATATAATCTAAATATGTAAATTGATTCCCATCTATTATTAAAAAATTGTGATATTTATGCTAGTTGTTTAGATTTTAAATACTAAATCAATTAATTGTGTATCTTAATCACTTACGCTTTTAATATGATTTTTTACGTACCACATGTGTTGTATTCTTATAAAAGACTAATTAATTTTTTTTATGTTATTCGATTTCAGAAATATATATATATATATATATATATATATATATAGGAAAGTGCTCAAATACAAACCACTCTTAAAATGCAAACCAACACTAAATTAATTATATTTCATCTATTCTAAGGTTTCCGCCAAGGGTACCTTCACAAAAAATGATTAAAATAATTGGCTCTATCCAACAAAAAAAAAATCCAAAAAAAAAAAAAAATCTTGTCGTGGAAATGCGAAGCATTTAAGACAGTAAACGGATGAGTTAGGTAGTCATGAGAGCCGAAGGCTCTCGACACACCCGTCAATCGTCTATTGCCTTTACCATTGATTGCCATTCCTTACAACTTTAGAATGATAAAGGCGCGAAGCGCCGTACAAGAAGGTGCGAAGCACCGTTAACCAGTGAAATCCACTGCCATTTTTTTTAATTTTTTTATTTTTTGTTGGATAGAGCCAATTATTTTAAGAATTTTTTGTATTGGGGTACCCCTAGTTTGGTCATTAGATTAGCTTGAAATATTAGATTATGCTTGGTTTGTAGGTTTGTATTTTAAGGAGGTTTGTATTGGAGTAACCCCTATATATATATATAGTGGTTTATCTACGGCTAATCCATCCATCTTTATGGTGATTATTGGATTTTTTGCGATTAATCCATGTGATTGTAGCGTTGTTATCATTTTTTTAATGTCATAATTTATTACCATACTTTTTGATAATTAATTATCATACTTTTTCGAAGTGGTGTTGCCCTCATTATGCCTGGAATACACATGTTAGTGATTTCGTTTACACTTGGAGTTTGTAATTTATGGAGGAACATCTTTTGGTAAAGGGGGGTGTTAGGATACACCAAAGACAATACCTTTTTCATCCGAAAAAATTATCTACAACTAACGCAAGTAATCCTTAAAAGTATTATTCTTTGGCAATTTAAATAGTGTTTGATAATCTTCGAACTTTCGAATTAACTCTTTCTTCTATAATCTTTAGGCCATTCCTCTCTAGGGAGCGACTTCAAAAAAAAAGAAAAGAGATCATCACCACTCAAACTTGACTATAAAATTACTTTTTTCATTGATAGCGAATTATATAGAACACTTAAAAATAATTTTACGGTCTAAATAAATGGATGGAACGGAGAAAATATTATCTTTGTCATCTCCCCCATTGGCCGTATTTCATTTCTTAGATTCAAGTATCGCTTCTTCCAGAGGCGGATCTGGGGGGGAGCGAGAGGGTGCCTTGGCCCCCCCTAAAATCGGAATATACACAAGGTAGTATGTATCCAGACAGAATGTTTTTATAGGTCAGCTGGTAAGAGCATGTGTTTTCTTCCCAAAAGACCAGGGTTCGAGTCACTTTTTCCTTTTTCCCGGTTGTAATGTTCTTTTATCAAATAACTCAACAAAAAAGGATAATGTCTTGGCTCTTTCTTCCTTATTAAAAAGGCCTCAGTAATGTGGAATGTGTAACCTTCCTTTTAGTAGACAAGGGGGTGCCTATTATCTTATTAGAGATTTCAGATCATTAGGTAAAGGCCTTTACCAAGTTGTATTGGCATAATTTTTCATCACCTGAGTGCCAAGGCATGGTGGAAGATTTGGAGGTTGAATGGCCCTTGTCCTAGATTTTGGAATGCAGCCCCCCCAAAAAAAAAATTCTGCGTCCGCCACTGCCTTCTTCCCTTCTCGTCAATCTTGTTCTTACGTATTTTGTATGTTCCTTGCATATTTGTGAAGAGTAAGAGAGTTCTTTTTTTAAGTTATATCTCTGTGAAGTACGTAGTCAAAGTTTTATTGCGAACTTGTACTTTTCTATACTTTGTTATCTGGATTCTTAAATATGAATTTGAATTTGCGCACAAGTGCGGCGATCGGCATGCAAAGTAAACAAAAGTTAATCTTTTCATGGACTACATTCGCAAAAATAGTCTCTACTACACAAAAATCATGTACACTTAATATGTATCTTAAATGTATATATTGCTTGAATTAAGACACACTGCATCCATGGGGACCTTGTTCCCAATGTGATTATTCGGAACAGGGATGCTCCATGCCTAAATGTTTGGTTTTAATAAGAAGTATCCTACTCAATATCCGGGTAACTGATGTATTAATTTTGCATAAGTTTCCAAGAGCTAGTTAATATAGTTAATCTACTTTAGCAATGCAGGTAATTAAGCTCATAACATGCCAGTGTGGAGATATAAAATTTGTACCTTGACTTCTGAGGTAGGATTCAGCAGCTGATAATTTTCTTCCTTCATTTTATTGTAACGTTCGATTACAGATTTCATGCTGCAAACAAAAAAATAATTCCATAGTTATTCCATGCATATAAATTCCATATATTGTGAATTGACGATTTGACGTACATATTCTCATCCTTTTGGTATCATAACCAACTCATCACTTCACATTATCTGGATACAGTCTCTTAATTGCTCCCTCCGTCTCTTTTTAGTTGACACATTTTCAAAAAAAAAAAATTCCTAAATAGTTGTCACATTCCATGTTCCAATACCTATTTTTACCAATTTTTCCATATATACACTTTATTTCTAATACTAATGTTTGACTTTATATTTAATATACACATTCAGAACTATTCATTTAATACTAAGATTAAGAGCAAACATGAAAACAAATTACATAATTAAAGTTTTCTTAATATGTGTATTTTTTTGCAAATGTGCCAACTAAAAAGGGGACGGAGGGAGTAATAAACGTATAAAGATGTCCAAAAGTTGTTTACATATCTTTCATTTAAGACTTTTTGGTCCGTTTGAATAAGTCTAGAAAGTAAATCTTACTTAGTTTAAGAGTTTTTTTTAAATATTGTTTAAGAGTTATTGTTAACATATAAACTATTAATATAAAATATATGGAGAGTTGTATAACTAATTATATTTTTTGTCGAGAGTTTCCATGTTATATTTGTTACCTTTATTATTGATTAAATGTTGATTTAGATAGTCTCATTGTATACTTATATATATTTATTATTGATTATTAGCTTCATTATCGGTGCAAAGTATGCGAATACTCTAGCTCTATTGCAAAATTTTGATTTTGATTTTTAAATAGTTCAACTTTATATTCACAAATATTCTTTAATGTTGTGATGTTGCTTGAATAAAAATTAACTTACTTTATTTTTAAGTGCTTTCATGTTCTAACTGATTTTGTCAAAAAAAATTCAGTATCCAATCAATTAGAACATCTCCAAGGAATAAGAACTCTTCTAATATCCACCGGAGTATCTTCTATTCTATTAATAAGAACTCTTAGTTATAATATCCTAGGTGACATATAATCTAGATAATAAGTAAAAAAATTGTTCTCCAATGCATAATTCTTCTTGGCAAAAATTATAGATCATCATACACTACAACAAACATGCTTAAAACCGACCGTAGAAAACCGACCGTAGAAAAACTTGGAACAATAAATCCGACCGAGTACAAGACGGTCGGTTTTTGCTACGTGGTGACTTTAAAACCGACCATGGACGTTTAACTATTGATTATGTTTGTTGAACCAATATTCCCCTTAGCAAAAATTATACCCAACTATTATTATAACTAAATTCATTGGAGTTCCATTTGTCCCCTACATAAAATTTTAACATTATATTTATTGTCATTGGAGATGCTCTTATCCGTCCAGTTCAATGATTTTAGTTGTAAATTTAAATTAATTAAATTTAGAGTTGAGATGTAACAATTTTTAATTTGAAAAATATGAAGATTAACTAACATTTTTATAACATTTGACTTTACGAAGTTTAAGTGTAAAATCATAGCAAATTAGATGGCGTAAATGTGAAATTAAATAAAATGTAAAATATTAAGATGTTTTGGTTTTAGTAGTTCAACTTTGTGACCATGAACATCTTTCAATTTGTACGGTGTTGCCTAAATATAGTTTAGCAAATTCTCTTCTCGAGGGCTCCATTTACAACATTATATGTCTAAGATTTATAATCTATTAAGATAGTCATCTAGTTCAATGCTTTTGATTGTGAATTTTAATTCACTATATTTAGAAGTGGGATGTTAGAGATTTCGATTCTCGATTGTGTGAAGATTAACTAATCTTTTATAATATTCGATTGTTAGTGTTTCGATTCTCGACAATGTGAATATAATTAACAATTTCTTTGTATTTGACCAAATTTCTTTTATTTATTATTTAGTTATTTTGATTCAAGATTTCAATTTGTAACTTGTATTAATCATGCCCATATGTACTATAATTTTTAGAATTTTTGATAATTTTTATCTTTCTTATATCTCCAATTGTACAGCAATACATTTGATTGAAATCGATTCACGACTGTTGTTCTTTACTCTAGTTTAAGGTGAAATATAACGTGCATTTTAAAAAAATTTACACATTTCGATGCCCCAATTTTATCGACAATTTTGTAAGAAATCACATTTTTCCTTAATATAATCTTCACAATACAATAAATATATATATATATAGGTTACTGATCAAATAGAAACCAAAATTAAAATAGAAACTAGAAACTAATCTTAGCCCTTAGATCAGTCTAATCTAATGGCCCCGCTAGGGGCACCACACATACATCCAATACACCCTCATATGCACATTTTTCACTAATCTCTCCGTTTTTAATTTAATTTTTCCCGTCAATTGGTGAGTTTTTTTTTGAAATCCGACTTCACTATATTTTTCAACATCTCCCAACGATCAGTTTGCATAGCATTTATGCTATATTCCGACGTGATTTAGAAATTTTTATATTTAGTTTCTAGTTTATGTTCTAAGAGTGGTTTTTATTAGAGTAAGAATATATATATATATATATATATATATATATATATTATGTAGAAACCATTTCTTAGGCTAGAAACTAGAAATTAAATGAAAAATTTCCTAAATAGCGTCGGAATATAGGAAATATGCTATGCAATTTGATTGTTGGGAGATGTAGAAAAATACCGTGAACTATTTATTTCAAAAAAAGCTCACCGATTAATGGGACAAATCAAATTAGAAACGAATAGGATTATGTGGGATTATATATGTGAGGCTGTATTTTAGTTGTGTGTGGTGCCTTTTAAATTAGTTTCTAGTTTCAAAAAAAGCTCA
Organism: Kitagawia praeruptora; assembly: GCA_037693485.1. Classification (NCBI taxonomy): domain Eukaryota; kingdom Viridiplantae; phylum Streptophyta; class Magnoliopsida; order Apiales; family Apiaceae; genus Kitagawia; species Kitagawia praeruptora. Next base: position 170,537,317 of record CM075352.1, on the reverse strand, counting down.
TCGATTGACGGGAAAAATCAAATTAGAAATGAAGGGGATTATATATGTGAAGATGTATTTTAATTGTGTGTGGTACCTTTTAAATTAGTTTCTAGTTTCTGTTTTTTTTTATACTCCAGTGTCCTGACAAGATTTCGCAATCCCTTTACTTTCGTGCCTCCCAGGGATCGAACCTATGACCTTGGAATGGTAAGTCCCTAAGGGTTTCTAGTTTCAATTCTATTATTTCTATTAGAGCTATAAACGAACCGAACTCGAACGAACTCGAACGAACTTTTAACGAACACGAACAAAATCTTAACGAATCGAACAATGTTCGATAACCTTATCGGACAGATTTTCTTGTCCGTGTCCGTGTTCATTAAGCAATCGAACGAACACGAACGAACACCGAACTGTTCGCGTACATATTGAATCATACTGAAAACGAACCAAACACGAATAGTTCGTTAATATTTATATTTTCATAATTTTTAAACCTATTTTTAACTTAATTTAAATATAAAAAAATAGCTCAACTATTATTTAAATATTTTTAACCCATACAATATCTATTTTAGACAATTTTATTATTATAAAATTAAAAAATTCATAATATATGGATACTATATATTACATATACATATAATATTGTAAATATTATTGTTTTTTATCGAACGAACGCGAACTCGGACGAACTCGAACGAACTCAGACGAACTTTTAATGAACACAGACTTTTAACGAACCGAACCATCGAACTTATCGGACAGATTTTTTTGTCCGTGTTCGTTAAACCGTCGAACCGAGTTTAACGAACTCGAACACGAGTGAACACGAACAAACTTATCAAACTGTTCGGTTCGCTTACAGCTCTAATTTCTATACATATTGGCTAGTGATCGAATAGAAACAAAATTAAAATTAAAATTAAGTCTTTAGATTAATCTAATCTAATGGACCCAAGTACCCCACATTAAAAAACACTCTCCCATACATAATCTCACATAATCCCTTCGATTCATAAATTGATTTTTCTCGTGTGTTTTTTGAAATATGACTTTGCTATATTTTTCTCCATATATCAACGATCAATTTACATACCATATGTGCTATATTTCGACGTGATTTAAAAAAAATTAATTTAATTTCTAGTTTATAGTCTAAAAGTGATTTCAATATATTATATGTTTAACTAGCTTTGTAGCCCGTGCAAAGCACGGGCATATTCTAAATTGACCAAAATTATTTCATTAAAGAATCAATATACTGTGATTAAAAAAAATTAAAAAAAAATGGTTCTGCTATATAATAAAAAAAATAGATGGTTCTCCATGGTTCTCTATGTAAGATGATTCTTTCGAGAGTGTTACTCATTTTTTTAAAGAGGAAAAGTGTACTTTGTATAATCCTCTTTTACTCATAACAACATTTGTAATATTTTAGTTTAAAATCGAGCAATTAAAATATAAATAATTATATTTATTATATTTGTTGCATTTCGTTATTTTGGATCTGCACGGGCATGCTCTATATTACAAATATTTATGAATTATTCGTAATTACGTAGGATTGGATTGTTGATATCTTCAATTATTCATATCTTCGCAGCAATTGTTATGAGTAAATAGAATTTATGCAATACCCGATCGTGACATGCAAATTATAATTCTGGTTAAATTAAATTTGTTTTATATTTTACGCTATGCTTTGTTTTGTTAAAGGATATGACTTTTTATATGAATAAATTAGCTTATCAACCCTCTCATTTGGTCTAATATATATATATATATATATATATATATATATATTTGTTATATTGTTTTGTGCGTTTACTTATTAAAGATGTGATTGATGAGTTTTACGATAGTTAATGTTAATATAAGTTTGTATTATACTTATGTACGCATGAAGGTTTTTTTTTGTATTGAGATATTTTTTATAATATTTAATTCGTAAATAATTACAGTAGATCTAAAATGATTAATAAGATATGATATATGTTAGTGAATATTATAGTACATTTTAACATATCCACAGAAATTTATATATGTATGTATTTATGTTTGTACATGTGTATGTATGTATAAATATGCATATTGATTATATAGTAATTAATATATTACAAATAATGAAATATTAATATATTATACAACATAAATGTATGTATGTATGTATGCTATATAGTATGTATGTATTTATGTTTGTACATGTGTATGTATGTATAAATATGCATATTAAATATACAACAATTAATAGATTACAAATAATGAAATATTAATAAATTATACAACATAAATGTATGTATATATTATATGTATGTATGTATGTATATATTATATGTATGTATGTATGTATGTATGCATCCATGTATGTATGTATGTACGTATGCATGTATAATTAATAATTATGTTGTATGTATATATATATGTATGTATGTATGTATGTGTTGTGGAATAAAAACTAGGTTACCAATATTGTGGCTAGGGTTTATGTGTATTTAATGCAAAGGGGTTGGTGAGCTTCAAGCTTTAATGACTGCTTCTGCGTTCGAGACTAAACGGTCCTCACAGAATGCTTACGTATCTCTGTATTAGAGAATCAAGCCAAGAAAATGTAGTTCTGAGATGAGGGGTCAGACCCTTTATATAGGCTGAGAAGCCCTAAAATCGTAGTAGGGTTAGGTGACTTGGTGGGCAAGTCACCGACTAGAAGAAGGTTCTAGTCTCCTTCCATGTATGAATCAGTTTCCATGTTAAGATATGTATCTTGGAGGTTAAGTCAGGCAGGAGTAATATCCTTATTTGACTTTTATTGCTGAGCTGGTTATGATCCCTAATATTAATTACGAAATTAATATTATAATTAGGATTTGGGCCCACCTGGTGGACCCCACGTTTGGACCATTCTAGGTCTAATTAATGCCACATTAAATGTGTCTTTAGGGCTTACTTTTAGCCCATATCATTTGCCCCCCAACTTCTAGGAAAACTGATCAGGTTTTCCTTGAAGTTTTAACGGCCTTATTCGAGACTTGGGTCAGGGTTTATTACTCTTAAACGAGTATTTTCAACAATATCATCTTAATGTAAAGCGTGGAGCGACCGACGCATTTACGATGATGTTGAACGACACTAAACGGTGTTAAGCGGCACTACACAGCGCTACTCAGCCTTAAACAACGTTTAAACGATGTCAAACGGCATAAAACGGCACTATCGGCACTAATCGGTGCTAAACGGTGCTAATATTCACTAAATAATGCTTAAACAGCACTAAACAGTGCTTAATCGGCACTAATCGGTGCTTAGTTTTCAATTCCCTTAATTACAGAATCAGAAAAACAAAAAACAATAAAAACGAAATTTTGCAAACCCGTACCGACCATCGCTTCCGGTCGGCTGGAGGGTGTAGAAAGGGGCCGTTCGGCCGGGCACCCGGTCGGCTGGTTTTTCTCCTTTTTTTTTTTTTTTTTGAAGCGGAACACAAAAACTCGCACCAATGATCGATCCCGGTCGGCTGGGACGCTCCCGGAGGGCCGGTCGGCCGGTGCTCCGGTCGGCTGGAGCGAGCCCGCACCGACGGTCGATCCCGGTCGGCTGGATTTTCTCCTTTTTTTTTTTTGAAGCGGAACACAAAAACTCGCATCGATGATCGATCCCGGTCGGCTGGAGGGTTCCCTGGAGGGCCGGTCGGCTGGTATGTCAGTCGGCTGGGGGGATTTTTTTGTCGAACCCATACCGACCGTCGACGTCGGTCGGCCGACCTGTGCACGGAAGGCCAGTCGGCTGGGACACCGGTCGGCCGGTTCAATATCCGTGCCGGCAATCGATTCCGGTCGGCTGGAGGGCTTCCCGGAGGGCCGGTCGGCCGGGACTTCGGTCAGCTATTAGTGATTTTCAATTTTTGCATACCGACATCAACCATCGATATGGAATCAATGTTTGGCCATTCATGGCTAGAGTTACTTACTTTCACATACCGATATCGATCATCGATATGGAATCAATGTTGGCCCTCCATGGCTAGAGTTACTTACTTTCACATACCTATATCGATCATCGATACGGAATCAATGTTGGCCCTTCATGGCCAGAGTTACTTACTTTCACATACCGATATCGATCATCGATACGGAATCAATGTTCGCCCTTCATGGCTAGAGTTGAGGTTTTATATAGTACCTTGATTCACATCACTAATCCAGTGCTTATTATTAACCTTCTCACTAAACTTTTCTTAAGCATACTTAGCTTTCCAAGCTCATCTAACTGCTCTGGTAGAATATTTTGCCGACTATTTACTTAAATTCTTCGTTTCTGTCCCAATATATCATGAGTTTTAACGACTCTTTCCGTTCATAACAGATAGCTTTTGCTCCCTTTTCGTATTTTAACGATACTTGACCTGTAAACGCGAACCGAGCTGTGTTTCAACCTGAGATTACAGGTCACCTTTTCCTTATAAAAGGATGGGAGCATCCTTCATTTCTCTTCACTTCTTCACTTCTCAAATTTTCTTAAGTTCTAAAGCTCTTGAGTTCTCTCTAGTTTTCAAGCTTCCAAGTTCAAGCTTCAAGTTTCAAGTTTCCAGATGGCTGACAAGCAAGCTGCTGCCCCCCAACTCTCCATGGAGGAGGCTTTCAGAAAAAGGAGCATGGCGCGAACAATGAAAGGTAAGCTAAAACTCATGCCTCCTAAATATATTGAACGTCGGTTTGAGTCTACGCTAGATTTGCTAAACATAATGGGAGAATCATTTCCAAACAGCTCCAGCTTAGTTGCTTTTAATAGCCCTTCTAAATTAAGAAAGAAGGATGTAGAGAAGATTAGAAACACTTATGGCTTCCCAAGCGCCATCAAAGTATGCCTTCCAAATCCAGGAGACAGAACCTGCAACTGGCATCCCGAAAGGATTTGCGTCATGAAAGGAGCATTGGAGGCGGGATTTAGGTTCCCCGTTCACCCATTTATCATCAGGTTCTTAGCAGAACTTCAAGTCCATCCTTGCCAACTATACCCTAATTCTTGGAGGTTTCTAATCATCTTCTTGTTAAGATGCCATGAGTTGGAAATTCCTTGGAGTACAACTATGTTCAGAACCATATTCGCAGTCAAGAACTCCCCTGAGACTAATCCGGGGTGGATCGGCTTTCAGCTTAGAAGCAAGCTTCCACATACTGTAAACTCTTTCTCCTTCCCTGGCTCCCACCATTCTTGGGAGAGGGACTTTGTTGTTTTGGAGTGGGAAGGTGGCGACTGGGGTCGCTTCTTTGTTAAGAGATTCGGAATTGTAGAGGATAACTCACACTTCGTGTGTGAACTTGACCTCAAAGAGTTGGCAGATCGAGATAGGCTACTTGCTGACAATGGTTGCTCCCACTATAAATCCATTTTGACAGAAAAGAAACTCATTGAAGCTGGCTTAAGCTTCCTTTCCTTAGAGGGTAATTTTTCTTTCATTCCATCATTATGAGCTATGTTAGTTCTTATTCCAATGTTTTTTCTTCATTTTTCAGCTGCTGAGGAGCTGGATAGCCGACCTGAGAACCAACCTCAAGTTACAAGGAGAATGATAAAAAAGGCGGCCGAGCAATGGAACCCTCCTGAACGAAGGATACCTGGCTTCTTGGAGGGATGTTCCCAAGGGGGAAAGAGGTCCCGGAACGCTGCTGAGGACATGAGAGTCCCTTTTACCCCAGATTGGGGTATTTGTGAGCAAGACTCCATCTTAGGGAGTACTGACTTAGCCGTGTCCTAGTCCAGGCTATCTATCACCCCCCCTGATCTCCTTACGGCCATGGCAGGAGACAAGGTTGATGAAGCTGAGCGCCTTGGTGCTCAAGCTCTTTACCAGGTACCAACTTTTACATTCGATCTCCATGTCTCCACCTTTTTTTTAAGAAGATGTTTTATTAATTTCTCTTTTGCAGGCCAATGCTTATCTCCAATCTGCCACTCGTCAAGGCCGAGCTTATAGGGACAGCAATGAGGAACTGAAGAAGGAGCAAGAAACGTTCAAGGAGCAAATCCAAGATCTGAACTCCAGAGTTGTCCGATCCGAGGCTAATAGTTTGTCTTACCAAAAGCAACTTCGCTCGCTTGGCAGGAAGAAACTTTCTGATGCTGGCAAGATCATCAATTCATATTACAAGTTGGAGGACTTTATGAATTTTATGGACAAGCATGATGACGAGCTGCGGCCTTTTAACATGGAAGTTGGGTGGAACAAAGCTATTGGTGTTGTGAGCAACAAATACCCTTCGGTGGTGAATCCTGCGGACTTCCCCTGCCCTAACTGGGCTGTTGCTAGCGGAATTCAAAATGTGGAGCATGCGTCAGGCTCTCGGGGTAGTCGCCGTCCTTCTAGTACGAGGAAGGCAGCTAATGTTGTTAGCTCCGGTTCGACCTCTTCCCGTTCTGCAGGGAAGAAAGCTATGTCAGAGAGGGAAGCAGCTGCAAGGCGAGATTTCCCCGGTAAGCAACTTCGTGCCAGGGTCAATTCATCAACCGAGACCTCGGAAGAGGAGGGTGACGTGGCAAAGAAAGGGACAGCGCAACCGATGGAGACGGAGGCCGAAGAAGCCGAGGAAGATGAGGAGAGCTCCGGGGAAGAAAACTCCGAGGAAGATGGGGAAGAAGATGATGCTGAGGAAGAAGAGGGCGAGGAGGTGGTGGAGGAATCCGCCGAAGAGTGAGTGGCCTTGCATGGCCTTGTTGGCCGCTTGTGGCTTTATATTTTTCTACTTTCAATCAAGGTCCTTCGGGACTTTACTTTCATTTGGTGATGTAATTTAACTTTGACCTTAGCCCCATGGGGGTGTCTATTTATGCACTTGTTTTATTTCCGCTTGCGTATTTTTATTTTCGTTACTTGGTCATCTTTGACTTGCACTCATCAGGTGCTTGGCACATAAATAAAGTCACACAATCACAAATGGAAAACAAACTTGCATTAATAACTTGAAGCGGGTTCAACCCCTACATAAATACTCTATCTCCTACTGGGAGCAACATGCTCTGCAATGGTTTCATGGAACCTTATTTCTACTTCTCATAATAGATGGATAAAAGCCAAGTCCTTACTAGGAAGGCTTACACATAATAAATCTTGAGGTTCACTGCATGCCAAGTTCGGGGTACCTCGACCCCATCTAACGTTTCCAGCTTGTATGATCCTCGTCCTAGCACCTTCTTGACTCGATACGGTCCTTCCCAGTTTGGGGCTAGCTTGCCTTTCTGGCCAACTCCTGAGGCTTCTATCTTCCTTAGAACCAAGTCACCTTGCTGAAAGAACCTCTCCTGAACCCTGTGGTTGTAATAGAAGGATGCTTTCTTTTGATGCTCCGCATTTCTGGCGTTTGCCTCGTCCCTGACTTCATCAATCAGATCTAGGGCGAGCCTCATGCCTTCTTCATTAGTCTCAGGTTCAAATGCCTCAACTCGAGGTGATGCATGCATGATTTCTAGTGGTACAACTGCCTCAGCTCCATAAGCTAGCAAAAACGGGGTTGCTCCTGTTGTCACCTTACAGGTGGTGCGATACGCCCAGAGTATAGGCAACAACTCATCCACCCAAGTATTCCTCGAGCGTTCGACCCTTTTCTTTAATCCGTCCAGGATGATTCGATTGGCCACCTCGGCCTGTCTATTTGCTTGCGGATGTGCCACTGAGGTAAAACGAAGCTCAATAGCGTTTTCCTCACAATACTTCTTGAATTCCTCATTGTTAAACTGTGTCCCGTTATCCGTCACAAGGATTCGCGGGATTCCATACCTACAAATTATGTTCTCCCAAAAGAACTGGGAAACTTGCTTGGTGGTTATCTTGGCTAAAGGCTTAACCTCAATCCACTTAGTGAAGTAATCAATGGCGATAATCAGAAACTTCTTTTGTGCTGAAGCCATAGGGAAAGGACCAAGAATGTCCATCCCCCACATTGCAAACGGAATGGGAGAGCTGATTGAGGTTAACCTCTCAGGCGGCTGCCTTACAATCGGAGCGTGCTTTTGGCATCTATCACACCTCTTGACATAATCCTGTGCATCGGCCAGCATCTCTGGCCAATAGAATCCCAGACAAGTTATTTTGTGAGCCAAGGCCCTGCCCACCAGGTGCTGCCCACATATCCCTTCATGAACTTCTTCCAATGCTTCTCTTGCCTCTTGGGGCCTCAAACACTTCAAGTATGGGATGACAAACGACCTTTTGTATAGGATGCCTTCGATCAAGGCATACCTCAATGCTCTCACTGACAGTTTTCGTGCCTCCAAGGCATTGTCAGGGAACCATCCAGTTTCCAGATGAGCTTTAATAGGATCTATCCAACAGCTTCCAACATCGATCGGTGCTACCAACTTAGAGTTGACGGTCGGGGCCTTCAGGACCTGGAAGTAGACACTTCCTGCATAATTCTCTATCTCAGAAGAAGCGAACTTAGAGAGGGCATCGGCCTTAACGTTCTCTTCCCTAGGAATATGCTCCACATAGCACTCCTCAAACTGAGTCATAACAGCTTTCACGACTCTGAGGTATTTTGCCATAGTTTCATCCTTGGCCTCAAACTCACCATTCACTTGCGAGACTACCAATCTTGAATCTCCACACACTTTGAGGTTCTTGACCCTCATGACTCTGGCCAATCCCAATCCGGCTATTAATGCCTCATACTCAGCTTCATTGTTGGTTGTCGGAAAGTCCAACTTCAAAGCATATTCAACTGTGAATCCATCGGGGCTTTGCAAAACCAAACCTGCACCACTAGATTTTGTTTTTGATGCTCCATCAAAATAGAGCACCCAATACTCTTTCTGGTCAGCTATCAGTTCTTCATCTTTATCTTCATTCTGAGGGGTGGCTATCATCTCCTGCCCCCCGACTTCTTGGTTGTCAATGGTGCATTCAACCACGAAGTCAGCCAATGCCTGAGCCTTGATGGCTGTCCGAGGCTTATACTTGATATCAAACTCTCCAAGCTCTATGGCCCATTTGATCAATCTTCCACTTGCTTTCGGGCTGTGCAATATGCTTCTCAATTGTTGATCTGTCAAGACTTCGATTTTGTGAACTTGGAAGTACGGTCTCAATTTCCTTGAGGCAGTAATCAATGCCAATGCAAACTTCTCAATGGGAGAGTAATTCAACTCCGCCCCATGCAGTACCTTACTCATGTAGTAGATAGGTTTCTGAACTTTCTTCTCTTCTTTAACAAGAACAGCACTCAATGCTTGTTCGGATATCGCCAGGTATAAGTAAAGAATCTCCCCAGGATTAGGTTTGGCCAACAACGGGGCTTCAACCATGTATTTTTTCAATTGCTCAAAGGCCTCTTGGCTCTCTGTGGTCCACTCAAAAATTTTCACCTTCTTTAATGCCTGAAAGAAAGGCAAGCATTTGTCACCAGATTTGGAGATGAATCTCCCTAGGGCCGCAACTCGGCCAGTTAATTTCTGTACATCTCGTATTGAGCGGGGTGGCTCCATATCCAGAATAGCCTTAATCTTGTCCGGGTTGGCCTCTATGCCTCTCTTGGAAACCATCAGCCCCAAAAATTTTCCCGATCCAACACCAAAAGCACACTTGGCTGGATTCAACATCATCTTGTGGTGCCTTAGCACTTCAAATGCCTCTCTGAGGTGCCTAATGTGATCTGTCTTGAGTAGGCTCTTGACTAACATGTCATCAACATAGACCTCCATGGTTTTTCCAATTAGATGAGCGAATATCTTATTCACCAATCGTTGATAAGTAGCTCCTGCATTCTTGAGACCAAAAGCCATAACAAGATAACAGAAAACACCAAAGTCAGTAATGAAAGATACCTTTGGGATGTCCTCCTTGTGCATTTTAATTTGATTGTAACCACTGAAACCATCCATGAAACTCAACATCTCGTGTCCAGCTGTGGCATCTATTAGGGTGTCAATCCTTGGCAGAGGAAAACAATCCTTTGGGCATGCATCATTTAAATCTGTGAAGTCAATACACATTCTCCACTTTCCATTCTCTTTCTTGACCATGACGGGATTAGCCAACCATTCAGGGAACTGAATCTCCTCAATAAATCCAGCTTCTAAAAGCTTGTCAACTTCTTGCTTAATGGCCTCTTGCCTTTCAGGAGCAAAATTTCTCTTTTTCTGCTTTATCTTCTTTCGTGCAGGATCGACATTCAATCTGTGAGTTATAAGTTGGGGGTCAATCCCTGGCATGTCCGCTGCTGTCCAAGCAAACACATCGCTATTCTCTTGCAGAAATGCTGTCAATTCGCCCTTCAGGGGTTCCTTCAGAGATGCTCCTATGTAAGTAACCTTTTCAGGGTCGCCCAGCTTCAGAGGAACGGGTATTAAATCCTCTGCTGGCTTCCCTCGGTGTTCATCATCACTACGGACATCCATGTCTTCAATCGGGAGTACCTGCCCCCCGACTCCATCAGCTCTTAGGGCGGATACATAACAACTTCTTGCCATCTTCTGGTCGCCTTTTTGTTCTCCGACCCCATTTCGGGTTGGAAACTTAATCTTAATGTGATATGTTGAGGCAACAGCCTTGAACGCATGAAGTCCAGTCCTTCCCAGGATTGCGTTATAAGTCGAGGCTGCCTTAATCACCAGAAAATTCAACATTTGAGTAGCTTCCTTAGGTTCCTGCCCGATTGTCATGGGTAACTGGATAGTACCCTCCACCTTGGACTCAACTCCATTGAATCCATAAATGGGCATGTTAGTCGGAGTCAGGTGAGAATTGGTATATCCCATCTTCACAAAAGCATCATGAAACAGAATGTCAACAGAAGCTCCATTGTCTATCAAGACTCGCTTTCCCTCCGAGTTCCCAATCACAGGGGTTATAACTAATGGGTCATCATGGGGGAGTTTCACCCCTTCAAGATCAGAATCATCGAAACCAATTACAATTTCAGTTCTAGCACGCTTCGGGGCCTCTCCCACGATGTGCATCACCTCCCTGGCGTATGCCTTTCGAGAGTTTCGAGTTGTACCGACCGATGTCGGGCCTCCCCAGATCATGTTGATAACTGGCCCTCGGGGCTGCGTGTTACGGTCACGATCATTATCCCTTCTATCATTGTTTCTCCTTTCGTAGTCCCTTCTTTGGGTTCCACGATCTTCACCCTTGGTGAAGTTACTCAGTTTTCCTTTGCGGATCAGAAATTCGATCTCATCCTTTAACTGCCTACAATCATCTGTATCATGCCCCACATCTCGGTGGAACCGACAATATTGATCCTTATTCCTCTTTGCGGGGTCTCCCCTGAGTGGCTTCGGCCATCGGAAGTCCTTATCCTTCTCGATCTCCAACAAGATTTGACTTCTAGGGGCATTTAACCTTGCATAGTCAGAGAACCTTGGTCCCAAGTTCTTTTTTGGTGGCGAATCAGAGTCTTTGCTAGTTCGGGGATACTTGTCCCTAGCATCGTACTTCTGCTCTTGCTTGCGCTTTTTTGTATCATTGTTCCCCCGACCATTGCCTAATGTGACTTCCTTCTTCGTGCTATCTTCGGCCTTGATGTACTTATCATCTCTTCGCTGGAGATCAGCCATATTCTCAGGGGGATGCTTTGCCAATGATCTCTTAAGATAGTCTCTCAGACTTTCGTTCTTCCCTTGTACCACATACATAAGAGATGCAGAGCTTTTCTCATGCGTTCTTCCGCTGATAAACTGATTAATGAAAGCAGCACTCAACTCCTTAAAGGAACCAATCGAGTTTGCAGGAAGCCGACTATACCATCTTTGAGCCATGCCTGATAAAGTTTGAGGGAATGCCCTACACTTCAAAGCGTCGCTTGCAGGCTGCAACAGCAGAGCGTTTGAGAATGTTTTAACGTGGTTTGCAGGATCACCCATTACATCATAAGCTTTAATTGTTGGCATCTTAAACTTCTTTGAGATACGAGCATTCATCACGTCCTCAGTAAACGGAGGTGTGGGATCATCAGGGTCCCCAAGTGGCATCAGATCCTTGGGGTTGCTCTTGGGGGTTTCCACCCTCGTTGTTCTTCCAGTTGGGGCGGTAGCCCTTCTTTGCCTTCTTGAAGGCCTCTCCAGATCTATAAAGGGAATCGGTCCTGATGTTGGAGGTGGTAAAGTCTGATTTGATCTGGCTTGTTCTCTGGCCATATCTTCCTTTAATCTTAAGATCTCGGCTTCATAAGCCTTAATCCTCTCAGTAGTTGTTGAAGGGAGTCCATCGTGAGTAGTTTGAGTTCTTCCTCGGGGTTCTTTACTTGCACGTCGCCTTCTTGGAGCTTCATCACGTTCGTAATCATCGTAAGAAGATGACTCATCCGTATAAGGACCAGAAAAATCGTGATAGTCTCGATCTCGAATATACAGGGCATGACCACTTGATCCAGCTCCTTGGGTAGGAGGGTAGTTAGGCAGCCCGTACATTGGATTGGTGCTTATGGGGAGATCCGTAGTGTGGATCTGAACCCCTCGTGGAGGGTTGTTGGGGTCTACAATCAAGGAAGAAATCCCCACCTGGAGGGGGTTAGTCCCTGGATTTGTGTGGACGATCGGAGGTAGCGTACTCTCAACATGGGAAGTCGTCCCTAGGGGTTGAGAAACTTGATACGGAACGATAGTCCCGGATGCTGGAGGTATTTGTTCAGTGAGGGGCGGAGCAGAGCTAAGAGGTAGAGCCTCGGTTGCGATTGGCTCTGTAATTGCTGGTGTCCTTCGTGTGTTAACCATGGTTGATGTTTCCTTCCCACAGACGGCGCCAAATGTTGTGGAATAAAAACTAGGTTACCAATATTGCGGCTAGGGTTTATGTGTATTTAATGCAAAGGGGTTGGTGAGCTTCAAGCTTTAATGACTGCTTCTGCGTTCGAGACTAAACGGTCCTCACAGAATGCTTACGTATCTCTGTATTAGAGAATCAAGCCAAGAAAATGTAGTTCTGAGATGAGGGGTCAGACCCTTTATATAGGCTGAGAAGCCCTAAAATCGTAGTAGGGTTAGGTGACTTGGTGGGCAAGTCACCGACTAGAAGAAGGTTCTAGTCTCCTTCCATGTATGAATCAGTTTCCATGTTAAGATATGTATCTTGGAGGTTAAGTCAGGCAGGAGTAATATCCTTATTTGACTTTTATTGCTGAGCTGGTTATGATCCCTAATATTAATTACGAAATTAATATTATAATTAGGATTTGGGCCCACCTGGTGGACCCCACGTTTGGACCATTCTAGGTCTAATTAATGCCACATTAAATGTGTCTTTAGGGCTTACTTTTAGCCCATATCAGTATGTATGTATGTATGTATGTACGTACGTATGCATGTATAATTAATAATTATACATTAATGTATAATTATCTACAAATATACATTATAATTAATAATTATACATTATCTGAGTTAAGCCAACTGAGATTTATCTACAAATTAATATATATAAACAAAAATATATAGTATGTATGTATGTATGTATGTAATATTATAGTATATTATTACATATCCACGGAAATTTATATATGTATGTATTTATGTTTGTACATATGTATGTATGTATGTATAAATATGCATATTAATTATACAACAATTAATATATTACAAATAATGAAATATTAATAGATTATACAATATAAATGTATGTATGTATGTATGTATGTATGTATGTATGTTTGCATGTATGTATGTATTTATGTATGTATGTATGTTATATAGTATGTATGTATGTATGTATGCATGTATATAATATTATAATATATTACTATATATCCACATAAATTAATATATGTATGTATTTATGTTTGTACATGTGTATGTATATATAAATATGCATGTTAATTATACAACAATTAATAGATTATAAATAATGAAATATTAATAGATTATACAACATAAATGTATGTATGTATGTATGTAGAGTCCCACTCTAGGGAGAACCATCTTACGTGGAGAACCGTGGAGAACCACTTAAAATGCATTAAAATAGTCCTTTATATAAGGTCCCTGGCGGGGCCCCTTCACATAAAAGTATTATAATTCTACCCTCTATCCATTCATAAAAAAAAAAAAAAATTTAAAAAAACTTTTTAAAAAATTTAAAAAATGTTGCCACGTCATCATTTTTTGAAATTTTTTTTGAAATTGTTTTTTTTGAATTTTTTTTTATAAATAGATAGAGTATAGAATTATAAGACTTTTTTGTGAAGATGCCCCTGCGGGGCCCTTATATATAAAGCAATTATAATATATTTTAAGTGGTTCTCCACGGTTCTCCACGTAAGATGGTTCTCCATGGAACAATGACCTATATATGTATGTATGCATGTATGTATATAGTATGTATGCATGTATAATTAATAAATTTGTATGTATGTATGGATGTATGTATGTATGTATGTATGTATGTATGTATGTGTGTGTCTATGTACATATGCATGTATAATTATTTATATATATGTATGTATAATTAATAATTATGTATATAGTGTATGTATGTATGTATGTATTTATGTGTGTGTGTGTATGTACATATGCATGTATAATTATTTATGTATGTGTATGTATAATTAATAATTATGTATGTATATATGTATTTATGTATGTATAATTATTGATTATACAAATTTTTATGTATGTAATTAATGATTTTTAATATAAACTCAAAAGCTCACATAGCTCAACTGGTTATGTTGTTGAATTTAGTTCTGTAAGGTCATGGGTTCGAACCCCTTGAATGACAATACTTTTACAAATATTTAGAGTGTGGTTCGGGTCGATTTTCTCGAAAAATACATATAACTACACTAAATAGTTTATTACTCATTTAATTATAGATTTGAGATAGTGGAGGAAAGTAGTGGGTGTAATAGTGTTTTTTATTGTTAAATATATGAGATAGTTGGTTTAATAGTGGAAGAAACTTACTATTTTTGGAATGTAAAGAAACCCGAAAATAGTAACTGTAAAGAAATGAGATGTAAAGAAATGAGAGGGAGAAGAAATGAGAGGGAGGAGTATGCAACAACACTTTTGAGACTTGCTATTATTTCACTTTTGACGACACTTGCTTTACTTAACTTTAATATACTTAATTTTCACACTAATTAAAATTGATAACACATCTATGTAAATTAATTAATACTCCCACCCACTAATATTTGTCACTTGCATTTTGTCACGTAAATAAAATACATAATTTTTTTTCAAAATTTTCTTTTTATGAATAAAAATTTAAGATTTAAATTTTTTATTTAGAATAAAAAAAGTAAAGAAAAAATATGGAACTACAATTTCTTTGCACCTTATCAGAAATGACATAATCAATACTAGTGGGACAGAAATATAATTTATTTAGAAATTGTAAAAAAAACATTTACAATCTAATTTATAAGGTTTAAGACTTGAAACAAACATATCTGTGTCTAGACTTGACAAGAACACATGAATGTGCTTTCCCAGGAAAAATAATTCTATATAAATATAAACACACACAAGTGTGTGCACATCCACGCATAATTTATTATTTATTTCTGAATTGAAAGAATCTAGGTCTAGCTTATCACTTGATACTCACAGAGGACCACAATGAGTATTGATTCTACTCATGTATTCTCGTTAAACATGGTAGATAATATTTAAAATGTTATCTTTTTAAATTGGAAAAAAATTCATTTTGAAAGAAATTTGTAAATATTATTTTCCTTTGTATAAAAATAAATTTAAGCTAGGCCTTTAACGTCACCTAATTATTTTTTAAATACTAATCTAATAATACTAATAATAATAATAATACTAATAATAATAATAATAATAATAATAATAATAAATTAATAGATTTTTAGCTCCTAAATACATAATAAAATATATTGTTAAACAAAATTTATAAAATCATATTTAATAATTCAAAATTTTAAATTGGTTGGTTATTTAGGATATCTGCATTTTAGTCCTCCCTGACCTATTTTCTTTGTAGATCATATAAGCTTTACTATCTAAGAGTTTATTCTAAGACCTTTTAAATTATTTAGGATATCTGCATTTTAGTCATCCCTGACCTATTTCTTTAAATTATTTAGGATATCTGCATTTTAGTCATCCCTGACCTATTTCTTTGCATTGGTTGGTTATAGGAAAAATGTGTTGTATAATAATCATGTTGTGATCAGTTTGTGGCCTTAATCTAAAATTTATATAAATCATATGTAAGCATTTTAATTTAAAAATGCTTGTATAAGAAAATGATTTGCAGTGTTCTACTCGAGGAACAAGAATGTTACGTTAAGTACTCCAGCATAATTCATACTCCATAATCTCAATTCTAGACATATTCGGGTTTTAAGCATTTCACCATCTTTGCATCTTTTTTTAGTTAACCAACAAATATATAATGAAGCTTATCTAAGTTGATTAATATATATAAGGAGAATCTTAGTTAACCTGGTGCTTGCAAAATCATAGAGCTTCCCTGTGCTAGAGAAAATCATCAATCCAACTTGAGCATCACAGAGAATTGCTAATTCCTTGGCTTTCTTGAGCAATCCATTTCTCCTTTTGGAGAAAGTTACTTGCCTACTTGTCATGTTGTCAATCCTCCGGATCACGATTTTTCCCCTTCCCATATCTTCTTCTCCTTGCAGATGAGACTAATTAGTTAGGGTTTTATCTACGTTTTATCAAATTATAACTGCTAGATCGGACCAGGAATAGAAGAAAATAGATCGAAAACAACTAAGATTCTTAGTAACATGGGCAGATATTCAGAGATGTATACATAATACTAAAATAGAAACTTTTCGAGTTGTAAAGATCCAGGAAAATATCATAAAATTAACAAAAGATAAATAAAGACAAGAAGAGAAGAAAGAAAGCTGAAAGCCTGATTGAGAGGGCTTACTACTTTGAGCCTTAGGTAGATCTGTATGAAGAAATGAGAGGTCTTCCTTTAGAGAGAGGTTTTACAATGCAACTCCTTACTTTATAAGGAAAGCTGAAAGTGGTACTCCCTCCGTGGTTTACATTTATGAAAGAATGTCTGACACGCATTTTAAGATGCATATAAAATATAATTTCATAACTTATTTTTACAATTTTATGATATTGAATAAAAGTAGTATGTTTATATTTTTATTCAAAAAAAGAAAATTTTAAAAATAAGTTAAAACTATACTTTATATGCATCTTAAAATGCGTGTCAGACACTCTCTCAGAAACGTAAACAATTGGCTGGAACTGAGGAAATATTAGCAAGGATGGTAAAACATGAAATTTTCAATGTCCATTAAATATTGTACTTTCTCACATAAACCCTGTTAAAAATAGTATTATCATGACCGGATTAAATAAATGGGGACATTGCTGACTCTTCACGAATCGAAATTGATATTACATCAAATAATTAACTTTCCAAATAATTTAAAGTGTTACGTGGACACATTTTTCCTCGTAGCACTTTAACTTATTTTGGAGAGTTAGTTTTTCAACATTATATCACAATAACTCGATTCGAATTTTCAAAATTTTCAATTTCCTTGTATGTTTATTAAGTTGTTAGAGGAGAAATGTTGAATATATATTGAAGCTAAAATCATCTCCCAGCACGATCGAGCTGATTAGTTAACAACCCAGATTATAAAAATCTAATCTGAGTTGGTGGAAGTTACAAAAACAGCACGCACTGTACACGCTCCAAGAGAAGTTGAGGCGTTTGACCTAATTAATAAATCAGCGGAAATATTACAAGTACACGTGTCAAGCTGAGAGGGCGAGTAGACAAGGACAGTAGAAGGCAGAGAGTGAGAATATTGATTCTAGGAGAGCCAGAAAGAGCTTTAATATTGGAGGAGAAAGCGTAAAAGTGGTAGATATATTTAGAATATTATTGAGTCATTGTGGTACATATAGATGATTGACATGTGGTTAGTAGTTTTGCAAAACCATGATTGACATGTGGTTAGTAGTTTAGCAAAACCTCGTACTGGAAAGGCTTAGAATCAGAGGTTTTACATTTGTTTAATATTAAAAATTTAAATGCATCGTACTTATTTGTTTAATACCTCGTACTGGTCGCTCGTAAGTTCGCTCCTCACTAGGGCTCTTTATTCTGATTCTGAAAAGATTCTTATAAAAGAAAAAAGGGTTTTGGTCCGTGACAATCGTTTGTAAGGACCGATTATATAATAATCAGTTTTTAAACCGTTGAATCGTTGATCCAACGGCCCCCTGGATTATAAAAAAAAATTACTTTCCGCTATAATTTTTCGCGGATAGGCAGATTGCCTGTCCGCGAAAATTTTCCGCGGATAGGTTTTTTTAATCTCAGTCTTTGGATCAACGATCTAACGACTGTGGAACCGATTGTTAAATAACCGGTGCCTGACAAACGATTGTCAGGGACCGGGACCCAAGAAAAAATATATACTACCACTAGGTGTGTGTCTGCGTCAAGCATAGAAAAAATATATACTACCACTAGGTGTGTGTCTGTGTCGCCCGATTTCTGAAAAATTGTCGATAAATCGGTTTAAATTTTGGAACCGATTCGGCCGATTTTGTAAATATCGCCGATAAATCGCCGATTTTTCAATCAAATCACCCGATAAATCGTAAATCGGTACCTCAACCGAATAGTTCCGATTTCCGAAATTTGCAACACTGTGTGTTTCTAATAAATATTTTAAAATAATAATTTTTAGTGATTTAGGACATATTTTTATATTTGAATTACATAAATAATCATTATACTCCTTCCTTATTATTATTATAATAATAAATTTGGAAAAAGAATGACAAAAATGTAATGAAAAGACAGAAAAGAAGTTAAAAGATGAAAGAAAAATGAATTTTATATTAATAAAAATGATACAAAGGATGACTAGTGATTTCTTAACTACAACAAATTCGGCTAAATTCGACCGGAACAAAATAGCTAATTTCGACCGGATATGGTCGAAATTAGCTAATTTCTACCGTTTTGAAGTTGGTCGTTTTTAGCTTGGTCGAAAATAACATAAACGATCGAAAATAGCTAATTTCGACCGAATAAATTCGACCAACTAAATTCGATTGAATTTGGTCGAAATTATAAATTTGGCAAAAAATTTGAATTTTGGAAATTTCGAATTTTGGAGCCTAAACTGTACTAAATTCGACCAAATGTGGTTGAATTTAATATACTAAATGCGACCAAATATGGTTGAATTTAATATACTAAATTCGACCAAATACGGTCGAATTTAAGGAACCCCGGTTTTAAAAAAAATGGCAGCAGAATCTGCTGCTCTTTGAATCTAACGTTGATTTTGTGTAGCTTAGCATGTAGGATTCAGTTTGGTTACTCAAACTCATGATTTGGAGGTTAATAACATCTCCAAAACAGCTTCGATCCTCAAGAACACGAAGAACATGAAGAACACTCAAGAACACGAAGAACATGAAGAACACGACAATCAAACTTCGATTTCTATACGATATTGAACTCAAAATTCAACATATAATATATGAAAT
Organism: Kitagawia praeruptora; assembly: GCA_037693485.1. NCBI lineage: Eukaryota > Viridiplantae > Streptophyta > Magnoliopsida > Apiales > Apiaceae > Kitagawia > Kitagawia praeruptora. The sequence goes on along the minus strand of CM075352.1, from coordinate 170,517,865 downwards.
TGACTAGAAAAACATACTCTACATGATGGAAACATCAAAATCAGCAACCAATTACGTTTACAAAAATTCATAATTTTGATAAGTAAATTCGAATTTAATAAAAAAATAGGAAAAATTCATAAATTATACCCCTACAAAATCTGACGATGTTTTTTGATAGAGGATGATGAGAGCTTCGATTCGACTATAAGAGCGTTCAAATCGGACATAGATAGCGCCTCCAAATGTTGGTTTGATTCTTGAAAACTCAAGAACATAAAAAGAAAGAATATAAAAATAAATTGATGTGTATGTTTGTAAGAGAAGAAGAATGGAGTAGAAGTATAAAAGAATGTTTATGAGAGAATATGAATGGATGAAGAATATAAAAGAGAAAGAAATGAATGTAATTGAATTAATGGCTAGGATGAAATATTTAAAAAAGAAATGGGTGGTCTAGATTAATTTTATAGAGCAATACATGTGGCAATCCATGTGCTTCCCCCTTAGCCAATAGAAACATGTCACGTGGCAACAAATAATTTTTTGCTTCTGAAAATTACCTTCTTCAACCTTATTTGGTCGAAAATAACAACACGGCTAAATTCAACCTACTTTGGTCGAAATTAGCTAAATTCGACCAAATTCGGTCAAAATTAGCTAAATAATTTGATTTTCCACTCTTTTTTAATTAGTTTGTATAATTACTTGATACATTTAATAAAATTACGAAAAAAAGGTCAAAAATTTATTTAAAATTCATACACAACCAAGTAGTCATAATAACTAATTTTGTGATGAATTTTACCTTACTTCCACTAATTTGCCTAATAATTTTCCATCCTTTTTGAAGTAGTTTATAATTAAAATAAATTTAAAAAATTAAATAAAAATAGGACAAAAATATCCAAATTTTGGATAAATATTATACACACCCAAGTAGTCATACTAACTATGAACACTACAAAACAATTAAAAATAGTAGTAGTAGCAATGGAAGAATTGATTTGGGCAAGAGAAGAAGAAACCCCTAAACAAGGTTTCCTCGGGGTTTAGTGTTTAGATTTTTAAAAAAAAAATCCGATGATCCAACCGTACGGATATTAAGATATATCTAATTAAATGACATTCCCAAATTTTTAAAAAATAAAAAATTAATTTGATTGGAGATCTTAGTAGAACACTATTATATTTTCTAGTACCCGTAACTAGTGATTTGTCCCATTTATTGTTTCTATTTTTTAAAAACTATTTCTCGATGATCCAACCGTACGGAGGTCAAGATATATCTAATTAAATGACATTTCCAAATTTTTAAAAAATAAAAAATTAATTTGATTGGAGATCTTAGTAGAACACTATTATATTTTCTAGTACCCATAACTAGTGATTTGTCCCATATTATTGTTTTCTAATTTTAATTACTATTTCTCAATGATTCAACCGTACGGATGTCAAGATATATCTAATTAAATGACATTCCCAAATTTTTAAAAAACAAAAAATTAATTTGGTTGTAGATCTTAGTAGAACACTATTATATTTTCTAGTACCCGTAACTAGTGATTTGTCCCATTTATTGTTTCTATTTTTTAAAAACTATTTCTCGATGATCCAATCGTACGGATGTCAAGATATATCTAATTAAATTATATTCCTAAATTTTTAAAAATAAAAAATTAATTTGGTTGGAGATCTTAGTAGAACACTATTATATTTTCTAGTACCCTTAACTAGTGATTTGTCCCATTTATTGTTTCTATTTTTTAAAAACTATTTCTCGATGATCCAACCATATGAATGTCAAGATATATATAATTAAATGACATTCCCAAATTTTCAAAAAATAAAAATTGAATTTGGTTCGGTAATTTAACGGTCAACTAGTATTTTGACTAGTTTGGGAAATAAATTAAAAAATTAAATAAAAATAGAAAAAAATCCAAATTTTAATTTAAAATTCATATACACCAAAGTAATCATACTCACTATTTATGTGATGAATCTTATCCTACTTTCACTAATTTTCCATTTTGTTTTTATTTTTTCCCCTTTTTTAACTAATTTATAAAATAAACTAAAAAATTAAATAAAAATAGGAAAAATGCCAATTTTTTAACATAGATTCATACACACCAAATTAGTCATACTCACTATTTAGCTAATGAATCTTACCCTATTTTCACTAATTTTCCATTTTTTTTTATTTTTTCCCCATTTTTAACTAGTTTGTAACATAAATTAAAAATTAAATTAAAAAGGAAAAATGACAATTTTTTAACATAAAATTTGGTGGTATGACTACGTGGAACGTACCCCATTTATAAATATTTTTTCATGATGTGTACAAATATTTAAATTTTTAATAACATATTTTCAATTTCTGAAAGTAAGAAATTCAACCGAATTTGGTCACATTTAGCTAAATTCGACCTAATATGGTCGAAATTAAATCTGAACATTTTGATTTTTTTTGGGCGGCAAGTTTCCCGCTTTTCCAAAATTTTGAATTAAATTTTCCCGCTCACCCCAATTGCTAAATTCAACCAAAAATGGTCGAATTTAATTTTTTCATTGGCGGGAACTTTCCTCCTACTTTTGGCGGAATCTAAATTGCTAAATTCGACCATATTTAGTCGAACAATTGCTATATTTGACCGCTCCTAAATTCGACTAGATATGATCGAAATTAGCCGGCCGGTTAAATTCGACCATATTCGGTCGAAATTAGCCGCAGTCAAAAATATTCGGTCGAAATTAGCCTTGTTTTCTTGTAGTGAAGATAAGCTATAGGATGAATCATGAATGTCCAGGGATCACTAGAACAATGTTAGAGTGTCATTTTATACAATATTCCTTATATTTAAAGTTAAGACATCATATAAGGGAGGAGGTGTTGGACTTATTCTTAGGGTGTGTTCACTTGGAAAGAATGGAATGTGGTAGGAATGGAATAAAAATTGTAAACAAAATTTATGAAGAAAGAGGGATGTTGGGGGAAATAATGAACAAATATGAGGGAGAAGAAGTTTTTTATAATGAAGATTACAAGGAAAATGATGAAGATTGGGAATGGAGCATTCCTTCCAAAACATGTGGGTTAGAATTCTAGTTCAAATTATTTGGAGAGGAATGAAGCAAGGAATGAAATTTATAAACATTTTCGCCAATCTCCCCCAAATAATAGTATAAATTTCATTTCATTCTCCCCCTCATTCCATTCAATCCAAGTGAACATAACCTTAGTATGGGTTGCAATTCCAGCTAATCTTCCAAATTTCGTAGAATTTAATTTTTCAAATCTAATTTTTTCATAAATATACACTAGATGATGACCAGGTGAAGTATGAGACGGAGAAAATTAATTTAAAGTATATAATCATTAATTTATAATTTTAAATAATTTTAAAAAATTATGTTATTCATACAAATTAGTATGTTATAATAAAAAATAATTGTACTTACAACAAGATTTCAATAATTTCGATGGATAAGAATATTGGGGTGAAATCAAATTTGGAGACTAAAATATTATTAGAACGAATATTTTACTTATTAATAAAGATTGTTTAATTCTTCATTAATTTAAGATTATTTTAAGAAAATCAAGAAAATACGATATTTATGCTTCTAGTAGATACATTATTTTGTAACTTAGTACGGTTATAATAAAAGAATTGCAATTATCATGGAATTACTATAATTTTACTATTTTATTAAAGATAACGTAGAGTTTCGGAAAAATTAGGAATAAAGTGATGGAATGAATTATAATTGCTTTAGGATTATAATCCATAGAGTTCTACAAGAAATAGCAATAAATGGGTGGAACAAAAAAAAGTTGGAACAAAGAGATGGAATGAATTATAATTGTTTTAGAAGAAGAAATAAGAATAAAGGGGTGGAACAAAAAAAGGTGTAACCAAATTTGGTATAGTAGTACCATTCGCTTATTAATAAATACTAGCTTTATACCCGTGCAATGCACGGGATACTTTATTAATATTATAAATAAATTTTTATGTTAAATTTAAATTTTTCAAATTTTTTTGAAAGAGATATAAAATAATGTTTGCAAGTTTCATTAAATTCATGATAGTTATTTTATTAACATAAATTTTAATATTTTAATTGTTGTACATTTTTCTAATTTTAAATTTATTAAATTTATAATTTTTTATATTGTGTTTACTCAATAAATTTATCATATTCTATATAATTAATATATAATTTTCTTCTGAAAAATTTCGAAATAATGTTTATAAATCATGTTCATAATTTTTGAAATAAGGTGTACAATTTAATAATACTTTTATTTTTTAATCTAGTATTATTTAAAAAAAAAATTAAAATGACATATATGTCCCTGTCGACCAAACCATACCATGTAAACCTCCTTAGGCTAATTATTTATAAATAAATATTAAAGATATGTAGAAAATTTATTTTAGGCCTTCATTAGAGCATCTCCAATGGAGAAAAATCCTTAGCAATATTATCCTTAGGTGGCATGAAATAGAGATTATGTAAAAAATATATACTCCAATGCATAATTACCCTTAGCAAAAATTATAGATAAGCATACTTGATTGGCTATATTTGTTGAACCAACTCAACCCCTTAGCAAAAATATACACAATTCATTATAACATAAACGGTCGAAAATAGCTAATTTTGACCGACTAAATTCGACCGAATAAATTCGACCAACTAAATTCGATCGAATTTGGTCGAAATTATAAATTTGGTAAAAAATTTGAATTTTGGAAATTTTGAATTTTGGAGCCTAAACTGTACTAAATTCGACCAAATATGGTTGAATTTAATATACACAATTCATTATAACTATGTCCATTGGAGTTTTATTTGCCACCCTTATGTAAAATTTTAATTGTTTCTGTTATTCCCGAATCTGGCATAATAATTATCATGATTTAATTAGCTAAATTAATGGTTCATAATTTACTATGGGCCTAGAAGACGACAATTGGGTCACTAAAGCCCACTATTGGAATCAGCCCGGCACAACTAAAGGGCCACCTCGCTCTCGATCCTATCTATGGGATCGCTTCGCTGGCATCTTCCTCTATGGATCACTTCGTACTATCATTATATCTGCAAGCTAAGACGAGATCACTATCTTATTCTCTACTAAAGGCTCATAACTAGACCCCTCGAGGTCATATGAGTATCTGTACATGCACTTGAGTTCGCTTCGCATGACTCGACCCCTCGAGGTCGCATGCCAGGCCCTTGCTACTTCTCTACTGACCTCGCTTGGGAGGCCTCGATTCTAAACCATGCGAGACCATCGGTTTCCTTCTCTGGGCCATGGATCATGGATAGAATTAATGACTCATTGTCACATCAGCCCTAAGCAATTAGTGGGCTTGGGACATGACTTATCTCCTAAAACCCTAGCCCGTCTAGGTATCTTGTTCTCTAAGAACTACGTACGGATTGATCCCTATAAATAGGGTACGTAGGCACCTTGATACGGAGGAGAAACAGTTCACCCCTGAAAACACCTATCAAGTTCAGCCACATCCATACACACAAACCCTAATCCTTATTCTTCTTGTATCAAAATATCCGTATTTTGCTCTGTTAATCCAGCAAACCTCCATAAACATTGTTATACCAATTTATCCCTATAACATCTGGCGCTAGAAGGAGGGGCTAGTCATTGAATTGGGAGAACGATGACTAAATCAAACAAGAAGAAAAACGGAGTGGGGGAGACCCCGGGGTCGCATAGGAAAAACAAGGATGATCCCCAGAGGAAGGATCCACCAGAGAGCGAGGCGCACAGAGATGGGATCGAGGATGGGTTCGAGAAGGAACGAACACCCCCTGTTCAGCAGGTCACTTTGACTGGTGAAGTCATGTCATTTCTGAAGGGCCTCGGGGATCAAATGATCGCCGTACAGGAGAGGATGACTAAGGTAGAGAAATGGCATAGCTCTAGAGGGTCGAAGAGAAATGTAAGGACAGGTGACCGAACCAATCAGACGGAAGGGGATAAAGGACCCACCAAGAAACTTATTGGAGACTTTGATGATGTCGTTACAGATCAAACAAACCCTGATTGGAAGGAGGAAATTTCTGCGAAAAAGAAAAAGGGGTCTGATACTAAGGTCGCCTCGTTTGAAGGGAGATCAATCAGTGTTTTTGATCGTGTTAGAAAAAAATTGACCGAACATGACCTCCGCTTAAAGCTAGAAAAAATTGCTGCTGAAAAAAGGGAAAAGCGACCTCAGGACAAGCCACAAGGCTCTCAGCGACAACCATCTCTTCGGGATCGTGAGCGGTCATATCGTCGCGAGGACAGACCCCCCTTTCCTCGTAGAGAGCGTGAGCGATCCCATCATCGCGATGACAGACCCCCATTCCATCGAGATCGTGAATGGTCTCAACACCGTGAGGAAGAACGTAAAAAGAAGGATCGTAGAAATGATTAGGAGGAGTCTAGTGCCCCTAAAAAGACACAATCTTATCATGGAAGTACCGGTGAAAAGAAAAAAGAAGACAAGGAGGCCAAAATTAGAGATTATAAGTTGGAGGAGCTAAAAAAGGCCTTAGATGCAATGAACAATGAGAAAGGGATTTTCAGTACTATGGGCTCGTCTTCGCCCTTCACCCATGAAATTCGAACTGTCCCACTTCCTGCAGTGTTTCGAGGCCATCATTCAGATATGACTTATAATGGAGATACTGACCCAGCAGAGTTCGTGATTCGGTTCAATAACGAGATGGATGTGTATCAAGTATCACAGCTAGCGAGGTGTAGGTTGTTTGCCACCTCATTACAGGGAAGCGCTCAACAGTGGTTTGCGAAGCTAGGATCCCTGATTGTCATAGATTCCTGGGAACAGTTCGTGGACATCTTCATCAAACAATTTTAATCTTCAATGCTCTATACACCTCCTGTGTCCACATTGGCAAACATAAAACAGAGGGAAGGAGAGACTCTTCATGATTACTTCAAGAGGTTCAATGTTGAAGTACCTCGCGTACGAGGTGCAAATGACGAAGCTGTGAAGAATTTCCTTATTGCTGGGGTAAGAGAAAGAACTAAATTCTAGAAGAAACTGCAAGAGCAAACCCTAACACGCTTTCAGAGTTGCATAGGGTCGCTGAGCCCTTTAAACGCGTTGAGAAATCACTTGCAGACCTCGGGAAGAATAGTGAAAGAAGTAGCGGAGGAAGTAGGAGTAGGGGAGTGAAAATGAAGGATTCTCAAAGTCCAAGGCGAAGACGGGATCGAAGCCCTAACCCAAAGATGAGGGAACGCTAGTACCTAAGGCGATCCCCACCTCGGGCTCGCTCCACAAGAGACGAATACAGGTTTGTCCCCCTGGTAGCCTCGATTGATCACATCTATGCTGTCAATGCTAACAAAGGGGTATTCAAGAGGCCCACACCAATGGGTCCAAAAGGAACTTCAGACACAAGTAAGTATTGTGCCTTTCATGAACAAACAGGGCACGATACTACAGGCTATTGGCAACTCAAACAACAAATTGACCAATTGATCCGAGATGGAAAATTAACTGAGTGGGCGGTTCGTGAAGTAAAGAAACATCAAGGGAATTCAGTTAAGCCAGGTTTGGGGTATCATAATGTGCCACATGATAGGCACGATGAACCTCACAAATATAGATAAGAACGAGGTGGAAGCATTCATGTGATTATTGGAGGACCCCACATCGGGGGAGACAGCAATAAGGCTAGAGAGAGATATGCACGCGAGGCCAGGGAACGACCTCTCACCAATGTGCATCATCTGCAGGAGCGACCCCCAAAACTTTTCGAGGGAGAAGATACAAACATAATGTTCACTGAGGAAGAGGCAAAGTGGGTCTACCATCCTCATTCTGATGCACTTGTGGTTCGGGTTCGCATTGGTTCCTAGAACGTATATAGAGTCCTTGTTGACAATGGAAGTGATGTGAACATCCTCATGTACGATGTCTACAAAAAGATGGGAGATTTTAATAAGGATCTTATACCCACGGTGGGACATCTTTATGGATTTACTGGAGCCTCGGTCAGTGTGAAAGGCCTCATACGACTCTCCATTACCTTAGGAGATGAGCCCTGTATCACTACACAGGTCGCTGACTTTATGGTGGTGGATCAACCATCTGCCTATAATGCCATTGTGGGGATGCCCATTTTGAAGGAAATGAGAGTAGTGACATCTATCTACCATCTCTCAATGAAATTCCCTACTCCGCATGGGGTTGGCTGTGTCAAGGGAATTCAACATGAATCTCGTGAATACAATAACAGAGCTCTTAAGGTAGCAGAAAAGGGAGGCAGCTCTATGACAAATACAATGGAGTGCAGCATGATTTCGATCGAGGAGCTCCCTGATGATTACTTTGATAAGTTGGGTATTCAGGTAGAGACAGTCCCAGGAACCCTTATTTGGGAATCGTTGAAAAGGCTAGTGATGACGAGTAGAGCCCAGAACAGGCAGCTGTGCGAGCCCGAAAAGGAAAATAGGTTCGCAAAGAAACTTCAACTTTGGTAGATCTACCACATGGAATAACTAAAGAGACTACGATAATAAATGAATATGGCCATGTGGGAACGACCCCAGCTTCAGAAACAATGTCAGCCTCACCGCAAAATGGGATCGCGAGAAATGATGAAGCAGAGTCTAGCACGGCTTCCGAATACGAGCTCGATTTGGATCCTCGTATCCCAGAACATATTGAGCGAGCTGGAGCCGCAGAAGATACCATCTCTATTCTGGTTGATGCCAAAGATCCGTCCAAGGTGTTGAAGGTCGGGTCGCAACTCAATCCTGGGCTTCGTGAGAGGCTTGTTAGTTTTCTAAAAGCCAATTTGGATGTGTTTGCCTGGTCCCATGATGACATGATTGGGATCGATCCTAATGTCATGTGTCACAAGCTTAACTTGGATCCAAATAAAAAAGGAATAAGGTAGAAAAGGCGACCCATAAGTGGTGAGCGAGCCGAGGCCCTTAAAGAAGAGATTGACAGACTCCTCGAGATCGGGCTCGTTAGGGAATCATTCTACCCTGACTGGCTCGCGAACCCTGTCCTTGTGAAGAAGCCCAATGGAAAGTGGAGGACATGTGTGGATTTCACTGACCTCAATAAACACTGTCCCAAAGATAGTTTCCCACTCCCAAGGATCGATCAGTTGGTGGATTCTACGGCTGGGCACGCACTCCTTAGCTTCATGGATGCCTATTCGGGGTATAATCAGATACCCATGTATGGTCCCGATCAAGAGCACACCTCGTTCATCACTGATAGAGGTATCTACTGTTACATAGGGATGCCCTTTGGTCTTCTCAATGCTGGGGCCACCTACCAAAGGCTCGTTAATATGATGTTCGAGAAACAAATTGGTAAGACAATGGAAGTCTATGTAGATGACAAGCTGGTAAAATCCAAGGAAGCTGGGGATCACATCACTCACCTCGCAGAGATGTTTGATATACTGAGGAAGTACAGAATGAAGCTCAACCCCCAGAAGTGTGTGTTTGGGGTCGAATCTGGGAAATTTCTTGGGTTCATTGTCAACCACAGAGGCATCGAGGCCAACCCAGCAAAAATAAAGGCTCTAATGGTAATGAGATCGCCCAGAAATGTGAAGGAGGTGCAAAGCCTCACAGGGAGGATAGCTGCTCTTAATAGATTTGTGTCAAAATCATCAGACAAGTGCCATGAGTTCTTCAAAGCCATTAAGAAAGTGGGAAAGAATTTTGAATGGACATTGATAAGTGGATTTATATCCACTTGGATCGCTTCAATTCGGCTTAAATTGATTATCTTGGACTCAAGTTTGTGGTAGTTTTGATTTGTTTTATTTAATTGTGCAGGTTTGAAGAAATGTCGATTAGGGGTGAATTTTCCGTCATTTTGGAGTTGATGTTTGATATGGAATAAAGAATGGTGTCTTAATATCAACTATCAAGAGGATTACAAGTCAAGGAATTGAAGATGGGAAGTTAGTGCAAGAAGAACGGAAGAAAAAGGCTGAAAAATGAAGAAAAATGCAGAAAACGAGCCGCCACCAGCAACTGGAGCGCAGGCAGCGCAGCCAGAAGCGATGGCAGTGCTCAAATAGTGCCAGAACAGAAGCTAGAGCGCAGGCAGCATGCCCTAGAGCGCTGGCAGCGCGTGGAGAAATCAGCCAGATTTTTGGATTTTGTTTTGGCCATATCTTGAGTTCTACAACTCCGTTTTGGGCGATCTTACAGTCCACGCGAAGCTAACGAGATTCTCTATCATTATAAAGTGGTCCAGATGTCAAATTACAACTGTAACGGCCCATAAATACTGAAGAAAAGTCAGCTACGAATTTTCCTTAAAAACGGAATCAGTTTAGGAAACGTATTTTGCAGAAATTCTATTTTAACTCTATTTTGGGGAATTTCTTGTTGGGCAAGACTTATAGAGCCTATATAAACACATCCTACCATTGTAATTTATATAACCATTACATATCAATTACTTAGGATTATTTGTATTTTTTCATACTTTGTTTTTATCATGGTTTCATCAGATCCCATGATGACGAGAGGTTCAATTATGAACTAATTGTTGTCATGGGATTCTAACGGATTTATTTATGGAGCTTTAGTATCTTGATGCTTTAAAGATCTGTGTGTGATGTATATCTGATATCCTCGTATGGTTATGCTTAATTGATAGATGCGTCGCGAACATCTAATTTGTTAATCTCTTGTGAAGTGAAAGTGGATCTTGAGATTTAGAACTTGCCATGCTAGCATAGGTTCATAATTGTTTATCAATATGATTCGTGGTGTGAGATGAAAATACTTATACTACCCTATGTGATCATTATGGATAACTTGTTCTTCAACCGTTATGTTTTCAAATTCTATAGACATATAGGGTCTAAGCATAATTGGTGTCTATTCATCTTCTATCTCTTTTGTGGATGTATGTTTAGTTTGGTATACGTATGCTGACAGGTAGCGTGTACTTGTTTCGTGTTGTCCGATCAGATATCATAACCATTGCATATAGTGATTAAAGGCGTCAGATGTAAGCGAAGTATTTAATGAAGTTAGGATCCCATGGTTTATCTTGCATAAGTAATTCGATTTTAATCATCATTAGTTAAGTAATTCTTAGTTTAATAGTTTGCATCTTAGTTTAATTTAGATAATCAAAAACCAATATTGTTAATTGTCTTAGCAGTGCATAATAACCATACATTATTGCATAGGTACAAAACTGAATTAAAACCATAACCAGATCTCTGTGGGAACGAACTCGACTTATTCATATATTACTTGTGACCACGTACGCTTGCGTGATTTAGTGCAAACAGACATCACAGTACGAGGAGGCCTTTCAAAATATCAAGGAGCATTTGGGGTCGCCACATTTGCTCTCCAAGCCTCATGATGGAGAGACACTCGTTGTATACCTCGCAGTGTCAGAACATGCGATCAGTGCTGTCTTGGTTCACGAGGAAGAAAAAGTTCAGTATCCTGTCTACTATGTTAGCCGAAGAATGCTAGATGCGGAGACTCGCTACACTAATATGGAGAAACTTGCTTATGCCCTGGTGTTGGCCTCGCGGAAATTAAGGCCATATTTTCAAGCTCACAAAATTGAGGTTCGCACATCTTATCCTGTAAGGCAAGTAATGCATAAACCAGAAACATCAGGAAGACTCCTGAAATGGACTGTAGAACTGAGTCAGTTTGACATCGAATACAAACCACGAGGGGCTCTAAAGGGTCAGACCCTAGCAGATTTCATACTTGAGTTCCCCCCTTACATTGAACATGGTTCTTGGGCTCTCGTAACGATCCCTAAAAATGTTAATAGTGAGGTCAAAACTAAGAATTCGGCCTCGTGGTGGGAGCTTTATGTGGATGGTGCCTCTAATAAGGAAGGAGCTGGAGCAGGGATCGAACTTGTCACTCCCGAGGGGTCGCAAGATAAGCAGTGTAGTCCATTTCACTTTTGAAGCATCTAATAATGTAGCTGAATACGAGGCTTTGATCATTGGCCTCAAGCTCGCAATGGAAATGAAGGTGGAAAATCTTAATGCATACAGTGATTCAATGCTGGTTACAGGACACATTGGGTGTGGATGGCAGGCCAGGGGGCCTCAAATTGAACTCTATCTGCGATGTGTGCAAAGATTGATGAAATCATTCAAGCAAGTGAAGGTGGAATTTATCAGAAGGGGAAAAAATCAGGGAGCTAACGCCCTCGCAAAACTGGGCTCGCGTCGCGAAGTGTCCCTGAAGAGTTTGTCATAGAGACTGCGAGCTCAGAACGAACATGGATGACCCCTATATGGGAGTATGTGAAGAATGGGACACTACACCATATTTGGCCTATTGCAACACCGATATGTATAAGTGTTACACAAAGTGTTACAATAGACACAAAATGATCATTTTGAAATTTTATAACAATTGCAATACTTTAGCAAAAACGTTACAATCGACGAAACACTTTTAGTCAATTTTTCCAAAATTGTAGGCGGGAACTTGTTTTTTAGACTGGGCGGGATAAAAAAGGCCGGGTTCCCAAATATTTCTTACACAAATAAACACAAAAACATAAACTTATCCCTCGACCTCACCTCTCTCTCTCGGCCGCTCTTCTCTCTCGACGCTTTCTGTCTCGACCTCACCTCTCTCTGTAGATCCTCTCTCTCCCATCTTTCTCACTCACTTATCTCTCTCACTCATCCCTCTCGCTCCTCTCTCTGTCTCAAGTCCTTAAAATCGATTAGAGCAAACCCTAAAACCCCAAATTGATTAGAGAAAAGATTAGAGTAAATATTGATTAAAACTTCAATTAGAGGTAAAGTAACCATCTTTTTTTATTATATTGGATTATACATGTATATATGCATGCTTGTGAAAATTATCAATTATATGTTGGATTAAATCCGGTATTAAGTGTTCAATTAGTAGGATTTGGTGTAAATTAGTAGGATTTTTGTGTTAAATTTGTGGGAATTTTGTATTAATCTTGTTGTAATGTTGTGTCAATTTTGTGGTAATTTTGTGTTAATTATTAGTTTTAATTATATGCTCATAATTTTATCGATATGTTTGTGGTAAATTTAAAGACAAAGTACTCTGTAATTTTAATTTCAGGGGAGAAACGTATTGTGAACCTGTGTTAGTAACTCATCACAAAGCTTTATTATCTCCCAAATTTTTGTTGAATTAACCATGGTCTACTAATTGTGTTGCAATTAAACGGTTTTAAAGATCATTTGTTTTTCTCTTTGCTAAATCCTGTTTTAAACAGTTTTAAACGTATTGTACCCTACCTATTTTACTTTATCACGTTTGTGAGGAATAGATTAATTTTACTGTTAAGTAGTGGTTCTTGGTTGTTGGTTCTGAATTATAATTGATTGTTTTATTTTTATTGATACATATGATTAGAAATATGCATGGATGTATCTTGTCATCTCAGATAGTGAATTGATTGGAAATTCACAGCTTTATACGTGGAATTGAAGTTGCTTTTAACAATTTTTGCAAGTCCATACACAGATTCATTTTATCCTTATATGACTAAACACTGCTTAAAATTAATTACAATGTGATTGATATTATGATGTTAAATCTTGTGATTGATATTATGATGTTAAATCTTCAACCATTTGCAGATACGGATGTCTAGCGAAACTGAGAAGAGAGTTGAAAATCTCTTGGGTGGGTCAGGAGGAACTGTATCCGTTAATAATTATCCTGGAGCTTCCTCACGGATGGTGCAGAAACCACATATTTCAGATATAGCTAAACCTGCCTTACAAGTTAATAATGATACTGGAAAAGAGAGACTGCATAGCGAAGGCAAGGTGATGTACATTTCATTCTTTGTGCTTTTTTTCTTTGCCAGACCTTCTGAGAAACCTAGTGTTCTTGCTGTAGGTCCTGTTCACCATACCCTTCTGAAGTTCTGAGAAACGTAGTGTTCTTGCTTTAGCTTCTTGAACGATAAATATAATAAAATGGAAATTATTATGCACGTCAATTTCATTCAATCTATCCAACTAGGGCATGATTGTGTACTAGTGAGAATTAAAATGAGTAAAGATTAACATGATCTCTTTCAGTACTAATCAAATAAATTCATAAAAGTTCCTACTTTTTAGAAGACAAGTCAAGTAGGCATTAGTTTTGTTTGTTTTCAAATTGAATTACTGTTTTATTCTCGTTTATCTTTCACAAAAATAAAAGCTTCACTTTTCCAATTTATCATATTTGTAGCAAAATTTTCTATTAAACCAGTTCTTCAGAGAAAATTAAGATTTTGTGTCAGGTAACAGTATGAAATTCAATATTGCTGATTAACTTTAGGCTCAATCTCAGAGTAACCCAGCAAATTTAATTTTTGCACTCAAACTGAGCTGGATCGTCGTTATTCAGAGACCATGTATATTGTATGCAGAGACCATGTATACATGAGTATAATCTGTACTCGATAACAATTTACAAGTTTAAGCTAAGTAAAATGATTAGATGTTTCTTATAATGTTACCACTGACTTTTTTTAAAGAGTTAATTGTTTGTTATTATGTTACCTCTGACTTTTTTTAATTATTATCTATTTATGTAACTTGATTGCACGTAAAAGTTGAGAAGTTGAATTTTCTTTTTAACAGAGGAGACTAGGAGGTATGTCTATTCCTTCCTCGGAGAATGATGATGACAAGGACAGTGTTCCAGAGTTCTGCATTGATGCAGGCCCTACAGGCAATGTTGCGAGGTTTATTAATCATAGCTATCAACCCAATTTATTTGTTCAATGTGTGTTGAGCACCCACCATGATATTAAACAAGCGCGTGTTGTGCTTTTCGCTGCAGATAATATACCATCGCTGAAAGTAAACACTCTCTCTCTCTCTACCACTAATTAAACTGCAGATTTTCACTGAAATAAATGTATGTGTTTTATTTCAGCTAACTTCATCAGGATGGTAGCTGCATTTAGATATGGGGCTCAAAATCTGGGTCGCATTCTTTTGTTGCCAAGGGAAAGGATTGCAGACGAAATTAAAAATTTCTTCTGCAGAATTCTTTATAGACTTAGTTGTTTTTTGCCACCTTTTGATATAAAATTCTGCATTTTAAAATGTTGTGGGAGGCTCATAGTGCGCAAGAAGAGTCACAGCATGGTGAACATTAAACATGGTGAACATTGGTCTAAATCATCAATATTGCAGGTTCACCTACTAGTTTGCTATAAGTGAGAGAATATGTATGCATCCATGAGGATCGTGTAATAGAAGAAGTCTATTTCGCACTGATATACACAGCATATTGGGTGCGAATTAACGACTAGCTTTTTCTCATTTGCCATTTCGATCAGAGCCAAGACTCAAAGGACTAACACCATTGCTGCATGGACCCTCAGGTACTATAGCATATATTACTTTGACTTCAAAAATATTCTAGAAACATATGTAAAATATTAGCCAACAGAACTCTAATATGCAATAAGTACATAAAGCTGACTTTTAGCTGTGAATTGATGATTTTATTAAACACGATTGAGTTTGACCATATCATTGATTTGGTAACAATTGGTTATCAGTATGACCAACTCCTTGTGTCATTTGTCAACACAAAGATAGGAAGATTCAGAAGGACATTGTTTCGTACAATGTCACAGGAAAACCATTAGTAAGTGCAGAGCACAGATTTTAGACAACATGAATTCAAATAACATCATTAATCCCTTCCATCACAGATTTATGCTATTAAAACCTATACTTGGTGTACATATTTTGGGATACTTGGTTATCTGACATATGCATTGGATTGTATTGTTTCCTTTATCGACTATATTACACAGTACACACCTAAATATGTTTTAGCACATAACATGTATGTATTTTTGTTCCAAACGAGTATATCAACAAGGTCTTTATTCTGTCATTTTTATTAGTAAAGGTTCTCTTTCACTTTGCTCTACCTAGAACAAGTTTAATATCATTTGGCTTTTTAGAATGTCACTGGTCGTGGTCATGAAATTCATTTGGCAATTCCAAGTCAGTAAATGTTAAAGTTCATTGACATGTTGTAATGTTCCATTGCATTTTTCAGGTGAGAGACAACCTTTCCTAGAAGCAGATGAGTTGGACTCATGAAACAAAAAGAATGACGATATTCAAGACCGAGATTATGATGTAGCAGCTCTGGCAAATAATCTAAGTCGAGCATTTAGACTAAAGACATATTATGCGGTGTTGTTCCCTCTGTTAACACACTAAGTTTAATGTAGAATGAAAGACTAAGTTTAATGTAGAATTGTGGTGTAAGTCGATATGTTTCTCGACTTTAGATTAAGTACCAGATGTAAGATGATATTGTGATAAAAGCTGATTATGTTTAGGCTTTATTGATATATGTTTTCTGGTTTGGTAGTATTTGCTTTTGTGCATGGTGTATTAAATTTTCTTATATGTCATTGCAATTTGGAAGAATAAAAAGTGTTGCAAATAAGTGTTGCCAATAAAATCTAAAAAACCAAAAAGTATTGCAAAAGGTACCAAAATGTTGCAGATAATTGTTGCAAAAGAAACCAGAAGTATTGCAAAATGCATCAAAATGTTGCATAAAAATGTTGCTATAAACTCACTTTGTAACATTTTTAAGTCAATTAATGTTGCAAAAAAGTGTTGCATTCGTCTATTGTAACATATTCAAAATGTTGCTAAAACATGCAAAAGTGTTACAACAAACTACACCAAACTCTTTTTGTAATACTTTGAAAAGCGTTGCAATAAACACAAAAAGCGTTACTATAGAAGGCTATTGCCACGCCGGCAAATGCAACACTGACTTTTAGCAAAAGTGTTGCATAAACATCTATTGTAACACTTTTGGAGCATAATGTTACACTTTTTTGGTGTTGCAACAGCCCATATTTGGTGTAGTGGGATATTACCTCAGGATAAAAAGGAAGCGAGGAAGGTCAAATATCAAGCTGCTCACTATGTTATTTATGCCGAGGTCCTGTATCGAAGAGGATTCAACACCCCACTTTTGCGGTACGTAGATGGTGATGAATGTAACTATATCTTAAGAGAGGCCCATGAAGGTATATGCGGAAATCACTCGAGAGGTAGTTCGCTGGCTCAGAAAATTCTTCGTCAAGGATATTTTTGGCCCACACTAAAAAAAGATGCATTTGAGTTCTCAAGGAAATGCGATGCCTGTCAGAGGATCGCTAACTTCAGCAACGCACCGGTCTCTCAACTCACCTCGCTCACGAGCCCATGGCCCTTCGCTGTGTGGGGCATGTTAGTCACAGAGGCATGCCTGTATTCATCTAATAACAAGCCTAATTGTTTGTAATGCTCTGCATTACCTACATGACCTCTTAACTGAGGGAACCTCTAGTTGTAGAGTTTCTATTTGTTCTGTACTTGTAAAAGGCACCAAATCCTAGTTGTGTAACTGTACTTATATAGTCAAGAATAATGCTTGAAAGAAGTTCCAAGGTTCATGCCTCGAGCAAGAAAATAAAGACTGTCAAATAATCACAGTTGGGATTTGAAGAAATGAAGAATTTGCCTAAGTACCAATTCGAGAAGTATATTTGTCTATTCGAGAAGTCCAGCATTTGAGAAGTCAGGGATTCGATATCTCAAGACACTATTCGATATCTCTGAATACACTGTTCGATATCTCAGAGATTCGATATGTCTACTACTCTATTCGAGAACTCAAGAAGTCAACAAGTGAAAGTGGTATTCGAGTTCTCAAAGAGTCAACAAGTCAAAGTTCCATTCGATATCTCAAGGACTCAGAAAGCTATTCGAGATCTCAGGGATTCGACAAGTCACAATGCTCTATTCGAGAACTCAAGGATTCTTAGAGAAAAGAGCTATTCGAGAAGTGGTTCGATATGTCAATATAACAGTATTCGAGAACTCAGAGTTATCGATCAAGTCAATTCTAGTTCTCGAATCACTTACTTAGTCACTTCTCGAATACATTCTTGGAGACAAAATACTGAAGAAATTGTACAAGTTTGGAACCTGCAACAAGCCAATGCACTTTCTGGACCACAATCGGTAACGTGCTCTGGAAAGCCTACAAGGAAGCTTGGAGAGATATAGAAGAGACAAAGGGCTAAAGAAGTGGATCTGAACAGGCTTTGCAAAGTCAAATCTGTAACCGTTTGGACACTTACTCAAAAAGGATAGACAGACTAGAAAGTAATTTGTTTAGCTACCTTATTTGTAGTAAGTAGGTTGTATCCATGTTCTATAAGGATACAGCCTCACCTCCTTAGTCATTAACTTTTGTGAGTCAAGTTTTTCATAAACATTGTAAGCTATATCTCTCTGAGAAAAATGAAGCTGAGAATACTTTCATTTGTATTCACAGATTGTAGCAACCTTTATCTAATAATACATTAGATTAAAGTGATATTGTGTCTTGTGTTGTTCTTTATCCGCACCTACACCTTTGCATACACAAACACTTATCTGCTACATAGACTCGAGCCAAAGAAAAGTTCAAGAATCCATTCACCCCCCCTCTATATTCTTTTACTGTATTCAATACTCAACAAGTGGTATCAGAGCGGGCTGTTTATTCAAAAACGGAAAAACGATCATGAGTTCGAATACACCAAAAACTACAGGAACGGTGAAAGTCCCTAAGTTTGACAAGGAAAATTACAACCTCTGGAAGATAAAGATGATGTTGTTCATCAAAGCCTCTCATCCTTTGTATCCTGAGATTCTCAAGAATGGTCCCTTTGTCCCACAACAAGAAATACCTGAAAAGACTGTTGAAACCACAACTGTTCCAAGATCTTATGAGGCCGAGGAACCATCCAAATGGACAGAATCAAAAAAGGAGAAGGTTGCTCTTGATAGTCACCTCATGTTGCTAATTATTGATTCCATGGATATGTCAATGTTTGCAAACATTGTATCATGCACATCTGCCAAAGAGATGTGGGATCACATTGAGGTGTTATGTGAAGGAACGGATGAGGTCAAGGAAAACAAGAAACAGATACTGGTCACATAGTATGAAGCTTTCATGGCACAGCCCAAGGAAAGCATTACTGAGATGTTTGAGAGATTTCACAAGCTAGTTACTGAGTTGCAGATGAATGGCAAGGTTTACAGCACCAAGGAGTTAAACATGAAGTTTCTGCTATCTTCACCAATCCATCTAGAGCAAAGGGTCATCTCTCTAAGGGAAAGAGATTTGAACAAAATCACTTATGATATGCTCTATAGGGTTTTAAAGACTCATGAGCTTGAGTTGCTTCAGAAAAGGGCTATCCAAGCCAACCAAGGCAGAATGATAAACACATCATGTGCCTTGATTGTCAACAAATCTATTCAAGACCTTGAAGCATCTACAAGCCAGCTAAGGATAGAGGAGATAGTAGATGATGAGGAAACTGAAGCTGAGGTAAGTGAACCTGTTGAGGAGAAGGAAGAAGATGAGTTCTACACTCTTGAAGAACTAGATGGGATGGAAAACACTTCATATGCTTTTATGGCCAGAAAATTCCCAAACATCAGATTCAAGAGGAACCAACCCTTCAAACCTAAAACCCAAAACCATTCATTCAACAAGAGCAAGGCACCTGTGAAACCAAACAAGAATAAGTTCAAAACCAGCCATGTGGATAGGTCATCTGTAAGGTGTTATAGATGCAATGACCTAGGGCATTTTGCCAGTGAATGCACAAAGCCTAAAAAGAAGGATAGAGAGTTTCTTGAGCTCGAAGCTAAGTATGGGACCCTTCTGAAAAAGCAGACACAAGGTAAGGCCTACATTGCTGAAGGGAAGTGTTGGGATGATTCTGATAGTGATGGAGAGGAACAAGAATTTTGCAACTATGCCTTGATGGCCAACTCCAAGGATGACACATCTCCATCAAGCTCTCAGGTACCATCTCTCACTACTATAGATATGTCTGTTTCTGAGTATAAATGCATGATTGAACAACTATCTGTTGAGATGTTTAATATTCATACTAGTATGACTGCTGCTAATGAAGAAATTGTTAAACGGTCTACTAGAAATGAAATGTTAACCAAAAAGAATGAGGAACTTGAGCTAACTGCTATGCAAGTAGAAAACCTTAAGAAAGAAGTTGAATACCTGCAAAATAAGGTTCTATGTGCTAGTCAAGTGGAAAAGGCTTTTAAGGATGAATTAGCTGAAAATGAATTCAAACTGAAAACATTTAAAAATCATCTGGTCTAGTGCAATCCTACTGTGAGAAAATTCAAGCAAAACCCAAGGCTGCTATTGGACTTGATTATGACACTCTTAAACAGAGAAAAGGCTATGCTGTCATTGAAGATGACACAGTTGTTCATGAGGAAGTGCCTCACATTTTGAAAAAGACTGAAAATCCAATTTTTAAGGAATCAACATTTGAAATTGATGAGGATGCCTTACTCATCAAACAAATGTTGAATGATGAGGATGAGGCACAATCCAATGAACAACAAGCATCTTCCAAAAGTGAGAGTGTCAAGTCAAAGACCAAGGAGCCAGTAGGTGATAGGATAAGACCTAAGAAGTTTGTTAAGTTTGTTTCAGCTGGGAAGAGTGAATCAGAGAAGAAAGTGACTAAGAAGAAACAGAACAGAAATGGCAAGTTAGGGATTAACAAAGATAACAACTATGCTTATATGCCTAATGCCCCTAGGAAAACTTGTCAGAACTGTTTCAATACCAATCATTTAACTCATGCATGCAAGAAACCTGCTGGTACTGTGTCTAAACCTTTCTATGATTGTTCTGTGCCTCTAAGACATAGAGATGCACCATTTTGTGATAAATTTGACTGTATGCCATGCAGTATGAATGTTATGACTAGTTGAATTTCAATTTAAGAAGGAAATTCATTGATGGTTGTATCAGTCACAATTCTCACACACACTACACCAGGTCAAAGTCTTCGAGTCCTCCTAAAGCTAGGAAGGTACCTCTGTCACTTAAGTCTGAAATCTCAGGTTCTAAGACTTCTAACAGTGACAAAAAGACTAACACCAAGAAAGTTGACAAGAATGTTGTTTATGATAAAACTGTCTCTAAGTCACATGGACCCAAACTTGTTTGGGTACCAAAGGAGAAGTAATACCTTTGTGTTTGCAGGGCAAAGAAAGTGAAAAGAAGGTCATGTGGATTTTGGACAGTGGATGCTCAAATCTTATGACTGGTGATATGGCCCTACTATCACAGTATGAGGAAAAGGCTGGCCCAATGGTTGCTTTTGGAGATGACAGCATGGGTTAACACATTGGGATATGGCAAGTTAAAAGTTGGAAATGTCATCATTGAAGATGTAGCACTGGTCAAGGGACTCAAGCATAATCTGCTAAGTGTTGGTCAGTTTACTGATAGAGGATTCAAGGTGGATTTTGACAAAGATGAATGTTTGATCACCCACAAGAAGACTGGTGATTTTGCTCTATCTGGAGTAAGGAAAGGAAGCCTGTTTGTAGCCAATATGGATTCTGCAAACAAGGACAAAATTTGTTGCTTTTACTCAAAAGCATCAAATGAAGATTGTTGGCTGTGGCACAAGAAACTATCACACCTGAACTTCAAAGCCATTAATTCTCTAGTCAAAAGAGAGTTAGTGAGAGGCATGCCCACACTTGAATTCTGTCAAGAAGGAGTGTGTGAGGCTTGTCAAAAAGGAAAGATGAAAAGATCAAGCCACAAGTCAAAGACAGTGACATCAATAACCAAGCCCCTACAACTCATTCATATGGATTTGTTTGGGCCTGTCAATATTATGTCACTAGGAAGAAAGAAGTATGCCTTGGTTGTTATTCCCAGATTACACACTTGTATAATTGTAGAAGGGGGGTTGAATACAATTCTTGATAGTTATAAATTTCTGATAAAAACCACAGAAATCTATAAGGAGATAATTGCTTAATGAGAAATAATTCACCAACACATAAAAAATCAGGTGGTTGAATGTACCACCTGAGACTTTTATTTGAAGAAAACTCTGTGATACAAATGTACACAGCTTCTGAGTTTGCAACACTTTGCTTCTAAGGATATTCAAGAAACCTAAGCAAATATGTCTGTTTTCTTAGTTTCTAAAGAGTTGCTACACTTGGTTATATATCCCAAGTTTACAAGTACTACAGGAATAAGATAATATTAATCTAATTCAAGTTGACTTGCTACTCCACTCCAAATCCACATGTAGCCGAAAGGTTGTCCTTGTGAACAGATATGTCCCCTGCACCTTTCTTGTATGTACTGTGTAAATGGAATGTTTCTTTCTTCTGTTTCCAAAGTATGGCTGCCATACTGCTTTATATACCTACTATCAACCCATGTGATCTGTCAGTCAAACCTGTCCTTGTCAACTGCTAATTTCCAGCTAGCATAGGATAAAGTGATAATGATTATCCGTTGATGTTGTGCACAATCATCCGTTGATGGTAATTTGAGCTGTATCCGTTGATAGATTAGATTTGAGTTGTATCCGTTGATAGAGTCCAGTTCCCATCCGTTGATACACTTTCACTTAGACAAAATTACATAGCATAGCTTATTTACAATTGGCTACCCTATTCTGCCTATCCATTGATGGTCAACATGACTCTGAATAAAAACACTATCAACTGATAAATAGAGATATTGCAGTATGCTACAAAACCTCATCCGTTGATGAGCTACCTATCAACGAATAGAGTTATAAAGTCTTATCCGTTGACAGTTACAAAACTTGACTTATACAATTTTGCTTGAATGTTAAGTTATCATCAACTACAACATATTCCTAACAATCTCCCCCAATTTATACTTGATGGCAATAAAGCATAAATTCAGGACCTTGATGATAACAAAACATTCCTAAAGATTTATACACTACAGTATGTAAAAATTGTATTAAGCTACAAAAATTAATATACAGAAAGCTTTAAGAAACTTATCAGAGAGGTGCTCCTTTAGATTGAGCAAATTAATGATGTTTCCTCTCTCTGGTTGACTGCACCTTTGACTTTCCTTCCTTGGCAGAGTTGGACTCAATTTGCACTTGGAGTTGCCTATAGAAGGCATCTTCTTCAACAACTTTTGGATTTAGCTTTAGTTGTAACCATCTTAGGTATTAAGAACTAGCCTTTGACAGTTGGTATTCTAACCTGAAGAATCTCCTAGTGCCCTCTTCATCCCTGAACTCCATCATCCAAAAGGGTTGAATGTGGATTTTCTGTCCATTGTATGGGATCTTCATTTTCTTTGGTAGACTTGAGGGTGAGTGCCATTCTCTCCTTATTTCTTCTATTCTGCTAATAATCTCCCTTCTAGCTGTCTCAGAGAACCCTGTGTGTCTCTTGAATGCTGAGAACACTTTGGTCAATGTGTGATAATTCTCTCCAAGAACCTTCTGTAATGGCCATGTCCTCTGATTTCCTCCCTTGTAGACAAACACTAATCTCTCAGGCAGATTCTTGTACTTGTCAATTCCTCTTACTTCTGACAGTTCATCCAAATATAGATTCATGCCAGAGTATTCTTCAATTTCTGCCTGATAGATAAAGTCTTCTTTGTTTTCCAAGGTTGGCTGTTTGACAATAGCAGGTACCCTAGCAACTTGAACTGGTCCCTTTGAAAGTTGCTTCCTTGGACCCCTTTTCTTCTGTTTTGGATTCAGCAAGAATGAAGGAACTTCAATTGAATAAAATTTCATTGGTTCTTCTTTAGGCATTATGGGGTCACCATGAAAGTTCACAGATGGGTTGATTACTGTTGCAGATATAGATACTGATGAGCCAGTGGTTTCTTTTTCTGGAGAGGGTTCTGGAGAAAGAACCCTTTTGGTTTTAGCTTTCCTTCTTTTAGGTTTGGATTTGGAGACTTCCTCAGGTTCCCTCATCTCATCCTCTACCTCATTCATTAACTCCTGAGCCAGCCTGGCCCTCTTTTAGCTTCCACAAATCTAGGATGGCTGTTGGATATATTTAATACTTTTCCATTCCTTATGATTACAACCATCCAATCTCTTACACTCTTATTTGTCTGCTTTTTGAACTCTATGATTGTTTTTCCCATTAGCTTTTCTTCATCATTCTTGGGAAATGGGTAGTCCAATTGAAGCTTGTTCTTCCTATTTTCCTTTGGTGGTGAATAGGCTCTGGTTTTGATGGCTGGTTCAAATTCTTTGACATATGATGGCTCAGCATAATAGAATGTAGGAGCCACAATCTCTGGAGTGAGCACCTTCATGATTGTGGTTGATATTGTTGGAGCAGAAGATTGAGCATTAAGAAACAGAGATGATGCAATTGATTCATTGATCATCCTCTCTGTCCTTAGAATTCTTTCATTAGTCTCCTTGTTGATCTTTTCCAAAGCTTCTATTCTGGCTTGCCTTTCACCATCTGAGATTTCTTCTAAACTTTGAATCTCAGGCAAAGCCACTTGTTTCTTCACAGGGGAAGCTTTTAGTTCAAAATCTGCTGGATTGACCACTACAATTGGCTGTTACTCCCCCTCAATCTGTGTTATCTTACTACTGGTAGCTTGAATTTGACCAGATGTTGCAGCCTCTTCTTTGCTTGTTCCCATTTTCTCCCCCTTTTTGTTAGCATCAAGGGTTGGTGGTGAAGCTGCAAGTAGCATTTCCAGTAGTTGAGTTTGTTTTGATTGGTTGGCAATGATAGTCCTTATTTGAGATTCCATACTATCCACTCTTGAGGAAAGAAGCTGAACAGACTTAGCCAGGCTATCTTCTTTGAGAAGTTTGCTGGTAAGCACCTTCTGAGTGGTAGTAGGAGCTAGTGCCTCAATCCTGGCATCTAGTGCTATCTTCATATCTCTAATTGCATATTTGACCTCCTCCTGTTGTGTTCTTTGGATAACAGATTGCATCTTTTGTAACTTCAATGAGGTCATAACCTGCTCAAGAACAGTCTTTCTCTGTGGTTCTGCAGTTTGGTGCTCAGCCTTAGCAGATTGATATTGCTTCATGATTTCCATATTGAGATCTCCAAGTTCAGTGGCATTGGAAAACATCCATTCTGGAGTCTCCTCCTCATTGATTTCTTCACCATCTGAACTTTGACTGTCATCACTGCCAAACTCTTCACTGTCAGCTTCTGAAGGCAGAGCTATTAAAGCTTCTTTTGCTCTTAGCAGAGATTCTGAGGTGTGCACTAGTTGCATTGCCTCCTCTGCCTCCACATTGCCCTGTTGTGCCATGACTTGATAGGCAGAAACAGGATGAGTAAAGGTTTCAGGATCCAAAGAGATGGAGTCAATAATTGACTGATATTCTTGTCGAAATTCCATCTCTTTGGAAGCTTCATTATCCTCCATTAACTCACTTGCAATGGCTGAATTATCCTGCCTTATTTCTCATGTAGTCCCTTCTCTCCTCTCATCTCTCTTTTCTTGCATCAGGGGCTCCCCCTGGCTCACACCTCTCACACCCTCACCTTCACCTACTAAGGTGGAACTCTCTTGCTCTCCTTTTGCCTGACCGGAAGAAATGGTCAGCCTCTCATTATTTTTCTCTCCTTTTGCCTGCTCACAAGGCAGCCTCTCACTCCCTTCCCTCATTCCTAAAAGTGTTTCAACTACTACAAACTCCTCCACAGTTGACATGGGAATGTCATATTTTGCAGTGGTAGAGAGAGTTGTCAACGGATATAGTGTATCCGTTGATGTAGAAGTTATTGCTGTCAACGGATGATTAGTTGTAGACACATCCGTTGATGGAGAAACACTTGTCAACGGATGAAGGATATCCGTTGATGAAGGAAAAAGAGTATCCGTTGAAGTGAAAACCAACACTGAATCTGTGGTGATTGATTTTAAGGAAGAGGCCACAGATAGTGTTGTGAATTCAGGAATGGAAGATTGATGGCCCAACAAATCATCTAGAAGATGATGACCACCAATTGTTGAGTGGGGCTTCTCCAAGAATTTTAAAGATGGAGAATCAGGAATTGATGTAGATATCATATCCACATCCAGAGATGGAGTTGGTGATGGTGGATCAAACTGTGTATCGATTTGAAGGTTAAGATCAAGGGGCTGTGACTCCACATTTATTGAAGTCACATCAAACTGAATTTGAGAAGGTAAAGTTTGCTGTACTGTGTGTGCACCCTGTGATTCCCCAATGGTTTTGGATTTTACTCTTCTACCATAGGTTTTTGAGTGAGAGCTATCTGTGTCTCTTGCCCTTTTGTGCAGTGTTCCTGGAATGGAACTTAAATCAGTAGTCACACCCTGTTGAGAGGATGTAACTAGAATTTGGCTTGAAGGTTCATTAACAGTCTTTTGAGAGTCTGAAATGTTGGTTGCACCTGCCTCACCTTCCTTATCCTTAGGGCTTCTTTGATGTTCACCCTGTCCCTCACCACTCACTACCACCTTCACACTCCCCTCAAGAGTTTTGGTAGTTTTTGCAACAGGTGCCTTTTGAGAGACACCTGAGGTTTGTCTTTTAGATTGTGGTTTTGGAACTTTGGATTTAGTCACTTGGGTAGGAGCCTGTTTTGTCACAACCACAGACTCCATTGTGACACTAGAAGGCAAAGAAATTTGAGGGTTGGAGATAGGAGTTTCAGGGTTGGAAACAGTTACCTGAACAATTGGTAGATATACCAATTGTACTTCTGCATTTAGGTTCATTCGAATCAAATCACTTAAGACTCTCTTCTCCTGAACAAAACAATTGAACTTGCTATCCGGGTTAGCAATGGATAGCTCATTCTCAGATACATGCAGTGCTAGGAGCATCAAAAATCTAGCAAAATAAATATTCTTGCTCCTAGTTTCCTTTTTACCTAATTTAGCTGCTATCTCATACATGACTAGTGTGCCAAAATTATAGAATTTATCAGTCAAAAGCATACATAGCATCACTAGCATGGAATTGGTAACAGCATCAAAATTACTAATCTTGCCAGAAAAAGATTTAATGAAGGCATCACAGAAATAACTCCATTCTTTAACCATACCTTTTCTAACAATTTTCCCTAAGTTCTCAGTACTAAGGGTATAATTTATGGAATTAAGCATGGTAACAATTTCAGCATTACTGGGTACTTTCAGACAGTTATTCTCAGGCAATTTTAAACAAGCAGTTATCACATCAGAATTAACTACATAGTTTTTACCCTTCAAAGAAAAAGCAAGTGTACCGTCTGTGCCATTGTACTCAGCAGATGCCCACACCTCTTCAATTACCTCATGGATTAGAGGAGTGGTGGCAGTCATAGCATATGACAGTTTGCATTTCTTCACGAAATTCATCATGGTGTGATATGCTTCTGGAGCGTTCACTGTATCAACAAAGGCCGCGAAATTGTTCTTCTCATAGGTAAACCCAGTGGAAGACATCATCTTAACAATAGGCGCCATTGACAGTTTTAGTGAAGAAGATGCAGTTAACTTATGAAATTCTTGAAAATGAATAAAGGTGAGATGTGAGAGCACAAGACAGCCTTTTATATTTTTCGAGAATTAGAAATGAAATAATTAAAAGTAATTACCTCATTGGGCAAAAGTAACTGTCAGATAATAAATGAAAAGAAAAGAAGTACAGCCGTGACTAATTATACACGTTTACCAACGGCTATGAAAAGAAATATGTATATCAACGGATAAAGATTGGACGGTTGAGAAAACAGTTTATCCATCGATGACGTGGACAACCTGTTATCCGTTGACATACGAAAATCTAGTAATGTGTTTATACTACCAACGGATAAAAGGATATCCGTTGATAAGCAAATTTTGCCTTAAACAAAATTTCTGCTAAGAGTATTTCTGAGAGTTTTTAATTCTCAAGTAAATCAAAACACATTTCTAGCTGCAATGCAGTATGATTAGATACCACTAGGAATTATGAAAAATTAAGCATACCTAGTTCACCTACCAACCTTGTGAATGAAGATTCATCAAGAGGCTTGGTGAAGATATCTGCAATCTGCATTTCACTTGGCACAAAATGCATTTCTACTGTACCATTCATCACATGCTCTCTAATGAAGTGGTATTTGATGTCAATATGCTTGGTTCTCGAATGTTGCACTGGATTCTCTGTGATGGCAATAGAACTAGTGTTGTCACAGAAAATTGGAATCTTCTCAACTTTTAGACCATAGTCAATATGTTGATTTTTCATCCAAAGAATCTGTGCACAACAACTTCCAGCTGCAATGTACTCAGCTTCAGCTGTAGAAGTGGAGACTGAGTTCTGTTTCTTACTAAACCATGACACAAGCTTGTTTCCTAGAAATTGACAGGAGCCTATAGTACTTTTCCTATCAATTCCGCAACCTACATAGTCTGCATCTGAATAGCCAATTAGATAAAACCCAGAATCTCTTGGGTACCAAATGCCAAGGTTTGGTGTTCCCTTGAGATACCTGAAAATTCTCTTAATAGCAATTAAGTGAGACTCTCTAGGATCAGCTTGAAATCTAGCACATAGACAAGTGGAAAACATTATATCAGGTCTACTAGCTGTTAGATATAGAAGTGAGCCTACCATGCCTCTATAGCTTGAGATGTCCACAGATTTTTCCTTAGTATTCAACTCAAGCTTAGTTGTAGTGGCCATAGGTGTTTTTGCAGAGGCACAATCCATTAAGTCAAATTTCTTTAAAAGATCATAAATATATTTTGTTTGACTTATGAAAATTCCCACATTGACTTGCTTTACTTGTAAACCAAGAAAGTAAGTTAATTCACCCATCATGCTCATTTCATACCTACTTTGCATAAGTTTGGCAAACCTTTTGCAAAGCTTCTCATCTGTAGACCCAAAAATAATATCATCTACATAGATTTGAACAAGTATTGAAGAACCATTGACATTTCTATGAAATAAGGTTTTATCTACTGTACCTCTAGTGAAGTGATTCTCCAAAAGAAATTGAGATAAAGTGTCATACCCGGCTCTTGGTGCTTGCTTCAAACCATAAAGTGCTTTCAAGAGAAGATATACATATTCTGGAAATTCTGGATCTTCAAAGCCAGGAGGTTGATGGACATATACCTCTTCTTCTAGTTCCCCATTTAGAAAGGCACTTTTGACATCCATCTGATAGACTTTGAAATTGGCATGTGCTGCATAGGCTAGGAAAATTCTAATTGCCTCAAGTCTTGCCACTGGAGCAAAAGTTTCATCAAAATCTATTCCTTCTTCTTGAGAATAGCCCTTTGCCACTAATCTAGCTTTGTTCCGCACAATTATGCCATTTTCATCAGTCTTATTCTTGAGAACCCATTTGGTACCTATGATACCTCTATCATCAGGTTTGGGCACAAGCTTCCATACTTTATTTCTCTCAAATTGGTTTAGCTCTTCTTGCATTGCTAAGACCCAATCTGGATCTAGAAGGGCATCTTCCACTTTCTTAGGTTCCTCTTGAGACAGGAAACTACTATATAGACATTCTTCTTGTGTGGCCCTCCTAGTTTGGACTCTTGAGTTTGAGTCACCAATGATTAACTCAAAAGGATGATCTCTGGTCCATTTTCTTGAAGGTGGAAGGTTTGATCTAGATAAGGTTGCTTCATCTATGTGAGCATGATCTTGTTGATTGATTATTGAGTTTTGACTTTGAGAAACTCCCCCTGAGTTTGTTGTCCTTGCGGAATTATGAAGTTGACTGTTAACAGATGCATCATTTTGTCTATCAACGGATGCTCCATTTTGCCTGTCGACGGATGCATGAGAATGCATGTCAATGGATGCATCTGATGCTCCAGTATGACTGTCAACGGATGCTTCATTTCCAGTGTTAGCATCACTTCTAGTTGGTCCAACAACTCTAGGTGAATTTCCATGGCCATGATCTTCATTTTCCTCATCATCATCAATGTACATTCTACCTTCTACCTCATTCTCAAATCTCAACTTTTCATGGAAGCCTTCATCATTTAGACCTAGAATCTTTTGATCATCAAACACAACATGTACAGATTCCATAACAATGTTGATTCTTAGATTGTAGACTCTATAGGCTTTCCCTGCTGCATATCCAACAAAGATAGCTTCATCTGCCTTTGCTTCAAATTTGCCCAAGTTATCTCCATGATTTCTTAGCACAAAACACTTACATCCAAAGACATGAAGAAAAGCTAACGTTGGTTTCTTGTTGGTGAATAACTGATAAGGAGTCATTCCTCTAGCTTGATTGACCAAGGAAATATTCTAAGTGAAACAAGCAGTGTTGACAGCTTCAGCCCAGAAATATGTTGGCAATCTTGATTCGCTTAGCATTGTTCTAGCTGCTTCAATGAGAGTTCTATTTTTCCTTTCAACAACCCCATTTTGTTGAGGTGTTCTAGCAGCAGAAAACTCATGGACAATTCCATTCTCTTCACAAAAAGTCTTCATTGTGGAATTTTTGAATTCAGTACCATTGTCACTCCTGATTCTTTGAACTTTTACTTCAGAACCATTGTTTACTAGTCTGAGATGACTGATGATGATTTCACTTGCACAATCTTTGGAGTGCAGAAAGAAAGTCCATGTAAACTTAGAAAAATCATCTACAATCACCAGACAGTATTTCTTCTTTGAAATGGACATGACATTTACTGGACCAAATAAGTCCATATGCAGTAATTAAAGGGGCTTAACAATGGATGACTCTGTCTTGCTTTTGAAAGATGATTTCTTTTGTTTCCCTAATTGGCAGACATCACACAATCCATCTTTGATGAACTCTAATTGAGGGATTCCTCTAGCAAGATCCTTTCTTACCAAATCATTCATAACTTTAAAATTCAAATGTGACAGCTTTTTATGCCATAGCCAACTCTCATCCTTGCTTGCTTTGCTGAAGAGACAAGTAATGGATTCTGAGCATACTGAGTTGAAGTCAGCTATGTAAACATTTCCTTTCCTAAAGCCTGTCAATACCACATTGTTGTTTTCCTTGTCAGAAACAACACAGGCTTCTTTAGTGAACTTTACTTCATAGTCTTTGTCACAAATCTGACTGACACTCAGCAGATTTTGCTTTAAACCTTCAACTAAAGCCACTTCTTCAATGATGACATTGTCCTTTGAAATCAAGCCATATCCCTTAGTATATCCTTTGCTGTCATCTCCAAAGGTAATTCTAGGGCCAGCTTCCTCCTTGAACTCTGTGAGCAGGGTTGAATCTCCTGTCATATGCCTAGAACATCCACTGTCTAGGTACCATAGATTCCTCTTATTTCCCTGCACACATTCCAAAATACAAATCAAGTTGATTTTGGTACCCAAGTTTCCTTGGGTCCTTTCTTGTTAGCCTTTGGTTTTACACTCTTAGCAATCTTCACTTTGGATGTAGATGCTTGAGTGATAGGTTTTGACAGATGCTCATTTGCATAAATAATTGATGCATGCATTTGTGGAAAATTGGCATACATATTATCCATGCTAGGAATGCTCCATGACATTTGTGGCATATTCACAGATTGAAAATAAGGATTAGGCACATATGGCATGTTCACATGTGGATTTGAAAAACTAGCATTCTGATACAAACCAGGCATTGCAGGCATACTTGGCATAGATTGAGGTACATGAATAGGAGTCCTTTTAACAGACTTGCAATTAGAAGATAGGTGATTGACACTATTGCAATTACCACAAGTTTTCCTAGGAGCAAACTTGTCAGGAGAATAATTGTTTTTCTTGTTAATGCCTATCTTACCATGTTTGTTCTTTTTCTTTTTACCCTCAGTCTCTACTTTTTCATTAACTGATTTACCAACACCCTTTTTGTTAAGTAAATCACCTGCCTGAGCCTTCTCACTTGATTTGGCTTGGCTACTTTCACCAGAAACAAAGTTCTTGGCTACTGGACCATACTGATTATTCAGTTTCTTGAGTTCCTTCTTACTAACAGACTTTTTGTTAGTCGATGGATACCTCTCATCCGTTGATGGTTCATCTGTCAACGGATGATCACTATCCGTTGATTCACAAATAGTCTCTAGATCCTCAAGGCAAGGTTCTAGCTCCTTTTTCTTTTGAGTCCAGG
Source organism: Kitagawia praeruptora (assembly GCA_037693485.1). NCBI lineage: Eukaryota > Viridiplantae > Streptophyta > Magnoliopsida > Apiales > Apiaceae > Kitagawia > Kitagawia praeruptora. The sequence goes on along the minus strand of CM075352.1, from coordinate 170,485,858 downwards.
TATCCCTTACAAATGATTCTATTCCCTGGACTTCTATTATGTTTTGAGAAACATTTCTACAACTTTGAAATTTAGCAATTATCCTTTGTTCCTTTTCAAGCTGGTCTCTTAAAATCAGTTCTCTTTTTAACACAGCTTCAAGTTCACTTTTAGCATTATTGCAATCAACTCTCATTTTCTCAAATTCTAGAAATTGAGTTTCTAGAGCAGCATTTCTATCACTTAAAAATAGATTAGTCTCTTTAATCATATTGTTCTCTTTAGTAAGTGATTTAAGAGTAACACTCAAGTGATATAGTTTAGTAGACATATCATCTATAACACTATTGCATTCCTCTTTGGTGAGCTCAGAGAGATTAGTAGAAAATACCTGATTGCTAGCTGAACTTGCTTCCTGCTCAGAATCAACCATTAATGCAAGGTTGACAAACTCAGCATCATCATCAAAATGATTTCCATCAGCAGCCCAGTCATACTCTTGGGTCATGAATGCCTTTCCTTTCTGTCTGAGAAGATCAAAATATTTCTTCTTGTAGTCAACATTTTCAGTTGGCTTTCCCTTGTTCCCAGATCTAGGCTTCCTACATTCACTTATCATGTGACCAGCAATTCCACAATTGTAGCATTTAATTTTGGATTTATCCACATAGTTGCTTGTGGAAAAATCCTTGTTAAATGGCTTAGCCACCCCAGAGTTTCTTCTGAATTTTAGCTTAGAGAATCTCCTAGATAGAAAAGCTAAATGCTCATCTATCTCATCCAATTCATCCTGCTGAAGGACACTCATTTCTTCAGACACCTTTTCCTTGCTTTTGCTTGATTCTGCTCTACCTTCACAAACCTCCCTGTTTGATGTAGATTTAGCAGCTTCAGTCCTCTTCTCCTCCTTCTGCTCCAAGTTGGCAACAAGTGCAACTGACCCACTTTTCTTTTGGGCCTTCTCAATTTCTTCATCCTGCTCCATTTCTAGTTCATATGTCTTTAAAGTTCCATAGAGCCTTTCAAGAGTAAATGACTTGTACTCTTGAGTGTTTCTTAGAGAAACAGTCATAGGCTTCCACTCTTTGGGCAGTGATCTCAGAAATTTGAGATTAGAATCTTTCACTTGGTAGATTCTTCCATACAGTTTCAAGCCATTCAGTAGCTTTTTAAATCTACTAAATGTGTCATTCAATGTCTCTCCATTCTTGAAATGGAAGTGCTCATACTGTTGGATCAGTAGCTGCATCTTGTTTTCCCTTACCTGTTCTGTACCTTCACAAAGGGTTTGAACAATGTCCCATACTTCCTTGGAGGTAGTACAGTTGATAACATTGTCAACCATGTCTGTTTCTAACCCATTAAACAGAATATTCATGGTCTTTTTATCTTTGTGGACTTCTGTAACATCCTCAGTACTCCACTCAGAAACAGGTTTGGGAACGTAAATGTCTGGTGCATCTGCAGCAAGACCAACTCTTGAAGCAGCCTTCATTGGAACATGAGGACCCTTCTCAATGCAATCTACAAAGCCTACATCAATAGACATGAGATGTAGACGCATTTTTACTTTCCAGTGAAAGTAATTTTCTCTATCAAGAACCGGTATCTTCACTCCATAATCCTTCTTAGACATGTTGGAAGTGTGTTGATCTTTAAACTTCAAATATATTAGAAGCTTGCTCTGATACCAATTGTTATTCCCAGATTACACACTTGTATAATTGTAGAAGGGGGGGTTGAATACAATTGATAGTTACAAATTTCTGATAAAAACCACAGAAATCTATAAGGAGATAATTGCTTAATGAGAAATAATTCACCAACACATAAAAAATCAGGTGGTTGAATGTACCACCTGAGACTTTTATTTGAAGAAAACTCTGTGATACAAATGTACACAGCTTCTGAGTTTGCAACACTTTGCTTCTAAGGATATTCAAGAAACCTAAGCAAATATGTCTGTTTTCTTAGTTTCTAAAGAGTTGCTACACTTGGTTATATATCCCAAGTTTACAAGTACTACAGGAATAAGATAATATTAATCTAATTCAAGTTGACTTGCTACTCCACTCCAAATCCACATGTAGCCGAAAGGTTGTCCTTGTGAACAGATATGTCCCCTGCACCTTTCTTGTATGTACTGTGTAAATGGAATGTTTCTTTCTTCTGTGTTTCCAAAGTATGGCTGCCATACTGCTTTATATACCTACTATCAACCCATGTGATCTGTCAGTCAAACATGTCCTTGTCAACTGCTAATTTCCAGCAAGCATAGGATAAAGTGATAATGATTATCCGTTGATGTTGTGCACAATCATCCGTTGATGGTAGTTTGAGCTGTATCCGTTGATAGATTAGATTTGAGTTGTATCCGTTGATAGAGTCCAGTTCTCATCCGTTGATACACTTTCACTTAGACAGAATTACATAGCATAGCTTATTTACAATTGGCTACCCTATTCTGCCTATCCATTGATGGTCAACATGACTCTGAATAAAAACACTATCAACTGATAAATAGAGATATTGCAGTATGCTACAAAACCTCATCCGTTGATGAGCTACCTATCAACGAATAGAGTTATAAAGTCTTATCCGTTGACAGTTACAAAACTTGACTTATACAATTTTGCTTGAATGTTAAGTTATCATCAACTACAACATATTCCTAACATTGGTGATGGTTGATGACTTTAAAAGGTATACATGGGTGGAATTTCTGGCATCAAAAGATGAGGCTCCACAAGTAATCATTGAGCACATAAAGAAAGTTGACAAGGAAGCAAAGGCCAACAATGCAAGTGTGATTGCACTGAGAAGTGATAATGGAACATAGTTCAGAAATGCCATACTTGAAGCATTCTGCAAAGAGAATGGTATTTCTCAGCAATTCTCAGCCCCATGGACTCCACAACAAAATGGAGTTGTTGAGAGGAAGAATAGAACTCTAATTGAGGCTGCTAGAACAATGTTACTTGATGCAAAGATGCCTACATGTTTTTGGGCTGAGGTTGTAAGCACTGCATGCTATATCCAGAACAGAACCCTCATCAATAAAAACACTGGAAAGATACCTTACAACTTGATGACTGGAAAGAAGCCTACTCTAAAGTATGTTCATACTTTTGGAAGCAAATGCTTTGTATTGAAGGATAATTCTGAATATGTTGGAAAGTTTGATGCAAAGGCATTTGAAGGAATTTTTCTAGGCTACTCTATGGAGAGAATTGCATACAAAGTTTATGTCATCAGTCAAAAGAAGATTATGGAAAGCACAGATGTGACATTTGATGACAGCAAACTACCTGGACTAGAAGAAGCCAATGATGAAGATAAAGATCCATTAAGGTTTGAAAATCTAGATGATTCTGATGAAGAGATTGGAACTGAAGTTGAGACTCAAGTTCAACAAACTCAAGTGAATGATGACACAAGAGAAGAATTTGTGCCAATCAATAGTGGAGAAACAAGCATCCAAGACACACCTGTGAGTAGTGGCAGCATCATAGGGGGAGGAAATGAGAATGATCAGGACTTGGATGATGAAGCAACATCAAGAATGAGAAATCAGACTGAGCATTTAAGGAAATGGGATAGATCACACACTGCAGAGCAAATCATTGGAGATCCTAATGCAGGAGTAAGGACTAGGAGAGCAACTCAGAATGAGTGCTTCTATGGATGTTTTCTATCTCAAGTTGAGCCTAAGAAACTTGATGATATACTGTTGGATCCAGATTGGATTGTTGACATGCAAGAGGAGCTGAATCAATTTGAAAGGAACAAAGTATGGGAACTTGTGCCTGCACCAAAGAATAGAACCATTGTTGTAACAAAATGGGTTCTGAAGAATAAGATGGATGAAGATGGTGTAATAGTAAGAAACAATTCAAGGTTGGTTGCAAAAGGATACTCTCAACAGGAAGGCATTGATTATGATGAGACATTTGCCCCTGTTGCTAGATTGGAAGCCATCAAAATATTCTTGGCATTTGCTGCTCATTCTAACTTTAAAGTGTATCAAATGGATGTCAAGAGTGCATTTCTGAATGGAGAGTTGGAAGAAGAAGTTTATGTGCAACAACCACCTGGCTTTGAGGATCCACACTTCCCAGAATTTATTTACAGACTGCTTAAGGCACTGTATGGACTTAAGCAGGCTCCAAGAGCATGGTATGATACTTTATCACAATTTCTTCTTGAGAATCAATTCACTAGAGGTACACTGGACAAGACACTGTTTTACAAAAAGCATGGTGATGATCTTATCCTAGTTCAGATCTACGTGGATGATATCATTTTTGGTTCTACAAATGAGAAGCTGTGTGAGAAATTTTCTAAACTCATGCAGAGCAGATATGAGATGAGTATGATGGGAGATTTGACATTCTTTCTTGGGTTGCAAGTTAGTCAAATGAAGGATGGTATCTTTATCAGTCAGACCAAGTACATCAAGGATTTATTGAAGAAGTTTGACTTGGAAGATTGCTCACCTGCAAAGACACCCATGGCCATTGCCACTAAATTGGATGAAGATACTAAAGGCAAGAAAGTAGATATCTCAGTCTACAGAGGCATGGTTGGTTCTCTACTCTACCTCACTGCAAGTAGGCCAGACATCATGTTTTCTACATGCTTGTGTGCAAGGTTTCAATCAAATCCAAAAGAATCACATTTGGTTGCTATAAAAAGGATCTTTAGGTATCTGAAGGGCACTCCAAACTTGGGTTTATGGTATCCTAAGGACACAGGGTTCAATCTGGTTGGTTATTCTGATGCTGATTATGCTGGATGCAGAGTGGATAGGAAAACCACCTCAGGTAGCTGCCAGTTTCTTGGACAAAGGTTAGTCTCTTGGTATAGCAAGAAACAACAATTTGTGTCAACTTCTACAGCTGAGGCTGAATACATAGCTGCTGGAAGTTGCTGTGCTCAAGTGCTTTGGATTAGAAATCAACTTAGAGATTATGGACTTGTGTTGGAAAGAATTCCAATCATGTGTGACAACACAAGTGCAATCTCTATAGTTGCCAATCATGTCAATCATTCTAGGACAAAACACATTGACATTAGATATCATTTCATTAGAGAACATGCAACTAATAGAACCATTGAGTTGCATTATGTCTCTACAGATAAACAACTAGCTGATACATTCACTAAGCCATTAGATGAAGCCACCTTCACAAGGTTGGTTAGTGAGATTGGAATGCTGAATTCTTCAGATTCTGGCTAAGTGAATACATCATCTAGATTGTTGCAACAGTAAACACTTACTTTATCTAAATTCTCAATATTTTTGGAGTAAAGTGTTGGCTGAAATATTATTTATAAATATTTCAAATATGTTGCATATGCTGGAAAATCATATTTTCTTGTTAACTTGAAATTTCTATGAAATTTTGAGAAAATCACTGTTTAATTTGCTAGAATATTCTTGAATAAATATGGCTGGTAAATTTTAAAAGATAGTGAAAATTGAGTTTCTATGAGTAAAAAGAATAGTTCGATAAGTCAGACTTCTCGAATGGTTCATTTCATTGTTATTGGTCGACTTCTCTAACAAGCCTATTCAGGACACTCTTGAGTTCTCGAATAGTGTCTTTTAGAGAACTCGAACAGAGACATGAGTGAGTTCTCGAATAAGGTATTTCAGTTCTCTATTGATAGAGTTCTCGAATAGCATGTTTGAGTTCTCGAATCATTTGAAAAGGCTGATTTCTCGTTGAATTTTAACCGATTTTGGATTTTTATTCAAAATTCAGAATTACTCATAAAAACATATTTTACCTAATTTAGATTTATTTCTAAGTTAGATAACTGCCAGCTGTGAGTTTCAACCTGCTTGAGTTCTCGAATAAGCTTTTCTTGAGTTATCCAATAGTTGTTTTCTACTTCTCGAATGCCTGACTTGTCGATACAAAACATACATCTAATCGACAATTCAAGTACTTCATACTTATACAATTTCATATCTATTCGATTCATTTCATTCGATTTCTCAAGCATCTAAACTCCCAAAACCTCTAAAAACCCTAACTACACAAGCTTAAATTTCTTCTTCAACCTTAATTCTCTATATACAAATGGCAAACACCCAACTCACCATACCCACTCAAACCAATTTCATCGCAATAACTAACGATATGGAAGCACCTAATGCAAACTTCAAGTGCTTTGTACGCTGGATGTCAGAATCATACATCAAGAGTGCACTATCTGCCACCCCAACACTGTATCTAGACATTCTGGAACAGTTTTGGAGAACTGCCACCGTAGAAGTCATCGCCCTCGAGAATGCTATAACCTCCTATGTAGTCTATTGCAAGATTCAAAGCCAGGATATTACTATTACTACAGCAGACATGAACCAAGCACTGGAATTACAACAAGAGTCATATGACACACTGGCCACAAATACACAGTTGGAAGAATTCTTTGATTTCATCAACTACTCAGATGTGATCAATCTTGGGAAGTTAAACAGAAAGCATCTGCGGAAAGAGTGGAGTTATGTGTTTGCCACCATTCTTCAAGTCTTCACAGCCAGGAAGTCAAGCTTCGATCAGATTAGTGCACCTGCACAGCAAATAGGCTATGCCTTAGCTTATGGGAGAAAGATAGATGTTGGTCAAATTATTCTACAAGAGTTATATGGGAGACTTGGCAAGAACACAGCCAAGAGAGGTACACTAAAATTTTTTTTCCTCGCTTTATTCAATCTGTACTTAACTTTAAAAATGCTAAATTGATTGAATTGCCTGGAGTAGATAACAGTAGAATAGGTTACCCTAGGTCCATGACCAAACTTATTTTTGGTAATTTGGAAACTAGGAATGATGTGGATGTAAGACTCAAAATAACTCCCCATATGGAGAGTCTATTTAGGACTTACCCCCACAACATGCCAACATTTGACTCCAAGTCACAGTTAGCACAGCCTAAGCAAGTAGTTCAAGATGCTAACCCAAGGCTTGCTAACCAACCCCCTCAACCAAACACTTTACTACACAGTGAGCCAACTACATCATCCTCTCAAAAGGGTGATGTTAGTAAAAAAAAGAGAAAGGAAGTCATGTCTGCACCCTTAAACATACTATCTGAAGCAGCATTGGCTGTGGAATTAGGTATAGGTAGTGAGGCACCTGAGTCACCCCTAATCAGGCCAAAGAAGAAGAAAACTAAAACCACCTCTTCAGTCACACAAATGGCTGAAGTTATAAAATCAGGGGCAAACAGTTCACTAGATGTATCCTCTCAACAGGGTGCATCTATAGAATCAAGCATCCTCCCCAATGCACCTATCTGTACAGAGTCAGCACATGGGAGTGATAAGGCTGGCACAACACTGAGTGGAGAGCACATCATAGTTGAAACTCCCTCTATCTCTCAGGGGGAGTTGCCAAACTCTAATCTACAACACTCTTCTCTTCTAGCATCTACCACTCAAATTTCTTTGCAGCCTGCAACTCAAACCATTGAGGAGCAAGGCATTGATCATCAAGAATTCTTTTCTCTTGATGAGCCAATGATTTCAAGTGACTTAGTGCATGACACTTTTCTCACCACCCAGGACCCACATTTAGATGGTGAGGGAATGCATGCTGGGGCATCTCCTAAGACACCATCCCAAACACAGAGGCTTCACTAGTTTTCACTAGAGACTCTATGCCTGTGTCAACTGCTGGTGTAACTCATCCCACTTCTGTGGAGACACCAGTAGTAGAGTCAATCCATCCAGTTACAGAAGTTGCATCTGTAACTGAGGAGTCTAGCTTGCCTAGCTCTAGCTCTGACTTTATGTCACAATGGCTGAAGCCTGTGCACCATGACAGTGCTTCAGGATTAGGGTCTGTTCCATAACAATTGACGGTTGAAGCACTTCAAAGCTTAATTGTGGATCAGATCCCTGAGTTCACAAAGATTGCACAGCACCTCCTTTCTGCCAACCTGCCCAATCCTGACTATGAAGTTATACTCTTGTGCCATAAAGAGGATGTGGAGCTACAACAGGCCAAAATTATAGATGATACTGAGAGAGAAGGCAATGTAGATGTCTGGCTGCAAGGAAAATATGACATTCCTCTCTGAGAAGGCCTACAGTACCTCAGAGAGGAGTACATCACTTCACTAGGGTCCAATGCCAAATCTCTCACCCCTAGTGATGTGTATGAAGCAGTCAATGACAGTTACAAGGGAATTCTCAAGGCTGCGCACTACCTTGGCAAGGGTCTAAAGACAGAAGTCACAGAAGTGTGTACAGCCACAACCAAGGAGGTGCATGAGATAAAAAAGGCTTTTGATTCCAAATTCCCTCAACTAGAGACTGTGGTCAAGGACATTCTAGCCTGCAAGTCTAGCTACACCAAAATGGACAATGGCTTGGCTATTCTCAAAGATACCGTCATAGGGCTGGGGCACAAATTTTAGAATCTCACTGATCAGACCACTGAGACTAATGCCATGCTCAAGACACTATTTGCCAACCAGTATGGAGATAAGTTAGTCACTGAAGGCCCAGTGCATGATTTGACTAGGTTTGAAGTGCAGAGACTTAAAGATCAATCCTTGTCTGGCTTCAAATCCACTGAATTATTCACGAAGGTAGATGCACTTGAGAAGGAGGTAGCCACTCTCACTCAGTCAAATGCTCATCTTACAGACAAGGTTGCACAGCTCATTGATCAATTGGACACTCAAGCAACCACCACAGCTGATGTTCTTTTGCATCAACAATCTATGTTGGCTGCTATGATGAAGCATATGGGTCTCCCTCTCCCTGAAGAATCTTCCAACCCAAAGGTCACTTTTAAAGCCTCTGTGCCTGACAACAAGCCTAAGGGGGAGAAGAGGACAAGGAATTCAAATACAAAGGGGGAGAAACCTAAGGAGAAAAGTATAAAGATAAGTGAGGGTGGTCACCAAAGGGCCTCTAAATCTCTAACTCATGTGCCAGGCAAAGGCAAATCAAAGGTTGATGAGCCTCCATCTTCTCTGCCAGTGGTCACTCTACCAACTGTGCACATCACCACTCCTGATGGCCAAAAGCAGTCGATCACAACCACAGTGGTTGCGGGGAGCATGCCATCTGACAACCTTCCCCTCTCTAAAGTTGAAAGTGTCAAACCTGTGGAGGTTAAGGTGGTTACTGAGGCCAAGCTACAAGAAGTTGCAAACTCTAATGTCTATCATGATGATGGATTCTTTGAGTTTCTGAAAGTCTCAAGGGAATAGGCTGGAGACACCCAAATATATCTGAGGAGGTTGAGGGATCAGATTGACTACTTCACTGTGATACCTAGGAGGATCAATGGCTTATGGTACAAGAAAGTAATGATGGTGGCAAAATCAAGAATCTAGCATCTAGGCTACAACACTCTACAAACTTTAAAGCATTCTGAAATAGATGCATTGATCAGGCTGATTGAGAAGAAGGATTCAAATGAGAACAATAAGAGTCTATATGATGAGCTGAGGAATGGTCAACCTTCTAGGCTCCCAGAAGTGTTTAAGAAGCCATGGACAATTGTCTATCAAGCTGGCACCAGAATTGATGATATTAAACAACTGGTGATTCCTCATGATCTCAAAACTCAAAATCACAGACTTATTATTGCAATCACTGATCAACTTCAAAAGAAGGCTGGAGCAAGAAATGCAGAAGAAGTAGAGGCACTACACATCCTCAGATCCTTCATAGCAACTAGTGTAATTCCAGAGATTGCCAAGTCTTGGAAATATAAGGATGACAAAGATGAGGATATGAGTGATGGGAGGAAAAGACATCACAGGAGTGATAAGGGAGATGATGATAAGAAAAAGAAGAAAGATGACAAAGAAAAGAAAGATGGCAGGGACCAAGGGAAAGTCTATGAGAGGACAAGTGTGAAACAGCAAGCCATAGGCATTGCTAATAGTAACCTCACCATTACACAAGACTCTAAGTCTAGGGTGAATACTGTTAGTAGTGACCTACAAAAGCCAAATTCCATGGCCTCTGCAAATGTTTCACTACCTCAAGAAGAGGAGATGCTAATCAAGAAACCACTTGTGTATATCAAAAAGCATACTGCTAATGGTATACTACAATGGTCCAAAGACAAAGGTCTTAAATTTTTCTCAAGTAACAAAGGAAAGAAGCTGAAATGGAAGATGTTAGCCAGAAGGGCAAGAAAGGTAAATACATCTACATCTCAGGCACTCACAATCATTCCTGGACTAGACTTGCCCTGTCTCAACATAGACTATGATGAAGATGAGATAGCATATCAACTGGCTCAGAGAATCTATCATGTAGCTATAGTTGATGACTGCTTGGAGTTCAAATACACTGATGGGAGATTCAAAAGATTCAAGCAAGGCATGTGTGAACACTGGGGCAAGTTACATGATCTACAAAGAATAATGGTGCTACTCAACCTTGAGAATGAAAAGGAGAGAAGGTGGAAAATTGAGATAACTCATTTTATCAAGATGAAAAGAGATCATGAGGAAGAATTGAGAAAGAAGAATGAAGCCTTGAAGATAAAGAGAGAAGAAGAGTTAGCTGCTCTAGAAGCCAAAGCTGAAGAATTGAGAGCTAAAGGGTTATGCAGAGTCAAGTATAATCCTTACATTGTGGAATACATGAAATATGGCAGAAATGTGAAGATTAGAATGGATTACCTTAGCTCTTACTCTGAAGCCAAACTGAATGAAGTCATCAGAGACCTATCTGGCTCACCTCTCATTGAAGAACTCACTACCATAGAAGACATCATCCAGGCAATGAGTGATGCAAAGAAAGCCAAGGAGGAAAAAGAAAAGGAAGATCTACAAGCCAAATCTCAAGGAAGAGAATCAAAGGAAAATGACTATTATTTCTTCATAACTGTAAGAATACTTTCCTTGTAATAATATTCAATCAATTTCATACATGTACTTGTCAAGATTTATCTTTATGTATGTTAGGCTTGTTATCAGACATGAAATTGTGACTAAGGGTCTTACTCACAATTTGGGGGAATTGTTAGTCACAGAGGCATGCCTGTATTCATCTAATAACAAGCCTAATTGTTTGTAATGCTCTGCATTACCTACATGACCTCTTAACTGAGGGAACCTCTAGTTGTAGAGTTTCTATTTGTTCTGTACTTGTAATAGGCACCAAATCCTAGTTGTGTAACTGTACTTATATAGTCAAGAATAATGCTTGAAAGAAGTTCCAAGGTTCATGCCTCGAGCAAGAAAATAAAGACTGTCAAATAATCACAGTTGGGATTTGAAGAAATGAAGAATTTGCCTAAGTACCAATTCGAGAAGTATATTTGTCTATTCGAGAAGTCCAGCATTCGAGAAGTCAGGGATTCAATATCTCAAGACACTATTCGATATCTCTGAATACACTGTTCGATATCTCATTCGATATCTCAGAGATTCGATATGTCTACTACTCTATTCGAGAACTCAAGAAGTCAACAAGTCAATGTGGTATTCGAGTTCTCAAAAAGTCAACAAGTCAAAGTTCCATTCGATATCTCAAGGACTCAGAAAGCTATTCGAGATCTCAGGGATTCGACAAGTCACAATGCTCTATTCGAGAACTCAAGGATTCCCAGAGAAAAGAGCTATTCGAGAAGTGGTTCGATATGTCAATATAACAGTATTCGAGAACTCAGAGTTATCGATCAAGTCAATTCTAGTTCTCGAATAACTTACTTAGTCACTTCTCGAATACATTCTTGGAGACAAAATACTGAAGACATTGTACAAGTCTGGAACCTGCAACAAGCCAATGCACTTTATGGACCACAATCTGTAACGTGCTCTGGAAAGCCTACAAGGAAGCTTGGAGAGATATAGAAGAGACAAAGGGCTAAAGAAGTGGATCTGAACAGGCTTTGCAAAGTCAAATCTGTAACCGTTTGGACACTTACTCAAAAAGGATAGACAGACTAGAAAGTAATTTGTTTAGCTACCTTATTTGTAGTAAGTAGGTTGTATCCATGTTCTATAAGGATACAGCCTCACCTCCTTAGTCATTAACTTTTGTGAGTCAAGTTTTTCATATACATTGCAAGCTATATCTCTCTGAGAAAAACGAAGCTGAGAATACTATCATTTGTATTCACATATTGTAGCAACCTTTATCTAATAATACATTAGATTAAAGTGATATTGTGTCTTGTGTTGTTCTTTATCCGCACCTACACCTTTGTACACACAAGCACTTATCTGCTACATAGACTCGAGCCAAAGAAAAGTTAAAGAATCCATTCACCCCCCTCTGTATTCTTTTACTGTATTCAATACTCAACAGGGCATCGATCTAATTGGAGAATTGCCCAAGGCTAAAGGGGGAGTTAAGTACGCAGTGGTGGCAGTAGATTATTTCACTAAGTGGGCCGAGGCTGAGCCACTTGCAACAATCACTGCCAAGAAACTAAAAGACTTCATGTATAGAGCAATTATATGTCGCTATGGGATCCCTTATCAGCTCATGTCAGATAATGGGAAGCAATTTGACAGCAAGGAGATGAAGGAATTTTATGAAAATTTGGGGATCAAGAAAAGTTTTTCTGCTGTTAGCCATCCTCAGACAAATGGCCAAACTGAGGCTATCAATAAAATAATCAAGCACACTTTAAAAGAAAAGCTAGAGGAGAGCAAGGGCAATTTGCCTGAGGAGTTGCCTAGGATCTTGTGGTCATATAACACGACCCCAAGGACTACTACTGGAGAGACTCCATTTCCTTTGACCTATGGATGCGAGGCCATGGTCCCAGTTGAAGTAGGTTCAGGGTCGTTTAGAAGGGAACACTACAATCCCGAGGCAAATGAGGTCAACCATAGACTTTATCTGGACATGGTTGAAGAAACAAGAAGCGAGGCCATGTTAGAATTTTACATTTTAAAGGTCTAGCTCAGTTCGACAATGCGAGGCTACATTGATTCAGATCAAAAATCAAAACCTATAGTAGTTCGCATCTAGCGATCTCATGGGGGTGGATGGTATATTAAACTACTCAAGGCACTTCGCATCTGCAAGCACAATTTATACAATCTGTGAACTAAGTTACTTATGCAGTATGTTATGAGCAAGTAAATGACACTCCATACTTAAGAAGATACTAAGCTAACGAAGACAATCTACATGAAGATTCACTGGGAAAGGAAAAACAATACTTCTACAAAGCTAAATAAAATGGAAGCAATCTGGTCTCCTCCAACCTGGTCTCCTCTACCAGCTTCGCCTCTTCAGCGGCGTCCTCCTCCGCGATCTCTTGCTTAAGGAGCTCGGCATAGTCAGCATTACCTGGTCCAAGTTGATCCCAGTCATAGTCAGGGATCGTTCGAATAAATCCCTTCATGAATGTGACTTGGCCTTTGGCCAGGAATGTATCTTCAGCAATAGACAATGCGGCCTTTGTAGCAGCCAGATCGCTTTCCAGTTTCGTGATTTGCTCATCTTTCTTCTTGGCTGCCTCCTCGCTGGACTTTTGCTGCTCCTTAAAAAAATTTTCAAACTCATTCCTCTCCCTGCGAGCAGTTTTTAAATATGTGCGGATCTGAGCAGTGTCTTGGGAGAGTTTCTTCTTGTAGGTCTCCTCTAGGGATCGCTTATCCTCAATCTTCGGGAACTCAAGCACCTTATTCTTCTTATCAAGTTGGAAGAAGTGGTTGGTGTGCGCAGCCTGGCAAATGAAAGCTTCAGCGAGGCACCTGGTCAGAGCATTGGCATTCTCTTCTGGGGTCACCTTCCACCAGTTAGAAGTCTCAGCTTCTTTGTGTACTTTTCTCCCAGTGCAGCGAATAGATGCTGAGAGGGAGTAGCAGCAATGACCCTAGAAGGTAATTGAGAAAGCTCGTCTTGCTGCCCATCTTTTCTTGCTCGCTTGAGAGGGCTCTATTCGAAGGAGTCTCGAGTCTGATCACCAACGAGGCTAGTTTAAGGAGGCGGGTCGGTGATGACTTTCGATTGAGGAGCCGGTGGTTTTGAAGGAGTAGGAGCCTTCAGGGCAGATGCTGCGTTGGAAGCTACACCTTTTTTAGCCCCTGGCTGAAGGAAAGGAGGAGCTTGGCCTTTTCTTGACATGCCTGCATAAAGAAAAATCAGAAGAAAGTTAGAGACAGTTCATCAATAATCAAGTTGTGAAGACAATTAACATGGAGTAATTCACATGGAAAAATATTAACATGCGATGCAAGGTTCTAGATTGTATTAAAATCTAACGTATGCCCTCATCTACAACTTCTATACGCGAGGATGAAGCTTCTTCTCTCATCTTTCTTTTACGTGAGGACCTCCTCGCAGAGGAAGGCCCCGCTTCAGGAGTGGATCCTACTCCCTCCTTGAGGAATCCACACTCAATAAGGTTCTCTAAGGACAGGAGAGTTCTAATATTCCACTCTTCCTTGGTTGAGTTCGTTAACACTTCATCAACCCGTTGCTTCTCTTCGCCTTTCAGAACAGTGCGAACTGGACCAACTGCGATGCCGAAAAGGTTGCTAATTTTAAAGAATTTCAAGAAGACAGAGGAATACAATCTGGATAAATAACTCACCAGGGAGATAGTTGAAACTTGTTTTGACTTTGGGAACCTCGTGTATGAACAAAACGGTTATTTCCACGAGCCGGCATTGCTTATTCCCCCGGGTAGAAGGTTTTTTCTATTAAATTCGGGCCACACGGAGAAGTAGACATAGCCAAAATCTTTGGCTCCACATCGCTTAAGTTGAAGGAAGTAGCCCATTGTCTTCACATTCATGGGTGGATATTTTAGCTTATGATAGAGTATGTACAGGGCAATCATGGATCTATACCCATTTGTGCTAATTTGGATGGGAGCTAAATGATAAGTTTCGCAGACATCCCTAATGAATGGGTGAAGAGGGGAGGAGACTCCTATTTTCATTAAGGGCACAGTCAATACCATTCTTGGCACCCTGCCACCATTCTCTGCGTGGTTAAAACGATAGCATCACATCTTTTTCTTGGGAAGCATAATTTTGCCTTCAGGTCAGAATCTCTCAACCCCCTCTGTGATAGTCTTCTCTATCAAGGTTGAAAACATGTCTCGGCCTGCAAGGATGCGTGGTTCGCCTGGCTTCACCTTCGAACCAGGCTCGATATCTTCAGGGCGAGGTCCACCAACATATATGATCCCCTCCAGCTCTGGTTGAGGAGTCGGCATATAGGGTTCCGACGATGCCTCGGGAACGTAGTCATAATCCTTGAAGTTTACAACTCTAGCTACTTCGTCAAGGCCGTCATCGTCAGAGGAAGGCTCCTCATAGTCATCATCATCAGAGTTGGCCTCGTTGTCTGCACCTCCTTCGATGTTATAGTAGGCATCTCCTAGTGAATCTATTGGAGAATCACTTATCTGTATAGGAGAGATGGCTTGAGGTGGGGGCATTTTGGCAAGAACATGTGCCGCCTGCGAGATGAATTCTTCTCCCTTCTTTTTCAGTGCTTCTATCTCTCTCTCAACATATGTCATCTCAGCTACGGGCTCGCTGTGAGCTGGGAGAACCTCTAAGGATTGGTCTCGCGAGCTCGAAGGGTGTTTCGTTCGCCATGAAGTCAGGGGCACTTCTCTGGTATATTCTTCATTCGACCATAAGGGATCGAAGTACAGTTTAAATGAGCTCTCACTTGTGCTCGCTGCTCTTGCAATATTAACAACGGCCTTGTTACTGATGTGAACATTGGGAAGAGGGGAAGGCGTCCTCGAGCTGTCGTTCGACATCTAAAAACAATGTGAAGAGTTAAGTGTGTGCCCTTACAGAACGCAAAAAAGGATAAAGAAAGAAAAGAATAAATGAATAGAAAGGCTCTATGTGTCCTCACTTCGCTCACGAGAAGTATCACATGGGTGCTATCCAAACGTTACGGAATCGTTGTTCTACTTAAGCGAGGACGGAATCGCTACTCTACCTAAGCGAGGAGGGGATCGCAAAGTGAAATTGATAGTGTGTGATCGCAGTAGAATGGGATCACATCGCATATAGTTAACATCATTTAATCATGCATATGCAATGAAGAACAGTAACTTAACTACGAAAAGAGAAAGAAGACTTATTTGTTCTTGAAGAAGACTAAAGAAATCTGAGGAAAATCGGGGTCGCTTGTGATTGAACTTGAAAATCTCTTGCGTTTGATCCGGGAGCAAACTGATAGCACTTCGACAATGTGTTTGTGAGAATGAAAAAGGAAATGATTGTGATAGGGGTATATATAGCCATCAGGTGAGAGAAGGTCATGGGATACGTGTCAAGATCTCAACCATTGAACACACAACTCGAGACAGGACAACTGTCAAACCCCTTCAAATTCTAGGGGGTCGCGACATTTCAAACGGTTGTGTTTATATCAGCAGTAAGCCAAGGCTTCGTCTCGCGATTTCATACATCCATTCTTTAAGTCCATATCACATCTTCAATGACAACATGGACTTGGGGGGTAGTTGTTATGCCCGAATCTGGCATAATAATTATCGTGATTTAATTAGCTAAATTAATGGTTCATAATTTACTATGGGCCTAGAAGACGACAATTGGGTCACTAAAGCCCACTATTGGAATCAGCGCGGCACAACTAAAGGGCCACCTCGCTCTCGATCCTATCTATGGGATCGCTTCGCTGGCATCTTCCTCTATGGATCGCTTCGTACTATCATTATATCTGTACATGCACTTGAGTTCGCTTCGCATGACTCGACCCCTCGAGGTCGCATGCCAGGCCCTTGCTACTTCTCTACTGACCTCGCTTTAGAGGCCTCGATTCTAAACCATGCGAAACCATCGGTTTCCTTCTCTGGGCCATGGATCATGGATATAATTAATGACTCATTGCTACATCAGCCCTAAGCAATTAGTGGGCTTGGGGCATGACTTATCTCCTAAAACCCTAGTCCGTCTAAGTATCTTGTTCTCTAAGAACTACGTACGGCTTGATCCCTATAAATAGGGTACATAGGCACCTTGATACGGAGGAGAAATAGTTCACCCCTGAAAACACCTATCAAGTTCAGCCACATCTATACACACAAACCCTAATCCTTATTCTTCTTATAGCAAAATATCCATATTTTGCTCCGTTAATCCAGCAAACCTCCATAAACATTGTTATACCAATTTCTCCCTATAACAGTTTCCTAATTTAAAATTTTTTAGCCAACCATCATACATATTGCCATTGAAAATGCTCTTAGACATTCAAAAATCCGCTGAAAATCCTCGTTCCGGTGTTATAAGGAAAATTGTATGAACAATCTAATTGATGATCTTTATTCTATTACAAATCAAACAAGAGGGTCTAATACAGTTTTAAATAGTCGTTGTTAGGAATAATTCATAAGTTTTGATGTTAAGAATAGAATTTACACATTATACTTCTTGTAATCCTGATCTTATAAAGGATTTAGCACTGTATATAGGTTTTATGTGTAAGACAGTTATCTGTATAGTTTAGTCAGGAATGAACAGTGTATCGGAGACTACATGTCAGGAACAGAGAGCAAATCCTGATGATGGTCCAATACTGATGGTTGATCAGATACTGATGCAGTGTGCAGATCCTGATATCAGTCATGCTACTGATGATGTCATTATGGATGCTACAGAAACGGGCAAGTGCTATAAAACAGGATCATTGTTTGAAGAACAAGCAAGAAGATATTATGAAGGAAAGAGTTTTTCTATTGAAGGAAACTATCGACTAGAAGGCAGAACATTGTCATGTATAGATTATATCTTTCTGTTATTAGTTGATAGGTAGCATTATAAATATTCTCTCAATATCATTGTAAAGAGCAAACGAAGTTGTGTGAATGTGCGTAGCTCTGTATAAGGTTTGTATTCGAGAGTACGAAACAAACAGAGAGATATTTGTATTGTCAGCAGCTGCTAAAGGTATTGTACACCTTTGGTAGAGTTTGTATTTGATCTTATTAATACAAACAAGAGTTTGATTCATTCGTTTATTCTTGTTCATATAATCAAGCAAAAATCAGACACGATTATATAACTTGTATTCAACCCCCCCCCTTCTACAAGTTATTCGAGTTAACAATTGGTATCAGAGCAGGTTGATTTCGAGTAATCATAAAGATCTGCAATCATGTCTGGTTACAAGGATGGGAATACTAAAATTCCTATGCTCAAGAGAAACGAATATACTCTATGGGAAGTAAAGATGTTGCATCATCTGGAAGCAACAGATCCTGATTATCTTGACAGAATCAGAGATGGACCTTTTGTTCCAACAAAGGTCGTTGGACAAGCAACAGTTGATGGTGTGGTTGTTCCAGAACATACAGCAGAGAAGCCAAAATCTGAATGGTCAGATAAGGACAAGGAGAATGTTCTCAAAGATGCTAAAGTGAGAAACATATTATTCAACAGTCTTGATTCTGTTCTCACTAACTATGTTCTCTCTTGTAAAACTGCTAAGGATATATGGGACAATCTTAAGGTTCACTGTGAAGGAACTAAGCCTGTCAGGAAGAATATGAGGACATTACTTATACAACAGTATGAGTACTTTGAATCCAAGTCTGGTGAGTCACT
Source organism: Kitagawia praeruptora (assembly GCA_037693485.1). Classification (NCBI taxonomy): domain Eukaryota; kingdom Viridiplantae; phylum Streptophyta; class Magnoliopsida; order Apiales; family Apiaceae; genus Kitagawia; species Kitagawia praeruptora. Next base: position 170,467,324 of record CM075352.1, on the reverse strand, counting down.
TACTGATACCTTTGATAGGTTTACAAAACTCATCAATGAGATGGCCATGCATGGTAAATATTATGACTTGGAGGATATGAATACAAAGTTCATGAAAGCTTTGCCTGATTTCTACAATGAGAAGATATCTGCGATCGAGGAAGCTAATGATCTGGATGAGATTTCATTAGAGGCAGTATATGGAAAATTGAGAGCTTATGAACTTGACAAGCAGCAGAAGAAGAGCAGGAGTGAAGGAAAAATGAAGACTATTGCACTTACTGCTCAATCTGAAGTAAAGAAGCTTCCTGAAGAACAGCATGAAGAGATTGCTGTAAAGAATTCGAGGAAGAAGAAAAGCAAAGAAAGTTCTGAGTCAGAGACTACTGATATGGACTCTGACAACAATGATTCTGAATCTGAGATGCAAGAACTCTTTGCTATGTTTGCTAAAGCTTTCAAGAAAGGAAGATTCAACAGAAGAAGATTTAGCAAAGGACCTTTTCAAAAGAAGGATGAGAAGAAGAGTGACAAGAGCAAAAGTACAATTGTCAAGCTTGATAAGGCCAAGATCAAGTGCTTTAACTGCAGCGAGCTTGGACACTTTGCTAGTGAGTGTAAGAAGCCTAGGAATTCAGGAAAGGGTAATGCACTTATGGTCACACAGAAAGATTGGGCTGATTCCAGTGACTCTGAAGATGAATTGGATTATGAAAACATTGCATTGATGGCCAATAGTTCAGACAAACCTGGATCTCCAAAGAAAACTTCTCCATCCTCTGTTAAGGTATCACTTCACTCTCTTGATTCATTTGATAGCTTAAATTCTGATGAAATTAGATCTATCCATGCTGAGTTTAAGAATCTTATGACTAATTTTAGAATTCTTACTTGTGAAAGAGATGAACTTAAGGTTAAGAATGATAAATTAGTTGATAGAAATAATTTTCTTGAATCTGAATTAATTCAAATGGAAGAATACAAGCTGAGTTCTGATAAAGCTAAGCATGATTATAGTGTAATTCTTGAGGCTTATGACTATGTCAGAAAAGAACTAGAAGAAGAGAGAGATGTGATTAAGACCATTAACAATTCAAGTAAGAAGACAATAGAAATCTTTGAGAGTGGAATTCATGGTAAGGTTAATGGTTTAGGTTTTGATAAGGCTAGACAAGAAGAAAAAGTAGCTATTGTCAATGATGATAGTAAGGAAGAAGCTAACACATCTAAATCTGAAGGTAAGAAAATTGTTTCTGAACCTAATCATGTTAAATTTGTTGATTCAAAAGGTACCCCTGTTGTACACAAGAAAATTAACAATAGTTATTCAGATGAGAAAGTGTTAGAGAAACCTAAGAATGTAAACATAGGGTTTCTGTCTAAGTCTCAGTTGAAACAGAGATTAGATGATCTTTCAGAGTCTAGCAAGATTAAGAGAAATAGGAATGGAAAAGAAGGTATTAACAAAGAGAACAATTACAAGAATGTACCTGATGCACCTAGGAAAAAATGCTATAAGTGTGGAAATCATAATCATTTGGCCCTAGACTGCAATCAAAAACCTTCTTGGAAAACTGAGTCCAGATTCCCCAAGACTCAGAAAATTCAATATCAACCACAAAAAGCTTGTTATCATTGTGGTAGTTTACTTCATTCCATTTACATGTGTAGAGAATATCATGAACTGTATTATGACTATTATTCTTTGAAATCTGAAACTCCTAGTCACAAACAGTTTGTGAGATCAGAGTCTAAAGTTGACTCTGCAACACGTAAAATAAATGCAAAATCTTCAAAGTCTGTTGTCTCTAAATCTAGTAAGAAAGGATCCAATCAAAGTTGGGTCCTAAAAAATTCTAACTAGTTACTTTTTGTTTGCAGGGCACAGGAAAGAAGCATTCAATTATCTTGGACAGTGGATGCTCTGGACATATGACTGGAAAGAAGTCCCTGCTTACAAAGTTTGAGAGGAAAGCTGGCCCAGTAATATCTTTTGGAGATGGCAACAAAGGAGAAACTCTGGGATATGGCTCGATTGTTTTGGGGAATGTCATCATAGAAAATGTAGCACTGGTTGAAGGCTTGAAACATACTCTTTTAAGTATAAGTCAACTGGGTGATAAAGGTTACAAATCAATCTTTGACAGAGAAGGATGCAAAGTCTTGAATATGCAGAATGGAGACATTATTCTAACTGGTCAAAGGCATGGTAACATATATGAAGCCAGCTTAAGTGATACATCTAAAGGAATTGTTAGATGTCTCTACAGTAAAGCAACAAGTGATGAAAGCTGGAATTGGCACAAGAAGCTCTCACATCTTAATTTCAAGAAGCTTAATCAACTTGTTAAACACAATTTGGTGAGAGGCCTACCTCAGGCGAATTTTGTGCAAGATGGACTTTGTGATGCATGTCAGTTTGGAAAGCAAAGAAGAACCACTTTCAAGAGCAAGACTGAAAATTCAATTACTGAACCATTTCACATGCTACATCTTGATCTGTTTGGTCCAGTAAACATTATGTCTATCAGCAAGAAAAGATATGCTCTAGTTATGGTGGATGATTTCACAAGGTTCACATGGGTGTTCTTTCTACACAAGAAGGATGAAGCTCCTCAGCAAATCATTGAACTCATCAAGAATATTCATAATAACTCTGAGTACAAAGTCAAAGTACTTAGGAGTGACAATGGTACAGAATTCAAGAATTCTACAATGGAGGGGTTTTGTGCAGACAATGGAATCACTCAACAGTTTTCTGCACCTGGTACACCTCAACAAAATGGTGTAGTGGAAAGAAAGAACAGGACTCTCATAGAGGCAGCAAGAACCATGCTTGCAGATGCAAAACTTCCAACCTACTTTTGGGCAGAAGCTATTAACACTGCATGTTTCACTCAGAACTGTACCTTGGTAAATAGTCATGGAAAAACTCCCTATGAGATGATCAAAGGAAAGAAACCAAGTGTGAAATATTTTCACATCTTTGGATGCAAATGCTATGTCCTAAAAGTTCATCCAGAACAACTTGGAAAATTTGAAGCCAAATCGGATGAAGAAATTTTTCTAGGATATTCAGCATCTAAGGCCTTCAAAGTTTATAATCTCAGAACTCACATTGTTATGGAATCAATTCATGTTGCATTTGATGATAAGAAATTTGGAATTTTGCAAACTGATGAAAGCCATGACAAATTGGAATTTGAAAATCTGAAGATTTCTGAGATACTCTCAAGTGATGATGAAGGTTCTCCAGAAGAAATTTCTATTGCTTCTCAAAGGAATGCTACTGTTGAGGGGGAGCAAATAAATCAGAGAGAACACAGTGATCATCAGGAGCAGACTAGTCTTTCAGAATCTATTCCATCAGGAATTGATGCTTCAGAGTCTACTCCATCAGGAACTGACCTTTCAGAGTCTACTGAGGAAAGATCAGTAACTAGCAGCAATATGGAATCTACTGATTCTATTGATCAAAGGAGAGTTTTTGAAGGTAGAGAGAATTCTTCTACAAGAGATACCACTAACTTAGGGGGAGAGACTAGCAGAGTTGATTTACCACCTGTTAGAAAATGGACAAAGGATCATACTGAAGATTTGATAATTGGTGATCCAAATAGTGGTGTTCGAACTAGAAGATCAATTCAAAATGAATGCTTGTATAGTTGCTTTCTCTCAAAGAATGAACCTAAGAAGGTTGAAGAAGCCTTACAGGATCCTGATTGGGTAATTGCAATGCAGGAGGAGTTAAATGAGTTTGAGAGAAACAAAGTTTGGAAACTGGTACCAAGACCTAAAGATAGATCTATTGTTGGTGCAAGATGGGTTTTCAGAAACAAGCTAGATGAATCTGGTATGATTGTAAGAAACAAAGCAAGACTGGTGGCCAAAGGTTATTCTCAGGAAGAAGGCATTGATTATGATGAGACCTTTGCACCTGTAGCAAGATTGGAAGCAATCAGAATGTTTCTTGCATTTGCAGCTCATTCAAAATTCAAGGTATACCAGATGGATGTAAAGAGTGCTTTTTTAAATGGCAAACTTGATGAAGAAGTGTATGTAGAACAGCCACCTGGATTTGTTGATCCAAAATTTCCAAATCATGTCTACAAACTTGACAAGGCACTCTATGGACTAAAGCAGGCACCAAGAGCATGGTATGAGACTTTGTCTAAATTTCTTCTTGAAAATGGCTTCACAAGAGGTACAATTGACAAAACTCTATTCTTTAGAAAGATAAAAGGTGAATTGCTTTTAGTTCAAGTTTATGTTGATGATATTATTTTTGGTTCTACTAATGAAAAGTTGTGTGCTAAGTTTAGCAAACTTATGCAGTCTAAGTATCAGATGAGCATGATGGGTGAACTAAATTATTTCTTAGGCTTGCAGGTCAAACAGACTGAGACTGGTATTTTCATTAATCAGTCAAAGTATATCAAAGATCTTTTAAGAAGGTTTGACTTTCAAGACTGTGCAGTTGCAAAAACACCCATGGCAACAGCCACTAAACTAGACTCTGATCCTAAGGGGAAGAGTGTGGATAATACTAGTTATAGAGGCATGATAGGCTCATTGTTATATCTAACTGCAAGTAGGCCAGATATAATGTTTTCTACCTGTTTATGTGCTAGATTCCAAAGTGATCCTAAGGAATCTCATTTAATTGCTGTGAAGAGAATTTTTAGATATCTCAAAGGAACTCCAAATCTTGGTTTGTGGTATCCTAGAGAATCTGATTTCTTTCTAATTGGCTATTCAGACTCTGATTATGCAGGGTGTAAGATAGACAGGAAAAGCACTACAGGTACATGTCAATTTTTGGGAAATAGATTGATCTCTTGGGCAAGCAAGAAGCAACAATCTGTTTCAACCTCAACTGCAGAAGCTGAGTACATAGCAGCAGGCAGTTGTTGTGCACAGCTCCTTTGGATAAGAAATCAGTTGCTGGATTATGGAATGACACTTAGTAATATTCCTATGTTTTGTGATAATACTAGTGCTATTAAAATTGCAGAAAATCCAGTTCAACATTCAAGGACTAAGCACATTGATGTCAGGTATCATTTTATTAGAGAACATATTGAGAATGGTACTGTGGAACTTCATTTTGTTCCTACTGACAAACAGCTTGCAGATATTCTAACTAAACCACTTGATGAAACTACATTCAGTAGACTAGTAAGTGAGTTAGGAATGTTAAATTTTTAGATCTTTAACATCTGCAAAAGTAGCAAGGTATGTTGTTCTTAGCTTATAGACTTGATATTCCTATCAGGATCTATATTTGATTGTTAAATGCTTGAGCTATAACACATTGCCTTGATAAATTTCAGTATGATAGACTTGTTAATAATCATCAGGATTAGATTTGTCATCAGGATGCTGACGTCATCAGTATTGTGTCAGTATCAGGATTATGAAAATTGCTTCAGATCCTGACATTTACTTTGTGTAGTAATCTGATTCTGTGATGTGTTAAGCCTATGCTAGCAAGTTTTGATATTTGCATACTGATAATTTATACATCATTCAGAAATCAAAAGACAAGCAGATAACAAGAAATTGTATTTTCATTAATAAAAATCATTACATGGAAATGAAATACAACATCTTTTTGTCTAAATTTCTATTCTATACTTGTCTATTGATATGAACTCTGAGGTACAGGACAAGGAGCATCTCAAGAAATCCATCAGGGGATGAAAGCCTCGTTTGCTCTTGGATTCCTTGTCTGGGCGACTTGAATGAGAGCAGCTAACTTAAATGAATAGCATCTCCATCAAGATCAACCTCAGACTCTCGGCCAAATTCTTCATCCTCAAGTTTTGAGGAGGTTAGGGGAAGATTGTATCCAACAGATGGATGTTCTAGGAGAAACCTCTGGATATTATCGAAAACCAATCCATTCATGATTAGTTCGATGAGAAGAGTCGTTTGTTCAAATAGATGATCAAGAACAGGATGTTCATCGATCAAGAAAAATCTGGAAAATGGGTTTGAAGGGATTTTTGGTTTGAGAAGCATTGTTGAGAAGAAAAGAAATTGAAAGGTTATGGAGAATGGCACAAGGCGTTTGGTTCTTTTAAAGGAAGACGTGAGAAGCTGAGCAGTCACTTGGAAGTCTTAATGAAGTCAAATGCTAATTATTGCATGAGACTGTATTTCTTGTTTCAAGAAATATTGAAAATATCTAACCAATTGATTTTCTGTTCAGATTAATTGTTTATTTTCTTTTTCAGATAAAAGAAAGATGCCACGTGGAAAACTCCATATTAAGTCTCTGATAATATTGATCAGGATTTCATGAGTGATCATCAGGATTTGAAAATTATATTTTTAAATCAAATTGCATTTTGTGATTATTTTGATGAGAGGTCATCAGGAAAAGGAAGCTGATCAGTATTACTTATTTATACCCTGATTTATTTCATGAAAATCAATTTTGGATTTTATTTTCCAAAAATCATGGGTAACCGCATTTTTCAGGGACTGACACCTGTCAATCTACGTGTCAACGTGGGATAGTGGTCTAAAAGATTTGTGAAATATATTTGTTTTGAAACTCTAATCGTGTAATTGCTTTCTCTAATCTTACATTCTCTAAAGCAAAAATCACTCTTGAGTTTTCAAAATCACTAATCCATTTCAAGAATTTTTCAAGTTTCTTTTCAGATCAAGAATGGCAGCTCAGAGAAGATTACCTAAATCAGTAGCCTTCAAGTTTGGTGACTTTGATTTTATGACAAACAATCATGTTGCAGCTATCACCAACAAGGAAGGAGTGTCATCTGATTTTCATCCAATCATGGACTTTCTGGCGTATGGACCATTAAGTTATGCATTGACAGCATCTCCACAGATTAATCAAGTAGCTGTTTCACAAGCTTGGGAGAATGCTGAGGTAATTGATTCTACTCAGAGTCAATCAGGTAAGATTGTTCTACATTTAGGACAAGATTCATTTGACATTACTGAATCTGTTGTTAGTTCAGTACTTTGCTTACCTGTTACTGATAGTTATGAGAATGTACCATCTGATGATAATATAAGAACTATGTTGTCTGAATTAGGTTATAGTGGACCTCTAGATAACATGAGCCAGTTGAATAGGTCTTTTCTAAGAAAGTAATGGTCTTTTTACTTTGATCAAATTGCTAAATGTTTTACTGGCAAATGTAGTTCTTTTCAACAAATTACTTCTGTTACATCTCATATTGCTTATAGTTTGCTTTATGACAGAGTAATTAACATTGGTCATATTATCTTAAGTCAGATGAGTATTAAACTTGGGTCAAGAGATCAAAACAGGAAAATGGTTTATTATCATAGATTTATGCAATTGTTTATTAACCATTTTATTCCTGATGTTGAAGCTAGATTTGGTAGGGAACATTGTGTTTCTTCTTATGAACAGCAAAAGAGAATTTTCTCTGACATTACAAAGAAGGACAATGAAAAGAATCTAGATGAAATACCTGCAATTCATTATCCACATCATTTTCAGGTAATTCTTAAAACTCATCTTCCTACTCTCTACAATTCTTCTTTCTTTTGTGGTGAAATGGCTCAGGAATCTCAATTGGAGGAGAACCCACCTGTGTCTACCCAAGTAGCCCAAAACATCATAGTCTCTGAAAAAATTCAAGAACCAAATTTTGATCCACAGCCTATTGTTTCAAAGAAACCAACCTCTGGTGTTTCTCAAAAGACATCAGTTGTAAGGAAGAGAAGATTTGTTGTGTCAAGTAGTAGTAGTAATTCTAGTGAAGATGATGATGATTTAACTCTTGCAGAGAGAGCAGAATTGAAGGCTGCAATTCAACTTTCTTTGTTAGTACAAAGAGATGAAAAACCTAGTCACAGCCAGGCTGCAGTCTCACAAAAGGCTGTAGTTCTTAAAAAGGGAAAACAGTTACTGGATACTGTCTCTCAAAAGACTGTGTCTATTGAACAAAGATCTCATCCCAAGATCACTTCTGTGTCTACACCTCTTGAGTCTTCTCAGGATAAATCTTTTGCTCACTATATCAGGAGAACAAGGAGAAAGATTCAATTGTCACCTACACACACAGAGTCTAGTCCAACTAATATCATGCAGGTTTCTACAAATCAAGCTACATCTATGTCAGTATTTGACAAGAGAGATCTGGATATTGATTCTTCATGGAAAACTACATTATCATACAGACTGGCTATGGGACTAATTTCTCTCAAAGTGAAGTTGTCAAGGCCTGTTCTAGACTTTCTGATTGAAAGAGTACCAAAACTTTTATTTCCAGATGAATATGGACTTCTACATCAAAGACTTGACTTAATGAAGATGTATTTCTATGTATCTGTCAGAAGACAATTAGTCAAGAAATTTGGACTCTCGAAGCATGTTGCACTTCAATCACTTCATGCATATTTATTTGACAAGAATGTAATTATTGAAGATGCTTCAGCTCAAGGTGAACAACTGGAGGAAGTAGATAGAGGGAAGCAGTCAACAGAAGATACTATTGCACCAGTAGTGAGTAGTAGGAAAGATCAGATCACGGTCACTGCAACACAAGAACCATCTAGTCAGAGGAAGGATGACTCAGGAGCTGTGATAGCTGATGTTGAAAGGTCTTCTGTGATGACTGAGAATGCAAGTGAGATACCCTATGATATGGGAGGAATGACTTTGGTTGATTTTTCTGAAGATCAAACAAATTTTGTTCAGTCAGAGTCTATCCACCTTGAGGGTGTGTCTCAGCAAACAACACTTAAAGACGGTGATGTACTAACTATGATGTCTAATGAAGTATTACTGAAGACATCAGAGTCTAGTAAAGAACCTGAAAGTGGTACACTGGAGCCTGTAGTTTCTGAAAGGAAAGAAGATGATTGTAAGGGTTCAGAGACTATTGCAGCTCACTCCTTGGAGAAAACCTCAAGCCACATGCCATATGAGGAACCCTCTCTCCATGTGAGTTCAGGTATAAAAACTCCTTCTAAACTCTATTTTTCTGTAGGTCATGAGAGCACTTATCCAAATTTGAGTGATACACTTGAAAAGATGGATGTTGATCCACAATTTGAGCGGCTGGCTCCTGACCAGGCAAAAGGTGAGGTAGAAAGAGTGTTGACTTTAGTAAGTCAAAGTGAGAATGAGGGTATGGATGATCAACTCCATAGTGAGGGAGAGAAAATTAGGAAACCATCATTTGATTTCTGGGATCAGGTTTTTCCTGAATCTTGGTCTGAAAATTTGGGTATGGATGCTGGTACTTATTCATTCATCAAAATGTATCAGAAGAATGACCTAGCACATCACAATGCAAAGCCAGAAGTTAAAGCTCAGAAGCAAAAGGAGAGGCTTGCAGAAATCATTAACAGGAGAGGTGCCAGGATAAAGCAATCTCTTGATACATATGTACCAGATGAAGATCCTAATGATCCTAGTGTTCCTTTGTATGTACTTCCAATATCAGCTAGAATTGAGACATCAACAGTCTCTGATCACTCTAAGGAGGAGTCAGGATTTGAAGATGTTAGTACACAGAATACCGGTGAAGGAGATGATGATCATGTTTCAGTTCCAGAACAGAAAGATGAAGACGTTGATACTTCTAATCAGGTTTTATTACTTGAATATCATACAACTCAAGCAACTTCTTCTACAAGACTTGAAGATAAAGTTCTTTCTGATTCTGATACTGAAGATACTAGAAGCACTTCCAATATTGAAGTTCATTCTGATGTTTTGAAAGATATTCAGAATTCTCAAATTGCTATTTAAACAAGACTTCAATCACTTGAAGATAACCAAGTCACAATTATGGAAAATCAAGCAGTTCTTATGAATCTCATTTGTTCTGTTTCTGAATCTCTTGGAATTAATGTTGCTGATGTCAAAAAGGGGGAGATAAAGACAATTCAAAGACAACAACAACACTACCAGACTGAAGGAGATAAAGATAAAGCTGGGGGAGATAAAGATCAGACAAATGGTAGTAAAAAGAAGAACCAGGAGTGACAGTGGTGAATCTAAGCTAGGAAGTGGTAAGGAAGAGCAGCACTAATAGTTAAAATTCTTTCTTCTAAGTACTGGATAAATGTCTACATCTGAGAAGGAGGTACTTAACTTCATAATTCTACATTCATAAATTCTATTCTGGTTGTATTGTTATATGTTTTGACATCCACAACTTAGATTTATGCTTCAGTTTGTAAAGCATAAATAGGGGGAGATTGTTAGGAATAATTCATAAGTTGTGATGTTAAGAATAGAATTTACACATTATACTTCTTGTAATCCTGATCTTATAAAGGATTTAGCACTGTATATAGGTTTTATGTGTAAGACAGTTATCTGTATAGTTTAGTCAGGAATGAACAGTGTATCGGAGACTACATGTCAGGAACAGAGAGCAAATCCTGATGATGGTCCAATACTGATGGTTGATCAGATACTGATGCAGTGTGCAGATCCTGATATCAGTCATGCTACTGATGATGTCATTATGGATGCTACAGAAACGGGCAAGTGCTATAAAACAGGATCATTGTTTGAAGAACAAGCAAGAAGATATTATGAAGGAAAGAGTTTTTCTATTGAAGGAAACTATCGACTAGAAGGCAGAACATTGTCATGTATAGATTATATCTTTCTGTTATTAGTTGATAGGTAGCATTATAAATATTCTCTCAATATCATTGTAAAGAGCAAACGAAGTTGTGTGAATGTGCGTAGCTCTGTATAAGGTTTGTATTCGAGAGTACGAAACAAACAGAGAGATATTTGTATTGTCAGCAGCTGCTAAAGGTATTGTACACCTTTGGTAGAGTTTGTATTTGATCTTATTAATACAAACAAGAGTTTGATTCATTCGTTTATTCTTGTTCATATAATCAAGCAAAAATCAGACACGATTATATAACTTGTATTCAACCCCCCCCTTCTACAAGTTATTCGAGTTAACAGTCGTCTTTCATACCTATACTGAATTGACTGTGCCACATAAGCAAGTGTTGCTAAATGACCATAAGCCGGAGCTACGATTCGATGACCTTGCGTTAAATTTTTTTTATTAACTTAAATGTTGAATATATACAAGTTTGGGTTATAATCAGGGGAAAAAAAGACCAAGAAAACATGGTTAAATATACAATACATGGTGGGTAAAACAATAAGTCTTGGAATATAGCAATTGAAATCCGTCCTTGAGGGACAACAATTAGTGGTGTTCAAGTGACAAATTAACATTTATATTTTTTAAGATTTCTAAATTAGGGGTTTCTTACAAAAGAGGTAAATTCAGCTATATGACTCCTATATAGAGGTGGCCAACCGTGCGGTTCGGCTCAGACCGCACGGAACCGGACCGGCAAAATAACCGTTTTTATTCGGCCCGCAACGAACCGGCCCGAACCCGCTAAAAACATCGGTCTAAATACGGGTTTAGAAATGCAAAATCGGAAAGAAACCGGCCCGGCCCGGACCGACTAAACCACTCCCTTGCTACATTATCTCTCTTCGTGTTCTCTTATCATTAGTCCACGTCTATAACAATTAACACAACTAACATGCACTACATGTCTATCTCATCAAATTGCCTTCTCTCCTGCCCACGGTCAGCTACTCTTCCCTGCCCGTAATGTAGTTTCAAAAAATACTAGTAATAAAATAAAAATAAAATATTAAAAAATAAAAATACTTATAATAAAAATGAAAATAAAATAGTTTTAAAAAAAAATACGTGTGCCGATTACGAATCTAACATCAACGAACTGGAACCGGTCCGACTTATCTACGTGCCGGTTACGAATTGATCAGCCATGAACCGGGACCGTGCAAAGCCCGGCCCGGCTTGCACGGCCCGCACGAATGGCCAACACTACTCCTATAGTCCTATATAAGAGTAGTCGCATGATGTTCAAAATTATCTGAAAGCTTCTTTCATACATTTAAAGAGTTAAGGTTGTTGGGATTTGCAACTAGGTAATACATTTAAGTCACCTATACAAATATCATGAATAAAAAACCCCACCTTGTTTGATTAAATTTTTTTTTACTATTTAGGCTTATATGCCTTACAAATTAGTATCTGTTCTAACAAATCTCGGGAATGAACGTCGGATGACAAGAGATAAGCCCTTATCATTTGAGCTATCTCATTGCGCTCCGCTCCCCACCTTGTTTTATATATTCATACAAGTGTATAAATTTTTTTTTGATGCTACTATATCATCGATGAGTTCCATTAAAAACTTTATACGTTACAAATCATATAAACTTTTTAGCACCATTAAATTAAAAGAATGGATGATGGAGATTAAAAGGCTGATGTCACACATATGACATATGTAAACAAGAGGTGACATTTTTGTAATTAAGTTGAAAATTTTATCCCTTGCCTAAGCAATCATCACATGTTATTAAAAAAAACAAATTAAATAACATTTATCTCCGCTTATACACACACGATACACACAATCACTCTCTACAACTCTTCTTCTCCTCATTCAGAAACCTAACTAACGAAATTCACTCTCTACAAACTTGAATCGTCTCTCCATCGTCGTTGTTTAGTTGTGATTGTTGTGAAAATTCGTTTTAACAAAAAATTAGGTTTTTTAAGTTCATCGACACCAAAATGGTGTGAAAGTCGTAAAGGATTCAATCTGAATCTCAAACGTTGCTGAAAAAAGTAAAACTTCAGTTTGTTAAATATTCAATTGAGATGTTAAATATATGTATAAGCATATTCATCATAAATTGAATAAATAAAATCGAACCAAAACTGTAAAAAAATGATGAAAATCGAACCCTTGTACAATTGAATAAAAATTGAAAAATCGAATCATTTCTCATCGTTCGATTCTTGTTATAGGTTCCGATTCTTGTTATAAAAATATAACTGAGAAATATGTATATTATACAATTTACATCAACTTTTTAAAATGAATTAATACATATTGGGATGTGTACATCTCAACTTATGTGTCATCCTTGGAACGAAACAACTTAGTAAGTGACATTAATGTTAATGATTTGTAAAATAATTATACTCAAAAATTCTGAATTTTCCAAATCTCAACAATTAATTTAGACAAGACAAACTAGACAATAAGATTTACACATGATTTGTGTTTAATCTAATTGGCAAATATTATCAAATAATATCAACAAAATTAACTTTTTAAATTAATATCAACTCTCTCTAAGATCATTTGTATTTTCTTCGCAAATAACATATATCAATTAACGAGATAAGCATATAATATGAAATTTATTATCTAGCTATATAAAAAAGTTTCGATATAATAATAATTTATCAAAATTAATTTATTAATTGAACAATTAAACACTAATAATAATCATACTAATCAAATAATAAGAACAAGAAGAAACAATCATAATATTTATTATAGGAAAATGCTAAAGACCATAAAAAATTTTTCCAAAAATTTCTCCAAATGTTGACGTGTCATATGACTCATACATGTACTATTAGGTAACTTTCTCATAATAAAATACAATTTCACATGCATTCATGTGTTCTGAAAAATACCTCGTACTGGTCCCGGTAACTTTGCCCCTAACTGGAGCACTCAACTCTGAAAAGATTCTTATAAAAGAAATAAGATATATTACCATTTGGTGTGTGTCTCCGTCATTCACAGAAAATATGTGCTTCTGTCTATTACAGAGTAGGGGAAGGGGTTTAGTAGAGGTCACCAGCTCAATTTACAAATCTAATAAAAAAAAATAAATTCAAATTCGACTTTTATTTAAATATTAGTAGAAAATTTATTTTAAGCCCTAGATGACATTCAAAAATTAGCTAATTATATTGTTAGCTCAGCTGTTTCATAATCTTGATTTCGGTAATATTAGAGTTAATTTTTTTTCCTAACACAGTTTTAGACAGTCTTGCATGTCAGCATGTATGTTCAGAAGTGGGGTATTGACCCTTTATATCACAATAATGTCCAAATTATCACAAACGAAAAATATAGTCCTTTTTATCACAAGACAATAAGTCAATAATGGTACTAAGTCAAAATGTGTTCAACTTATGCAGGTTGGAAAAATTGACATCTTTAGTGCTTAATATATATGCTGCATGAGTATTTTATAAGATGAATTTTTAAATATATTTCATAATGACGTGTACAAATCAAAAATCATTAGATCATCACATTTCAACATGAACTTATACCAAAGTTCGTATTTTCATTTCAAGCCAAGCCATGGTTCGCAGCCCCTGTTTTATCATAAGATCTTTGATTTTCCTAAGTACAATCCATTTCGGTGCTACATTAAATTTTAGCCTCGGAAGCTTCAGTTCGAATATTCAGAATGATAATATAACACTTGAGCGAGATGCCTCAGCCGCATCCCAAGCCATCTTTCTTACTAAAAGCATAACAGGTCAATCAACTGATGGAAGCATAGGCCGAGCTACATATAACCAGCCTATGTTTCTCTGGGACAAGGCCTCGAAAAATCTAACAGACTTCACTACGCATTTTACTTTTGTGATTGATTCACAAAGAAAGACAAGTTATGGTGATGGGATCGCATTCTTTCTAGCTCCAAATGGTTCCAAGGCCCCTGAAAACGCAACAAATGGTGAAGGATTAGGGCTTATAGCCGATGATCAGCCTTTTGACAAGCCGGACAATAAATTTGTTGCTGTTGAGTTTGATATTTTCAATAACAGTTGGGACCCCCAAAGTAGTAATATTGAGCATGTAGGTGTTGATATTAACTCTTTAAAGTCCGAGGTAACTGCATCTTGGTTAAATAGTAGCTCCAGTATAGTGAATGGGTGGACAAACGATGCTTGGATAAGTTATGTTTCTAGTTCAAAAAATCTTAGTGTGATCTTCCGTACAAATGGTACTAATACGATGAATCAAAGTCTCCACTTTGTAGTTGATTTAAGAGATTATTTGCCAGAGTGGGTCACTTTTTGAAGGAAATCAATTCCGTGACTATTTCATTCAATCTCCAAAACATATATACTCGTTACAAGATCAGATTTAGGCTAACTACAAGCTAACTATAAGCTAAATTGTTGGGCTACAAATCAGGCTACAGATCAGCCTTTATTACTAAAACTATGGAGACTAAATATGTACTTACTAAAATAGAATATATCCACTAAAACAGAATGTATATACAAGATATATTCTAACACACTCCCTCAGTTGAAGCAGGAGGTTCTCGTATGCTTAGACTATCTCTGAAATCAGTAAATAAAATGCGCGGAATCCCTTTTGTAAAAATATCTGCAATTTGGTAACGAGACGGTACATGAAGCACACGAACTTCGCCACGAGCCACTTTTTCACGGACGAAGTGAATATCCGTCTCAATATGTTTGGTGCGTTGATGTTGAACAGGATTTCCAGATAAGTATATGGCACTGACATTGTCGCAATAAACTAGTGTAGCCTTTTGAACAGGACAACGCAATTCTAAAAGCAAATTTCTGATCCAACAAGAATCAGACACCACATTAGCAACACCTTTGTACTCTGCCTCAGCACTGCTATGGGAGAGAGTTGGTTGCCATTTCGAGGACCAAGATACTAAATTATCTCCGATGAAGACACAATAACCAGATGTAGAGCGACGAGTGTCGGGACACCCACCCCAATCTGCATCTGTATATGACACAATACGATTCATATGAGACTTATACAAATAGAGACCAAACGAAAGAGTACCCTGAATATAACGTATGATGCGCTTTAGAGCACTCATATGCTCATTAGTTGGAGCATGCATATGGAGACAGATTTGTTGCACAGCGTATGAAATGTCTGGGCGAGTGAATGTGAGATACTGAAGAGCACCTGCAAGACTACGATACTTAGTCGGATCATCATAAAGAGTGTCTGCAGTAGCACTAAGTTTGGACTTAGTATCAACATGAGTTAGACATGCACTGCAGTTAGACATCCCAGCACGTTCTATAATTTTGGTAGCATACTGTGTCCGGGATAAGAAAAGATCATGAGCATGACGAGTAACGACAATGCCCAAGAAGAAACTCAAAGGACCAAGATCCTTCATAGCAAACTCCGAAGCTAAGATGCTCATAATATACTTACGAAGACTAGAGGAAGAAGCTGTAAGTATAATGTCATCTACATACAACAGAATATAAGCAACATCAGACCCGTTCTTGTAAATAAACAGAGAGTGATTGGACTTACTATGAGAGAACCCAATGATAGCAACAAAATCAGCAAATCGTTTGTACCACGTACGAGGAGATTGTTGTAATCCGTATATAGATTTCTTCAAAAGACAAACATAATCTGGATAATTTTTGTCACGAAAACCCATGGGTTGATGCATATAAACTGTTTCATTGAGATTACCGTGTAAAAAAGCATTCTTAACGTCCAGTTGATGAATGGACCAAGATTGAGAGAGAGCAATGCTGAGAACCGTTCTAATGGTGGCGGGTTTAACAACAGGACTAAACGTTTCATCACAATCAACACCCTTTAGTTGAGTACTTTCATCACCTACAAGAAGAGCCTTATATCGCTCAAAAGAACCATCAGACTTATGTTTATGGCAAAAAATCCACATAGACAGAATTACATTTACATTAGGTGGTCTAGGCACTAATTCCAAAGTCTTATTATCAATTAAAGCATTCATTTCATCTAACATTGCATTGTTCCAATTATGGTCACGAAGTGCACTAACTGGATTTTTGGGAAGAGGAGATATCTCTGCAGTGGTGGAAGTGTGGTAATTGGAAGAGTATTTGGGATTGGGTTTAACAATGCCATGAGAAGCACGAGTACTCATACGGATGGATGTGGGATTAGTAGGCCTTGGAGGAGCAGGGGAATAGGTTCTGGGCCCTGATAAGTGGATTTTATATCCACTTATTATGCACTAATTGAGCCTAGATTGGTGATTTATCCTTAAGTATGTGGTGTCTTTTAATTCGTTTTTGTTCTTTAGGTATTTGTTGTGTAGAACTCGAAATTTCAGGTATCCTGGCGATAAAAGGTTAAAAGACGGTGGAGTTCTGGCTCAGATGGACTGGCTACGAGGAAAAGGAATTATCATAAAGATGCTCTGAGTGATATATTCTTAAAGCTGAAACCCCGGTTGGAATTGATATATTTTTCGTTAAGCAAAAGGAGTCCGTTTTTAGATCCTCAAGAGACCGCAGCTTACACATGGACGAACAATGAGAAAATAGAATTATCACAAAAAGATGGAAAGTGATATATTCTTAAAGCTGGAACCCCGGTTGGAATTGATATAATTTTTGTTAAACAAAAGGAGTCCGGTTTCTGACCCTCAAAAGACTACAGCTTAGGACTTAAAGATTTATTTATATTAATAAATATTTTATTTATTTGGAAAATTATATTTATAAATATCTAATAATATTAGATATTTATTTTTATAATTTCTCGATTAAAATAATTATTTATTAATTAAAGATTATAAGCTGTGCGGGTTAAAAAGCATTTCTACAGATCTACCGCCGCCCGCAATTCTTTTCCACCAACTGCTCGGACTATTTTGCTATTTTGCTGCTTTTGACTGAATTATTTATTGTATATGGTATGCTAAATTTTTCTATAAATAGGTATGTAGTTCATTTGTTTGAAGGACACCCCTCACTTGAGTTTTCTCCTGTATCCTATTCTCTCCTGCACTCTGTAATATTTCAGCTATTTCTTTTACAAATATTTTATTTTATACATTTTAAATTTCTACAAACAGTTTATTTTATACAAGTTAAATTTTTGTAATGTTATTATATTTTAAGCACTTCGAATTTCTGTAATTTTATTTTATTTTATACATTTTAAATTTTCGTAAAATTAGTATAAATTTATATTTTGGTTGAAGAATTAAGGGAATTATTAGTGGGCTTCTTATTTGTTGGAAGATACCGAATTAATCACACATCAGGAGGAGGACTTGAATTTTATCAATCAGAACAGCAGGTGATAGCAGCAACAGACGCAGGAAGGAGAAGTACTGGCCACGCGCGGCAATCTTTGTTTTCTGCCAGGCGCGTGCACTCCACGCGCGGAGGAGGAGAGTGGGCGCGTGTCGTCCACGCGCGGACCAGGTGAGTACAGAACAGCAGGCCGACAGCTTCAGGCAATTAGCAGGTGAGTTCTTTTACCTTATTTGTCCGTTGTTTTATATATATATATATATATATATATATATATATATATATATATATATATATAATACTTTTCCTTTCAATTGCATTTTGTCCGTAGTTTTGTTTTAATCGGTTTCTCTTGCTTTTTATTAATTGTAAAAACTGAATTTTCGAAAGCTATTTCAATTCTATTTATTTTTATTTTTAAACTTGTAATTTTATATTTAATTTATGAAATTTTCTGCCATGATTTTATTTAATTCCGTAAAGGTGCCTAGTTTAATTATGAACTAAACACTTTCATGGGGTTCTAATGTAATGAATTGTTAATGCTCATGTTAATTTGATAGATAATTTGTGTTTACAATTTCTATATAAGATTGCCTTGCATGGTTGTTTTAATTGAATATAGGTGAATAGCTAACGTCTATTGTGCCAAATCTCTAATGATTGCGAAAGTGGATTTAGAGATTTAGGGCTTGCCATGCTAGCATATGTCGGCTTCTCCGCATTTCGGATTATAGTTTCGAAAGAACGTTATTCCCCTATGTAGTTAATTGCGGAACTTGTGATTAAATTGATTGTATCACCCATTCACATAGACATATAGTGTATTGGATATAATTAATGCCCTTATAACTTCTATCTCTTTTGTGGATGTTTATTTGGAATGGTGTGAGTTAATTGAAAGATGGCTCATATTAGTTTCGTGTTCCCGTTAGCATTCTTAACAATTGTAACACATTAATTCTTGATAATTAATAAGAGTTAAAACATTCATGAAATTAGGACCCCATGCCTCTATCATATTATTTTAACAAATTAGCCGTTACTTCATTAGTTAATTGTTATCTGTAAATAAACCATTTTAGTTCGTTCATGCTTCTATAATTAACCAAACATTGTTGAATAGACATATTTACTAAAATAACCGAGTCTTCGTGGGAACGATCCTTATTTCCCTATATTGCTTTTGGACTGCGTACACTTGCGTAGAGAAAATAGCGAACAAGTTTTTGGCACCGCTGCCGGGGACTCGGTGTTATTTTTGTTTATGTGTTTTACTACAATAGAAGTTAATTTGTTTGACTTGAACATTTTATCTTATATTTTTGTGAAGTGATTATTTGTGTAGCAGATACTTGGATTTTTATGCTAACACTTTCTAAAGCATTAAAAGCCAAACAAGTACTTGAACTAGCAAATACTCACAAGATGGACGGAGAAGGCGAAGTAGTTGCACCTGCAGCAGCAAGGGCTTTAATGGACTACTCGCAACCGAAGATTGATGACATCCAGTCAAGCATCATTCGGCCAGCAATTACGGCTCCTACATTTGAAATTAGATCCAGTACTATTCAGATGGTGCAGAATCAAGTACAGTACGGAGGAACTGCAACGGAAGATCCTAACTTACACATCAGGAACTTCATAGAAATATGCGACACATTCAGATTCAACAATGTGTCAGATGATGCTGTGAAGTTGAGACTCTTCCCGTTTTCATTAAGAGACAAAGCCAAGGGTTGGCTACACTCTCTACCACCAGGATCTATCACCACTTGGGCTGATCTAGCTCAAAAGTTTCTTAGCAAATTCTTCCCCATGGCTAAGAATGCAGCTATAAGGAATGCTATCACTCAATTTTCTCAGCAGTCTGGTGAAACTTTTTGTGAAGCTTGGGAGAGATACAAAGAAATGCTTCGGCAATGCCCTCATCATGGCATGCCAAACTGGATGATCATAAATTGTTTCTATAATGGGCTAGGAATGCAATCAAGGCCAATGGTAGATGCAGCTTCAGGGGGAGCATTATGGGCTAAAAGTTATGAGGAGGCCTACGATCTTATCGAGATGATGGCAGCTAATGAATATCAAAACCCAACTCAGAGAATGCCACAACAGAAGGTAGCAGGAATTCTTAATATCGACAAAGCCACTTCCTTAGCAGCTCAGCTAGAGGCTTTGAAATTGAAAGTAGACTCTTTGACAGCACAAGGATTTCATCAAATTGCTAGTGTTTGTGAGTTGTGTGCAGGCGCACATGAATCAAATCAATGTGCCATCTCAAACGAGTCGGTTCAGTTCGTAAGCAATTTCCAAAGACAGCAACAGCCAGCTCCAAATTCCTACCATCCGAACAACCGAAATCATCCAAATTTCAGTTGGAGCAATAATCAAGAAGGAGCACAACAATCACATCAGCCCTACTAACAATCTAATCATCAGCCATTTGGAGCTAAGCAGTATAATCCATCTAGATTCCAGCAACAATAGGGGCAACATTTTCAACAACCATATGCTCCTAGACAATTTCAGCCCCCAGGATTTCAACAACAACAATCTTATGGAAATTCTGGACAATCGTCGAATGAAAAGACTGAATTAGAGGAGTTGAGGTTGGGCCAAAAAAGCCAAGCAGCTTCCATTAAAAATCTGGAAACTCAATTGAGTCAACTCGCTAGTTTCATGATGAGCCGACCACAAGGAACACTTCCCAGTGACACTGAACTTAATCCTGGGAGAAAGGATAATCACGAGCACATCAAAGCAATTACCCTCAGATCAGGGAGAATCACGGAGGATGCTGAGCTAAAAGATACAGAAAAAATTCTGCCAGACAAAGGAACAGAAAAAGCAGATTTGGGAGACACAAAGGACATGGGCAATATATCAGAATCAAAGGAGGAGATTAAAGAAAATATGCCAACTCCTAAACAAGCTGTCCTCGAGCAAAAAGAAGTAAAAGAGCAAGTCTACCCACCTCCACCATTTCCTCGACGAGTGCAAAAATAGAAATTAGACAAGCAGTTTGGCAAATTTCTTGAAGTCTTTAAAAAATTACATATCAACATTCCATTTGCTGAAGCTCTCGAACAAATGCCAAGCTATGCCAAATTCATGAAAGGCATTCTCTCGAGGAAATTAAAACTTGAAGACTTAGAGACCATTGCTTTGACGGAAGAATGTAGTGCGGTATTGCAGCAAAAGTTGCCGCCTAAGCTGAAAGATCCATGGAGTTTTACAATACCATGCACCATTGGGAGATTATCTTTCAACAAATATTTATGTGATCTGGGAGCAAGTATCAATCTTATGCCATACTCGGTTTTCTTGCAGCTTGGTCTTCCTGAACCAAAACCGACAAGTATGTCCCTTCAGTTGGCTGATCGATCTATCACCTATCCTAGGGGAGTTGTTGAAGATGTGTTGGTGAAAGTAGACAAACTCATCTTTCCTGCTGATTTTGTCATTCTTGATTTCGAAGAGGACAAGAAGATTCCTATCATTCTTGGTAGGCCATTTTTAGCAACAGGACAAACATTGATTGATGTCCAAAAGGGGGAACTAACGATGAAGGTGCACGATCAAATTGTCACCTTCAATGTTTTCACAGCTATGAAATTCCCAACAGAAGAAGAGCAGTGTCTGAAGATAGACTTGATTGAGTCTACGGTGCAAGAAAAGTTAGGGCAAATGCTCATGAATGATACTTTGGAAAAGGCCCTCAGTGGGGAGTATTCATTAGATGAAGATGACATTGATGAACAATTACAATATCTGGATGCTTTGCCGTGGCAAAGAAAATTTGAAAGACCAGTTGAATCGTTGGGACTGCCAGAATTAAAAGGACCACATCAGCAATTAAAGCCGTCTATCGAAGAAGCTCCAACTCTAGAGCTCAAGCCACTACCGGATCACTTACGGTATGCTTCCCTTGGTGAAAAATCCACTTTACCTGTGATTATTGCCGCTAACCTTTCAGACTCCGAGGAAGACAAGCTATTGAGAGTTCTTCGAGAATTCAAATCAGCCATTGGTTGGTCTGTTGCGGATCTAAAAGGAATCAGTCCCGCATATTGTCAACATAAAATTCCATTGGAAGAAGGGAGTAAACCAACAGTAGAACACCAAAGGCGGTTAAATCCTATCATGAAAGAAGTGGTAAAGAAAGAAATTCTCAAGTGGCTAGATGTTGGTATCATCTATCCCATTTCAGACAGTTCATGGGTAAGTCCAGTGCAATGTGTGCCTAAGAAAGGAGGCATGACAGTAGTTGCCAATGAAAAGAACGAGCTCATTCTGACTCGTACAGTTACAGGGTGGAGAATTTGCATGGACTACAGAAAGCTGAACAAAGCTACAAGGAAGGATCACTTTCCCCTTCCATTCATTGATCAAATGCTAGACAGGTTGGCTGGGCATGAATTCTATTGCTTGCTGGATGGTTATTCAGGATATAATCAGATTGGTATTACTCCAGAAGATCAGGAGAAGACTACTTTCACATGTCCTTTTGGCACTTTTGCGTTCCGACGCGTTCCTTTCGGACTCTGTGGTGCACCTGCTACTTTTCAGAGGTGTATGATGGCAATTTTTTCGGATATGATTGGTATCAATGTGGAAGTGTTCATGGATGATTTCTCAGCCTTTGGGAAATCATTTGATGAATGCCTCAGAAATCTAGGCATGGTGCTGAAACGATGTGTTGAGACTAATCTAGTACTCAACTGGGAAAAATGTCACTTCATGGTAAAGGAAGGCATCATTCTTGGGCACAAGGTATCTGGTAAGGGGCTGGAAGTGGATAAGGCTAAGTTGGAGACGATTAGAAATCTCCCTCCACCAATTTCAGTTAAAGGAATTCGCAGTTTTCTTGGTCATGCGGGTTTTTATCGGCGATTCATCCAAGATTTTTCGAAAATATCTAAACCTTTGTGCAATCTGTTAGAAAAGGATATTCCTTTTAAATTTGGTGAAGATTGTTTGGAGGCATTCAAGCTCTTAAAGAAGAAATTGACAATTGCGCCCATTATCACTGCACCTGATTGGAGTGAACCTTTTGAATTAATGTGTGATGCAAGTGACTATGCAGTGGGAGCTGTTCTTGGTCAACGGAAGAATAAGGTGTTTCACGTAATTTACTATGCTAGCAGAACTCTCAATGATGCACAGCTGAATTACACTACTACAGAAAAGGAACTCTTAGCTATTGTATATAGCTTCGAGAAATTCAGATCGTATTTGCTCGGAACTAAGGTAGTGGTGTTTACAGATCATGCAGCCATTCGATACCTAATGTCGAAGAAAGATGCTAAGCCACGGTTGATTCGTTGGGTTCTGTTGCTTCAAGAATTCGACTTGGAAATCAAGGATAGAAGGGGTACTGAGAACCAGGTGGCTGATCACTTGTCTCGGTTAGAGGAACACGGTAACTCAGCGGATAAAACTCTCATCAATGAATTTTTTCCTGACGAGAAACTTTTTGGGGTGAACAATGAAGAACCATGGTTTGCAGACATTGTGAACTATCTTGTAAGCAATGTCATCCCATCGGAATTTTCTTATGCCCAAAGAAAGAAGTTTCTTCATGATGTAAAATGGTACCGATGGGATGAACCCTTCTTATTCAGACAGGGAGCTGATCAAGTGATTCGGAGGTGCATTCCGTTTAGTGAGGTTGAAGGTATTTTGCATGACTACCATTCTACCACTTACGGAGGTCATTATGCTGGAGAGAAGACAGCCACTCGAGTACTTCAGGCTGGGTTTTATTGGCCAACACTGTTTAAAGATGCGCATCAGTTTGTGTTGAGATGCGATAGATGTCAAAGAATTGGTAATATCTCTAGGAGGAATAAGATGCCTCTGAATATGCTGTTGGAAGTGGAGATTTTCGATGTGTGGGGGATCGATTTCATGGGTCCTTTTGTTTCTTCATGCAATAATCAGTACATCTTGCTAGCGGTGGACTATGTTTCTAAATGGGTCGAGGTGAAGGCTTTACCGACCAATGACGCTAAAGTGGTGCTGAATTTTCTGAATAAGCAAGTTTTCACACGTTTCGGAACTCCAAGGGTAATTATCAGTGACGAAGGATCACACTTCTGCAACCGCAAGTTCACATCATTGATGGCAAGGTACAACATAAATCATCGAATTGCTACGGCCTATCACCCTCAAACGAATGGCCAAGCAGAGGTTTCCAACAGAGAGATAAAACGGATCCTAGAGAAGGTCGTGAATCCTTCAAGGAAGGAATGGTCACTAAAACTTGATGAAGCTGTTTGGGCTTATAGAACAGCTTACAAAACACCTTTGTGCACGTCACCTTTTTAGCTAGTATATGGCAAGGCTTGTCATCTGCCTGCCGAACTAGAACACAAAGCTTATTGGGCGCTGAAGAAGTTGAACTTTGACTTAGCAGCAGCAGGTGAGAAAAGAATGCTTCAGATTAATGAACTGGATGAGTTTCGACTACAGGCTTATGAAAATCACAAGTTATACAAGGAAAAGGTCAAGAGATGGCATGACAGACGTTTGGTGCAAAAGTCTTTTGTACCAGGTCAGTTAGTTATGCTTTTCAACTCTCGTCTCAGACTTTTTCCAGGGAAACTTAAGTCAAGGTGGTCAGGACCATTCACGGTAAAAACGGTGTTTCCACATGGTGCAGTGGAAATTTTTGATAAAACACCGGAAGCAGCTTTCAAAGTAAATGGACAGAGGTTGAAGCCATATTTTGGTGAACATTTGAATAGCAAAGCAGAAACCGCAGTTCTTGGTACTACCGATTAAAGTGCAAAAGTGAAGTCAAGCTAGCGACAATAAACAAGCGCTTCGTGGGAGGCAACCCATGTGTTTCGGTGTTTTCAGGTATGTTCTCTACTATCCCTTGTATTTACTTCCTTTCAATGCGGACATTGAATATTATAAGTTTGGGGGTGGTTTGGGGGATAAGTAGTATGTATATGTGTTAGTAGTTTTTGTGAGTCATTGTGTTCATGTAGGATATCATGTTTTGCATATTAGTAGTAATTCATGCATATTT
Organism: Kitagawia praeruptora; assembly: GCA_037693485.1. Lineage (NCBI taxonomy): Eukaryota > Viridiplantae > Streptophyta > Magnoliopsida > Apiales > Apiaceae > Kitagawia > Kitagawia praeruptora. Next base: position 170,442,373 of record CM075352.1, on the reverse strand, counting down.
GTTCGTATTATCTATGTTGTTTCATTTAGGACATTCTGTTATTGTTTGTTTGTTTTACCATGTGAGTCATATTAGTTGCATTTTCATGGCATGCATTCTTCATGATCCCTTAGGACGAGCTGATTCTGATTGATAGGTGGATGTTGATTTGGGTGTGATGATGATGAGTAGAGGGCTGATTTATAGTTCCTAAGGAATTGACTTGCATGTTATGGGAACAAAATTTTTACACAGTCTCATTGGGGTGCTTTTGGGCTAGGTTAGGGTCATGCCTGTTGGATGTTTTGAGATTTAATCACTTGTTTATTCTTAGAATTTTCGTTATTCCCTCGATAGTGTAGGAACACTGAAATCTAAGTTTGGGGGAAAACAGGGATTTCATGCTAAGTGGTAATAATTGTCAATAAAGGCTAGGCGTCAAATGGCTAGTAGCCGGCTCATATTTATATGAGTAGTCTAGGGTTGGAAATGAGAAAGGCTCATTCCAGTTTAAAAAAAAATAATGATAATAATAATAATAATAATAAATAATTAAAAAATTAAAAAAAAAAAAAAGGATTCATATTAGTCCAATTGATTATATGCAAAATTAACCAGAGTGAGCTCTTTAATACTCGAGTAATTAAGTCTGAGGGGACTTAGTCCTAGTAACCTAAAGCCCTTGTGGTTTGGGATTGCTGACCTAACACTCGCTACATGGGTATTATTGTATAAGCCTTTTGGGGTCTCATTCATTGCACGGTTAAATAAGCATGCGTATTGTATATGTAGTGTCGTAGTATAGTAATAAAGCATGAGTTTCTGTCTACCTTGGATAAGGGTGGAGGTGTTCCTAGGTTATGAAGTGTCTACAGTTTATTCTAGTTATAAACCTCTGATTGTCTTGACGGAAAGCATGTATGGTTTTTGACCTAGTTTTGGGAGTATTTCTGATGAGCATTGCACACACGCACGTTTCTGTTCATGTATTTGTTAGTATACGGGGACTTAGTCGAGCTCTGCTTGGAATTGTTGCATTCTTTGGAGATATTTGCTTTTTAGTTGATTTTGGTGAGTTTGAAGGGGATCGTTGCATTTTTCATATTAGTTGCATTCATGCATTGTTAGTTGCATTTGATATGTGGGTACATTCGCTATAGGCCCTCACGAGACCTAACTCGTCCACTAGGGCTGCCTAAGGGTTTAAAGGGCTTGTTGCATATGCCAAATGCAACCGTGATCACCTACGGAAGTGGTGCTAGTTAGTTAATATATATTGTTATGCTTGAGGACAAGCATCAGTTTAAGTTTGGGGGTGTGATAAGTGGATTTTATATCCACTTATTATGCACTAATTGAGCCTAGATTGGTGATTTATCCTTAAGTATGTGGTGTCTTTTAATTCGTTTTTGTTCTTTAGGTATTTGTTGTGTAGAACTCGAAATTTCAGGTATCCTGGCGATAAAAGGTTAAAAGACGGTGGAGTTCTGGCTCAGATGGACTGGCTACGAGGAAAAGGAATTATCATAAAGATGTTCTGAGTGATATATTCTTAAAGCTGAAACCCCGGTTGGAATTGATATATTTTTCGTTAAGCAAAAGGAGTCCGTTTTTAGATCCTCAAGAGACCGCAGCTTACACATGGACGAACAATGAGAAAATAGAATTATCACAAAAAGATGGAAAGTGATATATTCTTAAAGCTGGAACCCCGGTTGGAATTGATATAATTTTTGTTAAGCAAAAGGAGTCCGGTTTCTGACCCTCAAAAGACTACAGCTTAGGACTTAAAGATTTATTTATATTAATAAATATTTTATTTATTTGGAAAATTATATTTATAAATATCTAATAATATTAGATATTTATTTTTATAATTTCTCGATTAAAATAATTATTTATTAATTAAAGATTATAAGCTGTGCGGGTTAAAAAGCATTTCTACGGATCTCGTCCATATAAAACGAAAAAGTCACCCGTGAATGTAATTTGTATACACGGTTTACTTTTGTTTGTTGAATTCAAAGTAAGGCTGCGTGGAATGTGTGAAGAGTTAGGCACCGCCGCCCGCAATTCTTTTCCACCAACTGCTCGGACTATTTTGCTATTTTGCTGCTTTTGACCGAATTATTTATTGTATATGGTATGCTAAATTTTTCTATAAATAGGTATGTAGTTCATTTGTTTGAAGGACACCCCTCACTTGAGTTTTCTCCTGTATCCTATTCTCTCCTGCACTCTGTAATATTTCAGCTATTTCTTTTACAAATATTTTATTTTATACATTTTAAATTTCTGCAAACAGTTTATTTTATACAAGTTAAATTTTTGTAATGTTATTATATTTTAAGCACTTCGAATTTCTGTAATTTTATTTTATTTTATACATTTTAAATTTTCGTAAAATTAGTATAAATTTATATTTTGGTTGAAGAATTAAGGGAATTATTAGTGGGCTTCTTATTTGTTGGAAGATACCGAATTAATCACACATCAAGAGGAGGACTTGAATTTTATCAATCAGAACAGCAGGTGATAGCAGCAACAGACGCAGGAAGGAGAAGTACTGGCCACGCGCGGCAATCTTTGTTTTCTGCCAGGCGCGTGCACTCCACGCGCGGAGGAGGAGAGTGGGCGCGTGTCGTCCACGCACGGACCAGGTGAGTACAGAACAGCAGGCCGACAGCTTCAGGCAATTAGCAGGTGAGTTCTTTTACCTTATTTGTCCGTTGTTTTTTATATATATATATATATAATACTTTTCCTTTCAATTGCATTTTGTCCGTAGTTTTGTTTTAATCGGTTTCTCTTGCTTTTTATTAATTGTAAAAACTGAATTTTCGAAAGCTATTTCAATTCTATTTATTTTTATTTTTAAAATTGTAATTTTATATTTAATTTATGAAATTTTCTGCCATGATTTTATTTAATTCCGTAAAGGTGCCTAGTTTAATTATGAACTAAACACTTTCATGGGGTTCTAATGTAATGAATTGTTAATGCTCATGTTAATTTGATAGATAATTTGTGTTTACAATTTCTATATAAGATTGCCTTGCATGGTTGTTTTAATTGAATATAGGTGAATAGTTAACGTCTATTGTGCCAAATCTCTAATGATTGCGAAAGTGGATTTAGAGATTTAGGGCTTGCCATGCTAGCATAGGTATGTCGGCTTCTCCGCATTTCGGATTATAGTTTCGAAAGAACGTTATTCCCCTATGTAGTTAATTGCGGAACTTGTGATTAAATTGATTGTATCACCCATTCATATAGACATATAGTGTATTGGATATAATTAATGCCCTTATAACTTCTATCTCTTTTGTGGATGTTTATTTGGAATGGTGTGAGTTAATTGAAAGATGGCTCATATTAGTTTCGTGTTCCCGCTAGCATTCTTAACAATTGTAACACATTAATTCTTGATAATTAATAAGAGTTAAAACATTCATGAAATTAGGACCCCATGCCTCTATCATATTATTTTAACAAATTAGCCGTTACTTCATTAGTTAATTGTTATCTGCAAATAAACCATTTTAGTTCGTTCATGCTTCTATAATTAACCAAACATTGTTGAATAGACATATTTACTAAAATAACCGAGTCTTCGTGGGAACGATCCTTATTTCCCTATATTGCTTTTGGACTGCGTACACTTGCGTAGAGAAAAGGCTTATACAATGAATGAGACCCCAAAAGGCTTATACAATAATACCCATGTAGCGAGTGTTAGGTCAGCAATCCCAAACCACAAGGGCTTTAGGTTACTAGGACTAAGTCCCCTCAGACTTAATTACTCGAGTATTAAAGAGCTCACTCTGGTTAATTTTGCATATAATCAATTGGACTAATATGAATCCTTTTTTTTTTAATTTTTTTTTTATTTATTATTATTATTATTATTATCATTTTTTTTTTTAAACTGGAATGAGCCTTTCTCATTTCCAACCCTAGACTACTCATATAAATATGAGCCGGCTACTAGCCATTTGACGCCTAGCCTTTATTGACAATTATTACCACTTAGCATGAAATCCCTGTTTTCCCCCAAACTTAGATTTCAGTGTTCCTACACTATCAAGGGAATAACGAAAATTCTAAGAATAAACAAGTGATTAAATCTCAAAACATCCAACAGGCATGACCCTAACCTAGCCCAAAAGCACCCCAATGAGACTGTGTAAAAATTTTGTTCCCATAACATGCAAGTCAATTCCTTAGGAACTATAAATCAGCCCTCTACTCATCATCATCACACCCAAATCAACATCCACCTATCAATCAGAATCAGCTCGTCCTAAGGGATCATGAAGAATGCATGCCATGAAAATGCAACTAATATGACTCACATGGTAAAACAAACAAACAATAACAGAATGTCCTAAATGAAACAACATAGATAATACGAACAAATATGTGTGAGACTGCGACCCAGAAGGAAGGAGAGAGGACGAGTTGGGTGGTGCATTTGGGTCAGGCTGCATGTCATGTTGTGTGCTGTTTTGAGTTATATAATGTAATACTTGAGGATTAACATCAGCACTCAAAAATTCATAATTTGGTGGTTGTGGTTTGTGTATTTTGGAAAAAGGGAATTCAGTTTCAACAAAACGAACATGACGGCAAATTATGATTTTACCACTAGACATGTCATAGCATTTGGAGCCACGACGATTAGGAGCTGGGCCTAAATAAGCACACGGAGTCGACCTTTCTTGTAATTTATGAATAGTACAAGACGGAAATAATGGGAAACATAAACAACCAAAAGTTCGCAAACTCGAATAATCAGGATCACTTTGATATAGTATTTGAGTGGGTGATTGATAATTCAAAACCTTAGAAGGAAGGATATTGAGTAGATATGTAGCCATGGAAAGAGCATGATGCCAAAAAGTAGGTGGCATAGAGGAATGAGAGAGAAGTGTCCGGATGATATTATTTATGGATTTTATATGTCTTTCAGCCTTCCCGTTTTGAGGAGAAGTATGAGGACAGGAGAGACGGAAAAGCATGCCATGTTGCTCAAAAAAATTGTGAAATGAGCCATTCAAATATTCTGTTCCATTGTCACATTGGAAAGTTTTAATATTACGTTCAAATTGAGTTTTGACTAAGGCATGAAAAGAGAAGAAAAGTTGTTTAACTTGAGATTTCTTAGCAATCGGAAAAGTCCACAAAAATTTGCTGTAGTCATCAAGAAACAAAACATAATAGCAATGTCCAGACGTACTAACAATAAGAGAAGTCTATAAATCACTATGAATAATATCAAAAGGTAGAAATGTATATGACATTGAATCAGAAAAAAGGAAGTTTAGACTGTTTCCCAAGAGAACAAGAAGAACAAAAAGTTTTACGAGCCTTATTAAAATCAATCAACTTTTTACTACAAAGAGACTTAATAATAGCATTTCCCGGATGACCTAACCGGCTGTGCCAAATGTCCGATGGTAAAGCAGTAAAAGCGGAATGATTGTTAGAAGAATTGGCTTGAGTGTTGGAGACAAGCGGATATAATTCCCCAGTTCTATTACATCTCATAAGTATGTTCCCCGTCTGTAAGTCATTCACAGATAAACCAAACGGGTCAAAAGAGATAGAAACCTTATTATCAGAGGTAAATTGACGAACAGAAATCAGATTTTTAATGAGTTTAGGAGCATGTAACATATGGTTTAGAGTAAATGGTGGATAGGGGGAGGCAATGTAGTGCAACCGTGACCAACAACCGGTATTAAATGACCACTACCAACAACAATGTTATAATGCTTATTGCTAGAATTGAAATAAGAAGAGAAAATACCTGCATCCGCCGTCATGTGAGATGTAGCACCAGTATCCATATAGTAGTTTCCATCTGGTTGAGAGAAGGAAAGAGCATGCATAGTAGCCTCAATATCAGTGGGAGTGTAACTCGGAGTAGTAGGCGTGTAGTTAGGAACAGGAGGAGCAGCAACATTGAAAGCTTGAGGTCTGGGTCCAAGTAAACCGGACTTAGGAGAGGGAGGACGGTTGGCCGCTGCATTGGATCTTGGCTGCCAGGAGTATGCTGGAAAAGGACAAGGCGGAATAGTCCACCCACCCCAACCAGGCCATTGTTGCGGGATGGACTGTTGTCATGATTGGTATTGTTGGTGCTGATATGATGTCTTACCAGGCCCGACCCCATTAAAATGTTGTTGACCCTTTTTCATTCCATTATTTTTCACATTCCTCCCTTTATTATTGTTGTTGCGTTTGTTTTTGGCAGAGGAGTCAGACGACAAAGAAGAATCAGCAGCAACCATAGCATCATCACTAGACCTACTTCCAGAACCACCTGTTTCACGAGCGTGACGAGCCTTGATAGTAAGTTCCGCCATTTTCAACCTCGAACGACAACTTTTAAAGGTTGGCAAAGGCTCTTGATTTTGAATAAAATCCACTATACATCTATACGCCTCTGGTAAGGATCAATGAGACGTAAAACCAGACGACCATTGGTCACAGGAGCATCAACATCAGCCAAACTTTCTGCCAAAGATTGTAGGTGATTACAATAAGTATCCATTGAGTTGAAAGTATCAAATACAGCATTTCTAAATTCCTCCTCAAGATGAGTAGCCCGAGAGGCTTTGTTGTCCTGAAATAGTGCTTCAAGACGATTACACGCCCATTCCGCTGTGTCATTGCGTTTGAGGATAGCATAAAGAAGATCGTTAGAGATGGCGCCATAAATCCATTGTAAGACAACAACATCCAAACGCCTCCAAAGGTTCAGATCTTCAGACTTAGATGCCTCGTAATCTTTCTTAGCCTTCTCTTCGGTTGGTGGAACCAAATGATCGTAAAGATCACGAACCCTATCAAGATTGGTAAACAAGGTAGCCCAAAAATGGTACAAGCCCTGCTCATTGTCTAATGTTATAGGAACAAGAAATTTAACAATAGTGATGGTAAGGGCAGAATGAAACTTGGGTGAGGCTGAGGCAGAGGCTGCCATGTAGAAAGGTTGAAGAAAGAAAGAAGAAGAAGCAAGGAGAAGAAGACTGGGTCAAGAGATAATCGTAACCTGCTCTGATACCATGAAGGAAATCAATTCCGTGACTATTTCATTTAATCTCCAAAACATATATACTTGTTACAAGATCAGATTTAGGCTAACTACAAGCTAACTATAAGCTAAACTGTTGGGCTACAAATCAGGCTACAGATCAGCCTTTATTACTAAAACTATGGACACTAAATATGTACTTAATAAAATAGAATATATCCACTAAAATAGAATGTATGTACAAGATATATTCTAACACTTTTGGCTTTATAGCTGCAGCTGGATCCCGAGTAGCTATTCATAGAATCACTTCTTAGCAATATTACTTGAGTCTGGAGTCCGATATAGATGTAATTGATCCTGGAGTGGAAGGGAATAATAAGACGGGTCTAGTGGCTGGATTGGCAGTGGGGGTATCTGTTTTTCTTTGTGCCTCTTTTTTTGGAATATACATTATCTTGAGGAAGAAAAAGAGAGAGGAGACTGGAGATGACATTCTTGTTGAGGATGATTCTATGGATGGTAAATTTGAGAAAGGAACTGGACCTAAAAGGTTTTCATATAATGCTCTTGCTCAGGCAACAGATAACTTTTCACAAGAAGAAAAGCTTGGAGAAGGAGGATTCCGGGGAGTTTACAAAGGTTTCTCGAAATAATTGAATTGTTATGTTGCTGTCAAGAGAATATCAGGACATTCTAGTCAAGGAAAAAAGGAGTAAGCATCAGAAGTAAAGATCATCAGTCGTTTGAGACATAAAAATTTGGTGCAGCTCATTGGTTGGTGTCGTGAACAAAGAAATCTTATACTTGTTTATGAGTACATGCAAAATGGTAGCTTGGATTCCCATCTTTTCAAGGGGCAGAGCTTGTTGTCATGGAGAGTACGGTACAAAATTGTGCAAGGCCTGGCATCGGTATTGCTTTATCTACATGAAGAATGGGAGTAATGTGTGGTGCATAGAGATAATAAATCAAGCAACGTCATGTTAGATTCAAATTTTAACACTAAGTTGGGTGATTTCGGATTGGCACGATTGGTTGATCATGACTAGATACTTCTGTCTGATGGTCCTTACATAGGAGAGAGGGATAGAACCAGAGTCTATGAAAAACTTCTAGGAGAGAGTGAAGACTTTGTAAATGATTTTGAAATGAAAATGAAGTCCTATCACGAAGATGGAAGAAAGTGTTTTCATTATTGTATTACTCCCTTAGTCCCATTTTGTTTGACGCTTATTCTTTTTTGGGACATCCCAAAAATAATGGGCTTGGTTACATTTCTGGTACACTACTGAATTCAACTTTCAAATATGGTACATTTTGTTCAGAGTTTTCATTTCTTGTATAGCTGAGAGAATCTAATAGAAAACTCCACTTCTAGTGGCATTTTCTGTTGAGTTTCATTTCAACAGAAAACGCCACTAGAAGTGGCAGTTTCTGTTACACTGATTTCTTTTCACTTTTTCCAGCACTTAGCATAATTTTGTAACCACAAAATGAACTTTGTAGTAGTCATTTTATATGGCTTAAAGAATATCTTTGTAAATGAAATTTTTTTCTTTTTTTTGCTTCATATTAAAGAATTGACATTTTACTTTGGTATAATACGAAAATCTCCAAAAATTATTATGTTTAACTAGCTTCTTTTTTGGGACGAACATGGCAACTCAACATCAAATTGTTGAAAATTCTTTCGAGTAGGCATGTTTAGGGGAATAAAAAATATACTTGTACATGTTTTTTTTACGTTGCTTTTGTTCCATATTCAAGTATTGACGTTGCACTTTGGTATAATACGAAAATCTCCAAAAATTATTATGTGTAATTATCTTCTTTTTTAGTCCGAACATGGCAACTCAACATCAAATTGTTGAAAATTCTTTCGAGTAGACATGTTTAGGGGAATAAAAAATATACTTGTACATGTTTTTTTACGTTGGTTTTGTTCCATATTTTAGTATTGATGTTGTACTTTTGCGTAAACCAAAATTTAGGCAAAAGTAATTTATGTAATTACGTTAAATGTTCATCCGAATATGGCAACTTCATATCAAATTCTTAAAAAAACCTTGGTGGAGTTACGTTGAGGGGCATAAAAAACATATTAGAAAACATTCAATTACTTTAAATAAACATACAACATCATACAAGTACTTCAATTTGAAAACAGAAAATTGAAGCATCATACAATTAGATTTAATTGAAAACAGAAAATTAGAAAAAAAGCATACAGTGACACGAGAACCACAATACAACTTCTTAAAATTCACTGAGATCAACAGCATAATTCTCGTCCTCAGCTTCCTCAATTTCCCTTGCAATTTGACGTTCCTTTGCAGCTTCAGCTTCTATTGCAATTTCACATTCCTTTGCAGCTCGAGCTTCCATTTCCATTTTAAATTTAACTTGTTGTGCAGCAAATTCAAAATGTTTTGCAAGTTTAGCGTCCTCGGCTTGCACATCGTATGACTTTGTGTTTTTCCTGGTTTGTTTGATTTCAGTTTTACTAGTTTGTGGTTTTTTGCCCTTATCCATCTTATGCTATTGTCTTGAAGAAAGTAAATTTGAGAAGAAACTAGTAAGTTGCAATTCTGAATAAGCAGCAAATTGGGTTTTATAGCCAATTTCGGATTATTATTTTACTTTTTTGTTGATGAAAAAAGACCTCAATAATTTAAACAAGCGTTATTGTGAAATGACTAGAGCACTTTCCGTACAAGCAATAGAAGATGTGACTACTCAAATTTAGTAGCCTGCATGATAATAATTAGGAATTTCTGAAATCAACTTTACTTTTTCAGAAATCGGCTTTATTTTACTATGCCTGCAATCAACTTTACTTTTTCATAAATCAGCTTTATTTTACTATGCCTGAAATAAGCTTTACTTTTTCATAAATCGGCTTTATTTTACTACAGGCTAAGCCTGCAGTCCTTTCTCAGAGTGCTTTTTTTCAATAATGCAGGGTAAATTTAAGTGTTTTCTGTTGTGCATTCACATGATTTTGCAGTTCATTTAAGTGTATTTTGACAGTACTTTTGAGTCACGGGCTAGTTGAACACCAATCAATAATTTATCCCTTCATTCTCATCTATAAAACAACATAGTGGTGAGGCTTCTTCACCCAACCACTGCAATCTAATTTAGCATTTCACACACAATTCAACATGTCCAACATTCCCGATTTGAATCTCTGTTTTTGTGATAAGTTGTGCGTTCAACGCACATGGCCCTATGGAAGAAATGCGGGAAGGAGCTATCTCAATTGTCCAAATGGAGGCAACGGATGTGGGTACATTCGTTGGCTTCATGAACCATTAGAGGAGCGTGCTGCGCGTGATTTTGAGAAATTAGAAATGCAACGAGTCAGAGAACTAACTCGCCATATGTGTGAATCAACTGATGAAAATGAGAATGAAGGCGAGGACTCCATGAAGGAGGATGGGATTAAGCAGAAGGATGAGATTGAGCCTAATAATCCCTTTGCTGGTCTCAATGAATCAACTGATGAGAATAAGAATGAGTTCGAGGACTCCGTGCAGGAAGATGCAGAAGATGATGATGATGATGAAGATGAAGATTAATTTCTTCGCTTATGATTAAATGTGATTGTTTTTAGTTTCCCCTAAAGAATGTCCTCTACGGATATTCATTTGTATTTCTTGTTTTCATGTAGTGTGATGTTCTGGAATGTGATGTTTTAATTAATTATGTACTTTTGTTGCACACTATAACACCATCATAATAGAAGAATACACTGTACAAATACATAATTGAAAAATGCACACTACAAATACATAATAGAAAAATTAAAAACTTAAATAATTGAGTAGTACTTAATTAAATTTCTTCTTCGGACATGTAATCATCAGAGATGTAACATGGATTTTGTTGAAGACGTTGTTCCTCAACGGCTGTTAGCTCTCTCCCACTTGCACGAACGGAGTCTTTGGCAAGTTGATAGATGTAGTGACGAGTTCTACGTAACAACATTCGGTTGTTCTCAATTCGTATATGTTTCACATCTCGAATGACTTTACGCTTATAATAATTCCAACCCGATGATTCACCAGTACGCGGAAACATGTCGAGGGAATGACGAATAGGGACCCTTGCACCCATAGCAATTAGGTCATTTCGCAAATGTTTCGATTCTTCACGCCGATATGCCCATTCTCGACGAACGCCTGCAAAATATTCCACTGGATCACTTCGTCTTAGACGCCTGTAATCATCATTTCTTTCTCCGAGCAACCAATTGCAATTTGTAGAGGATGACATATTTCTTTTATAGTTGGTAAATTAATTTGCACTAAACCTATCTGGAAGGTCAAATATATATATATATATATACACATATACAACCCACTTGCAAGTAGGGTTTTCAGGGTGGGGTTCTCATGTTTTATTGATCCTGCTTGTACTGAAAATTCAACTCAGCTTTGTAGGATAAAGTAATGAAATGACCATTCAACTTTTTCATTTTTTGTAGCTGTGTCCGTCTGCTACACTTCATTTCAGTCTTGAAGTGACAAACCAACTTTTTCAGAAATGGTAGCTGTCTAGTATTTTTTAACATTTTTTACACTTCAAGAAATCACACTAATTTGGCTATAAATTGGAATATTTTTATGTGATGTCTCTGTATCTAAAAAGTTAGTCATGTCTAATTCAAGAAACTCTTCATCTTCGGTTAGAAACCCTTACAGACATAGTTCAAGCACTTTCAACTACTTAGGTGAACATGGAACTGTAAGGTGTAACTGCAATCTACCAGCTTCTTGTCAAGAAGCATGGAAAGAAGGTACTCTTGACCCAGGAAGGAGGTTCTTCGGATGCAGCCAATACAAGGTATGTACAACATCACTTTCTGCAAATTTTGTTGTTGCGAAAATGTATTGAGTTTTGTTTAATGTGTTGTTAGGATCCTACAAGAAGATGTAACTTCTTTAAGTGGGCTGATCCATCGTACACCGAAAGAGCAAGAGAAGTGAAAAAAGAGTTGAAGCTAAGACTGAATAGAAAGGATGATGACCTGCACAATGCTTGGAAGGTGGACGAAGAAATTGGTTTTCTTGAAAATCAGGTTGAAGTAACAAAAAATTTGTTGAAGAAGTCGGAGAAGGAAAACATGACATTAAAGAAGCTTCTGGTATGTGTTGTACTAGTAATCATGCTTATTTCGTTATGGAAGTAGTGTAATTTCATCAGTAATTTATTAGTATTTGTTCCATGTAACGTTTATTATTAAGCATGTTGAACTACGTTGATGTAATTTTCTTTTACTAATGGAACTAAGTCGTTTTAAGACCAATGTTAAAGCATTACAATTAAACCAAATAAATTAAAGCATTAAACACAATTGTTTGAGCAACACATTAAACCAAATAAAGACAATTGTTTAAGCAAATAACTTAGAAAACATTCAATTACATTAAAGTAAACATAAAGCCGAATACAAGTAGTTGAAGAGTCACTTCCTCGGCTCCCACAACACATGGCTACCTGTATGACACCTTCTCCCCTTGCCCTTCACATTTCTTAGTGGTTGTTGCCTAAGATGGGGCTCCTCGTTAGGTTCTTCCTCGCTACTGGATGAAGCACGTACAGGTGCAAACTCTCCAAACCCCTAAGCCTGGGGCGTATGTAGGTGTGACTGCGAATGACCTCCATAAGTCATCTGCGAACTACCTCCAAACGTCATGTGCGACTGGTCAAACTGGGAAGGGTCCTGAAATCCACCGAAAGACCCACCCATATCCCATGCACCCATCATCTGGGAACCTGACTGTGAGCCACCTGGACATGTCATGTAAGAATGGTCCTGGAATGCACCAAAAGACCCACCCATATGGGAAGTAGACTGTGAATCACCTGCATATGTCATCTGAGACTGGAAAGGGGGTGAAGCATGATGTGCACTACTAGAAGCGTGTGAAGGATAACATATACTATCATCCAACATGTGATCCCAAGCACCTCCATACCCCATATCTGATCCAAAATCCTCAGAAGGAGCTCGATCCCAAGGCTCCCATAACTGGGGATATGTGCTAACCTCAGACATAACTGGCCTAGCTGGATGATAAGTACTACCTCCACCATGAAAGGACTGAGACCCCTGGAAACCTTCCTGCTGCCTCCACTGCCTCACATCGACTACACGTCGACGGGTAATACTATGGAACCAAGCATCATAACCATCTACAGTCTCATTATGCCTGGCGGGCACATACAAAGGAGGTGATAGTGCATCCGCCCCACCGTTCAGCCATTTCCGAATCTGTACGTCCCGTGTCTCCATCACCTCATCGCCTAATTTAGCATAAAAAGAAAACTCATGTGACAAATCATGCCCTTGGCAAGGTGACCGAGTCGGTATATCCTGTACGAATCCAAACTGTCTAATCACTCTGTCAGGGTAGTACCACTCGATGATCATGTGAAATATCAAGGGACACTGGGCGGACCATTTTTTAGTCTCCATGATAGATGGAAGCTCAACGGTGGGAAAGTGCCTATAAGGCCTCCAACATATCTGCTCAATGTGCATATCATCCAACTCATAACGACCGTGACGTGCCCTATGTGATGTGGAGCACACAGTGCTCTTAGGCACCTTCCACCTGAAACATTTATGAACATCATAAGCAAATAGTCACAGAAGTACATAGTAGATGGACAAATGCTCATAAAATCAATAAACAGAACAATTACCTCAAAGCTAAAGGAAAGAGGATAGGACACGGTGTCTTCAACGTAGGAGCCAAGAAGGGGAAATGCTCATAAATCCATACCTGATGGAAAAATGTCATGTGTGATCATGCAAGGTAATCATGGATGCTTATAACAAGAAATATAATAGAAGGTATACCTGTAGTAGTGTCATCGAGCCACATAGCTCTTTCTTTGTGCGCTTCTTCTTCAGAGTAGATGCAGAGCACATGTGGCGGTATAAGTATCCCAGTGCAGCACTACCCCAGCTGTATGTACCCACCTGGGCAGGATCATGCACGTAGTGTAACAGGTGGAACTGGATCGTGTTCCCTGCTGTGCTGGGGAATAAAGATCCAATGATAAGCAACAAATGTGCCCGTGTATGGAATAGCAGCTGCGTCTGATAGTCAGGAGAACTCATGTCTAGCATATGACATGTACCAAACTGCTGTACCAGCCATGAAATCCTCAAACCCGATTTCTACCACTCATTAACTCCAAGAACCACACCCAAAAGATCGTTGACCATGACTAGCAGCTGAGCCTTAGTAGGACTACCAAAGCTATGAATCACCGGACGTCCCCCGGTAAGAAGTCCTAAGATGTAGTGAACATCCTCTAGAGTGATAGTGGCCTCGCCAAATGGTAGATGGAAGGTATGTGTCTCAGGTCTCCATCGCTCAACAAAAGCAGTGATCAGTCCTGCATCATGTCTGAAAGAGCCAATGCGGTACACTCCCCCCAAACCAGCGTCCCTAACCGCTGTCAACACGACTTCTGGAAGTGCCCTCGGGGGCTTTACTGTATCCCAGTATGACTTGAAGTTAGTGCGAAGTCGTAGATTTGCGGGCTCCTGCAAACATTTTTGAGAACAAATTTAATTACCACAACATTCATAAAACCCTAGACATATGTGTGCATAAACTAAAAAACAAATACTGTTTTATACCTGGCCCTCCCAAATCTGCTGAGATATATGCTCATGCTGACTGGATAAAATGGAACCCTCAATAGGACCCGACTCGTACATGTCATCATCTACGTCTGACATCTACAATAGTTGAGCAAATTTATTATTATTTTTAATCTAAAATCCAATTGTATAAAACTTAATGTAATAAATTCTAAATGCAAACCATACTAAAAATCTAATTTAGAATTAAATTAACAATATAGTTTCACTTATCCATTGTTTAAATTAAATTTACAATTCTACTAATATGGTTCAAGATTCGATTTTTTTTAGTTTAATTAATTTAATTAACAATCTAATTAAATTTATCCCAAATATAAATTTTATTACAATTCGCCCAATTTGAATATGAAATTCAAGGCTACCAAATTAAATGCTAATCCAGGTTTAAATTTCTATTTTATTTGTAATTTAGAATTAAATTAACAATTACACATCATCAACAAATATAACACAATCATAAAAATTACCGTTGATTTGTTTGTGATTATTTCTGGATCCATTGATTGTTGCAAGATATTCCTTATTATATTTACAAAATGGTAAACATCCTCACTTTGTCTGAATCAACTCGGTACATTGTTGTTCAAAATTTTATAATATACCAAATAAGGATGATTACACAAATCTGTGGAAATCTCTTTAATTGATTCACATATAACCCGAATTTTCATATTTATTGTCTTCTAAATCAAATTTTTTATAGAGAAATTGCCCAAAATACCCTGTATTAACATTGAACGGCCCAAACTACCGTTTTTGAAAAGTACGGCCTTTTATGCCCAATGATTCCGTCGCGCAAGTTTGACGGAGTGGGGGTAGGTCAGTTCACTTCGGTATACTACTTTCTCATTTCAATTCTCCAGGATCGTCGTCGGGGAATCCAGGCTGGCCGTTCGGCGTCAGCGGAGGCAACAACTCTAGCTCACTCCGCTTTTGCAGGTCCAAACCCTATCTCTCTCTCAATTACACACATATTTATGCTTAATTCATGTTAATTGCAGTGTTATTTAGTTTAATTATACTTAATTTGGTGAGTTTTGAGTTTGTCGCGGATAGGATGTTGGATGCGTTGGGGTATGGGAAGGATGTATAATGTGCAGGAATCCGTTTGATTGGATGGAGTTGATCTCGTTGCAGGGCAAGACTAATTTTTTCGAGAAGAGGGTTGGGGAATATCAGAAGGCCTCTGTGATTAATAGTATTAGTGGAAAGACAGATAACCATGTGTTTAAATTAGATGAGAATTTCTGAAGATGGTTACAAAAGAGGGATAGGGGGAGAAGTCATGTGGGTCTATAGGGATAAAGTAGCTGCTGAGGGTATGTATACTAGTCAATTCATTTTCTGTGGAAAGAAGGCTAATCTTATGGTTGGTAATGTTTTGCCTCTGAGGTCTATTCCTGAGGGTGCTGTTGTTTGTAATGTCAAGCATCATGTCGGTGATCGCGATACTCTTGCTATAGCTTCTGGGGATTACGCTATTGTTATGAGTCATAATCCCGATAACGGAACCTCTAGGTATGATTTAAAATGCAAACATTTATGTAGTTGCACTGTGACATTGAATTTGTAGTGTTGTTTTAGATTTGGGTATTGTTCATTTATGTTTATTTGTGGATAATTTTGTTCTGTTTGATTGGTATACAAAAATTCATCTATGGCTGTTAGGTTATGCGTTATAGTACTACTGTTTGATTTATTGAGCGTATTGTTCTTCTTAAGTTAATTAGAATTGAGTGTCATTTTGTTATTGATCTTGTTGGAGAAGTTCTTTTGATTGATAGTCTACATTTGTAAGTGTTGAATTTTGCGACTGTTATATACTTTCAAAAATTGGTATCGTTTATTTGCAATTGCGTTTATGAGAACTGGAGGGGAAATTAGAGTTGAGCTTTGTTTTGTTATTGATCTTGTTCGAAAAGTTTTTTGGATTGATAGTCTACATTTGTAAGTGTTAAATTTAATTTGTAGATGTTAGATACTCCTAAAAATTGGCATAGTTTATTGCAATTATGTTGATAAGAACTAGAGGGGTAATGATATGGTATAGGAGCGAAGATGTAACCTTAACTATTGACCAGGTTGCCGAAGGAGGAAGAACCGAGAAGCCTATGCTAAAGGCTGGTAATGCATATCACAGGTACAGTGTGAAGCGTAACTGCTGAACTAAGGTTCGTGGTGTGGCTATGAATCCAGTTGAGCATCCTCTTGGTGGTGGTAACCACCAACATATTGGTCATGCCAGTACTGTTCGTCGTGATGCACCCCCCTGGGCAAAAAGTTGGTTTCATTGCAGCCAGGAGGACTGGTCGGCTCCGTGGTCAAACTGCTGCTACTACCTCCAAAGCTAATCTTTCTGATGCTTGTAATGGAACGGGTGCCTGAAACAATTCTGGTGCATATTGCAGGAACAATTATTCACGATGGAGAGTGGTTGTATGCAGACAGTGATGGCATTATCATCTCAAAAACTGAGCTCTGTTTAATGTTAAATCATGATTTTACTATTGTTGTAATGTATTAGGATTATTGTATGTGTTATTCAGTTGAAGATGGTGTAATAAAATTGATTGTACTTTTCTTTGCTCAATTGTCATTTATTAAGCTCCTCGAGTAGATGACATGGTTCAGCTTATCTTAGTGACAGCGAAAAGATGTGTAACACTTGTTGGATCCAAAAGCTTGTCCGGAACTTTCTTCTGAGTAACAACACAAAAAACGGAGTCTTTACCTTATCTTTCTTCTACTTATACTTTAAAGTAGTGATATTAACAAGTAGTAAAATAGTATTTCATCTTTTTTTTAGATATTTTAACAATAAAAATCTAACATTAATATTCATTAGTCTACTATCACAGCATCCTATATGGGTACTCGGTGTATTTTTGAATACTTGTGAGCAAAATGTATCAATGACAAGTGTATCGAATTCCAAAAATATAAATCATCTTTACCCAAGTTATTACACCACAACATGAAAATCATACCCCAAGCAATGTAACAGATATTTCTCTCTGAATACAAGAACCCGAGCCATAGCCTGGTTACAAGACGTTGACTGCATAACATCAAGTCTGCATCTCTCTTTCAATTTGTATAGTTACATGGCTGATATTATACTCTTTTTTGATATAATCCATAACCTTGTCCAGTACCATGTCAGCATCAGCTTCAGGCTTCACTTTTACATGACAAGCTAGTAGCACTTTACTGACCGTAATTGCCCATATATGCAACTCATGTATCGCAACTACTTAGTCCCTCTTACAAAGTCCCTTCTCAAGCCTTGTTGCATCGATTTCTCGGAGAGTATTCTCCATCAGAACCTCCCATATGTTGCCCAACATGTTGATAGTAGTTCCCAGCACAATCACGGAAAAAATGAGTGTGCATATCAATTCACCTCCTTTAACCTCTTTCTGGAAGTTCAGAACAAAACAACCAAGAAATAAAGTGATTAGTAATGTATAGTGAATCATTCGCTGAAATTAATAATCTACAGGGGGGATAATAGGTTCCTCACCTCGTCTTCAAGTTGCAAAATAGTATCAGTTACGCAACAAATTTCTTCTATAGACAAATCTTTATGATCCATGTGATAAATATCTTCCCAAATCTCTTCCTACAAAATTATATAGAAATTCATAGAGATTCATATAAGTTCGTACAGATTCGCATAGAATCTAGCACATGGTAGTAGAGATTCATAAAAATTATAACATATTCGATAATCCAATAAAGGGCGAGAGGGTTATCAAATCTTATTAATGTTCCATGCATAATTTAATTCAAAACCCTATAGAAACAAATACAACTCAACTACGTAGTTTCAGCACTAAAACTAAGCAAAGACAACATATTACAATAGACTATTAGATCCTACCTTCCTATCAATGAAGTTGTCTATTGCTTGACGCTTCCATTGTTAGGAAATATTACTTGCAGAAGGTAGTATAGATTCAGAAATTAATTTTATTTCTAAATTAAGTAGTAAACATTCGTATAGATTCAAAGAGATTCGTGTAGATAGTATAGATTCATAGAGATTCTAGCACAAGATAGTATAGATTTGTATAGATTAGTGTAGATTCGTATAGATTCGTGTAGAATCTATACACGAATTTAACCTTTTGCATTGAAGTCTGATAGATTCAAAGAGATTCGTGTAGAACTATAAATAAGAATCTTATATTCTTTTTACTGAATATTGGAGACCATATGTGGCAACACACCCTGCAACACACTCCCCAAGGGGCTAATATATGATACCTGAACTTACGAAATTGAATAACAGAGAAAATCGAGTATAAACTACTAATCGAGTATAGCACATGGTAGTTGAGAATCTAGATTCGAAGAGATTCGTGTATATTCGTATAGATTCGTATGGAACCAACGAAGCTAAGGATAAAGAAACAAATCCAATTCTGTGTGAGGGGAAGTTTCCTTATTTCCCCCGTGTCTGTGTATATACTATACTGCTATTGAGGATACGTCATCAGCTTCATGATTTGGTCTGTGGACTGTTTCTCTTTTCGCTGCATTGTGTGATTTATATATGGATAGATTCGTGTAGATTCGTATAGATTCGTTGGGTATTTTGGGTTCCTTTTGCTGGAAAAGTTGTAATCAGGTGTCACCCATCTTAATAGAGATTTAGGCAAGCCGTTAAAAATTTGCTACACTAATCTCTTAAAGATTCGTGTAGATTCGTATAGAATCTAGCAGATGGTAGTAGAGATTCATAAAAATTATGATTTAAATTATAGATTCGAAGAGATTCCTAAATCACTACAAACACACAAACACCCTTAGAGTACACAGAAAAAATAACAACCGGAAATTTTCGCAATGAGGTACTAAATCACTACAGACAAACACACACAGAGTAAACATAACAAATAACAAACTGCACTTTTTTTCAATGAGGTACTCGACTCAAAACCAATCCCTCGAACTGACAAATGACGGTCTTAACAATACACATCTAAAGCTTCCTAAATCAATACACATCTGAGCGGAAACACGCAGTGCACAAAATAACATCAATTTTATTTTGGTTAAATCAAACATCAAACGTATATATACAGATATACATACGAACACATATACATATGAACTTACCGAATTGAATAACAGAGAAAATCCAGTATAAACTACTAAAATAGGTTCGATGAACATAAAAAATAGGGAGAAACGGAGATTACTCGAATAGAAACACATCATAATTACGTTCAATAGGATGCAAAACGAGAATATAACAGATAGAGCTCGATTGATGTACAGGAATGAAACGAAACGAAGAGCATAAGGCAAATTACAAGTTAATTATGTGTGTGCGCGTGTGTAACAACTTAATTGATGATCAAATCAATTGATGATCGTAATTGAAAATGTAGAGAAAGAGATAGAGTGAGTAGTTTTGAATCTCATCAAATCTCCGTACCTAATTGATGATCCATCTGAAAGTTTCAATTCAATTCACATAGACATTGTTGTAATCTTCGGATCGTAAATGAGCGTATATATGAATGTAGTAGTGTGTGTATATTTTTAAGACTATTTAGGTATTTAGGGCCATAATCTTGAAAACCGGTATTTTGGTCACCTCGATAATAAAATTAGGTAGATAAGGCCTTCGCCCTTTTTTATATATGTTTGTTATTTGTCTCAATCAAATTGAAATTAAAATTTGAATATAAACATGATTTTAGATCTAGATCGATTTTAATAAAATTTATATTTTATTTGCAATTTATAATTAAATTAACAATCTAATGGTATCCACTTGTGTTAGAAATTGTATAAGTTAACATATGAACCCAAATTGTATCAAGCATTTTAACAAACATGTAGTCTACATTCAAAATAAACAAGAAAAACTCTAATATTACATATATGTATATATGCATTAAACTTGATAATCGTATATTTCAGTAATTACAAAGAAGGAGGGGTTACCTTGTTATTAATGAAAGGTGTAGTTTGTGTTGAAGAAACCCAGCCCAGCCTTCATGCTATGTCGCCGTGTGTGTTTGTGAATGAAAGAGGCGAAAAGAAGATGCAGGGGGGTTTTATAAATAGAACAGGATACGCCACTAAAAGTGGCGTATATGTAAAACAGATGCAACAGATATCGCCAGTAATAGTGGCGTTTTGTGTTAAAATAGTAGCTGTCCTGTTTTTTGTTTAATTTTTTTCGTCCTGTCTTTTAAATTTGTTATAGTTTACAGTTTATTAACACATAAAAAATTTACAGTTTATTAATTACTTGTACGTCCTGTTTATTCAAACAAATTTATTTGCAATATTAAATAATAATAACGTACAATTTATTTGCAATGTAATGAAGTTATTTATATTCAAACAAATATTATTAGTAATACATTCTAAATATATTGAATAATAAATGTATTATTTTCGTATTTATTAATTAGTAGATTTTAAATTTAATAAAAAAATGAAACATTTTAGAAGAATGAATAATATCACAAAATTAATGAATAATATTGGAATTTACAACTTGAATGAATAATTTTGAGATTTTGAAACAGATACAGATCTTATCTTATCCACCATACGTTAGAAAAAATCTGGAATCCACCATACAGATTCGTTCATATCTTATCCAAGAGTGTGTATATTAACAACCCCAAATGTTTGTTTTCATCACACTATCTACTTCCTCTCTTTTTTTCTCTCTATCTGTCCATCACATTATTTGTCCACTCATGTCTAGCTAATTCCGATCCTTGGAAGCTTTGCTTGCTTGCTAGCTTGCCTCGTTCGTCCCAGTTAAAGTACACGATACATACTCTTTTATAACCTTAATTTTGTTTAAAGTAATATCTATTTTAAGTTAACTGTTTGTTTATTTTTATATATGCTTCTGCATTGTTAGTTACAAATTAGTTAAATAGTATGTTAGAAATGATTGATGAAAACAGTGTTTGGAAGCTAAAGTCAGAAAACAGAGTTTAGCTGGAAGCAGTCAGAGTTTGATTAAACACTGACTGGAAGCGCAAACAGAGTTTGTTAAACTCTGTAGCGGTATTGTCTGAAGAGTCAACAGTGTTTGAAGATTGATAAATATGGAAGCAATATCTTTGAAGATTGGAAAGCTGTCAAAGAGATTGAGTTGACTTGGAAGACTGAAGCAATCGTGATTGATATCAATT
Organism: Kitagawia praeruptora; assembly: GCA_037693485.1. NCBI lineage: Eukaryota > Viridiplantae > Streptophyta > Magnoliopsida > Apiales > Apiaceae > Kitagawia > Kitagawia praeruptora. Next base: position 170,420,481 of record CM075352.1, on the reverse strand, counting down.
GTATAGCTTGATTTTAGGAGTATCAGTTACTGATTGTACGAAGCTGTATGTTCTATAAATACAGTTAGGTTAACCCTAGAAGGGTAGTCGAACATTGAGATATTCATCCATTGTAACCTAAGCAGCTCTCTGTGATATTTACATCACTGAGAGAGGAATTATTAATTCCAAACAGTTTTTAATTGTTAAACGGTGTGTTCTTGTTAAGTTACTCATACAGTATTTGATTGCTTATTGTGTATTCGACCTAACAAGTGGTATCAGAGCCTAATCTGTTACTTTATTACAGTTAAAGATCCAAACAAAAAAGTAATCAATGGCAGAGATTCCTCCACCATCTGAGAAAGCCCCTACTACTGTTAGTAGGTATGAGACAATCAGGGTTCCTATACTTAGGCCATCAGAGTATGCAATTTGGAAGGTGAAAATGACCATGTTTCTGGAGGCTACAGATCCAGAATACCTTGATAGAATATATGAAGGTCCTCACAAACCAACAAAATTATCTGCTGCTGCTGCTGGTGAGGAGGCAAAGGTCATTCCAAAGGAAAAGAAAGATCTAACTGCTGAGGATCTTTCATCTATTGCAAAGGATGCAAAAGTGAGACATTTACTTCACAGTGCATTAGACAATGTTATGTCTAATAAAGTGATTAATTGCACAACTGCAAAGGAAATATGGGATGCACTTGAGGTTAGGTGTCAAGGAACTCCTGCAATCAAGAAAAACAGAAGAAACATACTCACTCAGGAGTATGAGCACTTTGAGGCAAAGTCTGATGAAACCATGACAGAAACATTTGACAGATTCTGTAAACTGCTCAATGATTTGTCATTGGTTAACAAAGAATATGATTTAGAAGACTCAAATCTCAAGTTTCTTCTTTCTCTACCTGAAAAGTGGGATGTGAAAACAACCACTATTAGAGATAATTATGAACTTGGTGAAACAGAGATTGATGAAATTTATGGGCTGCTCAAAACCCATGAATTGGAATTGGAGCAGAGAAACAAAAGAACAAGTAGAAAGTCAAAATCTGTTGCACTCAAGGTTGAGGAGAAACCATCAAAGAAGGAGGCATCAAGGAGAAAGGCAAAAGGGAAAGCCTTAGTCATCCATTCAGAGAATGAGTCATCAAACACTGATGTTGACTCAAACACAGATGGTTCATCTGATTCTGAAGATGATGAAGAGATGATGCAAATGGCTGCATTGATGGTAAAGACCTTCAAGAAGATGGGTTACAAGAACTTCAAGAAGGGAAAGAGATTCTCAAGGGACTACTCAAAGTCTGACAAGAAGAATTTCAAGAAAGCTGAGGGAAAGGACTTCAAATCTGGAAAGAAAGATAAGTCTGAGATTCAATGCTACAAGTGTAAGGAGATGGGACACTATGCTCCAGAGTGCAAGAAGGGTAAAACTGAAAAGGCACTCTACACCAAAGGCAGAGATTGGGCAGACACTTCAGATTCAGATGAGGAAGTCAACTATGCTCTCATGGCTACTACTCAGACTGAAAATGATGATCTCAAGGTACCTCCAACCACTTATGCTTATAACACTGATAATATAACTGAATTAAGAATTTATCTTAAAGCAGTGCATATCAGTTATAGAGATCAGACCTTAGAAAATGAGAGGATAAAGTCTGAGTGTTCTCAACTCAAAGAAAGAAATAAACTTGTTGAGGAACAGTTAGAGAACATGAATAAAATTCAAAAAGAGAGAGATGATGCAGTGTTTATTGAACAGGAGTTGCTAGGTAAGTATAAGCAACTAGAATCAGAATTGGAGGATACTAAACACATCATTAAAACTTGGACACACTCTGGTAAAGACACTCAAGAAGTGTTTCAGTCAGACACAGTAGGTCTAGGTTACTCTGTAGGAGATGAACTTAGATTTGAAAATCAGGTAAAGAAAAGACCACATTATTCATCTGAAGGTAATGTCATGGGAACAGGTGGACCTAAGACTGAAGCACAGAAAAAGGCTGTTAAGGAGTCATATGCTAAAACTTTTGTTAAAGAGGCTAACATTGGTTTAATGACAGATAAACAACTCAAGCATAAGCTTAAGGAGATAAAATCTGTCAATAAACAGAGATTGCCTAAGAAAAACAAAAATGGAAAAGTAGGCATCACATCAGGAATTAAGCCAATGCTTGCTTCATTAGCCCCTAGAAAAACATGATTTAATTGTGGTAGCACTAATCATCTTGCTAGTTTCTGCAATAAGAATAAGAACATTAATTCTTTGCCCTCTAAAACTGCAGTAAAGAGTGATTATGTGAGAACTAGACCACAGACTTTATGCAAACACTGTGGAAGTACTTGGCATTCTATTTACACTTGCAGAGATTATCATGCTATTTACTATAATTACTATGAACCCAAGCCAAATTTGAAATGGGTTAAAGTAAACTCTGCAAATGTAAACTCTGAAAAAGTTAGCTTAAACTCTGTTAATATGAATTCCGCTGCAAAAGCTAACAGAATTAAGAAAGCCAAAGGATCCAAGCAAGTCTGGATCCTTAAAACTAATAATCATTGATTGGTTGTGATTGCAGGGCACCAGGGTTAGTACCCTAGTTGTGGACAGTGGATGTTCAGGACACATGACAGGAAATAAAGCCCTGCTATCAGAGTTTGAGGAGAAGGCTGGCCCAGAAGTTTCCTATGGAGATGGCAACATAGGACATACACTGGGATATGGCAATATTAATCTTGGAAATGTCATCATCACAAATGTAGCTCTTGTTCCAGGACTCAAGCATGATTTGCTATCTGTGAGTCAAATCTGTGACAGAGGATATCATGTAGATTTTCAGCCTGAATATTGTCAAGTGATCAGTAAATCTACAGGGAAAGTTGCTCTAGTTGGAAACAGACACAATAACATCTATGAAATCAAATTGTCAACAAACACTGATGGCAAAGCAGTGTGTCTGTCTACAAGGATGTCCAGTGAAGAGAGTTGGAAATGGCATAAGAAACTCTCTCATTTGAATCTGAACAACATCAATGAGCTAATCAAGAATGATCTTGTAAGAGGTCTACCAAAGTCCTTGTTGAATGTAGAAGGACTGTGTGATTCTTGTCAAAAGGCCAAACAGAGAAAAACATCTTTCAAAAGTAAATCTGAGTCTTCAATTGCTGATCCTTATCATCTACTACATGTTGATCTTTTTGGTCCAGTGAATGTGATGTCTCTTGGAAAGAAGAAATATGCATTAGTCATTGTTGATGAATATACCAGGTTCACATGGGTATATTTTCTTGCAAAGAAGGATGAAACTTCATTAACACTGACAGAACATGTAACTCAACTTGAAAAAGGGTCAGAGCATCAAGTGAAGATAATCAGAAGTGACAATGGAACTGAGTTCAGGAATTCATCTATGGAAGAATTTTGCAAGAGTAAAGGGATAAAACAAGAGTTTTCTGCACCTGGTACTCCACAACAAAATGGTGTAGTGGAGAGGAAGAATAGAACCTTGATAGAAGCTGCCAGAACCATGCTAGATGAAGCAAAGTTGCCAACATATTTCTGGGCAGAAGCAGTTCAAACTGCTTGTTTTACTCAAAATGCAACACTGATCAACAAGCATGGTAAAACACCATATGAAATGGTGAAGAAGAAAAAGCCAAATCTAAAATATTTTCATATTTTTGGATGCAAGTGCTTTGTGTTGAAGACTCATCCTGAACAGTTGACCAAGTTTGACCTAAAGGCAGATGAAGGAATTTTTGTTGGCTATCCACTGTCAACAAAGGCATTCAGAGTTTATAATCTGAGAACTAGAGTGATCATGGAATCAATTCATGTGTCATTTGATGACAAGAAAATAACTGGACTTGAAGATGTAAATGAACATGATCAACTGCACTTTGAAAATGAAGATTTATTCTCTGAAAAAGTAAACTCTGATAAGACTGATGTGTCAAACTCTGTTGATCTAAACTCTGAACCTCTACTGGTAAATACTGAAGAAACTATTCAATCAGAAACAAGGGAAGAACCAGTTGAGGGGGAGCATGAAGAATCACAACAAAGTGAAAGTTCAAACACTGATAGTGACTCAAATGATAACTCTGAATCAAACACTGTTGATTCAAACTCTGATCATTCAAATTCTGAGCAGTCACATTCAGGGGGAGCATCTGAAAATGAGGAAAGACACCAGGAAAATCAGGAGAGCATGGATCAAGGGGGAGGATCACATGATGACAGAAGCAATCTGCCTTCTGCAAGAAAATGGACTAAATCTCACACACCTGATTTGATTATTGGTGATCCAGATGCAAAAGTAAGGACAAGAAGTGCAACAACTAATGAATGTCTTTTTCATGCATTCTTGTCACAATCTGAGCCAAAGAAAGTGGAAGAAGCTCTTAAAGATGCTGACTGGATAACAGCAATGCAAGAAGAGCTAAATGAATTTGAAAGAAATGAAGTGTGGACACTTGTACCAAGGCCCAAGAATAGATCCATTGTTGGTACTAAATGGGTTTTCAGGAATAAAACTGACAGGTTAAACAAGGCACTCTATGGACTTAAGCAAGCACCAAGGGCATGGTATGAAACCCTTGCCAAATTTCTACTAGAAAGTGGATTTCACAGAGGTACTATTGACAAAACTCTGTTTTATTTCCAATCTGGTAGTGACTTGCTCTTAGTTCAGATATATGTAGATGACATCATTTTTGGATCTACTAATGATAAACTCTGTATGAAGTTTGCAAAACTCATGCAGTCAAGATATCAAATGAGTATGATGGGAGAGCTTAGTTATTTTCTAGGCCTACAGGTGAAGCAAACAGATGATGGAATTTTTATAAATCAAGCAAAATATACCAGAAACCTTCTCAAGAAATTTGGTATGCTTGACTGTTCATCTGCAACAACTCCCATGGCAACTGCAACAAAATTGGACAAAGATGCAGGGTCATCAGTAGATATGACAGGTTACAGAGGAATGATTGGTTCTTTGCTCTATTTGACAGCTAGCAGACCTGATATCATGTATGCAACTTGCTTGTGTGCAAGGTTCCAGGCTGATCCAAGAGAACCACATTTAACAGCAGTAAAGAGAATATTCAAGTACCTGAAGGGCACTATAACTTTGGGGCTGTGGTATCCAAGGGAATCAGAGTTTAAACTTCTTGGTTACTCTGATGCAGACTTTGCTGGATGTAAGATAGACAGAAAAAGCACCAGTGGAAGTTGTCAATTTCTGGGTGACAGACTTGTTTCCTGGTATAGCAAGAAACAGAAGTCAATATCTACATCTACAGCTGAAGCAGAGTATATTGCTGCTGGTAGCTGCTGTGCACAGATTTTATGGATGAAGAATCAACTGCTGGATTATGGATTAAGGTATTCCAAGATACCTATTTACTGTGATAATCAAAGTGCTATTGCAATGACAGGTAATCCAGTGCAACATTCAATGACAAAGCACATCAGCATAAGGTATCATTTCATCAGAGAGCATGTAGAGGAAGGCAACATTGAGCTTCACTTTGTGTCTACAGAACAACAACTTGCAGATATCTTCACCAAGCCATTGAGTGAAGCTACATTTACAAGACTGGTCAATGAACTAGGAATGGTCTCTAGTTTTGACTAGAGATGTTGGTTAGACTCAAAAACTTATTTCTAAAATATGTTGCTCATGTTTCTGCAAATTGTTAAGTGCTATGTGAACCTTAGTATTAAACTCTGTTATACATGCTTATGTTTAAAACTTTTTAAACTCTGTCAGCATGTCTATCTGTTAAACACTGTTAACATGTTAGATACACTCAGTGAATTCAGAATTGATTATTGTCTGAATGAAACACCAATGAAGAAATATGTATGAAGCATGATTCACAGTAATTAAATCATGATTCTTTCTGAGTCACTGCTATCTAATCAGACATTGTGCAGAAAATTAACACAGCATGATACTGTTTCATATTTATAGCATCTCTTAGTTTATTCAGTCCTAAACTCTGAGTCTATGAATATTGTGTGCATGGCCACTCATAAATAATTTTGATTATTGATGAACTCTAAACTCTGATAAGTGACATTCTGTTTTCAAAGGTATGGTTCATGATGATTCCTTGTTTGTACTTGTGAAAATCATAAAACTTGAGATGTGTCAGTGATTAGTTTGGTGAGTTCAGACTCATGTTTACACCCTGTGAGAGTTTGAGCCAAATCAGTGATTGATACATTTTCTATCAATCAGTATTTATTGTTGTGTGATATTCATCAGGTAGTATGTTTCTCTAGAACTTGTATTAAACCATTTTGAAACTACAGGATATGTGTGTGCAAGAAAATGATAAAGGCAATAGGATTTACCATTCTTTCAAACACTGTTCGAAATTCTTTTGAACATTGTACAAACACTGTATAAACACTGTTCATAAATTCCATCCTTAGTAAACCCCTTTGAGCCTTATTAACTGCTCATTTTTCTTATACTCTGAAGTATTAAGAGCAGTTAAATTTTTTTTCTCAAACAGATGAGTGTTTCTCAAGAAAAGAAAAAGTTTACTCAGTATATATGCTAAATAAATAAATAAAAAAAAAATATATGAAAAAAAAAAGGAAAAAGAGCATATATACTGATCTTGTACAAATATATACTGTGACTGAACACTTTGTTCTCTTAAGATGCTCAGCTTGAAGTCACTCTTGAATAAAACATCTCTTTTCATCTGTTTGATCTTACTCCATTTAAACCCTGAATAAAGTCCTTTTGATTTGTGAATACATGTACTCAAAGTAGTGTAGAATTGGTGGACATTCAAGCATATGGTAGACTCTGTTATTTCTGATTGAATGTGAGTATAAACACATCACCTAAACACTTGTGTGCTTTGAGAGTTTGTGAGGTTATACAGTTCATGACTGTTATTCACTGAATGATGCTCTGATTTCTATCTCTTGATATTTTTGTCTTTAAAGACTGTGTGCTTACTTGGATAGTCATGGACATCAAAGGGAATGGAAGTTTTCAGATTTCTGTATAACAGTAACTACAGAGTTTAGCATTCATCAAACAATCAGTGTTTAATATGAGAGTTTGTGCATTCAGTGTTTATTAACTGTTTGTTATGGATTTTATGAAATATTAGATGCTCTAAAAATTGATTTCAGTAAACTCTGCTTCACACACACTCATATTCACAACTGTGCAATTTTTGAAAGGATTTTAGTGATAAAGTTGGAAAAATTGATAAACACTGTTGAGTTGTGTTAAGTACTCTGAGGTAAAGTTTTATTGAGATGAATTGATTATTTTGAAGTAATTGGGGTGGTTGACAACTGTTAATTAGTGTTAATGTGTCTAAGTGTCGTGATTATAGGAATAACAGCGGTAATTATTAAGTGATCCATTGGCTGTTTGACACGTGTCCCATGATTGTGTCCCACTCACACACTACTCTACAACAGTTGCGCGTTTTTACTAAATAAACGATTGAGTTTTAATTTTACTCTAATCGTCTTTAGTCTCTCACTCCATATCGATTCACATTCACCCACTCACAGTTACTTACATACTTATTCATTTTCACACTTCTCTTATTCTCTCCTTCACTTTTTGATAAACACTTACAGTGCATTCAAATCTTTTCTCTGCATATCTTCGTATCTTGTTACTAATGGCAACTAAAGCATTTGATGCAGCAGGGTTAGTTTTTCTCCCTAGTAACTATGCAGCACCATTGGATAATGAAAATGCTCCACAGGCGTTTCACTTGTTCCAAAACTTCTTGAACGATTCTGAGATAGGGACGGCTCTAACTGCACCACCAACATTATCTGCTTCACAGATTGCTACCTTCTGGACAAACTCTGAATATGATGATGGAGGAGAGGCTGGCACTCCAACAATCATTTTCACTCATGAAGAATCAGAGTATATCATTACTCCAACCACTGTCAGGGATGCTTTGGACTTTGAGACACACACTTCTTACAGTGTTGTTGGTCATGATAGATTGAGGACAATGTTGGAGCAAATTGGATGTGCAGGAAACTTGAACAAGATAGGGTCTTTGAGACGGCCAAGTTTGAGAAAGGAATGGAGTTTCTTCTTTGATTGTATAACAAGGGCTTTTGGAAAGAAGACAACAAACTGGGATGCACTGCCTCTGGATACTCTCCAAATTGGTCATGCTCTACTATATGGAGGTAACTTCGATTTTGGTAGACTAGTACTAATGAACTTGGGAGAGCGATTGTCTGAGTCTACTACTGTTTATTTTGCTCGTTTTTGTCAATTGCTATTTACTGCATGTGTGCCTAACATTCCAATTGATGAAGCTGATGTAATTCAGCCTTTTCAAGTTGCTAAGAGAATGTTCACTGATTTGACAAACAAAGATGTCACTAAACAGCAAATACCTGAGTTGTTTATGCCTTTAGCCTTACAAAACTATGTGAACCAACCACAAGACCCTCAATCACCACAACAAATGCCTGAACCACCAGAAACCATAAACTCTGAACCAACACCTCCAACACCCACAACTACTGCACCTACTACATCTCAACAACCACAACCAGAAACTTTAAACTCTCCACCAATAAACTCTCCACCCTCAAACACTGAACCATTAAACACTGAAGCTTTAAACACTGATACCTTACACTCTGAGCCAGCACCTACTGAACTAGCCAAAACCAAGCCAAAGAGAAAGAAACACACTGCCCAAAACACTAAACATTCAAAGGCTAAACAGACATTACCTGGAGCTGTTTATACTAGAAGAATAAAGCAACATGCAAACAGACCTTCACTTTCACCACCAAAAGAAAGCTCAAGTGAAGATGAAGAGGAGATTGTTGTGCCAATCAAGAAAAGGAGACTAATTCTTTCTGATTCAGATGCAGAGAATGTTGTTGAAGCTCCAGAGGTGGTTTCACAGCAAACACCTACTGTTGAGGATACAGTGAATGTTGAAGTACCTGCAAAAGTTGACATGCCTGCAGAGAATATTGTGGATGACAAAGTAGAAATACCTGTAGAGGTTGAAATGCCTGCAGAGGATAATGTTACTGTTGAAATACCTACAGAGGATAAAATGCCTGTAGAAGAGGATCAAAGAGATGGTTTGTCACCAATACATGATGTTCCTGAATCAATTCTTGATCCTGTCTCACCTATTGTTCATGCTGAAGCTCCTGGTGTAGCTGATGAGCCTGCAGTACATGTTCCTGAAGCTGTGGCATCACACACAGAGCTGGTATCTTCTCAAATTCAAGACAAAGATGATGAAGCTACTAAGGCAAACTCTGTTGCAGAGCCTGTGCAACATGAGGTGATTATTGAAAAGGTTGCAGAAGTTATTGCAGAAACTGTGGCTGACACTGCTCAGCACAGTGGTTCTTTCAAAGATGGTCAAGCTCAAGGTGCAAGTGATGAAGATAAATCTGACAGTGATGCAAACTCTGATACTTTTGTGAGTGCACCTGCACAGACAGATAGTAAACATACACCTTTTGCTCAGCCTTGTCCATCACATGCTGTTGAAGTAGAGCATCTTGCTAAATCTGCTGAAAATTGGTATAAACAAGATTGCATTTTTCCAAAAGGGAGAGCATCTGAGTTTGTTAAGCAAACTGCAAAGCAAATTTCAAATCCAGAAATCTTATCCTGTTTAAAGGCAACTGTGGTACAAGTCAAGACTCTGGAAGGAAATTTTGCTGACACTAAACACGAAATTGCTTCCTTGAAGACTGAGATTCAGTCAAGAGAGTTGAAGATGGAAAGAGAGTCCAAAATAAAAGCTGTTCAGCTGTCCAAAGCTCAAGACACTCTCTTTGCCAGGCTAGGAAAGGTTGAAGAAAATCAGACTGCTTTATCTGCTAAGGTGGATTCAATTGCAAACTCTTTAGAGCTCATTACATCAATACTAATTCCTGATGATGTCAAAAAGGGGGAGAGAGTGACTAAGTCTAAATGCAAAGTTTCTCAAACTCTGACTCAAAAGGATGATGCTGGAGATGGAGGGGCAAGTGATAAAAGCAAGGTTTTAAACTCTGAAAGGCAAACTCTGAGATCTGGCAAATCTTTTAAATCACAGTCTGTTGGAACAAACACTGAAACTCAAGGTACCTCAAAGACCAAGAGTTTGGAATTAACATCAAACCCAAAGACTGATGAGGAGTTAGCTGTTAAGCTTTTCATGGAAGAGAATGCAGAAGGAGTGACCATAGAAGATGCTAAAGCTGAAGAGAAGAGTTTACAAGAAAAGCATCTGAAAGCTTTAAAGTCTGAAAAAGGAAAGAAGAATGTGAAAGTTGCTAAAGCTGCAAAGCCTGTTCTTAAAGGTATTCAAATCAAAGAACCTGTTGGTACAGATCAAAGAATGCAAGTATTCAGAAAACCAACAGATGCAGAAGCCAAGCAAAAGCTGAAAAGTATAGTTACAACCTCTGTTGATACACATGTTGTACAGAAGAATGAAAACACAACCTCTGTTGCTGCACAAGTTGTGACCACACCATTATTGTCTTCTCAGTTGAAATCAACATTTAAAAGAGGTGCTCCTCATGATCCAAGACTAGAAGCTACAATTCCAATGGACTTTTCTGATGGTAGAGCTTTATCTGGTAAAGTTGGATACAACAAAGAAGGCATAGGCTCACACAGAGACAAAAGACAATATGTTGGTCCTAGAGATCCTTCTTCACTGTCTGTTCCAGGAGGTGGTGTCACTCAAGAGAGTTTAGACAAACTGGAATCAGTACAGCTTGTATATCAAAAGAGCCTAGAAAAGGATTTCTTGTTATATTTCATGGCTGATGGAACAGTATTTAAAGTCTCTGAAAAGGATATCGAATTAAAATATGCTGAAGAACTTGAATATGTTTTGTATATTTTCAGAGTGAGAAATCAAAGAGCTCAGTCAGTTGCAAATGTGCTTCAACAAAGAATGATTCAAAACCTTGCAAGAAGGCAAATGAAATTCAACAGCAAGTATGTTCCTAAATACAGAGATTGGAATGGCAATCTGATTGAAATGGAGAAGGGGACTACAAAGCTGAAAACAGATCTTGGAATTACTGTTCTGGATTTCAATGTAAAATCTGAAGAGGTGAAATACATCAGGCTGGGAAATGAGATGAGAAGAAACAAAATCTACGATCTTAGAGCTGCTATCTATCAAACTGATGAGAATGATCCTCAGTTGAGAGAAATCAAAGAAGCTATGCAGATAGAGCTTGAAAATGCTGAAAGAAGGTTGCTTATAGACTATCTCAGAACAGTGCCTGATCTTCAAGAGATTAGAGATTAAAGTCTGTAAGAATTTTCTTATTTCATGTAGAATTTGTTAAGTAATAGCTTAAACTCTGTTTGTATGTTAAACACTGTAAACTTTGTATTTGTTTTGACATCATCATTTACTGTAAAACTTGTACATTCTTGCTAATGGACAAGTTGGGGGAGATTGTTAGAAATGATTGATGAAAACAGTGTTTGGAAGCTAAAGTCAGAAAACAGAGTTTAGCTGGAAGCAGTCAGAGTTTGATTAAACACTGACTGGAAGCGCAAACAGAGTTTGTTAAACTCTGTAGCGGTATTGTCTGAAGAGTCAACAGTGTTTGAAGATTGATAAATATGGAAGCAATATCTTTGAAGATTGGAAAGCTGTCAAAGAGATTGAGTTGACTTGGAAGACTGAAGCAATCGTGATTGATATCAATTGTATAGCTTGATTTTAGGAGTATCAGTTACTGATTGTACGAAGCTGTATGTTCTATAAATACAGTTAGGTTAACCCTAGAAGGGTAGTCGAACATTGAGATATTCATCCATTGTAACCTAAGCAGCTCTCTGTGATATTTACATCACTGAGAGAGGAATTATTAATTCCAAACAGTTTTTAATTGTTAAACGGTGTGTTCTTGTTAAGTTACTCATACAGTATTTGATTGCTTATTGTGTATTCGACCTAACATAGTAAGGTAATGTTCTTAACTTCGTTTAATATATTCAGGAGAATGGAAAATTACGTTAATGTTAATTTCTTTTGGGGTGGAAGAATTATTAGACGGGGGGATGATATTCGATATTCAAAAGATCTAGGTGGTCAACGTTATGTTATGTTAGGAACGAAGTATGAAGAATTTAGGGGTATTGTTTTTGAGGTTATGGGCATAAATCCAAATCAATGGGAAGTAAAAATGAGTTATAAATACCCCCAAGTTGGCATAGGGAATGTGGCATCACATTTTTTAGTAGGGCAAATTACCTCGGATATGGACGTGGATAGGCTGTTAAGCATCCATCGTACGATGATGATGGGTTTAGGTGATGTTTCTGTGTTTTTGGAGGTCGAAAAGGTACAAGAGGATGACCTGTACAGTTACGGGCATAATATGCACCGTCAACCAACCCATTCAAGTTACCAAGAAGATACTGGGACTAGCAACCAATTTCCAGAATTTGGAACGGCCGGGTGGTCAGACTATTATTTTGGGGGAGGAGACGAATATCAGGGTCATGTCGGCGGTTCAAGTAGCTATGCAATCCAACAAAGCCAACAGCAACATGATTATCAATTGCAGGATTACTATACTCCTACAGATTACATTGAGCCGTCTCCCATACAGGGCATCCTCTTGCAGGTAGAGAGTTGGCCCTTGTACATGAGAATTCAGAATATGACAGGGCTAGTTCATGTAGTGAGGATTTAGACTACCTTAGCGGTGATGATGAGGGAGATGTATCGGAAGACGAGGACGAAGAGGAGGTGCCTAGGACGCCTGTGATTGAGACGGTGATCATTGAGGCGGGGAAGCACGTTCCCAGAGAACCTTGGTTTGAAACGGAGGCGTATACACCGATTGTGTTACACAACCGATATGCAAACTACAATGTTGTAGATCCTGAAAATGAAAATCTTTATGTCGGACAGATGTTCAGTGACAAAACTACGCTTGTCAATGCAGTGCGAAATATGCACATTAAGAGTAATCGGATGTACATCGTGGTGAGGAGCAATCACGATCAATTCATTGCAAAGTGCAACGTGAAGAATTGTCCGTGGAGAGTGAGAGCTGCGAAGAAAAAGTGTCACGGTTTCTTTCAAATCACAAAGTGCACAGAACACGTATGCTTATGTGATCATCCTACGCAGGACCACAAGAAGATTACTGCAAGATTGGTTGCAGATATTGTCAAACCGCATGTAAGTTTTTCATTTTCGAATTTATTATAAGCCATTTTTATCAAAACTGGAGTTATGACGTGTTTCCTTAAAATGTTTGCCAGGTTGTAGGCTCACCAAATCTCCCAATAAAGAATGTTTTGAGCCTGGTCACCAAAGAATTAAATCACAATGTGAAATACATGAAAGCATGAAGAGGGAAACAGTTGGCGGTTGAGGATGTATACGGCAAATGGAGCACAACATATGACATACTACCACAGTTCTTCATGGCCATTGCCCATTCCAACCCTGGGAGTGCGTTTGTGATTCAAGTAGTACCAGATGAGAAAGTAGCACATCAATCCATTTGCAAGCGTGTTTTCTTTTGCCTTAAAGAAGTCATGGACGGTTTGCAACATGCCCGGCCTTTACTTTCAATCGATGGTACATTTCTGAAGGGCAAACACAATGGGAAGTTACTCATTGCCATGGGTGTTGATTCCAACAATCATCAATACCCCGTATGTTATGCGTTGGTTGAGGAAGAGTCTGAGGATAACTGGGGTTGGTTTTTAAAACTGTTGCGTCAACATGTTTGCAAGGACAGGAAACGTGTTTGCATAATATCAGACCATGCCGCTGGAATTCTCACAGCAATATCGAATCCGGGCAACGGCTTTGCACCACCTTATGGGATTCATAGATGGTGTCTACACCATTACAGAAGTAACTTCTCTAGTAAGCATCCCGGGGGGGACTTGAGACGCTTGATGTGGTTAGCTAGAAGTACCCCGCATGTCAAAAAACACAATGTCTACATGAAAAGAATAAGGGAGATATCACCTGTTGCTTTACATTGGCTTGGTAACGTTTCTCCCGAACTGTGGACCATCAATCATGATCACGGCGATGCTCGTTACGGACAAACCACTACCAACATCATGGAAGGCTATAATGGAAGCATACGAATGTCTCGTTTCCTTCCTGTTATAGCAATGATGGAGTACATATTCTACAGAAATGTTAGAATTGTCAACACACAAAGGAACCAAGCCGTTGAAGCCCTACATGACGGCCAACAATTCTGTCAAAGGACGAATGACATGATAACAAGATATATGGAGAAGGCTAAAGCACATCATGTGACAACACATAGTCGTCAACTTGGCATTTTCACAGTCATCACTCAATGCTATCGGGTGAAAGGTTACACGAAGGGGGGAAACCAGCAGAATGTGGACATAAGTAAGAAAACTTGCACATGCGGAAAATGGAAATGTCACCATATGTCTTGTTCTCATGTAATGGTTGGTTGTTTAGTGGACAATATTGATTGGAAGCAGTGGGTTGGACCTTACCACTACTCGTCGAAATTGCATAAGTTATGGGAACCCCTGATATTTCCATTGCCAAGCACGGACTTGTGGAACTACGTTTTACCCGACGAGTGGCAACTGTTTGGAAAATTGATACCAAATCCGGCCTACAAGAAGGTGAAGAAAAAGAGTGGCACAAGGGGACAATCCGTAAGAATTCGAACTAAAATGGACCAATGAAGATCGGGGATAAAGTGTAGACGGTGTAAGCAAGAAGGGCATACAAAATGGAGCAGACTTTGTCCACAACGTCCCCCGGAGCCTTCTGGTTGATGAAATCAAGTCTTCAAGTGCATGCTGTCATTTTACTTCATGCGTGTAGTTTGTTTATCCTGATTTGATTTGGTGTTATCTGTTTTGTGTGATTTTATTTTTTCCAGGTACTTTGGCTCGTAATAGTTGTATTTGTGTGCTTCTTATCAATTTCATTTCAATTATGAAAACATGGCAGTTTTTTTTATGTAGAGGCATAGATGATCTTGTGTTTGAAACATAAAAAATGTCAACAATTATGAAATCATATGAATTGCACAAATTAACACACTTCCAATGATACAATTACAATAGTCTACTCCTCGTCGGACATGTCGCAGTCCGATTGATTTTCAGGACTTATGCTGCATTGATGAAATTGTCTAGCTTGTAGGATGTCTCCGTCCTCTGCACACATCCTCGCATCTTCTGCTAGGCTGTATCGTTGTACGCGCAAACGCATTCCATTCTCCTCCTCTCGTGTACGAAATAGTGCGGCTTCCAGTTGTCGAGGAGTGTTACGTGGCATGGATTTATCGCGCTGTTTTACTACTCGTAGCCCATTCGACTAACATTGTTCAACACAAATGTCAAGAGTTCGTGCACGTCATTCCCACTCCCACCGCATTGTTGTTACTGAAAGAGTTGAGTAACGATGATTAGGGTTCAAGGAGTAACCAAATTCATCTTCACACACTCAACTCCTACCCATAGCTCTAAAAATATCACCAGGAGTATAAGTCATTTTGTGTCGATGATAAATATTTTGGTTACATATTTATAGTGAAACGGACTATTGTTTCCCACTTGGATTATTATCCACCACTTGCATTATTTCAGCTACCACCGAGAAACCACATAAACAAATAATTTAAATTTGTATGCATTGCACCCACATCTTCTACTCACATAGTGAAGAATCTCGTGCATCTACAGTAATCTGCAACAAACACTGAAAAGTTCTGGAAAGATAAAAAAATGAGTGGTCACATCTTCTTATCTTCACTGTGTTATGATGTTACCATTGTTGTTTTAAGCTTCCCGTGAGTGCACAGCAAAAAAACAACAAGAACCTTGGCAGTCCTGAAAAATCACTGTAAAAAGATCACTGAAATTTCTTGTCGAATGGAAAACAAGGATGCTAGTCTGTAAAAAGCTGTGAGGTCCCGTCAACAGTAACATAATTACAACTATCTCGTGAATGCACAGGAAAAACAACACACGAATCTTTGCAGTAATATTGCAAAAGCACTATAATACTCTAAAACAAAGCTGAAAATTTATGTGAAATTCGAAAATTCGGCAAAGTCTGTATAAAGTAGTGTAGTCCCGTCAACAGTAAAATTTAATTCATTATTTACAGCTGTTGTTGTGTATTATTAACGAAGACATCTACAAATTTCTCTGTAAATAGGTTCTTCTTTGTTATTCATAATCACAAGTTACTGCTTTCTTCTCACATAACTTTTAATCCAGTTTTATTTTAAGGCACTTGCATCAAATGGATAGGAGGAAGGGGAAGGGAAAACTGTCAGAAACCAGTTTATATGATGACATGGACAAGAAGAAAGAAGCAGATCAAGAGAAGAAGAGGGTTGTGTGGCTCAAGCAATGTGAAGAATGTCACTTCATCAAAAAGATGAAAAATTTTAAGAGCAGGGAGGAGAGAAAGGGAAAAGACTGGGTCAAAACTAAGGAGGACCACCATGACTTCTACTTGTACAATAATGAAATTGCGAATGAGTTCTTTGATAGTGCAGCAAAGCTAAATAAAGATTTTAACGATGTGAAGATCTCGGGAGAGGAATGGAACGTTTTGATGCGTGAGCTGCGTGCTCAAACTCAACAAAAACGGGAGGACATGTTTGCAGCTGAGGAGGCGGAAATGGCAAAGTATGTTGAAGAATATGAAGCAAGGGGACATCAATTTCCTCCAGAAAATTGAGGAATGTAGCAAAGACAATTAGGCAGTTGGCCTAATTCAAATTTAATAACTTGTTGTTCATTTTATCTATGCTTTTCAATTTCTATGTTTGCATTTTAATTTAAGTGTGCTTCATCTCTTGTACTTTGTTTGTTTCATTTCAATAAAATTTGTATTTCGGAATTTGGAAATTTTTGTAAATTTCGGGCCTAAAAAAAACATAGTTACGCATGTTATGTATTAATTTTTTTGCGCTTATACCAAAGTAGAACTTTAATACGAAACAAAAAGAACGAAAGAAAAACATGTAAAAATATGTTTTTTATGGCCCTCAACATGACTCCACGAAGGAATGTTTAGGAATCGGATGTGGGCTTACCATGTTCGGATCAAAAAATAACATAGATAGACATAATAATTTTTGAAAATTTTCGTGTTGTACCAAAGTACGAAGTTAATTTTTTAATACGAATCAGAAAAAACGAAAAAACTTTATTCACAAGTACATTTTTCAAAATCATATAAAATGCCTACTAGAAACAACATTTTCTACTTACAAAAAAACGCCTAAGTGCTGGAATAAGGAGGAGAAAGAAGGCCAACAGAATTCGCTAGTGGAAGTGGCGTTTTCTGTTGAATTGGCGTTTTCTGTTGAATTGAAACTCAACAGAAAACGCCACTAGAAGTGGAGTTTTCTATTAACTTTTCTCAACTATACCAAAAATGAAAATTCTGAACAAAATGTACCATAAATGTAAACTCAGTTCAGAGCTATACCAGAAATGTAATGGAGCCAAAATAATGAACCTACAACACTTATTATTTTTGAACACTACTTTTCACTATTACAACCACTAACTTTACTCCTTTTTCATTAAATAAATAATATAATTAATATTACACCCACTACTTTATTCCACTATCTCAAATCTATTATTAAATATTGATAGGTCTCACAACTTTACCCACTTTTCAGTTAATTTAACACCTTTTTTATATCTTTTCTTAATCTCCGTACAAGTCAAACCAGCTCGGGCTTTTTGGGACGGAGGTAATACAATAAAGTGTTCTAGACAAATGTGCTTTTTGTTGATGGGAGGCAGACATCAGAAGTCAATGGTGATCATATTAGTAAATTGCCAAGCCAGTGAGAATCATTTGATCACACTTGAGGAATATACACACTACTACCTGTCAGAATCTTGTCTATGTTAGCCAGAAGAAATTAGATTAACAATGTCAAGAATAAAAAGTTGATTCAACACATCACACCAAACCAATTAAAACCCTGTGTCAAATTTGAAAATAAAAAGGAAAAATGTAAGCTCCAGGAAGATCGATGCAGAGAAAAACAAGAAGTAAATTAGACTATCAGCAGAAGAACATATCTCGACACTAGCTAGTTGAAGAACATGCAACATTAATTTGCAAAAATGTTATGGATGGAGAATCAAATAGGTCTTTGTAAAATCAATCATCCTATAGAATATAATTTGAATTTTGAATTTTTTTAAGAACCTTTGTGCTGATGTTTGCAGTGAGGTAATGCCTAATGACTTAACGGTGACTCTGCTAGTTAATTACAGTATTAATTATGTCACTAGCTTGCAGGCGGAAGGAAAAGTATAATAGAGGTTAAAGTCATCGACAAAGTCTACCTATAAATTTCCAGATGACTATTTTAGAGGACTAATCAACAATCAACAGGCTTTGCTGGAATAAAAAATTGAACTATGAAAACACCTAATTTTTTCTAATTTATGTCTTCTCATGAGTATTGGTATTGATGCCAATTTTCGTCATGGACGAGAGATCATAATAACGGCGGGTATTCACCGTTTATATGGTGGAGGTAATTTTAGACCGAGCTTGTGAGTTTATTCTAAGACAGAGTCTCTAGAATCTCGGGTCTTAGGATCGGATGTCTACGTATCTTTGTATTTATAAAGAATCAAGTCAACGTAGTTTTATTATACGTCCATTACCTTTATCGTGTAGAGTTCTAGTTATAACAATACTCCACCTAGTTAGTTGTAGTGAGATTCCTCGTTTAAAACACTTCTCATTATAGAATATATGTATAATGCTACTTTAGAATGTGTTTTGGAAGACACAAGTTTAAAATGTGTTTTGGAGACACCACTTTAGAATGTGTTTTGGAAGACACCACTTTAGAATGTGTTTCTACCTGCTAAAACCAAACTTTAGTTAGCGTTATCAATAAAAAAAATAAAAAAAATATGAAACGCTACACGATGTAGCGTTTTTGTATAAAATTTGAAAACGCTACACGCAACTTTGTTTTGGAGTGATATTTGTAACCAACTTTTCAGATTATGATATTTGTGACCATTTCCTTTCAAATTGTGATATTTTGATCCAACACCCTGAGATTCCTCGTTTAAAACACTTCTCATTATTGGGCCTATTTAATCAGATATCTCGTATCAACATTTGGTTTCTCTCTTCTGTCACTGATATGAATACTGGATACTATCAAGCAACTACCGAAGAATCAGAATCACACTATAGAAATAAAATAAAGATTTGAACTCCATAGAAATAGAACATGAATAAATTAAGATTGACATATAAATCGTTAATCACACTTTATCTAGTATTATAGAGAAGTGCTGCAGATGCAGAAACTGAAGAACCAGTATCGTCACTATAGCCTGAAGACTGAGTTTGGCTGCTCTGAGTAGTGGCCACATTATATTGTAAAGACCCAGAAGATAAGTTTAATGGTGTAGAAAAGGTTGGCACAGGCATCTTGGATGGGAGATTAGGCAATGGAGCATCAAGATTAAGAACATGTATCGCTTGCCTAATAGAAGGCCGAATGGTACTATCTGGGTGGGCACACCATAGTCCGACGATCATCAATCGTTTCATTTCCTGCTCGTCGTAATCCCCGGAGAGTTTTGGGTCTGCTACTTCAAGAATTTGTCCCACTCCATAAAGGTCCCAAACCCACTTTACCAATTCTCTCTGGTTTTCTTCAAGCTTGGGGTCAATAGGTTTTCGACCACATGCTATTTCCAATGCTACAACTCCGAAGCTGAAAACATCTGATTCCCTGCTAGCTTGGCCCGTGACAAAACATTCAGGGGCCATGTAGCCTCGTGTCCCAGCTATAATAGTTGTTTGTGCACCCTTGTCATGATCAACCAATCGTGCCAATCCGAAATCACCCAGCTTAGTGTTAAAATTTGAATCTAACATGACATTGCTTGATTTAATATCTCTATGCACCACACATTGCTCCCATTCTTCATGTAGATAAAGCAATACCGATGCCAGGCCTTGCGCAATTTTGTACCTTACTCTCCATGACAACAAGCTCTGCCCCTTAAAAAGATGAGAATCCAAGCTACCATTTTGCATGTACTCATAAACAAGTATAAGATTTCTTTGTTCATGGCACCAACCAATGAGCTGCACCAAATTTTTATGTCTCAAACGACTGATGATCTTCACTTCTGATGCGTACTCCTTTTTTCCTTGACTAGAATCTCCTGATATTCTCTTGACAGCAACATAACAATTCAATTCTTTCGAGAAACCTTTGTAAACTCCCCCGAATCCTCCTTCTCCAAGCTTTTCTTCTTGTGAAAAGTTATTTGTTGCCTGAGCAAGAGCATTATATGAAAACCTTTTCGGTCCAGTTCCTTTCTCAAATTCACCATCCATAGAATCATCCTCAACAAGAATGTCATCTCCGGTCTCCTCTCTCTTTTTCTTCCTCAAGATAATGTATATTCCCAAAAAAGAGGCACAAAGAAAAACAGATACCCCCACTGCCAATCCAGCCACTAGACCCGTCTTGTTATTCTTCGATGTAGAGGGGCTTGACCCTTCCACTCCAGGATCAGTTACATCTATATCGGACTCCAGACTCGAGTAAAATTGCCAAGAAGTGATTCTATGAATAGCTACTCGGGATCCAGCTGCAGCTGAAAAGCCAAAAGTGACCCACTCTGGCAAATAATCTCTTAAATCAACTACAAAGTGGAGACTTTGATTCATCGTATTAGTACCATTTGTACGGAAGATCACACTAAGATTTTTTGAACTAGAAACATAACTTATCCAAGCTTCGTTTGTCCACCCATTCACTATACTGGAGCTACTATTTAACCAAGATGCAGTTACCTCGGACTTTAAAGAGTTAATATCAACACCTACATGCTCAATATTACTACTTTGGGGGTCCCAACTGTTATTGAAAATATCAAACTCAACAGCAACAAATTTATTGTCCGGCTTGTCAAAAGGCTGATCATCGGCTATAAGCCCTAATCCTTCACCATTTGTTGCGTTTTCAGGGGCCTTGGAACCATTTGGAGCTAGAAAGAATGCGATCCCATCACCATAACTTGTCTTTCTTTGTGAATCAATCACAAAAGTAAAATGCGTAGTGAAGTCTGTAAGATTTTTCGAGGCCTTGTCCCAGAGAAACATAGGCTGGTTATATGTAGCTCGGCCTATGCTTCCATCAGTTGATTGACCTGTTATGCTTTTAGTAAGAAAGATGGCTTGGGATGCGGCTGAGGCATCTCGCTCAAGTGTTATATTATCATTCTGAATATTCGAACTGAAGCTTCCGAGGCTAAAATTTAATGTAGCACCGAAATGGATTGTACTTAGGAAAATCAGAGATCTTATGATATAGCAGGGGCTGCAAAACATGGCTTGGCTTGAAATGAAAATACCAACTTTGGTTTAAGTTCAAGTTGAAATGCGATGATCTAATGATTTTTTATTTGTATATGCAGCTTATATATTAAGCACTAAAGATGTCAATTTTTCCAACCTGCATAAGTTGAACATGTCAGGTGCTGACTTATACCATTCTTGTCTTTGAAAATGTCTTTTGTATGTGATGCCGTCTTTTGTATGTCTTTGGAGGAATTGTGGAGGATAAGTAAATGAGAAGAGATTGTGATCCACCATAAAAAAAAACATTCAGACATAGGTGTAGACAGTTAGAGAAAGAGAGTAATTAATTAGAACTATTTTGTGCTATATTCCACAAGCCATTTAAACCCGAAAAAGAGTATAATTCCATAAAAACCATTTGTCATAGTTTGATTCAGAAATTACATGGACTTAACGTAACACCCTGAGTAAACTTTGATTCAGAAATTACAGCAAGTTTTAGAAACATTATTATCTTTTAGTAACAAATCAGAACTTGTGTGGATGACTTTATTCATTACAATTTTCGAAATAAAGCCTCATTTTTCAAGGCTTTGGAACAAGACCGGCCTTGATCTTTTTTATGGTTGCAACATCAGTTTTAAAAGAGATAGCCAAGATATTATCGTCAATGCCAGTGGCGAACACAGTGCTTGGAATTGAGACAGTTCCTGCACTACAACTTCCGAATGCAGAAATTGCTAAAACTGGCTTCTGCGTATCAGCATTGAACTGGAAGTGAACAAGTCCTTTGGGAAAAACAAACAAGTCACCAGTTTGTAGGGTTTGAGTGTATAGCTTGTTAGCAGTGTCAATAAGGCCAACTTCTAGCGTGCCATCAAGAACGAAAAGCAGCTCGGATGCACGAGGGTGAGTGTGAGGAGGATTTGTAGTGCCTGCAGGGAACTGTAGAGCAGCATAAGAAACACTCTGACCATTTAGAGCTGGAAATTCGGCCATGCTTACTTTTAAAACCTTAAATGCTGGTGGTGTTGGTGCATCAACAAGTACCCTCAAGCCCGTGTAAGTAAAGAAGGTGCCATTAACTGAGGTTAGGTTTGATGGAACTACGAAGTCGGTGAGGATGTCTGGATCACCAGCCATTGTAATCTCAATAATGGAAAAAGAAGCTACCAACAATAGGAACCAGTTGAAATATGATCTTGGTGATGATCCCATGGTCAAAGTAGTCTCAACTAAGAGTGAACTTTGCGAAATTTGGGCTCCTTTTCTTGAGGTGTTGACAACAAACCCGCATGAGGCAAGTATTTATAGTATGGGGAAATTATGATCTTGATTCTTGTAATCTAGCTGTTGTTGCACATAAATTACCCTCATTGTGGACTACAATGTTTTTTCTTTGTTATTGATGTTGTTTTGCTAATAGTTGTGCTAAAACCTATGAGAATATTTGAAGATATAGTTTTTATTCCATTTGGTATTATCACATGTTAGATTAGTAATTCTTTGGTTATTTTTGTTTGCTTTAGGTTAGTTATTCAAGCATACAAATAACTGTCAAGACATTCCTTTACCCTGTTAATAACTTAAATTAATGTAGTATTAACATATCGACCCTTTAAATTGGTCCAAATGGACACAAATCCTCAAGAAGAATTTTCTTAACTTTTTGATTTGCATGTACACACCATTTTCTTAACTTTGTGATTTGCATGTAAGAATTTTCTTAACTTTGCGACAACTATAAAATGTTTATAAATTTTGAAAAAGAATCGGATTGTACAATGGACAAACATAAAGGGTAGGGAGGTAAGACTTCTTACTTTAAGGGTTCATGTTTCTAAATGAACACACTTAAAGAGACGAAGTGTTAATAACCCTTAATGTAGAACAGTTCTTGCTAGTAATCAACTTTGAAACAAAATTATATTGCTGAACTTTTCAGAGAAATCTATGTATGTTAGATGTAGCTTCCTCGAAAGAGCTAAGAGCCAAAGGCGTGATGTACCTTAACTAGCTGAAAAAATAAAAGAACCTCATTGTCTTAATTAGATTTCCCCCTAAGGCTCGACTATCAGGAACCATTTAAAGGTTTCTGACACGTGACAAAGCTAATGCTTCGTTTGGTTGGGAGAATAGAATGGAAGCTAATGCTTCGTTTGGTTGGGAGAATAGAATGGAATGGGAAATTGTGAACAAAATTTCTAGGGAATATATGGTGGCACGAGGGAAGAGCGAAAAAAAAAAATTGAGTGCCTTCATTGATTAATGTTGTTCTTCAACTGAGATTCATTTTGCTTTTATAGTATAATTTGCTCCTCATCTCTTATAATAACTTTTTTGTAACAAACAACGTAGAGAAAATGCCCAAAATAATGAAAAATCTGGTAGGAAAGACTTGTTATTCATTTAAATAAATTATAGAAATGCAACACATAGGTTCCGCAATGCATGATGAAAGAATTATTATTCAGTACAATAAGTCAGGTTGCAGTGATCACTTTTCAAGGCTTAGGGGCAAGACCAACTTAATTTTCTGGATTGTTGCGACATCAGTTTTGAACGAAGGAGCCAAGATGTCATCATCAATCCCAGTGGCGAAAACTGTGCTTGGAACTGAAACAGTTCCCGCACTACTACTTCCGAAAGCAGAAATTGCAAAACAGAGTTTTGTGCATTAGCATTGAACTGAAAGTGAACAAGCCCTTTAGGGAACACAAACAAGTTACCAGTTTGAAGGGTTTGACTTTTGAGTGTAAAGCTTGTTAGTCGTGTCAATCAAGCCTACTTCTAGTGTTCCATCAACAACGAAAAGAAGCTCTGATGCACGAGGGTGAGTGTGCGGAGGATTTGTGGTGCCCGGGGGAAACTGAAGAGCAGCATACGAAACACTTTGGCCATTGAGAGCTGGGAATTCAGCCATGCTTGCTTTAAAAATCTTAAAACCAGGTGGTGTTTGTCCACCAACCAGTACCCTCAAGCCAGTAAATGTAAAGAAGTTCCCATCGATTGTACTCATGTTTGCTGGGACTAAGAAGTCCGTAAGAATATCTGGATCACCTGCCATTGATATCTCGAAAACTGCAAAACAGGCTACTAGTAAGAAAAAAACACCGGCCACATGTGAACTTAATTGTCAGAGACTTGAAATTGTAGTTCTGCTCTGTACTGGATTTGGTATATTTATATTTGGTGCCTCTACTGGGGCCTGGCGGTAGTGACAAAATTGGCAGTCTGTCAAAACTCAAAACTGAAAGGCTATGGTTTTTGAAAACCTAAAACCTAGCAGAAACAATACTGAAACAAATTGCAGTGCATACATTTTGGCTCATGCATGCACTCTCGCAACAAAACAAAAAAATTAAATCTGATGCTGTAACTGCTAAAAAAGATA
Source organism: Kitagawia praeruptora (assembly GCA_037693485.1). Taxonomy (NCBI): domain Eukaryota; kingdom Viridiplantae; phylum Streptophyta; class Magnoliopsida; order Apiales; family Apiaceae; genus Kitagawia; species Kitagawia praeruptora. The sequence continues at coordinate 170,395,709 of CM075352.1, read as the reverse complement.
AATTAATAAACAATTTCGAATACTAGCCCTTGATACTTTCAACACTGCTGTTGTGTCCCCGATATATTATGTTATGTGTTCAGAAACATTGAAACTTGATAGATCACTTTCTTTCATAGCATTTCTTCCAATTCTCCTCTATTAGTTGTCTCCCTTTCCATACTAAAATCTGAATTTATCATTCAATAGTCATCTTCCCAAAACATATATCAGACTTTGTATGATTGATTCGAATCGCAGGTGCCTATACGGGTGAGTACCAAATCAGTCAATCAAGACCCTGCTGCTCGACCCTAATTTGACTAGTGAAATAACTTTAAACTTTTGGTTGAACACAGAACCAAGTGTAGCAATCAAGACCAAGTCTGCATGAACAATTGTGTAAGTCCTGTACTTGAGGAAAGAACACAGTACCTAAGATTTTTGAGAATGTTGTTGACAGTTATTTTGAGGACGGAGCACGATAATGGTTGACTTAGGCCACAGTCTTACTGCTGGGTTGGGCCGTTGGGGTAGTGAATGGCATGTAACGAGCATCATCCGTAGGCTGCAGAAAGGCTAGGTATAACGGGACTTAAATCGTTGATTAATGTAGAAGGTTAAAGGGAAAGTTACAATAATCTGAAGAAGAAATATAAGTTTGAAACTGCATTCATGTTAGGGTTTACATGACACTGCCTGTTATGATCTGTCAACGAATAGAGTTAAGAATCAATGATACAAGTGCAAAGACTTCCAGTATCGCAGACTCACAGGGGCTGGATTATCACAGAATGGTGTCTGCATGCATATTAATAAATCAATTTACTTGACTTAAATTTAAAGATGGTGGAAGAAATGTTTTACATAATGTGATAGTGATAATGTAACTGAATTTGCTCGGTTTTAATTCTGATACTATTTGCGGTTGTATATTCTTTTTTTCCTGTGAACTATTAATTTTCAAACTACAAAATGTTGCTGAAGTTCTTCCTTTCCTTTGGAGGATTAGGGAAGGCAATGTCCAACTCAAATTGTCACTGCAAGGTGCGTGTTTGTGACAATCCTCTCTGGAACTTCTTTACTTCACAGAACGAAAAACATGGTTAATGGCATAGTATGGTCCAAAAACATGTGGTCTTAACCTTCTTCTTGCTTCAAGTCCATTGTGTAAATTGAATTCTGGCCCTGTAAATCTGCCAGTGTGCCTCCTGAAGCACACAGACGAGGATGATGGTTTTGGTCTAGAAGGGATTCTTCTAAGACGGCAAGAAACGTAAAGATGACCCTTCTGTGCACTGTCATTCACTGCCAGAAATCATATAGGTACCATAAGAACAAGTGGATATTGTACGCTTTTGGTGCATCAAGCATTAAACTAACCCACCATAAAAATCTGTTGTATTTGGGAAGAGGGGTCTTCTTATTTTTAGCTTTTTCTGTTCATTTATTTATCTGGAGAGGGGGTTGGAGTAGTGTTGCATATAAGATGGTAAACTTTTCATGTAATTCAGTAACTGGTAGATGTAATCCCAAGAGATTAGAGGCTTAGAGCATACGTACTCTATTCTTCTCGTGATCATCTTTACAAAGCGCTCCTGTCTTGTACATTCAAATTAAGAATTGTTATCTGTTTTGAAGCATTCAAAAACTGTCATTTGTCTGCATGATCTGTACATATTTCACATTATATCCTTTCAAGTACTTATCATATTTATTTAGGGTAAAGAGTTTCTACCTGACTGTAGGAAACTTTTCTACAGTGTCGCCTTAAAATCACGATTTTGCTGCACATATGATATGCAAATTGATCGTTTGAGAGATGGAGAAAAATACAGTGAAGTCAGATTTCAAAAAAAAATTAATAATTGACGGGAAAAATCAAATTAAAAATGGAGGAAATTAGGTGGGATTGTGTGTGTGAGGGTGTATTCAATTTGTGTGTGGTGCCCCTAGCGGGGTCATTGGATTAGATTAATCTATGGCCCAGATTTAATTTAAGGCGACACTGTAGAAAAGTTTCTTACAGTATCATGTAGAAACTCTTTTTCCTTTATTTTAATAGAGTATTCACTACGACAAAATATTGCCCTAAAAAATGACAACCAAGTGATTCTTTTTTTTACCCAAAAATGGACACTATGGTTTTTTAAATAAGCCACATGTAACATTACTATTACTAATGCAAGATGGGTTTTTTATGAAACGGGCCACTGATCTCATTAAAAAGTATCAAGTAGCTCCCCAGTCTCCACGGGGACTCATTTAAACCACTAAACTAAGAAATATATCATTTGCCCCCTGCATTCACAAAAATAATACTCCCTCTGTCCCGGCCAGTAATTTACATTTGCGGACCAGTTTCCGGCACGGATTTTAAGGTGCATTTTAAGGATAGTTTTATAACTTATTTTTGATATTTTCTTTTTTTGTATAAAAATAGAACAATCCTATTTTTATACAAAAAAAGAAAATATCAAAAATAGTTTATAGAACTATCTTTAAAATACACCTTAAAATGCGTGTCAGATACGCAGTTTTTTATGTAAAGAAATGGATGGGACAGAGGGAGTACAATTTATGTGTGATATGAGTATTGATGTTTAAATATATCATACTGTGTGTGTAATGAGAACATTGTCTGATTAATGTATAGCATAAATTGTATTATTTTTGTGAATGCAGGGGGGCAAATGATATATTTCTTAGTTTTGTGGTTTAAATGAGTCCCCGTGGAGACTCGGGAGCTACTTGATACTTTTTAATGAGATCAGTGGCCCGTTTGATATAAAACCCGCAAGATACAATAAACTCAAGTACTATATTTAAGAAGATGAAATTGTGTTACAAACGCAAAAGCATGTGGCTATAGTTGGTGATCTTCTGCATCCCCGTCAAAGCGTTTTGCATCTCACATATCTTTTTCTTGATCAGCGTCACCGGCATTAATTTCACTATCGATATCAACAAGAGTCACTTGGTGCATTGCTGGAATGGCCTCCTTAAGTTTTACAGAGGTGATCCTCTTCTGGCCTAAAATTTCCACAGGGCTGTAAAACCTAAAGAAAGAAGTGGTGAGAATTTATTGTACTAACATGAACAACCAGAGGCTTAAGCAACGGTTTCTTGACCAGTAAGTGTTGAATACAGGATCTAGTGTTTCCGAAAAATTCAAAGACTATTTTCTTTCAAAACCTGAATTCCTTGACTAGGTTAGAGAGATGTTCACTTATTTATATTCATTCTCATAATAACAAATAAAGCTAAATGCTAATACATTCCAGCAAAGCTCAAAAGATTCTAAGTATTATAAAGTAAGCTTAGGAAGTCAAGAAAAGCATACCATCAACAGTCGCATTGAATAGAATTCTCAGCTGGACAACCAATGTGGATAGGTCTAGAAATGTGTACACCATGAAATTCCTCTTGAATACCTGATAGAAAAACAATAATAACAGTTGATGGGGAAACATAACCTTGTTATCGTTTATCATTAATTGTTATTGTGTTGCGTCAACAGTATTCAGAGCAGAAAACATTACATACTTGATCTTTAATAACGAGAAGGCCGAACCAGCTTTTTAATACTGCATCCTACCTTGGACAGGGCAAAAATGAATCAGTCATGCTTCTGTTGTTAACTTGAAACATTGAGGAGAAAAAAATAAGAACAAAAAAAATTGTAACAAGTAAACAAGAAAAAATGTCTTGGAAAATTGAAAACCTTATGAGAATAGGTAATTTTAAAGGAGACAATGAATGTCTTAGACCCTTATGCATTTTTCGGAATTGCTGGATCTAACAATGACATAAATGTCTTAGACCGGTCACCATTATTCGATGAAGTGCTAGAAGGTCGTGCCCCGGAAATAAATTATACGTTCAATGGTAACAATTATAATTTAAGGTACTATTTAGCTGATGGGATATATCCAGAATGAGCTACATTTGTCAAAACAATTCCACGTTCCACAAGGTAAGAAGAGAGAGTTATTTTTCAAATATCAAGAAGGTCAACGGTAAGATGTTGAACGAGCATTTGGTGTATTGCAGTCTCATTTTGCAATTGTACATGGACCTGCACAGTTCTGAGATAAAGAAGTGTTAAAAACCGTTTCACCCAAAACCTTAAGGTGTTAGAGGGAGGACTTATATGGATCTTATGTTATATTCTAACACCCCCCCCCCCTCACTCGAAGCCTATTTTTGGGTCAAAGAGTGGATCACGGGCGCCCATCTTTGGAGCATAACTTGTCTTCGTGTCCATATTAAATATTGAGAATATTGGGGGTCGCAAAGAGTCGAACCTGGGACCTCTGCGTGCCTGAGCTCTGATACCATGTTAAGTAACCAACTCATCTAAAACCTTAAGGTGTTGGGGAAGGCCCTTTCAAGGATCTTATACTCATATATATTTAACATTCCCCCTCACTCGCAAGCCCACTATGGGGTAAGAGTGGTCACTAGGAGCCCATTTTTGGAGCAATACCTTAGTGCCAAATTAAATTGAGAATATTCGGGGTGGTGGGGTTCGAACTTGAGACCTCCACAAACACCAGAGCTCTGATACCATGTTAGAAACCATTTCACCCAAAACCTTAAGGTGTTAGAGGGAGGCCTTATATGAATCTTATATTATATTCTAACAAGAAGATCTCGCTAGAATAATGAGAGCATGTATCATACTGCACAATATGATTATCGAGGATGAAAGAGACACATATGCTACTCTATTTGGTCTGCTACCATCTTACGATGACACAACAGATGGAATAAGCATCCAAATTTAGGCAAAGAGCCTTTTGTTCTGTGTATGAAAAGTATATCCAAAGAACTACCCAGATTCGTGATCGACAAAAGTATCGTCAACTACACGCTGACTTGGTGGAGCACATCGCACAATTTCACGATTCTCGTTAAATTATTTGAATTTTCCCTTTTTAATCATAATTATGTTGTTCTTGTAAGGTTTTTCCTTTTTCAATTTTATGTCATTTATTTGAGTTTATGAAAAAAAAATTATCTTTAAATTTATGTAAGTTAAATTAAATTGTACTCCCTCCGTCTCTAAATATGTTTCATGTTTCTTCCGGACACGTTTGCCAACGCACACTTTTGATCATTAATATCTTGAATTTCGTATTAGTATTAAATATAAAAACTTTACTGTATTAAAATACTCATAAATACGAATCCAACAAGATCACTCATGACTATATTTGATCTTATAGATTAGACATAAATTAGTAATTTGTCTCATGTTATGAACAATCCCGACATATGAAACGAGCAACATATAAAGAGACGGAGGGAGTATTTTATTAGTTTTAAATATTTACTAACCAAAATTATATAAATTAATTATATGTAAAAGTAAATGAACTTGTGGGACATAGAAAAATTAAATATTACTCCCTTTGTCCCAACCAATTGTTTATACTTTCCTTTTTGGGACGTCCCAACCAATTCTTTACGTTTCCTAAAATAGTAAGTTTTAACACTATTACACCCACTACTTCACTTATTTTAACAATACTTTACACTATTACACCCACTACTTCACTTATTTTAACAATAAAATCACTATTACACCCACTACTTCATTTATTTTAACAATAAAATCACTATTACACCCACTACTTCACTTATTTTAATCTTAATTCTTGGTCTCCGTGTTAAAAGCAAACGATAACAAATCGTTGGGACGGAGGGAGTAGAAAAGAAAGTGGTCATTCCCCGTGGACTGCCTTGGCCAACTATTAATGTTGCCCAACCTCGACTTGTTGTCATTTCTGTGGGGTCCAAAAACAGTACTATTCGGGCATACAAACCATATTACCGATGCGGTTGCTCTTAGATTGCAACTACATAGATGTCAGGACTTATGACTTTGGATAGTCTTTTCAGTTAAAATCTTGACTCATTCATTAACTAAATCTGAGAACAAAATGGAAAGGAATGGGAAATTGTGAACAAAATTTATAGGGGAATATATGGTGGCACGAGGGAAGAGCGGGAAACAAAATTGAGTGCCTTCATTGACTAATTTTTTTTCTTATCTGAGATTTATTTTGCGTTTATGGTTTAATTTTATCCACATCTCTTGTAAATTTCTTGTACCAAACAACGTAGAGATAGAGCCTAAAATTATAATGAAAAATCTTGGTAGCCAAGACTTGTTATTCATTTAAACAAAATTATAGAAATACAACAACATAGGTTCTACAATCCAAGTACATGATGAAAGAATTATTATTCAGTACAATAAGTCAGTAGGCTGTACTTTTCAAGGCTTAGGGGCAAGACCAGCCTTAATTTTCTGGATTGTTGCAACATCAGTTTTGAACGAAAGAGCCAAGATGTTATTAATAAGAGTAATGAAGATGATGAAGTTACCTGCATTGAAGCTTCAACAAACAATACTACAATTGTCAAGAAGTCTCAATACAAAGCTACTATTAGTCTTGCTTTAGTAGCTCAAATAAATAAGACTTTAGTCAACTGTTTGTGGACCTAAGTTTGACTTAGTTTGTTATTCTGTTGCTGAGTTGTCAGTTTGTATAAATACTGGACATCGGTGTATTTCTGTTGCTTAACTTTCATTTCAATAAAATACCTTACTTCTACATCTCTGTTATACAAACATGTAAGCATATTTTAGCTATTCTGTTATGGTATCAGAGCGCAGACATGGCTGAAACTCAACGATCTTTGCAATTTCTTCATTCATTTCATCTTCTTCGTTACTGCGTCGATTGATTCTCTGGTTTGTTTTCTCTGTTATTTTCTTATCGGTACATTTTATCCGATTAGAGCTTAGTTTTCATAGTTTTACTTCGTTGAAACCCTAGCTTTCCATACAATTTTTCGATTCAGTCATGTTACGAAACAACTTTGCTAATGTCGTTCAAGGACTAGGTTCTACGACTACTAATCCTCTTGTTAATTCATCAAATGCTAAAGACGATGATGCAATTCGTGTTGATGATACGATTCGTTTAGATCATCCAGTTAATGATGAATCTCAGTATAATCACAGTTTAGTCGATAATAATTCACATCCATTGTATTTGCACAACAATGATCATCCAGGACTTGTGTTAATTGCGAAGAAGTTGTTGAGGTCCAGACAATTATCGTCCATGGAGTCGATCTATGCAAATAGCTTTGAATGCTAGAAACAAATTTGTGATTGTCAATGGTAGCTTTGAGAAGCCTGATTCTAATTCTCCTTTGTATGCTCAATGGGAGAGAGTGAATGATATGATAATCACATGGATATTAAACACAGTGACAGATGATATAAGTGATGGTTTGAGCTATGTTACTATTGCTCAAGAAGTTTGGAATGAACTTAGTGAGAGGTTTTCAGGAACCAATGGTCACAGAATATATCAGATTCTTAAGGATATCCATGTTTTAGAACAAGGAAATAACTCAGTGGAAGTATATTTTCACAAGCTGAAAGGACTTTAGGATGAATATGATGTTTTAGAACCAACTGTTAATTGTGTTTGTGGAGCTCACAAGGTGCAGTTAGAGAGAGATCAGAAGAAGAAATTGTTGCAATTCTTGATGGGATTACATGAGAGTAATGCTACTGTGAGAGGACAAATGTTAATGATGAGTCCTCTTCCTACAGTTTCTCAGGCTTTTGCTTTTGTTCAAGACAAGGCTACAATAGTTTGGTTACAGGAGTTAATCCTTTTGTGAATTCATTGGTAAGTTCTTCTGATAATACCAATACTGCAAGTCAATTGAAGAGATTCATAAGGCCAAAGAATGTTCCAGTTACTTCTACTCAACAGAAGACAGGACTCAAGTGTTCTCACTACAATTTTAATGGACATACCAAGGAGAATTGCTACAAACTCATTGGTTATCCTCCCAACTGGAAAAAGAAAGATAAAATGCCTTCTCAGACTTTTAATTTCAGGAACTTTCCCAAAGTAAATCAAGTCAGTTCTGAGCCTGTTACTTAGCATTTTTCAGAGTCTAAATCTGGAGATCAAATAGAACAAATGCAGCAGCAAATCTCACAGTTGAACAAAATGATGAACATGTTTATTGGAATGAATCAGTCTTTTAAAAGCCCTGAAGATCATATGGCAGGTATGGTGATTTCTAGTTCCAACTCAGTTCTTGCTAATACCTGTGCAGACACTTGGCTCATAGACATAGGGGCAACAGATCATATGTGTTGTAAACCTAAGATTTTGACTGATATAACGGCTTTAGGTGATTCTGTTCATGTGGCTTTGCCTACTGGTGCTACCATTTTAGTTACTCATGTAGGATCTATCAAATTTAGTGATCAGTTTCACATCTCTAATGTCTTGTTAGTGCCTAGTTTTAGTTACAATTTGTTTTCAATACCTAAGTGGTCTGCAGACACAGGGGGCACGGTGACTTTTGATTCTGATAAATGTGTTTTTCGGTCACAGAATCCTCAGAGTGTTCTAGCTTTTAGTAAAATGCAGTCTGGGTTATATCATTTGGATATTTCTTCTCTCAAGTATACATCTATTCCCTCTACTATAAGTAATACTGTTCTTTCTCCTCAATTGTCTAATTTCACTTGGCACATGAGATTAGGTCATGCTTCAAGTCCAGTTCTTCATAAAATTTATTCTATTTCTGGTTTGGTTAATGATAAGGATAATAAGAATTGTCCAATTTGTCCTATATCAAAACAAACCAAACTTCCCTTTGTACTTAGTTCTTCCCATGCTTCGCATATTTCTGATCTAGTTCATATAGATTTATGGGGACCTTATTCACATGAAACTTATAATGGTTGTAAGTATTTCTTAACCATTGTAGATGATCATTCTAGGGCTATTTGGACTTTCTTACTTCCAACCAAACAGCATGTCTTTTATCAGCTTACTTGTTTTACTGCTTATGTCAATAATCATTTTCATATCACTGTTAAGAGTTTTCGAAGTGATAATGGTACAGAGTTTTTTAATAACTCTTTACTAGCTTTTTTTCTGGACAATGGAATTTCTCATCAGTCTTCTTGTGTCAATACCCCTGCACAAAATGGTAGGGTAGAGAGGAAACACAGGCAGTTGTTGTCTATAGCTAGATCACTTCGTTTTCAATCTGGATTGCCTATTAAATACTGGGGGGTGTTTTAACTGCTACTTATTTGATAAATAGACTGCCTACTCCTGTTTTATAGTACAAAACTCTTTATGAGTGTCTCTATAAAACCATTCTAGATTATAATTTTCTTCGAGTGTTTGGTTGTTTGTGCTATGCTTCCATTCATGGTCCAGATAAATTTGGTCCTCGAGCTGTTAGATGTGTATTCTTAGGGTATCCACATGGGCAAAAGGGGTATAAATTGCTAAATCTGGATACAAAACAACAGTTTGTTTCCAGACATGTGGTTTTCCATGAATCTGTTTTCCCTTTTCTGAATATATAATACTCATACAGCCACTTCATGTGATCCCCATTTTCTTCATCAATGGACAACAAATTTTAATGATCATTTTTCACCTGTTGATCAAAATCCTCATTCTGTTGAACAACCACCTGTTATCACATCTAACACTCCTTCAGAATTAGTACCTTCTCCTGGTTTTCATCAATCTACAGATATTGGTTTTACTTCATCTACTGATACAGTTTCTCAACAACCTCAGTCTTCACATGACCATTTTATGGATAATCTTCCACCAGACTCAGATGCTTTGATTAATATTGATTCTGTGGATTCTCATCCTCAATTGAGACAATCCACTAGAACTAGACAGAGGCCACAATGGTGGTCTTCTTACAAAGTTACTGATAAAGGTTGTCCTTCTACTAATTCAGTTGTCAAATATCCTTTACATCAGTTTTTCTCCACTCAATCTTACACACATAGTCATGCTGCTTTCTTGACTAAAATAATCAAACACAAAGAACCTAGAAATTTTTCTCAAGAAGTCTTGGATCCTAATTGGATAGATGCAATGAACAAGGAACTGGATGCCTTGGAAGCTAATAAAACCTGGATTTTAGTTCCTTTACCTGAAGGGAAGAAAACCATAGCTTGTAGATGGGTTTACAAGATAAAATACCATGCTAATGGAGAAATAGAAAGGTATAAAGCCCGTTTGGTTGCTAAGGGATACAACAATAAATTGGGGTAGATTTTCATGATATCTTTTCTCCAGTAGCTAAGGGTGTCACAGTCAAAACAATTTTTGCCATAGCAGCTTCTAAAAACTGGACTGTTTTTCAACTAGACATCAACAATGCTTTTTTGCATGGAGATTTAGATGAAGAGGTTTATATGGATATACCTCCTGGTTATAAATTGCCTCCTAATTCATCTAATTTGGTTTGCAAACTGATTAAGTCTTTATATGGACTTAGACAAGCCTCAAGATAGTGGAATGCTAAATTAGCAGCTTTTTTGTTGGATTTTGGCTTTACTCAATCCTTAGCAGATTATTCCATGTTCACATACAAGAAGGATTCTTTGTTTACTGTTGCAGTCATATATGCTGATGATATTTTGTTGACTGGAGATAATATTCTTATGATCAATGAGCTTAAGGCTGCTTTACATGATGAGTTTAAGATTAAGGATTTGGGAGAAGCAAAATATTATTTGGGTTTGGAGGTTGCTCGAAATGAGACTGGTATTTTTCTAAGTCAAAAGAAATTTATCCTAGACATGCTAGATTCTGCTGATATGATTTCTGCTAAACCTCTTTCTATTCCTTTAGATCAGAACATTAAACTCTATGATTCTGACAAATCAGGTCATGTTCTTGATAATCCTTCCTTCTATATAAGTTTGGTTGGGAAACTTTTATATTTCACCTTTACCAGGCCTGACATCAGTTTCTCTGTTCATCTTTTGAGCCAATTCATGCATAATCCCCGGGCTAAGAATTTATCTGCAGTTTTGAGAGTTCTCAGATATTTGAAATGCACTCTGGGCCTTGGTTTGGTTTTTCCAGCATCTAATGATTTGTTTTTACGAGGGTTCTGTGATAGTGATTGGGGAGGTTGCACTTTTACTGGTCGTTCTGTCACTGGTTATTGTTTGCAGTTAGGCCCAGCCTTGATTTCTTGGCAAGATAAAAAGCAGACTGTTACTTCTATGAGTTCTGCTGAGGCTGAATACAGAGCCTTAGCTACTATCATACAGAGATTATGTGGCTTAAATTTCTTCTTGCAGATTTATTAGTTAAGTGTGCTAAACCTATTCCTGTTTTTTGTGATAACCAGGCAGCCATTGATATTGCCTCTAATCTTGTTCAACATGCTCGTACTAAACACATTGAACTTGACTGTCATTTTGTTCGAGAGAAGGTGAATACTGGAGTCATTTTGCCTATTAAAATTTCCACATAGTTTCAGTTAAGAGATATCTTCACAAAGGCTCTTGGGGGTCGTTCACATTGGTTTCTTTGCTCCAAGTTGGGTCTTCACAATCCTTGTGTGTCTCCAACTTGTGGGGGCGTAATAAGAGTAATGAAGATGATGAATTTACCTGCATTGAAGCTTCAGCAAACAATACTACAATTGTCAAGAAGTCTCAATACAAAGCTACTATTAGTCTTGCTTTAGTAGCTCAAATAAATAAGACTTTAGTCAACTGTTTGTGGACCTAAGTTTGACTTAGTTTGTTATTCTGTTGCTGAGTTGTCAGTTTGTATAAATACTGGACATCGGTGTATTTCTGTTGCTTAACTTTCATTTCAATAAAATACCTTACTTCTACATCTCTGTTATACAAACATGTAAATATATTTTAGCTATTCTGTTAGTTATCATCAATCCCAGTGGTGAAAACTGTGCTTGGAACTAAAACAATTCCTGCACTACTACTTCCGAACGCAGAAATTACCAAAACAGGATTTTGTGCATCAGCATTGAACTAAAAGTGAAATAGCCCTTTAGGGAACACAAACAAGTCACCAGTTTGAAGGGTTTGAGTGTAAAGCTTGTTAGTCGTATAAATCAAGCCTACTTATAGTGTTCCATCAACACGAAAAGAAGCTCTGATGCACGAGGGTGAGTGTGGGGAGGATTTGTGGTGCCTGCGGGAAACTGAAGAGCAGCACACGAAACACTTTGGCCATTGAGAGATGGGAATTCAGCCATGCTTGCTTTAAAAATCTTAAAACCAGGTGGTGTTTGTCCACCAACCAGTACCGTCAAGCCAGTAAACGTAAAGAAGTTCCCATCGATTGTACTCATGTTTTCTGGAACTACGAAGTCCGTAAGGATGTCTGGATCACCTGCCATTGCTATCTCGATAACTGTAAAACAGGCTACTAGTAAGAAAAAAAGGTTCAATATTGATTTTGGTGATGCCATTGTATAATGGTAAGTTCTTAGTTACTGTTTTTCTGGATTTTGGACTCGATGTTGAATATAAAGAACCTAAGTGTTGCAGTATATATAGAAACTAAAAGGATGGTGTTTGGACTCTACAAAGCTTGGAAATGAATACAGCTATGGCAAAATTGTGTGGACTAGGACTGCAATGTATTTTTATATTTTTCTGTTACTGTTTCGATCGAATATGTTCTTTTTAATCAGAACATAACCAAAATACAAAAGGAAAACGACCACTTTAGTCGATCAATAGTATTCGGTTAGAATGTGCATAACATCATTAAGTAAAACCAAATATTTAAGCATGAAATTTACCTTGAAATTATGCTCAGTATGCTGAGTTTACGAAAAATGCTACGAATAAACCTTTTGTTGAGAAATGATGCAGGAATTGTTAGTTTGTGCCTTGATAAAGTACAAATAATGTTGTTTTATCTTTGAAATTAGGAGTTTATGTAATTGTAAATGACGAACATTTAAATATTAACAATTGGCGGTTTATCCTCATCCACCAATCTAGGAATGCATTAGGAAAGTTGGCAGCATTTTGCCTTCTCAACTTTTTTTAAAAAATATATATATTTTGCTTTAAATTTGGAGATAATGACCTAAATACCTCAAAACCAGCCTCCCATGTACCAAAATACCCGTTTCTGGAAACTTGGCCCTATCTACCCGTGGGATACGTCATTTGGAGTAGCATATCCCAGAACTCTCACTCCCTCTCTAGCACTCTCTCTCACCGGTGACTTGTAGATTCGAATTTGGGTGTTTCAAAACAAGCATTAGAAATGATAAATTGATGATATAGGGTTGTAAAGGGTGAGAAGGAGAATCGATTGGTGTATAAAACTGGATGGGAAAATACCGGGAGGCTGATGAACGAAACTCGTCGGAGTAACGAGGAACGAAGCTCGTCGGAAAATGGATGTGTAAAATCTGACATTAGGAATGGATAAAAGTTTGTATAGGTTTGTAGAGAATCGAATGACGATTCTAATGGTGTATGGTAGACGATGGGAAAGTTGGGGATTTAGATGAATGGATACTTTGAAAATTGTTATCGGAATCGCCTATAATCGCCATCGGAGTCGCCATTCTGGAGCTCTGAAGATGATAAGACACGCATCTTGGAGATGCGCACCGTGTGATACGTTGCTACTAGACGCGTAACATCACCAAGTCACGGAATTGCCACTAGCGTGTCTCCAGAATACGTTACTCTCACTGACGTGTTTCAAGAAACGACACTGATAATGACGCATCTCGTGGGTATTTAGGGCCGCCCGAACTGGGCGTGGGTATTTTCTCCTCTTTAATTTGTGGGCAGATTGGGCCTTGTAATAACCCTAAACTTTAGAAAGGCTACAGTGCCCAAATGAATAGTAAATTTGAGGAATTAGGAAAATGATATGTAGGTACCCTATAATAGAAACAGAAAATGAATAAATGTAAACCATATTAGTGATATACTGTGGAAATAAGTGACTCGAAATGACGATGGATTTCAGAAATTCTTGAATTTAGGTTTTTGAGGATTTTGAGTTCGAACGAGCTTCTATTTATTGGATATTGAGGAGCATAGAAATATTAAAAGATTTATATATTGAGGAAATAGTGAATTTGGATTAAACCAGGGGATTATTAAGTTAAGAGAATACCAATGGAAATTTGGATTGTTAAATGATTTTAGAACCACAGAGATAATGAGTTTTATTCGAAACAAATCGTAATTAGATGAATATGGAGATTAAGTAACCAAGATTAGTAGAATAACAAGGATTTGTATCACATTATTATTTACCAATAGTATTAGTATATTACTTAAGAAAAACCAAGGAAATGAGATTATTAGCTCATCCAATGACATCATGAATGATATCACTTTCCACTAATACTTGATTAAGGGTAGATTAGTCTTTTAACAAGGGAAATATCTACAAAACTCTAGAATAAGCAAGATTAAGACAAGATAAGATCAACCAACCAAGAAAAAATCTCTTCCCCTCTCCATTTCATCCAATTCGGCACCAAACAAGAAAAAGAAGAAAAGAAAAACAAAAACCCTAGCTAGCATCCATATTAAATCAAAAGAAAAATCATGGAACTTCTTGGAGGGTATATTAAGACATTCCTAAAGTTTCATAGCCATCCAACATCATTTGCATAGGTAATAAAATCTCCAAAGTTGCTTGATGAATAGTGATGAATAGTAACTTTTAAGAACTAACATTGTTTTTATGGTTTCTTTAGTTGATTCAAGCTAGTATAAGGTTGATTAAGCATATTCCAAGGCTTACTAAGTGTTGTTAAGGCTTCAAGAAAGGTATAATCTCTTCACCCCTCTTGAATTTATGATGAATATTGGTGGTATTAGTGGTTAAGTGGTTATAAGTGATGAAATCATGATTATAAATGTGTTTAAAAGTGTTTTTATTGTATATGGAAGGAGTATGTGCTTGTAACCATGGTTGGTAAGATGACCACATGGTGTAGGTGATTGTGTATAAGGTGGATGATTGATTTGGAGGAGTTGGATTTTGGAAAGTATGAAAATATAGCCGTTATAATGCCCGATTTTCGTTAAACCAAATAGATGCCCTGTTTTGGACACCAATTCCCGTACGGTAGCACTCTGTCTAGGGTGCCATTCGACCATAAAAAGATAGAGCTTGTGTCATAGATCGTTTTGATATAAAGTACGTTAAAATCTGATGAACGGTTTAGGAGAAAATTCAGTTTTAGTGAAAGACGTTCGAAAACCGAGAAATCGAAATTGTGTTAACTTTGAGGCTATAATTACCATACCTATACATTTTTAAATGTTATGAAATTTTGGGATATTGTATTAGGGTGGTCAGAGAACTAGTTCCAGTTGACCTTACATTAAAATTCGAAATCTATAATTTATAAGAATTTTTACAGTCGAGTGCGGTTATTAAGAGAAATGGTGGAATACACTAAAACATTGATCGAGTTTAAAAAGGGTTAAGTTCTTGGAACTTTTGGGTGCGTAAAAGATATGTCAAACATATATTATGTGTCAAGGGTATTATTGTATAAAGATTAAGTGATTAAGTGGATATATATATACTAATGGTGATCCTTTCGTTTCTATAGAGACGGGAGACGAACTCAGGATCATACCTCCAGGACACCGAGATCGAGGCATGATTTCTTCTATCCTTACTTTGGAAAACTACTTATCTTCACAGAAAAATGATTTCATGGAATATTTATATGCTATTCTATGGTTGTTATATTGCTAATAATTTATTTCCTGAATTTCTGGGAATTAAAGAGAGATGGATATGGATTATGGATATATGGATATGATTACGAATAAAGTGAACATGCCTTATGATGAAGAGAATATGAAAGAATGGTATCAGTTCTTATCTAGAGTTATATGAAAGAATGGTATCAGTTGTTATCTAGAGTTATATAAAAGAATGGTATCAGTTGTTATCTAGGGTTATATGATTTATAATATTATGTTAAAGATATTCTTTTTAAATATTGAGATTTAATAAGTATTAATTGATTATTATCTACTATTTTTAAAAGTAGATGGAATATTTATATATATATATATATATATAAGAGTACTAGATTTCACTAAATACAGAGAAGATGTCTGAGTCATAAACAATGTATTATGACATATGTTATAAGTGATGGTATATGTGAACGAAAGAGAAGATGTGAAAAGAATTGTGAATGGAAAGGTGAATGCGAAATGGTAGTATATATATATATATATATATATATATATATATATATATAATGTTTTGACAAAAAGGGGGATTGCAACATAAAGCGTAAGAGGCTGTGTGCGGCACAGTCCAGCACTCAATGTTATTTCGGCCCAAGAGTTGCCGAAGGGGGATGTAGCAGAAGAGCCTTCCTCCAGGGGGATGTAGCAGAAGAGCCTTCCTCCAGGGATGATTATCATTCCTTCTACCGGTAGTAAACAGAGAGCAGATACAATTAGGCGACTGATCATCGTCCTAATGTATCTGGCGCTAGCAGATATCCCCAAAACTTGAAAGAAAGAATTGAAAAATGATTTTCAGACTTCTATACTGAAAACAGAAAAATGATACGAAATGTTGGATTATTGATACTGATGAAGAGAAACTGATACTATATGATGTTAGAAGAGAAATTGATGTTATAATTCTGTATACTTCTTTTTGTACAAAGAAAATTGGAAAGTATATATATATATTGAATGAAAATAAAATTTCTTCTATAATAACTGAAATTGATTGTGTCTAATATATATACATATATATAATGGTTTATTTTCCTTTGATGCTAGTTGATAGAATTTATCTTGCTGGGCTATTTTAGCTCATTCTTGCTACTTATATATATATAACAGCTAGGTATGCCAATACTCCGCCGTACACCCCGCAAGAGGGTAAGGGAAAGGCGACCTTTTGAGAGCACGCTGGCACCGATTCCTGAGGTAGCGTAGAGGCAGACGGGTCCTGGTAGCCTTATGTATAATTAAGTGTGTAAGCATGTAATAAACTTTTAATTGTTGAAATGCTTCATGTTGAAATGCTTCATGTCGAAATATTATTCAACAATGTAATTAAGTATGATCCTGGTTTGTAATAACTCCTTTAAACTCTAAACTCTTAATATTGTGGTTGTTGTTCTCTGAGCATATGACTGGTGTGTGTGTTAATATTTAAGGGTGGTGTCTGTTGTGTGAGTTTTATTATGCACTTATTTTCCAGCTGCCAAGAGTAGAGTATTAATAAATGGAAATTGGTCCGTGATGACATGGATTCCCTGACCCCGGATCTAGGGGCGTCACAGGCCTTCTCCCTTCAATTTGTTCCCTTTACAATTTATCAGACATTTTTTTGATTTGATTATTTAAAATAAATAAATTAAATGTTACGCACACATATTTCCATCGAGATTTTCTACCGGAACTTTAATCCACCACTTAAAATACTCCGTTAAACTCAATCCCTATCTGTTCAGAATGATTTTATTATCACTTAACTACTCCCTTCGTTCCATTCATTTCTTTACATAAAAAACTGCGTATCTGACACGCATTTTAAGGTGCATTTTAAAGATAGTTATATAACTTATTTTTGATATTTTCTTTTTTTGTATAAAAATAGAACAATCCTATTTTTATATAAAAAAAGAAAATATCAAAAATAATACAAAAAAAGAAATATCAAAAATGTATTATAGAACTATCCTTAAAATGCACCTTAAAATCCGTGTCGGAAATTGGTCCGCAAATGTAAACTATTACATAAAACAGAGGGGAGTATTTTTTTAATTAATGTACTAAAACGTGACCTGCATTGAGTTCGACTTTGAAATTTACTTGGGGTAGCTTCTTAGCTAGGTTTTCAATATATGTTTATATGTTGCTAATTTCACAAACGTTTAATTTGTAGTACCAATAACTAGTTACTCCCTCCGTCCCAGTGAATTATATACATTGGGGGACGGGGGCGTGACACGCATTTTAAGGCTCCTAACTACTATAGTTACATAACTTATTTTTACAATTTTCCTTTTTTGTATAAAAATAGAACAATCCTACTTTTATACAAAAAAAGAAAATTTCAAAAATAAGTTATGGAACTATACTAGTTATGCACCTTAAAATGCGTGTCAGACACTTTAAAAAAAGCGTATAGAAATGAGTGGGACAGAGGGAGTACGATGAAATGAACATACTATGCTCATATAATTCACTTTCATATACAAATTTCACAAAAACAAGCTGCCTCTTTCTCCCTCCTCCTAAAAAACCCTACCTACTAATATGTCAGTCAATGGATCGGATCTCCGACCCGACCCGATCCAATCCGTAGCTAAATTAGCGGATATGGATCCGTCCTAAAAAAATCTGATCCGTTAATGATCCAATCCGATAAGGGTCTGATCCGATAAGGAGCGGATATGGATTTTGTATGATCCGATCCGATAACAATTCGATTCGAATATATTATATTTATTACATATTTTATATATGAGTTTCATGTGCCTGAGGATGACCTCAGGTACAACCCTGAGGTTAAAACAATTACAATATAAATGTAAGGGTATTTATGTAAAATCATTGTAAAAAAAATTATATTTACAAAAATGCCCCTGTGGGACCCCTTACTTTATAGTACAAATATGTTATAACCTTAGGAGAGTTCCCTAAGGACAACCTCAGGTCCATTTTTCTCTTTATATATTTATGTAGTATATAATATATATTAAATAAATATATATAACATATTTAATATATAAAATTCTATAAAAATAAATTATTTTGGAATATAAATTTGGATTTGTCAATGTATATGTCATAATTAATTTGTAATTTCGTCAAAAAAATTAATATACTAGAGTATTTTTTAAATTAAAAAATTAAAAAATTATATTTTTAAAATTTATTAAACAGATCGGAGGTCCAATTCGATAACCCGAAATCCGAACGGATCGAATATGGAATGGCCTAAAAAATATCCAACTCCTGATACGATCCGATCCAAATCCGAAAAATCTTAACAGATTCGGATATGAATTTAGAATAATCCAATCTGAATCCAACCCGTTGACTGGCCTAACTACTTATTGTCAATTTAAGGTATCATAAGCCACTTGCCCATTTGGTTGATCATAAACTCCACTTTTATCGTTTTTCTTTAATTTATTCTTATTCAATAAATCTCTGTCTTCATTAAGAATTTTTCTACCTAATTTTTTAATTGAGAAAACTGGGCCTGAGGTTGTCCTCAGGGTTTTCTCCTGAGGTTAAAAGATTTATTACTATAAAACAAGTGTCCCCGCAGGGGCAATATTGTAAATATAATTTTTTTAACAGTAATTTACATATATGTCCTTAAATGTATATAGAAAATCTTTCAACCTCAGGAAAGAATCCTGAGGATAACCTCAGGCACATCAACCCCTTTTTTAATTTTGTACACTCATATTTTTGTTTGTTTTCTCTCATCGTGAGAATTTATTTTAGAGTAAAATTCAGGATGGTGGCCAAGTTTTACCCCAATTTTCAAAATGTTGGCCGTGTTATCAGATTTTCAAAAGGATGGCTGATGTTTTCCTCCGCATTTCAAAACAGTGGCCAGTCTTTCAATTTCTCAAATTAGTGGCCAACATTTCACTCCGCGTTTTATAAAAGTGGCTATTTTAGTCTACTATTGGCCACTTTTTTGAAAGGCGGAATGAAAGATTGGCAACTAATTTGAGAAATTGAAAGACTGACCACTGTTTTGAAAGACAAAGTGAAAGGTTGGCCACTAATTTAAGAAACTGAAAGACCGGCCAACATTTTGAAAATTGGGGTAAAACTTGGCCACCATCCTGAATTTTACTCTTTATTTTATTTTCATGTATAGGATCTACGGGATTTTCGCAATTTTAGTTTGATGAATTACATGAATTTGCAATTACGGTTATTTTTCAAATACCTCATGATGAATCATATTGACATGTTTTTCATGTACAATGGATCATTAGATTGTCCATTGTATATTTAATGGGAAATATTTCACAATGAAAGATCTATTCAACTATCATAATTTTGATAAAAATGTGAATTTGATCTATTTTAGTATGTTCATTGAAATTTAATTATTTTTATAGATGTATAACTTTTTATTAGTGAATTATTCGACTTTTAAAAAATTCACTTTCATCGAGCATCATCACAACAGTTGGTAATCCATGAGCCATTACCTAAAGCATAAAGACCATGTTTGTTTGGAGGAATTATAATACCGGGATAATAATCCTAATATAATAATCCCATCATTTATAAATGATTTAAATTATTCTATTTCATGTTTGTTTTGAAGCATTAAGTCTAAGATTGAACTATAATCCTTTAAAAAAATTTAATCCATTAAATTATCATGTCTCATGTTTGTTTTGAGGAATAATCTATGGATTGGATTATAGTCCATTAAAATTTCTACTCCTATGTTTGTTTTAGAAAAGATTATAGTGAAAGGACTATCCTTTAAAAAAATTGACTTGTGGGATGAGATTAAATAGTATCTTCTCCAGGCTCCAACGAAGTATTAGAGAGGATTATAATCATATCCCTCATCCCATCCAAACGAACATGAGAATGTTATTTTAAAAGACTACAATCCTTAATCTAATCCCAAGTAAATTTTTACAAACATGGTATTAAACTTTTTAATTGATTATAGTCATATCCCCAAATGGCCAAAGAGTTCAATTTATGCACAATATAAAACAAGGTAATCTCGTTAATCACTATAGGTTCAAACAAATTTACAACTATATTCAAAATCCATGCGCTTAAAGCCTTGTGCATACAATCACTAAATAAAGCTATCAATACATAATAATAAAATAAAGTAGCACATAAGATAGTGTAGTCCCAAATCTAATGAAGGAAAACTACTTTAAAACTGAATCGGGAGATGTAATCAGATTAACTTGGTAACAGCACATAATTTTACATTTGAGGTATGACAACAATTCAATCATCTGGAAGGCTCAACTCAAACTAGCATCAGCACATAATTAGACATACCCTGCATGACCTGTTGCATGTTTTGGGGTTGCGACTCCTGAGTTTGGACAACTCAATTTAGCAAAAAATTAAAACTCCTGTTTAGCGATACATTGGCCAGTTGCAGGCTTCTTAGTGACAGAAAAGCTTGATAACAGAATCAGCGCCGGCGGTGAATAACCAGGGCTGCCTTGGATGGAACTTGCAATCCATGATCCCTACATACATTAAAATAATTTAAAAAACAAGTTTTTGTTCAATATGATTGAATTATCACTAAAGCAGGCAGATTAAAACTTGCAGGCTAAAGGCAATTTACTTGTCAATTTAATTTAATGATTTACAAAAGAATTTCTTGAGGTTAATGACTGTAGATTTGATGTGTAACAGCAATTATTCCAGTCAGAAGTTTGAAAACTGGGTAACAGAAACCATACTAGGAACGGCAGTCATAGAAGATATCGCAATCTGGCTAGATTGAGACTCATTCGAATCTTTATATATTCCCGCCATAATGTGATATGATTAAATATCTAAGAAGCAGGAATACTCCATATCTAAAACTATGTACCTATAGGCTATGTTACTCCGACTCTTCTGTTTAGGTCGCCGTACCCGTGTCGGACACTTGGACACTCGGACACGACACTTATTTCGTGTCGGATCCTTTGACTAAATATGGATACTTTGACCAATTTAAAGATCAAATATTAGTCACACTTACGATTCAAAATAAATATGTGAGAAGAAAGATGAAGCAAGAATGAGATAATAGTAAAGATGCTTAATTCGCAAAATCCTTTAGAATATCAAGTTTAATTTAAGTTCTACTGTTACTTTCTTCTAAGATGTCTAACTTACCATACTTGTTTATTAATAGATTATGCCGAGTCCCCGTACCCTTGTCCAAAAATAGGACAGTGTCCCCGTGTCCCCAATTTTTATACTTTTTAAGTCCGACACCCGGATATGTGTCGTGTCCGACACTTCGTACCCGAGTCAGAGTAACATAGCCTATAGGGGATTCATACAGTGATGAATACAGGATACGCCACATGGCGTGTCCTAGTATCTGGGTCAGAAAGTGAAGGGGTTTGTGCCGACGGGGATACATCAGTGGCCAAATTTTAAATAAATTAAGTATCATAAAAAAATGGTTCATTTTACTTTTTACTTTAACATATTGTCAAGACTTAATATGTATTTGATATAAAATCTTTCATATTTTATTTACAGACACAGACATTGTTCAACTCCTCTCGACCTCATCTTTTCCACCCTCCCGCTAATTCAAGTATTATTATTGGAAATCTGACCTTTTCCTCTTGTTTACCTAATTATAAATTATGCACCAGTGGGATTCATATTCATCTGTCAAGTGTCCATTTGTTGAGAGAAAGCAGCATATGTGTTAAAGATTATATACTAATCTGCTTGTACCTGCTTGCTATAGAATATATTTTATATAACATTCATACACATAAATATTAGGTTTTTGTATATGCTATATCCACCGCGCCCAAATCCCCATATTTTCATATTTGCCTTTCACCCGTATCCTTGCTTCTTAGTTAAATATCATCTACATTATTTTGAATGAATATTTAACCGAACGTCAGTAATTGGCATAATTTTTTTTAGGATGAATAGCAACAAATAATTCAGGAGTTGCAAATATTTGGACCCTAAACTATATAAATAAAACTGAAAAGACTAGATGATTCAAGCACTCAAAAAGAACTTGAACAAGCTCATGAATTACACTTGTCACCACTAATATGATAGCTGGTCACTATTTCAGTTCAAGTTTGTTTGTTTTTTTAGTTTTGTTTAAATTTTATGTAAATATTATTATATATATATACATGCGAGCACACATGTATATGTATACATGTGTCAGATTATAATTTTAATTCACTGTAACTGGATTATTTGTTTATGTAAAAAATATGGCTCTCAACAGATGCACCTGATCAAATGTAAAGCTTTGATCAACATTTTCATGAATAATTTCTTGTTAGATGTATTCATATATACTTGGAGCAGTAAACGCATTGTGCATGAATGATGAATACAACTAGCATAACAAGAAGAGAGGCATTAATTAGAGCACTGACCTCTTCCATTTGAGCTTTGATGTCCACGAAGAATTTCTAATGGAACAATAAGAGGATTTTCATTTAGATCAGAATACACCATGCCATGAAAGACATATGCTGTGCCATCATCAGAACATGATGCAAATAAAGGATATGTCCGATGATATGCTACGCTGGTTATGTCTTTTGGGTGACACCTATAAATTCAAAAATAAAATTAGGGAAACCCACCCAGCATTAACAAAAATTCAATACAAGAATGAAGGACGTCTGCATATGTTATCTTACAATAACATTTTCAGATCTAAGAATATAGTTTGTTCCGGAAATTACATGAAATTTCAGTCATATGCTGAACAAATTGTGCAATTAGATGTACTTCGCAATCAGGAAAACATTTCTCTATGCATACAAATTCAACAATTATCCATATATCATAATAACAGGATTTTTCTATCCTTATCTCAAAGCCAACGATAATGCTATCCTAGTCTCAGCAGTTGTTATATATTAATATATGTAATTCACTCCCGCATTAGTAACAGTAGTTTAATTCACATTATTGTAACTTTGCCTTTATTCACTGAAACAACAACAGGCACAAATAACCAGAGAGCTATGCATTAGAGAAGCAGGACAACAGCAAAGGGCCAACACTGGTATTACTATGCTTCCATTGCAGGAAATATCTTAAGACGCAATGATCATCTTGGTATATATTAAATTATTCTACGACAATTCTCTACCCAGACACCGTGCTTATAAATTTTACGGGCAAGGAACTCTGATAATTTCAAGATTTGTGCTCTGACAGACAATGAAACAGTATGTAGTTTAGGAAATTTTGTTTACAGCCACAGAAAGAATATATGTTAACTGTTATTATATGTGCATAATAACACCACTTCCACTCTACATGTTTACGAAAGATTAAACTTTTGGGGAAGAAGGTAGTAAGGAAAACAGGTTATGTTGTGGCCAAGAAAAAAGTACAGATTAAAGTTGTGCTTATGTACCTTAAGCCTACATCATATTTTCCTACTATGAAAAGACATATTTTCAAGGTAATCACAAGATTCATGGCTTTCATATCATTATTTTTGGTTATAACCTAGTCAAACATACCCAGTAAGTCCAACTCAGAATTAGGGTCAGGGGTGGGTGACATGTTTCAATTTTCAAACCTTGACCTTAGTTTATATAATTATACAAGAAACAAAACCAAAATTAATGACTAGTTGTAAGTGACCTTACTTCCACTTTAAATTTCATTAAATTATCTACATTCTAGAAATACCTGATATGATACCCTGAAATGAAGCAACAGAAGATCTCGAAAAAGAAGAGCGTCAGAACTAAATGCATACCTAAGGATTTTGTAAGGTTGAGATGAAAGGTCCATGTCAAACCAGCACAATTTTCCTTCTCTGCTACCAACAATGACATTATCCCCTGCAGGAGCAGCACACCAGTTATTAATAGAAGAAACAATATCCTCACACATAAAACTAGCTTACTATAAGACAAAAGGCAAAACTGCAACGAGAGATGAACAGGAAACTGGTAACATACCACCAGGGTGAATAGCAATAGAAGAAACATTACGAAGACCAGTTTCAAGCTTTTTTATGAGCTCATGCTTTAGCAAATCATAGACACGGACAGTCATTTTGGTTGAAATAAAGAAAACTGATCTACTCGGATGGAAGGCTGTTGAAACAGGCAGTCCATGCAGCTTAAATGGTATTCTTTGCGTAACTTTCTTCGAAAGCTGGTGAATTGAAATTGCTCTAGATTCTGGTATCGCACGAGTTAAGAAATAGCACATAATATTGAGAAGTGGAATCAAGTTTAATGAGTGTAGGCAAAATCATGTGAACTAAGTGTGCAGTGCAAGCTGAAAAGGGCAGTCCCCCTCGGGAATGCTATGACATAACAAACATCTTCCTTCATATCCTGCATTTAGGACCAAATATGGCAGCATTGAGCCCAAATATACATAATCAGGTCTCATGCGTAAAGACACTTACATAAGTATCTTCATCATGCCAGAACAAAATCCAAAAAGCATATAGGTTATCATCCGCAATAAAAAAAAAATACATAATTTAAAGTGTTTCATAAAATGTATTAGTCTAGATCACAAACATGAACAAGCTAAAGAAATTAAAGCACAAGCTTGAACAGGAGTCAGAAGTTCCTAATTTATTAATTTCCTTGGATTTTCCTTTAAGATCCTAAATAAGAATTTCCAAAACCAATAACAAGGATATCAGACGGCATTACTGAGGAGAAATAGTCTCCTTTACGGTGCCATTCCACTGAAGACACAGTCTGCAGAGTACAAAGCATGAAATTAAAATTACTTGAAGTTCAATGACTAAGGAATATATTACACAACTGCACTACTTAAAAAATAAAAAATAATCAGAGAGAATATTACACAAGTACCTTTGTGTGCTTCAACCTGATTCCCTTGTGTTTTTCATCTTGACTCCAGGTTACAGTGGGTGCAATTTTACCTATACGACATGAATTATGTAATTATCAAACATCAGGGACTACACACAAGACATAAAGCTAAAACAATGTATTAAGTTTAAACAGACTAGAGTCATCTGGTGCAGGTGCTGTGGGTGTTTCAACATGCAGAAGTTCTTCAATCTTATGTTGCTCTTCACTTCCTAACCCAGCATTCAGAAGGTAAACATCTGCCCCCCTGCATTTGTTTTGTGCCAACATAGTACAAATATTCAGTAGTGGGGAACAGAATACAAATATATAAATATATATATATATATATATATATATATATATATATATATATATATATAAGTTAGTCTTACATAGCAACTGCTAAGATAGGAAGCTCTGGAGAAGGATTCCATGCCACAAAATTCACAGCTTCATCTAGCTCCCAGATTTTAAGACATCTTCCGGTGTCAATTTCCCAGATACGCACAGTACAATCACTTGACCCTTCATGGATAAAAGATTTAACTCACATCAACCAGTTTACACACCACAAAATGAAATAGGAGCCAATTCCATTAATATTTAAGTTTCCCCGGCAATGAAAAAGGAATCAACAAGGTATAGTTTACGGTCGTCGGTTAGCTTACACTCTTATCCAGCTTTCGACATACAGAAAGGTATGCTATTCCCAGACATGTAGTCTTATACTATTATTACCGTTAACATATAAGTTTTTCTATTTTACGACTAAAGGGAAACTTAAGTTCTATAAATAGAGTCTGTACCAGAAGCAATCCATTGTCCAGACGGATCGGTAGAAATTGACATAACTGGACCCTTGTGACCTCTGTACTCAAGATAACATGTGCTTGGGTAAGGTCTAAGATCTTTTCGGCTGGGCAGCTTGGGCTTTAGAGATTCAGGATCAATATTAATCTGAAGATGAATTGAATGTACAATCGTCAAGAATTCAATCAAAATTAATAGGCAATGTGGGAGTTCAAAATACACAGTAAGAATTTTGCTCCTTGTCTTACACGCTTTTTCCTGGCTCGAGGGCACAGATATAGATCCAAACAACGATCAAATGTTTCTTTGACAGCTTTCTCATATGCTGGGACACTTCTCAATGACAAAAACCTATACAAATAGAAATTGAATATCTGGTATATGTTCAAATACTGGACATCAAGAATGAGTATAAAAACCTATACCAATTACCGTTTTGGAATAAACTTAGGCCGATCTTCTTCAAACTCAAGCTGATATGCATCTAACTCTTCTTGTGTTGGAATGAATTCTAAAGCTGGATTATAGGATTCCTCGTGGCCTGAAAGTAAAAAGTTCATAACCACAACAGATCCATTTTATAAGGTACTAAGAAAAAAATATTCCAGATCTTCTAAGTAAATTGTGACGATACAAAAAGAAATTGTTAGCTTCAAACCTGGCAGTTGAGGCTTTGGAGCAGGAATATATGCCAAACCACCTGCCTTTTCTGCCTGATCGTCACCCCACAAGTTGTAAACTTTTGGTTCTTCTTTTGGCTTATCAAATGTTATCCATCCCTTGCGGATTGCTCTAATCAACTTCACAACCTGCAGATTAGTGGGAAGAAATCAGAAGACATACTCTAAATTATTATGGCAGTTCCAACAAACAAAACTTTCCAACATGCCGAAACCCCTCAATTCAGATGTCGTTATGCGGCTAAAGCTAATTGTTTTTGCTTTTAAGTAATTTTAAAATCAAAGTATTGTCTATATGCTAAAATATAACTAATGACTTGTAACTACTTAACAAGTTCAATTTTTAAAAGTATGAGATGGGCTTTCTTAGTGACTTATTAAAAGTTTTTAATTTAACTTGCAGAGACTAATATTAACCCAGCACATCTAACTTTTAAAATTGTTTTGTTATTTTTTTTGATATTTTCTCACTTATAAAAGGCCCTTAATGCTTTCAAGCCTAATCTGATCAATATGAATGTCAATGGAAGTACCACTACAAAGAGCCAACGAAAAGTTATAATCTAAAAGCTCTAACTTAAATCATTATATGAAAAATAATATATATATGATTCAAGATATTTGAAAGCACAAACAAACTACGAAAAATATGTAGATGTAGTATATAAATATCTCAACAATAAAGCTAGCAACTCACATTATGACTTAAGGACTATGCATTTGTTGCTACATGTTAATAATGGAATAAACACTATATGAATAGCCAGTATGGCATAATACACGTAATTCATGACTTTAAAATTCTAGTTCTCAGTACAAATATACTTATTATCTTTTCTCTTTCCACATCTATCTCATCCTTGTCTCCTTTTTTGTCGCCTCAGGATGTCATTATTGTCCTCTCTATTAAGTAAATTCATATTATTATATTTTCTTATTCCCTATGTCTAAATATATATCAGATTTTCTTGAATCTTCACTACATGCAAAGTAAATGAGCAAATGTTGTCATATTAGCACCTTTTTATTTTCCCATTTTGATTCAATAAAACGCCTCTTTGGTTCCGGAGCATTTGATATTGGATGTTTAGCACCATCCCAAGAAAACCAATCTTCAGAATCCTGCATTCAACACAAAAAAAATGAAAAAAAAAAAAGTAAACAATCAGTATTATGTACCCAACGAAAACAACTCACTTTTATAAGAGTACGATTTTCAAGTAATAGGGGCTCTAAAGAAGGAAAAATTTACACACCGGATGTGCTTCAAAGCCAGCATGTGGAGCCGTCCCTTTTAGCAATCTACGTATCATCTTAGTTTCTTCCTTGGTCAATTCAACTTTCTCATCATTGTACTCATCGTAGATCTCACGCCTGATCAATGCACAGAAAACCAATAAGATATCTCAGAAGCTTCTATGGCAGGAACTTTTGGACTTGGAAGTTTACACTAATTTTTCTCTCTTCCACTAGAATAGGTGAGTCACAACTTTACTTTGTTCAGTCATCCAACAGATTTTAAACATCTTACAGATTGCAAACACTCTAATCGACCTTTTAAGTACCACATTTGGCACCACTCGTCTAAAGACCTCTAAACGATAAGAAGACAGAAATTGATAGGTAAAATATAACATATAAATTATAAGCTTTGGGACTGGCAAAGAAAAAAGTCAAGCAACCTTGTTAGATTTTATTAATTGTAAACACAAAAGATACAAGGACACCATGTAAACAAACTATTGTTGTAAAAGATGATTTTTTCCTTTTCTTGCACCCACTTTAATTTGAGAGTTTATTATCCACTATTATTTTCTCATGAAGCAAAGTTCAAACAAGTTGTTTCCAGTCATTTATATTACTGTTTAGATGAGACTACAGTCACTAGACAAACTCAAAAAAATTAAATGAATATTTCTTAGCTGTCTTTGAGCAAACATAATTAGGAAAATATTGCCATAAAAAACTTACAGGAATTTTATACAAGTGTGTGTGCATGTGTCTACAAATGTATAGAGTGTGAGAAAGGGGAACAATATTGATGATTCTTATATGCAACACCATTTAGACAAATAACTCACCATTTGTTTGAATCATCAGCATTAAGTAAAAATTGTTCGAGTTTATCTTGTCTCTCTTTCTTCTTTAACTTCTTTCCAGTAATATCATATCCAATGTGTTCCTCATCCTTGTACCACTCGAGAGGGACATCACCAATTGTATTTCTTGGTGCAACCTAATGAACGAGACAGGGTAATTCATTGAATACAAGCAAGGAGTATTTCATGGCCAGGTAACAGGCAGACCTAATTAAAATTGAAAAAGAAGAAATTTATGAGCCAAGGTAAAACACCTCATCTTCGGATGAATCACTCTCTTCAACTCCTTGATGGGAGTCTTCTTCGCTTTCACTCTGACTTCCCTGACCAACATCGTCCTCGTCTTCAAGTGAGACCGCATCATCGCTAGTAGTAAGGTCCTCCTAATATTATCAGCAACACGAAAAATATAAACCACATACAACAATACATTTAGCAAAAACACCCAGCTTATCAATATATTTAGCAAAAACGAGGTTGAAAAATAAAGGTCCGAAAGTAAATAACTCAACCAATACACCCAGCTTATCAATATATTTAGCAAAAACGAGGTTGAAAAATAAAGTTCCAAAAGTAAAAAAGAACTGCAGTACCAAAACTAAAGTACCACCCAACAGATATTTTTACAAGGCATTTACAATGTACCTTATCTTCCGTAAAATCACTTTGTTCCGAATCACTCAAACTGCCATCAGAACCTTCATCCACTGACCAGTCCTACACATAAATAATCCAAATCACAAAAATATCAAAAAAAAACACATTTCATCTTAATACAAAATCTTCATAGCCTTAATGCTAATCTAAAATCAAACTACTCGATAAACGCAAATGACTAATACAACAATATCCACAACTGCACGCCTAGCTTAATCATCAATTAGCTCGATAATTAACACAACAAACAACAAATACTCCGCATAAACGATATCCTCGAAACTCAAGCATTCACTCTACACATACACATTCATATCCACATTATAATAAAACAAAAAATTAACACAAACAAAAGGCTAAGCGTCGTGCTAATTATCGAAAACTCGAAATCGAAAATTTCAAATGAACACAAATTTGATAAACTACCAATCAAAAACTATGTATAACATAAAAAACAATTAAAATGAGTTAATATTATTAAAAATAAATAAATAAATATACCTCATCTGAATCAGAAACAACGGGGTCTTCTTCATGGACTACAGGTTCTTTCTGTTTGGGTTTTGATTCTTGCTTTGATTTTGGGGTTTTCATTGTAATTCAATTTCTCTCTCGTATAATCTAATTAAAAGGAGAGAGAGAGAGAGAGAGAGAGAGAGAGAGAGAGACTAGGGTTTAGAGAGGTTTAAGACGATAAAGAAGAAGATTGTTAAATTCGGGTTTTGAGAATGGGCCGGACTTTGTGTTAGAAACTGTTTAGGGTTTTGGGTATAAGTCGTTTGGGCTTAATATATGGCCGAGACAAAAGAGCATGTATTATTCGGGGCGTTTGGTAGAACTTATTTTCCAGAATAAGTCAACTTATTTTAAGTTGAAAGTTAAGATTCTTAACTTTCCAACTTATTTTTCGACTTATTTTTACAACTTATTGAATCTCAAACATACATTAAATACTTATATAAAAAAATTATCAAAATATAAAATTATTACCCGAAAATAAGTCATAAGTCGGGTCAAAAAAGTTGTGTCAAACAGGCCCATTACTTCGTTGGTCTCCTTTATATCCTTTTTTTTGTCTTTTAGTCATACTATCTTATAACCCGTGCGATGCACAAATTTTTTTTATATGTAACAAATTTTATTTTATGTTATAAATATATTTTTATATAATCATTATTTATAATATTTTATTTTTATTTTAATATTAATAATTTAATATAAATTTAATTAATGATATGCATGGTTTAAAACTTGTATTATAAAATTTTAAAATAAATATGTCTTTGATAGGATTTGAATCTTGAATATAATATATTTAATCATTACATCTAACGATTTTGATTTTTTACTAAAAATCTAATGGTCATTATTCGTAGTATACAGATTTTTATTATACTAGCCTAAAACACGTGCGATGCACGGATTTTTTTTATATTATATAAAAAAATTCATTAATTAAAATTAATTTTTTTAAAACATGAATTTTGGAGGCTTACTTTTTTATATGAGATGATTTGATAATAAGTATATAAATGTTATTCGTGATATTTCTAGAAAAGTAGGGATTTAGTTAGAAAATATAGAAAAGATGATAGATTTTAGTTAAAAAGAATAATCAATTAATTATTAGTAATTATAAAATTATTACTTCATTTTATTAAATAGAATGCCCGTGGTATGATTAGAAAAATAGAGAATTTACTTAGTGAAAATTAAAAAGGTTATATGTTCTAGTGAAAAAGGTAATTAATTAGTTTATAGTAATTATAATTTAATTACGTTATTTTACTAAATACAATTGCTCGTAATGTTTTTAGAAAGTGAGAAAATAATATTGTCCGTGGTATTTCTATTATAAAAGGGATTTTAGTTAGAAAATATAGAAAAGATGATATGTTTTAGCTGAAAAAGATAATCGGTTAATTAATAATATTATAAAATTATTAGTTTATTTTATTAAATAGAACCATCCGTGATATAATTGGAAAAAAAAATTTAGTTAGAGAAAATAGAAAAGTAACGTGCATGATTTATGTGAAAAAATAATTGATTAGTTTATAGTAATTATAATTTAATTATGTTATTTTACGAAATAAAATTGTTCATAGTTTTTAGAAAATGAGAAATTAACGCCCGTTATATTTCTAGAAAAAAAGGGAATGTAATTAGAAAAAATAGAAAAGATGATATATTTTAGCTGAAAAGGTAATCGGCTAATTATTAGCATTATAATATTATTATTTTATTTGTATTAAATAGAAACGCCTGTAATATAATTAGAAAAATGGAGGTTTAAGTAAGAAGAAAGAAAAAAGGTAAAAAAATTTGCTGAAAAAAAGTAACCGTCCATGATATAATTGGAAAAAGAGAGATTTTAGTTACAGAAAAGAGAAAAGGTAACTTGTTTTGACTGAAAAAGGTAACTGATTAGTTAATAATAATTATATATAATTAAGTTATTTTTAGCTGAAAAGATAATTGGTTAATTATTAGTATTATAATATTATTTTTTTATTAAATAAAAACGCCAGTAATGAAATTAGAAAAATGGAGGTTTTAGTAAGAAGAAAGAAAAAAAGTAACGTATTTTGCTGAAAAAGGTAAACCGTCCATGATATAATTTGTTGAGTAATGAATACGGTAAAAGAATACAGAGGGGGGTGAATGGATTCTTGAACTTTTCTTTGGCTCGAGTCTATGTAGCAGATAAGTGTTTGTGTGTGCGAGGGTGTAGGTGCGGATAAAGAACAACACAAGACACAATATCACTTTAATCTAATGTATTATTAGATAAAGGTTGCTACAATCTGTGAATACAAATGATAGTATTCTCAGCTTCGTTTTTCTCAAAGAGATATAGCTTACAGTGTTTGAGAAACTTGACTCTCCAAAAGTTAAAGTTCTAGTCTCTCCCTCACAACTAAGGAAGTGAGGCTGTATCCTTATAGAACATGGATACAACCTACTTACTACAAATAAGGTAGCTAAACAAATTACTTTCTAGTCTGTCTATCCTTTTTGAGTAAGTGTCCAAACAGTTACAGATTTGACTTTGCAAAGCCTGTTCAGATCCACTTCTTTAGCTCTTTTGTCTCTTCTATATCTCTCCAAGCTTCTTTGTAGGCTTTCCAGAGCACGTTACAGATTGTGGTCCATAAAGTGCATTGGCTTGTTGCAGGATTCTGACTTGTACAATTTCACCAGTATTTTGTCTCCAAGAATGTATTCGAGAAGTGACTAAGTAAGTGATTCGAGAACTAGAATTGACTTGATCGATAACTCTGAGTTCTCGAATACTATTATATTGACATATCGAACCACTTCTCGAATAGCTCTTTTCCATCAGGATTCCTTGAGTTGTCGAATAGAACATTTAACTTATCGAATCCTCGAGATATCGAATAGCTTTCTGAGTCCTTGAGATATCGAATGGAACTTTGACTTGTTGACTCTTTGAGAACTCGAATACCACTCTGACTTGTTGACTTCTTGAGTTCTCGAATAGAGTAATAGACATATCGAATCTCTGAGATATCGAATGAGATATCGAACAGTGTATTCAGAGATATCGAATAGTGTCTTGAGATATCGAATCCCTGACTTCTCGAATGCTGGACTTCTCGAATAGACAAATATACTTCTCGAATTGGTACTTAGGCAAATTCTTCACTTTCTTCAAATCCCAACTGTGATTATTTGACAGTCTTTATCTTCTTGCTTGAGGCATGAACCTTGGAACTTCTTTCAAGCATTATTCTTGACTGTATAAGTACAGTTACACAACTAGGATTTGGTGCCTATTACAAGTACAAAACAAGTAGAAACTCTACAACTAGAGGTTCCCTCAGTTAAGAGGTTATGTATGTAATGTAGAGCATTACAAACAATTAGGCTTGTTATTAGATGTATACAGGCATGCCTCTGTGACTAACAATCTCCCCCAAATTGTGAGTAAGACCTTTAGTCACAATTTCATGTCTGATAACAAGCCTATCATACATAAAGATAAATCTTGACAAGTGCATGTATGAAATTGATTGAATATTATTACAAAGAAAGCACTCTTACAGTTATGAAGAGATACTAACCATTTTCCTTTGATTCTCCTCTTTGAGATTTGGTTTGTAGATCCTTCTTTTCTTTTTCTTCCTTGGCTTTCTTTGCATCACTCATTGCCTGGATGATGTCTTCCATGGCAGTGAGTTCTTCAATGGGAGGTGAGCCAGATAGGTCTCTGATGACTTCATTCAGTTTGGCTTCAGAGTAAGAGCTAATGTAATCCATTCTAATCTTCACATTTCTGCCATATTTCATGTATTCCATAATGTAAGGATTATACTTGACTCTGCATAACCCTTTAGCTCTCAATTCTTCAGCTTTGGCTTCTAGAGCAGCTAACTCTTCTTCTCTCTTTATCTTCAAGGCTTCATTCTTCTTTCTCAACTCTTCCTCATGATCTCTTTTCATCTTGATAAAATGAGCTATCTCAATTTTCCACCTTCTCTCCTTTTCATTCTCAAGGTTGAGTAGCACCATTATTCTTTGTAGATCATGTAACTTGCCCCAGTGTTCACACATGCCTTGCTTAAATCTCTTGAGTCTCCCATCAGTGTATTTGAACTCCAGACAGTCATCAACTATAGCTACATGATAGATTCTCTGAGCCAGTTGATATGCTATCTCATCTTCATCATAGTCTATGTTGAGACAGGGCAAGTCTAGTCCAGGAATGATTGTGAGTGCCTGAGATGTAGATGTCTTCACCTTTCTTGCCCTTCTGGCTGACATCTTCCATTTCAGCTTCTTTCCTTTGTTGCTTGAGAAAAATTTAAGACCTTTGTCTTTGGACCATTGTAGTATACCATTAGCAGTATACTTTTTGATATACACAAGTGGTTTCTTGATTAGCATCTCTTTTTCTTGAGTTGGCAAAACAGTTGCAGAAGCCATTGATTCAGATTTTGGTAGGTCATTGCTCACAGCATTCACCCTAGACTCAGAGTCTTGTGTTGTGGTGAGATTACTGTTAGTAATGCCTAAGACTTGCTGTTTTCCACTCTTTCTCTCATACACCTTTCCACCATCTCTGTCATCATCTTTTTTCTTGCTTCTACCATCCCTTTTCTCCTTGTCATCACCACCCTTATTCCTTCATTGAGATCCACCTTTGCGGCCACTCTTGTCTTGATCATCTTTATCTTTGTCTGGCTTTCCCTCTTTAGCAATAGGCTTGATGTCTGATTGAGATTTGATAAACTTCACCAGAATGTCAAGAGCCTCTATTTCAGATTTAGATTTTCCACTCCTTGAATGTAGAACTCCAGCCAAAAATTTTATTGTAGACATGTTGTTTGATTTGAGGTGTTGGCCAAATCTGAAGGCAACAATGTCTTGATTCTTTTCATATAAAATATAGTGAGGCTGAGGAACTACTTGAGGCAATTGAGATTTCATGCACTTGGTGAGAATCTCTTTGAGCATATTATTGTCTGATGAGTTATTCCTTTCTATCTTCCTGATAATTGTTCCAAGTTCAGAGCTGGATAGAATTTGCAAAGCTTCAATGTGGATGTGAAAGAGGTTCTTGGCAGTGTGGACTAGGACTTCTCTATCATTGGTAGTGATGATGGCATAAGGATTAGTTTGAATAATTTCTCTTCTCACTACAGTGACTAGAAACACATCTTGCACAAGAAGCTTGATGTAGTCAAAGTAGTGGAAGTTTGCCCTTCTTCTCAGCTTATGTAGGTGCTTCAGAAAGGCTATGTCATGGTATAGTTTAGAATTTGCAGTTTCTTGACATACCCTTTGAGTAAGAACATTTTTGAATTCTGAAGGTTCACCTTGAAGAGATTGCTTAGCAATGTCAGGAATGTCGAATTCATATTCTGGGGACTTCTCTTCAGTTTCAGATGAAGGGATAATCTTGGCCTCTTCATCTACAGCCACTTTCTTCAGTTTTTCCTCCTTAGATGCTGCCTTTAATTTCTCAGACTGATTTGACTTAGCAGTTCTTGGTTGACCACCCTCATTTATTGTAATGCCTTTCTCCTTAGGTTTCTCCCCCTTAGATTTTGAGTTCCTTAATGTCCTCTTCTCCCCCTTAGCCTTGTTGTCAGGCACAGAGGCTGTAGAAGTGACCTTTGGGTTGGAAGAATCTTTAGGTAGAGGGAGTCCCATATGCTTCATTATGGCAGAAAGCATATGTTGTTGGTGGAGAAGAAGAACATCAGCATTGGCAGTGGCTTGAATGTCCAACTTTTCATTGAGAGCAGCAACAATGTCTGTTAACTGAGCATTGGATGTCTTGAGATTGACCACCTCCTTTTCCAGAGTATCCACCTTGGTGAATAACTCAGTGGCCTTGAAACCAGAGATAGATTGTTCCTTGAGTCTTTGTACTTCATATTTGGTCATGTCATGCACAGGAACCTCAGTTACCAGTTTATCCCCATATTGATTCTTGAACATTGTTTTCAGCATGGCATTGGAGTCTGTGGTTTGATCAGATAGAGATTGAAATTTATGCCCCAGACTTGTGACATCATCTTTTAGCAGTGCTAGCCCATGATCCATCTTAGTGCAGGTGGTGTTACAGTATTTGAGGTCTTTAAACACACTGTCCAACTGAGGGAATTTGGCAGCAAAGGTCCTCTTGATTTCTTCCACTTTAGTGACTGTCTCATCACACACACCCTGCTGACCTCAGATTTGACTCCTTTGCCAAGATAGTGGGCAGCCTTGAGAAATCCCTTGTGGGAATCATTCATGGCTTCATACACTGCACCAGGTGTCAGAGATTTGGCATTGGATCCTAGTGAAGTGATGTATTCCTCTGATATGTCAAATTATACCTCATCGCAAGCGCACTGTGTCTATTGCTAGTACAAATGGCAAGCGGGTCGAATCCACAAGGAGACAGATTCTACTAATTCCTTTTCAGTTATCGCTAATTGTTTCAGGTACAAACGGTTATTGAAAAATATTAATTAACTAATTAAACAAGATTAACACTAATTAAACAGATGATAAACAAATTATTTAAAACCTAGGGCAATCAGGTCCACCATGCTTACACAATTGGCTCTTAAGCTGAAGCAATCAATGTGATCCTATAACTAGAGTATGTTAATCTCTTTCAAGCATTAACACTCTCGAAACATTCAACACAATTAACCACTTTTAGTAATTCAATCAATCAGGTAATTAGAGTCAAGTTAATCTCTTCCAAGAATTAACGCTCTCAAAAATCCAATGATGCTTCCGCACTCAAATTCAATTCTGCTAATCGTATGTGTGCCTCTAGTAAGTAAATCTCTCGATCCATACCCCTATTTGCATATAATTAATCCATGATATTGGCAATTACACAAATTAATGATTAAAACATATCAATCAGAATTAACCATAACCAATCAAAATCATGCCAATATTAGTGCAAACATGGCTTCCCTTTAAGCCCTAGAAATAACTACTCGCTAATAATTAAACAAGTAAAACAACTAGTAAAACAAGAAAACATAATTAAACTAATAAGAACAAAGAAAAGATTAAGAGAACAAAACCTTCAAACTTCAATGTTGTCACTCAAAAGAAGAGTCATGGTGTTTCTCTACATCTCCAACTAATAATACTAATCTACTCTAAACTATATTATCTGATCTAATATTACCCCTTCTTCTTCCCCCATAAAATAATACCCTAGATGTGTTTATATAGGCTCTAAAAGTCTTGCCCAATAAAAGTATTTTAATACTCTAAATAAATTACAAGCAGGATTCCATAACTGAATAGGATTCCTTAATTAAAATTCGTAACTATATTTACTCCTCTGTTTCTGGGCTGTTCCAGCTCGATTTTGCTTATTGGACCACCTCTGAATTAAAGATAATTCCACAAGCTTCGCGTGGACAGTAAGATCGTCAAATTCTGACTTCTGGAACTCAAGATATGGCCAAAACAGTGTAGCACAGCCCGTGTAGCCCAATAATACGAATTTTCTCCTATTTTATCTCCAAAATAGCTCTTTTTGCTCCAAATCCTTCTAAGTCATGAATTCTTTATTTCCTACAATAAAATAATCAAATCTATTAAATAAAAATCCAAATCAATGCAAAACACAATAAATATGAGAATAAAATCATCTAAAATATATATAAAAATATACTCTATCAAACATCCCCACACTAAGCATTTGCACGTCCTTGGGCAAATAAGTGAAATAAAAACTAAGTCCTAACAAACATCACTTTCATAGATGACACGATTGCATTGAGCATATGCAACAAGCCGTTAAACCCCTAGGCAGCCCTAGTAGGACGAGTGTTGTCTCGTGAGGGTTTATATTGAATGTACCCACAAAATTCATCTAACCATGCAAAAGATCAATGCTAACACAACACCACACACACAAGTCCTCTCATGCCACATCAACTTAAGAATCAAAGCAAACATACGATGTCTTGGTGTCGAAAGTGCAAGTATTCACGTAGTCTACTCAACCAACATGCAGAAGGTCATAAAAATTCATGTCAAGTGTAAAAATCGTTGGTAATCATGCTAAGCCCACAAGAAATACATCTTTAAGTCTAAACCTGGGATCTCCTATGCCAAAACAAGTAATAACTCACCTTTCACTCAAAAACGAATATTCACTCAAGAACAAGGTTAAGTGTATCACTCAATTCCAACAAAATCATAAACACAACTTGACACTCGCAATCAATCTCACTCTCAACACAACATACATCACTAATGACAATCAAAAGGTCTTTATTCGGGTTGTAGCGTGGGCTAGGGACCAGGTATGTCAAGTAAAGCTAAAACAGGTTATGTCAAAAGCTAGTACCCAACAATAATCATTATTCAATTCCCTTTCTATTAAAACAAATACTTCCCCACACTTGAACTTTTATCATAGTCCAATAAACACCTTGTCTAGTCGAATCAAAGTAGGATCACAAAAGATAAGTATGCTCTCATATTTTTTTCCTGTTTTTTTTTCTTTTTTTCAAGAGAGCTAAATAATAACAAGAACAATGATCCCATAAATATGATTTCAAACTTCGACTAACAAGCTAACAACTAAACCCCAAATATATTCCCCAAAAATTATGATCATCAATAACCCCCCCCCCCCTTTTATGAACACCTTATTACTCCCTTAAGCACGATACTAGCCTTTGACAATTTAGGTTCAAATTCAATGTAAGGCCAATAGAATAAAAATGATAATGGCAAGTAATGTGGTGTGTCACCGAAAGAATAGGATTAAGCTCAATGGGTTAACTAATTGATCATGTTTAAAAGGTGTGGAAATATGGGAAATACGAGGTTAAACCTAAGTGCCTTTATCATCTCATCATCAAGTAATATCATGCATTTCAAGAAAGATCTCAAGTAAGTGCTAGCAATGTAAACAACATGTGGACACTCAAGCAAACGAAAAATCATGCAAAAGATATGAATATAGGCTCAAAACTCACTTGGTGTGACAAAACATAATCAATCCCAAGTAACAAGACTCTCTAACGCACCTACTTGTACTCAAAGCATGAAAACCAAGTCATCTTGCACATATTCATGTCATTCTAATCACTTACAACATCCAATTAAGTCTACCAGTTTCAACTTGCTAGTGTAAGTGTGTGCACAAGAACAAAGCACGTCACTTCTCATACAAAAGCGTCAAGAACACAAGAATTCTACGCATGCATGGGTGTATCAAGCAAAATACAACAACTAATCAAATTGCATGGCTAGAATTATTTTTGGTATTTTTAATTTTTTTAAATTTTTTTTTATAATATATAATTTTTTTGGATTTTTTTTATCATTGAGAACTCATCCCCACACTTAAGCGGTTCATTGTCCTCAATGAACAATTATATAAAAGAAAAGAAAAAAAATATACACAAAAACAATTCCTAAATAAAATACAAAAATAATTAAGAAAAATAATAATAATAATAATAATAATAATAATCATAATAATAATAATAATAATCATAATAATAAATATGAATTAGAATAGATATAGGTTTAGAATTTTGAAAAAAAGATGGGAGGTTTTGGAATTGAAATAGGAAAAGAATTAGGTGTAAAGGTGATTAAATAGGAGTATACATAGAATGGGGTGTAAAAGTTTTTTTTTTATATATATATAATACAGGACAACACACTCGCACAGAACCTGACAAAATCTGACAACAGCAGGCAGACGCGCAGCTTGCGCGCGTGGGACGCAAACTGCGCCCAATGCAGACACGCTAGCGTAAGTTCCGTGTTTGCAGCGCAAACTGCGATAAAGGCAGTAAAGCATGGGCAACTTGCGTTATACAGCCGCAATTTGCCCTGAAACGCAGGATTATCATGCGTTACACACTAAAAATCCATTTTTTTTTTAACAGATTTTTTTTTAATTTTAAAAACAACACTCAAATTTATTTTTTTTAGGAATAAGATAATGTACACAACAAGGCTTGGAATGAACAAATAACTAAGCAATTCTACTATATATGAAAGAGAAGGAAAAAAAAATACTCCCCTATGCAAAAGCATGAAATGCACCGATCCTCCAATAAAATCTTGGGTTGCCTCCCAAGCAGCGCTTACTTAGAGTCATTAGCTTGACCTCCTCAAAAATACTCCGGTAAAGGCGTAATATCCACTTTCTCGATCATAAACTCGCCATCACAAAAAAAGTATCAAGAACATCTGTGGTTGTCTTTATCCTGCAGAAAGTCTCCAAACAAGCATCAGTAAAATAAAATATGTCATTAATAAGCAATAGAGAGAGTGCTTGTGCAGTTTTGGAAAACTTTGTGATAAAACAGCGATAAAATTCAACACCACGAAAATATTGAACTCCCTTGACATAAGGTGGAGGTTCTGGTGGTGGCTTTTCTTCACTCCTCACTTTCACTGGAGTCATTCGGACATCTTGGCTTATCACATCATTGGCTAATAAGACACTTCCATCTTCTCCCTCTTCTCGAGCTTGAAACGTATGAGCCACTTTGTATGGATCCTCAACCAGAATTTGAGAAATATCATCTTGGACAATATTTGTTATCACATCAACCTTGAAATAAGTGTTCTTGAGCAAAGAAGCCTTGTAAGTAGAGGCTAGATCGAGAGCAAATTTATCAATACATGGTAGCTGAGGCACAGGTTGTGGAAGAGAAACAACAACCATCTCTGTATTGCTTTCCTTTGTCACCTCATCATCAGTCACATTGTCCTTGGTAGCAGCAACATCATTGATCTCGTCATCGGTGGCATACTCCTTCTCTTTATCAATGGCCTCATCATCAACATACATGGAGACACTATCATATTCCTGATTGCTTGTGAAATTGATAGCAATCAGGTGCTCTTCGGATCAGATAGATGATGATGGTAAATAGTCGAGCTGCCATGTAGTAGAAGAGTTAGCCAACTGTGCAATTTGAGATTCAATCGCCAAACTTTGAGTTTCTAATTCTTTGATCGCCTCGACTTGTTCTTCAGAACTCTTTAGCAGTTTATTCAAGATATCCCACATCTCATTTGTCTGATCAGCTTGTACATCTACACTGGATTGAGAAACATGTAGATCTTCTTGTAGAGAAGGATATTGATATTCTTGCTGTGGCGGCTGCTCATATGACTGATAATATTGTTGCTCAAACTGTTGCTGATTATGATATGAAAAATTTTGAGCACCATTGTCCTGGTAGTAGAAATCTGGTTGATTTACGCATTCTTGATCAAAAGTGTTTAAATACTGATTGTACCCATATCTTTCTTCAAAAGAATTCATATGTCCGTACTGATCACTCTGAGAATTATAAACATTGTAAGAGCATTCAAAACCATAGTGACCCTGCACACCGCAAATTTGACAGAAGTTGTAAGTTTTAGGGGCCACTTGTGACATCTCATTGATACTCATTGGACGCATAGTGGGCTCTGTAGGCTTCGACATGGCAATCTCTCGAGTATGTGCCTCTACTAGGGAAGATAAGAGTGCAAAAGTATCAACTTCACCCATTGCAAACCTGTAGACACTCAACAAGCCAAGAAAATGCAGTAAAATTGGCCTCAATTGGAACAAAGGTTCCAACGAGACAATGGAAACAATCTAAACAACTAAATTAAAATCAATAGAAACTCGCTATCTCCCCGGCAGCGGCGCCAAAAACTTGATATGTCAAATTATACCTAACCGCAAGCGCACGGTGTCTATTGCTAGTACAAATGGCAAGCGGGTCGAATCCACAAGGAGACAGGTTCTACTAATTCCTTTTCAGTTATCGCTAATTGTTTCAGGGACAAACGATTATTGAAAAATATTAATTAATTAATTAAACAAGATTAACACTAATTAAACAGATGATAAACAAATTATTTAAAACCTAGGGCAATCAGGTCCACCATGCTTACACAATTGGCTCTTAAGCTGAAGCAATCAACGTGATCCTATAACTAGAGTATTTTAATCTCTTTCAAGCATTAACACTCTCGAAACATTGAACACAATTAACCACTTTTACTAATTCAATCAATCAGGTAATTAGAGTCAAGTTAATCTCTTCCAAGAATTAACGCTCTCAGAAATCCAATGATGCTTCCGTACTCAAATTCAATTCTGCTAATTGTATGTGTGCCTCTAGTAAGTAAATCTCTCGATCCATACCCCTATTTGCATATAATTAATCCATGATATTGGCCAATTACACAAATTAATGATTAAAACATATCAATCAGAATTAACCATAACCAATCAAACCACTATGAAAATCATGTCAATATTAGTGCAAACATGGCTTCCCTTTAAGCCCTAGAAATAACTACTCGCTAATAATTAAACAAGTAAAACAACTAGTAAAACAAGAAAACATAATTAAACTAATAAGAACAAAGAAAAGATTAAGAGAACAAAACCTTCAAACTTCAATGTTGTCACCCAAAAGAAGAGTCATGGTGTTTCTCTACATCTCCAACTAATAATACTAATCTACTCTAAACTATATTATCTGATCTAATATTACCCCTTCTTCTTCCCTCATAAAATAATACCCTAGATGTGTTTATATAGGCTCTAAAAGTCTTGCCCAATAAAAGTATTTTAATACTCTAAATAAATTACAAGCAGGATTCCATAACTGAATAGGATTCCTTAATTAAAATTCGTAACTATATTTACTCCTCTGTTTCTGGGCTGTTCCAGCTCGATTTTGCTTATTGGACCACCTCTGAATTAAAGATAATTCCACAAGCTTCGCGTGGACAGTAAGATCGTCAAATTCTGAATTCTGGAACTCAAGATATGGCCAAAACAGTGTAGCACAGCCCGTGTAGCCCAATAATACGAATTTTCTCCTATTTTATCTCCAAAATAGCTCTTTTTGCTCCAAATCCTTCCAAGTCATGAATTCTTTATTTCCTACAATAAAATAATCAAATCTATTAAATAAAAATCCAAATCAATGCAAAACACAATAAATATGAGAATAAAATCATCTAAAATATATATA
Source organism: Kitagawia praeruptora (assembly GCA_037693485.1). Taxonomy (NCBI): domain Eukaryota; kingdom Viridiplantae; phylum Streptophyta; class Magnoliopsida; order Apiales; family Apiaceae; genus Kitagawia; species Kitagawia praeruptora. Next base: position 170,352,509 of record CM075352.1, on the reverse strand, counting down.
AAAATATACTCTATCATCCTCCCTGAGATATTGAAGTGCTTCATCAAGAGTAATTTCATATTTTCCTTGCAACCATGCATCTACATTGCCATCTCTCTCAGCATCATCAACTATCTTTGTCTTCTGCATCTCCACATCATCCCTATGGCATAGCAGAATGGCCTCATAGTCTGGGTTAGGGATGTTGGAGGTGACCAAATGTTGACCAATCTTGACAAAGTCAGGAATCTGATCCACAACTAAGCTTTGAAGTGCTTCAACCGTCAATTGTGGTGGAACAGACCCTGATCCTGAAGCACTGTCATGTTGCATAGGCTTCAGCCATTGTGACAGAAAGTCAGAGCTAGAGCTAGGCAAGCTAGACTCCTCAGTTACAGATGTAACTTCTGTAACTGGATGGATTGACTCTACTACTGGTGTCTCCACAGAAGTGGGATGATTTACACCATCAGTTGACACATGCACAGAGTCTCTAGTGAAAACTACTGAATCCTCTGTGTTTGTGATGGTGTCATTAGGAGATGCCCCAGCATGCATTCCCTCACCATCTAAATGTAGGTCCTGGGTGGTGAGCAAAGTGTCATGCACTAAGTCACTTGAAATCATTGGCTCATCAAGAGAGAATTCTTGATGATCAATGCCTTGCTCCTCAATTGCTTGAGTTGCAGGCTATAAAGAAATTTGAGTGGTAGATTCTGGAAGAGAAGTGTCTTTGAGATTAGAGTTTGGCAGCTCCCCCTGAGAGATAGAGGGAGTTTCAATTGTGATGTGCTCTCTACTCAGTGGAGTGCCAGCCTTATCACTCCCATGTGCTGACTCTGTACAGGTAGTTGCATTGGGGAGGATGCTTGATTCTATAGATGCACCCTGTTGAGAGGATACATCTAGTGAACTGTTTGCCCCTGATTTAACAACTTCAGCCATTTTTGTGTGACTGAAGAGGTGGTTTTAGTTTTCTTCTTCTTTGGCCTGATTAGGGGTGACTCAGGTGCCTCACTTTCTAATTCTACAGCTAATGCTGCTTCAAATAAGATGGTTAAAGGTGCAGACATTACCTCCTTTCTCTTCTTTTTACTAACATCACCCTTTTGAGAGGATGATGCAGTTGGCTCACTGTGTGGTAGAGTGTTTGGTTGAGAGGGTTGGTTAGCAGGCCCTGGGTTAGCATTTTGTTCTACTTGCTTGGGCTGTGCTAACTGTGACTTAGAGTCAAATGTTGGCATGTTGTGGGGGTAAGTCCTAAACAAACTCTCCATATGGGGAGTTATGTTAAGTCTTACATCCACATCATTCCTAGTCTCCAAATTACCAAAAATGAGTTTGGTCATGGATTTAGGATAGCCTATTCTATTTTTATCTATCCCAGGCAGTTCAATCAATTGAGCATTTTTAAAATTAAGAACATATTGAATAAAGCGAGGGAAGAAAATGTCAGTACCTCTCTTGGTTGTGTTCTTACCAAGTCTCCCATACAGTTCTTGTAGGATGATTTGACCAACATCTATCTTCTTTCCATAGGCCAGTGCATAGCCAATTTGTTGTGCAGGTGCACTGATTTGATCAAAGCTTGATTTCCTTGCCGTGAAGACTTGAAGAAGAGTTGCAAACACATAGCTCCACTCCTTTCTCAGATTCTTCCTGTTTATTTTTCCAAGATTGATCCCATCTGAGTAGTTGATGAACTCAAAGAATTCTTCTAACTCTGCATTCATGGCAAGTATGTCATATGACTCTGGTTGTAGGCCCAGTGTTTGATTCATGTCTGCAGTGGTGATAGTGATTTCTTGGTCCTGAATCTTGCAGTAGATTATGTATGAAGTTATTACACTTTCCAGGGCTACAACTTCCACAATAGCAGTTCCCCAAAACTGTTCCAGAATGTCTAGATACAGTGTTGGGTTGGCAGAGAGTGCATCCTTGATGTATGACTCAGCCATCCACTTTACAAAGCACTTGAAGTTCGCATTGGGTGCTTCAACATCACTGGTTAGGGCGATAAAATTGGTGTTGAACTTCACTGTTGCCATTGATACAGAAAGAAGAGAAGAGAAAGTAAAGGTTGAAGAAGAAATTTGGCTTTTAGCAGTTAGGGTTTTCAGGGGTTTTGGGAGCTTTGATGCTTGAGAAATCGAATGAAATGAATCGAATAGATGTGAAATTGTATAAGTATGAAGTACTTGAATTGTCGATTAGATATATGTTTTGTATCGACAAGTCAAGCATTCGAGAAGTAGAAAACAACTATTCGATAAGTCAAGAAAGGCTAATTCGATAACTCGAGCAGGTTGTAACTCACAGCTGGCAGTTTTCTAACTTAGAAATAAATCTAAATTAGGTAAAATATGTTTTTATGAGTAATTCTGAATTCTGAATAAAAATCAAAAATCGGTTAAAATTCAGCGAGAAATCAACCTTTTCAAATGATTCGAGAACTCGAACATGCTATTCGAGAACTCTATCAATAGAGAACTGAAATACCTTATTCGAGAACTCACTCATGTCTCTATTCGAGTTCTCTAAAAGGCACTATTCGAGAACTCAAGAGTGTCCTGAATGGGCTTGTTAGAGAAGTCGACCACTAACACTGAAATGAACCATTTGAGAAGTCTGATTTATCGAACTATTCCCTTTACTCATAGAAACTCAATTTTCACTATCTTTTAAAATTTACCAGCCATATTCATTCAAGAATATTCTAGCAAATTAAACAGTTATTTTCTTAAAATTTCATAGAAATTTCAAGTTAACACGAAAATATGATTTTCAAAATATGCAACAGATTTGAAATATTTATAAATCATATTTCAGCCAACACTTACTCCAAAAATATTGAGAATTTAGATAAAGTAAGTGTTTACTGCAGCAACAATCTAGATGCTGTATTCACCTAGCCAGAATCTGAAGAATTCAGCATTCCAATCTCACTAACCAACCTTGTGAAGGTGGCTTCATCTAATGGCTTAATGAATATACCAGCTAGTTGTTTATCTGTAGAAACATAATGCAACTCAATGGTTCCATTATTTGAATGTTCTCTTATGAAATGATATCTGATGTCAATGTGCTTTGTCCTAGAATGATTGACAGGATTGGCAACTATAGAGATTGCATTTGTGTTGTCACACATGATTGGAATTCTTTCCAACACAAGTCCATAATCTCTAAGTTGATTTCTAATCCAAAGCACTTGAGCACAGCAACTTCCAGCAGCTTTGTATTCAGCCACAGCTGTAGAAGTTGACACAAATTGTTGTTTCTTGCTTTACCAAGAGACTAACCTTTGTCCAAGAAACTGGCAGCTACCTGAGGTGCTTTTCCTATCCACTCTGCATCCAGCATAATCAGCATCAGAATAACCAACCAGATTGAACCCTGTGTCCTTAGGATACTATAAACCCAAGTTTGGAGTGCCCTTCAGATATCTAAAGATCCTTTTTATATCAATCAGATGTGATTCTTTTGGATTTGATTGAAACCTTTCACACAAGCATGTAGCAAACATGATGTCTGGCCTACTTGCAGTGAGGTAGAGTAGAGAACCAACCATGCCTCTGTAGACTGAGATATCTACTTTCTTGCCTTTGCAGGTGAACTATCTTCCAAGTTAAACTTCTTCAATAAATCTTTGATGTACTTGGTCTGACTGATAAAGATACCATCCTTCCTTTGACTGACTTGCAACCCAAGAAAGAATGTCAACTCTCCCATCATACTCATCTCATATCTGCTCTGCATGAGTTTAGAAAATTTCTCACACAGCTTCTCATTTGTAGAACCAAAAATGATATCATCCACATAGATCTGAACTAGGATAAGATCACCACCATGCTTCTTGTAAAACAGTGTCTTGTCCAGTGTACCTCTAGTGAATTGATTTTCAAGAATAAATTGTGATAAAGTATCATACCATGCCCTTGGAGCCTGCTTAAGTCCATACAGTGCCTTAAGCAGTCTGTAAACAAATTCTAGAAAGTGTGGATCCTCAAAGCCAGGTGGTTGTTGCACATAAACTTCTTCTTCCAACTCTCCATTCAGAAATGCACTCTTGACATCCATTTGATACACTTTAAAGTTTGAATGAGCAGCAAATGCCAAGAATATTCTGATGGCTTCAAATCTAGCAACAGGGGCAAATGTCTCATCATAATCAATGCTTTCCTGTTGAGAGTATCCTTTTGCAACCAACCTTGCTTTGTTTCTTACTATTACACCATCTTCATCCATCTTATTCTTCAGAACCCATTTTGTTCCAACAATGGTTCTATTCTTTGGTGCAGGCACTAGTTCCCATACTTTGTTTCTTTCAAATTGATTCAGCTCCTCTTGCATGGCAACTATCTAATCTGGATCCAATAGTGCATCATCAAGTTTCTTAGGCTCAACTTGAGATAGAAAACAGCCATAGAGGCACTCATTCTGAGTAGCTCTCCTAGTCCTTACTCCTGCATTAGGATCTCCAATGATTTGCTCTGCAGTGTGTTATCTATCCCATTTCCTTGAGTGCTCAGCCTGATTTCTCATTCTTGATGTTGCTTCATCATCCAAATCATGATGATTCTCATTTTCTCCCCCTGTGAGATTGCTACTACTCACAGGTGTGCCTTGGATGCTTGTTTCTCCACTGTTGATTGGCACAAATTCTTCTCTTGTGTTATCATTCACTTGAGTCTGTTGAACTTGAGTTTCAACTTCAGTTTCAAACTCTTCATCAGAATCATCTAGATTATCAAACCTTAATGGATCTTTATCTTCATCATTGGCTTCTTCTAGTCCAGGTAGTTTGCTGTCATCAAATGTCACATCTGTGCTTTCCATAATTTTCTTTTGACTGATGACATAAACTTTGTATGCAATTCTTTCCATAGAGTAGCCGAGAAAAATTCCTTCAAATGCTTTTGCATCAAACTTTCCAACATATTCAGAATTATCCTTCAATACAAAGCATTTGCTTCCAAAAGTATGAACATACTTTAGAGTGGGCTTTTTTCCAGTCATCAAGTTGTAAGGTGTCTTTCCAGTGTTTTTGTTGATGAGGGTTCTGTTCTGGATATAGCATGCAGTGCTTACAGCCTCAGCCCAAAAACATGTAGGCATCTTTGCATCAAGTAACATTGTTCTAGCAGCCTCAATTAGAGTTCTATTCTTCCTCTCAACAACTCCATTTTGTTGTGGAGTCCTTGGAGTTGAAAATTGCTGAGAAATACCATTCTCTTTACAGAATGCTTCAAGTATGGCATTTCTGAACTCTGTTCCATTATCACTTCTTAGTGCAATTACACTTGCATTGTTGGCCTTTACTTCCTTGTCAACTTTCTTTATATGCTCAATGATTACTTGTGGAGCCTCATCTTTTGATGCTAGAAATTCCACCCATGTATACCTTGTAAAGTCATCAACCATCACCAAGGCATACTTCTTTCTTCCTAGTGACATAATATTGACAGGCCCAAACAAATCCATATGAATGAGTTGTAGGGGCTTGGTTATTGATGTCACTGTCTTTGACTTGTGGCTTGATCTTTTCATCTTTCCTTTTTGACAAGCCTCACACACTCCTTCTTGACAGAATTCAAGTGTGGGCATGCCTCTCACTAACTCTCTTTTGACTAGAGAATTAATGGCTTTGAAGTTCAGGTGTGATAGTTTCTTGTGCCACAGCCAACAATCTTCATTTGATGCTTTTGAGTAAAAGCAACAAATTTTGTCCTTGTTTGCAGAATCCATATTGGCTACAAACAGGCTTCCTTTCCTTACTCCAGATAGAGCAAAATCACCAGTCTTCTTGTGGGTGATCAAACATTCATCTTTGTCAAAATCCACTTTGAATCCTCTATCAGTAAACTGACGAACACTTAGCAGATTATGCTTGAGTCCCTTGACCAGTGCTACATCTTCAATGATGACATTTCCAACTTTTAACTTGCCATATCCCAATGTGTTACCCATGCTGTCATCTCCAAAAGCAACCATTGGGCCAACCTTTTCCTCATACTGTGATAGCAGGGCCATATCACCAGTCATATGATTTGAGCATCCACTGTCCAAAATCCACATGACCTTCTTTTCACTTTCTTTGCCCTGCAAACACAAAGGTATTACTTCTCCTTTGGTACCCAAACAAGTTTGGGTCCATGTGACTTAGAAATAGTTTTATCATAAACAACATGCTTGTCAACTTTCTTGGTGTTAGTCTTCTTGTCACTGTTAGAAGTCTTAGAACCTGAGATTTCAGACTTAGGTGACAGAGGTACCTTCCTAGCTTTAGGAGGACTCGAAGACTTTGACCTGGTGTAGTGTGTGTGAGAATTGTGACTGATACAACCATCAACGAATTGCCTTCTCAGATTGAAACAACTAGTCATAACATTCATATTGCATGGCATACAGTCAAATTTATCACAAAATGGTGCATCTCTATGTCTTAGAGGCACAGAACAATCATAAAAAGGTTTAGACACACTACCAGCATGTTTCTTGCATGCATGAGTTAAATGATTGGTACTGAAATAGTTCTGACAAGTTTTCCTAGGGGCATTAGGCATATAAGCATAGTTGTTATCTTTGTTCATCCCTAACTTGCCATTTCTGTTCTGTTTCTTCTTAGTCACTTTCTTCTCTGATTCACTCTTCCCAGCTAAAACAAACTTAACAAACTTCTTGGGTCTTATCATATCACCTACTGGCTCCTTGGTCTTTGACTTGACACTCTCACTCTTGGAAGATGATTGTTGTTCATTGGATTGTGCCTCATCCTCATCATTCAATATTTGTTTGATGAGTAAGGCATCCTCATCAATTTCAAATGTTGATTCCTTAAAAATTGGATTTTCAGTCTTTTTCAAAATGTGAGGCACTTCCTCATGAACAACTGTGTCATCTTTAATGACAACATAGCCTTTTCTCTGTTTAAGAGTGTCATAATCAAGTCCTATAGCAGCCTTGGGATTAGCTTCAATTTTCTCACAGTAGGATTGCACTAGACCAGATGATTTCTTGAAAGTTTTCAGTTTGAATTCATTTTCAGCTAATTCATCCCTAAGAGCCTTTTCAACCTGACTAGCACACAAAACCTTATTCTGCAGATATTCAACTTCTTTCTTAAGGTTTTCTACTTGCATAGCAGTTAGCTCAAGTTCCTCATTCTTTTTTATTAACATTTCATTTCTAGTAGACAGTTTAGTAATCTCTTCATTAGCAACAGTCATACTAGTATGAATGTTAAACATCTCAACAGATAGTTGTTCAATCATGCATTTATACTCTGAAACAGACATGTCTATAATAGTGAGAGATGGTACCTGAGGGTCTGATGGAGATGTGTCATCCTTGGAATTGGCCATCAAGGCATAATTTCAAAATTCTTGTTCCTCTCCATCACTGTCAGAATCATCCCAACACTTCCCTTCAGCTATGTAGGCCTTACCTTGTGTCTACTTTTTCAGAAGGGCCTCAACTTAGCTTTGAGCTCAAGATAATCTCTATCCTTCTTTTTAGGCTTCTTGCATTCACTGGCAAAATGCCCTAGGTCATTGCATCTATAGCACCTTACAGATGACCTATCTACATGGCTGGTTTTGAACTTATTCTTGTTTGGTTTCACAGGTGCCTTGCTCTTGTTGAATGAATGGTTTTGGGTTTTAGGTTTGAAGGGTTGGTTCCTCTTAAATCTAATGTTTGGAAATTTTCTGGCCATGAAAGCATATGAAGTGTTTTCCATCCCATCCAGTTCTTCAAGAGTATAGAACTCATCTTCCTCATTCTTCTCAATAGGTTCACTTACCTCAGCTTCAGTTTCTTCCTCTTCTACTACCTCCTCTATCCTTAATTGGCTTGTAGATGCTTCTAGGTCTTGAATAGATTTGTTGACAATCAAGGCACATGATGTGTTTATCATTTTGCCTTGGTTGGCTTGGATAGCCCTTTTCTGAAGCAACTCAAGCTCATGAGTTTTTAAAACCCCATAGAGCACATCATATGTAACTTTGTTCAAATCTCTTTCCCTTAGAGAAATGACTCTTTGCTCTAGATGATTTGGTGAAGATAGCAGAAACTTCATGTTCAATTCCTTGGTACTGTAAACCTTGCCATTCATCTGCAACTCAGTAACTAGCTTGTGAAATCTCTCAAACATCTCAGTGATGCTTTCCTTGGGCTGTGCCATGAATGGCTCATACTTTGTGACCAGTATCTGTTTCTTGTTCTCCCTGACCTCATCAGTTCCTTCACATAACACCTCAATGTGATCCCACATTTCTTTGGCAGTGGTACATGAAGCAATGTTTGCAAACATTGACATGTCCATGGAATCTATAATCAGCAACATGAGGTGACTATCAAGGGCAACCATGTCCTTTTCTGATTCTGTCCATTTTGATGGATCCTTAGCCACATAAGATCTTGGAATAGTAGTGGTTCCAACAGTCTTTTCAGGAATCTCCTGTTGGGGAACAAATGGACCATTCTTGAGAATCTCAGGATACAAATGATGAGATGCTTTGATGAACAACTGCATCTTTATCTTCCAGAGGTTGTAATTCTCTTTGTCAAACTTAGGGACTTTCACCATTCCTGTAGTCTTTGGTGTATTCGAACTCATGATCATTTTTCTGTTTTTGAATAAACTGCCCGCTCTGATACCACTTGTTGAGTAATGAATACGGTAAAAGAATACAGAGGGGGGGTGAATGGATTCTTGAACTTTTCTTTTGCTCGAGTCTATGTAGTAGATAAGTGTTTGTGTGTGCGAGGGTGTAGGTGCGGATAAAGAACAACACAAGACACAATATTACTTTAATCTAATGTATTATTAGATAAAGGTTGCTACAATCTGTGAATACAAATGATAGTATTCTCAGCTTCATTTTTCTCAAAGAGATATAGCTTACAGTGTTTGAGAAACTTGACTCTCCAAAAGTTAAAGTTCTAGTCTCTCCCTCACAACTAAGGAAGTGAGGCTGTATCCTTATAGAACATGGATATAACCTACTTACTACAAATAAGGTAGCTAAACAAATTACTTTCTAGTCTGTCTATCCTTTTTGAGTAAGTGTCCAAACGGTTACAGATTTGACTTTGCAAAGCCTGTTCAGATCCACTTCTTTAGCTCTTTTGTCTCTTCTATATCTCTCCAAGCTTCTTTGTAGGCTTTCTAGAGCACGTTACAGATTGTGGTCCATAAAGTGCATTGGCTTGTTGCAGGATTCTGACTTGTACAATTTCACCAGTATTTTGTCTCCAAGAATGTATTCGAGAAGTGACTAAGTAAGTGATTCGAGAACTAGAATTGACTTGATCGATAACTCTGAGTTCTCGAATATTATTATATTGACATATCGAACCACTTCTCGAATAGCTCTTTTCCATCAGGATTCCTTGAGTTGTCGAATAGAACATTTAACTTATCGAATCCTCGAGATATCGAATAGCTTTCTGAGTCCTTGAGATATCGAATGGAACTTTGACTTGTTGACTCTTTGAGAACTCGAATACCACTCTGACTTGTTGACTTCTTGAGTTCTCGAATAGAGTAATAGACATATCGAATCTCTGAGATATCGAATGAGATATCGAACAGTGTATTCAGAGATATCGAATAGTGTCTTGAGATATCGAATCCCTGACTTCTCGAATGCTGGACTTCTCGAATAGACAAATATACTTCTCGAATTGGTACTTAGGCAAATTCTTCACTTTCTTCAAATCCCAACTATGATTATTTGACAGTCTTTATCTTCTTGTTTGAGGCATGAACCTTGGAACTTCTTTCAAGCATTATTCTTGACTATATAAGTACAGTTACACAACTAGGATTTGGTGCCTATTACAAGTACAGAACAAGTAGAAACTCTACAACTAGAGGTTCCCTCAGTTAAGAGGTCATGTAGGTAATGCAGAGCATTACAAACAATTAGGCTTGTTATTAGATGTATACAGGCATGCCTCTGTGACTAACATAATTGGAAAAAGAGATATTTTAGTTAGAAAAAATAGAAAAGGTAATGTGTTTTGACTGAAAAAGGTAATTGATTAGTTAATAGTAATTATATATAATTATGTTATTTAATTAAACAAAATTGATAAAATATAAAAGATATTGTATTTTATATGGAAAAGGAAATTATTTAGTTCTTGAAAATAGAAAAGATAATATGTGTAACCTCAAAAAGGAAATTGATTAGTTAGTAGATTTGTAATTGAGTACGGGTAATTATGTAAATGTAATAGGTACCGTTGAACCAAACTTTTAATGTTTCGGCTTGTTGTGGAATAAAAACTAGGTTACGAATTGTATTTAATGCTAGGGTTAAGGAGCTCCGTGCTTTAATGGCTGTTTCCATGTTCGGGACTAATCGATCCTCACAGAGTGCCTACGTATCTCGTATTGAGAATCAAGCCAAAACGTAGTTCTGAGAATGAGGGGTCAGACCCTTTATATAGGCTGAGAAGCCCTAGAATCGTAGTAGAATTAGGTGACTTGGTAGGCAAGTCACCGCCTTGAGGAAGGTTCTAGACTCCTTCCTTGTAGGAGTCAGTTCCCATATCGAATTCTGTGCCTTGGAGGCTAAGCTTGGTAGGAGTAATATCCTTATCTGACTCTTATTGTTGAGCTGGTTATTACCCCTAATATTAATTACGAAATTAATATTGTAAATATGGTTTGGGCCCATCTGGTGGGCCCCACATTTTGACCATATTGGGTCCATTTAATGCCACATTAAATGTGTCTTTAGGGCTTACTTTTAGCCCATATCATTTGCCCCCCAACTTCTAGGAAAACTGATCAGGTTTTCCTTGAAGTTTTAACGGCCTTTCCGAGACTTGGGTCAGGGTTTATTGCTCTTACGTGAGTACTTTCAACAAAATCATCTTAATGTAAAGTGTGGAGCGACCGACGCATTTACGATGATGTTGAACGACACTAAACGGTGTTAAACGGCACTACACAGCGCTAGTCAGCCTTAAACAGCGTTTAAACAATGTTAAACGATGTTAAACGGCATAAAACGGCACTAACAACACTAATCGGCGCTAATATGTGCTAATCAGCACTAATCTGTGCTTAAACGGCACTAATCTGTGCTTAAACGGCACTAATTTGTGCTAATCGGCACTAATATGTGCTTAAATGGCACTAATCTTTGCTAATCGGCACTAATCTGTGCTAATCAACACTAATCTGTGCTAATCGGCAATAATCTGTGCTAATCGACACTAATTTGTGCTTAAACGGCACTAATCTGTGCTAATCGGCACTAATCTGTGCTAATATTAATCTCGTTTCAGTACTGAAAATCATCCAAAATTCACTGAAAAAGTCGAGATCTAGGTCTGAAAACTATCCGAGGTTCGCTGAAAAAGTCGGGTTTTGGGACCACAAACTACCAGTAATCGGCCGGATCAACGGGTAGCTTGTGGTCGGCTACCTGCTGATCGGCCGAAGGGCATTAAAACACCATGGTCGGCCGAACCATGTTCGGCTAGAGGGTGATCGGCCAGCTGGTGGTCGGCCAGCTGGTGGTCGGCTGGCACACCCCCGGGTGCGGTGGTCGTCCGTCTCGTGGTCGACTGCTGCTCCCTCAGGCATGGCGGTCGGCTGCTTCGTGGTCGGCCACCTCGTGGTCGGCTACGGCCCTCCGGGTGTCGTGGTCGGCCAGCTGGTGGTTGGCTAAAATGCCCGGACCTGAAAATCATCCGTGGTCTTGAGGATCAAGAATCTTGATCTCAAGTCACTATTTTGGTCATTCGTGACTTTGTTGTCCTCAAGGATCAAGAACCTTGATCTTGATCTCAAGTTATCAAGGATCTAGGATTTAAAACCATCCGTGATCCTAAGGATCAAGAATCTTGATCTTGATCACAAGTCGTCAGTTTGGTCATTCGTGACTTCTAACGATACTTCTCCTTAGTTAACAATTAGCATTGCTAACCTTGTACTTACGGCTGATCTTCTTAATTAACTCTTTAAGCATAATTATCCTTTCAGAGGTCATTTGTTTTGTAACTTTAGCAATTACATCAGCCGTTTCTCTCCGGTTTGTATGAATTATAACGATCCTTTCTGTATAAAATGAGCAATTTTTGTCCTTTTTTCATCTTTAAACGATAGATGACCTGTAAACGTGAATCAAGCTGAACTTTGACCTGACACAGCAGGTCATGCTTCTTCTATAAAAGAAGAGTGGTGGCCTTCATTTCATTCACTTCTTCATTTCAAAGTTTTCAAGTTCTTAAGCTCTGAAGATTTCTAGTCCCAATCGGGGATCAAGTTTCAAGATCAAGTTCAAGTTTCTAGATCAAGTTCAGGTTTCTAGATCAAGATGTCAGAAGACAGCCGCCCAGTTGCTCCCCCAGTCTCTATGATGGAAGCATTCGCCAAGAGAAGCAAGATGAGGACAGCAAAAGGTAAAGAAAAAAATAAAACCCCCTTCATATGTTGAGCATAAATTTGAATCTTTACTAGATCTGCTAAACATCATGAGGGATGCGTTTCCAAATAGTGCAAGCTTAGATTCATTTTATAGTCCATGCAAGTTAAAGGAGAAAGATGTCGAAGAGATCAGGAGAACATACTACTTCCTAGATGCTATTAAGGTTCGTCTTCCAAGTCTAACTAACAGAACTTGCAACTGGCATCCTGAGAGGATTTGTGTTCCCTGGGGTGCCCTAGAAGCTGGATTCAGATTTCCGGTTGATGATTTTATCATCAGATTGTTGGCGGAGTATCAAATTCACCCCTATCAATTGTATCCCAATGCCTGGAGGTACATCATTATTTTCATAATAAGGTGCCGTCAATTGAAAATTCCCTTGTCTACTATAATGTTTCGGAGTATTTTCGGGGCCAGAAACTCCACTAACTGCAAAAAAGGATGGATCAACCTTCAACACCGAACCAAACTCCCGCACATGGTGAATCCCTTTTCTTTTCCAGATTCTCAACATTTCTGGGAAAGACAGTTTGTAATCCTTGAGTGGGAAGGTGGTGATTGGGGCAACTACTTTGTGAAGAGATTTGGACACGTGGAAGATAGTTCACATTTTGTGTGTGAACTTACGGTTTCGGAGTTAATAGATCGAGATAAGCTCCTAGCTGATGATGGTTGTACCCATTATAAGACTTTTCTGAATGAAAAGAATCTTGTTGAATTCGGCCTTAGCTTTCTTTCCATTGAGGGTAATTTTCTTACTTAGCCATATTATGACCTCTGTTTGTTCTTATTCCGATGTTTTTCTCGTTGCATTTCAGCTGTTGAGGAGATTGACAGTCGTCCTCAAAACCAACCGACTGTGACTCAAAGGATGAAGAAAAAGGCTACAGAGTTACTGAATCCCACTAAGCCTAGAATCCCTCACTTCTTGGAAGGCTGCTCCCAAGGCGGGAAAAGATCCCGAAATGCTGATGGGGTTACCAGGACCCCTTTTATACCGTCATGGGGTATATGTGAACAAGACTCGGTTTGTGGGAGTCCTGACCTAGCCCTAGACTGGTCCAAGCTTTCAATCACTCCTCCCGATAGGGTGACTTTACATGTCGGGGACAAGATGAACGAAAATTAGATTCTGGGCGCTCAAGCCTTATATCAGGTATGACACTCTTTTTAGTAAGTTCGGTGTGATTTATCCTTTACAAATTTCTCATACCCTTTCAATTTCTTCGTTGCAGGCTAATGCCTACTTCCAGGCTGTTTCTACCCAAGGTTTGGCTTTCAGGGATGAGAATATATCCTTGACGACTGATTCAGCAAGGTTCAAGGAAGAGATTGATGATCTACATTCTCAGGTTACCCACGCCGAAGCGAATGCCTTATCCACCCGAAAGCAACTTGCTTCTTTAGCTCGAAAGAGAATGGATGATGCCAACAAAGTGATTAAAGCCTATTATAAGTCTGAAGAGTTTATGAGATTCATAGATGAACATGACAATGAGGTGCGCCCCTACAACATGTCTGTTGGTTGGGATAAGGCGATAAATGTTGTGAGCCAGAGGCATCCTTTTGTTGTCAACCCGGCTGATTTTCCTTGCCCTAACTGGGGTGTCAACCCGGCTAACCTAGCTTCTGGTTCAGGAACTAAAGTTGTTCATCAGACATCAGGATCTGACTCCAGAGGCAGTCATCGACGTTCTGGATCCAACTCTAAGGGAGCTGTCCAAGTTGCCAGCCAAGACTCATCCTCTTCTGGCTCTCGCGGGAAGAAACCCCCGCCCGCAAGGAAAGTTGGAGTGGTTCGACAACCAATCCCTGGCAAGAGATTGATCCGAAACGAGGGCAGTTCTTCTTCTGATTCATCCTCTGAAGAAGAAGGGGCCGGAGTTGCTGTGGTTCAGCCTATGGTGGTGGCCGAGCCTGATAATGACTCCGGTGAAGACTCGGAGGAGGAGAGCGGGGAAGAGGAGAGTGGCGAAGAGGAGTCTGCAGAGGAGTAGCTGGAGTTGGTTTGTGGCCTGGCATGGCCTTATTAGCCGCGTGTGGCTTTATATTTCTAGCTTTCAACCAAGGTCCTTCGGGATCAAACTTTTATTTGCTTAAGTGATGTAACTTAACTTTTGGCCCTTCGGGGTCTTTATTTATGCGCTTGTTTTCCTTTTTTGTCTGTTTACTTGCTTTCGGTAGTTGGTCTTTCTAGACTTACACTCAACAGGTGCTTGGTACATAAACAAAATCACAGAATCATTGAAGGAAAACAAACTTGCATTAATAATTCAAAATGGGCTCAGCCCTTACATAACTTATTATTGTCCTACTTGGGGCGTTAAGCCCTGCAATGGTTTCATCAAACCTTATTTCTACTTCTCTTAATAGATTGATAAAAAGCTAAGTCCTTGCTAGGATAGCTTAAACATAATAAACTTTGAGGTTCAAGGCATGCCAAGTACGGGGCACCTCAACCCCGTCCAAGGTCTCCAACTTGTATGATCCTCGTCCCAACGTCTTCTTGACTCGATACGGCCCTTCCCAGTTAGGGGCTAGTTTTCCCTTCTGGCCAACTCCAGAAGCCTCTATCTTCCTTAGAACCAAGTCACGTTGCTGGAAGAACCTTTCCTTTACCCTATGGTTGTAATAAAAGGATGCTTTCTTTTGATGCTCCACATTTCTAGCGTTTGTCTCATCCCTGGCTTCATCAATCAGGTCTAGGGCGAGTCTCATGCCCTCTTCATTAGTCTCTGGTTCAAATGCCTCAACTCGAGGTGACGCATGCATAATTTCTAGTGGCACAACTGCCTCGGCTCCATAAGCCAGCAGAAACGGGGTTGCTCCGGTGGTCACCTTACAAGTAGTGTGATAAGCACAGAGTATATGGAGCAACTCATCCACCCAGGTGTTCCTTGAGCGTTCGACCCTTTTCTTTAATCCATCAAGGATGATTCGATTGGCTACCTCAGCCTGTCCATTAGCTTACGGGTGTGCTACTGAAGTAAATCGAAGCTCAATAGCGTTTTCTTCACAGTACTTCTTAAACTCCTCATTGTTAAACTGCGTCCCATTATCCGTCACAAGGATTCGCGGGATTCCATACCTATAAATTATGTTTTCCCAAAAGAACTGGGCAACTTGTTTGGTGGTTATCTTGGCTAGAGGCTTAGCCTCGATCCACTTGGTGAAGTAGTCAATGGCGACTATCAGAAACTTCCTTTGTGCTGAAGCCATAGGGAAAGGACCAAGTATGTCCATCCCCCACATTGCAAATGGGATGGGAGAGCTCACTGACGTTAACATCTCAGGCGGCTGCCTTACAATTGGAGCGTGCTTTTGGCATATGTCACACTTCTTAACATAATTCTGTGCATCGGCCAACATCTTTGGCCAATAGAATCCCAGTCGCGTGATCTTGTGAGCTAAGGCTCTGCCCCCCAAGTGTTGCCCACAGATCCCTTCATGAACTTCTTCAAATGCTTCTTTTGCCTCTTGGGGCCTCAAACACTTCAAGTATGGTATAACAAACGATCTCTTGTATAGGAGGCCTTCGATCAAGGCATATCTCAATGCTCTTACTGACAGCTTTCGTGCCTCCAGGGCATTGTCAGGGAGCCATCCAGTTTCGAGGTGAGCTTTGATAGGATCAATCCAGTAACCTCCTACATCAATTGGTGCTACCAACTTAGAGTTGACGGTCGGGGCCTTCAAGACTTGGAAGTAAACACTCCCTGCATAGTTCTCGATTTCAGAAGAAGCAAATTTAGACAAGGCATCGGCCTTAACGTTCTCTTCTCTCGGAATGTGCTCAAAATAGCATTCCTCAAACTGAGTCATAACAGCTTTCACGACTCTCAGGTATTTTGCCATAGTCTCATCCTTGGCCTCAAATTCACCGTTCACTTGCGAGACTACCAGTCTTGAATCTCCACACACTTTGAGGTTCTTGACCCTCATGACTCTAGCCAAACCCAATCCGGCTATCAATGCCTCATACTCAGCTTCATTGTTGGTAGTAGGAAAATCCAACTTCAAAGCATACTCAACTGTGAACCCGTCGGGGCTTTGCAAAACCAAACATGCACCACTAGATTTTGTTTTTGATGCTCCATCAAAATAGAGCACCCAATATTCCTTCTGATCAGCTACCAGTTCTTTATCTTTATCTCCATTCTCAAGGGTGGTTATAATCTCCTGCCCCCCGACTTCTTGGTTGTTAATGGTGCATTCAACCACGAAGTCAGCCAATGCCTGAGCCTTAATGGCTATCCGAGGCTTATACTTGATATCAAACTCTCCAAGCTCTATGGCCCATTTGATTAGCATTTTGCTGGCCTTTGGGCTATGCAATATGTTACTTAACTGCTGGTCCATCAGGACTTCAATTTTGTGCGACTGGAAGTATGGTCGTAGCTTCCTCGAGGCCGTTACCAAAGCCAATGCAAACTTCTCTATGGTTGAGTAATTCAACTCAGCTCCATGCAAAACCTTGCTCACATAATAAATAGGTTTCTGAACCTTTTTCTCTTCTCTAACAAGAACAACACTCAATGCTTGCTTAGATACCGCCAGGTATAAGTAGAGAGTCTCCCCAGGGATTGGTTTGGCCAACAACGGGGCCTCAACCATATATTTCTTCAGCTACTCAAAGGCCTCTTGGCTTTCTGTAGTCCACTCAAAATTTCTCACTCTCTTTAAGGCCTGAAAGAAAGGCAAGCACTTATCACCAGACTTGGAGATGAATCTCCCTAGGGCGGCCACTCTGCCGGTTAACTTCTTTACGCCCCTCACAGAACGGGGTGGTTCCATGTCTAAGATTGCTTTGATCTTGTCGGGATTGGCCTCTATGCCTCTTTTCGAAACCATCAAACCCAAAAACTTTCCAGATCCAACGCCAAAAGCATACTTGGCTCGATCCAACATCATCTTGTGGTGCCTCAGCACTTCAAATGCCTCTCTGAGGTGCTTAATGTGATCTGCTTTGAGTAGGCTCTTGACTAACATGTCATCAACATAGACCTCCATGGTTTTTCCAATCAGATGGGCGAATATCTTATTCACCAGTCGTTGGTAAGTAGCTCCTGCATTCTTTAGACCAAAAGCCATAACAAGATAGCAGAAAACACCAAAGTCAGTTATGAAAGATACCTTAGGGATGTCATCCTTGTGCATCTTAATCTGATTGTAGCCGCTGAAACCATCCATGAAGCTCAACATCTCATGTCCAGCCGTGGCATCTATCAACATATCAATCCTTGGCAGGGGAAAACAATCCTTCGGACATGCATCATTCAAATCAGTGAAGTCTATACACATCCTCCACTTCCCATTCGCTTTCTTGACCATTACAGGGTTTACTAACCATTCGGGAAACTGAATTTCTTCAATAAACCCAGCCTCTAAGAGCTTGTCAACTTCTTGTTTCTCTACTAGCACATCGCCTTCTCGGGGCTTCATCACGATCATCATCGTCAGACGATGAATCCTCAGTATAGGAGCCGGAGTAGTCATAGTATTCTCGATCTCGAATCTGCAAGGTGTGGCCACTAGGTCCAGCTCCTTGAGTAGGAGGGTAGTTAGGCAACCCATACATTGGGTTGGTGTTCACAGGGAGATCCGTAGTATGGATCTGGACCCCATGTGGGGGGTTGTTAGGATCGACAACCAAGGGAGAAACCACCACCTGAAGAGGATTGGTACCATGATTTGTGTGGATGATTGGAGGTAACGTACTCTCAACATGGGACGTTGTCCCTAGAGGTTGAGAAACTTGATGTTGAACAATCGCCCCGGTCGTCGGAGGCGCCGGATCCGTGGTGGGCGGTACAGAACTGAGTGGTAGAGGCTCGGTAATTACCGGTGTCCTTCGTGTTTAAACCATGGTTGATGTCTTCTTCCCACAGACGGTGCCAAATGTTGTGGAATAAAAACTAGGTTACGAATTGTATTTAATGCTAGGGTTAGGGAGCTTCATGCTTTAATGGTTGTTTCCGTGTTCGGGACTAGTCGGTCCTCACAAAGTGCCTACGTATCTCGTATTGAGAATCAAGCCAAAATGTAGTTATGAGAATGAGGGGTCAGACCCTTTATATAGGCTGAGAAGCCCTAGAATCGTAGTAGAATTAGGTGACTTGGTGGGCAAGTCACCGCCTTGAGGAAGGTTCTAGACTCCTTCCTTGTAGGAGTCGGTTCCCATATCGAATTCTGTGCCTTGGAGGCTAAGCTTGGTATGAGTAATATCCTTATCTGACTCTTATTGCTGAGCTGGTTATTACCCCTAATATTAATTACGAAATTAATATTGTAAATAGGGTTTGGGCCCATCTGGTGGGCCCCACGTTTTGACCATATTGGGTCCATTTAATGCCACATTAAATGTGTCTTTAGGGCTTACTTTTAGCCCATATCACGGCTTTTATATAATAGTATAGATTTTGTTAATGATTAGAAGATATGAGGTGAAATTTTTTAGTATATATTAATTATTGCTAGATATGATATGATTGGAAGATATGATATGATTGATGTTTTTAGGTGTTTATAAAAGGTAATATCTTCAACTAAAAGTAAATGTGAAAAACACAATCGACTAATTACCGTAATTATATTATGTTATTATTTATTTTAGGTGTTTTAATAGTATAGATATTGTATACATTTTTCTTTATAATAAAGGTTAAATAAGTAAATTCACGATATACTAAGAAATATATACCAAAAAATAAGTTTCAAAATTTTTAATGTTTCAGCAAATGTTTTCTTATTATAAACAGCGTATACATATTTTTAATATATTTATTAATAATTGAAAAATATGATATTACATTAATCTATACATATACACAACATCTTTATATGCACCAATCTATGCATATATGTAATCAAAACCATCAAAACCCACTCGAAGTCAGACTTTAAAATATTAATGATTATAAGATTAGTTTTAAATTAAAAGGGTAACGTGTTTTAATTTGGAAGAAAATATTAATGATTGGAAGATATGATACGATTGATGTTTTTAGGAGTTAATAAAAGGTAATATCTTCAATTAAAAGTAAATGCGAAAAAAGGCAATTGACTACTTATCATTAATTTATATTATGTTATTATTTATTTTAGAAGTTTTAATAGTATAGATATCACATATATTTTTTTAATAATGAAGGGTAAATAAGTAAATTTACTTAGTACCAAAAAACAGGTACCAAAACTTTCAATGTTTCGGAATTTATATAATAGTATAGATGGATATTCTAACTTCGTTGCGAGATTTTGATTTTTAATAGTTGTGATCATGAATCTATACTATCTATCTATACTATTATATAAAAACCGAAACATTAAAAGTTTAGTTGGTCGGTACCTGTTGATTTTACTTATTTACCCTTAGTTAATTACAGATAAAATCCTTTTTTTAATTTTATATAACTAAAAATTTTTCTTTACTAATCAATTTTCTTTTTCAGTTTCAGGTTAAACATGTTACCTTTTTTTAATAACTAAGCAGTTTCCTTTTTCAGGTAAAATATAATATCTTTTATATTTTATCTAATTAAAAAACAAATTATAATTACTATTAACTAATAAATTAGTTTTTTATCTTTTCTCTTTTCTCTAACTAAAATACTTTTTTCCCAGTTATATTACGGGTTACCTTTTTTAGCCAAAACAAGTTACCTTTTTTATTTTCTCTAACTAAAACCTCTTTTTTTCAAATTATATCAGGGGTGATTCTATTTAATAAAAATAAAATCATAATATTATAATGCTATTAATTAACCAATTACCTTTTCAACTAAAAACATATCATCTTTTTTATTTTTTTTCCAATTAAATTCCTTTTTTAGAAATATCATGGGTAACATTAATTTCTCATTTTCTAAAAATATTACCGGTAATTTTATTTAGTAAAATAACAATTAAATTATAATTACTGTAAACTAATCAATTATCTTTTTCACCTAAAGTATGTCACCTTTTAATTTTCACGTTATCTTTTTCTATTTTTTCAAACTAAAATCTCTTTTTTTCCAATTACATCACTGACGGTTCTATTTAATAAAATTAAATAATAATATTATAATACAAATATTAACCGACTATTCTTTTTAGCTAAAATGTATCATCATTTTCCTATATTATCTAACTAAAATTCTTCTTTAGAAATATCACGGACAACATTAATTTCTCCTTTTCTAAAAACATTACGAGCAATTTTATTTTGTAAAATAACATAATTAAATTATAATTACTATAAACTAATCAATTACCCTTTTTACCTAAAATATATTACCTTTTTAATTTTCTCTAACTAAATCCTCTCTTTTTCCAATTATATCATGGGCATTCTATTTAATAAAACAAAATAATAATTTTATAATAACTAATAAATAACTTATTACCTTTTCAACTAAAAACTATCACATTTTCTATATTTTTTTTTTATCTAAAATCATTTCTTTTCTAGAAATATCACGGATTACATTTATATAATTATGATCATCATCTCATTTAAATATTTAAGCCTCCAAAATTTTTATTTAAAAAATAATAAAAAATTTAATATAATATTAAAAAAATTCCGTGTATCGCACGAGTTCTAAGCTAGTATTATATAATAAGCAAACAGGGGTGTAATTTGGTTGTTTGGTTCAACCATCTAATTTAGTTCAACCATCTAAAAGAATAGTGACCGTTAGATATTTAGTAAATAGATGATAGCCGTTAGATCTAATAATAAGAAATATTCTATATTTAAATCCCTTTTATAAAAATTCAAGGTTCGAATCCCGTTAACAACAAATTTACATTAACATTTTATATTATTAGTTCTAATCAATACATATAATTTACTAAATAACTATTATTATTACTAATAATTTTATTAATTAATATTACAAAGTTAAATTATATCCATAATAAATTATTATGCTCTATTTTATTTAATCGTATAATTTTAAAAGTAACCCGTGTTTTGCACGGGCTATAAGCTGTATTCTTTAATTTGTTGCAATGTTGTCTAAATATAGATCAACTTACTCTATTTTCAAGTGCTCTCTGTTAACACAAAATCACGCAAGTGTACGTGGTCACAAGTAATACAGATATAAATCAAGTTCGTTCCACAGAGATCTGGTTTAGGTTTCAATTCAGTAGATGTACCTATGCAACAATGTATGGTTTTAATTCACTGCTAAGATAATTAACAAGATTGGGTTTTGATTAACTAAAAATAACTGAAAAGTAAATTAACAAACTAAGAATTAATTAGCTAAAGAGAATTAAATTGAATTACTTATATGAGAATAAACATGGGATCCTAACTTCATTAAATACTTCACTTAGAGTTGATGGCTTTAATCAATGCAAGTGATGGTTTTGATATCTGATCAGACAACACGAAACAAGTAAACGTTACTTCTCAGTATACGAATACCAAACTAAACATACATCCACAAAAGAGATAGAAGATGAATAGACACCTATTATGTTTAGACCCTATATCTCTATAGAATTTAAAAACATAAAGGTTTAAGCACAAGTTATCCACATAGATCACATAGGGCAGCATAATATCTCTATTTACGCCACAAATCATGATGTTAAAACATCAACCTATCCTATGCTAGCATGGCAAGTTCTAAATCTCAAGATCCACTCCCGTTTCGCAAGAGATTAACAAATTAGATGTTAGCTATGCATCTAAATTCATAAAGTACAATTATACGAGGATATCAAGAATTCACCACACATAAATCTTTAAAGCAATCAAACTACTAAGCTACATAGATAAATCCGTTAGAATCCCATGACAATGATTAGCTCATAATTGAACCGTTCATCGTCATGGGATTTGATGAAAACATGATAGAAAACAAGATATGAAAGAAAGAAGCAATAATATTATTAAAACAAAGAGTTGAGAAAATAAATTTATAATCCAAGGTGTACAAAAGATGAAGTAGATCTAGATCCGTGCTTGTCACGAGCTTTGAATCTTTCTCCACTTTTCTCCCTTTCAATTCTTTATTACAATAATAAAGACGATGATACAAATTACAATGCTAAGATGTGTTTAAATAGGCTCTATAATTCTTGCCCAACAAGAAATTACCTTCTATTACAATTAGAATTCGATTAAGGTACTAAAATCTGCCCAAAATACAATTAGAAATTGAAAAGGGCAAAACATTAATTTCCCTGCTCCCATCAGTCTGTTTACCACGCTGCCTGCGCCCACCACGCGCAGCCTGCGTGTGCAACACCTGTTCCATGTTGTAGAAAATCTCTCAAGCTTCGCGTGGACAGTAAGATCGCTGAAAACGGACTTCTAGAACTCCAGATATGGTCAAAACAGTGTAGACTTCGCAACCTTCCCGGAAATCCGAATTTTAATAAATTTAACCTCCAAAAACGATAGAAGAATCCACCATAATCGACATTCATGCAAACCTGCACAACTATACACAAAACACATCAAAACTATAACAAACTTTAGTCCAAGACAATCAATTTAAGCCGATATGGAACGCTCCAAGTGGATATAAAATCCACTTATCACACCCCCAAACTTTAATCGATGCTTGACCTCAAGCATAAACAATTACAACTAACTAACTAACTAGTACTACTTCCGTAGGTGATCACGGTTGCATTGGCATATGCAACAAGCCCTTTAAACCCCTAGGCAGCCCTAGTGGACGAGTGAGGTCTCGTGAGGGCCTATAGCGAATGTACCCACAAAATCCAATGCAATACAATGCATGAATGCAACTATTATAAAATACAAATAATCTAGTACTAATATCCTACCATACCTTCAAATCATCTCATGCCATATCAACTTAAGAATCAAAGTAATAACGCAATGTCTTGGTGTCGAAAGTGCAAGTATTCACATAGTCTACTCAATGAACATGCATAAGTTCTCAAAAGCCCATGTCAAATGTAAGAATAAGTTAGTAAACATGCTAAGCCTACAAAAGTACATCTCTGAGACAAAACTCGGGATCTCATACGCAAAAACAAGTAAACACTCAAAATCCACTCACAAAAGAATACTCACTCAAGAACAAGGGTAAGTGTATCACTCAATTCCAACAAATCATAAGCACGCTTGACATTTGGTATCAATCTAACTCTTAACACAACATACATCAATGACGATAATCAAAAGGTCTTTATTTAGGTTTTAACGGGGCTAGGGTCAAGGCATGTCAAATAAGTCAAATCAGGTGAAGTGTCAAAAGCTAGTAAGTACCAAACTAAATCATACACAACACCCTATTTTCCCCCCACATAATTTTTTACTAAAAACCAACACTCGACTAGTCGACTAAAGTAGGATCACAACAACACAAACACGCTCTCATAATATATTTTTCTTTCTATTTTTCTTTCTCTTTTTTTTTCTTTCGATAGCTAAATATAACACAAACAATAATATAAACAATAACAATGATCCCACAATTTTATTACACATGCCGACTATCAAATAAACAAACCCAATTTTCAATATTTCCCCCAAAAGTAAGACCAACAATAAACCCTCCTTACACACCTTATTACTCCCATAAGCACTCTACTAGCCTTTGACAATGTGGGTTCAAATTAATGTAAGGCCAATACAAGAAAAAGTCTAGGCAAGTAATGTGGTGTGTCACCGAAAAAATAGGATTAAGCTCAACGGGTTAACTAAATGCCTTTATCATTTTAATCGTCAAATAATGTCATGCATTTCAAGAAAGACCTCAAACAACTGCTAGCAATGCAAACAATCCGTGGACACTCAAGCAAACGAATAAATTGCAACAATATGCAATAAGGCTCAAAAACTCAGTTGGTGGAAAAACATACTCAATCCCAAGCAAAAATCTCTCTAATGCACCGACTTGTATTCAAAGCATGCAAACTAAATAATCTTGCACATATTCATGTCCTTCTAATCACTTATAACATTCAATAAGTCTACTAGCTTCAACTTACTAGTGTATGTGTGTGCACAAGAACAAAGCATATCACTTCTCAATCAAAAGCGTCAACACACTAGTACAAAAACTACCATACGCGTCTCCCCATTTGCGTCTGTTGCAGGTGAAACAGACGCATAAAGTAGTTTTATGCGTCTGTACTACATTAAAGAGATGTATATACCGGAAAGATGTATGTTTATACGTTAGTTGTATCTAAATAGACGTATTAGATAGTTTAATACTTCTGTCGGATAATTATTTGCGTATGTTATATTGCAACAGACGTATAAAATTCAATTATATGCATCTTTTATATTGCAACAGACATATAAAGTTCAACTATATGCGTCTGGTCTTTAAAAACAGACGTATAAAGGTGATTAATTTTTTTTTAGAAAAATATATGTAAATATCGAGTGGCCCAATTATCTGTATATGCAGACCTAATTACAAAACTCTTCAATTACAAACATCTCCGATCTTCTCAAGATTCAAATTCATTCCACCCCATGCCGTCCCGTTTGGAGTTGCAATGAAAGCCCTAGCCGCCCCGTTCAATTTTCCGGCCAAAATCCATCAGCGTTTACCTCGTTCTTCATCAAATCGTCACTATAGCATCACATACACTACATCCTTGATCTGTTTCTTCACATAAAACTAACCCCAGAAGCCTTAATTCGATTCAAGTTTTGAAAATAAAGTATTATCAGATCGGGTCTCTTGAGTAATAAATTGTGTATTGATGGTTACCTTAAGGAATCGATTGTGTCTCGGAGTTCGAAGCTTTATCAAAGACGTGTTGGGTTTGTATGATGGCTTTGGCGATTCTTGGTGTAAATCAGAGGGTCAACCTTCGATTCTTGGTGTTGTTTATCTATATTGGATGCTTCAATCATTTGTTATTTGGTAGTGTTTAAATGCTTGTTTTCCCTTTTCTTTTGCTAATTCTTTGGTCACATTTTTATTCCTTAGAACACTGGATTTAGTATTATTCAAAGATTACTAGTATAACTTTCTTTGTCTTCTCTGCCATTTTATATCCTCATCTTAGGATTTGTAAGTTGTCACCGAAACCTACTGATTAGAATTAAAAATTTTAGTTTATCTAGGCATAATATTGATATTTTTTTTTAAAAAATCACCTTGTAGACTATTGTGTGTCATAAACACAGCCTTATCAGTAATGGGTATGATTATCCAACAGAGAAGTTATCGGTGTATGTTTCAGATGATGGAGGCTCTCAGTTGACGTTGTTCGCTTTTATGGAGGCAGCTATAAGTTTGCTAGACATTGGCTACCATTCTGCAGGAAACATAACATAGTAGAAAGATGCCTCGATGCATATTTTGCATCACAGATTGCCGAGTTCATAGAAGGCAGGGATGAAATTGAGGTATTAAACTATCTCTGAATCAAATATCAGTGTCCATAAACTATGTGAGTTATGTCCTTTTATGTCCTTTTATGGGTATTCGATCCATTGACAGCCCTAGAATGTAGTATTTAAAATTTAAGCATTTATAGGAAATAGTATGAAAGACAACATAACTGGACTTATGGGATTTGCAGACCTAGAACTGTTGCATCAAATTGCACAGGACACACACATACACAAGGAGTTCTTTGATCCCTAGAATGGTCGACTAGCGAATATTTCTCTACTTTTCGGAACAAGATAAATGGTTCGAGAGACATGTGTAGTACATATTTACGATTTAAGTAGTAAAAAACTTGAAATGCTGAAATATTGTGTAGTACATATTATGTATTGTGATTAAATGAGAATTTAGTGATTAAACAAAGTATAGTGATTGAATTTAGTGTTTTGTTGTATAAGTATTAATTATAGTCTAATAGTTACCATTAGGAATTAAGAAAATCGAATTTGAAATAGTAGACGGGATTTAGAAAGGATTAAAAAGATAGTATAATAAGAGTCTTAGTGTAAACGATTATTTGTCTTGAATCCCCAAAAAGTCTTAGTGTTATCCTAGGAGTGGGGTATGGGAATAGAATTGGTAATTTTCTGATTGAAGGCCTTTGATTATTGCTTTATTTGTTTGATTATTTGTAGGTAGATCATTAGCACAAAATGCAATATGAATAAAAGTGATGTATGGGGTTGTCCACACAGTGTTACTTTAATATAGTACTCTATTTTTCTGGGCAAGTAATGTAGCACTTATAAGTGCATTGATATTAACATATTGATTTTAATCCCAAAACAGAGCATAGTGCCAACAGGTTTAAAAATTAAACCATAAGTTGTAGGAACGAATCCTTGTTGATGCAGGATAGGAACACAAAAGGCCCATATAAAACATGGTAGAGCAGTACTATAGGATTCACAAGCCCAGTTTTTATTAAAAAATTATCTAATACAGTAGAATTCTCTACGAGTTGAAGATTATGCGATGAAAGGGGATTATTTTGAGATAAGTTGATTGTTGAAATTGTTAGCTGTGGGAATTATTGCTAGGAATTTGTCCCAATATCCTTGTACAAACCCTGCCCCCATTATTTTCATTAATATTCTATGCCAATTTACCAAACTACTAGTGTATACCCTTTATGAGGTGAATATATGGACTCGTAATCTATAAATCCAGGCTGCTGCATTTGCCCATGAGCTGGTTGAAACAATAACATCTATAAGGTATGTTAAACAACACCGAATATAGTATACTGGTTAGTAACTAGTTATAACTAAACATTCTAAATAATTAGATTGATGAGTTACCTAAATCAAACAGGTCCACTCAGATTTATAAATAAGTTAATAATCTTTCAAGATGTAATTTCTTTTTCATTATCAGGGTGTAATTTTTCACTCCACTGCCAGTGCAATTTTCTCCATTTTTCTCCACAACCATTTTTTTTAGATTTATTAATGGATGAGAGTACAAATTCTAGTCAAAATGAATCCAAAAAAAGAACAAGTGGTCCAACAGTATGCAAGAAGCTAAAAGAGCAAACTGCCAACAAAGATGTTGAGAAAACGATTGAGTTGGACGAATATGGTAAACCAAAACCTGGAAAGTGGAAAAACCAGTTCACGACTTATATAGGAGTAATTGGTCGACAAAAGGTGGATATCAATACCAAGAGTTGGAAAGCTGTAAGTGAAGGGCTGAAGAACACAATTTGGGAGGATTTCAAGGTATATATATTTTCCAAATTTTATCACTTGTTTTCTAGTTCACTTGGCAACTATTGTGTTACTCTATCACATAGGCTGTAAGGTTACCTACGCTGTTACTTCATTTTTTTAACACTGCCAAAAACAGGGCATTTCCATGCAACGCTATTTTAACCTGAAATAATGACATGTAATTGAGTCTTTTCTGTAAGGAAACTTCCAGACTATTATTTTGTCAGTGTTGTCTAAAATCCTTGGTTTTATATGTGCCATCCTGCCACTATCTATTAACAATTAATATGTTGCAGCAATTAATGCAGTGCTATAGTGATAATTTGTGTTACTTGTTTTCATTTTTTTGGGTTTATAATATATGTATAGATTTCGTTGTTGCTTGTGAACATGAGATGGTACTATAGGTCATATTTCTTTGATTCTTTACCTGTCCACAAACTGTTCTAGTAAAGTCCCAAACTCAATCACAATAAAAAAAGCACTACAAGTTAAATGTTAAATAAGACCACAGAAATTTTTTTTTATATATGAGCAATGTGCTTATACTGATTCCTATAGGAAATAGTGATAAATGAAAATTTTTCCATAACTGAGGATACTATGAGCATGGATGTAATTACCAAAAAAAAAAGATTAGATAATAAAAATATAATAAAGAAATATATATTAGAAAGGTCACGGTTTTCCCAATGCCAGTTCTTGCTTTTGCTAACACATCCTTATACCTACAAAAAAAAGGAAGAAAGATTAAAACTAACCTATAGACAATTAGAAGCTAATGGGTTTCATTACTTGTGGTAAACTATATGTATAATAGCCAAGTAAATATAATTTTAGCTACGTTCACAGACAAGCTACAGAAACTGTTCAGGGAAGGTAAGAAAATATTTACTGTTCAGAACAGGACACCAGAAAAATAAGTATAAATACCATCTATTATAAATACCTGAAAAGTAAGCATAATATATGTTGGTGTATCAACACCGATGTTGTTCCTCTTGTACCATCTATTGTTAAATATCTAACTCTAGTTTCAAATTTTAAACATGGTTATTGTAGTAATCACTGGGTGTTACTTCTTATTTGTTGTCGTGAAAGTCGTGCTTATGTGTTCAATTCCTTAAGAAAACCCCCAAAGATTCACATAAAAAGCATTTCTCAATGTGTAAGTAATGCAATCTAATTTGGCTAATTGTGATATTTTCTTTTTTTTGTTAAAGTGAGTGGCTAACTTTTCCTATTTCACAGGGCGTACCAAGTCTATGTTGGGCAAAATGGCAACAAGAAAGGAAATATGGATACTAGGATGTATTGGCATGAAGATCTTCAGGTATACCCTTTTAATTATAACTTTATTTTGTGTATCAATTTTTTTATTTTGCTTCTTTAATAAACTATTTAATTGGTTATTTAGTGTCCTCAATAACAAGGAGGTACCGAGTGTGGTTATTATGTTATAAGGTACATGTATGACAAAGTCTCACAATATAGTAAAAATGGCGAGGCTAATTGGACGAAGGTATGTGAAAAGCCATATTTAATGTCTTTTTTTAAGTATATGATAGGAAATATGTAGAATACAAATTAATCTCGGCATGTAAATATTATTGTAGGGTATTGGAAGGGTGGCATCCTATACTCAATAAGAAGTTGATGCAATTCGAGACATTTGGGCCGATTATTTTACAAATGAATATTTATAGGATTAATAGGTAAGATGGAGTTATTAATTTAGCTTATGAAAATATTTGAAGTTAAGGTTTTTTAATTGTCCCGAAACATTGTACTTTGGTGGAACAAGTTGAAAATTAAGTTTATTGTTAGTTTTTGTTAATCAAGTACTATTCCATTCGTTTAAATTAGTAATTTATTATTTTTGGGATTAAGATGTATAATGGATTTGAATTTGGTATTTTGTGATCGAGCAGAATGTATACATGCAAATTATTGGCATGGACAGGTGCTAAGTGAAAATATAGAATAATACATTTAAATTTAAATTATTGTATGGACAGGTATAGCTGAAAATACAAAATAAATATTAAAAAAAAAAAGACTTTTTGCGTCTGTTCTAGTAGAAAAGACATATCATGTGTTATTATATACTACTATTCTCAGACTTTCTACGTCTGTTGAAGACAGATGCAAAATCATTTTTGCGTCTGTTATAAAAAGTAGACGCAAAAGATAATACTTTTTACGTCCGTTTTCCTATTTTATGCATCTGTTGTAGACGGATGCAAATCACTTTATACGCCTGTTACAAAACCAGACGCAAAGATTAAACTTTTTGCGTCTGTTTTTCTGATATATGTGTCAGTTAATGACAGACGCAGAACACTATATGCATCTGTTTCCCAACAGACGCATATATTCTCTAGCTGATACTACTCCTCCATACGCATCTGTTGTGAACAGCTGCATATCACCTTTTTTGACAGACGCATCAAGCAGTTTTTGTACTAGTGACAACACAAAATTCCTATCAAGCATGGGTGCAAATGCAAACTATTATGAACTCACATGATATACGAACATAAAAACAGAATGTCCTATATGAAACAAACGTAGATAACACGAACATAAATGCATAATTTACTACTACTAATATGCAAAGCATGAAATCCTACATGACCACATAATACAACAACTACTAATCCCCCAAACCACCCCCAAACTTAAAATAGTCAATGTCCGCATTGAATGGAAGTAAATACGAGGGATAGCAGAAAACATACCTACAAGGTGCCTTACACATCTTTCCCCATCGCAACTCATCATGCTTGTTCAGCAAAAATCCCCTTTCTGTAGCAATTGGCCTCAACAACAACCGATTAAATATAGCCTCCGCCGTCGGAGACGAAAATTTCACAACACTAGCATCACCTCTCCCATGCTTAGTAGCCATAAGAATCAATACCCAACTCACAAGAAGCTCAACCAATAATTACCAAGCAATATAACACCAAAAACAGCCCAAATACCAAGAATAATACAAAATCCCCAATTTACAAGAACACAAATTCGTAATAAAAAATAAGATTTTAGAAGAGATAAACCAACTACGAATTGGAGAGGCGATCTTGCAATTAATTCCTTTTTAGAATTGAATTTTTAGAGATTTAAATAAGTAGAAGAGGAATTGGATTTGTATGTATAGGTGTGTATATTTATAAGATGATAGATAAGAAAGATAAAGATTTGAATGTGTATAAGATGTTGGGGTGTATCATGTATGGAATTGATCTAGAATATAAATAAGAATTAGAGATTAAAGGAAGTTGAGTTAGGATAGAATTTGGGGAAATTATGTTGTAAAAACAACAATTTTCGAGCAAAAATCTGGGCAGAGGATGTAGAACGCAGGCGCAGGCTGCGTTTCAGAGGCGCAGAGCGCGCGAAGGGCAGTTTCGTAAGCGCAACCTGCGTTATAGAGGTGCAGACTGCGCGGGAAGCGGGTAATGCAGGCGCAGCCTGCGTGTCAGAGTGGCAGCCAGCGCGGAAGGCAGTAACGCAGGCGCAGCCTGTGTGTCAGGGGCGCTGCCTGCTTGAATTTTTTTTAGATAGAAACGCTCAAATTATTTTTTTTTCCTACACTAATGCGTGGATTGCCTTCCACTAAGCGCTTCTTTAATGTCAATAGCTTGACGTTACTTCCAAGCCTTCATTAAGTATAATAATAGTTTGCCTGGTCATCTTTTCGTGAGACTTCATCGTCATCACGGCGGCACACTTTCTGCCCCTTCTCCTCGCTTGGCCTATTCGTATAACAACTATGTCCTATTCCAATGTCTTCATCTGTTGACCCAAAAACTGTCAATTTGTAAAACAACACACATTCGCGGGCTTCGCTTGAATATAATGGAGGAGGGTAAATGTAAGTTACTGAAGCCTTTGGTTCCTCAAAGAGAACTTCCTCCATTGGCTCTAATGCGCTACCTCCATCTTTATACTCTGAGACAAGTAGAAGACCTGCATCTTTCTCATGTTCATCAGCCTCTTGGCACGCACATACCAATTCTTGAAATTTGCGTAGCTCACTAGTGTCTGTCCCAAATAGTGCCCTTTCCAAATCATCCACCATCCTAGCATGATCAAATTCCTCACATGGCTTGTGAATGCTCACCTCACCTTGGAATTTGTTTTCCTCAATTATGCATACAATACCTTGCTCCAAGTCACCGTTATTTTCTGGAATTGCCTCGAATATGAATTGTTGTTTCTCTTGTTCCAAGGCACTTCAAACTTGAGCAACTAGTGTCTCCAAAGAATTGATAGATTCCTCATTACTCTTTGCAAGCATCCTAATCTCCTCCATAACATCAACCTTATCTAACTGAAAAGTAGGAGTAGGTTGCTGATGTTGAAACTCTTCACTACCAAAGAAATATGACATATTTGGAACATCTTGCTGGTACTGTTAAGGATGGTATTGAAAATATGGTTGTTCCTCATAAGTGACATATGGATCAACTCCTTCATAGTAACAATATTGTGAGGTCTCATGAACGCCCAAACATTGCTCACATTGCTGAGGCATGGATGTCCTCGAATATGCCCACCATGGCAACTCTTCGCATGCCATTTTCAAACACTCAAGTACCTGAAACATACCGAACTAAACAAGATAGATAAGTAACTAATCTGAGTCAGTGAACTTTAACGACCACTATTGACAAGCACATAAACCAAAAATAAAACACCGATGATCCCCGGCAGCGGCGCCAAAAACTTGTTTGCACTAAATCACGCAAGCGTACGTGGTCACAAGTAATGTATGAATAAGTCAAGTTCGTTCCCACAGAGATCTGGTTTTTAATTCAGTTTAGTACCTATGCAATAATGTATGATTATTATTCACTGCTAAGACAAATAACAATTTTGGGTTTAATAAACTAAATTAACTAATAATTAAATTAACAAGCTAAGAATTAACTAACTAACGAGAGTTGGAATCGAATTACTTCTGCAAGAGGAAACATGAGATCCTAACTTCATTAAATACTTTGCTTAGATCTGACGCCTTTAATCACTATATGTAATGGTTATGATATCTGATCAGACAACACGAAACAAGTACACGCTACTTCTCAGTATACGAATACCAAACTAAACATACATACACAAAAGAGATAGAAGATGAATAGACACCAATTATGCTTAGACCCTATATCTCTATAAGATTTGAAAACATAACAGTTGAAGCACAAGTTGTCTATTAAGATCACATAGGTCAGCATAATATCTCTATTTACGCCACAAATCATGATGTTAAAACACCAACCTATCCTATGCTAGCATGACAAGTTCTAAATCTCAAGATCCACTCTCGTTTCGCAAGAGATTAACATATTAGATGTTAGCTACGCATCTAAATTCATGAAGCACAACCATACGAGGATATCAAATATACATCACACACAGATCTTTAAAGCATCAAGATACTAAAGCTCCATAAATAAATCCGTTAGAATCACATGACAACGATTAATTCATAATCGAACCGCTCGTCATCATGGGATCTGATGAAACCATGATAAAAACCAAGTATGAAAAGATACAAATAAACCTAAGTAATTGATATGTAATGGTGATCCAAATTACAATGGTAGGATGTGTTTATATAGGCTCTAAAAGTCTTGCCTAACAAGGAAACACCCTAAAATACAACTAGAATTCAATTTAGGTGCAAGAAACTACCTAAAATTCAATTAGAATTAGAAAAAGGACAAAACAGTAATTTTCCAGCTTTGCTTCACAAAGAACAAGTGCGCGAATTTGTTCTGCATGGCTGTAGAGCAAGACTGTGGTATTTTTTATTTCGTATTGTTTCTGCTTCTGCTTATGTTTTAAATTTTGGATTTTTAAAATTATAAACTTTGGGTTGGATTTATTTTCGCAAAGGTTTTGCACACTTATTATTGTTTTTGAAAAATGTTTTACATTAAAACGCCCATTGATTTTTGAAAGTATTTGTTAGTCAATTTGTACTTGCTGAGCTGTGTAGCTCATTCGTTTCTAATATTTCAGGTTCTGATTTTGGGAGCTTAATAAGAATAAGGATGTGAACCTTGTGGATTTATTGCTTGCTGATTTGGATGCATTTATTGAAAAGACTTGTCGAATTATTAGAATAAATTTGGATATTTGATTATCTGTTAGACAATTAATGATTGGGTTTATGGAGCTGCGTCTCCGACTTAATGATTTTGAATTATCATATTTGACCGCTGCTTTGACTATCGTTAATTTGGAATATTTGAATAAAGAATTCTATTTATTTAAGTTTCGTATTTAGAAAATTACTTCTGCAAGAGGAAACATGGGATCCTAACTTCATTAAATTAGATTTGACGCCTTTAATCACTATGACCATGTTTGTTTCAAGGGATTATAATCCCAAAATTATTACCTTATAAATCCCAAACGTAAGGGATTATAATCCCATGAATTCACATTTTGATCATTGTTTTAGTTCACTCCCTTGGGATTATAATACATTGTGAAAGAAGGTATTATAATCCCATAGAAATGAATCAAAAAGATGATAGCAATATACTTTCATGGGATTACAATCCTTTAAATTTAAGAAAGATAGTGTAATTTTCCAAGGATTATAATCCCCTAAAACAAACATGGCCTATATGTAATGGTTATGATATCTGATCAGACAACACGAAACAAGTACATGCTACTTCTCAATATACGAATACCAAACTAAACATACATCCACAAAAGAGATAGAAGATGAATAGACACCAATTATGCTTAGACCCTATATCTCTATAAGATTTGAAAACATAACGGTTGAAGCACAAGTTGTCTATTAAGATCACATAGGGTAACATAATATTTCTATTTACGCCACAAATCATGATGTTAAAATACCAACCTATCCTATGCTAGCATGGCAAGTTCTAAATCTCAAGATCCACTCTAGAGATTAACATATTAGATCTTACAATCATTATATATACCCAAAAATATCACACAATATTTTCAATTATTAATAAAATATAATAAAAATCCCTATACGTTGTTTATAATAAGTAAACATTAGTATAATTCATAAATATGAGTATATTAAATTATAATTAAAAAAATTATTAAAATAATAATTATATAAAAAAATAATTGTAATATTAAACAAAATTTAATAAATACCTAAAACATCGTATCTTTCAATCAATTTAAAAGACGTTTACTTTTAATTGAACATATTACCTTTATATACACCTAATATATCGTATTTTCTAATCATTAATATTTATTTTCTAATTAAAACACGTTACTTTTCAATTTAAAATATAATTTTGCAATCATAGTCTACCAATCATTAATATTTCTTTTCTAATTAAAACATCTTACCTTTTAATTTAAAACATAATCTTTCAATTATTACTATATACCCAAAAATATCACATCATATCTTTCAATCACTAATAAAAATATACAATAGAAATCCGTATAAAACGAATAATTACCGTTAGATTTTTAGCAAAAAAATCAGAACCGTTCGATCTGATGATTAAATATCTTATATTATTAAGTTACTTTACAGAACATTCAAGATTCGGTTTTTGTTAACGACGTATTTAATTTAAAATTTCATTATATAAGTTTTAAACCATGTATATCATTAATTAAATTTATAAATAATTGTAATATTAAATAAATTTATTTCCTATAAAAAAAACTCGTGCATCGCACTGGTTATAGGCTAGTAAGACTAATATATCAAATACCATTTTTTTTGTCTGGATATCAAATACCATTAGAATACTAAAATATATACATTTAGTATTCTTGTAATTTCCACGCTTAATCCCTAATCGTGAACCTAATCAATTAGTTCTGGTTCTCAAATTTTATGAGTATTTCTATACCTAAAATATTATTCATATATTAATTTAAATATATGCACAAATATAAATTATTAATTGCGAAAGTTAAAGGCTATTATTAGTTTGCTGTAATTAATTACGTAATACTTAAGTAGATATTAAATAAACACATATTGAATACAAGATTTAAATGATGTATATTAAATATATGAAAGGCTAAAATAGAAATTTTGCGAGTAATAAAATGTGACATGTTGTGTACTAAAATATATACATTTAGTATTCTTGTTATTTCCACGCTTAATCCCTAATCGTGAACCTAATCAATTAGTTCCAGTTCTCAAATTTTATGAGTATTTCTATACCTAAAATATTATTCATATATTAATCTAAATATATGCACCAATATAAATTATTAATTGCGAAAGTTAAAGGTTATTATTAGTTTGCTGTAATTAATTACGTAATACTTAAGTAGATATTAAATAAACACATATTGAATACAAGATTATTAAATGATGTATATTAAATATATGAAAGGCTAAAATTGTAATTTTGCAAGGAATAAAATGTGACATGTTGTGTTATTATATTATAACTAGCTTTATAGCCCGTGCGAGACACGGGCATGCTCTAGATGTGCTTAATGACTTCACGTATATTTGAATATTAGCTTGGTAATGCAATATATGTTGTGTCTGTGAGCACGAGATTTCTCCGTTATTTATTGCTTAGTGTCAATCTCGAGTAGGTATGAATCTCTTACATGCACCATTTAAGCGATAGTAAATTTTGCAAGGTACGGGCTTGTTAGCACAATTATGTTAATATGTATTTGTGTTGCTCTATATTCAAATAATCAAATTGGTTTTGCAATGTGTTGATGCTTAGAATGCAAATAAGTCCAGAAGGGATTATGTGTTCACGATGTATATCAACTATATAGCTAAAAAAAGGTATCATTTGCAATGTACTAATCTCATTTCAAGGATTACTAATTGTCTGAGTTAGGAGTATAAAAGTATTTACATAAATAGTGAATGTTCAGAACTTGCATATTAGCGAAAGATCGATACGACTGAAAATTTATACGAGAGATTGGTTCCAAATTGCTTGGGGATCAACCGTGTGATCCAAACACCATGAAACCAAGTGCCTTAAATTAGTGCTTCAGTTTTTTGTTTGAGCTAATATTACCAAAATGGGTTGAACCTAAATTTAAAAAATGGAGAGAGCAAGCAGAAGAACTTCCCAAACCCATATTGTCATAAAAAAGAGATAATGGATCGATGCGTTTTCTGTTCCACTATAATTAAATATGTTAATATATAGGTGGTTAATGTGCATGCAATTTACCGCTCGAGCTTTGCTAGTAAAATCATGTTATTGTGTATTTATATTGTTTTGTAATTAAATGGTGCTTACAACATGTAAATGCTTAGTATGCAAAACATATCTAAGAAATTATCTATTCATGATGTATGTACCACTAAAAATAAGTAAATTTTAATGTGCTAGTCTCTTTGAACGAATGCTCAAATGATTGAGTTATGAGCATATAAGAATTTATATTAGTAGTGACTACTTGATCATCCAAAACCGATTTGTGCATTTTGACCCGGATTAAGAGATATGCGTAAGATATCAATTAATACACAAATTACAGTATCTATCTTCTAAATCCAAGTAACTTGTTTCTACTAAAGAATAAAAAAAATGCTTCATAACTATGTACAATTTACGAAATATTCTCAAAACTAATATTAGCATAGTGATAAGGAATCTTACTTCTAAGTTAGAGATCAAGGATTAAATTTCCATTAGAAACAATTTTGGTATTGTTAATATAATATATGAGGGTAATTTAGTAATTTCATGATAATTAAATTGTCTCACGATATATTAATAATGAGTTTTATAATATATCCAAAATTGATGTCTAGTATAGTGGTAAGGAATCTTTTTTCTAAGTTAGAGGTCAAGGGTTCGATTCTCTCTAGGAACAATTTTTAAGCATTAATATAATATATGAGGGTTTTCTCATGATACATTAATAATGAGTTTTATAATAAATTCAAAATTCATGTCTAGCATAGTGGTAAGAATTCTTACTTACAAGTTAGAGGTCATGGGTTCAATTCTCATTAGAAATATTTTTTTTCATTAATATAATATAGGAAGGATAGATTAGTAATTTCACCTTGAATAAATTGTCTCACAAAACCTCATGTTGTGCTATTAATAATACTAGTAATTAGTAACTATCTAACACTTCACTCGATCAAATTTGATAACATTTTTCGTAAAATAACCAAAATTCAAAACAAAATGATTTAAACATTGACATGGTACAAATAACAATTACAAGCAGATAAACAGATAAAGAGAGATTATATATTATAAATCAACTAGGGGAAAAAACCGCGCTTCGCGCGGTTCAAGTAAAATATTTTAAAAAATGCATGTACAAATAAAAAAATAATATTATATAAATCATTTTGGTTAGCAATTAATTAAATATGTATGTATATAAAAAGTTAATTTCAAATTAGAACTTTATTCTGATTTAAAACTTAGAATTAATATGAGCTTTAAATCTAGACTTAATCACTGACTTATAATTATTCATTATGCTAGGATACATAAATATTTTGTTATGGGTTATAAAATTTAATATTCTACTACAGAATATCATTTTTTTTTTACAATTTACAAACTATTTTTGAAAAAAAAAAATAATTTTAGCATTGCACAATATTTCTCTCAATTTTATAAAATATAATTAAAATTTATTACACAAAAAACTAATTAATGATAAAATACATTAACATATTTTGCAAAAGCACATAAAATAGTTTTAAAAATTCTAGAAATTGTCATTTACATTTTTCAATAAATTCATCTTCAACGAAGTTGGAATTTATCAAAGTATAAAATAAACATTCAATTTTACTTTAATAACAGCGGGTGTGTGTGTAGGTAAAGAGTTATATAGTACATGTACACTATGTTCATCTCTTAATATTCATGAAGTACAAGTTTAGATGCATAATAAGTAAAGAACGGACTTGCAATGTGTTACTGGTTATCTCTTACAATCTAATAAAACACATTAATCTCCCTTAACTTTCCTCCCAGAAAGTGAAGAAAGGGAGATAAAGAATCCAAATAAAGTGTAGGGGTACATTTCTCAAATTGCGAGTATAACCCAAAAAAAAAAAAGTACCAGGTGAGGAAGGGGAAAATAAGGCACAAAGAGAGCCATTCTTTTGCAACATCTCCTCACAAGTGGTAATTCCGAAAACTTCTTTTAATATATTTTCAGTAACCTTGCCAATACCACAAACCTGAAAAAGTTGTACACTCGATGTGTTTATTCAGTTACAGCAGGACAAATAAGAACAGGGGGTATAATAATTTTTTTTTTTAAAAACAGCAATAGGATCTTCAAACCTTTTTGAATAAAAAAGGGCAGTTTTTGGTTAAATAAACCAAGTCACTAATAGCAGGTACCTTTCTTATGGGAAGCAAAGAAATGAATATCACGACAGCAATCCGCTTATTGGGTAAAATAAACTAACCATTTGGCTTGTTAATATTTGTACAGACCTGATCGAAGCAAGGTGAATGGTCGTTATAGTTTAGCAATGCAGAAACAATAGCATATAGAGGAACTGACACCTCTTCAAATAAAATGTAAGACATTCATGAGCATGTAACGTACATCCAGCATACGTGTTAAAACAGAAGACCTGCTCTGCATAGAATCATAATTGTTTTCACTCCCTTTGCTCCACAAAGGAGTCCCACTTGAGTTTGTTTGCACTATTTTTGTAATATTCTTAATATTCACATAGGCAAACATACTATTAGACAACTAAGATTCAGTGCAAACCAGGTCTAGAATTTGATCCTCACAATCCCCTCTCAATCCCTCTCCCTTTGCATTAATAAACTGAGACATCTAGTACGACTGCATCATGGACAATAACTACTCTGACTTTTAAGGAAATTTATTAGGTTGGAACTCAAATAATATTATACTCCTAACAACTTAACTTCGTAAGTAACTTAAATTTCATATTTTGCAGATGTGCCACGTTAAAAATCAAATGTAATCAAATGTTACTTTTTCGAACAAATAGAGAATCAAAATATAATCAGCAAGCATATGTTAATATAAAGCGTATATTATATATGGAACAGGCCAAACAGCTCTAACTAATGTTTAAGGACAAAAGTCACGAAACAGCCATCATTTGTTCTTTTTATGTAAATTGGTGTACACGTGCTTAATGGCAATGCTGTAATGTTAGCATAAAGTATATACCTTAGCAAGTAAGCGATTTGGTGTCACTCCAGCACTACATGTAAGACCAGTCTCCACAATACCAATTCCCTGATTTCTTCAGCAACCTTCATAAGAACAATGTAAGGGTCTTAAATATTTTTGACACCCAAAAAAAAATTCTTTTCTTGAGAAACGATAATATGAGAAGCAAGTCATTAGTTTAACATGTGCTACAACTTACTTCTCCACCAGTTATGCCCCTTTTGCTGCAGACTTCTGTTATGTCCAAGTATGCTTCATCCAGACTGGCAGCCAAGAAATTCTGGTCATACCTCTGAAACACTGGTTCAACAGAAATAAATAAGTACTACAATGAATTTCGTAAGTAAATGCTAACGAATCAAAGATGCACAGATATATTATATCGAAGTATCAACTGACATTTTCTAGTTAAATCACTGTAATGTGTGTATTTTTTAAAATCAACCATAACAAAAATCAACTCCGGGCATAATTTATGTGCTATAAAACCAGGCATTGCAGCACGAACCCCAAATTTTTTAGCCTACAAAACAAATCATGTTAGTAACAAAGTAGAAGCGGAAGGAACCCTGTATAGGTGAGTTCTGAGCAGATAACGTATCTTTTACCAAATAAACAAATGAAGTAAAGCCAAAACAGCTCAGAAATATTTCAGGCAACACCATTAGAAATCACAAAGAGCAATCCAAACCTCGTAATTAACGGTAGAATCATGAACATGCCGCCAACAGCCATTGGCTTGCTTTCTAGTGACCGCCAACAACCATTGGCTTGTTTTTTAATGATGGGTTACTTAATGTTTCAACTGCTGCATAAAATGCATCAATATCTATATGCACCCAAATCCTGGAGAGATCCCGAGTAGTTTCTAGTTCTAATATTCTTTTATCAACAACCTACACCAAGAGACCACCTTTTAGGAAACTAAAACATCTCCCAAAAGAATCAAATACGAGTACCTTGCTTAAAATCAGCAGATTTAGATAAACCATATACAATAATCTTCTAAGATCATTGTAGCAATGTTATTATGACAATTTCATGGTACGGCAGAAAGTGAGGTCCTCAGTCAACATATCTACTATATGAAAGTGTACATTTTCCTCCGTGGACAGGAATACGACTTCCTCTATATCTGTTAATGTGACCAGGTAAGTGAAGAGAAAAAAAATATAAGGATTATGCATCCTGTACCAGCTCTTTCTGTAAATCATTACAAGAAATTAACTCTATGTCTCAAACACGTCAAGAAGCATCAATCACGACAATACCAGAAAGTGAGTTTACAAAAGCAACTATACAAATTATGGCTAAGCAAGAATCTATCAATACTTAAGCAAGAATCTATCAATACTTAAAACAGGAAAGCATCACTGATGCAGATACAAATTTGGGGAAGAAGTGTAGTGAAAATACAAACCTTTCAATAGCCAGTAAGTTGCCAAATGTGAACAAAGAGACATCAGATGTAGGAACATTAGATTGAAGTGAATTGATAGGACTGTGAAGGGAAAAGTTCACAATCAATTTGGCTCCACTAAAAATATAAAGATCTCGACGGTTGATTGGGTTTGGTAGATGGAAGGCTCGAAACTGATCGAATCAGGAGACCAAAAGCCTAAATTTGATTAATTAAACTAAAAAACCCCAAAATTTGAGAAACCAGAGAAATTGAGTTGGAGGAAGCTGAATCCTGCCACGTCAATCACCCGAGTTTTTCCCTTTATATATAGATAAGATTTCAAGCGTACAAATTATAAATTCAAAGAAAGAGAGAGAGAGCAAGAAGAATAATTATTGACATACACATAAAAGTGGTACGGGTTTAGTCAGCGATTGACCGGTACCTCTTTTTTGATTTTTGGAAATTAAAATATTCATCCTAACTTAAAGCTAACATAATTCATATATATGTTGTGCATGTGTAAAATTTTTTATTTATTTTTGTTTAAACATGTGAACTAAGGGGGGGTTGTGAAAGATCTTTAGTTAAGAAAATAATGGCGGCTTGGGAAATTTTGAAACGAGAAAAGCAAGTAAAAGATAAAAATACCTGCAAAACCTTTGATTTGAGATCTTCAACATCATCCTGCAGAGCCTTTGATTTGAGATCTTCAACATCATCCTCGGAAAAATATTTCTCTGGTTCAAAAATGAGATGGATAACAAGGTTATCCCTACCATGAGCAACACGCACATTATGCACCCTAATCTTAGGTGCATTGGATGAGTGATCATCATTCACACAGAAAGAAAGTTTTAGCTCAATGACATGCACATCTGTAACATATAAACAAATAAATTAATTATCAGTCAACGGATTAAAAGAGAAAAGAAATGATATAATAACACACATGTTTAAATAATAAAAAACAAGGTAAAAATATATACCTTCAGGAGTGGTATTTGTTATAACCTCGGGTGTACCATAAAACTGTTGTAGACCATATGTATCCATAGCATCAACTGGAGGCTTATAAATTGGACGTCTCATTTTTGAGAATCTCTATAATCAACTGGAGGCTTATAAATTCACTGAAATATTCATTGATGATGATGATGACGACGATAACTACGGATGACGACATAAAGTTATTCTAAATTACTAAGAAATATCATCTAAAACTCTCTAAATAACATAAAAAAAACATACCTCAATGGGAATGGGTGTGTACTGACGATATCCACGAAATGGACGTCTTCTCTCCGATGGTAGTCCATGAACTTCACAAAATGTGTAAGCCCAATCAAGATAGCATGGACAACACCCCAACCCCCAATGGTCATGAACTTCACAAAATGTGTAAGTTCAATCAAGATAGCATGGATAGCACCCCAACCCATCTATCCTTGTCATATCGATATAACGCCAATAATATTCGATAACCCTATTTAATAATTCTTGGGCTGAAACACTGAACATGTTCCACCGATATAGTTGAGGATGATACCATAAATATATTAGGTATTCGATAACGGTAGCACAAGCAATTGCCCAAGAACAGCCTACAAAAATACATTAAAAAAAACAAACATACCTCAATAGGAATGGGTGTGTATTGACGATATCCACGAAATGGACGTCTGCTCTCCGATGGTAGTCCATGAACTTCACAAAATGTGTAAGCCCAATCAAGATAGCATGGATAACACCCCAACCCCCAATGGTCATGAACTTCACAAAATGTGTAAGTCCAATCAAGATAACATGGATAACACCCCAACCCATCTATCCTTGTCATATCGATATAACGCCAATAATATTGGATAACCCTGTTTAATAATTCCTGGGTTGAAACATTGAACATGTTCCACCGATATAGCTGAGGATGATACCATAAATATATTAGATATCCGATAACGGTATCACAAGCAATGACCCAAGAACAACCTACAAAAATTAAACAATTAAACAAATAAGTTAATGCAACAGTAAATAGAGAAAAAGTGTTATTATAATTTATTAATTAAATAATTACCGCATTCCCCATGATGTTGAATCGGGGATGCTAACGCTGGATAATCATGGATCCAGTTGACTTCCTGTTGAAAAAAATATTGTAAGCTAATGATAAAAAATTATATTGAATTTTGATTTTAAATCTAACCAATAAAATTTAGTTATGGTCAAATTTATTTTGACACCATTACCCTTATTTTCTTGTAATTAATTATTTACTATACAGTAGCTTTTAAACCTGAATCACGGACCTGATCTAGCTAGAATCATAGCAAATTTTCAAAAAATATTTTTAATTTTTCTATCATATGTTTTTCAGAAACATGAATGATCATCATATGATCATAAAAAATAAATTAACTCAATAAACTTATAAAGTATATATAATAATAAAACTCAAGTGTATGCTACTCCATCACAAAAGTAAATGTGGTGTAGTAGAATTAGAGGTGGCAATTAAGGTTGAAATCCAATTACCCAATCCTAACCAATATTTGGGATTTGGATAAACACAAAATCACATATTTTAATTTGGATCGGGTTGGGTTATGATCACAAATTTATTCATATAATATGGGTCAAATGTAGACATCCATATAAACACCCATTTATAATCAAGAACATCAAAGAACTGGTTTTATTCAATTCATACAAGACAGTGTGTATTAGTACACGTATAGTAAAACCTCGAAAAATTAATACTCGATAAATTAATAATTTACTGTAAATTAATATTTTCAAAATAATTTTTTGGTCCAAACATAATAGCGATAGTGTAAAGTTAACCTCGATTAATTCAAAATCTCGTTAAATTAATAAAATTTGCCGGTCCCAAAAATATTAATTTATAAAAGTTTTACTGTATATGTTTATGTTGTTACTGCATAAGTATATACTAGCATAATAGCCCGTGCGAGGCACGGGCCATTTAGCATTGTTGAACATCGCGAAGATGTGTATTATTTGAACGATTT
Organism: Kitagawia praeruptora; assembly: GCA_037693485.1. Classification (NCBI taxonomy): domain Eukaryota; kingdom Viridiplantae; phylum Streptophyta; class Magnoliopsida; order Apiales; family Apiaceae; genus Kitagawia; species Kitagawia praeruptora. The sequence goes on along the minus strand of CM075352.1, from coordinate 170,308,358 downwards.
GGTGATATTTTTATACATTAAATATATATGAAACAAATTTGGAGCACGTATGTGAGGAATGCACGATCACCAAAAGTGTGGGAGGATATCATTGTGGCTTCTGATGCCAAAACAACTTCTTCCTCGACCACCAATAGGTAAGTATATGTCTTTGCAAGCATTTAAAGGGAAATGACCATGCAACAAAATTATTGAATGCTTTCATGTTTGAAATTTTAGACATTTTACAATACATTTTAATTATTACAAGACCTTAATTATTGTAACATACAAGATCTTACTTATTAAAGTTAAAGTATGAGGTACTCCCTTTGTTATCCTGTTATATATAGAAGAAGATACATTGTTATATATATAACACTATATACGTAATCTTAATTACAGTATCGTCACATAACTCAACGATATATTTTATTTAGTTATTTAATCGATAACTGATAATCGACATGGAGTACAAATCTCATATATATATAAATGTTTCAAATTTCCTTTCAAAACTTCATATATTTCTTATTTCGTTGATTAATTTGCTATATTTTGTATAGTATTTATCATACCGTCTTATAAATAAACTATAAATTATAGTATTGTCTCATAACTCAACGATATATTTTATTTAGTTATTTAATCAATAACTAATAACCGACATGGAGTGCAAATCTCATATATATATATATATATATATATACAAATGTTTTAAATTTCCTTTCAAAACTTCATTTCTTTCTTATTTTAATTTGCTATATTTTGTATAGTATTTATCATACCGTCTTATAAATAAACTATATATTATATGTAATTATTAACCAATAATCGATATGTAATCCAAATCGCATTTGTATATTTTTTTATAAATTTTCTTAAAATTAATTTTTTTAGTATGCCTATAGTTTAATTGATTCTAATTTGACCAACCAATTTTAATTTAGTGCATTTTTATTAAATTTCACAATGAAATTAACCACGAGCCCCTCATATGTGATATTGTTAACAAAATAGTTGATCTCAAAGAATAATTATTTTATCTATGCATTTCATATATAAGATTATGAACAAAACAATTTATCTCAAAATAATAATTATTTTCTCCATTTCAAAAATATAAGAAAATTTTCTATAAAATTTATTTAGATGGGTAGGTCTATAAATAATTATAAAAAAATAATGCGCACAAGTTATAATATAAGTACTTTTATTTTAAATGAATAGTTTAATATATATTAAACATGATATAACCCAAAAAGTATTTATGTATGTGGTTAATAAATTCCATTATAAGTATAAATGTTTATCTAGCCAAATTGGTTGTTGAGTTTAGTTTCATTATGAGAGGTCATGGGTTCAACTCCTTGGAACTACATTATTTTTTTAATAGTATAATTGAGTTAGGTTCGGAGTTAGGTTCGGGAGCTAATTTATTTGCTCAGGATGCAGGTTTGACAAGTACCTGTTCTTCTATTATATATAGAAATAGAAAGATAATAGATGATTCTGACAAAAAAAAAAGAAAGAAAGATAATAGATGATGATAATAATAATAATAATAATAATAATAATAATAATAATAATATAATAGATAATAGATTTACAAATGATTTTTTTATTTTTATATTATTTTAGTCCCATTTCAAATTAATATTTCAAATTAAACTTTACAATATGGGTAAAGAGTTTCTACCTGACACTGTAGGAAACTTTTCTACAGTGTCGGCTTAAAATCACGATTTTGCTGCACATATGATATGCAAACTGATCGTTAAGAGATGGAGAAAAATAAAGTGAAGTCAGATTTCAAAAAAAAAAAATTCATTAATTGACGGGAAAAATCAAATTAAAAATGTAGGAAATTTGGTGGGATTGTGTGTGTGAGGGTGTATTCGATTTGTGTGTGGTGCCCCTAGCGGGGCCATTGGATTAGATTAATCTATGGCCCAGATTTAATTTAAGGCGATACTGTAGAAAAGTTTCCTACAATGTCAGTTAGAAACTCTTTTTCCTTACAATATTTATATACAAGCATGGATGGGAGCGTCTTTTGCAAAAAAAAAAAATTATGTGACAAATATTTTAGATAATTTGCATAAAGTTTAAATCTCCCTTGACTATAATTATTGTCAAACTTTCCACGTTGCCAAATTTGTCGAATCTATCAAGAGTTATTGTAACAAAGTGTACATATAAATTTTATTAATATAGTCAATCTTGTTGGAGTACAACATCTTACAAATTCAGTAAAATTTTATTATTATTTTGTATTATTTTAGGTAACAATTTAAACCAAACCCATTGAAGATGCTTTAAGGGTCTAAATCAGTGTTACAGATTTCGGAAATCGGAACTATTCGGTTGAGTTACCGATTTATCGGGTGATTCGGTTGAAAAATAGGCAATTTATCAGCGATTTTTTTGCAAAATCGGCAGTATCGGTTTCAAAATTTGACTGATTTTTGATCAATTTATCGACGATTTTTCAGAAATCGGCCGATTTCTATAACAATGGTCTAAATAGAATTTAAATAAAAAATTCTAATTTAAATAATGAATTATAAGCTAAATTTCAATACAAGTAACAGGTTGTAGTTTTAGTATATAGGTCAATATTGAAATAAGGCTCCCGGTCAATGGCAATTGTTTGCCAAATTACTGTTTCGTAACAAATGGTTTCTGGACCGTTGGATCGTTGATCCAACGGTCCTGATTTAAAAAAAAATTTGTACCGTACCGCAGAAACTTTCCGCGGTACGGGATAATTACTAAAATGCCCCCCTGTTTTCACATAAAAAATCTACTGTTCACGTACCGCAGAAACTTTCTGCGGTACGTGAACAGTAGGGGCATTTTGGTAATTTCTCCGTACCGCGGAAAGTTTCTGCGGTACGGTATAAATTTTTTTTTAAATCAGGACCGTTGGATCGTTGATCCAACGGTCCAAAAACCATTTGTTGTGAAACAGTACTTTGGCAAATGTTTGCCATTGAACAGGACCCTTGAAATAATTATTATGTACTTCTAATCTTCTTATATTCAACATCCCGATTCCCGGGCTTAAGAAAGCAATCACAGGATGCTTCAAAATCAGGCAGCTGTCTACTCTGGCACTTGCAATCTTAACAAAATTACTTTTAAACACTTACAAATGATTGGCATTTGGCAGGGAGCTATTCTGGTACAATAACAAAAATCGCACAAGCTCAATGACAACCGACAACAAAAAATTCCAAACAATAAATAAGCATCAAAAAATTCCAAACAACAATTAAGCATCGATAACATAATTTATTTTGAAAACACACAATTTTAATCCATTAATATTTCTACACATTCCGCAAATTCATACAATGCCTCGTCGGCTTTCAAGAGCTTAGGGAGCACAAAGTTGCTTTTGTTAAAATATTTCTTATTTATATAAATTTCATATGTTTTAATCATTATCGTCTTAATTAATATTATGAAGGAACCCACTCGAAAATATTACTGGATCCGTCACTGCAAAGAACCATTAACATGACAAACATGAAACTTCTGGTTTCCTAGTCTCTGGTTTGTTAACCTGACAAAATTTGCAAATTCTCCGAAAACACCTAAACTTGGAGTACAAATGACAAGGAAGCCTATAATAGAGGAGACACTATCATGGCACAATATATTAAGAAATAAACGCGCACACACATAAAATCCGGGATAGTGTATAAAGCTTAAAGCATCCTTGAAAAATATTCTATTGTGCCACTATCATGGCACAATATTCTTGAAAAATATTTTCCGCATAAAATTTTTCTCAGGAAATTTTGTCAGGAAAATCTTCCCCTGAGGTAGTTTAATAGAAACTTATTAAGTTTTATATTAAATAAAAGCTTGGATTTCAAATTTTCATTGGATGTAAAATTTAAAGCTTAACATCGACTACAACAATGTATTTTTTTTTCACAAAAAAAATAGCAATTTTCATCTAAATATGTTAGCCAAAAACTTTAATAATCCGAATTTGAACCATTAAAATTAAATGAATATAAATATAAAAATGGATATCACATGGCTATCCATGCAATTATACGCAAAGAATCTTTTAAATTTTTTTAGCGATTGCTACATCAATATTTCCTCGAATTACATTGCATGTAATGGCTTTATGGAAATGTTCAAAATCTGATACATTCGCTCCAAAAATTCACCCACACATCAAAACAGAACTTTCCTCAATCTCTTACAAAAATCATATCTCAATTCTCAAAAACGATTTCTGGTTTTTACTTCCACCTATATTGTCATTTTTATAGATCAACACAAGTTAAGGTAACGTACTCACTTATTATCCCGGAAGTATTCTATAAATCAACTCTCGAACCAGAAAATCAAATTGCAACCCAATGAGTCATTGTCACCATCTCCTCATCGGCGCTGCCGTAATATTTTCTTTTCTCCTCACCACCGTCAAACCCGACCTTGCCAATGACAAAGCTGCCCTGTTAGCCCTCCGCTCCGCTGTCGGTGGCAGAGCCTTTCTTTGGAACTCTACTGAATCCTCCCCATGCAACTGGATTGGAGTACAATGTACAAATAATCGAATATCGAAACTCCGGTTACCTGGCATGGGCCTTGAAGGAATTATACCTGAAAATACGATCGGGAACTTAACTAACTTAGTCACGTTGAGTCTCCGGTCCAATGCACTGTCGGGATCACTCCCTTTGGATCTTTCGTCTTTAAGTAATCTTCGAAATCTTTATCTTCAGTCTAATGAATTTTCTGGTGCAATACCTATGTTTATATTTTCTTTGAACAACATAGTTCGCATAAATTTGGCTTCGAATAATTTTTCGGGTCCTATTTCAAGTGATTTTAACAAGTTGAGTCGGTTAGGTAGTTTGTATTTGGAGAAAAATCGACTTAGTGGTCAACTACCGAATTTGGATTTGCCAGTTTTGGTTCGATTTAATGTTTCAGACAATTCGTTGATTGGTAATATACCCGAGAAGTTGTCGAGTATGGCAGAGAGTGCATTTGTTGGGAATGATTTATGTGGACGGCCTCTTAAGTCTTGTAGCGGGGGTGATAAGAAATTTAAAGGTATGCTTTTAGTTGGCGTAATTGTTGGACTTGGAACCTTAGTCGGATGTTTTGTTATTATGATCTTAGTTGGTCTTCAAAGGAGATATAAAAATAGAGAAGCTAAAGTTGCTAGGTCATGTAGAGAAAGTGATATTGATGAGAAGGCTAGAGAAAAAAATGTTAAGAATGAAGGTGAATTGGTGTATCTTCGAGAACCAGACATGGGCTCTGATTTTAATGATCTTTTGAGAGCTTTTTCTCAGTTGTTAGGGAAGGGGGCATTCGGAATAGTGTATAAGACGACTTTAGACACCGAAGAGGAGGTGGTGGTAAAGAGATTGAAAGAGCCGGAGGTGGCAGAGAAAGTATATAGAGATAAGATTGAGAGGGTTGGAAGTATGGATCATGAGAATTTGGTGCCTTTGAGAGCATACTTACATGGTGTTGGCCAGAATCTGCTTGTTTATGATTACATGCCGATGGGGAGTTTATCTGCACTTTTGCATGGTGAGAACATTCTTGCAATTCCTTTTTGGTCACATTCTGAATTTTCCCTTTTGTCGATTCTTTTGTTCTTCTCACGTAGTGATTTTTGATTCATTCGTTGATTTTTGATCCTTTCATATTTCATAGTTGTAGCTAATGTGCAACTATGGCACATAAACAAGCTTACAATTCTTTGGTCTAGCTTTCTTGTAATCCTGTTTTATGTTTACAGAAAACAGAAGTGCAGGCAGGACTGACTTAAACTGGGAAACACGAACAGCAATTGCACTTGGTGCTGCCTGTGGAATTGCATACATTCACTCACAAGGGCCAACAGTTTCCCATGGAAACATTAAATCATCAAATATCCTCCTTACTACCTCATACGAGGCTCGTGTATCTGACATTGGACTTGCTACATTGTACGGAGCCAACACTAATCCGAATCGTGGCTATAGGGCACCAGAGGTAACCAACTCTCGCAAAGTCTCTCAGAAAGCAGATGTTTACAGTTTCGGTGTTCTGCTATTGGAGCTCTTAACAGGGATGTCTCCCACTCATGCTTTCTTGAAGGAAAACGACTCTGATCTTCCAAGGTGGGTACAATCTGTTGTGAGGGAGGAGTGGACAGCTGAGGTTTTCGATCTTGAGCTCCTAAAGTATAAACATGCCGAGGACGAAATGGTACAGCTTTTGCAACTGGCTCTCGCTTGTTGTGATCAAGATCCTGACAGACGTCCTGCAATGACTGAGGTATTGCAGAATATTGAGGAGCTTTGTGTCTCCCGTTGATAACAAGACCCCAAAATTACATAATTAACACGACTCGACTTCAAAGTGCATCTAAAAGACAATTATTTAGAGGTTTCTATATTATCATTTTGCAGATGCATGTTTAAAATTCAAGATTATTTTTTTATTCTTAAATCCCTAAGGCTTTTTCTTTGAGCTGTAAGGCTCAGTTGTGCATCTTCCATCTCTTTTTTGTTACCCATTGGCAATACTTGTATTTTAAACGCTCTATTTGAGGTGGCACAGTGTTGGCCAAACGCCGAATATAATGGGCTAACTTGGGTCCATTTGGCTCGGTTTTGGGATCAAACCAAAATCGGAACCGCAGCTGCAAAATTCTCAGTTCGGTTACAAAACCGATTCATAAACACACCAGACACCGGAAAACATATGAACTACTAACTAGTGCGTAGCAATTACTTAGGATTTTGAGAATGTTGTTGATTTTACAACCAAGTGATTCTTTTACTGACCCAAAAATGGACAAACTATGGTTTTTGAAATAAGCATAGTGAGAGGCTGAGAGGGGATGGAAGTGGCCTTGGTATCACATGTAACCAATTTTTGGACTGAAGAAATGATGTTTTGGTCTATATTTTGTAGTGACCATTTTATAACAGTGCTGATGCAAGATACAATAAACTCAAGTACAATTTTTTAAGAAAATAAAATTGTGCTGCAAACACTAAAGTATGTGGCTACGATTATAGTTTGTGATCTTCTTCAACCCCGTCAAAGCGTTTGGTATCTCACATATCTGTTTCTTGGTCAGTGTCACCGGCATTAACTTCACTATCGATATCAACAAGAGTCACCTGGTGCATTGCTGGAATGGCCTCCTTGGCTTTTACAGAAGTGATCCTCTTCTGGCCTGAAAATTCCACACCGGGCTGTGAAACCTAATGAAAGAAAGAACTGGTGAGACTTTATTGTACTAACATGTACAACCACAGTCTTAAGCAACAAAGATAAGAAAAGGCTCAAGCAACGTTTTCTTGACTAGTAAGTGTTGAATACAGGATCTAGTGTTGAATTGACACATATATGTATTTTTGTAAAAAAAAATTGTCCCTAAATAGTTGTCACATTCCTTGTTCCAATACATATTTTTACCAATTTTTCCATATTTACCCCTTTATTTCTAATACCAATGTTTGACTTTATATTTATTATACACACTCATAACTCATCATTTAATGTTAAGATTAAGGACAAACATGGAAACAAATTACATAATTAAATCTTTCTTAATATGTGTTTTTTTGCAAATGTGCCAACTAAAAAGGGACGGAGGGAGTAGTTAATATCTCCATATGATTATCAAATTGGTTACTTAATCATCAAATGCAAGTATAGAGGCATTAACACATCATTTTGTCAAATGGTCAAAGAACTACACGAATCTTGTACAACCATAGTATCAATTTAACTATGTGAGTAGCAGCCTCTCCAGGAAAATCTCTATAAACCAGTAACAACATTTATAACGAAAACCTTGACAAAAAAAACCCACATATTTCAGTGTGTTTTAACATGCTGAAAAACCAGAGTTAACCAGATGAACAACTCCCAGCTAATAGTTGCAGTCTTGCAGGTGTGAAGCCATTATTTATTTATAATCTATTGGTTTAACTCTCTAATTGAAAGAATAATTATATTGTGTGAAGCCATTAACTGCAAACACACTGATTAATTACCTGATAAAAAAACAATAAAAGCAGTGTTTAGAAACACTACATATTTAACAACGAGATGACCAAACACTCTGCTTAATACTGCACCAATCCTTGGACAGGGCAAAAACGAATCAGTTTGTTGTTAACTTGAAACACTGGGGGGAATTAAATAAAAATAAGAACTAGATAAAATGTAACAAGTATAGGAGAAGAAAGTCTTCGAAGATTGAAATTCTTACGAAAAAAGTTCAATTTAAAGGAGACAATAAGCGAAAGTCGTAAACAAAGTATAGGAGGTGCAAACATCATAAAAACACGAGTAATGACTGTGGTGGGAAAACATGGAGACAAAAGACAATCAAGCAATGACCATTATTGCGGAAATAGAGAGTTTTTGAAGCTACAATTGTACCCCGAGAACAGATGAGAAAAGAATCATTTAACGATCATGCCTTTGGTACATAAGAAAGAACATGAACCACTTATCTTGTCTGGAGTTGCTAGTTTCAAAAAAGAAACAAAATACACATACCTGAATGCAAGCACTTCTGATGCATTGCAAGGAGAGTTGGATCCTGTACTTTTGATAAGAGTAGTCGTCGTAATAAAGAGGTTGTCACTGCATCCGCTAGGAAGCCACAATCAACCATTTTTTCTACTAGTTTACATGCTTCATTATACTTCTTATTCCAAAGACATCCCCGAATGATAATATTATAAGTGTCCCTATCAGGAATTACACCATAGCATCTCATCAAGTGAAATAAAGACAGTGCTTTATCAACATATAGGTTCTTGCAAAGACCATTTAACATGGTGTCGTATATCACGATATTCAGCATATAGCCTTGATCTTGAATCTTATAAAACAAGGCCAATGCTTCAATTGGTTTACCCAGCTGACATAGCCCGTGTAATAAAATGTTGTGTGTTACAACCGTGGGCCTCAAACCTTCACATGCCATGTTTCGGTAAAGATCCATAGCTATGTCCAGTTTCAGCTGCCTGCAATATGCATCCAACAGAATGTTATATGTAACACAGTTGGGAATCATCTCCTTACTTTTAATGGTATTGAGCACATCCAATGCTCCATCCATTTGGCCTAGTGAACAATATCCCTGCATCAGAGTAGTGTAGGTAATTATATTAGGATATTGACCCCTTTCATTCATCATCTCGATTATCTGCTTTGCATCGTCCAACTTCCCAGACTTGGAATAAGCATCGACCAATATGTTAAAAGTATGAACATCCGGAGAAATTTTCATGTCATCAATCATCTGTTTTAGCAACAGACCAACCTCTTCCCATCTATTGAAATTGCAGAGGACCTGAATGATGGGAGAGTAAGTCCAAACATCTGGTAAGATGCCTTTCTCTATCATTTCAGATTGGAGGTTCAAAGCATCATCGACGTGACCATGCTTACATAATGAATCGATAATTGAGGTATAAGTCACAGTATTAGGTTTACAATCTGACTTCTCCATAAATTTAAACAACCAGAGGGCCATATCAGTATGACCTGTTTTACAAAGGCCATTAATCATGGTGGTATAAGTTATGACGTTAGGTTGAATTTCTCTGAATTTGATGAGGTTTGTGAAGAAAAGCCTAGCTTCCGCAGACTTATGCTGGGAAAGAAGCCCCCTAATTAGAGTAGTGTATGTAACAACATTTGGCACAAAACCCCGCTTGAAGATGCCAGCAAGCAACGAAAAGGCATAGTCAAGTCGATCAGAGTGACAAAAACAGTTGATGGCTATACTAAAGGTATAGATATTGACAGGAATGCTTAGAGTACACATATCCCTAAAGAGAGAAATAGCAACGGGGTATTGTTTCATTTTAACAAGAGCTGTGAGCAGTTGAGTAAAGTGAAAATCACAAGGGAGAGGTCGCATTTTGAGCATTTTAGGGAACAAGTGAAGAGCATCATCAACATTTTCGAAACCAGATTTGTTCTCATTTAGTAATTGCTGCAATTTTAAATATGAATCGGGGATACGAGTGGAATGAGGAATGTAATTAGGGTTTGTACTATTAGAATGAGAATGAACAACACGAATTGATGATGATGATAATAATCCAAGACGAGAACAAGTAGTACCTAGTCGTTGTCGTCGGAGTAAAAATGAGCCAAATCTGGAGGTAACCCTCATCAAACCCATTTCTCTACGCCTCTCTCTCTCGTTCTCTCTCCCTGTCTCTCACTTTCACTCTCTCCCTCTTTCACTCTCTTGTTTTGTCTTCGTCCCTCTCACTGCGACTGAAAAAAGTAGATGAGAAATGAGATATCTGTGTAGTGAGGTTAGAAATGAGATATTGTTGCTAATACAAATCATGTTTACTCTTTCCAAACTACTTATATTACGTTTATACAGTTTAATGCATTAAATAGATGAACCCTAATAAATGTTTCTCACTGTCGCTGCTGACCACTGTAATCGTGTTGGGCCACACAATTCTCGGACTAAAAATTACAAATCTATATCTATACTATTATATAAAAGCCGAAACATTAAAAGTTTGGTTCAACGGTACCTATTGAATTTACCTAATTACCCTTACTCAATTAAAGATCAACTAACTAATTAATTTCCTTTTTCAGGTTACACATATTATCTTTTCTATTTTCAAGAACTAAATAATTTCCTTTTCCATGTAAGATACACTATCTGTTATATGTTATCTGACTAAAATTTCTCATTTATTAATTAATTTCCTTTTTCAGTTTAAACATATAACCTTTTCTATTTTTCAATAACTAAATAATTTCCTTTTTCATTTAAAATAGAATATCTTTTACATTTTATCTAATTAAAATTTCTCCTTTTTAAAAGCACTACGAGCAATTTTGTTGTTTAATAAAATAACATAATTATACATAATTACTATTAACTAATCAATTACCTTTTTCAGTCAAAACACATTACCTTTTCTCTATTCTCTAACTAAAATCTCTCTTTTTCCAATTATATCATGGACGGTTATCTTTTTCAGCAAAACACGTTACCTTTTTTCTTTCTTCTTACTAAAACCTCCATTTTTCTAATTATATTACAGGCGTTTCTATTTAATAAAAAAAATATTTTTATAATAATAATTAACCAATTACCTTTTCAACTAAAAATAACATAATTATATATAATTATTATTAACTAATCAATTACCTTTTTCAGTCAAAACACGTTACCTTTTCTCTTTTCTCTAACTAAAATCTCTCTTTTTCCAATTATATCATGGACGGTTGCCTTTTTTCAGCAAAACACGTTACCTTTTTTCTTTATTCTTACTAAAACCTTCATTTTCTAATTATATTACAGGCGTTTCTATTTAATACAAATAAAATAATATTATTATAATACTAATAATTAACCGATTACCTTTTCAGCTAAAATATATCACCTTTTCTATTTTTTTCTAATTACATCCCTTTTTTTTCTAGAAATATAACGGGTAGCGTTAATTTCTCATTTTCTAAAAATTATGAACAATTTTATTTCGTAAAATAACATAATTAATTATAATTACTATAAACTAATCAATTACTTTTTCACATAAATCATGCACGTTACTTTTCTATTTTCTCTAACTAAAATCTCTTTTTTTTTCAATTATATCATGGACGGTTGTATTTAATAAAATAAAATAATAATATTATAATCTATATTATACTATTATATAAAAGCCAAAACATTAAAAGTTTGGTTCAACGGTACCTATTGAATTTACATAATTACCCTTACTCAATTACAGATCTACTAATTAATCAATTTCCTTTTTCAGGTTACACATATTATCTTTTCTATTTTCAAGAACTAAATAATTTCCTTTTCCAGGTAAAATATAATATCTTTTATATTTTATCTAACTAAAATTTCTCATTTATTAATCAATTTCCTTTTTCAGTTTAAACATATAATCTTTTCTATTTTTCAATAACTAAATAATTTCCTTTTACATTTTAAAATATAATATCTTTTACATTTTATCTAACTAAAACACTACGAGCAATTTTGTTTAATAAAATAACATAATTATATATAATTACTATTAACTAATCAATTACCTTTTTCAGTCAAAACACATTACATTTTCTCTTTTCTCTAACTACAATCTCTCTTTTTCCAATTATATCATGGACGGTTACCTTTTTCAGCAAAACAAGTTACTTTTTTCTTTTTTCTTACTAAAACCTCCATTTTTTTTAATTATATTACAGGCGTTTCTATTTAATAAAAAAATAATGTTATAATACTAATAATTAACCAATTACCTTTTCAACTAAAAGTAACATAATTATATATAATTATTATTAACTAATCAATTACCTTTTTCAGTCAAAACACGTTACCTTTTCTGTTTTCTCTAACTAAAATCTCTCTTTTTTCCAATTATATCATGGACAATTACCTTTTTTCAACAAAACACGTTACTTAATAAAACCTCTATTTTTCTAATTATATTACATGCGTTTTTATTTAATACAAATAAAATAATAATATTATAATACTAATAATTAACCGATTACCTTTTCAGCTAAAATATATCATCTTTTCTATTTTTTATAATTACATTCCCTTTTTTTTTCTAGAAATATAACGGGTAGCGTTAATTTCTCATTTCTAAAAACTATGAACAATTTTATTTCGTAAAATAACATAATTAAATTATAATTATTATAAACTAATCAATTACTTTTTTCACATAAATCATGCACGTTACTTTTCTATTTTCTCTAATTAAAATCTCTTTTTTTCAATTATATCACGGACGGTTATATTTAATAAAATAAACTAATAATATTATAATCTATACTATTATATAAAAACTAAAATAGTAAAAGTTTTGGTACCTAATTTTTTGTAGCAGCTTTTTGGTACTTCGTAAATTTACTTATTTATCCTTCATTATAAAGAAAAATAAATACACCTAAAATAAATAATAACATAATATAATTAATGGTAATTAATCGATTATCGTTTTCATATTTACTTTTAATTGAGGATATTGCCTTTTATAAACACCTTAAAATATATATCCACCATAATTTTCAAGAAAAATATAACACCTAAATTAAATAATAACATAATATAATTAATAGTAATTAGCTGATTAACATTAATGGTAATTAGTCGATTGCCGTTTTCACATTAACATAATAAAATTAGTCAATTGTCTATTTCACATTTAATTTTAATCAAAGATATTACTTTTTATAAATACCTAAAAACATCAATCAATCATTAATATTTACTTTCGAATTAAAACACATTACCATTTTAATTTAAAACAAATCTTATAATCATTATTATATACCCGAAAATATCAAACCATAATTTTCAAGAAAAGTATAACACCTAAAATAAATAATAACATAATATAATTAATGGTAATTAGTCGATTGTACAATTTTAATTTAAAACAAATCTTATTATCTTTATTATATACCCGAAAAAATCAAACCATAATTTTCAAGAAAAGTATAACACCTAAAATAGATAATAACATAATATAATTAATGGTAATTAGTTGATTGTCTTTTTCACATTAACACTAGTTTAATGCCCGTGCTTCGCACACGGGAGTTCATATTTTAAATAATTTTTTTTAAAATTTTAATAAATTATAGTATATAATTTTACAATATAGAAATAAAAATTGGTAGTAGTATTAAAAAGTTGCCTACTTTAATAAATTAAAATGTTAAATTCTTTAAGAACATGAGTTTGTTTTGATAATTTAAATTACAATTAATATAAGAAATTATTAATATATTAATTTATTTTAAAAACATCAAAAAATTGAACACTATAACATTATTTTAGTGATGTCAACTATATCATGAATGTAATATTAGTAGGTATAAAGAATAAATTAAAATAATTAAATCATAATATCAAAAAAATTAAAGTTATACCGCAGTACTATAACCTAATCCTAAGCATATAATTTACTACTATAATAGGTCATAGATATCTATTAAACCTGAATATGGATTAAAAAAATTAAAATAATTTAAAATTTGTGGAAGGAAATAATTTTTGGCAAGAATGTTAAGAAAATAATTTGTGTTTTGTGAAGGAAATAATATTTTGGCATTTTGAAATATTTTAATTGGATGATCCTGGCGGGCACATTATAATTATAACCAATCAAAATCATTTGTTAATATTTTTTTGGTATTATCAAGGAAATAATTTTTGGCAAGAGTGGTTTGTCATGATGTGTATTTTATATAATATCGAGTCAATATATTTTAAAATATGGATCATATCATATAAATGGATGGGTAATATAAACGGATTTGGCAAGAATGTTTTAATTGGATGGCCCTGGCGGGCCCATTATAATTATAATTGACAATTGTTAGAAAGGAAATAATTTTTGGAAATAAAATAATTCGTGTTTTGTCAAGGAAATTTTTTTTGGCAAGATTGTTTTTGTCAAGAAAATTTTTTTTGGCAAGATTGTTTTAATTGGATGGCCCTGGCGGGCCCATTATAATTATAACCAATTATTTGGCATTAATAATAACAACTGCCAAATTTTTGGTATTATCAAGGAAATAATTTTTGGCAAGAGTCGTTTGTCATGATGTGTATTTTATAAAATATCGGGTCAATATATTTTAAAATATGGATCATATCATATAACTGGATTGGTAATTTAAACGGATCCCGAACCTAATCCTAAGCATATAATTTAATACTATAATGGATCATGGATATCTATCAAACCTGAATATGGATCCCAAGGAAATAATTTTTGGAAATAAAATAATTCGTGTTTTGTCAAGGAAATTTTTTTTGGCAAGATTGTTTTTGTCAAGAAAATTTTTTTTGGCAAGATTGTTTTAATTGGATGGCCCTGGCGGGCCCATTATAATTATAACCAATTATTTGGCATTAATAATAACAACTGCCAAATTTTTGGTATTATCAAGGAAATAATTTTTGGCAAGAGTCGTTTGTCATGATGTGTATTTTATAAAATATCGGGTCAATATATTTTAAAATATGGATCATATCATATAACTGGATTGGTAATTTAAACGGATCCCGAACCTAATCCTAAGCATATAATTTAATACTATAATGGATCATGGATATCTATCAAACCTGAATATGGATCCCGAACCTGAGGAAAGGGTTATCCAGCAATTTATAATATATAGATAGATAACAAAATTAAAGGTAATTAGTCGATTGTTTTTTTCACATTTAATTTTAGTTGAAGATATTATCTTTTATAAATAACTTACCTTTTTTCGAATTAAAACATGTACCCTTTTAATTTAAAACAAATCTTATAATTATTAATATATACCGAAAATATAACATCATAATTTTCAAGAAAAATATAGCCCGCATATATCGTGCCATATTTTTCAATTGTTAATAAAATACATTAAAAATCATATACGTTGTTTATAAAAAGGAAACATTAGTATAATCCGTAAACATGAGTATATTAAATTATATCAAATTAAAAAAATTATTACAAATAATGATTATATAAAAATATAATTTTAATATTAAATATAATTTATAACATAATACAAGAAACCCGTGCATTGCACGGGTTATAAGTTAGTTATAATATTGAAGTTGAAACATTGAAAATTTTATCGGTTTGGTTTAGGTACAGTTATCTTAATTAATAAATAAAAAATAATAAAATTAATGTTAAGCAGCCGATTGCCTTTTCTAATTAAAATACGTATTTATACTACTATATTAAAGTCGAAAGATTGAAAGTTTGTATATTTGGTTATCCTAATTATTAAAATAAATAATAAAATCATATAATTAATGGTAATTAGCCAACTGCCCTTTTCACATATACTTTTAGTTTAAAATATTACCTTTCATAAACACCTAAAAACATTATCATATTTTTCGATCATTAATATTTTATTTCGAATTAAAACATGTTACCTTTTTAATTTATAACAAATCTTACAATCATTAATATATACCCAAAAATATCACACCATAATTTTTAAGAAAAATGTAGCACATAAAATAAATAATAACATAATATAATTATTGATAATTAGTCGATTGCCCTTTTCACATTTACTTTTAGTTGAAGATATTAAATTTTATAAACTTCTAAAAAGATCAATTGTATCATATAATTCAATCATTAATATTTCCTTTCTAATTAAAACACGTTACCTTTTTAATTTACAACAAATCTTACAATATATACCCAAAAATATTACACCATATTTTTCAATTATTAATAAAATATATTAAAAATTGTATACGTTGTTTATAATAAGGAAACAATAATATAATCCGTAAACATGAGTACATTAAATTATATTAAATTAAAATTAAAAAAATTATTAAAATTAGTGATTATATAAAAACATAATTATAATATTAAATAAAATTTATAACATAATATAAGAAACCCGTGCATTGCACGGGTTATAAGCTAGTATATTATAATGTCAGGAGATCAGTAACGCACCAGAAGCGTTTAAAATATTTTTCTTAAATTCTCACTTTTTTGATTTTTTTTATTAAATATTTTTTTTTTTGCATTAAGTAGCATCTTAATGGCATATTAATGACATCTTAATAATCATTAATTGCATTTATGAATATATATATATATATATATAATAAATTTACTTCATATTATTTATAGAAAAGATTGACAAACTTTATTTGAGCATTATAATTATTATTCAAATTTAAAATATTAATTATGTGTATAAAATTATGATTATTTTCATGTGAATTAACGACTTAAAATTGTTCGCATTGCGTCTTTTTGTATTACATATTGAATATTTTTTAAAACATTTTAATCCATAATTGTGAAAATCTTTATAAGTTATGGAAGCATAATATTTTGGTTAAAATCTAGAATTTGTATAAAATAATATTGACATATTTTTAATTTTTTACATAATAAACTCAACCATTTTATTGACCGATTAAGTTGATAAAAATGTTATACACATGTTATTTCATTATATTGCGTCATAATAAATTATTCTAATTAGACTTAATTGCAGGAGGATGGGCTCAACTATTTTTTTTTTTTTTTGCACAAATATGGTTCAAATATAAAAATAGACAATGTGATGACCTAACTATTTTTTTAAAACATATGAATGTATTCAGTTTATGATTTAATTACAACATGATGGCTGAACAATGTTTTTTAAACACAATAATTACCCAAAAATAAACACCAATATTTAGAGTAATTTAGACGGAATGCAAGCAACTGCTTAAAAAAATATTTGGGTCATTTTTGTGCAAAAATAAAATAGTTGAGATCATACTCCTACGATTAAATCTTCTAATTATACAAATTCTTATGCTACTATTGAGCATGTATGTTATTAGAGGGGTGTCGTCTTTCAAAACGTTATTTAGTTATATTTAATATTGTAATTGCCACTTTTAATATTTATGATATTTTTAAGATTATTAATTTTTTTTGATATATAATGAGAGTATTATTCCAAATAATAATTCATACACTTGTTTTAAATTACTTTTTTAGGAAATTTTAAAAATATCAATTAATTTTTAGTACCTAACAATAAAATTTTATTAACCGCGCGAAGCGCGGCTATATTGCCTAGTATCTCTTAATTTAAATTGAAATATAAATTAAGAGTTTGAGGTTTATTAATTTGAAATATAAATTTGATTAATTTATTAACCAAATTTAAAATCTGATAATGTAGATGGAATTAATTTTTTTTTCAATCATTTTTCTAAATGAAACTTTTATTCAAATTCAAATAGTTTATATTTCAATTTAATGTTACTAATTCAACCTCTTAATTTATAATTAAATTACATTACATGTTTTGGTATTTTAAAAAAAGGAAGACAACTGATTTTTATATTAAAAAAATTATTTTTCTATTATAGCACAGATAACTTATAAGTATATTTATATTAAGCAAAATTTTATTTATTAAAAAAAATTATATTTAAATAATAATTATTATCAAACTAACTTTCCTAATTAATTTGTTATTACTCAACTTTTTATAAATTGAAATAATAAGTGAAATATCTACACCTAATTTGACTACTAATAAATATCTAAAGTAAGTAAAAAAAAATAATGCTACTCGGAGAGCAAATCAATGTTCAGAAGGCAGATGTTAGGCAAGTTTGGAAAAATGTGAATATATTAAATGATTACACATAAAACTAGTGTT
The DNA here is from genome assembly GCA_037693485.1 of Kitagawia praeruptora. Lineage (NCBI taxonomy): Eukaryota > Viridiplantae > Streptophyta > Magnoliopsida > Apiales > Apiaceae > Kitagawia > Kitagawia praeruptora. The sequence continues at coordinate 170,290,142 of CM075352.1, read as the reverse complement.
GTGGAATAAAAACTAGATTGTTAAATTGCGCCTAGGGTTTGTATGTAATTAATATCAGGGTTCGTGAGCTTCGTGCTTTAATGGTTGTTCTCGTGTTCGTGGCTGAACCTGCCTTCACAAGATGCCTACGTACCTTGATGAATATCAATAATCAAGCCAAAAACGTAGTTCTTGGTGTTCGCCCTCAGGGCTATGGCGGCGAGGGCACACCAAGGACGTAGTGGCTTGTATGTCCTTATTCGAGAATTGAGCCAAGACGTAGTTCTGAGAATGAGGGGTCAGACCCTTTATATAGGCTGAGAAGCCTTAGAATTATGGTAGGATTTGGATACTTGGTGGGCAAGCCACCGCCTTGAGGAAGGTTCTAGACTCCTTCTTTGTAGGAGTCTGTTTCCATGTTGAAGTAGATGTCTTAGAGGCTAAGTCAGGCAGGAGTAATATCATTATTTGACTCTTATTGCTGAGCTGTTTATTACCCATAATATTAATTACGAAATTAATATTAAAATAGGGTTTGGACCTTGTTGGTGGGCCCCACGTTTGGACTATGCTGGGTCTAATTAATGCCACATTAAATGTGTCTTTAGGGCTTAATTTTAGCCCATATCATTTGCCCCCCAACTTCTAGGAAAACTGATCAGGTTTTCCTTGAAGTTTTAACGGCCTTTTTCGAGACTCGGGTCAGGATTCATCTTTATACACTAGTGTTTCACGAGTATTGTCTTGATGTAAAGCATGGAGAGACCGACGCGTTTACGACAATGTTAATTCGATGCTAATCAGCATTAATCAGCCTTAACGACATTTAAACGATGTTAAACGGCATTGAACGGCATAAAACGGCATTAAACGGCACTAAACGGTGCTAAACGGCGCTAAACGACACTAGACGGTGCTAAACGGCACTAGACGGTGCTAAACGGCACTAGACGGCACTAAACGGCACTAAATGGCGCTAAACGGCACTAGACGGTGCTAAACGGCACTAGAAGGTGCTGAACGGCACTAAACGACGCTAAACGGCACTAGACGGTGCTGAACGGCACTAAACGGCGCTAAACGGTGCTTGACGGCGCTAATCGGTGCTAATCAGCCTTAAACGACGTTTAAACAACGTTAAACGACGTTAAACAACATTAAACGGTACCTTAGGGGCTCTTTGGGCAGCTACTTAGCTGACAGCTGCTCGACTGAGGGCTCCCTGGGCAGCTACTTCCTACTTGGCTAGCAGCTGCTCGGCGGAGGGCTTCTTGGGTAGCTGCTCGGCTGAGGGCTCCCTTGGCAGCTGGTCGGCCAACGGAGGTCGGTTGAAGCTCCTAGGGGTGCCGTGGTCGGCTGACGGTGGTCGGTCGAGGCTCCTTCAGTGCCGTGCTCGGTTGCTGATGGTTGACTGAGGCTCCTTGGGTGCCTTGGTCGGCTCATGGTGGTCGGCTGAAGCCCTTTGGGGGTTGTGGTTGGCCATTCGTGGTTGGAGCTACGGAACCAGGATCTAAAACCAATCGAGGTCCGAAAAGCTATGGAACCCGAACCTAAAACCAATCAAGGTCGGTTGACGCCTCCCCCAGACCATGGTCGGCCATTCGTGGTCGGCTGATGCCTCCCCCGGACCATGGTCGACTAATGGTGGTTGGCTAACGATGGTTGGTCGTCCTTAGTTGGCTCAGGATTGAAAATCAGTTTTGGTACGTTGATATTAAAACCTCAAGGCTGAACTACTAATTTGGTCATTCGTGACTTTTGTTTTGACTTGAAGTTTCAACCTTTGGATCTCGATTGGAGGTTCATGACGCGCTTAAGTTTGGCCTTTATAGCTAATCTTGGCCTTCATGGCTAATATCTCGTATTTCTCATCCTAGGATTCGAGGTTGATGTTCACATGTTCAACGTTGGTGTTCTGGATCAAAGACCCAGGATCCCAAGTTGATTTTTCAATTTCCAAACTGAGGTATCAACCTTTCTTATTAGCTTGTTTGCTAATCCTTGGTCTTAAGGTTATCATCAACCCTTGACTCTCATCCTTGTGATGAAGTTCTTTAGTTCATGCATGCTCCTTGTTTCTCATGGAGGAGGTCTTCCTTCTCAGTTGATCGTTTAGGTAGTTCACTTGCTCCTTAGCGCTTGACCTCAGGCCTGGTGTGCCTTTGTTGGTTCTCAACCCTTTAGCTTGATTCGAGGTTTCCAACCTTCTTCTTATGCTCATATAACCTTGCTTAGGTTTTAACTTGACTAACGACTATTGATTCGAGTCCTTAAACTCAAACGACAAACTCTATTGGAGGCAGACAGTCTTTTTGGCCATCAAGGCTAAAATTTTGTGTCGGGATTTGAGATTCAAGATTTTAAGTATGGAATGACAAAGGACCTCTTATTTCAACACTCTCACTAACAGTTTCTGTGCCTTCAAGGCATTATCAAGGGGCCAACCAGTCTCAAGATGAGCTTTAAGAGGGTCTATCCTTCAGCTTACATCAACTGGTGCTACCAATTTCGAATTGATGGTGGGGTCTTCAAGACCTAGAAGTAAAAACTTTCCGCATAATTCTCTATCTCAGAAGAGATAAACTTAGATTGGGCATTGGCATTAACGTTTTCTTCTCTCGGAATGTGCTCCTCATAGCACTCATCAAACCGAGTCATAACAGCTTTCACAACTCTCAAATACTTTGCCATAGTTTCATCCTTGACTTCAAATTCACCATTCACTTGCGATACTACTAGTCTTGAATCCCCACAAATTTTGAGATTCTTGACCCTCATGATTCTGGCCAAGCCCAACCCAGCTATCAAGGCTTCATACTCAGCTTCGTTGTTGGTTGTCAGAAAGTCCAACTTTAAAGCATACTCAATTGTGAACCCATCGGGGCTTTGCAAGACTAAACCTACACCACTAGATTTTGTTTTTGATGCTCCATCAAAATAGAGCACCCAATACTCCTTCAGATCAGGTGCAAGTTCTTCATCTTTATTCTCACCTTCTTGGTTGGGTACTACCGCCTGCCCCCCGACTTTTTGGTTGCCAATGGTACATTCAATCTCGAAGTCAGCCAATGCCTGAGCCTTTACGGCTGTTCGAGGCTTATATGCGATGTCAAATTCTCCAAGTTCGATCGTCCACTTAATTAACCTTCCACTGGCCTTCGGGCTATGCAATATGTTCCTCAACTGCTGGTCTGTCAGGACCTCAATCTTGTGTGCCCGAAAGTACGGTCGTAGCTTCCTCGAGGCTGTTATCAATGCCAAAGCAAACTTCTCAATGGGAGAGTAATTCAACTCAGCCCCATGCAACACCTTGCTCACGTAGTAAATGGGTTTCTAAACCTTTTTCTCTTCTCGAATGAGGACGACACTCAATGCTTGTTCAGATACCGCCAAGTATAGATAAAGAGTCTCCCCAGGACTAGGTTTGGCCAACAACGGGGCTTCAGCCATGTACTTCTTCAGCTGTTCAAAGGCTTCTTGGCTCTCAGAAGTCCACTCAAAATTTTTCACCTTCTTTAATGCCTGAAAGAAAGGCAAACATTTGTCACCACACTTGGAGATAAATGTCCCTAGGGTTGCAACTCGGCCCGTTAACTTCTGTACATCTTGTATAGAGCTGGGTGGTTCCATGTCCAAAATTACTTTGATCTTATCAGGATTGGCCTCTATGCCTCTTTTTGAAACCATCAGACCCAGAAACTTTCCTGATCCAACGCCAAAAGCACACTTGGCAGGATTCAACATCATCTTGTAGTGCCTCAGCACTTTGAATGCCTCTTTAAGGTGCTTAATGTGGTCTGCCGTAAATAGGCTCTTGACCAACATATCATCAACATAGACCTCCATGGTTTTTCCAATCAGATGGGCGAATATCTTATTCACCAATCGTAGGTAAATAGCTCCTGCATTCTTTAGACCAAAAGCCATGACAAGATAACAGAAAACACCAAAGTCATTTAAGAAAGATACCTTTGGGATGTCATCCTTGTGCATTTTAATCTGATTGTAGCCACCAAATCCATCCATGAAGCTCAGCATATCATGTCCAGTTGTGGCATCTATCTACGTATCAATCCTTGGTAGAGGAAAACAATCCTTCGGATAAGCGTCATTCAAATCAGTGAAGTCTATACACATCCTCCACTTCCCATTTGCTTTCTTGACCATCACAGGGTTAGCCAACCATTCGGGAAACTGAATCTCTTCAATAAACCCAGCCTCCAAGAGCTTGTCAACTTCTTGCTTAATGGCCTCTTGCCTTTCAGGAGCAAAATTCCTTCTCTTCTATTTTATTGTTTTCCGTTCAGGATCAGCATTCAACTTGTGAGTTATGAGTTGGGGATCAATTCCTAGCATATCAGTTACAGTCCAAGCAAACACATCATTGTTCTCTTGTAAGAATGTTGTCAACTTGCCCTTCAAGGGTTCCTTCAGTGAAGCTCCTATATAAGTAACTTTCTGAGGGTCGCCCAGTTCTAGAGGTATGGGGACCAAATTCTCTGTCGGCTTCCCTCGGTGTTCATCATCACCACGAACATCCATGTCTTCAATCAGAAGTACCTGCCCCCCGACTCCATCAGCTCTCAATGCGGATACATAACAACTTCTTGCCATCTTCTGGTCGCCCTTCTGTTCTCCAACACCATTCATGGTCGAAAACTTAATCTTCATATGATATGTAGAGGCGACAGCCTTAAATGCATGGAGTCCAGTCCTTCCAGTCGAGGACGCCTTGATTACCAGAAAATTCAGCATCTGAGTAGCCTCCTTAGGTTCTTGCCCGATTGTCATGGGCAACTGAATAGTCCCTTCAACTTTGGACTCAACTCTATTAAACCCGTAGATGGGCATGTTAGTCGGGGTCAACTGAGAGTCAGTGTACCCCATCTTCACAAACGCGTCATGAAATAGAATATCAACTGAAGCACCATTGTCTACCAAGACTCGCTTCACCTCTGAATTTCCAATTACAGGAGTTATGACCAGCGGGTCGTCATGGGGGAATTTCACCCCATCAAGGTCTGAATCATCAAATCCGATTGTTACCTCGGTTTTTGCACTTTTAGACGTTTCTCCAACAACGTGCATCACTTCTCTGGCATAAGCCTTTCGAGAATTCTTTGTTGTCCCAGCCGCGGTCGGGCCACCCCAAATCATGTTGATAATTGGCCCTCGGGGCTGTGGGTTGCGATCTCGATCATCGTCGCTCCTATCATACTCTCTTCTCTGATTTCCACGATTTTCACCCTTAGTGAAGTGGCATAGTTTCCCTCTACGGATTAAGATCTCGATTTCATCTTTGAGTTTCTTGCAATCATCGGTGCCATGTCCCACATCCTTGTGGAACCTGCAATATTGCTCCTTGTTTCTCTTTGAGGGGTCACCCCTGAGTGGCTTCGGCCATCGGAAGTCCTTATCCTTCTCAATCTCTAACAAGATCTGACTCCTAGGAGCATTCAATCTTGCATAGTCAGAAAATCTCGGTCCTAGATTCTTCTTAGGTGGAGAGTCAGAGTCCTTGCTAGTTCGGGGATATTTGTCCCTAGCATCGTACTCTTGCTCTTGCTTTCGCTTCTTTGAGTCATTGGTACCCTTGCCATTACCCACCGTGGCCTCTTTCTTCATGCTATCCTCAACTTTAATATACTTATCAGCCCTTCGTTGGAGCTCAACCATATTCTCAGGGGGATGCTTCGGCAATGTTCTTTTAAAGAAGAGATCAGTGGTTCTGTGCTCCAAGGCCACCATAGCTACCTTATTTTCTAATGCAGTAATATTTAGTGTCTCCTTAGTAAATCTCTTGAGGTAATCCCTCAGATTTTCATTCTTTTTTTGTACCACATACATAAGAGATGCAGAGCTTTTCTCATGAACTCTTCCGCTAATGAATTGGCTGACAAAAGCGGCACTTAACTCCTTAAAAGAGCCAATCAAATTTACAGGCAACCGGCTATACCATCTTTGAGCCATGCCCGCCAGGATTTGAGGGAACGCCCTACACTTTAAGGCATCACTTGCAGGCTGCAACAGCAGTGCGTTCGAAAACGTCCTGACGTGATTTGCGGGATTACCCGTTCCATTATAAGCCTTGATTGTCGGCATCTTGAACTTCTTTGAGATACGACCATTCATCACCTCCTCAGTAAATGGAGGTGTGGGATCATCAGGATCCCCAAGTGGCATCAGATCATTGGGGTTGCTTCTGGGGTTTCCACCCTTGTTGTTCTTCCAGTTGGGGCGTCATCCCTTCTTTGCCTCCTTGAAGGCCTTTCCAAATCGACAAAGGGAATCCCTCCTGACGTTGGAGGAGGTCGATTCTGGTTCAATCTTGCTTTCTCCCTTGCTATATCGTCCTTCAATTTTAAGATCTCGGCCTCATGAGCCCTAATCTTCTCTTCAGTTGACAAAGAGGGCTCACCATGGATAGTTTGTGTCCTCCTTCGAGGTTCTCTGTTAATAAGTCGCCTCCTTGGGGCTTCATCACGATCGCCATCATCCGATGATGATGAATCGTCAGTATAAGGACTAGAGTAGTCATCATGCTCTCGTTCTCGGATCTGTAAGGCGTGACCGCTTGGTCCAGGGTCCCTTTGTTGAGGGGGATAGTTAGGCAACCCATACATTGGGTTGGTACTCAAAGGAAGCACAGTGGTGGAGGTATGACCTTCCAAGAGTGATGATTGGTCAAAGGAGAGATCACCATATGAAGAGGGTTGGTCTCTTGATTTGGGGGGAACATCCACATGTAACGTTCTCTCAACATGGGGATTCGTCCCTGGAGGTTGAGAAACTTGAGGTTGGATGATCTCCCATGTTATTGGGGGTACTTGTTCAGTAGCGGGTGGAGCAGAGCTGAGGGGTAAGGCCCCAGTAGTAGTTGCTGATGTTCTTCGTGTATTAACCATGGTTGATGTTGTCTTCCCACAGACGGCGCCAAATGTTGTGGAAAAAAAACTAGGTTGTTAAATTGCGGCTAGGTTTTGTATGTAATTAATATCAGGGTTCGTGAGCTTCGTGCTTTAATGGTTGCTCTCATGTTCGTGGCTGAACCTGCCTTCACAAGATGCCTACGTACCTAAATGAATATCAATAATCAAGCCAAAAACGTAGTTCTTGGTGTTCGCCCTCAGGGCTATGGCGGCGAGGGCACACCAAGGACGTAGTGGCTTGTATGTCCTTATTCGAGAATTAAGCCAAGACGTAGTTCTGAGAATGAGGGGTCAGGCCCTTTATATCACTACGTCAAAAAAGGGCTTTAGTCACACTTTTGAACAGTAATCCCTGCCACATTTTCTTCAAAAAGCGTAACTAAATATAAATCTCATATGTTTTTGTTACACGTTTAATATTTGTGTAACTAATATTACAAACTTTTATACCTTTAGTCCGTCTTCACAAATATAGTAACAAATAATGGCCATGTTAATAATTACCGTAACCAAAAAATGCCAACTGCTACGATTTTCCTTTTACAAGGACATCTTATAGCTACGTTTGCCGAAAAAAATGTGACTATTGTCTGCCACACAAAATAATAGTGACCAAATAAGTATAACTACCATTCAGAAAAATAATGTGTCACTAAAAGCTAAAACATATAGCCACTAGTATTGTTTTATGTGACGAAAGAGTCGGGTTTTAGTGTAACCAATTATTATTTTATGGTCACAATTTTGTAGAAAATCGGTAGCGTAACATTTGTAACGGTGACGGTTTTACTATTTTGTGTGACGTAAGTAAAATATTCTGCTTATATCAATAGCCACAGTTACTATATTTATGTGTGACAAAATATAATACCAACTGGACATGTTTTGTTTGTATATATCATAACAAACCTGGCATATCAAATTGCCAAACCAAATGCAAATAAACATCCGAATCACACACCATAATACCAAATCCTGATATATCGACCATAATAATCCAAATATACACTAGAAATCATCCAACAAACAATCCAACCAACTTACAAGATAATTATCCAACATACAATCCACTCGACCAAAACAAACGTGAAATGAGTGCTTATCATTTGAATCGTTCCATTAACGTGTAGTTCTGAATACATATTGTCTAATACATTCATAAATATATGAAATTAATTTGAAAAAGGTATACCATGGAACGTATCACGTCTATATGCTCATAGAGTACAATGGTCACGATTGTTTGTAACAAATATACATAAAGGAGCATAAAACTTGAATAATAACCAAATCAAAACCAATATTCATCACTACAAAGCTACTGAATAACAACTACATGGAGCCTTGAGGTGTTGTCAAGCCTTGAGGTTGCTGTCAAGGGGCATACTTGAGGTTGCTGTCAAGGGTTGAGGTTGATGTCAAGCCTTGAGGTTGCTGTCTAACTAGTCTCGCTTTCAAGGTCATTGTTGTCAAGGTTCATCAATGTCCTTAATTTATTGTTTATTCCCTCTTCATTTCTGCAAAATGTATTAATATATCAGTCCTAAAATCTGGATGTAGCTTATTTGCTTGAAACGTAATGGTAAAGCTTGCAGTTATACATGTATCGGAATATCTAAGTACTTACCTTTGCATAGAGACTCTGTGAATCAGTTGTTGATCCCCTGACTCCTAGTATGATTTCTTAATTTCTTTCAATTAACCAAATAAAATAAGACAATATCAATGCTCTCAATGCTATGTAACTGATAAATCATTTTCTTTGTCTCCCTAACAAACAACACTGCAAGGAGATGCACTAAAAGAAAGACAAGTGCTACAAATTCTTTGCATAAGCAATGCCATTAAGATGTAATGAATACCATACAGAAAACAAATATATAAGATGTGTGACCAAGGTATTTGCCCTTTCCTGGGAAAAGTTAACACAATCATAAATTATTTAAATTCCTATACCGTCTAGTAAAAATAAGAGATAGTATCACACAAACAATCATCAGTGCGTCCAACTGACTTTAACAGTAATAACCTAAGCATGGAATGTAGCTCCAGTGAGCTGATGTTCACTAAACCATAACAACAGAAGGAAATAGAAAAGACCCGAACTGATGCATAGAGTTGCCAACAATTAACTGCTGAATAATAACTGATGCATAATAACTGATGCATAGAGTTACCATTTTTATATACTAAAATAAGAAGAAAATAAAAATAGCAATTAACTGTCACCTCTTTCCAAGATGCATCAATACAAGATTTATCTAATTGCATTACCAGTGAAGGCCACTAATAAACTCGAAAAAACAAACACACTTAACAAAGATAAAGCTAGAGCAACCTTGTAATCCTTGATCTCCGAGAAGGCCATATAGCACCTCCCTTAGTGTCTCATAGCATACTATGACTGCTGAATGCCTACATGAAATTACAAGGTTCATGCCCAACACTATAGATACAAAAATAGTCAAGAAAAAAAAAACAATAAAACCTACCTTGCTCCAAATCACAATCACGGTCACCAGTTTCTACCAATCTGAGCAGCCAACAAGCAGGAGAAATTAATGTAATCGAATTACAGTATTAGAGCACTACAATAAATTTGTTCAATAACCTAATATTGAAGCATAGAAATTACAAATCGAATTAAGAGAATAATACCTAAAATCAAACTCAGATTCAAGAAAAGCACCAATTGAAGCCCTAATTTGAACCCAAATTGAAGCCCTAACTGAACCCAAATCCAATAAGCCCCAATTTAAATCGAACCTCAATTTAAATCAAGTGAATGAGAGAAAAGTAATTGGATGCCCGCAACGATAGAGGTAGAGAGTGAGATAGAGATATTTGGTTTGCTAGCGAGAAGTTCTGTGTGTGTTCTATGAGAGAAGTAAGTTGTTGGTTTGCTAGATAAAAGAGATGAGCCGTTGTGGAATAAATGAGGGGGACGAATTAAAGAAGGGGAAGAGGGAAATGAAATTTTCGTTAAGGGAAGAAATGAATTATTGGTTGAAGGGGAAATAAGAGTACCGAGGGGAAATCTAATTAAATTATGATTTTATAATATAAATAAAATAATATTCTAAAATCGAAATTTTGATTTTAAAATCAAGATCTCAAAATTAGCTTCATCCCCATATTTTTAAAATAATTTTGAGATAAAAAATGAATTTATTATGATTTTTAAAAAAAATCATTCAAAAAAATTATTCTGTGAATCTGGATCGTGTTCCGTTAAAGGAAGAACCACTTTTACTATGTTTTTGTTAAAATTTCCTACAACCCGACCTTTTTATTTTTCGATTATTTTTTCCTAACACTAAAATGAGCGTTTATTAACATCCGTACGGTTCGATCGTCGAAGAAATCATTCAAAAAAATTATTCAGTGAATCTGGATCGTGTCCCATTAAAGGAAGCACCACTTTTACTACATTTTTGTTAAAATCTCTTACAATCCGACCTTTTTATTTTTCGATTATTTTTTCCCAACACTAAAATGAGCTTTTATTAACATCCATACGGTTCGATCGTCGAAGAAATCATTCAAAAATATTATTCTGTGAATCTGGACCGTGTTCCGTTAAAGGAAGCACCACTTTTACTACGTTTTTGTTAAAATCTCCTACAACCAGATCTTTTTATTTTTTGATTATTTTTTCCCAACACTAAAATGAGCATTTATTAACATCCGTACGGTTTGATCATCGAAAAAATCATTCAAAAAAAATTATTCAATGAATCTGGATCGTGTCCAGTTAAAGGAAGCACCACTTTTACTACGTTTTTGTTAAAATCTCTTACAATCCGATCTTTTTATTTTTCGATTATTTTTTCCCAACACAATAATTAGCGTTTATTAACATCCGTACGGTTCGATCGTCGAAGAAATCATTCAAAAATATTATTCTGTGAATCTGGATCGTGTCCCGTTAAAGGAAGCACCACTTTTACTACGTTTTTGTTAAAATCTCCTACAACCAGACCTTTTTATTTTTCGATTATTTTTTCCCAACACTAAAATGAGCGTTTATTAACATCCGTACGGTTTGATCATCGAAGAAATCATTCAAAAAAATTATTCAGTGAATCTGGATCGTGTCCAGTTAAAGGAAGCACCACTTTTACTACGTTTTTGTTAAAATCTCTTACAACCCGACCTTTTTATTTTTCGATTATTTTTTCCCAACACTAAAATGAGCGTTTATTAACATCCGTACGGTTCGATCGTCGAAGAAATCATTCAAAAAAATTATTCTGTGAATCTGGATCGTGTCCCGTTAAAGGAAGCACCACTTTTACTACGTTTTTGTTAAAATCTCCTACAACCAGACCTTTTTATTTTTTGATTATTTTTTCCCAACACTAAAATGAGCGTTTATTAACATCCGTATGGTTTGATCATCGAAAAAATCATTCAAAAAAATTATTCAGTGAATCTGGATCGTGTCCCGTTAAAGGAAGCACCACTTTTACTACGTTTTTGTTAAAATCTCTTACAATCCGACCTTTTTATTTTTCGATAATTTTTTCCCAACAGTAAAATGAGTGTTTATTAAAATCCGTACGGTTCGATCGTCAAAAAAATTATTTAGTGAATCTGGATCGTGTCTCGTTATAGGAAGGAGCACTTTCACCACGTTTTTGGTAAAATCTCGTACAACCCAGCCTTTTTATTTTTTGATTATTTTTTCCAACACTAAAATGACTGTTTATTAACATCAGTACGGTTCAATTGTCGAAAAAATCATTCAAAAAAATTATTAATATCCGTACGGTTCGATTGTCGAAAAAATCATTCAAAAAAATTATTAATTTTTAATAACACTAAAATGAGTGTTTATTAATATCCGTATGGTTCGATCATCGAAGAAATCATTCAAAAAAATCGTTCAGTGAATCTGGATCGTTCCCCGTTAGAGGAATCAACAATTTTACTACATTTTTATTAAAATCTCGTACAACCCGACATTTTGTTAAAAATTTAAGAAATGTTTTTTGTTTCAAATCTAATTTATAATATTTCTTAGAATTTCATGATCCAAAATCTCATATTTCACTTCACTCCCTTCATCTAATTTATTTTAAGGCTTGTTAAAATTTCACTTCCCTCCCTTTACTAAAATTTCACTTCCCCTTTTATCACCAAACCATCAAAACACCAGATTTTTATTTCCCTCTTACACTTTCATTTTTCCCAAATCAAAATTCGATTTCCCACTTGGCTAATAATTTGTTCCCCGGTTCAAAATTTCATTTCCCCCTTCTCAGTTTAAAAACCAAAACCTTATTCAGCAAAATGCAAAACACATACACACAGAAGACAGAAGGCAAACAAATCAAAATCAATCTTACCATCTTCAAACACAAACCCTATCTCACGAGATGTAAACTCAAATCTTACATTACACATTTAATTCATAATTTTGCAGCTAATTTAGTTTGGGATTTTGAATCAGTGTTCTTGGTATTCAATCAGAGCTTCCATCTAAGAAGTCCTGTCGCCATCTTCTTCTAATTTCGTCCATGTTTCTACTTTGTCTACTCTGCAGTCCTTGATTTTGCATCTAAGAAGTACCGAAACTTAGGGTTTATTATATGGGTGAGATGACTTTGTTGATTAAATCATCAATTTTTGTTATTATATCCATCTTGTATTGAAACTTAAGGTTTATATCCATCTTGTTTTATTATTTCCTTATTGAGGTGTTGTTGGAAGCGACGCTGCCATTGGAAAGGAGAGAGAACCGTGCTTTTGGAAAACAGTTGTTGGCAAGTGATATACTTTCAAAAAGAAAGGTAAATGATGTATGATTTTCATCTTTCTTGTCCTCCCTGTTGTAGGGATTTCTTCATTGTAATTTCTTTGTTTGAATGGTAACCCCATTTAATTGTACGCAAATAGAGGACTTGGGCTCACTGCTCTTCTCTTAATTCAGCAAAGGAAACATAGCAACACATAATCTGTAAGTGGTTCTTCTTGATCCTATTTGTTGCTTCTGTTGGATTCTCAATTTGTGTCAATTTGATAGCTACTAGCAGTTTTGTGGTTTTGGGACACTTGTACCATATTTATTTTATGAAAATCATATACTTATTAATTTATGAAAAATTAATGTACAGTTATCACTGGAAAAAACAATGTATGATTCCCTTAGCAAGGCCAATAAACAATTCGGAGAAATATTGTTTATGCAGCTCAATTCTCTAAATGCCAAAGAAGTGTGACTTCTATTTTTCTTCACAATCCTTGTGTTAGAATCATTTCTTTTTACATTTGAGATTACTCACTATTTTGTTTTGTCTTTTATTCAAATTGATAGCTGTTCTAAAGGAATAATTAACACCAGCAGATCTGGCTTTTATCTGAATCATATAACAATGAGATTTAGCAACGAGCAGGTCTGTTATAGATCATTGTTGATGTAATTTCATGTGTGTAATAATCTTATAAGTTTTTACTCAAGATTTATTGTGCACACCGCACACTAGCACCACTCAATGAAGGGGTACTAAAATTATGACTATCGTTGTGTTTGTTTGTTACTATAGAAGACTTTACTATGATTCTATTTAACGGAGCATATGTCGTGACAAGCCTTACTCTCAGATGCTTGGTTCTTCTTACAATGAATTTTTATTTTTGTTCCATTGTAGGATGCTGCAACCTTTTGGAGTCAGCAACCATTAGTCGTGACAGAGTATGCATCAGACACCATTGTTCCAGCATGTATTGTGGTGATGAACATATCAAATGATGCCAAAGATCTTATTGAAAGAGAAGTGTCAGCTTTCTACCAAAGTCCAGATTACAATGAAGAGAAGGGGAAGAAGTGATTTGTAAATATGCACTCAACTATTGTCTAGGCAAAGAGCTACATCTGGTATGATTTTGACTTTGTTTTGCCTCTACATGTTGTGTCCAGTATTCTTTTTCAGTAATTCTTAGCAAATTAAATGAAATATGTTTGTTCACGTTTAATTTCCAAAAAAAAAAATGATTGGTGCCTTGGTATTGTGTTAGTTCTTTATAATCTATACCAGATCTGGGACCTGGGTTGTGGAGAGGATTTGACAGGGTGTATATTGTTGTAGACTTGAAGTTTTTGTCTCCGTTACCCGGACTCTCCATTTTTGTCCTTGTACATGTGTCCACCGGACTTGACATGGGTGTGGGTATGGGATGAGTCGGATCTAACGTATTAAAACTGGACAGTTCACCTAGTAGTATCCCAGTTTAAAATGAAAATTAAGGCCTCCTTGCAACTTGTTTATTGTCTATAGACTGCACGGTCCATGAATGACTTGTTTGCTTGTGATTTTTTGATTGTATACTACAACTTAACAAAAATAATTAAGTGTACATGATTTATGTGCAGTTGACACAGTTTTTAAGAATGTACACTAAATTTGTCCATGTACCCAGTAAGCATACCACAATCTGAATATTTGATTCCCTCCCAGATAGTTTGTGTCTTGCCTTGGCTGATGTGTGCATTTTTTTTGAAGGTGCTTGAAGAGAAAGAATAAAAGATAGCTCCAGGGACCTTGCTGAACTTGTGGTTTCTGTGGCTGAACTTGTATCACGTGTGTTTTGTAAATTTAGGACGTTTGTGTATTTGGTTGTGAATGTTGTTGGTTAAATTTGGTTGGGAACGTTGTTGGTTGAATTTTATGGTACTTTTTAAGTGTATTTGGTTGGGAATGTATGTGGTTTAGTATAAACTATAACTTTGGTACGTTTTTTATACGTTGTTTAAGTGTTTTAAGCAATTGGAATTTGGAATTGGGTATATGATTTTACAGTATCGGACACACTAATAATTTAGATATTCATCATGTCTAGAAATGATTTTTAGTCACACATACGACAGATACATGTAAATAGTGTCTGTAAAATGTTTTTAGTCACAATAATTATACAAGTAAACATTAACAAATATATATTCCAACTATAACAGTTAAGGTCGTTTAGCTACACATTTCTTAAAATGTTAAGTGTAATAGTTGATGTCCTTCAATAACACTTATTACTGAAAACACATGTAATTCTCATTAACCTTCAGCCACACTACATATTTCAACATTATAAATAATGCATTTAAGTCATAATTAGGACACATACATGTTACAATATAATGAAAACAGACACGAAAATATAAAGAAAGTATAACAGTTATGGTGCTTTAGCTACACATTACATAAAAAAGAAGTGTAATAGTTGATGTCCTTTATATACACTAATTAGCAAAAACTACCCAATAAAAATATCAATTTCGTCACATTATTATCTTCAAAATGTGGCCATAAATCAAATAAATGTAGCTTTTGAAATTTTTTAGCCACATTTTTAATTCCTGCTGTAACGATATACCCCTTTTAGTTACAGTAAGCGGGCTAGAATGCTTGGCTCCAGCATCAAATATTAAAAGCCTTTAGCCACTCTATAAGTCAAGACAGCCACTAAGAAAAAGTGTGGCTATATCATGTCTATGGTAGTGGAGGCTTTGGTGACACTGCATGTGAAAAAAATAAGTGTGACCAAAACTATACCGTCACAGTTTTTTGATGTGACTAAAGCCCTTTTTTGACGTAGTGTATAGGCTGAGAAGCCTTAGAATTATGGTAGGATTTGGATACTTGGTGGGCAAGCCACTGCCTTGAGGAAGGTTCTAGACTCCTTCCTTGTAGGAGTCTGTTTCCATGTTGAAGTAGATGTCTTAGAGGCTAAGTCAGGCAGGAGTAATATCCTTATTTGACTCTTATTGCTGAGCTGTTTATTACCCATAATATTAATTACGAAATTAATATTAAAAATAGGGTTTGGACCTTGTTGGTGGGCCCCACGTTTGGACCATGCTGGGTCTAATTAATTCCACATTAAATGTGTCTTTAGGGCTTAATTTTAGCCCATATCAACTAGGTTTACAGTATTTGCACAAAAATATAGGAAGGACAATAATATAATTTCTTCAAATTGCATTGAGTAATTTGATTTGCATTTAGCAATCATGTTTAGAAATCTTATTTTTAAAAAATAAATTACTTATTTTGGAAAAATATTGGAAAATATATACTTTTTCAGTTACTTACTTTTGCACGAATATTAAACTCCTCATATACATTTTTCTCTAAAAAAATATATGTAAATACGAATTTTTTTCCAAAATAAGTTACTTATAAGTTCATCTTCAGATTTGTCAAATAAGCACACAATGATAAGCTTATAAGTTAATAATAAAAGTTATTTTCTCAGTTTTGATATTACTTTTTATGTTTGGGCAGAATACGTTTGCATACACTTTTAATTATTAATATCTTTAATCTTGTATTAGTAAATACGAATCAAGCAAAATCACTCATGATTATATTTTGTCTTATAAATTATACGTAAATTATTAGTCAACAGATTATAGTGAATAGTGTAAAAAATCAATATAGGAAAAATAGAAAGATAGAGAGAGTACTCGGACAGTACTCGGAAATCGGTGATCAATCGATTCGGATGCTGAAAATGAGTACTCGAAAAATCAGCCGAGTAAAAAAAAGAAAATAAATAAATAGAAAAATAATATTTTAAAAAATAATAATAACAAATTCAACGAGTCAACTTTTTTCCAATGTATATTTATATTCATTAAGAATTTGTAAATCTTGAAAAGTAGATGTTTAGTTTCATATGGATGGTAGTATCGAAAGTCTGTAATTAATACATGCATTAGCAACAATGCAAAAGAAGAAATATTGTTAAGATCTCGCCATTAGTCTGATGCATGATTAGGCAATCTAACAAATAAAATTGCACAGGTATTTTTTATGAGGGAGGGCGACTGCCTGTGGCCAAAAATTTAAGGGGTTCAATTGTTACAAAATAGTGTTATACATATTCATCGTTTAACATTTTGAAATAACTATATTTGCCAATAAATATTGTTAGTATTGCAAATATGTTAGAATGATATTCATCGTTTATCATTTTTGAATAAATTTAATTGCCAATAATTGTTAGTATTGCAAATTTGTTAAGATGATAATATTATTGTCCTTGTGTCTGTAGCTCCAATTGTTATTATATAATTTATCAGAAACAAATGTTGGTGAAAATTGATATGAATACCATAATTAGGAATTTCACATCTTAAAATATTGTAAAAAAATTATCTTTTATAATTGTCACTAATCAATTATTATACTTCATTATACTTCTTATTCCAAAGACATCCACGAATGATTACATTATACGTTCCCCTATCAGGGATTATGCCATTGCTACTCATCAAGTGAAATAAAGACAGCGCTTTATCAACATACTGGTTCTTGCAAAGACCAGTCAAGATGGTGCTATATATCACGACATCCAGCAGATGGCCTTGATCTTGAATCTCATGAAACAAGGTCAGTGTTTACCCAGCTGACATAGCCCGTACGTGTAATAAAATGCTGTGTGTCTCAGCCGTGGGCCTCAAACCTTCACATGTCATGTTTCTGTAAAGATCCATAGCTATGTCCAGTTTCAGCTGCCTGCAATATCCATCCAACAGAATGTTATATGTATAACAGTCGGGCATCATCTCCTTACTTCTAATGCTATTCAGAACAACCAATGCTTCATTTATCTGCCCTTGTTCACAATATGCCTGCATGAGCACATTGTAGGTGACTATATTAGGATATTCACCCCTTTCATTCATCATCTCAATAATCTGCTTTGCATCATCCAACTTCCCAGACTTGGAATAAGCATCAACCAATATAGTAAAAGTATGAACATTTGGAGATATTCTCATGTCATCAATCATCTGTTTTTGCAACAGGCTAACCTCTTCCCATCTATTGAAATTGCAGAGGACCTGAATGATGGGAGAGTAAGTCCAAATATCTGGTAAAATGCCTTTCTCCATCATTTCAGAATGGAGGTTCATAGCATCATCCACAAGACCATGTTTGCATAAAGAATCAACAATTGTGTTATAAGTGCCGGTATTAGGTTTGCAGTCGCACTTTTCCATATATTTGAACAACTAGAGGGCCATATCAGTATGACCTGTTTTACAAAGGCCATTAATCATGGTGGTATAAGTTACGACGTTAGGTTGAAATTCTCTGAATTTGATGAGGTTTGTGAAAAAAAGCCTAGCCTTTGCAGACTTATGCTAGGAAAGAAGCCCCCTAATTAGAGTAGTGTATGTAACAACATTTGGCACAAAACCATGCTTGAAGATGGCGGCAATCAATGAAAAGGAATAGTCGAGTCGATCGCAGTGACAATAAGTCAATAACTGTTGATGGCAATACTAAAGGTAAAGATATCGACAGGAATGCTTAGAGTGCACATTTCGACAGGAATGCTGTGAGCAGTTGAGTAAAGTGAAAATCACAAGGGAGAGGTCGCATTTTGATCATTTTACGAAACAAGGAAAGAGCTTTATTGAGATTACAGAAACCAGGTCTGTTCTCATTTAGTAATTGCTGCAATTTTAAATATGAATCGGGGATACGAGTGGAATACGGAATGTAATTAGGGTTTGAGATGGTACTATTAGAATGAGAATGAACAACACAAATTGATGATGATAATAATAATTCAAGAGGAGAACAAGAGCAGGTAGTACGTAGTCGTTGTCGTTGGAGTAAAAATGAGCCAAATCTTGAGGTAAGGTAACACTCGTCAAACTCATTTTTCTACGCCTCTCTCTCTCTCTCCCTCGTTCTCTCTCTCCCTCGTTCTCTCTCTCCCCCTCTCACTTTCTTGCTTCTGATAATATTTGTGGGGTCAAAAGATAAATATCAATCAGATTGTTATTTGAATAACAAAATTTCAGGTGAGTCAGTTCTAAAACGGTGATTTCAGTTGTTGGAAAATGTCATTTCACCGGTTCTATAATTCCATCTACTATGAGATACTGTAGCGTAAAAGCCCGTGCACATAAATCAAATTTTTATTAATATAAAATTTGAACTCAATTATTTTTATTTTATATACAAATTATATTTTTTGGTACAACTATTACATATTTAATAACTTTAAAAAATATTAATGGTCAAAGTATCAAAAACTTCAATTCAATTCATTTTTCATAATATTTTTTATCCTAAATGGAATAACATTTGTCGTGCAAATAATTAGTTCACATCAAATTGACGCGCATCAAACTATTGCCCTCTTATTTTATATACACGCATATAACCCATGCAAATATGGGTTTGTTGAATCTTTAATTTAACTAGCATAATAGCCCGTGCGAGGCACGGGCCATTTCTAGCATTGTTGAACATCGCGAAGATGTGTATTATTTGAACGATTTGGTGATATTTTCATTAGAAATAGAAATAAATTGGAGCACGTATGTAAGAAATGCACGATCACCAAAAGTGTGGGAGGATACTATTGTGGCTTCTGATGCCAAAACAACTTCTTCCTCGACCACCAATAGGCAAGTATATGTCTTTGCAAACATTTAAAGGGAAATGACCGTGCAACATATTATTGAATGCTTTCATGTTTAAAATTTTAGACATTTTACAATACATTTTAAAGATTACAAGACCTTAATTATTGTAATGATAGAGTGTATATTTATATATATTTTACATGATTATATTCCTCATATTTATTGTATTTTGCATTTAATTGGATTTTTATTTAATAGATTTTAATGTTTTATTGTAGAAAGCAAGGAAATTCTAAACTTGGAAGGATTGGAGAATAAAGAGCTTAATTTGGAGATTTATTAGAAGGAAATTCGGATTTGTTGGGCTGCACGCGCGTACTTCACTGTTTTGGCGAGTTCTATAAGTTAGAATTAAGCGATTCAACAGCCCACACGAAGATAATTAAATTATCTATCATTCTATGATGGTCCAGATGTCATATTACAACTAGAGCGACCTAGAATTACTTGGGAAGAGTCAACTACGAATTTTCCTTTGAAATCTATTCAATTTAGGAAACGTACTTGTAGAATGTTTTTATTAGAGCATATAAAAACATTAGAGATTATTATTATTATGAGGGGGATATAGATACGTACGTATAGACAGACATAGAGAAGGGTGAAAGTTTTACTTTTCTTTCTGATCAAAGATTGAAGGTTTTCTTCTCTATTATTGTTAATATTATGTGTTCATTTTATAATTCTTGTTTTGTTAATTCAATTATGAGTGAGTAGATTATTAATCTAGGGTTAAGTTGAACCCTAGTTATGTTTGATGTGTGAATTTCCAATTCCCCCAAATTGATTGTTTAATTGCTCTTGCTTATTGAGTTGTATTAATTAACAATTACAAATCAGACGTGATTATGTGTATTGTTTGAACCAATATCTAATTATTAGCGAGAGTTGGATTTAGATGGTTGTGATTTAGCCAATAAGAACATGAAATTCTCCATGAGAATAGGTAGAATGGATTGTTAGGAAATTAGGGTGTTGTTATTAATGTCTCTAAATTGCATGATACCATGAGAATAAGTTTGATTGTATTTTAAGAGAAGCCATTAATACTCGAGAGAGGTTATTGGTATTTATAGGGCGCATATTTCCTTTTGAGTAATATATCTGATTAGTTGGGGAGGAAATTCACGATTGCATTAATTCATGCTAGTGGGGATACTTAATTCTGGATGTTTTTAATATTTGATTAATACAAACACAAATTCTCTTTAGTATAAAATTAGTTTAATCATCTCTCAATATTTATTGTGTTACTTTCTTAGCCCAATTAAATCAGAAATAACTGGTGATTGATACGTTTGTCTCTGTGGGATCGACTCTGACTTACCCTACTACATAGTTAGAAGGATTTGTTAGATATTATTATTTGATAGGCACGCGACAACCTAGTCAAATTTTTGGCGCCGCTGCCGGGGACAAAGCAGTGTTAGATTAGTTAATTTTTGAATTGATTTAGCTAAGTTGTTTCGTTGAGTTGCTTCGGCTATTATTCCCTTGTTATTTGATCATTGTGTCTAGTTTTCTTGTTGCATGCACACTCGAAGTTCAGGTACTGAAAATTTAATTGCTCTTGATCCTGAAATTGAAGCTACAGCAAGAAGACAAGCAGGCAAGCGAAGGAAAAACAAGGATAAGGAAGTTATGGGACCATTCCCTCCATCTTTTAAGAACCGGTATATCTTGGTAGCTGTGGATTACGTCTCGAAATGGGTTGAAGCCATTGCATCTCCCACTAATGATGCTCGAGTTGTGAGCAAGTTCTTTAAGAAGATGATTTTTCCTACATTTGGAGTGCCAAGGGTTTTGATTAGTGATGGAGGAAAGCATTTTCTCGAAAATCGTTTTGAAGCTATGTTGAAGAAATATGGAGTTTATCATAAGGTGGGACTTTCTTATCATCCCCAAACCAGTGGTCAGGTGGAGATCTCTAACCGTGAAATAAAGACTATCTTGGAGAAGACAGTCGCAAAATCAAGGAAGGATTGGTCTACGAAGCTTGATGATGCACTTTGGGCATATAGAACTTCATTTAAGACACCTATTGGGACAACTCCGTAAAGATTGGTTTATGGAAAAGCATGTCATCTTCCCGTTGAATTGGAGCACAGTGCATTTTGGGCTATCAAGGGTCTGAATTTTGATATGTTAGCAGCAGGTGAGAAGAGACTTCTACAACTTAATGAGCTAGATGAGCTTCGTTTTGAGGCTTATGAAAGTTCTAAGCTTTACAAGGAGAAAACAAAGAAGTGGTATGACAAAGGGTTATTACGAAGAGAATTTAAGGAAGGGGAGCTAGTTCTTTTATTTAATTCAAGATTGAGACTTTTTCCTGGAAAACTTCGTTCGAGGTGGTCGGGTCCATTCAAGGTACGCAAGGTTTTTCCATATGGTGCAGTTGAATTGTTGAATACCCATGGAGTGTCATTTAAGGTGAATGGGCAAAGAGTGAAACATTATAGAGCTGGTGAACCAATTAACGAGGAGGTGAATATTCAGCTGTCTTCCCCTTCTTCAGAATGATTGATGAGACGGTGTCGGGCTAACGACATTAAACAAATGCGCTTCTTGGGAGGCAACCCATGATTTGTATAAGGTTAGTAATTTTTTTTTATTATTATTATTTGTTTTATTTCATTTTTTTTGTATTTTTTAGATTAGATTTTTTTTACTCCCTCAAGATGCCTTGACGATTTTTGTGTGAAGTGTTTCAGGTGTGAAAAGATTTTTCTTGTAATATATATGTGTGCATGCTCTCTGTTCTGTTGCAAGGAGTTAATAAAATGAAAAAAAAAAGATACCTACGGTGCTTTAGTTCTGTCTGCGGTGTGGACAGTTCCTGGAAGAAAATTGTTTATAACAGGTTCAAGCGGGACCGCGGGGAGTATTTTTCTACCCACGGTGCATGAGCTCCTGTAACACACAACTACACTAGTATTAACTTGTTCTACTTCTCATCTCTCATTCACGCGTGCGGGAGCTCTGCATGTGTGCGCGCAAGCCTCGCCCGAGCCTACCTCCAAAGCTGGCCCCGCACCTGCAAGCTGTTCCCAAGCCTGCCTCCGAAGCGTCTTCCGAACCTGAAGCTGGTCCCGAGCCTGCCAAGTTGTTGTGTGAGCCTGCTGTGTGTGCTACTAAAAAATTCAAATGATGGCTGATGGGTTCGAACCCATGACAACCTGTTGCACAAGACTTCATTTTCCACTTCCAACCACTCTTGCAAGTTGCTTGTTGGTTTAATACTTGGAGCCGCTGATTTATAAATGTACAGTGGGGCTAGAAATTTGAATTAAACAAAGGCTACTCGGACTTCATTTCAAGGGTCATTTCATGCATATGCACTAGGGGAGTATTTTAACCTTTCTTTGTATATTATTTTTATTTTCTTTTTGTATTTATTTTTAGGATCTTTTAGTTAAGTATATATTATATATATTTATTCATTGAGGACAATGAACCATTTAAGTGTGGGGATGCGTTCTTAATATTTTTTTTTAAAAAATATATATATATATTATAAATTCCAAAAAAATTAAAAAAATAAAAAACTTTTTGTATATAATTGTCATGTCAAAAGCATGTTAGCGAGTATAAGTACACATTTTGTAGACTAATTTTGCATGATTAATTCTGAGTGTTGTATCATATAATAAAAATCATTTGTTGCTTGATAATTCCTTGTGTGTGCTTTCGAAAATTTAAAAACTTGAGATGCTTCTTAGTCAAATTTAGTGAGTCGATCATGCTTTCACCTTGTGAGATTTTGAGTCTAATTAATGATTGATACATTTTATATCAATCGAATTTTTTTTTGTGTGTTGTTCGTCAATTAGCATTACTCTAGAACTTGTTTTGATACCTTGTTGAGACTACATGTTGTGTGTGTGCATGAAAATGATAAAGCATTAGGATTAACCTCATTGACCTAAACACTATCCTTATGAGTAATCCTTAGTAAGCCCCCTTGAGCTCATATCTGTTTCTTTCAATTTTCACCACTCTATAATTTTTGGGCCTACTTATTTATTCTTATCTTGATTTACTAGTAGAGCATTGTGATTCAACTTAAGGGTGGGTGAATGTTCAAGTGTGGGGATTTCTTTGTTAAGGTTTGATATTTTAGTGGGAATTATATAATGTGGTTGCTTGATCTTCTCTAAAAAAAAAAATTGAAGAAGATCGAATGAGAGTTATTGTTCATTGCTTATTGCAATGTGAAAGTGGGGAAATACATAATGATGTGCATATGGGTTTAATGCTTGTGAAAGTTAATTATCTTTTACATGATCTACTATTCATGTTGAGTGCTATAATTAAAAGTGAACATTATGCTCTATTAGTTTATCAAGCTTAGCCACTTGTGAGCCTATTTCTTTGATATCCTACCCCATACATAAGCCCCATTACAACCTTTAATGAAGACCCTTGATTTGTGTATGCACATATACGAAATAGTGGAGATTTGGTGGACAACCAAGCATATGGTAGCACGTGTCTATTTTGATTGAACTTGAGTGAAACGTACCACCTATACACTTGTGTGAATTGAGGGCAATGTGAGATTTTCTATCCACGGCATGCTTACTTATTGAAGGAGACTTTGATGTTTATTTCACGATATTTTTGTCTGTTAAGACAACGTGTGCATACTTGGATTGTTTTGTGCAAGTGGTGTACTTTCAAATCTTCTCAGATTGTTGTGTGATTGAGGTTTGCATATGTGGAGTACTATGAATTGTTGCATGTTTAAGAATTGGTGATTGAAAATATTTGATTTTGAGGGTATATCTTCTATAAACCCTCACGAGACAACACTCGTCCTACTAGGGCTACCTAGGGGGTTTAACGGCTTGTTGCATATGCTCAATGCAATCGTGTCATCTACGAAAGTGATGTTAGTTAGAATAATTTTTATTTCTTTATTTGCCCGAGGACGTGCAAATGCTAAGTGTGGGGATGTTTGATACAGTGTATATTTATATATATTTTACATGATTATATTCCTCATATTTATTGTATTTTGCATTTAATTGGATTTTTATTTAATAAATTTTAATGTTTTATTGTAGGAAGCAAGGAAATTCTAAACTTGGAAGGATTGGAGAATAAAGAGCTTAATTTGGAGATTTATTAGAAGGAAATTCGGATTTGTTGGGCTGCACGCGCGTACTTCACTGTTTGGGCCATATCTCGAGTTCTATAAGTCAGAATTAAGCGATTCAACAGCCCACGTGAAGATAATTAAATTATCTATCATTCTAAGATGGTCTAGATGTCATATTACAACTGGAGCGGCCCAGAATTACTTAGGAAGAGTCAACTACGAATTTTCCTTGGAAATCTATTCAATTTAGGAAACGTACTTGTAAAATATTTTTATTAGAGACATATAAAAACATTAGAGATTATTATTAGGAGGGGGATATAGATACGTACGTATAGACGGACATAGAGAAGGGCGAAAGTTTTTGGTATTTATAGGGCGCATCTTTCCTTTTGAGTAATATATCTGATTAATTGGGGAGGAAATTCACGATTGCATTAATTCATGCTAGTGGGGATACTTAATTCTGGATGTTTTTAATATTTGATTAATACAAACACAAATTCTCTTTAGTATAAAATTAGTTTAATCATCTCTCAATATTTATTGTGTTACTTGCTTAGCCCAATTAAATCAGAAATAACTGGTGATTGATACGTTTGTCTCTGTGGGATCGACTCTGACTTACCCTACTACATAGTTAGAAGGATTTGTTAGATATTATTATTTGATAGGCACGCGACAGCCTTGTCATGTAACATACAAGATCTTACTTATTAAAGTTTAAGTCTGAGGTACTCCTTTTGTTCTCCTATTATATATAGAAGAAGATACACTATTATAGAGCACTAAACTGATAACCGACATGGAGTACAAATCTCATATATATATATATATATATATATATATATATAAATTTTTTAAATTTTATTTAAAAACTTCATATCTTTCTTATTTCGCTAATTAATTTGCTATATTTTGTATAGTATTTATCATACTGTCTTATAAATAAAATATATATTATATTTAATTATTAACCAATAATCGATATGTAATCCAAATCGCATTTGTATATTTTTTTAATTTTTTTTAAATTCATATTTTTAGTATGCCTATAGTTTAATTGATTCTAATTTGACCAACCAATTTTAATTTAGTGCATTTCTAAAGATAGTTGTTTTTCAAACTTTAGCTTGCGGACATGGAAATCAGGTCATTTCTGTATTGGAGTCTAGAGGAAAAACTGTCACTAACTTTCTGATTGTGGACATAAAAGGAGGAATACTTTTTTGTTTTTACTTCTTCCATTCATTCATAAAAAAAATTTCTACCATGCAACAAATTATTGAATGCTTTCATGTTTGAAATTTTAGACATTTTACAGTACATTTTAAAAATTACAAGACCTTAATTATTGTAACATACAAGATCTTACTTATTAAAGTTAAACTGTGAGGTACTCCCTTTGTTCTCCTATTATATATAGAAAAAGATACACTGTTATATAGCATTATATACGTAATCTTAATTATAGTATCGTCTCATAACTCAACGATATATTTTATTTAGTTATTTAATTGATAACTGATAACCGACATGAAGTACAAATCTCATATATATATATATATATATATATATATATATATATATATATATATATATATATATAAATGTTTCAAATTTCCTTTCAAAATTTCATATCTTTCTTATTTCGCTAATTAATTTGCTATATTTTGTATAGTCTTTTATCATACCGTCTAATAAATAAACTATATATTATATGTAATTATTAACCAATAATCGATATGTAATCCAAATCGCATTTGTATATTTTTTTTATAAATTTTCTTAAAATTCATATTTTAGTATGGCTATAGTTTAATTGATTCTAATTTGACCAACCAATTTTAATTTAGTGCATTTTTTTATTAAATTTCACAACAAAAGTAACCACGAGCACTTCATATGTGATATTGTTAATGTTGTGGGAGGATTTTAGCACAACAAATTATGAGGCCTCGTGCTGGAATAGCGCCAATAATCAAGGAATCGTACAACCACCCGGAAAGGCTCGTGGTTGAAGATCAATGGCTAGTCGCCCGGGAAGGCACACGACTAGGGTTACCGAAGAACACGGGATGTGGTTCCTCGGAAGGATCGGACTGAATCTACGGGATGAGAGCTCAAGGACCAAATGTTGGCCAGCCAAGAACCCTAATTTGACTGTGTCACACAAGAGTGCACGTGCTCTAGCTACTCAAGGAGTGTAAAGTGTCGAAGAAGATCCCGTAAACTGCCTACATACCACTATTTATAGTGGATCAAGCCCGAATGTAGTTCTTGAATGATATGATTGTTTGTTCATGATGAGTTATCCTCTCTCCAGTGGGATAATGACTGTTATTTCTGATAATAATCGAGTGTGATGTATAAAATCAGGTTACCAAGCAGTTTAGGTAACATAGAATGATTATCTCTTGCATTTATCTTGATTTTTGTATCATTTATCAAGTATATATGACATATATCCTCAAATAACCGAATGTCTATCTGTTTGAGAGTGTTTTTAGATGATATAGACGTATTCCTAAAAAATAGGAGGCGTGCCTTATCTGCATTGGCAGCCTAATCAGGCTTCCGGCGGAAGCTGGGGGTACCGTCCGGTAGCCTGGCTCCGGTACCCCCTCCGGTAACCCCTATCACGGGAGCTACTCTGGAAGCTCTACTGGATGACTGGTAATAGCTATAGGTTACCCTCAAGGGGATGCCCTGAGACCCTTATCCATGTGTTCCCGTGCTACAGCGTACATGGTAACCCCTAGGGCTACCGTAGGCCTCCGGAAACCTGACAGATTACTCATTCTCTTCATGGATCTGGACCCTAATCCTCTAGTGGGCCTAAATCTAACCCATGCAAGATTTTGGTCACAACAACTACCCCCCGGTTCCCTGAAGTACGTAGTGCAAGGGGAACCTTATTATCCACGGGGTGCCAGCTGCTTAAGAAAATTCATCTTTTTGCTATCTTGATAAATTAACACCACATGTCAATATTGAAAACTCTTAATCATGAAGTTGGGGCTATTCATAATTGGTAGCTCTCGTAATTGTGCTACCGAAGCTCGAATCAGAATAAAAGCGGGAGCCTCGTATTTTTATTCGCTCAAGGATGGATTAATCATTTTAATTCTTTGGAAATAAAATGATAACTATTGAGGAGGGAAAAATAGGCTAGGACTCTACCGTTTTTACATAGATAAATTCAGAAAAAATCAACCATTTTCCAAGCAAAGGACGTTTCCCACCCCATCTCATTTTCTGTGCCACATTCATTAATTAAGGGGGGACACGTCTCTTTTCTTCTTTTCTTATCTATATTGTTAACCTTTCACTTCTCTTTTTACCACTCACCATATTCTCTTTCGAGAACGCAAAGGTTTTCAAGGTTTTCCCGACGAGGCTTCCGGCGAAGGCTACAGCGGTTTTACACTCTTCCTTTCGACTTTATCCAGGTATACTTCTAAATTTCTTAACCTGCCTGTATGCAAAATTTTTTTTTTTGGTGATTATGTGCATGGTTGCTACACACACACTGAACTCTGTACACATCATTACATGTCCTTGAATCGACAATGGATTCCGTATTCTAGGAGATGTTGCATGTCAATTATTCTGATTCATTTGAACCTTTTCATGTTCATCCATTGATTCTTGGAGTGCTTTTCAACTGTTGGCCCTTCTCTGGGAATAGATCTGTCCGTCTAGATCTTGACTTCTAGTTGTATGTGTAGATTTTTGTCTTTTGTGCACACATCGAAGGGGTTTGAGGCGATTTGTACTCCGGTTCCCCCTTGGTTATTCTTTAGATGTTCATTACATGTTTGATATTTGTTTTCAATGAATATCATTGTTTTAAATGCGTTTGGTTGTGTAACCCATTTGTTTGGGCATGCCTGAAATGCCTTTATCTCCGTATTCCTCTTCTTGTTCTGCTTAGTAAGCACTGGAACCACTAGGTTAGGATGCCACACTAATAGCCACCCCCCGAGCGCTAACTTTTTGTCTTTGGTCTGGTAGCCCCATTATGCCCTGGGTTTCCCCGGGTTGGCTATCAAGAACCGTTATCTTCTTGGGTTCACAATTTTTGTTTTGACGTCAATCCCCTTTGCTAATCTGCTTCCTCCTTTTGTGGTCGCAGATGTCTTTTTCATCAGCATCAAGGGAGTCTTCCCAATGTTTAGGTTACTTATCACCTGTGTCTGGGGAACCGTCTGACTCAGGGTCCACCCATCTCAATGACCTTTTGCTCTCCCAACCCCTGCTCCAATCTAGGCCATCAGTTAGCTCCCGAACACGCTCTCGGGTGGAAATAGTCAATCCTCTATCTGCTGAGATCGTCAACCGGTACCCTGGTTCCCTCACAGAGGCTGGTTCCTCCAACTCTGGTGGTGAAGAGGTAGAGAGGGTTGACATCAGTTCGAACACCGATGAGGGAGAAAGAACGATAGATGAGTTACAGTTAAGAGATAATCGACTATCCTTTAGCAATGATGATGCAATGGAGGGGGAGGGTGATATTGAGTTATCATCAGAAGTCGAACGCAAGCCACACGTCCCGACTTCCAATGTCCCTGCTTGTGAGGGCCAGGACTCTACCATGAATGCTGATAGACTGGCCAGGTTGTTGGAAATTTGTAATCCAGGTTGCCACCTTGTACTACCATGTGCCGGTGAACGGTGTCACAGGTTCGATAATTTTGAGGCAGATCAATCCATTCCCAACGCTGTTGTATCCGCTTCTTATTTCAAATTAGGGTTTTCTTTTCCAATGCATCCATTTTTTATAGATTTGTTGAACTTCTATGAGATAGCTCCCATGCAATTGACACCCAATTCTTTTCGGGTTGCCGCGTGTATGTATATTCTGTATGATCAGACTTTCTCAGCCCCCCTTACCGCCAGAGAGTTGAATCACTTCTACCAGTTGAAAGATGTTGGTAGGAAAGTTGGCGTTTTTTACCTTACTGCTTGGAATAATAGGCAAGGAAAGTGCATAAAGGGGAATAAGAAAGGTATGTATGACTGGTTAGAGCAGTTCTTGTACTGCTACGATTGTGAAGGAGTTAACACGGAGTTTAACTTGACCCCTGGTAAGCCTTTCGTTGCTTAAATCCTTTCGTGATTCCCTTTACTATACCATAGGTTTAAATCTTCACCTTCTGTACTATGTCCCCTAGGGATCCCAATGCAAACTTCTTTAGATGGAATTGAAGAGAAAAGGGCCCAGCAAGTCATGAAACTTGCTGCTTCATTGGGTGATGGTGAAAGCTTGTTAACACCGGAGACCCTTGAGAGGTTAGGGTTTTCTAGGCCTGCGGCTCCCTTACTCCCCATCCTGGGAGACGAGGTAGAGGGAGGACAGCTGGGGGAACTGGAGACCCAGGGTGCCGAGCGGCAATCCGGGGAGATTGGTAAGGCTTCCATCTCCTATGGTTCTGGTGACTCAAGCTTCCGCTTCCCATGTTCATAGCTGCTTCCACACACGTGGTTTACTTTTACCTGTCATTGTTTACTCCTTTACGATCCTTTATGTTATTTGATTTTATAGTATCTGCTGTATAGATGTATATACTGCGGTTTCTTAACCTATAAATGCTTCGTCTTTTCAGGTATGTCAGGATCGGTGCCATCGTTCATCAAGCCGTCTGAAAAATATGAAGACTTGTTTCCTGAGGATGAGTTAATGATGTTGGAGACCCCTATTGCCGCCACTCCAGTCTCTCGATTCCCTGCCTCTATGTCTGTTAAGACTGAGCTGTCCGCAGCCGAGAAGCGAAGACTTTCTCAGGTTGCCGGTGGTTCAAAATCCACTCCCGAGACTAGATCCTCGAAGAAGGCTAAGGTATCACAACAGGGTATCCCCGCGGGTGATGTTGAGCAGTTCTTCCAAATGTCTGGGGGCCAGATTCCCATGGAGATTATCACCGGATGGGCCAAGCAGAGATCCTCTGATGCTGCAAAATCTATGTTGTTCTCATCAGGTGAGAGCTTCTTCCATCAACTTAGGCTCTCCAACCAATTAGCATTGGCTACCCGTGGGGATATGAGGCTTCGGGATGAGATTAAGCAGTTAAAGTTGGATAGGCAAGCCATGGAGGAAGAAAAGAAGAAACTGCTCGATGCTGGTAAAAAATTGAAGGTGGATTTGTCCGAGTTAACTAGGGAGAAGGACAGGTTGGCTAAGCTGGTTGCTAGTCAAAACACGGAGAAAGAGGAAAGGACGGTAGCCCATGCTACCACAGTGAAGGAGCTGACCTTGCAGGTTGACATGTTGCAGGCTTCAGTAAAGAAGTTGAAGGAAGCCCTCCCAGAAAGGTACAACACTGGTTTTTCAAAGGGGGTTAATGATTATTTGAAGGCCACCTGGGAGGTGATGCCAGATTTAGATTGGTCGCTCCTAGGTGAGGATGCAGTGAACCAAGTAGAGAAATTCAAAGGTGAAGCAACGAAGGTTGGGGCTACCGGGCGCCACATTGCGACTACACCTCCGGTTACACAGAAGGGTACTGCCGAATTCATCCCCACTCCTGAGACTATGGTTGAGGCTCCCGCACTCACGGTTGAGGTAGCTCCAGGGGATTCTTCAAAAAAGAGTGGCCCTGTCGAGGACTCCCCTAGCTCAGACGCTGTCAAAGACGCTCCTTCTGCCTAAGCAATCTCCCTAAATCATCCTTATTATCTTGAACTCATATTTTGCTGGTTTATAGACTTGTGGTTTTAATCAAAAAAGGGGGTGGGCTCCTATAACGCTCCACAGATGTAATCCTAAACTCAGTAACTTTTAATCGTCCTATGGTCGTAGGCCTCGATATCTTTGAACTGGTTCTGTCAACGCAATGCATGTTTGTTTTATTATCTAGCTTTTTATGTAGTAGGTATAGCTGTCACATCATTTCTGATTATACAACGAGAACGAACCTGGACTTAATAATCCTTAATCATCGAACCCCCATAGTACTCATTCTCTAGGGTACCAATATGCTAAGTAAGAAAGGTACTACGGTAACTTAAAACAGTGCATAACTAGACGCCACCATCGAATTATATTCAATAAAAATGACTCTCCTGACTAATCCTAAAACAAGTTTGTACAAGTTTTCAGAGGATATATGTCATATATATGTTGATTAAATAGATATTAGATCATGAATCAAGATAAGAACGATAGAAGGGTATCGCAGTGTAGAAGAGTACAAGAGTAAATATGGCAACGCATACCTGGATAGGTGGCCACAGAACTGATAGACTACTTGTACCTTTGTCTGCTTGGTTGTCACCGTGGGTGTGGGGGTACCGTCCGGTATCCCTATAGCATTTGGAAGCCCGAAGGCAGGAACCGGACTCCGGGAGCCCCGTGGCCGGTAGCCCCTATCCGGTAGCCTGGGTACCGGAGGCTTAGCCTGGAAACCTTTGTTCCGGGAGTCCCAGTCATTTCATAAATCATGGGTGGTGATGCCATGTAGGCCAACCCTGCAAAGATGTCTCGTAATGAAGGGATCCAAGTGGGTCGACCAGGGTACCACACAAGCCCAAATAGTAAAGAAGGGAACCATGTATGCCGAACAGGGTTCCATACATGCCCTGATAACCAAGTAAGCCATGTGAACCACTCAAGGTTCCGTACATGTCTGGTGTTGAAGGGATCCAAGTGTGCCAATCAGGTTACCACACAAGCCCAAGTAATGAAGGGAACCATGTATGCCGAACAGGGTTCCATACATGCCCTGATAACCAAGTAAGCCATGTGAACCACTCAAGGTTCCGTACATGTCTGGTATTGAAGGGATCCAAGTGTGCCAATCAGGTTACCACACAAGCCCAAGTAATGAAGGGAACCATGTATGCCGAACAGGGTTCCATACATGCCCTGATAACCAAGTAAGCCATGTGAACCACTCAAGGTTCCGTACATGTCTGGTGTTGAAGGGATCCAAGTGTGCCAATCAGGTTACCACACAAGCCCAAGTAATGAAGGGAACCATGTATGCCGAACAGGGTTCCATACATGCCCTGATAACCAAGTAAGCCATGTGAACCACTCAAGGTTCCGTACATGTCTGGTATTGAAGGGATCCAAGTGTGCCAATCAGGTTACCACACAAGCCCAAGTAATGAAGGGAACCATGTATGCCGAACAGGGTTCCATACATGCCCTGATAACCAAGTAAGCCATGTGAACCACTCAAGGTTCCGTACATGTCTGGAAATGGCAAAAATTTGAAATTCTGATAATTTCAACCTGTTAGGCTGAGAGGTGTATTCACTACTACCCCCCTAGTTCTGGATGGTAGCCTAGCTGCCATGTAGAACTATGCTTGTAGGTCTTACATATATTTCTGAAAATATTTATAGGTGGTAAATGTAAAAGAAAAC
Source organism: Kitagawia praeruptora (assembly GCA_037693485.1). NCBI lineage: Eukaryota > Viridiplantae > Streptophyta > Magnoliopsida > Apiales > Apiaceae > Kitagawia > Kitagawia praeruptora. The sequence continues at coordinate 170,257,312 of CM075352.1, read as the reverse complement.
AATCAACTTCTACTTTTACTGAAAATCAAACAGTACGAATACATCAAATTTCATCCAGACGGGGTGTGCATCCACTACCCCCCGGGCATCTATTGAAAATCATGAAATCCTAAGAACTGAAAGGGAAATAGTGCAACCACAACTAGTAGGTTGCCTTTATTCATCCTAAGCCTGAAAGAGGCCTACATTTGCTCTGAAAAGAGTCTTACTGATAGTACTTCTTTAGGTGCTCGGCATTCCAAGCACGGGGAATAGTGTTCCCATCCATGTCTTCAAGGTGGTAAGTGCCTTCCCAAAAGATAGATTTTATTTTGTAAGGCCCTTCCCAGTTTGCTCCAAAGGCCCCGTGCCCGGGAACCCGCATATTGGGCATCATTCTTCTCAGTACTAGGTCGCCAACCTTGAGGGGTCGAGGGCGTACCTTGTTATTATAGTATTTGCGGGTCCTCTGTTGGTAAGCCGCAAGTTTCAGCTGGGCGGTAGCCCGGTTTTCCTCTACCATGTCTAGGGTCAACCTCTGATGTATTTCATTTGATTCTTGACTGAAATTATCCCTCCGGTAGGACCCTGTCCCGACTTCCACTGGGACCATAGCTTCACAGCCATAGGTTAGGACAAAGGGAGACTCTCCGGTTGTGGACCTGGGAGTGGTGTTGTAAGACCACAAGACCATTGGAAGCTCCTCTGGCCAATTTCCCTTTTTATCTTCCAACTTGGCTTTCAGAGTGTGCTTGATGATTTTATTCACAGCTTCCGTCTGCCCATTGCTTTGGGGGTGGCAAACGGCTGAAAAATCTTTCTTTATTTCCAAGTCCTCACATAGACTTCTCATTTCTCTACTATCAAATTGCTTGCCATTGTCTGAGATCAGCTTGTACGGTACCCCGTATCTACATATAATGGCTCGCTTAACAAATTCTTTCAGCTTACCAGCAGTGATGGTAGCTAGGGGTTCCGCCTCTGCCCACTTGGTAAAGTAGTCAACGGCTACCACGGCATATTTCACACCACCTCTGCCTTTGGGAAGCTCCCCAATCAGGTCAATCCCCCATATTGCAAAGGGCCAGGGGCTTCCAATGGGTTTTAATTCCACAGCTGGGTTGCTATTGAAGTTAGCAAACCTTTGGCATTGATCACAAGCTTTAGCAAAGTCATAAGCATCAGTTTTCATGGTAGGCCAGTAATAGCCCTGTCGGAGAATTTTGTGGGCCAGGGAGGTACCCCCCGAGTGGTTGCCACAAATGCCTTCATGAATTTCCCTTAGGATGTATTCACATTCATTTCCAGATATGCACTTAAGTAGAGGTTGATTAAATCCCCTCTTGTATAGGATGCCATCATAGATCACATAACGGGCAGCCTTATATTTGAGTTTCCGAGCTTCATCTTTGTCCTCCGGAAGTGTCCCCTTGGTGATATACTCACGTATTGGGGTTGTCCATTGGTTTTCCATTGGAGAATCTATTTCCATGGTCTCCTCTCGATAGATACTTGGTTGGAGCTGCACTTCAAGGGGTATTACCCCTAACAGGACAGCTTCTTTTTGGGATCCCAACTTGGCAAGGGCATCAGCATTGGCATTTTCCACCCTTGGGATTTGATTTAGATTTAGCAATTTGAACCTACTGATAAGTTCTTGGGCATACTTCATGTAGAGTTCAGTGCGGGGGCCTCGACTCTGGAAGCTTCCTTTAATTTGCCACACAATCAGCATGGAGTCACTAAACACATTTAGGTATTCTACCTTCATTTCCAGAGCCAGTTTCAAGCCAGCAATCAAGGCCTCATACTCTGCATCATTGTTGGTAGCCCTGAAGCCAAAGTGTATGGCACTCTGAATTCGGTGCCCCTCTGGGCTTACTAACTCTATTCCTGCACCTCCCCCATTATTATTTTCTGCACCATCAACATACAGGTTCCACCACAATTGGGGGCTTTCGGCATCCCCTTCGGTAACTGGGGTTACCGGGGTACAATCTTCTCCGGTAACCTCAAAATCAGGAGGAAACTCCAGTAAGAAATCGGCCAGTGCTTGACCTTTAATAGCAATTCGGGGTTTGTAATCTATTTCAAACTGTCCTAGCTCGACAGCCCATTTCATCATTCTACCGGAGGCTTCCGGCTTGTGCATCACTTGCCTCAGCGGGAAGGATGTTCTAACTTCAATTTTATGGGCCTGAAAGTAAGGCCTTAGCTTCCTGGAAGCCAATATTAGAGCATATGCTAGCTTTTCCATGCTGGGATACCGGGTTTCCGCATCCAGCAGCCTTTTGCTCACATAGTATACCGGGTATTGTACTTGTTCTTCTTCCCGAATCAACACAGCACTTATAGAGTATTCAGAAACAGCTAAATATAAAATGAGTACCTCACCTTCCAAGGGTTTGGAGAGCAATGGTGGGCTTCCCAGCTGTTCTTTTAGTTTCTTGAAGGCTTCCTCACATTCCGGGGTCCATTCGAAGTTTTGACCCTTCTTGATAGCCTTGAAAAACTCCTTGCATTTGTCGGAAGACCGAGATACGAATCTATTTAGGGCTGCTACCCTTCCGGTAAGCCCTTGGACTTCTTTTACATTCCTTGGGGACCTCAGTTCCAGCAATGCTTTGATTTTGGCAGGGTTTGCTTCAATCCCTCTGTGGTTCACAATGAATCCAAGAAACTTTCCAGACTCCACCCCAAAAACACACTTTTGGGGGTTCAGCTTCATCCGGTACTTCCTTAGGATATCAAACATCTCAGATAGGTGCAACACATGGTCGGCTGCCACCTTTGATTTGACCAACATATCATCAACATAGACTTCCATAGTCTTACCAATCTGTTCCTTAAACATCATGTTTACGAGCCTCTGATAGGTAGCCCCGGCATTCAATAGCCCAAACGGCATCCCCACATAACAGTACAGTCCCCTATCAGTTATGAAGCTGGTATGCTCCTGGTCCGGTTCAAACATCGGTATCTGGTTATATCCGGAGTAGGCATCCATGAAACTTAGCAAAGCATGGCCTGCCGTGGCATCCACCAGTTGATCAATTCTAGGTAGCGGGAAGCTATCCTTAGGGCATGCCTTATTTAGATCAGTAAAGTCAACACATGTCCTCCATTTCCCATTAGGCTTCCGGACCAGCACTGGGTTTGCTAGCCATGTTGGATAGAAGGATTCTTTGATCAAACCAGCCTTCAATAACCGGTCTACTTCTTCCTGGAGGGCGGTAGCCCTTTCACCACTGACAGGCCTTCTCTTCTGCCGGATACCCCTTCTCTCAGGGTCAATGTTCAAATGATGGCACATGACTTTCGGGTCAATCCCCACCATGTCAGAATGACACCATGCAAATACATCAAGGTTGCTTTTAAGGAAAGCAGTCAACCTTTCTCTTGTACTTTTATCTAGCTGTTGCCCGATTTTCAAGATTTTACTAGGATCTTCAGCATCCACTAGTATAGGGATAGTATCCTCGGCAGCCCCTGCCTTCTCCAGGGTACCGGGCATCCTGGGATCAATGTCAATCTCAACCGGGAGTCCTCTTTTCGCTCCCTGGCTCTCATTCTCTAGCATTGCTCCATCTAGATCATCATCTGAGGCACTTTTTACCATGCCTTCCAGTGAAATGCTATGAATTTCCTCATTTTTTTCGGCAGCTTCCAACAACAAGCTTTGTGGTGGTACCACCCCTCGAAAATTTGGAACCTCTTCAGTAGGTTCATCTGGCAATTCCACTATCATGATGGCATTACACGATGCTCTTTCAAACTTCTGTGGCTCAAGCCCATGGCTTCTCATTAAGGCTTCTCCATCAGCCTTTTCTTCAATTTGAATAGGTTTGTCTGCCCTCTCGGCAGCCTGCACAGCTCTGTTATAGCATTCCCTTGACTCATGTTGACATCCTTTCACACACCCAATGCCATTTGGTGTAGGAAACTTCATTGAAAAGTGGTATATTGAGGTTACCACCCTCATGTCTTTCAATACTGGTCTACCGAGAATTGCATTGTGGGATATGTCTTCATTTACCACCATGAATTCTGCCATTTGGGTGGCCTTGCAGGGATCCACACCCAATGTCAAGGGTAATTTGACCCTGCCCATGATTTGGACTGGGTTACCGGTAAACCCATATAGCTCATTATTGGTAGGCAGTAACTCTTTGTCCAAAAGTCCCAATTTCTGAAATGTGGTATATGCCAAGATATTTACTGAGCTTCCATTATCAACCAGCACTCTGTGCACATTCATTCCACCAATATTCACGGTTACCACCAAAGCATCATTATGAGGGTGGTGAACCCACTTGGCATCCTCCTCGGTAAAGGAAATATCAGCGGTTTCCCCTTTAAACAGCTTAGGGGGCCTTTCTGCAAGGTGGAACACATTAGTTAGGGGTTTATCCCTGGCTTCCCGAGCATACCTATCTCTGGCATTCCGACTGGCACCCCCCAAATAAGGGCCGCCAAAGATGGTATGGATGCTATTAGCTCGGGTAGTCCTTTCTTGGTTTCCAGGAGCCCTGTCCTTGTTATCTCTACCTTCTTTATATTTCTTAGCCTCTTGGGCTACAAATTCAGTCAGGTATCCACCTCTAATCAACTCTTCAATTTGATCTTTCAAATGCCTGCAATCAGCAGTCTCGTGTCCATTCACTTCGTGGAATGCACAGTACTTTCCTTGATCTTTCACTCCTGGGGGCCCTGCCCGGTAGGGCCTCCGGAATAGCCCATTCTTCTCATTCACTTCGAGAATATGACTGATTGGGACAGTCAAAGGAGTATACTCTGAGTATTTCTGAAAATTCGCCTTTGGAGTGAGTCTGTCCTTGGCAGAAATTCTATCCTTAGTTGCATTAACAGCAATAGGGGCAGTCTTGTCATCATACCGGGGGGCTCCTAAGCCGGCGGTACCACTCCCGGAAGCCCTCTTGTTCGAATCCCTTTTAGGGCTGTAAGAACGATTTCTTTTGTTCCTGTTCCAACCTCGGGAACTGGAATCTTTGGACAATTTTGCCATGGATTCCTCAATCACTTTATGGCGTTCTGCTTGTTGGTAAAATTCCGCCAGGGTTCCGGGCTCCTCGGTTTGCAATTCCTTCCAAAACTCGGTTCCAGGTCTTACCCCGGCTATCAGGAAGTTCTTCAGAGTTTCATCAGAGGCCTTCTTCACTTTTGGCACTTGCTCATTAAATCTTTTGAAATACTGTCTTAGAGACTCGTGAGTTTCTTGCTTGATATTAGCCAGAGTATTCACCGGTGGGGCGTAGGCCACGGTAGCCCTAAATTGAGAGATAAACTGATCTCCCATCCTCCTCCAGGATTTGATAGACCCTTCGGCTAGCCTCTTGAACCATTGGTGGGCATTTCCGGTCAGGGTAGATGCCAATAGCCTACACCTTGCTAAGTCCTCCACCTGGTATACATCCATTTCTGTATTAAAACGGCTCAAGTATTCAACTGGATCTGAGTTTCCATTGAATTTCAAGTCAGTATTCATCTTAAAGAACCTTGGCAAGGCTGCCTTTTTCACTTTCACAGAAAAGGGGGAACCGGCAGTGATACCGGACTTAAACTTTTTCTCCTCCTTGATCTTTTCCAAGGCTTTTTTCCAGTCAGACATCCTGAACTGTCCATTTTCACCATCTGAAAGCGTATCACTTTCAGAATCATCATCTTCATTGGCTGTCTTGCTTCTTCTAGGGATTGAACTTTGATGGGAGCCGGAATCCTGATCAGTACCCTCACCGGTAGGGACTCCGGTAGAGCGGGATCTCCTGTTTCTATGCCAAGAAGAGTGACTGCTTTGCCTATAATTCCTTCTGCCATCAGATCTGGATCTCCTGGAAATGCTTTTTGGGGGTACCGTTTGGGACCTCTCTCGGCGTTCTCGGGAACCCTGAATTGTGGAATCCCCATTGCCATCTCTCCGATCTTTGCTTCCAGTGTGAATCAGCTTGTGACGAAGGTCTTTGTTAGTCAGTTTTTTGCCAACTCGATCAAAAACACTTAGACTTCTGGTGGGTGAACCTTCGGCACCCTGGGTTTCCGGGACATCAGATCGGTCACCCTCATATTCTTCTTCCACAGGCTCTTCTGCGTCTTCTTCAGATGGGACATGATCAGTGTTGTCCTCAATATTGTCCTCAGACTCAAAGTTCAGCCTTGTCGGAGTCACATTCTTCTTTTTTGACTTCGACTTGCACTTCCTTTGCCATTTTTTCATTTTTTCGGAACCTTTTTCCAAGTTGTTGACTCTTTCATTCATCGTCTTCAGATAGTTCATGATGTCCTTGTTACTAACATCATCACCACCTTTGTTTCGTCCATTACCATCCTGAGACGGTGTTTTGTCACTTTCAGAATTGTCACTCGCCATATCTCCTCCAAATGACGATTTTTGAGGCCCCTCCTTCGGGCGCCAATTGTTGTGGGAGGATTTTAGCACAACAAATTATGAGGCCTCGTGCTGGAATAGCGCCAATAATCAAGGAATCGTACAACCACCCGGAAAGGCTCGTGGTTGAAGATCAATGGCTAGTCGCCCGGGAAGGCACACGACTAGGGTTACCGAAGAACACGGGATGTGGTTCCTCGGAAGGATCGGACTGAATCTACGGGATGAGAGCTCAAGGACCAAATGTTGGCCAGCCAAGAACCCTAATTTGACTGTGTCACACAAGAGTGCACGTGCTCTAGCTACTCAAGGAGTGTAAAGTGTCGAAGAAGATCCCGTAAACTGCCTACATACCACTATTTATAGTGGATCAAGCCCGAATGTAGTTCTTGAATGATATGATTGTTTGTTCATGATGAGTTATCCTCTCTCCAGTGGGATAATGACTGTTATTTCTGATAATAATCGAGTGTGATGTATAAAATCAGGTTACCAAGCAGTTTAGGTAACATAGAATGATTATCTCTTGCATTTATCTTGATTTTTGTATCATTTATCAAGTATATATGACATATATCCTCAAATAACCGAATGTCTATCTGTTTGAGAGTGTTTTTAGATGATATAGACGTATTCCTAAAAAATAGGAGGCGTGCCTTATCTGCATTGGCAGCCTAATCAGGCTTCCGGCGGAAGCTGGGGGTACCGTCCGGTAGCCTGGCTCCGGTACCCCCTCCGGTAACCCCTATCACGGGAGCTACTCTGGAAGCTCTACTGGATGACTGGTAATAGCTATAGGTTACCCTCAAGGGGATGCCCTGAGACCCTTATCCATGTGTTCCCGTGCTACAGCGTACATGGTAACCCCTAGGGCTACCGTAGGCCTCCGGAAACCTGACAGATTACTCATTCTCTTCATGGATCTGGACCCTAATCCTCTAGTGGGCCTAAATCTAACCCATGCAAGATTTTGGTCACAACAGTTAACAAAATAGTTGATCTCAAACAATAATTATTTTATCTATGCATTTCATATATGAGATTATGAACAAAACAATTTATCTCAAAACAATAATTATTTTCACCATTTAAAAAATATAAGAAATAATTATAAAAAAATAATGCGCATAAGTTATAATATAAGTAATTTTATCTTAAATGAATAGTTTAATATATATTAAACATAATATAACCCAAAAAGTATTTATGTATGTGGTTAATGAATTCTATTATAAGTATAAATGTCCATCTAGTCAAATTGGTTGGTGAGTTTAGTTTCATTATGAAAGGTCATGCGTTCAACTCCTTGGAACAATAAAATTTTTTAAATATTATAATTGAGTTAGGTTCGAAAGCTAATTTATTTGTTCAGGATGCAGGTTTGACAAGTACCTGTTCTACTATTATATATAGAAAGATTATTAAATTAATATATTCAATTAGAATATATAATATACACCCTTTATCACTTGGACTATCATATGTGTTTTAATTTTAAAAGAATAAAATATTAGATTCATGGATCAAAGTATCGATAAACCAAAACTTAAGTTCCGACCGATCGACTACGAATCTTTCGGGGGTCATTTGGTTCATGATGATTAATTATTATGTATGTGTTTCATTCATTTCATATTCATACATTGCGTTTGGTTGAGGAAAAAAAATAAACCCGTGCTCAAATCACAATATATGAATTTTTGACACCTAATGGGAGAATTGTGAATGAGATATGGACATAGAATCATTTTTTTTTCATTTCTATTTATACAATTATATGTAAATATTTAATACATAATTAAATCAATGTCACAACAATATTTTTAAATTAAATTAATATTTTAAATTAACTAAAATTATTGAATTAAAACTATTTTAAATCAAACATATTCATTCTACCATTCAAGCAAACACATGAAATCCGGAACGATACCTCTATTATGTACCATCTTAACCTGATTCGGGAACGGTACCTCAATCATGTACCATCTGAACATGATTCATAATTTCAACTTTGTACCACTCCACGAATCAAACGATCCCTTAATGTTACCACTTTAATAATATAGAGATTGTTAGGCCTGGGATTCATGTTAAATCCCGAGGTTATAAAATTTATCCGTATAAAATTAAGAATATTTTTGCGAGTATGAGTTATGCTTAAATTTACGGATATAAACTTTAATTTTTTATTAAAAATGCTTGAGAATAATTTCAGACTCATTTTTCTTAATATACATTTATACTATATTATTAAAGTTGAAATAATAATAACTAACAAAATACTTTTTATATATTCAATTGAAAAAAAATACAAGTATCATAAAAGTTTATAAAGATGATTAAATAAATGTTTATATATAAAATTACGATGACTAAAAAATGAAATTATATAAATGTATTAAACTAACATTTTATTGTACTTAAGAGTTAAATTAAAAAAAATGGAGTTATATAAATGTATTAAACCAACATTTTATTGTACTTAAGAGTTAAAATAAAATAATTAGGATAAAAGGAGAATATGTGGCATATCTAATAAAATTGTGAAAGTAAACTCAAAATGCAATGTAGCATAGTGGTTATGTCATTAAATTTGTTATAAGTGGTTAAAGGTTCATTCCCAATAAATACATAAAATCACATATTTTTAGCATAAATTATGAAATGGTGACATTTTTGCAATTTTGTGACATGTAGAAACCAACATTTTATTGTACTTACGAGTTAAAATAAAATAATTAGGATAAAAGGAGAATATGTGGCATATCTAATAAAATTTTGAAATAAAACTTAAAATGCAATGTAGCATAGATATTATGTCATTAAATTTGTTATAAAAGGTTAGAGTTTCGATTCCCAATAAATACATTAAATCACATATTTTTAGCATCAATTATGAAATGGTGGCATTTTTGCAATTTTGTGACATGTAGGGGTAAAACTGTAATTTCACAACCATTTTTTTGGCACTTTTTGCCCTTGTGTTCTCCTTTAATATATAGTAATAGATAGAAATTTAAATTTTTGCTCAAAAAAAAGATAATGCTCTGCTTTGTTCGTTTAGATAGTATTTTTTTAAAGTAAATCAATTTATTAAATAATATTTTTATATGTATCCTAAATGCGTGAAAAAAGAAAGCTAACAAAAAAATTGGAAACGGATGGAAAAAATATTTATAGAAATAACTGAAAATAAAAAGTGTATGTCGAACCCGAATAAGTTCGGCTTGAAATTCGAAAAACCGGCTCAACTCGAATTCAAACTCGAACTCGTCTATAATTTCAAATAAAAAATATTAAAATTTATTTTTATTATTTAAATAATGAAAATTAGTTTTTTTTTTAAATTTCTAATATTTTTAATTGTTGAGTTTAATTGTTGAGCTCACGAGTAAATCCGGCTCGACTTCATTTGGTTCGCGAGTAACTTAATCGAGCTCGTTTAACTTAATCGAACGGCTCAACTCGACTCATTTATTAGATAACTAAAATGAGAACTCGAACTCGGTTATTGAATACCCAACTGGGCTCGAGCTGAATTAGAACTCCACCAATAGGGAACATGTAAGATATTTATGGACTTTTTGGTAAGGATTTTGTGCCTCTTTGTAATGGTTTAACTTGATACTCCCAATCCAACCAACACGTATTTGAACGTAACCAATATTAATGGGATTGAGGAAATATTTATCTAGGCCTGATTTGGTCCTTAATACTATCAAATGTAAAAATCATTCTAATTGAGGACCTGGTACAGTTGAGAAATAAAGAACAAAATACCTAATATTTTTATGAAGCCATTGAAACTGAATGTACTACAAAAAATGAAAGAGAAGCTTACAATGCAAAGTCAGGTTTGAGCTGAGTAGTCTAGTTAAGTATTCACAAATGTAGCAGCCATATGCAAACAAAACAAGGAAAATACAAGATTCCTCAAATGCTGGATATTAAGTGCAAGCAGGATCATCGTCAAATATATTAACTACTTATGATCAGTTACGAAGCTTATCAACGTATTGTTTAATGCTTCTGGGGATAGTCTAAGAAGGTAAGTAATATTGTGGCAAGATAAAATGGGTAGGCTGCCAATGTGAAACTGCAGTAACACTTGGGTATGATAGAAGTACGAAATTAACTACAGCAGTAACAAATGTTGCAATGTAAGAGATGGATTACATCGATCAGCTAGTACTATAGAGTTGATAAATGTAACAGGCTAAAAGTACTGGAGCGGGATCTGCCTCCCCTCACTAGTACAGAAAGGTCTTATAGTGTCGCATTTTTTGCGTCGGTTTTATAGAGAGTCGTGGCCTATACATACTTTAGGCGTTGGTTGCTAGCTTAACCGACGCTTAAAGTCATTTTTTTTTTGCTAATTTGATATATATATTAAAAAGCAAAAAGGGATAAACCCATGCCCAATGACAACCGAAGGGGAGGACTATCTATAAGTAATCTACCAAAAGAAAAGCAGATTACAAATAGAAAGCAAAGGAGCAGACTAAGCTACCCAACAAAACCAGAGCCGAAGTGCTCAAGAGACAAAAATCCACCTATACATATCTCTATGAACAAACTGTTGGAACCACCTAGAAGATTGCAGCTTGGTCTTGAGGTCTAGCACAATTCCATGAAGCAGCTTGGTCGGGCCAAAGCATCCTTTGTCATGGTGCCGAGCATTTCGCTCCCTCCACAGATGATAAGAGAAAATTTGAGCAGCTAGGAGAGCAACATGCCTAAGAGAGCAGTCTACAATGTCCCCCCAGTTAGTCAGTAACTCCACCCAGGATGAACCATAGCAATCAATCTTCAACAAGCCAGCTATTTTAGAGATAATGAAGCTACTGAACGGATAAGTTACAAACAAGTGCGAGTCCGTCTCAGTACCTCCTACACAAAGATGGCAAGACGTAGTGATATCAAGGCCAAACGAAGCTAGCCTGTGCATAGTAGATAGACGACCATGGCAAAGCAGCCATTCATGGTGAGCGTAACGAGGAACTTTTAGCTTGTGCCACACTAAACTATGCCAAGATACAGCAGGGGCAGAGGTACGAATGACGTTCCAGATGTCCCAGGTTTTGATTTTTCGAAGAGGGGTGCCATGCCAAAGTATGTAATCAGACACACTAGGGTTGAAATTAGGGAAATCAAACCGTTGAAGCCAAGCAACCAGACCTGAATCCAAGTGATGCAGCCTGGCAGAAGGTTGGGGCAAGTTCCAATGTCCAGAAGAGATTAAAACATGAACCTGAGCATCATGAGTTAGGTTAGACTGAGCAATGATGGCGTCAAAACGAGAGGTAGCAAGGCAAGAAGATCTCCACCAAGGGTCAAACCACAATGAAGTCCCGTGACCATTCCCTAGTTTATACGTGATGAATTGGAGAGCCAAAGGACGGAGTTTAAGAACATTTCGAAGGATCCAAGAACAATCATTAGGCATGGACATGGTCCAGAAGTGATGCCTCTTTAACACTGTAGTATTCACCCAACAGGACCATAGGGATTTACTCTTCTTCACAATGCTGCAGAGATGAAAAAGAAGTTGTGCTTGATTCCAGTCTCGTAGATTTTTTATACCCAAACCCCCCTCTTCCATAGGAGTACAGACTCTGTCCCAGCTCACCTTAGCTCCTCCCTTCTCTTCAATACCTCCCTTCCATAGGAACCTCGTGAAAAGAGTCTGAAGTTTCTGATGCACAGATGCTGGCAGCAAGAAATGTTTAGTCCAATAGGCTTGAATAGCAAATAGAACAGATCGTATAAGCTGCACCCTTCCAGCAAAAGACAGTAATAAAGATGTCCAAAAAGAGATCCTAGCTGCAATCTTATCAAGGAGAGGGATACAGTCATTATGACTGAGTTTGGAGGAGGTCAAAGGCACTCCCAGGAATTTAACTGGCAGCTCCCCATGCACAATACCATACGTTTGATCAAACCAAGAAATGAATTCTGTTGTACAGTTACCAAAGAAAACAGAACTCTTAGTAAAGCTAGGGTGCAAACCACTCGAGACAGCAAAACGAGAGACACAGTCCATTAGGTGAGAAGCTGAATTTTTATCACCATGAGAGAAAAGAAGTACATCGTCCGCATACAAAAGATGTGTGAGTTTAAGGTCCTTGCAGTTCTAGTGGAATTTAAAACGAGAGGGAGTCATAGCAAGAATATAAGAAAAAACATTCATAGCAATTGAGAAAAGGTAAGGCGATATAGGATCACCTTGTCGAAGACCCTTTCTCCCTTCGAAAAAACCACACAAAGCTCCATTCACTTTGACTGAATAGGTTGGAGTAGATATGCAAGCAAATATCCAACTCATAAACTTGCTAGGGAAACTGAGCTTCTGTAGAGCACTCATGATGGAATTCCAATCTATAGAGTCAAATGCCTTACGTAAATCCAACTTTATACCACATTTTGAAGCACCAGTGTCACGCTTATAACCTCGAAATAACTCCTGTGCCATGAGGACATTATCAGAGATGCTGCGCCCTGGGATGAAGGTTGATTGAGAAATATTAACCAAACTGGGCATCACTGCTTTTAAACGAGCAGCCAAGATTTTTGCAATGCACTTATATGGGATGGAACAGAGAGAGATGGGACGAAAATCAGTCATGCTTTTAGGTGTAGAGACCTTAGGAACCAAGGCAATGCTCGTGGCATTTAAGGACCTATGCATCATTGAAGTGTCAAAGAAGCTCCTAACAGCTTCGCAAAAGGTACCACCAACAATGTCCCAAGTTGCAAGAAAGAACTCCGTAGTGAAACCATCCGGCCCAGGGGCCTTGTTATTTTTCATGGCCTTCAAGGTAGCTAAAATGAGATCATTAGAGACAGGTCCTTCCAGAATAGAACCCTGGGAAGGGGATATAGTATTACAGCTAAGGTTGTTGAAGTCAAAAGTAGGCATGTCCTGAGCAGTCCCAAGAGAGCTAGAGAAGAAATCCACAGCAACTTTAGAGACGTGCTGATGGCCCAAAACCAGTTCACCACTCGAATTCTCGATAGCAAGCAGCTTGTTGGTATTCCAGTTAGCCTTTTTCTGGTTAAAGAAGAAACTAGTGTTGCTGTCACCAACACTGAGCCATTTGACTTGAGATTTCTGCAAAAGCAGAGCTTCTTCTTCAAGTATATCAATTTGCAGCTGTTTGGAGACCTCAGATTCTTTTTGAAGTAGCTCAGTGTTTTCATTATCAACAGCAAGGGAGTCTTGAATATCATTGAACAAATTTCGAGCATTAGATACATTAGTATGAACATTACCATGACATTTATTAAAAGCAATCAACTCCTTTTTAACCTCCTGAAGCTTTCGCATGAGAATGGCCATAGGGTCCCCATACCAACGGTTAGACCAAACTCTAGACACAGTAGGTAAGAATCCCTCAACATCCTTCATATAGTTGAAAAACTGAAAAGACTTGTGAATCTTCTCAAGCTGCAAAGGAACTGAGCACAATAACGGAAAGTGGTATATTATTTCTCTATTTTTCACAAGAACAAAGCTATCACCAAAGTTATTGAACCATTCCTTGTTGGAGAGCATTCTGTCAAGACGCCTTTGAATAAGATATGAAAGTCGTTTATTAGTCCAAGTAAAAAGAGGTCCTATCATTTTAATATGGCCCAGAGAAGCATCAAAAACACAGTCTTTAAAGGACTGCATAGCAGGTGTCCAGTGGTCACGTCCCCCTTTAGCTTCATTCAAAGCTAGAAGGCAGTTAAAATCACCAGTGACACACCATGGTATAGATATAAGATGGCTCAGACTAACAATGTCATGCCATAACGGTTCCCTTTGGTGGTCCTTATTAAGGGCGTATATAAACGTAGCACAAAAGGTGATTTTCTTTTCTAGAAAAGTAGCAAAACAAGTAATTTGTTGAGGTGATTTAGAATGCACAGAGATGGACCAGATTGAAGGATCCCAGCCAACCCAAATCCTCCCATAATCATGCTCCTCATAATTGTAAATCCATTTTTATTTTTTATTGATACGTTTTGAAATGGAAACTGAGTTTTCAATACGCACTTTGGTTTCTACCAGACTCATAAAAGACAAATGATTTTTCGAGATAAAATTGATTACCTCCTCTTGATGAGGGCTCTTATTCAACCCTCTGACATTCCAAACTGCAAAATTCATTGATGGGTTTTAGTGGCTAGCTTCCCTGCTAACCGCATGCTTCTTTTAATGGGTGTCTTTGAGGCAGAGACACATTTTTCTTCGTTTATGTGTTGCTCAGATTCAACAATGGTGGGAAGGCCAGGGCCATCTAGGCCTAGAACCTCTAGCATTATAAGTTTTTGTGGAGATTTGCTCTGTCTCCTTTTCCTTTTGGTTGGAGAAATTTCAGGCACGATAGGAATTTCACCTGGTTCAAGGGAGTTGAGTAGCTAAAAAGGGTTCTCAACCTCAACATTTAATACAGGAGGCAGAATTGTAAGTGGCAGGTCAGTGCAAATTTCCCCATTAGGCATATTCTGATCAAACTCCTCTAAATTGTCTTCATCACCCAAAACCACATTGGTATGAACACCACGTTCTTCGTTGAGAATCTGGTCCTCATCCATGACCACATCACAACCAGCAAATTTCCCAATGATATAAGGAACCATACCCTGATTTTCGAAAAGACTATCTGCAGGAGCCGAGCATTCCCCTGTTTCTTTTCCAACCTTGTCTTCCCGTTTATAACCCTTTCCATTATGTGTTTGTTTAGGCCTAACATTTCTTGCAGGTTTGACAGCATCCGGATTGTCTGAACAGCGAGCCAAAGAATGGCCAAAAGCTTGACAAAGACTACATGAGTAGGGCAGCTGAGGGTACAAAATTTCCACCTTTTCACGAGCATCGACCCCTTTGCAAACCACATCAACCCTTGCATAGTCAGGTCTAGGACCTCCATACTCTAACTCAACCTGCACACCAGCATACTTGAGTGGCTCTAACCTGGCCGTGGCCTCGTCAAACTTCAAAGGTTTTCCTACACCACTGGCAATATTAAAGAGGCCCTCACAGTTCCAATACGAATGTGGGACATTCACCAGTCGAATCCAGCAAGGAACCTTAGTGATAACATTTTTTTTGAATGTTGAACCCTCCATCCATGGTTGCAAGTACATCAATTTCCCACCTAAGTATACAGTGTTCAAGCACAAGACAGCATCCTTTTCATGGACATGGTTAAATTTGAATGTAAAAAACCCTTTCGAGCTATAGTACACTTTAGATAAGCCTTTATTTTTCCACATTTTAAAAGCTTGTTCACGAACAAACTTAAAATCAAAACTACCACCAATAAAGTAGCCAATTAGACTAGTATCCCATTGCTTGTGAGCACGTTCATGGAAGTCACGAGGTGGTTTAATATTCACCGAACCATCATCATTATAGGTAACAATAGTTTGAGCAGTTTGAGCATTTAAATTAGCATCAATATTAGCATTTGGGATGTTCTTGCTAGCCATAGAACTCCAAGTTACAACTTTTTTAACACCACTTGCTTCCCCATTTTCCAGATTTGTCATTTTAAGAATGCCAGTTTCAACATGGAAGTTACCTTGTAAATTCTCGAGACTATGAGATGCAGAGTTGTTACCTGTTGACATAGGTTTAACTACCGAGTTAACCTCCTCAAGTGAAGCAGCAATCCTCGACACTACACCATAAAAGGCCTACGACCACATTTAGAACCTATGTTGCCTTTGGATATGTTGCCTTTGTCATGCATGTTTTTGGCTATTACAACATTATCATTTTAATGTTGCCTAAGATAGGAAAAATATGTTGGCATAGAATAAAAGTGTTTTTATGTTGCTGTAGGTATGAAATTGTGTTGCTATAATTTTGTAATGAACAAAATTTTATATTTTATACTAAAAATAAAAATTTTAACCTTTTTTCACATGAAAATTAATTTTTTGGATAAAAATAATAAAATTATTTTTATAAAAATCTTGAATATTCCATTAGAGAGTGAATATTTCACTAAAAATGTTAAAATATTTTAAGATGTGTAATTTTAATTTTATATTTATTAAATATTATTAAACAAAATTTTTAATATAATTTTTTTTCTAAATATATTTTAATATATCAAGAAGATAAAAATATTTTTGAATATATTACTTCAATTTATGTAAAAGAAATCATTTAGCAAAAAAAGGAATTAAATATATAATAAAAAAATAAATTAATAAAATAAAATCTATGAAAAAATAAAAGTAAAATTCTGGGCTAAAAATTGGTGAGCGGCAAAAATACCGCCCAACCAAATTTTAGACGCCTAAAACCAATAATCAGCTCCCCTTTTTCATTTTAAGACACACACAGCTCTCTCCGCTCAACTCTCTCCTCTCTCCGCTCCACGGTCTCTCCTCTCTCCGCTCAATACTCACGCACACTCGATACTCACATTCTCTCTCTCCTTTCTTTCTCTCCTCTCTCTCCTCTCTCACATTCTCTGTTAGTATTTATATATGCAGCTCTCAATTGGATTGGTGTAGTTTAGGGATCTAATTCACTAATTTGGAGCTTTATTTGTCTTTCTCAGGATTAATTTCGAGTTAGGGCTTGAAACGGGTTGGTTAATTTTGGCTTTGAAATTCGGGTTTCAGTGTGTTCGATTTGGGGCTTTGAAATTAGGGTTTCAGTGTGTTTGATTTGGGGCTTCCACTTTAAGGTATTTATACTTTCTTTGTGGATTGTGATATGTTTCTGTTTTCTAGTTGTAATATGTTATTTATTAGTATGTTTTGTGAGTGTTTATGTTCTTGTTCTTGTTTTGTGAATCTAAGGTTTCTCTTCCCTCCAGTTTTCTAATAAATGTAATTTGTATGTAGTTGTTGAATCATTTGAAATATTGATATTTCTTTTTGTTTGTTTTTCTGTTGCCCTTTTTGCGCTAGGTGAGTATGTGGACATGGTCAAGGTAGGAATCATCGACCCCTTGAAGGTCATCAGGACAGCATTGGTAGATGCTGCAAGGTAAATTAGTATTTTTTTATGTAGCTAAATGGTAAATTAGTTTTCGTTATTGAGAAGTTGTTTCTTTAAACTTAAACTTAAGAATAAAGTTGAATTTACGTATGTGTTCAGTGGCAATGTAGTGTCTCTTCTTTGTTGATTATAATAGAGGCTGTCGTAATAGAACTTCCAAATGATGACAAGGAAATTTCAGCAGCAGGAGGTGGCTCTTTTATTTTCAATTTTCATTTTGTATTAATATATGCAGTTTTAATAAATCTGCAGTTTTGAATATTGCATATATCCTTGAATATCTTTAACTATTGCATAGGTTTTTAGCTTTAAAATTGCTCTTTTTTAACATAATTTTGGTAAATTATCATTTCATTTTCAGCTTTGTGCTCTTTCGCTCATTTACTGCTCCATTTATTAGTCAATTTTTTTTGTTTTATCAGCTGTTTTACGAGTCTACCAACGCATGTTTCCATTGTATTAGATTATGACTCTTAATCTATGTTTTTACTTACCTCTGGCCCAATTGTTTTCTTAAAATTTCATAGTTTAATTTCAGGTCCATACTTAAATTTAATTCACTGTCCCATTTCTTATTATGTGTTCGTGCCATAAATTAATCTATTTTACATTTAACTCTTGCCCATTATTAATTTCATAATTAAAGTTGTCATTAGGTTAACATAATGTTTAGTAGAGTTAATTATCGTTAATCAAATTATTGGCTTGTTAGTGCTAGTCATGGAGTTAATTTGTAGATTTAATTTGCTTGATCTTCTCCAGTGTCCAGCCCATGTCCTTTCTAGCCCAAATCCACTTCTTATTCAAGCTTGATTTGTTTTCCTTTTATGTGGTATGTTAGTTTAATTTCTAGTCTAAAATGTTGGTGGCCCAATTACAATTACTGGCCCAATTCCTCTTTCTAGTCTGCATGTTTTGTTCCAGTGCCATGTTTTGTTTGATTTTTTTTCCTTTTTTATTTTAATCATTATGCAATCGTTGCTTTAATCATTGTAATCATTAGTTTAATTTTCATGCATGCATTCTGTTATTTAATTTAATTTCTTACTCTCATAATAGTTAGCAAGTCCTTTCCACATTATTTAATACTTTAACATAGTTGCTTCTTTTAGCTTTAACACAGTT
This sequence comes from Kitagawia praeruptora, assembly GCA_037693485.1. Classification (NCBI taxonomy): domain Eukaryota; kingdom Viridiplantae; phylum Streptophyta; class Magnoliopsida; order Apiales; family Apiaceae; genus Kitagawia; species Kitagawia praeruptora. The sequence goes on along the minus strand of CM075352.1, from coordinate 170,238,791 downwards.
GCTTCTTGCATATGTTTAAATTATCGGCTGCAATTTTTTCATAAATTAACTTTCAGATGTCTGTCTTAATTTGGTGGTTACTGACAGCAACATTCTACTTGCTTGCAGGGTACAGAGAAGTTTATGACTGATGCATCATGGTTGTAAGGTATTGACATCAATTGTAGCACAATCGCACAGAATTGCAACTGTGAGAGAATATCATCATAATTTACTAGCATGTACCCCCGTGTAAGTTCCCATTTCCTTGGGTATCAACATATGGAAAGAGTCCTATATTTGTCTTGCTCTCATTATAGTTGTCTAGATTGCAGAGTCATCCACAGAATCACAATCTACTTTGTTGTCCTGTTTGATTGATTAAAGAGAAATTTGCCTACTGTAAACTTAAAGATACCTATCACGTAGGATTTTTTATGATAGAACTTAAAACGACATGCACCTCAAACTCCTAAGTGCGATGAAACGATCATGGACACAGATTTAGAGCTCTATAGCTAAATTAAACTTAAATTATACAGGCAAGTGAAGAAGAATTAGGCTGGCTGAAGTTCTCCCTTTTTTATAATCTTGAGTCGAGTTAAACAAAATATTAACTTCACGAAAGCTACATTTATATTTTTTCTGTGCAAGAATTTAACTTGATTGGAACAACCGGTAAAATCATTCCATATAATAAGCAGAGCAGGTGCAAACAGAAAAAACTGAACTGCCACGAAAAAGAATAATTCAAGGAGAGTGGCCTCCATTTACTCTCTGTCATTGGAAGAATAGTTTTGCCACCACACACCATCTAAGCAACCTAGGATTGGTTGATTATTTAATCAACCAAGAAAATCCTTGTTCTGGATTGTTTTTGATGGTATGCGGATAATAGCTTATTCAAGGAAGTTGTGAGTTTCATGACTTCTTTAGAAAACATGGTGTTTCTGTTATGATGATTCGTGAACTGTTTGATTTCATAGTTGATCCATCCATCACCGACGAGTCTGTGGTCATGTGGACAGTTATTTGGAAAAGGTACAACCTATTTATGATTTTATGTAGTGTGTTCACTTCCAAGTCCTTTTGTTATTACATTTTTTGATAGATTTTTTATAGTGATTTTGTCTTCTCATTTTTAGGCACAACAAAAAGTATTGGAAAGAGGAGATACAATTTTTGCAGAGGATGAAATTGCTGACTCAGTGTTTGCATGATTTATGTAATTAGTAATTGTACATTTCTGCTACTCCCGTAAGGTATCGACTCCACAAAGTGCCTGGTTATTGTCATATGGTTAATAACGCGAAATGCATTAACCTGAATCTGGTATGTTACTTTTATTTCCCTAAAACATGTTCGGAGAATTGTTGTCTTATTAATTATTTTTTTGAACATAGATCTCTATGACTACTCGAGTTTTGCATGATCTTCCTATGTCTAACTTTATTTTTTTGGTATATATCTTTTTCTGTAGTTGTATATTCCTAAAACGCTAGATGATGTGGTGCATGCTAAAGAGGATATCAATAGAATAACTAGTGGCAAGGACTACAGAGATATGTTATACCAGACTATCACAGGGCTCAAAGAGGCACTTGCCACTGCCCAACCTTCTCTTCCCGAAAGCAATGTACAACCACTATGTTTGTACTATGTATGTTCATAGTTTTTTATCATCATGATTTAATTAATGTCAACAGGCCAACAATTGTTCGTGCCTTCAAGATGTAGACATCTTGTGATGCGGTTGGTCGACTAGATGAAAGAATGATATGTAATTTTATGTAGTGGATGTAATGTTTTATTTGGGGTTAAGTATTATGAACTATTGTATTGATTTTGTTATTTTTGAAATGTATATATCCAAATTGTGTATTTGTTGTAAATAGAAAAGTGGGCCCCATGGTGGGTCCCAAAAGTGGGCCCCACTGGTGGGACCCACTATTTTTTAAAAAAATGTTTAACACAAAGGCAACAGAATATTAGGTTGCTAAAGACTAATAATAATGTTGCTATAACAAGTCTATGCCAACATTAAAACTGATGTTGCCAATGTTGCCATAGAGAATAAGAATGTTGCCATTGACCCCAAAGGCAACGGCAAAAATAGCAACATCAGCAAAATGTTGCCTTTGGGGGTTTTTTGGGCCTACAGCAACATATTTTGGGCCTACAGCAACACTTTTTGGGCGTTGCCGTAGGCCTTTTATGGTGTAGTGCGACGACATAGTAGGGCCACTAGCGTCCCTCCAAGTACCACTGTTCTCAATCAATTGCATCTGTTCTTTCATCCTCTGTTGAGTTCGAGGTGATAGTGGTTCTCCCATGACTTCGTCTGTGTTAAATGAACCATTATCCAAGTCAACCTGAGCAGGAAGGGGTTGAATGAGAGCAGGGACATCATAATTACGGCCAACAAAGGCTACAAATTCATTCGAATTCATAGAACCAGAATGCTCAGAGTTTCTTGAACCCATCGGAAAAAGTGAAAATAACAGATCGAGAAAACGAGGATTACAGAGTGACAGGGGAGAGTGAGAGAATTAAGGATTTGTGGAGCGTGTATAGAGTGGATGTCCAGGTCGAACGGTGGAAGAGAGCCAACGACGGCGACTGAGGTGTTTTGCGGTGGGCGGGAAAAAGAAAAGCAGTGAACAGTGTTGGGCAGGCTGATTTAACAGAAGAGAGAGAAGAGAGCATTTTTTCTTTGTATATTTTTAATTTGATACAAATGTCATATAAAAAGTCATTTATTTTGGACCTTTTTCGTCGGTTTACTAATTTAATCGACGCCTAAAACCTTTATATGCGTCGGGCTTTTAAATGCCGACGCCTAAAAACACTAATAGTGTCGGGCATGAAACAACCGACGCCTAAAACTAACCTTTTTGCGTCAGTTTTTACTCAACCGATGCCTAAAACCATCCCTTTAGCGTCAGTCATGAAACAACCGACGCCTAAAATCGATCTTTTAGCATCGGTCTTCTAAATGGCGACACTACAAACATGCTTTAAGCGTCGGTGCTTGTAATGCCGACACTATTAGATCTGATTAAAAAAATAGAAAAAACATATTATAATTATAATAATTATAAAATACTAAAACCTATGCTATAAAAAAAAATAACAAAAACATATATTCAATCGAACTCTGAAAGACTCCTTACCCTCAACCTTAACTCGCTGCAACTCTTCACTTCCGCGACCTGAACCTTCACGCAAACTGATGAACATATATACTCCGACTTCAACTTAAACTAAATCTTCGATTTCAAATGTTCGATTTCTCTTAATTGTTCGATTACACTCCATTGTATGATTTGCTGATTTTTATACATCCTGATTTTTGTACTCAGTCGGGATTTGCTGATTGTATGATTTGAAGATTTACAACTCCTGCTGATTGTTCGATTGGTACTCTCTCTCTCTCTCTCTCACGTCTAATTAGGGTACGATTTCTCGCTTCTACACTTAATAAAATTTCAGTAAAGTTGTTATTCATTACAATAATTTAAATAAATAAATCTCTCTTATATGTTTGTATGTACATTTGTATCTATATATTTTCTGATTGAGTTGTTTAATTTTGATTTGATTGTTTACGATGAGTTTGTGTGTATAATTACATGATTGGTGTGTATATTTTTATTGTATAAGTAGTGTATATTACAGATCTGTTGTTATGTATTGATGTTTGTATATGAAACAATGTAGTTTTGGTTTTAGAAATGGTGTTCTTTAGGAGTGTTTCGTTGCTTAATAAGCTCTGGTCTCGTGCTGTAAGTTATATGTACTTGTTGTTTGATATGTTTATTTGAATGTGTATGTATTGATATTTTGATTTGTTTAATCTCATTGATTTACGATGAATTTGTTTGGACAGGTTCAGCAATCGAACCTCATAATTCCGTGCGATGGTTTGAAGTCCAAACCTCCGCTTCTGATCTATGTTATAGTTGTAAACAGTGTATATATGCTAGTTGATGTGGTACAAATTGTATTTTTGAATTTGCGATAGAAACTTGAGTGAATTTGTGAAATGATAATTAATTTATTATTGTTAAAAGTCAAGACTAGATGATAATGTAGTTGGATGAAATTCTATGTTAAGGGGTTTTTATTGGTGGTTTTGATTTGGAATAGTAATTTTAAATTATGAAACTTGAAGACGCTAATTTATTGCTAGATAATTATCATTGGATGATCCTGTTTATGAAACAAATTTTGATAGAAGAATCTATTAGTCCGGACACGGAATAAAGTTTTATGCATGGAAGAATGAATGCACTCGCAGAAATGATAATCGTGTAATTAGTTGTACTTGATATATATGATATATGAAAGAGTAGACATGAATTGACTTTAGGATTAATGTGTTTTAATTAAAGGGATTATTGTTGAGTTATTTTTTTAAAAAATAGGATCCCATGGGATGTGCAGGTTAATGTTGAAATAATGTGTGCATAGTAAGTATCCCCTAAATGCTTACTTAATATGGATTAGAACTATTTAGTGTTATTTTGTAGAGTAAATTGCACTGTAGTGGCCAGATAAATTAATTTTTGCACTTTGATGACCAAAGTTACAAATCTTGCACTATGATTGCTCGAAATTCTTTTTTTAGCCACTTAAATGATTTCCGTTATCCTAACCTTAACGGAGTTAAAATGTCAGGGGTATTATTGTCCTTAAATAATTATTAAATACTAACAGAGCTATATATATCTAATTCAACTCTTCATCTGATTCATCTCTTCATATCTAATTCACTCAACCCACCACCTGTATCCTCTTGCTGTTAGTGAAAAATAGAGGGGATGGTCGAGTGGATTGGGGGCAGGAGGAAGGCGGTGGGTGTAATAACCCTAACTTTAGCAATGCTATAGTGATCACATGAATAGTAAATTTCGCGGATTTAGAAAAATGGTATGTAAGTACTCTATACTTGAAACAGAAAATGAGTAAACAGAAACCATATTAGTGATATACTATAAAAATAAGTGACTCGAAATGACGATAGATTTCAGAAATTCCTGAATAGGGATTTTGAGGATTTTGATTTCGAATAAGCTTCTATTGGACATTAAGGAGCATGGAGATATTGAAGGAAATTATATTGAGGAATTAGTGAATTAGGGTAAACTAAGGGATTATTAAGTTAAAGAAATACCAAAGGAATTTGGATTGTTAAATGGTTTCAGAATCACTGAGATAATGAGGTATATTCGAAACGAATCACAATTAGACGAGTATGGAAACTAAACAACCAAGATTAGTAATATAACAAGGATACATACCACATTATTATTTACCAATATGATTGGCATTTTACTTAGAAAATTAAGAGATTAGGATATTAGATCATCCAAGTGACGTCACCATCCACTAACACTTGTTTTAAGGGTAAATTAGTCTTTTAACATGGGTTTTAACCACAAATATCTTCGATCAAGCTTCCATAAGACTCTAGAATTAACAAAGAATTAGCAAGATAAGATCAAAAGCCAAGAGCAAAAACCTCTCCCCTTCTTCATTACCCCATTCGGCCATTTCAAGAAAAAAGAGAAAAAAGAAAAATCAAAACCCTAGCTAGCATCAAGAACAAATCTAAGGAAAATTCATGGAGGTTCTTGGGGATTAGATTAAGACATCCATAAAGTTTCAAGGCCAACCAACGTCATTTGATAAGGTAATAAAATCATGGAAGTTGATGAATGAATAGTGATGAATAGTAGTTTTCAAGAACTAACATTGTTTTTATTGTTCCTTTAGTTGATTCAAGCTAGTATAAGGTTGTTTAAGGATATCCCAAGGCTTGTTAAGTGTTGTCAAAGCTTCAAGAAGGTATAAATGTCCTTACCCTTTCTTATTTATGATGGATATTGATTTGGTTAGTGATTAAGTGGCATAAATGTTAAGATCATGATGTTATGTGTGTTTGTAAGTGATTAAAGTTGAATATGTAAAGGAGTATGTGATTGTAACCATGGTTGGTAAGATGACCACATGGTGTAGGTGATTGTGTATAAGGTGGTTGATTGATTTGGAGGAGTTGGATTTTGGAAAGTATGAAAATATAGCCGTTATAATGCCCGATTTTCGTTAAACCAAAGAGATGCCCTGTTTTTGGACACCAATGCCGTACGGTAGCACTCTGCCTATGGTACCATTCAACCATAAAAAGATAGAGCTTAGTTCATAGATCGTTTTGATATAAAGTGCGTTAAAATCTGATGAACGGTTTAGGAGAAAAGTCAGTTTTAGTGAAAGGCGTTTGAAAACCGAGAAACCGTAATTGTATCAACTTTGAGACTATAATTACCATACCTATACATTTTTAAAAGTTATTAAATTTTGGGATATGATATTAGGGTGGTCAGAGAACTGATTCCAGTTGACCTTACATAAAAATTCGAAATCTATAATTTATAAGAATTTTTACAGTCAAGTGTGGTTATTAAGGGAAATGGTGGAATACACTAAAACTTTAATTGAGTTTAAAAGGGTTAAGTTCTTGAAACTTTTGGTGCGTAAAAGCTATGTCAAACATATGTTATATATCAAGGGTGTTATTGTATAAAGATTAGGTGATTAAGTGGGATATATATATATATACTAACGGTGATCCTTTCGTTTCTATAGAGACGGAAGACGAACTCCGGATCATACCTTCAGGACACAGAGATCGAGGCAAGATTTCTTCTATCTTTACTTGGAAAATTATTTACCTTTAAAGAAGATGATTTCATGGAATATATATGTGATTACATGATACTATATTGTTAAGAATTTATTTCCTGATTTTGGGAATTTAAGAGAAATGGATATGGATTGCGGATTATGAATAAAGTGAACATGCCTTATGATCTAGAGTTATATAAAAGAATGGTATCAGTTGTTATCTAGGGTTATATGATTTATAATGTCATGTTATAAATATTCTTTTAAATATTGTGATTAAATAAATATTATTTGATTATTATTTAATACTTTTAAAATAGATGGAATATTTTATGTATATAAGAGCGTATTTGATTTCATTGAATACAGAGGAGATGTCTGAGTCATAATCAAAGTATTATGACATATATATATTTTTAAAGGTGATGATAAGTGGAAATGAAAATGATATATGTGAATGGAAATGTGAATGGAAATGGGAACGGAAAAATGGAAAATGTGGAATGGTGTTTTATAAATGGAAAAATGATTTGACAAAAAGGGGGATTGCAACAGAAAGCGTAAGAGGCTGTGTCCGATGGAGGATGTAGTGGAGAACCTTCCTCCAGGAGGATGTAGTGGAGAACCTTCCTCCAGGGATGTTTGACATTCCTTCTACTAGTAGTAAACAAGGAGCAGGTACTTAGGCGACTGATCATCGTCCTAACGTATCTAGCGCTAGCGGATATCCCCAAAATTTGTAAAGGAAGAATTGATAATGGTTCAGGTTTGCATACTGAAAAAAAATAAATGGTATGAAATGATGGAATCATTTTACAATAATAAGAGAAACTGATTTTATATTACTTTTATATAATTGTTGTATAAAAAGGAAAATAGAAATATTATACTGAGAGATTTTGTGCAGGTGATATATTACCTTGAAATACTATACTAAGATGATGTAATGTTTTTTTTTATTATTATTTTTAGAAGAAGTGTTTATCGAAAAATAAGAAAATAAATGTTTTCATAATAATTATGATTTGTCTTCTGTTTATTATACAGAGAGATGCTATGCTGTGGTACCATATACCAGTAGACCCTTGGTAGGATCTGATGGGGCAGGTCCTTCCCGAGTGCGGACAGATATTCCTGAGGAGGAGATGCCGGTGCGCAAGAGGCCTAGATTATCAGTTATACCTGAGGAGCAGACTGAGTGGAGGGACATTCATATGATTCCTACTCCTGTCTTACCTGTCCTAGTGCCCTCACCAGTTCCATCCCCTCTACCGAGTCCTGATCCTTTGGAGGATCCAGTAGAGCCGTTTACTCCACCGGGACACTTTATTTTATCAGAGGATGAGTTGGAGGAGGACCCTTCTGAGGATGCGGATACGGAGCCCGTTCCTCCATCTCCACCAGTAGTTCCATCTCCACCTGTAGATGCACCTCCCCCAGCTACTATACCCCCTCAGGAGGCACCCATACTGGCAGGTGATCCACTTCCAGCTATTTTGTTATTAGAGTATTTTGTCTTACAGGGACAGCTGGAGGAGTCCCGTAGGACTATAGATACACTTTTGGAGAGATCGGACAGAGGGAGGGGAGGTACTATTCCTGATGGTTTGTCTTTGGGCTTAGTTAGTATTGAGTTGTGAGCACTCGGTGATATTAGGAGGTTGTTGGGAGATAGGGGGGACCCAGCATGGCGAGCTCAGATAGTGGACACAGTCACCTCTATGGTAGTGCAGATTAGGGATGTGGTCGGAGCGGCATTACCATGAGCCGGCATAGTAGTTTGGTCACTAATCAGACTAGTCATCTCGTGATGTCATTTTGGGGATTAGTTTAGTTGTTTACTGTCTTAATCCCATTCTGATTAAAGGACAGTCAGTAGTGCTTTTGTTATATCAGATTAGTATGTACGGATATGTTTTTGGGATTTCGAACCTTGTGTTTTATGATGTATATGTTAGCTAGTAGGGAAGGATGTATCTACAAGTTGTAAAAATATTTATGTGAATTTATGAAGTTTATATATTTTGTTTAATTTTATCGTATTTTGATAATAAATGTTGGGATTTGGAAATATTAATGTATGACAGGTGATTGACTTAAATGAAAAGGGTATTGTGTTAAAGGTGATATGTTTACTTGTTAAAGTTGTAGTATAATTAGATACTAACTGCGTGAAGTTAAAATATTGTAATGCATAAATGAGTTAACTAGTAATATAATTGTGTGTATAGAAATAATGCATATTGTACCCTAAATTTGGGTAATTAATAAAGAATATTGTTATATACAGAATCATGCCGCCTAAGCGTAACAATAGAACGAATGCAAGGGAAAACGAGAGAGATGAAGAAAGTCGAAATAGACAGAATGAAAATGCTCATAATGAACAAAATCATGAGGAAGAAGAAGATGAATCAACTGAACAACAAGGAAATCAGGGTGGTAATCCCTTTAACCAATTCATGGAACTATTAAGGCAGAATTTGGCTAATCCACAGAATCCTCAACAACCACCTGTTCTCCCTAATCAGACAGCTAATTCCTTTCATGCCTTTAAGTCATTAAAACCCCCAGAGTTTGAGGGAACTGCTAACCCAGTAGTAGCCAGAGCCTGGTTAAAAAAAATGGAGAAAGCTTTTGAGATATTGAGGATAGAGGAGGATCAGAAAACTATCTTTGCAGCCTATCTCTTAAAGGGAGAGGCAAATTATTGGTGGGAAGCCAAGAAGAATCTGGAAGGTGCGGGAGTGATAACCTGGGAGCGTTTCACTAGGGTGTTTCTAGACAAGTATTCCCCTAGGTACTTGGAAAACCAAATGGAAATGAAATTTTTGGAGTTAAAGCAGGATAACCTGACAGTGGCAGAATATGAAACTAAGTTTACTGAACTGTCTAGGTTTGTTCCGGAATTTGTTCGTACTGAGGAACAATGAGCAAAAAGGTTTCAACAAGGATTGAAACCATGGCTACGGACGAGAGTGGCACCATTTGAGTTAACTGATTATGCTGCGGTAGTTCAAAAAGCATCAATTATAGAAGCTGAGAGTGAGCAAAATCAAATAGGTCGAGAGAATAAGAAAAGGAAATTTGAGGGCCAGAAAGGAGGTGCAAGTGAAGGAAGTTACTTTAGCAAGGTCGGTAAAGGACAAAAATCTCAGTTTGTGGGAAGGTCAGGGAGTAACAAGGCTGCTAGTGAGACGGTGAATCAGGGGGGTAAGTCTTCAGGAACATTTCAGTCCAATCAACCACGACCACCATTACCGGATTGTAGCACATGTGGTAGGAAGCATACGGGAGTGTGTAAACTATTGGGAGTAACTTGTTACAAATGTGGACAGAAGGGGCACTATTCTGACAAGTGCCCATCAGTTGATACAAACCCTAGGAGTGATGTTAAGTGTTACCAGTGTGGGAAACTAGGACACATAGCTAGAGATTGCCGTTCTGGTGGGTCGTTTGCGCCAGGACAAAGTATGACTGCTTCAAATAGACCTACTGCCAGGGTGTACAGTATGACCTTAGGAGAAGCATTGAAAAAGCAGGATACAGATGCAGGTAAAAATTTTCTTCTATTATTTAACCTTGTAAGTATAAATGCTTGGTTAGGAATCGACTAAGTCAATGAATGGTGTGGGTAGGTTGACAATCTAGATAAGGAAAATCAGTATCTGTTAGGGGTCAGGAAATATATATTATAGATAGTATTTTCTTACAATTGTTTCAAGAAATCTTATTCTAATAAAATTTCTGGAGGATTTTACAGAGACAAGATATGATAAGATTGAAGTGTTCATCTTTTATGTCATGATAGAGATCAAAATATAGAAAAACCATAGTGAGATACACTACCATTCAGGGGAGGCCAATGTGGTGGCCGATACCCTTAGCCAAAAGAGGGATGAGAGATGAGATAATATAGAATGACTGGAAACAGGAGGAAATTTGCAAGATAAAGATAGTGAAAACACTACTAATGATAAGTTAAATGGCATGTTGATGAATGACAAGCAAGTTTATGTTGGTGTATTTTGCGCAAACAAGATAGAGATATTATGACGGAAAAAGGATGGAGAAAGTGGTATAGAAGTTAGAAGGTGTGGATGAAAAAGGTATCTATGGACACTTTCAACGTGATTCCGGGACGAAATCCTTTTAAGGGGGGAAGGATGTAATAACCCTAACTTTAGCAATGCTACAGTGATCACATGAATAGTAAATTTCGAGGATTTAAAAAAATGGTATGTAAGTACTCTATACTTGAAACAGAAAATGAGTAAACAGAAACCATATTAGTGATATACTATAAAAATAAGTGACTCGAAATGACGATAGATTTCAGAAATTCCTGAATAGGGATTTTGAGGATTTTGATTTCGAATAAGCTTCTATTGGACATTAAGGTGCATGGAGATATTGAAGGAAATTATATTGAGGAATTAGTGAATTAGGGTAAACTAAGGGATTATTAAGTTAAGGAAATACCAAAGGAATTTGGATTGTTAAATGGTTTCAGAATCACTGAGATAATGAGGTATATTCGAAACGAATCACAATTAGACGAGTATGGAAACTAAACAACCAAGATTAGTAATATAACAAGGATACATACCACATTATTATTTACCAATATGATTGGCATTTTACTTAGAAAATTAAGAGATTAGGATATTAGATCATCCAAGTGACATCATCATCCACTAACACTTGTTTTAAGGGTAAATTAGTCTTTTAACATGGGTTTTAACCACAAATATCTTCAAGCTTCCATAAGACTCTAGAATTAGCAAGATAAGATCAAAAGCCAAGAGCAAAAACCTCTCCCCTTCTTCATTACCCCATTCGGCCATTTCAAGAAAAAAGAGAAAAGAGAAAAAAGAAAAATCAAAACCCTAGCTAGCATCAAGAACAAATCTAAGGAAAATTCATGGAGGTTCTTGGGGATTAGATTAAGACATCCACAAAGTTTCAAGGCCAACCAACATCATTTGATAAGGTAATAAAATCATGGAAGTTGATGAATGAATAGTGATGAATAATAGTTTTCAAGAACTAACATTGTTTTTATGGTTCCTTTAGTTGATTCAAGCTAGTATAAGGTTGTTTAAGGATATCCCAACGCTTGTAAAGGAAGAATTGATAATGGTTCAGGTTTGCATACTGAAAAAAAATAAATGGTATGAAATGATGGAATCATTTTACAATAATAAGAGAAACTGATTTTATATTACTTTTATATAATTGTTGTATAAGGGGGACAATAGAAATATTATACTGAGAGATTTTGTGCAGGTGATATATTACCTTGAAATACTATACTAAGATGATGTAATGGTTTTTATTATTATTATTTTTAGAAGAAGTGTTTATCGAAAAATAAGAAAATAAATGTTTTCATAATAATTATGATTTGTCTTCTGTTTATTATACAGATATATTTATGTTTCCTTTGATTATAGTTTATAAAGTTTATCTTGCTGAGCTATTATAGCTCACTCTTGCTACTTATCTATATACAGCTAGGTATGCCGATACTTCGTACCACGCCCCGCAAGAGGGTAAGGGAAAGGCGACCTTCTGAGAGCACGCTGACACCGATTCCTGAGGTAGCGTAGAGACAGACGGGTTCTGGTAGCCTTATGTATAATTAAGTGTGTAAGCATGTAATGAACTTTTGATTGTTGAAATGCTTCATGTCGAAGTATTATTCAACAATGTATTTAAGCTTGATCCTGGTTTGTAATAACTTCTCTAAACTCTAAACTCTTAATATCGTGGATGTTGTTTTCTGAGCATATGACTGGTGTGTGTGTTAATATTATTAAGTGTGGGGTCTATTGTGTGAGTTTTATTATGCAACTATATTTCAGCTGCAAAGAGAAGAACATTAATAAAGGGAAATTGGTCCGTGACAGCCTGGATTCATGACCCCGAATTTGGGGCTGTCACAGTGGGTGATGGGACTCGGAGTGAGAAACGGAGGTTGCTAGGTGAACAGAGTTGTAGTCGACGACGGGAAGAAATGGTGGTGAAAGGAGAAGGTAATGTGGTGTTGACCGGAGGCGGAAGAACGGTGGTGGTGGTGGTGGCGTTGCACGGCTGTAGAGTTGTTGGCGTTAAAGGGGGAGGAAGGCAGTGGTGGAGTAGTGTTGTGGGCTGGAAGGGAGAGGGGAAAAGGAGATATGGGAATGAGAATCGAGGAGAGGATGAAGGGGATGTAGCGGGTTATGGGCGGTGGAATTGAGTTGGGTGGAACGATGAGGTGGAAGGTGGGTTGAAGAAGATGGGCGGTTAGTGAACGGAGAAGAAGGTAGCGAGGTTGTGGTAAAAATGGGTGGTTGTTGGTGGAGAGGAAGCAAAATGGGTTGCACAGTGGTGGTGGGTTGGATGTCGGAGAATGGAGACGCGACTGCTGGGTTGAGGAGTTCGATGGAGGAAGTGTGATGGAGCAGATCGGAGGAAGGGGTGAAAGAGATCGGCGTTGACAGTGGTGGTAGAGTGGTGTTGTTAAATGGAGGAGTTGTGGTGAACGGAGTTGTAGATCGGAGGCGCTAGCAGTGGTGAGACGAGGAGGAATGGTAGTGCGAGTTTTTGGGAGAAAATGGTTGGGGGTTATGTTCAACACAAATGGCAGCAGGCACAAATCTGTTCTTTTTGCACAGATAAGAAAAAGACAATCATACCCTTCTATTTAATTAAAGGCACTAACGGTACTTTTATTTTTTAATGGGATATAGACGGAAGTCATTTAAATGTTAAAAAAACAATTTCTAGCCATCATAGTGCAAGATTTGCAACTTTGGCCATCAAAGTGCAAAAAAGTAATTTATCTGGTCACTACAGTGCAATTTACTCTATTTTGTATATCTTGTTTTACTCTTAAGTAATAAAATTCTGCTTTAATAATTAGCAAAATAGGGTCTGTTCTTCTGCAAAGTTAAAACAACATATAACTGACTTGTAAGTTGAATACTTAGAAATAGGAAAATTGTACTTATTTCATTTACTAGCTTAAAATTTTGACTTGACAATATTAAAAATTTCCTTCAAATACTATGACGGTGAAGTTCCTCTTTGTCATATATTTGTGTTCTCCAATGTATACTCTTTCTTTCTTAAGTCACAGAAGAAATAATGTAATAGCTTGTAAACAGCATTTTACATATCTGCATGTCAAATGTCACTAGGCTATGTTTTTTTCTTTAGAACTTGAATTAGTTATCTTTAAAGCACTGGGGTGTATTGCAAGTACATTCCAAAGAGAGAACCGGAGATGCTCTGTTCGTTGACTTGAGCTGTGTACCCACTTTGTTAAAATGTTGTAAGGCCAAAGCCGATGTGATGAATCAGGCAGATTATTGCTTGTGAAATGAAATCCTCAATCCAGGTTGAGACAGACTTAGCATAGTGAATAGCAAAGCTCGGATTAAGAAAGAGTAAAGAATGAAAAAGTATTTGATAAGATAAATATTAAAATTAAACTATTGTTCTAAGTTTAGGAGATTTATTTGCCTATTGGCAATCCACAGTGGATTACAGAGATCTCTCCCTGTCGTTATTTTACAGTTTACACAAAAAAGTTTCTAGTATTATTATGCTATATACCTCATATAGTAATGTACATCTGTTCTGTCATAGTGTCTATGTTGATTTCCTAATTATAAATAATATATTACTAGTAACTGAAATTATTAAATATGTCTTGCACGATTATCTGCAGGAAGAAAGTGGGTCTACCGTGCATTGCAAGGGTGATAACATTTTTGAAATTCTGATATTTGAAATGCCAAAGTTTTATTTGTTTTTTATGTGAACCTCCTTATATATTTTGTTGTGCAATTTCTTGTTTCTTGTTTCTAGCATGGAAATATTTGTACTACACAAGAGAAGGAGCTGAAGATTTTCTCAGAAGTATCAGACGTTGAAACTAGCGAGGTTTGTTTTCAGCTCATATGTTATTTATACCTAAATGTTACTCTACATGTGATTCTCAATGAGAAAAGGGAACCCTTTCTTTCTCTTCACTTCCTCTTGTATGAAAATTGATCTGCTAGCGAGGTGATCATAGTGGAAGTTACATTTAGAATGTCACTGGGTGATACAAGGTTAATATTTGGCAATTTTACATTTTCACTGATAAATGAAACCAAAAACTGGGTTTTAACCTTCACATAGCATGTTAATTTATATACTCCCATTATTTTATTATTTTTAATTTTCTTTTTGGGGCAGATTAGGCTGAACTTACTTTGGGTTTTGTTAGTAGTTTGGCCCTCAAGGTGTTGCTTCAGTTAGTCTGCAATTTAGTTTGATGTGTTCTGTTATATCTAAATTAATGTGTTAAAAGTCGAATCTTGCACATCAAAATATCATCCTTGCTGCTATACTCACTTTTTTGTTATCTATACCAGAATTGCTACAGTTTTAGCTACAGAAACAAAAATATCTCATTAGGTGTTCTGCATCAACTTGTACTATGAATTATATGGATGTCCCTGTTGTCTTCCTTTCTTCTCTGTTTTGCACTTAATATGCATATTAACATCTCTACCTAGCATTTATCCTTGTTATTGAACATGCAGGACATCCTGATCGTATTATGCAGTTGTTCTCCAGCTTCGCGGGGAGTGGTCATTTGCAGCATAGAAAAGGTGCTAAGGCATTATCACAATTTGCTTTTGTGAATTAAGACATCTATGTATTGAAACTAATTCTGGGCTTTTAAATACTTTATAAAATACAACCATTTGGCTTCAGAAATGTGAGAAAGTAAGTGTAGTTCTCAACAAATATTTTGACTTTGCAGCAAGGCATTTTCTAATATAATTTATCCCCTGTGGGATAAACTTGTCAATGATTTCTACTCTGCCCGTTATGCCGAATATCTGGATGAGAGGAAAATTGAAGGTCTTCAGAGGTTGCTGCAATACATGTAAGAACCCAGATTTTTGATAGAATTAAAACTTTTTCTTATGTAATAATATAGGAGTACATAGTGGTTATGACTGCGATGTAACGAATGTTTATCGAATGAATGGGATGGATTTAGATTCAAATATTTATATGTCAGGAAGAATGCTTTTGGTTGACGACATAGATAAGAATGATCTATCTCCTAGGGATATAAGTTATATTATTCCAAGAAAGATTATTCTTGTGTCATCCAAATCAATATCTGTTATTAGTCCAGTGGTTCCGTAAAAAGGGTTAAGGAACGTCCGAGAGAGGACCAGGGCATTTTAATAATTATAAGGAATAAAAGAAACAATAAAGTATGAATAGTGATTTTGGTAAAGATGGGAATATTATTAGACGACACAATATAGAAGTATTCAGAACGGAAATCTGAGTTCGTATTAGCGATCCAGGAGGAAATTAAGTGTATGTAAAAGCTATCGGATTCAGAAAAATAGCACTTTTATTTTCTCCAAGATTTCCCTGGACCCTGCCAGACTTAGGGATTTATTAAAGGGATTTAAGAAATTTAAATTCGATAAGTATTAAGAAAGATGGAGAATAGTATTATAAATATTAAGAAAGTTTTCAGTAAAACCCTAACTGGAAACGAATGAGTTATTCCCTCGAACGATCAATGAATTGAGCAGTAAACAGACAAAAGAGCAAGCAGGGGAGGCAAGATGCATGCATGTGCTCTTAAAAATATCTAGTAACTACTTAGTTACATAAGTAACTAGCATGGTTAGAGATTAACTAGCACTTAGCAAAGATCAAACCACTAGTTACATGAAAACCATCCAATCTTCAACACTTGTCCTCACAAAAACATCATCTAGTGCATCATCACTTTAATAAAGGTGCTTTACATGAGATATTATGTTAAACTCATCCACTTTATGCATTATTGATCAAAACAAGCCAAGCAAAACACCATCACTCTCTATTTCTTACCATTCGGCTTTCTTGGAAATTCCAAGATCAAAATCCCACTTCCATCCCTTGTTTGATCTTCCAATTTTTATGGTGAGTTCTATATTTCATAAAAGTAATCTTGAAGAAATTTTAGCTTCAAACTCCTTTGTTTCCATTTTCAAATAAATTCTCCAAGGTGAGGGTGAATAGTGTTTTTCAAGAACTAACATTGTTTTCTTTGATTCTTATGGTTGATCTAGCTATTATAAGGCCACACAAGGATAGATCAAGGCTTAGTAAGGCTCTAGAACACTCTAAGGAAGGTAATCATCACTTGAAACCCTAGGCCTTACTTTGAGATTTTGCATGTTCTTGATGGATTTAGTATAAGTTATGTTGATAGTATGATTATAAGCATGTTAGCATGATCTTATGGTTGATTTTATGCATGATGATTATTATGATCAAGAGATGTGTTCTTGTTAAGATAAATATCATGTGTATAAGTTGTTTGGATGCCCGGTGTGGCTTGGGTTGATTGATATGAATTTTGGAACGTTCGATTTATAGCCGTCGTAATGCCCGATTTTCGTTTAATCTTGCAATCTGAGTTTGACAGTAGGTATAACTCACTGCCTAGCTTCGTAATCTGCCATGTTAAGATAGATTATGTTATGAGATTCGTTTTGATATAAAGATCGCATGAAACGGACTTACGGTTTAGGAGTTATGATTAAATTCGTAAAAGTGGTTCGGAACCGTAATAAAACGTTCGTAACCATGGATCCCTTTAATATTGCGAAATCAGTGGCTAATCTTAATAATTAAATATTTGAGGTAAAAAGGAAGGTGTGGGAGAAGACTACATGTCAAAAGGATCGTTTTCCGATTTTATAAAAATGTTCGAATCAAGGTTAAACGCGAACAAACCCCTAAAAGCATCCTTGATTATGACTTTGGTAAATAACTTAGAAAACGGGCGATAAAAATCGTAGTATAATCTTGATTCGTAAATGACCGATCTTATAACTTACATGGCCTAAGTATATATCAAGTGTGGGTATGATGACATGTCATAATAGCGAACATATGTCGAATCGCGTCGATGATAAAAAGAGTTACCCTAAGAAGTGTATAGCGGGATAATTCGAAATCGTGTTTCGACTTAAGTAGAGTGTATACTTAACCTTTTTAAATGTGTTAAGTGATTAATCCTGAATGCCTTGGCTATTTATAGATCACCAGGCTGACCCGGGACACGCTACCACTACCCCTACCCGCACCTGACTCCCAGGCAAGTTTCAAATCCTTTTTAAAAGGCTGTTGTTGTGAATATATATATGCTTTCTGTTATACATATGCCATAGCATGCATGCCTACTTTCAAAGTTATATCGATATACTTGTTCCCTGAATTATTGTTGGCTTATAAGCTAGATAGTTAATATATCAGTTATAAGCCGGAAATTACTAAGACCCTTAAGCGAAGGGCATCTGAATCTCATTCTTTGACTATAGACCGGGAATCGTTATTCCTTGATATATTGATATTATTTTCAGAGGAAAATAACTAAGTAAATATTTTCACTTAGAATCTGGCGAATATTATTGGAATATTCCCTTGAGATTATTTGATAAATATTATTCGGATTATTCATCAGATAATTATTTATGCGATGAATATTATCTTTAATGTTCATCTAAAGTCGATTTAATATTCGAATATTAATTCGAACCCTCAGTTGAGTTATTTACTTAAAGAATATTCCTTCTTATTTACTCGATAAATATTATTTTGAATATCCATTCGAGTTTATTTATTTAATGAATATTATTTTAATATTCAATCGAGCCTTATTTATTTAAATGAATATTATTTCGAATATTCATTCAATCTCTATTTATTTTATAAATATTAGTTGAACATTGATTCGAACTCCAGTTATTCGATAAATATTATTTTGAATATTCCCTTAAGACAATGAATATTATCTTCGACATTTATTTAAAGTCGATTCAATTATTGAACATAATTTCAAATATTCATTCGATAATCATTTCTTCGATAAATATTATTAAGTTGAATATTCATTATTTATTCAATGAATATTGTCTCAAATATTCAGTCGATAATTATTTCATCAATAAGTATCCTTCTTGAGTTGAATATTCATTATTGATTCAATAAATATTATCTCAAATATCCCTTTGATGATTACTCCATCATTAAACATTGTTATTAATTTGAATATTCATTATTTGTTCAATGAATATTATTCTGAATGTTTATTCAAAGATTACCCCGAGTAACACTTTTCCAATATCTATGACTTAATAAATATTCTTGGAATATTTATTTAATTCTTCTAACTCGTTTCAAAGATAATTTACTTCATTCACATAGTATCATCGACCTTCAAGCATTATATAAATTATTACAGAGTCTTATTAATATTATTATATTATCAAGGAAGGTTCTCAGTAATTCCATTCTTCCTTCGATTCTATTGTAAGGGAACCTTACTTGAGGAATGTTATTTATCTTGGGACTGCCCGGTCATAAATTATTCGTTTCACTCGCAACTTGGTTGCTATTATTCATGGTATTGTGTGTACCCACTCATTATTCGAGGGGTAAGAATGTAGGAACAAGTTGATATCCATTAACAAGCAGCAGCTTGGGAAATATTGGTGAATTTTCCTTTCCAATTAGATACGACTACCTTGTGGAGTCTTATCAACAAGTATTTTACTTGGGGAAAGGGGGACGAACTTTACGTTTCAAAGATTATGGATGTGAAATGAACTAGGAGAAGCGTAAGTGACCCAGTGGCGCCGGTCCAGCAAATGGCCCAACCGTTGGCCGAGGGGGTTCCAGAGGGCGGTAGACAAGTAAATCCGTCGGTGCTTCCTTCTACATGTAGTAAACAAGAGGTGGGGAGCATAACATGTGACTGATCATCGTGTAAATGCTATGTCTCCTGGCGCGTCAAACTCCAGTATTAGTTCATCACTCAAATGTTGGAAATTTTCTGCAACATCATCATGGTTGGTAGTGTTGAAAAGTATTTGAAACAGGAATTGCAATATCTTTCTTGCAAGTTCCTATTTTATGAAAATGATGCTTTCTTGCTTATCTTGACACAGCATATACTTCTAGGAAATACATACGTGTTGAGTTACCTTGTAACTTCATCCTTTATATTGAACTGGCAATATTTTCGCTAGTGCATGGCATATGGTTACAAAATATATCTTTGAACTGTCATATATATCACTGTACAGTTATATTATTATTGGTGGGCTATTGCTCACCCTTGCTTATTATTATGTCACAACAACAGCTAGGTCACATGGCTCGCGTCAGGCGCACTCGGTGCAAGCAGGTTACCCGCCCCACAGGACTACCCGTTGATGTCATTGCTGCCATTGCTGAGGTAGCATAGATCAGCAGCCTTTGGTTTACCAGTTTAGTTATATGTATCAATAATGTTAATCAATGGAAAAACTCTTAAACTTATGATGTTATCCTTTTGGTCTGTAATAACTTATGTTCGTGGATTCGTAATATGAGACTTATTTCAATTTCATCTCTGGGACTATAACTGTGTGTGTGTGAGTGGATATTATTGTGGGGTCACAGCATGTGGTTTATTTATTGTGGACTCAAGTAAAGTATCAATCATGGAAAATAAGACCGTAACGACCCGATCCCGGACCCCGGATCTGGGGGTGTTACGATACAAGTCTGAGAAGACAATTCCACTGAGAGACTGTGGAAAAGCTGTACAAAGAACTTGGGTCATTTGCAAGCTGGATTAATGAAAACTTGAACTTTAATAGAAGCTGAGGTACTCTACTTTTCTATTTGATACTCGAAATGAGAGGGGAAATTGCCAAGTGAACACATCTGCAATTTTTATGATGTTTAGGTTGGGTTCTCATACTTTACAATCCCCTAACCTGGACTATGTACTTGGAACAGAAAAATGGTATGTCTATACATAAGGATCAAGTTGTCTCCTTTTTTTATATATTTAGATAGAAACTATATGTCCTGAGTGTTTCCCCTATATCTTACAAGTTGATTTATTTGCACGAGGGGCTTGAACCTAATGTTCACCATGATATAAAGTCAACCAACATTTTGCTTGATAAGCAGTGGAATCCTGAAGTATCTGACTGTGGAGAGGAGTTACATGACTACTGTTAGAGGAACAATTGGGTCAGTAACTCTTATAGAAAGTATCGTTGTGGCATCTTTCAGCCACAAACTATCCTTGAGTATGTTTCCTTCTTTCTGTATTTTTTGGTTACGCTGCTCTAGAATGTCTTATTGTTGTTTGTGCTTTAGGTGTTGTCGCACAAATAACTACGAGTCTTACACAAGTTGTACTTTTGAATTGTAGGTTTAAGCGGCAGCAGGGAGAAACATTATTGTCAAAGATTCCAAAGTGTGGATGATTAGACGTTCAGTTTTGCTGAAGGAGATTTTTCTGTGGCTATCAATTTGATTCCTTCCTTCAATACATTTGCTCGTCATCTGTGCCTTATTCTATTTTACGTGTTATGATCCGCTTTAGTTTGTGAAATTAAATTAATTTTGTGTAAATTAACATATTGTCGAGTTATATAATATATATTATATTAATATTATTAAAATCTCATTGTTTCATATAGCTTGTATTATATAACGGGTTGATAGGGTGTTTGTGGTTTGGATGAATGTGTATTAGAATTGCAATTTTTATTTTTTTTAAAAAAATTGACTTTTAGCGTCGGTTGTTTCAATGACCGATGCTTTTGATATGACTTTTAGCGTCGGTTGTTTCAATGACCGACGCCTTTGACATGACTTTTAGTGTCGGTTGTTTCAATGACCGACGCCTTTGACATGACTTTAGGCGTCGGTTATTTCAATGACCGATGCCTATAACAGACTTTTAGCATCGGTGGTTTTAATGACCGACGTCTATAACAGACTTTTAACGTCGGTTATTTAACTGACCGACGCCTATAATCGACTTTTGGCATCGCCATTTTGACCGACGCTATAGACCTATACCTATAGTGTCGCCTTCATTTACTACGCCCAATAACCGACACCTAATGCCTATTTTGACCGACGCTAAAAGCCTATTCTGTACTAGTGCCTCGTTCTAGCATTGCCGGTCATCACATAATCAAGAAATTAACTAAATAGAGATATCTGAATTATGATATATAGAAGAATTTTTTTATGATTAATTGATTTCACCTTAGTTTTAGAACTATATATAGATATATAGATTTGTGAGAACAAGAAGGTATGATTTAAAGAATTTCGAATTTTTAACAAAGGTGCCAACATAATAGCAAAACTACAAAATGTATGCAATAGTTCTATGCAACAAAAAGGAAAATTAGAGTACATGACCGACACCTTTATTTCATATTAAGCAAACTAAATGAACACGAAACAGCTATTTCACATTTTACAAGTAATTCAGTACTACTGTCCAATTCTTACACTATTTTACTCTTATCCCCACATATTTTATATTTAATACAAATTTCCAAAGCTTCAGATCCTAACCAAATCCAAACTTGTTACTCCCTTTGTGGTGCTAGTTTGATCAGCAATGAAATAGTCTCGGTATTTCATTCCCCGATAAGCTGGTGGATTATTATTGTCGACAAACTTTGGTGCTGGAACCACAAACTTATTCTCCTCTGGTCCGTAAACAGTCACTGCTGATATTCTGGTAGTCTTACTATTCACCATTGCCCTGTGTACAGCACTCTTGTACTTTCCATTTGTCAATATCTATTAACAAGAACATGAAATGCAAACAATATTAGGATGGTCACAGGCTCCCAAGAGTATATAAATGATTCAAATTTGTACATGGAAATTCAAGGTTGCACCGGTTGCGGAACCAGGATTTAATGGACCAAAAATGAGACTACTATTAAGTCTACTATTCATACCTCCATATGATCTCCAAGGTTAACCATCAAGTGGTTTGGAAGAACATCAACACTATACCACGTCCCATTTCTTTGTATCTGGAGGCCACCGACTCCATTTGAAGCAAGCATAATCAAGAGTCCAAAATCCGTATGCGAAGATAAACCTACAGCAAGTTCAGGCTGTGGGCATGGTGGGTATATGTTTGCCGCAAAGAAGTCCATCCCTGATGGAGTTAATTAGAGAATTCTATAAGAGAGCAAAGCAGATGTACTTCTGAATGTAAACAATTGGGATTGAAAATAACGAAGGAGATACAAGACTTATTATAGGAACTAGCTAGCAACTGAAACTCCTAAAAACCAGCCACATGATCTGGCACAATATCCTACTGAATCGTAACAAAACGATCACTCCTACAAATCAGGAGTATGACTCCAACAGAATCAATCTACTAGATAACAACTACATCAGACCAAGTCTACGATATAGTTGATTTATTCAAATGCATACTAAATAAAATAAACATGTTTAGACAATAAACCCAACATGCTCCCCCTTAGTCTAAACATGTTCCAAGTTCTTAACTCCAAGCAACCTCCGCATTCTTTCGAACTTCACTGTAGTCAAAGCTTTTGTTAGTATATCAGCACGTTGTTCGCCCGTTTTGACATGTTTGATCACGATCAGTCCTTGTTCAACACACTCGCGAATGAAATGGTACCGCACATCAATGTGTTTACTCCTACCATGGAAAACAGGGTTCTTTGCTAGGTCGATTGCAGACCTGTTGTCAATATACAACACAATTGGGCCTGGATTGATTTCAGTGATCTGGCTAAGAACTCTCTGGAGCCATATGCCTTGACAAGCTGCTGTGGTGGCTGCCATAAACTCAGCTTCACATGACGAGAGAGCTACGCATCGCTGTTTTTGTGAAACCCAGGAGATCAAACTCTCATCAAGATAAAAAACCATCCCACTTGTACTCTTTCTGTCCACGAGACTTCCAGCTAAGTCGCTATCAGAAAACCCAGATAGAATGTAATTTCCATGCCCTTTTGTATTTATCAAACCATGATGCAACGTCCCTTTTACATATCTGCATATCCTTTTTATGTGTTAACTCGAATAACTTGTAGAAGGGGGGGGTTGAATACAAGTTATATAATCCTGTCTGATTTTTGCTTGATTATAAAAACAAGAATAAACGAATGAATCAAACTCTTGTTTGTATTAATAAGATCAAATACAAACTCTACCAAAGGTGTACAATACCTTTAGCAGCTGCTGACAATACAAATATCTCTCTGTTTGTTTCGAACTTCTCGAATACAAACCTTATACAGAGCTACGCACATGAACTCACAATTTCGTTTCACGCCTCACACTCTTTACAATGATATTGAGAGAGTATTTATAATGCTACCTATCAACTAATAACAGAAAGATATAATCTATACATGACAATGTTCTGCCTTCTAGTCGATAGTTTCCTTCAATAGAAAACTCTTTCCTTCATAATATCTTCTTGCTTGTTCTTCAAACAACGATCCTGTTTTATAGCACTTGCTAGTTTCTGTAGCATCCATAATGACATCATCAGTAACATGACTGATATCAGGATCTGCACACTGCATCAGTATCTGATCAACCATCAGTATTGGACACGTCATCAGGATTTGCTCTCTGTTCCTGACATGTAGTCTCCGATACACTGTTCATTCCTGATTAAACTATACAGATAACTGTTTTACACATAAAACCTATATACAGTGCTAAATCCTTTATAAGATCAGGATTACAAGAAGTATAATGTGTAAATTCTATTCTTAACATCACAACTTATGAATTATTCCTAACAATCTCCCCCTATTTATGCTTTACAATCTGAAGCATAAATCTAAGTTGTGGATGTCAAAACATATAACAATACAACCAGAATAGAATTTATGAATGTAGAATTATGAAGTTAAGTACCTCCTTCACAGATGTAGACGTTTATCTAGTACTTAGAAGAAAGAATTTTAACTATTAATGCTGCTCTTCCTTTACCACTTCCTAGCTGAGATTCACCACTGTCACTCCTGGTTCTTCTTTTTACTACCCCATTTGTCTGATCTTTATCTCCCCCAGCTTTAGATTTATCTTTATCTCCTTCAGTCTGGTAGTGTTGTTGTTGTCTTTGAATTGTCTTTATCTCCCCCTTTTTGACATCAGCAACATTAATTCCAAGAGATTCAGAAACAGAACAAATGAGATTCATAAGAACTGCTTGATTTTCCATAATTGTGACTTGGTTATCTTCAAGTGATTGAAGTCTTGTTTGAATAGCAATTTGAGAATTTTGAATATCTTTCAAAACATCAGAATGAACTTCAATGTTGGAAGTGCTTCTAGTATCTTCAGTATCAGAGTCAGAAAGAACTTTATCTTCAAGTCTTGTAGAAGAAGTTGCTTGAGTTGTATGATATTCAAGTAATAAAACCTGATTAGAAGTATCAACGTCTTCATCTTTCTGTTCTGGAACTGAAACATGATCATCATCTCCTTCACCAGTATTCTGTGTACTAACATCTTCAAATCCTGACTCCTCCTTAGAGTGATCAGAGACTGTTGATGTCTCAATTCTAGCTGATATTGGAAGTACATACAAAGGAACACTAGGATCATTAGGATCTTCATCTGGTACATATGTATCAAGAGATTGCTTTATCATGGCACCTCTTCTGTTAATGATTTCTGCAAGCCTCTCCTTTTGCTTCTGAGCTTTAACTTCAGGCTTTGCATTGTGATGTGCTAGGTCATTCTTCTGATACATTTTGATGAATGAATAAGTACCAGCATCCATACCCAAATTTTCAGACCAAGATTCAGGAAAAACCTGATCCCAGAAATCAAATGATGGTTTCCTAATTTTCTCTCCCTCACTATGGAGTTGATCATCCATACCCTCATTCTCACTTTGACTTTCTAAAGTCAACACTCTTTCTACCTCACCTTTTGCCTGGTCAGGAGCCAGCCGCTCAAATTGTGGATCTAAGTCCATCTTTTCAACTGTATCACTCAAATTTAGATAAGTGCTCTCATGACCTACAGAAAAATAGAGTTTAGAAGGAGTTTTTATACCTGAACTCACATGGAGAGAGGGTTCCTCATATGGCATGTGGCTTGAGGTTTTCTCCAAGGAGTGAGCTGCTATAGTCTCTGAACCCATACAATCATCTTCTTTCCTTTCAGAAACTACAGGCTCCAGTATACCACTTTCAGGTTGTTTACTAGACTCTGATGTCTTCAGTAATACTTCATTAGACACCATAGTTAGTATATCACCGTCTTTAAGTGTTGTTTGCTGAGACACACCCTCAAGGTGGATAGACTCTGACTGAACAAAATTTGTTTGATCTTCAGAAAAATCAACCAAAGTCATTCCTCCCATATCATAGGGTATCTCAC
Organism: Kitagawia praeruptora; assembly: GCA_037693485.1. Taxonomy (NCBI): domain Eukaryota; kingdom Viridiplantae; phylum Streptophyta; class Magnoliopsida; order Apiales; family Apiaceae; genus Kitagawia; species Kitagawia praeruptora. The sequence continues at coordinate 170,212,853 of CM075352.1, read as the reverse complement.
TTGCATTCTCAGTCATCACAGAAGACCTTTCAACATCAGCTATCACAGCTCCTGAGTCATCCTTCCTCTGACTAGATGGTTCTTGTGTTACAGTGACTGTGATCTGATCTTTCCTACTATTCACCACTGGTGCAATAGTATCTTCTGTTGACTGCTTCCCTCTATCTACTTCCTCCAGTTGTTCACCTTGAGCTGAAGCATCTTCAATAATTACATCCTTGTCAAATAAATATGCATGAAGTGATTGAAGTGCAACATGCTTCGAGAGTCCAAATTTCTTGACTAATTGTCTTCTGACAGATACATAGAAATACATCTTCATTAAGTCAAGTCTTTGATGTAGAAGTCCATATTCATCTGGAAATAAAAGTTTTGGTACTTTTTCAACCAAAAAGTCTAGAACAGGCCTTGACAACTTCACTTTGAGAGAAATTAGTCCCATAGCCAGTCTGTATGATAATGTAGTTTCCCATGAAGAATCAATATCCAGATCTCTCTTGTCAAATACTGACATAGATGTAGCTTGATTTGTAGAAACCTGCATAATATTAGTTGGACTAGACTCTGTGTGTGTAGGTGACAATTGAATCTTTCTCCTTGTTCTCCTGATATAGTGAGCAAAAGATTTATCCTGAGAAGACTCAAGAGGTGTAGACACAGAAGTGATCTTGGGATGAGATCTTTGTTCAATAGACACAGTCTTTTGAGAGACAGTATCCAGTAACTGTTTTCCCTTTTTAAGAACTACAGCCTTTTGAGAGACTGCAGCCTGGCTGTGACTAGGTTTTTCATCTCTTTGTGCTAACAAAGAAAGTTGAATTGCAGCCTTCAATTCTGCTCTCTCTGCAAGAGTTAAATCATCATCATCTTCACTAGAATTACTACTACTACTTGACACAACAAATCTTCTCTTCCTTACAACTGATGTCTTTTGAGAAACACCAGAGGTTGGTTTCTTTGAAACAATAGGCTGTGGATCAAAATTTGGTTCTTGAATTGTTTCAGAGACTATGATGTTTTGGGCTACTTGGGTAGACACAGGTGGGTTCTCCTCCAATTGAGATTCCTGAGCCATTTCACCACAAAAGAAAGAAGAATTGTAGATAGTAGGAAGATGAGTGTTAAGAATTACCTGAAAATGATGTGGATAATGAATTGCAGATATTTCATCTAGATTCTTTTCATTGTCCTTCTTTGTAATATCAGAGAAAATTCTCTTTTGCTGTTCATAAGAAGAAACACAATGTTCCCTACCAAATCTAGCTTCAACATCAGGAATAAAATGGTTAATAAACAATTGCATAAATCTATGATAATAAACCATTTTCCTGTTTTGATCTCTTGACCCAAGTTTAATACTCATCTGACTTAAGATAATATGACCAATGTTAATTACTCTGTCATAAAGCAAACTATAAGCAATATGTGATGTAACAGAAGTAATTTGTTGAAAAGAACTACATTTGCCAGTAAAACATTTAGCAATTTGATCAAAGTAAAAAGACCATTCCTTTCTAAGAAAAGTTCTATTCAACTGGCTCATGTTATCTAGAGGTCCACTATAACCTAATTCAGACAACATAGTTCTTATATTATCATCAGATGGTACATTCTCATAACTATCAGTAACAGGTAAGCAAAGTACTGAACTAACAACAGATTCAGTAATGTCAAATAAATCTTGTCCTAAATGTAGAACAATCTTACCTGATTGACTCTGAGTAGAATCAATTACCTCAGCATTCTCCCAGGCTTGTGAAATAGCTACTTGATTAATCTGTGGAGATGCTGTCAATGCATAACTTAATGGTCCATACACCAGAAAGTCCATGATTGGATGAAAATCAGATGACACTCCTTCCTTGTTGGTAATAGCTGCAACATGATTGTTTGTCATAAAATCAAAGTCACCAAACTTGAAGGCTACTGATTTAGGTAATCTTCTCTGAGCTGCCATTTTTGATCTGAAAAGAAACTTGAAAAATTCTTGAAATGGATTAGTGATTTTGAAAACTCAAGAGTGATTTTTGCTTTAGAGAATGTAAGATTAGAGAAAGCAATTGCACGATTAGAGTTTTAAAACAAATATATTTCACAAATCTTTCAGACCACTATCCCACGTTGACACGTAGTTGACAGGTGTCAGTCCCTGAAAAAAATGCGGTTACCCACGATTTTTGGAAAATAAAATCCAAAATTGATTTTCATGAAATAAATCAGGGTATAAATAAGCAATACTGATCAGCTTCCCTTTCATGATGACCTCTTATCAAAATAATCACAAAATGCAATGTGATTTAAAAATATGATTTTCAAATCCTGATGGTCACACATGAAATCCTGACCAATATTATCAGAGACTTAATATGGAGTTTCCACGTGGCATTTTTCTTTTATCTGAAAAAGAAAATAAACAATTAATCTGAACAGAAAATCAATTGGTTAGATATTTTCAATATTTCTTGAAACAAGAAATACAGTCTCATGCAATAATTAGCATTTGACTTCATTAAGACTTCCAAGTGACTGCTCAACTTCTCACGTCTTTCTTTAAAAGAACCAAACGCCTTATGCCATTCTCCATAACCTTTCAATTTCTTTTCTTCTCAACAATGCTTCTCAAACCAAAAATCCCTTCAAACCCATTTTTCAGATTTTTCTTGGTCGATGAACATCCTGTTCTTGATCATCTCTTTGAACAAACGACTCTTCTCATCGAACTAATCATGAATGGATTGGTTTTCGATAACATCCAGAGGTTTCTACTAGAACATCCATCTGTTGGATACAATCTTCCCCTAACCTCCTCAAAACTTGAGGATGAAGAATTTGGCCGAGAGTCTGAGGTTGATCTTGATGGAGATGCTATTCATTTAAGTTAGCTGCTCTCATTCAAGTCGCCCAGACAAGGAATCCAAGAGCAAACGAGGCTTTCATCCCCTGATGGATTTCTTGAGATGCTCCTTGTCCTGTACCTCAGAGGTCATATCAATAGACAAGTATAGAATAGAAATTTAGACAAAAAGATGTTGTATTTCATTTCCATTTAATGATTTTTATTAATGAAAATACAATTTCTTGTTATCTGCTTGTCTTTTGATTTCTGAATGATGTATAAATTATCAGTATGCAAATATCAAAACTTGCTAGCATAGACTTAACACATCACAGAATCAGATTACTACACAAAGTAAACGTCAGGATCTGAAACAATTTTCATAATCCTGATACTGACACAATACTGATGACGTCAGTATCCTGATAACAAATCTAATCCTGATGATTATTAACAAGTCTATCATACTGAAATTTATCAAGGCAATGTGTTATAGCTAAAACATTTAACAATCAAATATAGATCCTGACAAGAATATCAAGTCTATAAGCTAAGAACAACATACCTTGCTACTTTTGCAGATGTTAAAGATCTAAAAATTTAACATTCCTAACTCACTTACTAGTCTACTGAATGTAGTCTCATCAAGTGGTTTAGTTAGAATATCTGCAAGCTGTTTGTCAGTAGGAACAAAATGAAGTTCCACAGTACCATTCTCAATATGTTCTCTAATAAAATGATACCTGACATCAATGTGCTTAGTCCTTGAATGTTGAACTGGATTTTCTGCAATTTTAATAGCACTAGTATTATCACAAAACATAGGAATATTACTAAGTGTCATACCATAATCCATCAACTGATTTCTTATCCAAAGGAGCTGTGCACAACAACTGCCTGCTGCTATGTACTCAGCTTCTGCAGTTGAGGTTGAAACAGATTGTTGCTTCTTGCTTGCCCAAGAAATCAATCTATTTCCCAAGAATTGACATGTACCTGTAGTGCTTTTCCTGTCTATTTTACACCCTGCATAATCAGAGTCTGAATAGCCAATTAGAAAGAAATCAGATTCTCTAGGATACCACAAACCAAGATTTGGAGTTCCTTTGAGATATCTAAAAATTCTCTTCACAGCAATTAAATGAGATTCCTTAGGATCACCTTGGAATCTAGCACATAAACAGGTAGAAAACATTATATCTGGCCTACTTGCAGTTAGATATAACAAAGAGCCTATCATGCCTCTATAACTAGTATTATCCACACTCTTCCCCTTAGGATCAGAGTCTAGTTTAGTGGCTGTTGCCATGGGTGTTTTTGCAACTGCACAGTCTTGAAAGTCAAACCTTCTTAAAAGATCTTTGATATACTTTGACTGATTAATGAAAATACCAGTCTCAGTCTGTTTGACCTGCAAGCCTAAGAAATAATTTAGTTCACCCATCATGCTCATCTGATACTTAGACTGCATAAGCTTGCTAAACTTAGCACATAACTTCTCATTAGTAGAACCAAAAATAATATCATCAACATAAACTTGAACTAAAAGCAATTCACCTTTTATCTTTCTAAAGAATAGAGTTTTGTCAATTGTACCTCTTGTGAAGCCATTTTCAAGAAGAAATTTAGACAAAGTCTCATACCATGCTCTTGGTGCCTGCTTTAGTCCATAGAGTGCCTTGTCAAGTTTGTAGACATGATTTGGAAACTTTGGATCAACAAATCCAGGTGGCTGTTCTACATATACTTCTTCATCAAGTTTGCCATTTAGAAAAGCACTCTTAACATCCATCTGGTATACCTTGAATTTTGAATGAGCTGCAAATGCAAGAAACATTCTGATTGCTTCCAATCTTGCTACAGGTGCAAAGGTCTCATCATAATCAATGCCTTCTTCCTGAGAATATCCCTTGGCCACCAGTCTTGCTTTGTTTCTTACAATCATACCAGATTCATCTAGCTTGTTTCTGAAAACCCATCTTGCACCAACAATAGATCTACCTTTAGGTCTTGGTACCAGTTTCCAAACTTTGTTTCTCTCAAACTCATTTAACTCCTCCTACATTGCAATTACCCAATCAGGATCCTGTAAGGCTTCTTCAACCTTCTTAGGTTCATTCTTTGAGAGAAAGCAACTATACAAGCATTCATTTTGAATTGATCTTCTAGTTCGAACACCACTATTTGGATCACCAATTATCAAATCTTCAGTATGATCCTTTGTCCATTTTCTAACAGGTGGTAGATTAACTCTGCTAGTCTCTCCCCCTAAGTTAGTGGTATCTTTTGTAGAAGAATTCTCTCTACCTTCAAAAACTCTCCTTTGATCAATAGAATCAGTAGATTCCATATTGCTGCTAGTTACTGATCTTTCCTCAGTAGACTCTGAAAGGTCAGTTCCTGATGGAGTAGACTCTGAAACGTCAATTCCTGATGGAATAGACTCTGAAAGACTAGTCTGCTCCTGATGATCACTGTGTTCTCTCTGATTGATTTGCTCCCCCTCAACAGTAGCATTCCTTTGAGAAGCAATAAAAATTCCTTCTGGAGAACCTTCATCATCACTTGAGAGTATCTCAGAAATCTTCAGATTTTCAAATTCCAATTTGTCATGGCTTTCATCAGTTTGCAAAATTCCAAATTTCTTATCATCAAATGCAACATGAATTGATTCCATAACAATGTGAGTTCTGAGATTATAAACTTTGAAGGCCTTAGATGCTGAATATCCTAGAAAAATTGCTTCATCCGATTTGGCTTCAAATTTTCCAAGTTGTTCTGGATGAACTTTTAGGACATAGCATTTACATCCAAAGATGTGAAAATATTTCACACTTGGTTTCTTTCCTTTGATCATCTCATAGGGAGTCTTTCCATGACTATTTACCAAGGTACAGTTCTGAGTGAAACATGCAGTGTTAATAGCTTCTGCCCAAAAGTAGGTTGGAAGTTTTGCATCTGCAAGCATGGTTCTTGCTGCCTCTATGAGAGTCCTGTTCTTTCTTTCCACTACACCATTTTGTTGAGGTGTACCAGGTGCAGAAAACTGTTGAGTAATTCCATTGTCTGCACAAAACCCCTCCATTGTAGAATTCTTGAATTCTGTACCATTGTCACTCCTAAGTACTTTGACTTTGTACTCAGAGTTATTATGAATATTCTTGATGAGTTCAATGATTTGCTGAGGAGCTTCATCCTTCTTGTGTAGAAAGAACACCCATGTAAACCTTGTGAAATCATCCACCATAACTAGAGCATATCTTTTCTTGCTGATAGACATAATGTTTACTGGACCAAACAGATCAAGATGTAGCATGTGAAATGGTTCAGTAATTGAATTTTCAGTCTTGCTCTTGAAAGTGGTTCTTCTTTGCTTTCCAAACTGACATGCATCACAAAGTCCATCTTGCACAAAATTCGCCTGAGGTAGGCCTCTCACCAAATTGTATTTAACAAGTTGATTAAGCTTCTTGAAATTAAGATGTGAGAGCTTCTTGTGCCAATTCCAGCTTTCATCATTTGTTGCTTTGCTGTAGAGACATCTAACAATTCCTTTAGATGTATCACTTAAGCTGGCTTCATATATGTTACCATGCCTTTGACCAGTTAGAACAATGTCTCCATTCTGCATATTCAAGACTTTGCATCCTTCTCTGTCAAAGATTGATTTGTAACCTTTATCACCCAGTTGACTTATGCTTAAAAGAGTATGTTTCAAGCCTTCAACCAGTGCTACATTTTCTATGATGACATTCCCCAAAATAATTGAGCCATATCCCAGAGTTTCTCCTTTGTTGCCATCTCCAAAAGATATTACTGGGCCAGCTTTCCTCTCAAACTTTGTAAGCAGGGACTTCTTTCCAGTCATGTGTCCAGAGCATCCACTGTCCAAGATAATTGAATGCTTCTTTCCTGTGCCCTGCAAACAAAAAGTAACTAGTTAGAATTTTTTAGGACCCAACTTTGATTGGATCCTTTCTTACTAGATTTAGAGACAACAGATTTTGAAGATTTTGCCTTTATTTTACCTGTTGCAGAGTCAACTTTAGACTCTGATCTCACAAACTGTTTGTGACTAGGAGTTTCAGATTTCAAAGAATAATAGTCATAATACAGTTCATGATATTCTCTACACATGTAAATGGAATGAAGTAAACTACCACAATGATAACAAGCTTTTTGTGGTTGGTATTGAATTTTCTGAGTCTTGGGGAATCTGGACTCAGTTTTCCAAGAAGGTTTTTGATTGCAGTCTAGGGCCAAATGATTATGATTTCCACACTTATAGCATTTTTTCCTATGTGCATCAGGTACATTCTTGTAATTATTCTCTTTGTTAATACCTTCTTTTCCATTCCTATTTCTCTTGATCTTGCTAGACTCTGAAAGACCATCTAATCTCTGTTTCAACTGAGACTTAGACAGAAACCCTATGTTTACATTCTTAGGTTTCTCTAACACTTTCTCATCTGAATAACTATTGTTAATTCTCTTGTGTACAACAGGGGTACCTTTTGAATCAACAAATTTAACATGATTAGGTTCAGAAACAATTTTCTTACCTTCAGATTTAGATGTGTTAGCTTCTACCTTACTATCATTATTGACAATAGCTACTTTTTCTTCTTGTCTAGCCTTATCAAAACCTAAACCATTAACCTTACCACGAATTCCACTCTCAAAGATTTCTATTGTCTTCTTACTGGAATTGTTAATGGTCTTAATCACATCTCTCTCTTCTTCTAGTTCTTTTCTGACATAGTCATAAGCCTCAAGAATTACACTATAATCATGCTTAGCTTTATCAGAACTCAACTTGTATTCTTCCATTTGAATTAATTCAGATTCAAGAAAATTATTTCTATCAACTAATTTATCATTCTTAACCTTAAGTTCATCTCTTTCACAAGTAAGAATTCTAAAATTAGTCATAAGATTCTTAAACTCAGCATGGATAGATCTAATTTCATCAGAATTTAAGCTATCAAATGAATCAAGAGAGTGAAGTGATACCTTATCAGAGGATGGAGAAGTTTTCTTTGGAGATCCAGGTTTGTCTGAACTATTGGCTATCAATGCAATGTTTTCATAATCCAATTCATCTTCAGAGTCACTGGAATCAGCCCAATCCTTCTGTGTGACCATAAGTGCATTACCCTTTCCTGAATTCCTAGGCTTCTTACACTCACTAGCAAAGTGTCCAAGCTCGCTGCAGTTAAAGCACTTGATCTTGGCCTTATCAAGCTTGACAATTGTACTTTTGCTCTTGTCACTCTTCTTCTCCTCCTTCTTTTGAAAAGGTCCTTTACTAAATCTTCTCCTGTTGAATCTGCCTTTCTTGAAGGCTTTAGCAAACATAGCAAAGAGTTCTTGCATCTCAGATTCAGAATCATTGTTGTCAGAGTCCATATCAGTAGTCTCTGACTCAGAACTTTCTTTGCTTTTCTTCTTCCTCGAATTCTTTACAGCAATCTCTTCATGCTGTTCTTCAGGAAGCTTCTTTACTTCAGATTGAGCAGTAAGTGCAATAGTCTTCATCTTTCCTTCACTCCTGCTCTTTTTCTGCTGCTTGTCAAGTTCATAAGCTCTCAATTTTCCATAGACTGCCTCTAATGAAATCTCATCCAGATCATTAGCTTCCTCAATCGCAGATATCTTCTCATTGTAGAAATCAGGCAAAGCTTTCATGAACTTTGTATTCATATCCTCCAAGTCATAATATTTACCATGCATGGCCATCTCATTGATGAGTTTTGTAAACCTATCAAAGGTATCAGTAAGTGACTCACCAGACTTGGATTCAAAGTACTCATACTGTTGTATAAGTAATGTCCTCATATTCTTCCTGACAGGCTTAGTTCCTTCACAGTGAACCTTAAGATTGTCCCATATATCCTTAGCAGTTTTACAAGAGAGAACATAATTAGTGAGAACAGAATCAAGACTATTGAATAATATGTTTCTCACTTTAGCATCTTTAAGAACACTCTCCTTGTCCTTATCTGACCATTCAGATTTTGGCTTCTCTGCTGTATGTTCTGGAACAACCTTACCATCAACAGTTGCTTGTCCAACGACCTTTGTTGGAACAAAAGGTCCATCTCTGATTCTGTCAAGATAATCAGGATCTGTTGCTTCCAGATGATGCAACATCTTTACTTCCCATAGAGTATATTCGTTTCTCTTGAGCATAGGAATCTTAGTATTCCCATCCTTGTAACCAGACATGATTGCAGATCTTTATGATTATTCGAAATCAACCTGCTCTGATACCAATTGTTAACTCGAATAACTTGTAGAAGGGGGGGTTGAATACAAGTTATATAATCCTGTCTGATTTTTGCTTGATTATAAAAACAAGAATAAACGAATGAATCAAACTCTTGTTTGTATTAATAAGATCAAATACAAACTCTACCAAAGGTGTACAATACCTTTAGCAGCTGCTGACAATACAAATATCTCTCTGTTTGTTTCGAACTTCTCGAATACAAACCTTATACAGAGCTACGCACATGAACTCACAATTTCGTTTCACGCCTCACACTCTTTACAATGATATTGAGAGAGTATTTATAATGCTACCTATCAACTAATAACAGAAAGATATAATCTATACATGACAATGTTCTGCCTTCTAGTCGATAGTTTCCTTCAATAGAAAACTCTTTCCTTCATAATATCTTCTTGCTTGTTCTTCAAACAACGATCCTGTTTTATAGCACTTGCCAGTTTCTGTAGCATCCATAATGACATCATCAGTAACATGACTGATATCAGGATCTGCACACTGCATCAGTATCTGATCAACCATCAGTATTGGACACGTCATCAGGATTTGCTCTCTGTTCCTGACATGTAGTCTCCGATACACTGTTCATTCCTGATTAAACTATACAGATAACTGTTTTACACATAAAACCTATATACAGTGCTAAATCCTTTATAAGATCAGGATTACAAGAAGTATAATGTGTAAATTCTATTCTTAACATCACAACTTATGAATTATTCCTAACATTATGGCATTCAAGTGAAGTGATGTTGGTCTTTCCATAAAGCGACTGACTATTCCAACTGCGTACGCAATGTCGGGACGAGTGTAGACTAGATAGCGTAGTCCTCCAACCAGACTTTTGTAATGTGTCGAGTCAACTGGCGTGCCATTTGTGTCTGAATCTATCAGTAAATTGACCTCCATAGGATATTTCACAGCTCTGCACTCGCTCATACCAGCCCTTTGAAGCACCTTTTTAGCATACGTGGTTTGTTTGATCTCAATATAGCCTCTTCCTTGTTCGACCTCCAAACCCAGATAATAAGATAATTTGCCAAGATCTGTCATGTCAAATTCACGACTCATCTCCCCCTTGAATTTGACAATATGAGAGAGATTTGAACCTGTAATGATTAAATCATCAACATAGACTCCGACAAGCAATGTTTCAGACCCTTCCTTCCGAATGTACACAGCATGTTCATATGGACATTTCGTGAAACCAAGTTTTAACAGACACTTGTTCAGTTGAGAATACCAGGCACGAGGCGCTTGGCGTAAGCCATACAAAGCCTTAAATAGCTTGTAAACCTTTTGTTCATGTCCTTCTTTCACATAGCCTTTAGGTTGTAACACATAGACTTCTTCCGAGAGAACACCATTCAGAAAAGCTGACTTGACATCGAGGTGATGAACCTCCCATTCATTCTTTGCTGCCAAAGCCAATAATAAACGAACCGTTTCCAACCTTGTCACTGGAGCAAAAACCTCGTCGTAGTCAATGCCATGCTTCTGCACATAGCCTTTGGCCACTAAGCACGCTTTATGCTTGATGACATTGCCATTGATATCTCTTTTTAGCTTGAACACCCACTTTAAGTCAATGGCTTTGTGACCCTTCGGTAAATCAGTTAGTTGCCATGTCTTATTCTGCTCGATGGCAGCAATTTCTGTATTCATTGCTTCCCTCCAAGCTTCATCCTTAATAGCCTGTTCGAAGGTGACTGATTCATCCACCCCTGACAGCAGCAGTTCATCTTCAAGCTCGACTTCCTCAGTAACTCTATAAATATCAGATAAACGTCTGTAACGATGTGGTCCACTGTCAGTTGTAGATGCACTGGAACTGGAGGATTCTGCAGTTGTAGGTGATTCAGACACAGGTGTAACTGGTGTTCTTGGTGATGCAGGTGATGCAAGGCTGGTAGGCTGTGAACTTTCACTACTGGACTCAACATTTTCTTCAGCATCTGAAGTGACTTCTTCGAATTCAAATTGAATCTGTTCATCAACACTTGAGATGTTTTTGTCAGCTTTTTTGTCCCAAGTCCAGCCTTTGTCTTCAATGAAAATGACATCCCTGCTGACATGGATGCGTCCTGAAATCGGGTCATACAGCCTGTAGGCCTTGGTGCCTGGTTCCCGTCCAAAATGCACCAACAAAGTGCTTCTGTCATCAAGTTTACGAGTAAGAGGTGATGGCACCTTCATATAGGATAAACACCCAAAGACTTTAAGTGATTCAACAGATGGTTTTTGGTCAAACCATGCCTGATATGGAGTGATGTCTGAAAGTGCTCGAGTAGGCAACTTGTTCAGGAGATACACAGAGTGTCGAACAGCCTCACCCCAGAATTTTGCAGGAACTCCCCTTTCTTTCAATAAGCTGCGAGTCATAGCCATCACAGTCCGATTACGACGCTCTACAACACCGTTCTGTTGTGGTGTGTAGGGCGCGGTATGGTGCCTTAGGATGCCTGCTTGTTCACAAAAATATTCAAACTCATTGGAGCAAAACTCTCCTCCGCGATCAGTACGAAACACCTGAATTTTCTCCTTAGATGCATTTTCAACTAACAATTTAAATTTTTTAAAACAATTCAACGCTTCATCTTTAGACTTTAGCATATATACCCACATCATACGAGAATAATCATCCACTAATAACATGAAGTATTGATTACCAGCAGGGGTAGGAGGCGAAATAGGTCCACAAAGGTCCCCATGAATTAACTGTAAAACATGATCAGAAGTAAATTTAGACTGAGTAGGGAAAGGCTTACGAGATTGCTTTTACATAAGACATCCGCTACAGAGCTCTCTTGGTTGATCAATGGAGGGAAGACCATATGCCATCTGGTTTTTCGACATTAACTTCATTGCTTTAAAATTCACATGCCCTAAACGCTGATGCCAGAGCCACGTTTTCTCTTCTTCTTTTGTCAATAAACAGGCTTCTTTAATATCCTCAATGTGAATTTTGTAAAGACGATTAGATGAGCGTTTTACATGCATAAGTAGCCTGCCACAACTGTCATAAACCCACAAACTTTCTCCATTTAGAACAACGCGATTCCCTTCTTCTGAGAGTTGGCCCAAACTAATGATGTTGCTGCGTAACGTAGGAATGTAATACACTCCCTGTAATACTCGAGTCTCACCATTCTTGCATGTAATTCGAATTGATCCTTTACCCTCGATTTTAACCAACGAACCATCACCAAACTTGACCTGCCCTTTCTTTGTTTTATCCAAGCATTCAAATTTTTCATGGCACCCAGTCATATGATTGCTAGCCCCATTGTCCAAGTACCAGATGTTCTCCTCCTTAGAATTTGAATTCGAGTCTGTACCTTCAGTCAAAAATATCACGTCCTCTGCACCTTCTTCATTCATGGCCACTAAAAGTGCAGGTTCATCATCGTATGTCTGTGACAGGTTGGCTTCTCCTCGTTGCAGTCTATCCTTCTTTGGTTTTCTACATTCAGATGCAAAATGTCCATAGGCTCCACAATTAAAACATCTTATCTTGGCCCTGTTAAATCTGCCTCGACCCCCTTGATTGTTTCTTTCTCGGTAGTCATTTCCAACCTGTAGCCCTCCTTTATCAGACTTTTTCAGCCATTCCTCGCGTGTAAGCAGGAGCTTCCCACCGCTGTTCTCACGTTTTGACCACTCTTCTTCGGTCAATAAGAGCTGTTTTTTCTCTTTGTTATCACTTTGGCCTGACAGTCTCTCCTCATGAGCCTTCAACGACCCGATCACCTCTTCCACTGACATTGTTTCAAGATTTCCAAACTGCTCAATAGCTGAGGCAATTTGTAGAAATTTTGTTGGGACTGCCCTTAGCAATTTCTTGACAACATACTCTTCTCCAATTGTTTCTCCAAGTGCCCTGATCCTTGCAACCAAGCCATTCAGTTTTATACAAAAGTCATCTAATTGCTCCGAATCCTTCATGTTTAAGGACTCAAACTCAGATTTAAGTGTTTGAGCCTTAGCCTTTTTGACCTTATCAGCACCTAAAGACACGGTTTTGATAGCCTCCCAAGCATCCTTTGCGGTTTTTCGTTCTGCAAGAGTCAACAACAAATCCTCCGAAATACTTTGGTAAATCATGGCCAGAGCACGCTTATCCATCTTATCTTCTATGACAGCCTTTTGATCTTTAGGCTCTACTGCTTCCCATACACTGTGAGCTTGCATGAAGACACGCATTTTCATAGCCCAGGCAGTGTAATTTGTCTTTGTTAACATTGGATAACTCAGCCCGATCTGTCCCTCCTTTTGTTTGCTCGACTCCGCCATATTGTTGTGTCAACAGGATGCTCGTCTCCAGGTAGCGATATGCTCTGATACCAGATGATGGAGTTAATTAGAGAATTCTATAAGAGAGCAAAGCAGATGTACTTCTGAATGTAAACAATTGGGATTGAAAATAACGAAGGAGATACAAGACTTATTATAGGAACTAGCTAGCAACTGAAACTCCTAAAAACCAGCCACATGATCTGGCACAATATCCTACTGAATCGTAACAAAACGATCACTCCTACAAATCAGGAGTATGACTCCAACAGAATCAATCTACTAGATAACAACTACATCAGACCAAGTCTACGATATAGTTGATTTATTCAAATGCATACTAAATAAAATAAACATGTTTAGACAATAAACCCAACAATCCCCATATCCATATCTGCCATGTCGTATAAATAGGATTCATCAACTTCTAAGCTCTTTGAAACTCCTTTTAGCAAGTTCTTCATTACCTCTCTTTGTTTTCTACTAACTTCCAGCAATGTCTCACTGTCATGTGAATTATACAAGTGATGTTACTTTGGAATATTTTAGAGTTCCTTAGAGTATTATATTTTTATAAACTCGACAAGGAAATCTACAGCAAAAAATTGGTATACATTCTTGCATATGTGAATTTACGATTAAAGCACAATATCGAAGAATGGACATACCTAAAACCTGCAGGTTTACGAGGAGAGTTGAAATCAGGGTGTAAGAAGAGTTTTAAATAATCCCTCCAGAATCGTACTTGAGTTGAGGATAAATTATTGCTACTACCATACTTAATCCGGTCCATGACATCTTTCTTCATTTTAAACTCTTGTTTTTCATCATCTGACATTGAATTAAACTCTTCACATTTCTCAAAAAAAGCTTCATATAGTTTTTCTGGTATGCCATGATTTTTCACCTGTCAATTAATCAATCGTCGTAACTCGTAATTAATTATAAATCCTTGAAACTCAAGAAAATTCTATAAAAATTACTAATAACAAAAGTGAAATGATTTATCAGTATATATGTGAGCCATGCAACTGAAACGAAATTAACTTATAGTTTCATACCATGAAAAAACCCCAGTCTCGACACGCTTTTCCAAGTTCTCTGACAGTTTTAATTTGGTGATCATGGTCCCCGGAGACAAGGAGCGAGTAATCGATAACGGGAATGTCATCTCCGGGTAATGCAGTAGCATCACTAGGGTTCTTGAAATAAGCGTAGTGAGAGGGGATGGAAGTGACCTTGTTACCACATGTAACCAGTTTTTGGACCGAAGAAATGATGTTTTGGTCTATATTTTGTAGTGGTGAATATCCCATGGCCATGTCGTGTAAACTTAGAAGTAAAATTTTAGCTTTCTATATAGAGATATAAGGGGGAGAGGGAGATAGAGAGATTGTAGGGAGAAAGGGTGAAAATAATGTTCATATATATAGGGATCCTTAAAGAGACGGAGAGGACATAAAGAATATGAGTTGAATAAGAGGAGACATCTGCTTTATTCAAAGGAGACATCTGCTCCAACTGAATATGATCAAACTTCAGAATATGAGACGGTACCATTAAAATATTCTGGTCTTAATTATGAGATGTATAGGAGACATCTGATCCTTAAAGAGACGGACCATTAGAGGTCAGTCAAGTGATATAATTATAAGTCTTAAATGTCCTCTCCGTCTCTTTAAGGATCAGATGTCTCCTTTACATCTCAGAATATTTGTAGTTGAATATGAGTTGATTATATTTTATTATTACCAGATTTGTTTTTAGCTAAAGACTACCTAACAATTTATGTTACAGTAATTATATGTTGATTTAATTAATCTCCCATGATCCTTTGTTTTTAGTTATAAGAGTTCGATGAAACTTTCTTTGATTTGGTTGTTGTAACGAGAATGCTAGAGATCAGTTGAAATGATTACATGGTCAATTTTTATGGGTTCCATTAACAAATAGGGAACACCAATAACAATTTTTTCAAAAATTTAGGTTAAAAATTGTTTGATAAATTTTAAAAACAATTTTTTTGAAAAGCTGATTTTATAGAAAGTAAGTTTCTCAATACTTTTGAAAAATTTTGTTTATTAATTTTTGCCGAGAATAGTACAAGTTTCAACATAAAACTATACCAAAAATACAACTTTTTTCATAATTATTCTTTTACTATATAAATATAAAAAATATTATTAAATAATTATTTGAATTTCTTAACATCGCTTATTTTACAATACATTTTTTGACAGAACAATTTTTTTACCAATAATCCCAAACATAACCTAACTATTTAGTTGGACAAACACAATTAGATAAAAAATGCTAGGGATTAAAATTTATTTCAAAAAGATTCTCAAATGAATATATATATATTACAAATTAATCGGTCACATTTCTAATAGAAACAAAGAAATCTTATTCATATAAGCTCATAAATCATAAATTTTCACCAAGAATTTTTTGGTATACCTAATCCTATTAGAAATGTTTAATTAGTACATTTTTTGTGATACATTAACTTAGATATAATTAATTAATCTCGGTTTGTGAAATTTGTTTAAAATTTAAAAATTTTAATTGTATTTCATTTATATCCTTAAATTTGTAGGGCTGTGCTCAAATATGAGAATCATTCAAATGAAGATTGAATGACAACGGGTAACGTAGATCATTTATTTTGATGATTTAGTGTTTGCAATTGTCATTGTATTTTCCAATATCACTCCGGGCATTGTGCTAATATTTGTAAACGTACTGTTGGTGATTTTTGGGTCGGGTGACCGAAAGGGATATCGGAGGGAAATGGTGATGGAAAAGTTATGATGATAAATAGTAAAATCACTAACATTTATGATATAAATCATAAGTCCTCGTTTAATTCTCATTTTAATGATTCATTTGAGTATATCCTAAATATGTAATTAAAATTAAGAGGTATTTGGTAAAAAATTCTAAAAATAATTTTAAAATTTTAGTGTATTGGATTTGAATTCCTTAAATTTCAAAAAATTTCATTGTAAGGGTGATATTCGGTAAAACGTTAAAAAGTTTTTAAATAAAAATTGAAATATCCAATCAAAATTTTAAATTATCCATGAAATTTTACGTTCTTAAATTATAATTTCATAAAATATTTTGATGCATTTCATTTTATACATTTGAAATTTGATAAAAATAAATTATGAGATTATGATATATTTGTAAGAAAATGTACCTAAGTTTGTGGGAATTTACATGAAATCTTGACAATTTGCGTAAAATCGAAATTATATACAATTTCAAAATTTCAAAAAAATTTATTAATCTGGTAAAATCTTTCATTATTTAAACTGATTACATTCCCGAATTTTCTTATCAAATCTTATGGTATTCAAATTTAATGAATTCGTCTTGTTAGAAAAAAGATTTTGATAATGTTTCTTTTAATTTTATAAAATTGTAAATTTTGATAAAGTCGTTAAAAACTAACTTGAATTTTTAAAGTTAATAAAAGGAATTGGTCCTGCAATATTGTACATTGACCAATCTTATAAAAAAGTGTGGATCAAATTTGATGGGTAGAGGCATCGTTCAGAATTAATCGAATAATCCCATCAAGCAAGCGGCCATGGTTAATCGGACATTTTTAGAAATTGTAAAAAAATGAATCGATAAAAATGGAACAATTAATCCGATGATTAATCGATAAAATGAGTGCTTTTTTAAATCATGACATACAAATGTATTTTTATTTCCAATACATTGTTGAACGAACACTTTAACACTATTTTTTTATGGTACTGGTTCCTGATAAATGATTGTCAGGATCCCTGGATAATATTTAGTTTCTCAGCCGTTGGATCAATAAAAATATTTTTTATGATCCGCGGATATTTTCCGCGGATAGGAATTTTTTTCTGTGGATAGGCCTTTTTACGTTCCGCGGATCATAAAAAATATTTTTATGGATTCTCAGACGGCTGGGAAACTAAATGTTATCCAGGGGTCCCTGACAAATGTCATTTGTCAGGGACCAGGACCCTTTGTCAGGGACCAGGACCCTTTTTTTATAGAGTAATCAACACTTTGCATCCCTTATCTTTGGGCGCTTTTTCAATTTCGTCTCAAAATTTCTTGGGAGATTGCACCTCTATGATTTCAAACTCACTTCAGTTTGCACCCTTTTGACCAAATTTCGTCCACTTTGACCGCTACTAATAGGATGAGCGAGGGTAAAAATACAAAGAATTATTCAAGAAACAGTCAATTTACCCTTGATTAGCCTAATAGTAGCGGTCAAAGTGGACAAAATTTGATCAAAAAGGTGCAAATTGAAGCGATTTTGAAACCATAGAGGTGTAATCTGCCAAAAAACATAGTTTGAGACCAAATTGAAAAAATGCCCAAAAATAAAGGGTGCAAAATGCTAATTACTCTTTTTTATATACTTTTTTTTTTTGCTAAATTGATAAATTATTTTATTGATATAAAATCAGATAATACAACTCAAAGAGATAATAAAAGCTCGTTATCTAACCGAAAGATATGCTTAGCCAATCCATGAATCGCATGATCCATAGGAAAGAGATTCCCCCGGAAGCTTAGATAATAAAACCTTTATATCCACCAAACTAGGCATCGTTAAAAAACCCCAAATGAGCAAAACCCTTTTGGGAAAATACTCAAGCGGGGAAAAAGAGTGCCCAACTAAAATAGAAGTACATCATTTTACATCATGCCTAACTAAACAAAAGGTTAGACTCTTCTTGATTATTCTGCTATAGCAATCCCATTCCCGACATCAAATATCTCCGTTTCCATCTTCTTCCCATCCAATAAAATCTGAAAGGCCACAAAACCAAGTACACATCAAGAAAACTAAGTTAAAACAAAGACATAAGTTTGAGATAAAACAAAAAATATATAATATTATATTATTTAATAATAAATCCTATACACAGCGATAAGATATTAATAAAAAATAAGAATATATATATAACCTAACGAAAGGGGGTCCTTTGGTTAGACCTCTATTTAAAAAATAAACTAATAATTTAAAATAAAGTAAAGGATCTTATTATTACATTTGATGAAAATAATGAAATAACTAAAATTGAATAGATTGAAATACTTTTTCGAAAACAAAAAATTATAAATCAGATAAAATAAATTTAAAATCCACCCAAATATCAAATAAAATTAAGTACTGCGATATATTAAAAGATAATATATAAACTATAAAAAATATAAAAATTCGTCAAACGGACGACCGAAAAAATTCGTCAAATGGACGACCGATTATATTCGTCAAACGGACGACCGATAACAAGCCATCAAAAGGCAAACTAGTAATTGGCACAGAACATCCATATAAAATGGAACAAAATAAAAAACCCAATTTAACCATACTGATTAAAAGAACCAGTTTCCATATATAAACTAAAACCGAAAAATAAAAATTATCAATTAAAACAAGTTACCATAAAATAAGCAAGCATATATCATGTAACCAATAACTCTTAATAACTGCCATTTAGTAACATTTTAATACTACAAAAACTGAAGCGTAAATTATGCATAAAAATGAGTCAAAGATATTAAATAAAAACCAGAAATCAACTTGGAAGAAACGTATCAATAATAACTGGTGGATTAATTACCCATTACTAGTACATTAATTACCCATTAATTACCAGAAATCAAATCATACTAGTGCATGCTAAAAAATATTAACTGAATTACTAATAGACTCAAAGATTTTTAATGCTAAGAGAAAATCACTCAAGCAAAAGTTAAGCTAATTTATCTCCAAAAATTGTCAAGCAAAATAAAGTGGTACAAAAAATCAACTAATTCTAATCTAGATGCTAATTAGTGGTACCCTAATTACACATTATTAAAAAGCACTAATTTAGGCATTTAAATGAAGACCACTTAAATCATGCAAAAACAAATAATAACATAATGAATTAGAATTTTAAAGATCAAAACACACACACAACACACACCCACACCCACATGAACAATTCAAGAACAGTCCAAGAAATCCTACCGGGATCTGGGGATTTACCAACTTCCGGTAAAATTTCCAGCAAAAACAAAATTTCTGGCAACCTCAGAAACAGCCCAGAATTCAACAAAACTCGACATATAACTCCATACCGATATATACAAACATACAACCATCCCCCAGCTTACTAAACACTTCCAAAGTCCTTTAAAAACAAACGGAATCTGAGAACAAAACCAAAAAACGGCGATACACAAAACTTTCCGGCGGTTAAAAATCTCTAGAAAAAACTAAAAGAAAATTCTATAAAACTCCCCAGTCATGAAACTATAAATCTATATAAACAAATCATTCAAACAAAATATACCAAAATTAAAGGTTACCACAACATCGAAAGTTACCACAACAGTGTTTTGACAGAGGGTGGAGAGAGGATCGAATTGACTACTTATAAGAGCGATTTGGATGCCAAAATCATCTCGAACGGCTTGTTGATTCCCCTCTGCGAAAAAAGATATTATATACATACAAATCGAGATGGGAGTGAGGATCAGACCTTGTGATCGGAGTCAGAAATGAAACGCTGACGCGATGGGAGTAAGCAATGACCCTCTTTTTTATATACTTGGTTACATGTGCATGCGCTACTGCACAGTGGGAAACCCTGCAATTCAAAATGTGAGCCAGTTGAATTATTTTAAAATCAATTATTACTTAAAACTGAAATACATCCGCACCCGGGCATGCAGAAAGACAAAAACGTCTACTTGGATTATATTTATTTTTCAACGCTAATAGTTTCTGTTCGAAAGGCTTATATTTCTTCAAGTGGTGAAATTGTATAAATATACATGACGTAGCGACCACAAGCACAGCGAAGCAAATTAAAAATAAAGTAGTGAAATTTATACCTAATTAAAGTACGTTACCTTAAATTATAAAATTATTTTTTTAAGATAGGCAGCGGTGAGATATAATTTTTATAATTATTATTAGTATAATATTCTACGGAGTTTAGTCGAAATTTCACTACAATTATTCCTCCTTCCTGGTTGTGGGGATAATTATACACTTCTTAATGACAGATCTAACTTGGACAAATTGTTCTGCATCATGAGTTCTTTAAATTATGTCACGTTGTAGACAGTTTGTTAGATTTGATTACTCTTTAAAAATGGAACATAGTTTGTTAGATCCTATTCTTAACTTTAAATAATCACTACTAGCTAGGATAGTTCGTATTTATAATTCTTTCTAAATATGGACACAAGGAACCCTCCTGAAACCGAGTCAGTCGTGTCCTTTTTTATTGTTAATATTTGAAATAGGAAAAGTCGTAATTATTTTTAAAATTTTTGTTATTCATTTAAAAATTTAATGTTTAAATTTTTATAAAAGAATTTACAAAATTTTCCTTAAAATACCTCTTAAAATGCAAAAAACGGAATAAAAAATCGGAGGGAGTAAAACATATAGAAACGGTTATGATGAAAATCGGAATAAAATAAGAAATTTTGTTGGCAGTGAAAAGAGCTATTTTTCTTATATATATTAATACGAATATGTTTTTATATAATATCATAATTATTAAAACTTAACTAATTTACTATAATTTACATATCAAATTGATCATGGCCTAGATTTACTAATTAATCCGAAAATGCTTTTGGACCAAAAATACCGGTTCCAAATCGCTTCGCCCGGTGGTGCAACAATCTCTTCCTCTACCTTAATAAACATGTCTTTTACACCTTCAAATCCGATCTCCATTGTTCAAAATTTAGATACCTGAGTAAGGAAGACGTTGTCCAAAATTATATGGGGCGATCCGATCGTTGGAACTCCGGGAAACGCAAAAATAAAATAGCTAGCGCAACCAGAAAAATTTCTGCGAATTTTTCACATTAGCACCAAAACATTAACCCAACCTTTCAATCTCAAACTTAGGCCCAGCAAAATTATGAATATAAAAGATTTTTTTGTTAGTAAACATTTGTGATCGAAAAAAGTGGTAAGCAAATTCCTATTCCATTTCAATTGACGTGTACTATGATAATAGCAACTAGTAATGAAGTTGGGATCCGCTAAGGACATAACTAGCCGACCTTGGTTAGTGTTGAATTGTATTTTTAGAGTTTTGTTCACAGTCAAGGACTGATATCAATACCAATTTCAAGTCTTTTATCTCTTATATAGTTCAGAAGTGTGGAAAATAGTTCGTGTGTAATTATCTACTAATTAATCTAGTAAACAAATATAAGCTATAGATATAATAAGTATGAGAGAAAACAATCCAAGAATTAGGGTTCTTCAATTGGCTATCATGAATATTTTCTAATTTGTGTCTCTTGTTTTGCTAAAAACAATTCTTCTAATTTTTATAAAATCATCTCCCAAGGTAAATTATAGTGTCTACAATCATCCCTTAATTGCCACTCCCATGTCAATCAAAGTACAACTATAGACTATTAAAAACCAACTATTATCAGTTTCACAATTCGCATATGAATCTCCCGATCTAATAATTAAATTGTGTCTATCATGTCATGTACTAGCTAGAATTACAACTCCTCTCCCGATTCGTTATAATTCCTAGAGATCAACTAAAAGTTCGCGATTATTTTAATTGTATAAAGCGCTCTATGACAAATTAACAATAACAAGAAAACCACAATACAACCAAACAAACTCAATAAGCCAATGAATACTACCCAACTCTTGGATAAAGGGATTTGTTACTCATGATTGAATAAAACATATATATATATATATATATATATATATATATATATATATATATATATTAATACCACAAACCATTAGTATAAGAGTTTAAGTACGAGGAATACAACTTTAAAATCTTCTCGAAATCAGGATGAATCCCTTCACTCCTTCCAATCTCACTCTCAAGGTGTTTCTTACCTATTTCTCTTTAAAGTACGGCTATCTCTAAATCTATTCAATACGATAATATGTTATGATATGTTATGTCTACAATATATTTATGAACCTAATATAATAAAGAGTTTTAACACTTTCCAAGAAAATATAAGTAATTTCTTAAATTCTGAATGTGAAATTCAAATCAATCTTCCAGACCTGTTTCTAGGCTTCTCCAGTTAGAATATTCATGTTGGACCACCTCTGTGTTGTAGATCATTTTTTCAGCTTCGCATGGACTATAAGATCACCCAATTATGATGTCTGAAACTCGAGTTAGGGCCCAAATAGTGATGTATGCGCTTGCAACCCAATATATCCAAATTTCCTTGTAATTTAAGTCCAAATAAGCTCAATTTCTTCCAAGCTTGGGAATTTTTTATTTACTGTCATAAAACATTAAACTCTAATTAATAATATCAAATTATTTATAAAAAAAAATATATAGAGAATAAAATCATATAAAATACATATGAATATATACTCTATCAGTTAGTTATTATCTTATATATGATCATTGGCTCATGATCTTAATGATGAAGCCATTACCTACTCTTAGCCAAGCTTATTCTCTATTATTGTAAGAAGAGAATCAAAGAATTAATCAAAATTCTCAGACTTTGATTAAGAGTACTGCTATGAATGTTAAGGTTCAGGGCAACAAACCTATACAATTTCAGAAGAAATCTGATTGAAATGCTAGTAATAAAGTTTGTGATACTGTTAGAATTCTAGTCATTCAAGGGAAAAGTGTTTCTTTCTTCATGGATATCTTGATTGGCATATATTGTGTAAGAACCCAGATTTTTGGTAGGAATTAAAACTTTTATTATGTAATCGAGTATAAGTGTAACAGTTGTTCTAATGAATGAATATTGAATGGATTTAGATTCAAATGTTTATATGTCATGAAGAATGCAATAGGTTGACAACTTAGATTAGAATAATCTATCTCCTAGGAAAGTAAGTTATGGAAATTCCAAAGAGGAGGGTTATTCTTATGTCATCCAAATCAATATATGTTATAAGTCCAGTGGTTCCGTAAAAGAGATAAGGAACGCTCGAAAGAGAACAAGGACATTTTTCTAAATATAAGGAATAAAGAGAGAATAAGTAATGAATAGTGTTTTTGGTGGAAACTGGAATATTATTAGACGACACTATATAGGAGTATCCAGAATGGATTTCTGAGTTCGTATAAGTGATCCATAGGTAAAATAAGTGTATGTAAATGATATCAGAATCAGAAAAATAACACTTTTATTTTCTCCGAGATTTCCCTAGACACTGAAGGATTTAAGGATTTAATAAAAAGGTTTGAGGAATTTAAATTCAAGGATTATAAAGGAGGATTGAGAATGGTAGTATAAATATTAAGAAGGTTTCCTGTAAAACTCTAACAAGAAATACTTGAGATATTCCTCCGAACGATCAATGAAATTGAGCAATAACCTGACAAAGAAACAAGCAGAGAGCCAAGGTGCATGTATGTGCAAGGGGATATGACTAAGTAACCAAGTAGTTACAACGGTAACTAGCATACTTAGAAAACCAAACAAGTACTTAGTCTAATTACCTCATCTTATCACAAGAACTCAATACATGGCCACTTGATGGAACCCATCAAATCAAAAACATACATCGAAAACTATTTACCATGGAACCCATGGTCATACGACAGAAAACTGTTTGTCTCTGAAGTACTTTATCGAGGATCAAATCAAAAAAGGGAACATGGGGCAGTACATTGCTCGGAAAACAACGGATAAAGAAGCGGGAAAGAAGCATGTGGTCAACGTGGTAATGGGGGGATCCAATTCACCTCCCCCTAGTCCGGACTCAGGAGATGAAGTAATGATGATCCAGACCTTTCCCGAACAAGTAATAACTTTCAGCAATGCCGACTTTGAAGGAGTTGATCCCGATCATAATGAAGCCTTGGTGGTTAGCCTAGATGTTGCTGAAAACGAAGTTAAGAGAATCCTGGTTGATAACGGATCTTCAGCCAACATCATCTTCAAAAATACATTCGACAGAATGCAATTGGGCAGTGTAAGAATGAATGAATGCAGAGAAGACCCACTCTTTGGATTCGGGAACAACTTAGTCCAATTCAAGGGACATTGTACCTACCTGTTCAGTTTGGAACCTTCCCGAAGCAAGTTGCCCATATGATAAAATTCTATGTCATCAATACTCCATCTTCTTACAATATGATCCTCGGCCGCCCGGCTCTAACAAAGCTTGGGGCAGTAACCTCAACACCCCCATCTAAAGTTTAAATTTCCCACTCCGTCAGGAGTTGGGGAAGTCAAAGGAGACTCCGAAACCGCTGGTCGTTGTTATGGCCAAGCATTGATCATGGTTGAAACCGATCCAGAGAACAAACGAAAAGTGACCTTGTACCACAAGAACTTGAGCCGAAAGAAGCATAGATCTTACTTCAAAAAGGAGCCCGGACATGAAGTCCAAAACATTGAAAGTATTGAAGCTCAGACTAAAGAAGAATTGATCGCCAAGTCCAGGGATTACCTGGAAACAAATACTCAGGCGTGGGTGCAGCAATTCATCTCAAAGAAAGATCTGGGAAAGGTCGAACCGGCGGTCGAGACCGAAATGGTCGAGTTGGAAAAAGGTAATCCGGCTCGAAAGATAAAGATAGGATCCGGACTTGACCCAACATTCAGAAAAAATCTTGTGCAACTCCTCAGAAATTATGCAAATGTCTTTGTCTGGAGTCAGGAAGACATGCCTGGACTCGATGAGTCTGTAGCAGTGCACAGCCTAGATGTTAATCCTAACAAGAAGCCGGTAATGTAGAAAATGAGGAACTTTGCTCCGAACCGACAGAAGGCAATTGACGAAGAAGTTGAAAAGCTCCTCAAAGCGGGAATAATTTGCGAAATAAAGTATCCGGACTGGCTGTCCAATGTGGTCCTGGTCAAGAAACCTAACGGCAAATGGAGAATGTGTGTCGACTATACTGATCTGAATGCCGCATGCCCTAAAAACCCATATCCTCTTCCCAGCATAGATCAGCTCATTGATGCCACTACGGGACATGTGATGTTCAGTTTCATGGATGCATTCTCCGGCTACAACCAAATCAAGATGAATCCGGCTGATGTAGCCAAAACTGCCTTCATAACTCACAGAGCCGTTTACGCATACAAGTACATGCCATTCGGATTAATGAATGCCGGATCAACCTACCAAAGGGCAATGGTGGAGGTGTTTAAGGATCAGTTGGGTAGAAACTTGGAGTCTTATGTAGATGATATGATAACTAAGTCAAAAATAGTTGAGGAACATGTTCCAGACTTGCAGGAATGTTTCGAGAATTTAAGGAAGCATGAGATGAAATTGAACCCGGAGAAGTGCACCTTCGGGGTGGGAGCTGGAAAATTTTTGGGATTCATGATCAGTCAGAGGGGAATCGAAGCTAATCCAGAAAAGATTAAGGCAATAATGGAAATGGAGCCGCCCCGGACTCAGAAATAAATTCAGAAGCTCGCAGGCTCTCTAGCGGCCTTGAGGCGATTCATTCCAAAGCTGGCCGAACGGTGCTTACTGATAAGTGGATTTTATATCTTCTTGGAACATTCTAATTCGGCTTAAATTGATTGCTTTGGCCTCAAGTTTATGGTAGTTTTGATGTGTTTTGTTTAATTGTGCAGGGTTGAAGAAATGTCGATTAAAGGTGTAGTTTCCGTCGTTTTTTGGAGTTGATTGATGATATGGAATGAAGAATGGAGGCTAATGTCAACTACCAAGAAGTATACAAGTCATTAAGGATGAAAGACGGAAGCTCATGCAAAAGGAACGGGAAGAAAAGATGAAAAAATCAAAGAAAAATCAGTTTTGCAGAACGGGACCAAGCCGGGAGCCCCATTGGCGCCCCAGCCTTGTTCATGCAGTTTGGACCGGCGCTCCAGGCGCGGGAACGGCGCCTCTGGCGCTGCGGGATGCTGCATGGTCCGCGGGTGAAAAATCAGCCAGAATTTCTGGTTTTGTTTTGGCCATATCTTGAGTTCTAGAAGTCCGTTTGAGGCCCGTAAGAAGTCCACGCGAAGATAACTAGATTTTCTATCATTCTAAAGTGGTCCAGAGGCTCAATTGCAGCTGGAACGTTCCAGAATTAATGAAGGAAAGACAGCTACGAATTTCCCTTTAAATCAGAATCAGTTTAGGAAACGTACTTTTATTATAATTCTGATTTAGTATTTTCTTGTTGGGCAAGATGTCTAGAGCCTATATAAACACATCCAACCCTTGTAAAATTAGATCATTATCATTATTACATACATTACATATTATAGCTTAGTTTCGCAAGAGAGAAGAGGAGAGAAGGATTCAAGCTCGTGACAAGCACGAATCTAGATCTACTTCATCTTTTGTATACGTTGGATTATAGATTTGTTTTCTCAACTCTTAATTTTAATAATA
This sequence comes from Kitagawia praeruptora, assembly GCA_037693485.1. NCBI lineage: Eukaryota > Viridiplantae > Streptophyta > Magnoliopsida > Apiales > Apiaceae > Kitagawia > Kitagawia praeruptora. The sequence goes on along the minus strand of CM075352.1, from coordinate 170,186,066 downwards.
TTATTACTTCTTTCTTTCATATCTTGTTTTATATCATGTTTTCATCAAATCCCATGGTGACGAAAAGTTTTATTATGAACTAATCGTTGTCGTGGGATCCTAGTGGATTTATCTATGTAGCTTAGTAGTTTGTATGCCTTAAAGATTTATATGCGGTGAATTCTTGATATCCTTGTATGGTTGTGCTTATTGAATTTAGGTGCGTCGTGAACATCTAATATGTTAATCTCTTGATAAACGAGAGTGGATCTTGAGATTTAGAACTTGCCATGCTAGCATAGGATAGGTTGATGTTTGAACATCATGATTTGTGGCATGAATAGAGATATTATGCTACCCTATGTGATCTAAGTGGATAACTTGTGCTTCAACCTTTATGTTTTCAAATTCTATAGAGATATAGGGTCTAAACATACTAGGTGCCTATTCATCTTCTATCTCTTTTGTGGATGTATGCGTAGATTGGTACTAGTATACCGAGAGGTAACTTTTACTCTTTTCGTGTTATTCGATCAGATATCAAAACCATCGCATGTTTTAATTAAAGGCTGCAACTCTAAGTGGAGTAGATAATGAAACTAGGATTCCATGTTTATTCTCATATAAGTAATTCGATTTTAATTCTTGTCAATTAGTTAATTCTTAGATTTATAATTTGCATCTTAGTTTAATTTAGATAATCAACCCAAAAATTGTTATTTCTCTTAGCAGTGAATTAAAACCATACATTGTTGCATAGGCGTATTTTCTGAGTAAAACTTAACCAGATCTCTGCGGAACGAACTTTAATTATATTACTTGTGACTACGTGCGCTTTCGTAATTTTTGCATAACAAGTTTTTGGCGCCGCTGCCGGGGATCATCGGTGTTTTATTTTAGTTTATGTGCTTGTCAATAGTGGTCGTTAGCGTTCACTGACACGGATTTCTTACTTAGTTTGTTTGTTTCGTGGTGTTTCAGATACTTAAGTTTGTATGCGAACACGCTTACAAGCTCGTTTGGAAGAACTTGCGAAAGACGATCTTGTAGAGAATAAAGAGAATAAGAAAGAGGAATCTGAAGCTACAGTAGCAACGGCAGATGCAGCAGCAGCTAAGGCTTTGAAGGAGTATTCTCAGCCAAAGATCAATGATATTCAGTCAAGTATTATCAGGCCTGCCATCGCGGCTAATAATTTCGAGATCAAGCCGGGCACTATTCAGATGCTACAGAATTCAGTCTAGTTTGGGGGTGCTTCTACGGAGGACCCTAATATGCATATTAGGGACTTTATCGAGATCTGTGATACTTTCAAATTCAATGGTGTTTCAGATGATGCTATCAAGTTGAACCTTTTCTCATTCTCTCTGAGGGATAAGGCTAAGGGATGGTTACACTCTCTACCACCTGGTTCTATTGCTACATGGGAGGATCTTGCTCAGAAGTTTCTTACTAAATTCTTCCCTATGGCGAAAACTGCAGCACTGAAGAACCAGCTAGCCCAATTTCAACAGCAATATAGAGAATCTTTGTGTGAGGCTTGGGAACGTTACAAGGAGATGCTTCGTAGGAGTCCACATCATGGCATGCCTGACTGGATGGTTATTAACAGCTTCTACAATGGGTTGGGAGCACAATCTAGACCTATGCTAGATGCAGCATCAGGTGGAGCTCTATGGGCGAAGAACTATGATGAAGCTTATGATCTCATTGAGACGATGACTGCTAATGAATATCGAAATCCAACCCAAAGGCTATCTCAAGGCAAGGTAGCAGGAATTTTGGAAGTAGATACAGCTTCAATGATTACAGCTCAATTGAAAGCTCATGCTATGAAGGTGGATGCTCTTGCAAATTATGGAGTACAGCAGGTGGCTAGTGTTTGTGAGCTATGTGCGGGTGCACATGAGACAAATCAGTGTGCTATCTCTTCTGAATCAGCACAGTTCGTGAGTAATTTCCAGAGATCTAATGCACCAGTTCCAGCTACTTATCATCCTAATAACAGAAATCATCCCAACTTCAGCTGGAGCAACAATCAGAATGCTCAACAATCTTATCAGCAAGCGAAGCCATTCAATCAAGGCTATCAACAACCTTATGCTCCAAGGGCACCATATCAACCTCCGGGATTTCAATAGCAACAGCCTCAGGCTCATGTGGGGCAATCTTCTAATGAAAAATCAGATGATGTGTGGATAGCAGTAAAGAACCTACAAGCTGGCCAGAAAGTCTTGGAAACTCAGATAGGACAGATTGCAAGCGCTTTACTTAGTAGGCCTCAAGGAACTCTTCCTAGTGATACAGAAGCAAATCCAGGTAGGAGGGACAACAAGGAACAAGTGAAAGCTGTGACTTTGAGGTCGGGAAAGGTTACATCAGATCCAAAATCAGCAGCTAATGAAGATGAAGAAGTGCAGAATCAGCAAGTGGAAAAATCTGCAATGCCTGAATTTGAAAAATCTGACTTAGTAGCTGATGAGCTAGATGGTGACAAAGAAAAGAGCAAGGAACCTGTTAAAGCTTCTGTGGAGCAGTCTATAAAGAATACTCCGATCTATCCTCCTCCTCCATATCCTAGAAGACTCCAGAAGCAGAATTTGGATAAAAGGTTTGCTAAGTTCCTAGAGGTGTTCAAGAAGTTGCAGATTAACATTCCTTTTGCGGAAGCTCTTGAACAAATGCCGAGCTATGCCAAGTTCATGAAGGGTATTCTTTCTCATAAGTTGAAGCTCGATGAATTAGAGACCGTTGCTCTAACAGAAGAATGTAGTGTCGTTCTACAACAGAAGTTGCCACCTAAGCTTAAAGATCCGGGGAGTTTCACCATCTCGTGTACTATTGGCAATCATTCTTTCAGCAAGTGTTTGTGTGATTTGGGAGCTAGCATCAATCTCATGCCCTTGTCAGTTTACATGCAACTAGGTCTATCAGAACCAAATCCAACTAACATCTCTTTGTAGTTGGCTGATCGATCTATCACATATCCTAGAGGCATAGTGGAGGACGTTTTGGTGAAAGTTGATAAACTCATATTTCCTGCTGATTTTGTGATCTTGGATTTTGAAGAAGATAAGAAGATTCCCATAATCTTGGGAAGACCGTTCTTGGCTACAGGAAAGACTTTGATTGATGTGCAGAAAGGGGAACTCACCATGAGGGTGCAAGATCAGAATGTAACTTTTAACGTATTCAATGCAATGAAATTTCCTACAGTTGAAGAAGAATGCTTGAAGGTGGATTTTGTTGATTCTGCAGTTACTATGGAGCTTGAGCAGTTGTTGAAGTTTGATTCTTTGGAAAAAGTTTTAATTGGTGATTTTGAAGAAGAAGATATAGCCGAGCAATTACAACAGTTAAATTTAGCTCCGTGGAGAAGGAGAGTTGACATGCCTTTTGAATCTCTTGGGTTAGCATAGCTGAAAAATTCTGAGGGGCGTCTTAAACCATCTATTGAGGAAGCTCCTACACTTGAACTCAAACCACTTCCTGAGCACTTGAGGTATGCTTTTCTTGGTGATGCATCTACATTACCTATTATTATTGCTTCTAACTTGCCAGCTAGTGCGGAAGAAAAGCTCTTGCGAATTTTGAGGGAGTTCAAGTCAGCAATTGGTTGGACCATAGCAGATCATAGCAGATATCAAGGGAATCAGCCCTTCTTATTGCATGCACAAAATCCTGCTAGAGGAAGGAGCTAAGCCTACTATTGAACATCAGCGACGACTTAATCTTATTATGAAAGAGGTGGTGAAGAAGGAAATTCTAAAGTGGTTAGATGCAGGTATTATCTATCCTATCTCAGACAGTTCTTGGGTGAGTCCGGTTCAATGTGTGCCAAAGAAAGGAGGCATGACAGTTGTTGCTAAAGAGAAGAATGAGCTCATCCCTACTCGAGCAGTCACGGGGTGGAGAGTATGCATGGACTATAGAAAGCTCAACAAGGCCACAAGGAAAGACCACTTTCCTCTTCCATTCATTGATCAGATGTTAGAGAGGTTGGCGGGACATGAGTATCATTGTTTGCTTGATGGTTATTCTGGCTATAATCAGATTTGCATTGCTATGGAGGATCAAGAGAAGACCACATTCACATGTCCTTTTGGCACTTTTGCGTTTCGTCGAGTCTCTTTCGGACTTTGTGGTGCTCCTGCTACTTTTCAAAGGTGCATGATGGCTATTTTCTCAGACATGATTGGCACGAATGTGGAGGTTTTTATGGATGACTTCTCAGTTTTTGGTACTTCATATGACGAGTGCTTGCATAATCTTGGCTTGGTATTGAAAAGTTGTGTGGAGACTAATCTGGTACTTAATTGGGAGAAGTGTCACTTTATGGTGCAAGAGGGGATCATTCTTGGGCACAAGGTATCTAGTAAGGGTCTTGAGGTGGATAGAGCCAAGGTGGAGACAATTGAAAATCTTCCTCCACCTATTTCTGTTAAAGGAATTCGCAGTTTTCTTAGTCATGCGGGGTTCTATAGGCGATTCATTCAAGACTTCTCGAAAATCTCTAAACCTTTATGCAAACTGCTGGAGAAGGATGTTCCTTTCAAGTTTGATGATGAGTGCCTTGCAGCTTTTGAGCTTTTAAAGAAGAAGTTGACTACTACACCTGTCATTACCGCACCTAATTGGGAGGAACCGTTCGAGCTAATGTGTGATGCTAGTGACTATGCTGTTGGAGCTGTGCTTGGGCAAAGGAAGGATAAAATTTTTCATGTGGTTTACTATGCTAGTAAAACCCTTAATGATGCACAGCTTAACTACACCACTACGGAGAAGGAGTTGCTAGCAGTTGTCTATGCTTTCGAGAAATTCAGATCTTATTTACTTGGTACGAAGGTGATTGTGTATACGGATCATGCTGCTATTCGATATCTCATGTTGAAGAAGGATTCAAATCCTAGATTGATTCGTTGGGTGCTGTTATTGCAAGAATTTGATGTGGAGATCAAGGATAGAAAGGGCACAGAAAATCAGGTGGCTGATCATCTATCACGTTTGGAGGACCACAGTAAGGATTCACATGCCAAATCTCTTATTAATGAATCTTTTCCAGATGAGCAACTTTTTGGGGTACAAGGTGAAGAGCCATGGTTTGCAGATTATGTGAACTATCTTGTTAGTAATGTCATCCCTCCGGAATTCTCTTATGCTCAAAAGAAGAAGTTTTTACATGATGTGAAGTGGTACCGATGGGACGAGCCATTCTTGTTCAAGCTTGGTGTGGATCAGATTTTGAGGAGGTGCATTCCTTATAGTAAAACGGAAAGTATTTTGCATGATTGTCATTCTACCACATATGGAGGCCATTACGGTGGTGATAAAACAGCTCAGAAAGTACTTCAAGCGGGATTCTATTGGCCGACACTGTTTAAAGATGCTCATAGATTCGCAATGAGTTGTGATCGATGTCAAAGGGTTGGAAATATCTCCAGGAGGAACGAGATGCCTCTTAATACTATTCTTGAAGTAAAGATCTTTGATGTGTGGGGAATTGATTTCATGGGTCCGTTTGTTTCTTCTTGCAATAATCAATACATTCTCTTGGTGGTGGACTACGTGTCTAAATGGGTCGAGGTGAAGGCTTTACCGACCAATGATGCTAAGGTGGTGCTGAACTTCCTTCACAAGCAGATTTTCACGCGCTTTGGAACTCCACGAGCTATAATCAGTGATGAGGGGACACACTTCTGTAATCGTCAGTTTACTGCATTGATGGCGAAATATAATGTGACGCATCGTGTTGCCACTGCTTATCATCCCCAAACTAATGGTCAAGCGGAGGTTTCGAATCGTGAAATCAAAAGAATTCTTGAGAAAGTGGTGAATCCATCTTGAAAGGATTGGTCTTTGAAGTTAGACGAAGCGGTTTGGGCGTACAGAACTGCTTACAAGACACCCCTAGGTATGTCTCCTTATCAGTTGGTGTTTGGTAAGGCATGTCATTTGACGGCTGAGCTAGAGCACAAGGCTTATTGGGCATTGAAGAAGTTAAATTTGGATATTTCAGCTGCGGGTGAAAAACGTCTACTTCAGTTAAATGAACTTGAGGAATTTCGTGAGCAGGCTTACGAGAATGCAAAAATGTACAAGGAGAAGGTTAAAAGGTGGCATGATAGGAAATTGGTGCATAAGACATTTGTGCCGGGTCAACAGGTTTTGCTTTACAACTCTCGCCTTAAACTTTTTCCGGGAAAACTCAAGTCGAAGTGGTCGGGTCCTTTTACAGTCAAGGAAGTATTTCCACATGGAGCGGTGGAGATATTTAGGGGGTCTTTCAATGATGCTTTCAAGGTGAATGGACATCGACTTAAGACGTATTATGGAGGAACGGTGAACCGTGAGAAGGTTGCCGCCGTTTTGTCAAAAACGTGAAGTTTTGGAAGATCGTCAAGCTATTGACGTTAAACAAGCGCTTCTTGGGAGGCAACCCAAGCATTTTTGTACCTTGGTGTAGCATAAGATTTATTCTTCCAAAAAAAAAAAAAGCAAGTAACGCAGCAAGCGCCAGCGCCAGAAGCGCTAGTCGTGCCGGGTAACGCAGGAGGGAGATGCGCCAGAGGTCGAACCGGCGGTCGAGACCGAAATGGTCGAGTTGGAAAAAGGTAATCCAGCTCGAAAGATAAAGATAGGATCCGGACTTGACCCAACATTCAGAAAAAATCCTTTGCAACTCCTTAGAAATTATGCGGATGGCTTTGTCTGGAGTCAGGAAGACATGCCTGGACTCGATGAGTCTGTAGCAATGCACAGCCTAGATGTTAATCCTAACAAGAAGCCGATAATGTTGAAAATGAGGAACTTTGCTCCGAACCGACAGAAGGCAATTGACGAAGAAGTTGAAAAGCTCCTCAACGCGGGAATAATTTACGAAATAAAGTATCCGGACTGGCTGGCCAATGTGGTCCTGGTCAAGAAACCCAACGGCAAATGGAGAATGTGTGTCGACTATACTGATCTGAATGCCGCATGCCCTAAAGACCCATATCTTCTTCCCAGCATAGATCAGCTCATTGATGCCACTACGGGACATGTGATGTTCAGTTTCATGGACGCATTCTCCGGCTACAACCAAATCAAGATGAATCCGGCTGATGTAGCCAAAACTGCCTTCATAACTCACAGAGCCGTTTACGCATACAAGTACATGCAATTCGGATTAATGAATGCCGGATCAACCTACCAAAGGGCAATGGTGGATGTGTTTAAGGATCAGTTGGGTAGAAACTTGGAGTCTTATGTAGATGATATGATAGCTAAGTCAAAAATAGTTGAGGAACATGTTCCAGACTTGCAGGAATGTTTCGAGAATTTAAGGAAGCATGAGATGAAATTGAACTCGGAGAAGTGCACCTTCGGGGTGGGAGCTGGAAAATTTTTGGGATTCATGATCAGTCAGAGGGGAATCGAAGCTAATCCAGAAAAGATTAAGGCAATAATGGAAATGGAGCCGCCCCGGACTCAGAAATAAATTCAGAAGCTCGCAGGCTCTCTAACGGCCTTGAGGCGATTCATTCCAAAGCTGGCCGAACGGTGCTTACTGATAAGTGGATTTTATATCTACTTGGAACATTCTAATTCGGCTTAAATTGATTGCTTTGGCCTCAAGTTTATGGTAGTTTTGATGTGTTTTGTTTAATTGTGCAGGGTTGAAGAAATGTCGATTAAAGGTGTAGTTTCCGTCGTTTTTTGGAGTTGATTGATAAAATGGAATGAAGAATGGAGGCTAATGTCAACTACCAAGAAGTATACAAGTCATTAAGGATGAAAGACGGAAGCTCATGCAAAAGGAACGGGAAGAAAAGGCAAAAAAATCAAAGAAAAATCAGTTTCGCAGAACGGGACCAAGCCGGGAGCCCCATTGGCGCCCCAGCCTTGTTCATGCAGTTTGGACCGGAGCTCCAGGCGCGGTAACGGCGCCTCTGGCGCTGCGGGATGCTGCGTGGTGCGCGGGTGAAAAATCAGCCAGAATTTCTGATTTTGTTTTGGCCATATCTTGAGTTCTAGAAGTCCGTTTGAGGCCCGTAAGCAGTCCACGCAAAGATAACGAGATTTTATATCATTATAAAGTGGTCGAGAGGCTCAATTGCAGCTGTAAAGTTCCAGAATTAATGAAGGAAAGACAGCTGCGAATTTCCCTTTAAATCAGAATCAGTTTAGGAAACGTACTTCTATTATAATTCTGATTTGGTATTTTCTTGTTGGGCAAGATGTCTAGAGCCTATATAAACACATCCAACCCTTGTAAAATTAGATCATTATCATTATTACATACATTACATATTATAGCTTAGTTTTGCAAGAGAGAAGAGGAGAGAAGGATTCAAGCTCGTGACAAGCACGGATCTAGATCTACTTCATCTTTTGTATACGTTGGATTATAGATTTGTTTTCTCAACTCTTAATTTTAATAATATTATTACTTCTTTCTTCCATATCTTGTTTTATATCATGTTTTCATCAAATCTCATGGTGACGAAAAGTTTTATTATGAACTAATCGTTGTCGTGGGATCCTAGTGGATTTATCTATGTAGCTTAGTAGTTTGTATGCCTTAAAGATTTATATGCGGTGAATTCTTGATATCCTTGTATGGTTGTGCTTACTGAATTTAGGTGCGTCGCGAACATCTAATATGTTAATCTCTTGCTAAACGAGAGTGGATCTTGAGATTTAGAACTTGCCATGCTAGCATAGGATAGGTTGATGTTTGAACATCATGATTTGTGGCATGAATAGAGATATTATGCTACCCTATGTGATCTAAGTGGATAACTTGTGCTTCAACCTTTATGTTTTCAAATTCTATAGAGATATAGGGTCTAAACATACTAGGTGCCTATTCATCTTCTATCTCTTTTGTGGATGTATGCGTAGATTGGTACTAGTATACCGAGAGATAACTTTTACTCTTTTCGTGTTATTCGATCAGATATCAAAACCATCACATGTTTTAATTAAAGGCTGCAACTCTAAGTGAAGTAGATAATGAAACTAGGATTCCATGTTTATTCTCATATAAGTAATTCGATTTTAATTCTTGTCAATTAGTTAATTCTTAGATTTATAATTTGCATCTTAGTTTAATTTAGATAATCAACCCAAAAATTGTTATTTCTCTTAGCAGTGAATTAAAACCATACATTGTTGCATAGGCATATTTTCTGAGTAAAACTTAACCAGATCTCTGCGGAACAAACTTTAATTATATTACTTGTGACTACGTGCGCTTGCGTAATTTTTGCATAACACTTACCTTTCTTCGAGCTGCTTAAGGGGACGAAAAACAAAAGAGAGATTAAATGAAGTCCGGACTGCCAGAAAGCCTTCGATTCTATAAAGGAATTCTTGTCAACGCCACCAATTCTATCAAAAGCTAAACCTGGGGAAGCATTATCACTTTACCTAGCCACAGGACCACTGGCTGTGGGGGTAGCCTTGGTCAGGGAGCATGAAGGACAACAGAAACCAGTTTATTACGTCAGCCAAGTGCTAAAAGATGCGGAGACCAGGTACCCAAATTTGGAAAATTTTGCATTTGCCCTAGTGACAGCTTCAAGAAAGCTAAGGCATTATTTCCAAGGGAGAGAAATCAAAGTCATAACCGACCAGCCACTGAGAAGGATAATTCATAAATCAGATGTGTCCGGCAGAATCGTCAATTGGGCTGTCGAGCTAAGTCAATTCCAACTCACGTTCGTACCTCGGACAGCAATCAAAGCTCAAGTGCTAGCCGATTTCGTTGCGAAATGTTCCTTTCCCGAACTCCGAAATGGTCCCATGGTCATGGATTCGGGGAAAGAAGACAACTCAGATCCGGAGGCTTGGTCCTTGTACGTTGACGGATCCTCGACAAGCGAAAGATCCGGAACAGGGTTAGTCCTGAGAAGTCCCCATGGTTTTCAGATACAACAAGCTATAACCTTCAAATTCCTAGCAACAAACAACCAAGCAAAGTATGAGGCGCTTTTGGCCGGGCTCCGATTGGCCAGATCCTTGAAAGTCCAGAGCCTAAACGTCTACAGTGATTCCCAGATCGTCGTGAAGCAGACAAAAGGGGAATATATTGCCAAGGATCCAAGGCTAGCGTAGTACCAAGCCCGGGTTAAAAGTTACTTGACTACGATCCCAAGGTTTGAAATGGTTCAAGTTAATAGAGAAGAAAATTCAGAAGCCGATGCAATGTCAAAGCTAGTCCAGAATGCTACTGAACTGGATAACTCAGTTTACTTTGAAGAGATTGAGAAACCCACCATCGAAAGCGATGAAGTGATGGAAATAGATGATCAACCTAACTGGATGACCCCTTTGATTTCATATCTAGATAAGGGGAAATTGCCCGAAGACAAGAATAAAGCTCAGAGAATCAGGGCCAAAGCTACCAAGTTCTTCCTGGAAGAAGGACAACTCTATCGCAGAACATTCTCCAGTCTGATCCTGAAATGTATTGTACCAGCCGAATACTGCCTGCAAGGGTTCATGAGGGGATTTGTGGAGATCATTTATCTGCAAAGGCTCTGGCCTACAAAATAATAAGGCAAGGCTATTACTGGCCCAAAATTCACAATGATACGGTGGAGTTTGTCAGAAAATGCAAGAATTGTCAGTTGTTCAGCAATGTGCAAAGACAGAGTCCGGTTATACCCTCTTCAGTCCTGTCTCCAGTGTCCTTTGCTGTTTGGGGGATAGACATCGTTGGTCCATTTCCTCGGGCCAAGGGTGATCTCAGGTACTTATTTGTGGCAATCGATTACATGACTAAATGGGTAGAAGCCAAAGCCATGAGAACTATAAATCAACAAGACTACATCCGATTCATGGATAACATATTAATGAGCTTTGGGCTTCCTCAAATCCTGGTCTCGGATAATGGGCCTCAATTTGTAGGTTCAGACTTCGAGAACTACTTGAAGGAGAGGGGCATCAAACATAAGAAGTCATCGGTGGCATACCCCCAAGGTAATGGACAAGTGGAAGTAACAAACCGAATTTTGCTAAGGGGGATAGAAAAGAGGCTGAAGGAGTGCAAAAACAAATGGCCCGAGGAGCTCCCAAACGTGCTCTGGGCATACAGGACTAGTCCCCGAACAAGTACTAGAGAAACATCGTTCAAGCTGGCTTATGGGACCGAAGCAATGCTCCCGATAGAAGTGCGTTCGCCCTCTCACAGGGCTATTAACTTCAAAGAAATTGCGATTGAGGAAGGGCTCCGCATCAATCTCGATTTGATCGATGACGTCAGGGACGAAGTAGTTGCAAGAATGGAAAAGGACAAGGAAAAAACAAGGGAGTACTTTGGAAAGAAGGCCAGAGTCAAAAACTTTCAAGTTGGAGATCTAGTCCTGCGAGATACCGAGGCTTCGGACCCAACCAACACCGGAAAGCTCATGCCCAAATGGGAGGGTCCCTATAAAATCAAAGAAGTGCTTCGCCCGGGAACATACAAATTGGTCAATATGGATGAGTCCGAGGTCCCCAACATTTGGCACGGCCTCCAACTCCGGAAGTTTTACCAGTAAAGAGAAGGTCAAGGCCCGAAGAATCAATTAAGGAGCTACTTCTGAGCCCAAAAAAGTCTTCAACAGATAGATTAATCTCTGTACCGAAACAAGAATAAGTTATTTGTAGTTTAAAAATTATGATCAATGAAAGTGGGCCTTGCCTTGTACTATATATATTTCGTTGTAAATTCATTGTATCACTCAACATAAGTCACTGGTCCGGAGCCATAGGCAAAATTGGAACCAGGGCAAAAGCAATATGCAAACAACTATTCTAGTCCGGATCCATTCCTACGAAAACGATCCGGACTGGGGGCGAAAACGAAAAATTTTCTAAGTAACTCAAAGTTATAAAACTTTGGACTTAGATAAAAACAACTACTCTAGTTAGGATCCATTCCTACGAAAACGATCCGGACTGGGGGCGAAAACGAAAAATTTTCTAAGTAACTCAAAGTTATAAAGCTTTGGACTTAGCTAAAAACAGATACTCTAGTCCGGATCCATTCCTACGAAAACGATCTGGACTGGGGGCGAAAACGAAAATTTTTTTCTAAGTAACTCAAAGCTGTCAAGCTTTGGACTTAGATAAAAATAGATACTCTAGTCCGGATCCATTCCTACGAAAACGATCCGGGCTGGGGGCGAAAACGAAAAATTTTCTAAGTAACTCAAAGTTATAAAGTTTTGGACTTAGCTAAAAATAACTACTCTAGTTCGGTTCCATTCCTACAAAAAAAAATAGATACTCTAGTCCGGATCCATTCCTACGAAAATGATCCGGACTGGGGGCGAAAACGAAATTTTTTTCTAACTCAAAGCTATCAAGCTTTGGACTTAGATAAAAAGAACTACTCTAGTCCGGATCCATTTCTACGAAAACGATCCGAACTGGGGCCGAAAACGAATTTTTTTTTAAGTAACTCAAAGCTGTCAAGCTTTGGACTTAGCTAAAAACAACCACTCTAGTCCGGATCCATTCCTACGAAAACGATCCGGACTGGGGGCGAAAACAAAAAAATTTCTAAGTAACTCAAAGCTGCCAAGCTTTGGACTTAGCTAAAAACAACCACTTTACCCCGGATCCGTTCTTACGGAAACGATCCGGACCGGGGGCAAACACGATAAAAATTGTTTCTCTAAGTAATCCAAAATCTATGAATTTGGGACTTAGCTAAAAGCCATTCTAGCTCGGACAATTTACTACTACAGATTCCGAGCTAGAGGCAAACGAGATACAAAATCAGAAAAAACTATTGTTATACTATCAAAATCATTCGACGTCGAAGCAGTAAAACCAAACACAAATATGCAACAAACCCAAAACGGATACGAAAGAAACAAAAACAAATGTTTATGGCTGTTTTCCAAGCCATTTTTATTAAGCAGGGGGGAGATACAAATTCAAAAACATAAAGTAATTGTATTTAAACGGCTGCAGTGCCTGAGCCACCAGCACCCTCCCCGCCGTTGCCTGGCCCACGACGCCTCTTCCTAGCTTCATCTATAACCATCCTACGCAGGGCAAGAGCATCAGAGATCCTCTTAAGGACGACATCGATCTCGGCCATGTTTGTGGGATAATCAAACACCATGCCGTCCATAATGATCTTGTTATTTTCGTAGTCGAAAATAAGAGTTTTTGGATCCATGGCAGAAAAGGCAGAGAAAATGAGGAAAGAAAGATGAAAGATTTTTTAGTGATGAATGAAAAAGACTCGCGAAACTGCTGGTATTTATAGAGAGGGAGTAGGAAAGAGGTTAAAATTTTACAGTTATCAATGCAGGGAAAACTGGTGAAAAATCAATGCTGATTGACAACTCAAAGACCAAGGGGTTTGACCGTGAAAATCATAATTCTGTCACGAGGTTTTTGGCTAAATGTGACAAAAAACAAGACAAACATAGAAAACTAAGTGAACGGCATTTATCACCACCACCGTCCGGATCCCATCCTTTTGAATAAATCCGGACAGGGAGGCAAACATCACAAAATTTCTCTAAGTTACTCAACGTTCTTAAATGTTGAACTTAAGAGAAAAGGCGTGAAGCCTTTACCACCAATCCGGTCTAAATTCCTTTGTATCGAATCCGGTTTGGGGGGACAAGTTTTAGAAAATTTCTCTAAGTCACTCGAGAGAAAACGTTGAGCCGAAGACAACATCCTGGTCTACTTCTTACGAAAACAGTCCGAACTGGGGGCATAAACTATACATTCAGATTTATGAAAGCCGAAGTAGAAACACAAAGCAACAGGGATAAATAGAAGTTTAAAAACATGCATTACAGAAAAGCTAGAATGCTACAAGGGACCAAACCAGCCATATGATTCGAAACATCCCCGGACAAATTCGACCACAAACCAATCCAAAAGGTTAAAGTTCAGGAATACAACAAGGACATTAAGATGAAAGAAGGGGGCTAAGTAACTAGGCTGCATGAGGGTATTCGGCAGGAGGGGCCTGATTGACGATGTCTTTATTAGGAGAGGGATCCCGAACGTCCTCTTTCTCCTCATCGTCGTCCGAACCAGATTCGTCCCCGGAGTAGTATGGCTCTGGATCTTCTCCGGTGGCAATGAAGTGTTGTTCCGCGTCAATAAAGAGAGGTTGGAACTCGTCCCAGCCAGCTGATGGGTTCCCCTTCAACAGCTTGTGAGCAACGACCCAGGCACGGCAAATTTTAGAGGCAGCCTTCTTACCCAACTCCATGTAATACTCCTTAGAGTGATAGAACTCATCAAGAATGACGGCTGGTTCTTTGTAGCCTGCAAGCTTTGCCCGGAGCGCTTCGAGTTCCTTCTCGGCGGTTTTAGCCCGGGCTTCAGCATCATCAGCTTTTTTCTGAATAGCTACGAACTTCCCTTCAGACTCTCTAGCCCTCGATTGCAAATCCTCAACACTCTTCTTCAATTTGGAGTTGGAAATTTGGCATGGTCCAAGTCAAAGATTTGCATGTCTTATTTCTCCGAAGCAGACACAACAGCCGGGGCCGCTTCAACAGTCTCCAACTCTTTATTGCCCACAGCAAACACCCCATCCATCTCAGAACCCATCTGGAAGGATAAGACAAGTAAGTCAGAAAGGAATGATACTTCAAACAAAGACAAGACCTAAAAGGGCAAGAAAATTTACCTTCAGCCAGGTGGCCATCATTTCCTTGAACAAAGGGTTAAACCCTAAAGATTGATAGTGAGCCCACTCTTCCTTGCTGGGCAGATTTGCAATAAATTGGCTGCACTTTTCAACCTCAATCAAGGGCTCCTTCCCCTGACGGCTCGGCTGACCGGGACCAGAGACGGTACCCCAAGTCGTAGCAACCTCAGGCACAGAAGGAATCGAGCCCGGAGCAGGAATACCAGACGGATTACCCCCGGTGAGATCCACGACAGCGTCTCCCACCCGGACCCTTTTAGACTTTCTTTGGAACCCCGGGGAAAAGTCATCCTCAAGTTCGAGGCTGACAGGTTTACCGCCCTGGAGGGCTCCGGACTCAGAAGTCTGCTCAGCACTCGCATCTATCTTGGAACCTTCCTCTTCGCCAACGGTTCCTTTCTTTTTCCCACCTTTCTTCGAATGTTGATTCACATTATGGATGCCCCCAATCCCCTGCATATCCGTGGCCAGGCACGCCGTTTCAGCATCCAAAGCCTTCATTCTCTCTTTATGGTAAGGGCTATACTGAGGTAAACCTGAAACGAAGAAGGAGCACAAAGCAATCAGAATAATCAGCGAAGGGAAATAAAAACTCAAGGTATAAATGATTACATACTACTTACATCCAAAAGAATGTAATATTTCATGATCCATGAAGGAATGTCGGGTGGTTGAAACTCCTAAAGCCCTACAGAAGTCATGAACCTTGGTCTGGGCATTGCCTTCTAACTCATACTCCTGGAAATCACGGAAGGCCTCAACCCGGAATAGAGGCATGTAATCGATATCTTCGAACTGCAAAAGGCCCACTCCTCATGCCAACCCTTGAGGGAGGACATCATGGTCACAAGCATCACCCCTCCCTTCTTAAAGCCACACTTGTGATAATTGAACCGGAGCTCATACAAGGGAACTAAAGTGGACTTGACCAAAGTAAAAATATAATGGAAAAGCCTAAAGGTGGGAAGGAATCCTTTGACATTACAACAACCAAGGAACCACATGATCCACTTGACGGCGTTCGGAGTGAGTTGGAACAAGGGGATGTCATATTGAAATTTACAGAGACACTTAATAAATTGGTGATAGTGGGGGTTGTACCCGGATCTAAGGTGTTCCAGAGAGACTCCCACTAATCCATCCCCGGGCCTATGATATATCCGTTCGTGGGCTTCGGGCCACCTCTAAACAACTTTATCATCTAGATGAAAGCAAGACCTAAAACACTCATCTAGTTTGTCGGTATTGGCAATGTCCAGCAAAGGTACCATGGGGGTGCTGGTTCCGGGAAGGTGTGATAATTCTGCATCCATAGAACACTTGTCGTAAAAGACAGGACCCCAGGAGACATTTTGAACACTTTGGATAAATTTCTGTAATAATACTCGTCTGGATCAGAAATATCTTTCTCGACGAAGAAAAATTGGACATCTTTCCAGCGACCCTCAGACATACTAAGGGTCTCCCCAGAGGGGAGTCGCAGGGTAGGGAGCTCGTCTAAAGTGGTCTTTGGGGGGTTCCTAGTTCTTTTGGTCATTGTAGATGAAGAAGAGGAACAAGGTCCGGACTCGGTAGAGGGGTCTAGGTCCGAGGAAGAGTTGGAAAGTATAAACAAAGATCGGGGACGGTTAGCCAATTGTTTTCTATAAACCATAAAACGCTACACTACCCCAGATGCCCACCAATAGCACGACACCCGACCCTGAACCAAGAGACAAAAACAAAAAGAAAAACACAAATATAAAAAACACCCACACAAAACAAGAAAAAACCTCCATACATGAAACCCAGAAACTTCAAAACCCAAAAGCCTCAAACAACTCAAAATTGAAACAATCACTACAATCCCAAATCCCAAACAAGTACAGTAACAGGGATAGTAAACAGTTATGCAAATAACGGCATATGAACAGTTGGAGCGAGATTAGTATCGAATTGTCTTACACAAAATTGAATTACAGGCAAGCAAATCGAAGAAATATGGAGAAGAAAACACTTACAAGGAGGGAGAAGAAGCGAAAAAGCCCTCACCACTGATCAACAACGAAAATTTTGAAGGGAAGAGAAGAGCGGAAAAGACTTACAGTAAAAGTGAAAAGGGGGAGAAATACAATTGAAATATACTTATAGAGAAGTTAAAATGAATGAAGGGTGGAGATGCGGCCATGTGGACGGCCAGGAGGAACCTTGATTAAAACAAAAGAGGTTGTAAGAAAAAGCAATCATGACTGCATGCCTCACGAGGAGAATGGACAAGCTCTGGAAGTTCGGAATTATGAGGAAATATAAAAAAATTGGCTTGGAAACATTTCGAATCCACTAGCCTACAGCCCCGGATCATGTGCTCTACACACAATCCTGGCCGGGGAGGCAAGAAGTATGGAATTTTTCTTCCAAGCCAGACATGCCGGAACGACAGCCCCGGATCATGGGCTCTACACACAATCCGGGCCTGGGAGGCAAGAAGTATGGAATTTTTCTTTTCAGATATTCAAAACAACGAACAATGAAATACTACTCCCCCATCCAGACAAATCTGCATAGGGGAGTGGGGGGGAAAATGATAGGATACTCTCTACGAGCAGCCTGAATTGCCATCCGGGCCTATGACAGTTACCGAGTCCGGGACTATGGCACCGTTAACCGGTCCGGACCTGTGAAGTAACTCCAGTACGGGGTAATAGGGCACGTGGCGTCTCATGGCTCCCGTCACCATCAAGGGTCCCAACTATAAATGATAGCTAATGATTACCAATAATTGGCATAATCCAAGAATGAGGATGTCACACTCAAAAAGGTGCCTGACACACTTTCCCACAATTATTCTCCTGGACAGGTGTCGTGCATCTATGCGTCCCAAGTGTCCCACCTACCTAGGATTGAACGCTCATGATTAAAGGTACCAACCCCTAAACCCTAATCATGGGCCTATAAATAGACCCAGAAAAGAAGGTTTGGTGGTTACATTCTCTTTTACACTCACTCATATACACACACCCTCCACAATTAGATACTCTTATTCTTATCTTTCTCCCTCCAACACCGTTGCTTATTCTCACGCCGGAGGTGCCGCGGGTTCAAACCCACCTCTCGGCATTGTTTTTCAGAGTCCCAACCACTAGCTACACTACAATCCAGGCGTGGGACGGTGGAGGAGGCACTGGATCGAAATATAGAGTTATCACATGTTGTATCTCCAATCCTATTTGAAAAATCGGCTCTTTAATCCTAACGTCTCCACGAACTCAAGGTCATGTCCAATATTTTAGGCCTTCAACTCTGGCCTCATCTACATATCCTGTTGATTTATTTTTAGAAGTATGTTTAGCATTCAGTAGTAGTATTTGTCTGTTAATAATGTCCTAATATTTAGGACTCTAGTTGAGATAGGATTTCTCGTTTTCCTTGTAACCAGTTAACCACGTTATGTAGTGGTTCCTTAATTTTCTGCACGTCTGTTATGTAAGGGCTATTATATATAGCCTCAGTCATTCATCAATAAATGTAGTTCTTATTTTCTGCATTACCAGACTTGTTGAGAGCTTGACAGTTTACAAATGGTATCAGAGCCTCGCCATTAGGGGCTGATTGTGTGAATAGAAATTGCAGATTTCTTAAAACAAATAGAAAGGTAGAGTGATACATTTCGTGAGATGGCAGAAAAGTTTGAGACGGCAACTGATAAGTATGTACAGGCAGCAATTCCTATTTTTGGTGGTCACTATGATCATTGGGCAATGCGTTTGGAAAATCTTCTTCGTTCTAAAGAGTATTGGGACTTGATAGAACCTGGAATTCCACCAGTAGTTACTGGAGATGAGCTGAAACAACTCCAACTCAAGGATTTGAAGGTGAAATACTATTTATTTCAGGCCATGATCGTAATATTCTGGGGACTATCCTTGATAAAGGGAGTGCCAAGGGTATATGGGAGTCTATGAAGCAGAAATATCAAGGATCGACACGAGTTAAGAGGGCTCAGTTGCAAGCTTTAAGAGAGGAGTTTGAAGTGCAGCAAATGAAGGAAGGAGAGAAGGTGGATGCGTACTTTACTCAGACGTTAACCATCGCAAATCAGATGAAGATCCATGGCGAAAAGGTGGAACAAATCATGATTATTGAGAAGATTCTGCGATCATTGACTCCTAGATTCGACTATGTTGTATGTTCTGTTGAAGAGTCTAACAATCTGAATGAACTTACCATAGACGAGCTTCAAAGCAGCCTACTGGTTCATGAACAAAGAATGAACAATCACTTTAAGATTGAAGAACAAGCTTTGAATGTTTCGCATGATGGAGGTAGAGGTCGGACAACATTTCGAGGTCGTGGGAGAGGCAGAGGTACACAGGGGTTTAACAAAGCTCTTGTGGAGTGCTATAAGTGTCATAAATTAGGACACTTTCAATATGAATGTCCTAGCTGGTAAAAGGGAGCTCATTATCCTGAAGCAGATACAGTAGATACAGAAGAGCAGATGTTATTGATGTCGCAAACGAATTTTGAAGTTTCAAACGACAAAATATGGTATCTTGACTCGGGGTGTAGCAATCACATGACTGGTGATCGAAAATGGTTTCTCAACCTGGATGAGTCTTTCTGGCACGTTGTTAAGCTTGGGAATGACACAAAAATGACTGTTATGGGAAAGGGCAACATCAAGCTACGAATCAACGGTACTACACAGACAATCACAAAAGTGTACTACCTACCCGAGCTCAAGAACAATCTTCTCAGCGTTGGCCAATTAACGGAGCGTAATCTTTCTATTCTTATGCAAGATGGAGGATGCAAGATATATCATCATGAGCGAGGTTTGATTATGCATACCCAAATGTCAGCTAATCGCATGTTTATTTTTTTTTTTGCTGAAAAGGTAACACATGTACCAGCCAACACTCTCAGTACTACATGCTTTAATGTCACATCTAAAGATCAAACTGAATTGTGGCACCGTAGATATGGGCATTTACATTTTAAAGGGTTGAATACTTTGTATCGTCGAAAAATGGTGTACGGATTGCCTCATCTTCGTGAACCAGAAAGTATATGTTCTGTATGCATGGCAGGAAAGCAACATCGAGATACAATTCCAAAAAAAAGTACTTGGAGGGCTACGCAAAAGTTGGAACTCATTCATGCTGATATTTGTTGTCCCATCACACCCGAATCAAATGGACATAAAAGGTACATAATCACATTTACAGATGATTATTCTAGAAAGTTATGGACTTATTTTTTGAACCTTAAATCAGAAGCATTTGTTATGTTCAAAAAATTTAAGAGTCTTGTTGAGAAAAATATTGGAAACACTATATGTTGTCTTCGTACCGACCGAGGTGGAGAGTTTACTTCACTTGATTTTAATGAGTATTGCAGCTCTAATGGGATTGCTAGACAGCTCACAGCAGCCTACACCCCACAGCAAAATGGGGTTGCTGAGCAAAAAAATAGAACAATTATGAATATGGTGCGCTGTATGTTGAAGGAGACATTAGTACCAAAAGAATTCTGGCCAGAAGCGGTTAATTGGGCTGTTCACTTGCTCAATCGATGTCCAACTCTTGCTGTCAAAGACAAGACACCAGAAGAAGCTTGGTCTGGAGATAAACCATCGGTGGAACACTTCAAAGTGTTTGGTTGCATTGGACATGTCCACATTCCCGACCAAAAAAGACAGAAACTTGATGATAAAAGTCTCCGTTGTGTATTCTTAGGTATGATTCAGGAAACTAAAGCCTGCAAAATGTATGATCCTTTGTCGAAGAAAATTATTGTGAGCAGAGATGTGGTGTTTGAAGAAGATAAAAGATGGGACTGGGGCGCTACAACGGAGGAAATTAAAACTCCTATTGTGTGGAGAGATGAAGATAGTTTGCAGGAAGAAGATGAAGCAGATGTCAATGATGCAGAAGAGGAACATGTAATTGAGACAGAAGGTGAGCAGGGTGGAGATGAAGGTCAGCAGGGTGGAGATAATGTTACTGGCTCAGATTCTTCATACAATGGAGATGTTGAAAATAACCATCGTAGTCTTATTCAAGGGAGAACCAGAAGAGCACCAATTTATTTGGAAGATTACGTGGCTGGTGAAGGTCTTTCAGAATTTGATGAAGACACTTATTTAATGATGGCTGCAACCTCTGATGATCCAATGTCCTTCGAAGAAGCTAGTAAGCATCCAGAGTGGAGAGCAGCGATGAATACTGAAATGAAATCCATTAAAAAAATGGAACATGAGAGTTAACTACACTTCCAGTTGGAGCAAAAACTATCGGAGTCAAATGGGTGTTTAAAACTAAGCTGAATGAAAATGGGGAAGTGGATAAACTCAAGGCAAGACTCATTGCCAAGGGATTTTCGCAGCAATTTGGCATAGATTATATAGAAGTCTTTGCCCCTGTAGCTCGATGGCATACCATAAGGATGATCCTTGCTCTTGCTGCTTCTAAAGGCTGGAATGTGTATTAATTTGACGTAAAAAGTGCTTTCCTGTATGGAGAGTTGAATGAAGATGTATATGTTGAGCTACCACGAGGGTATGAAGTCAAAGGAGAAGAAAACAAGGTCTATAAACTCAAGAAGGCGTTATACGGATTTAAGCAAGCCTCTCGAGCCTGGTACACAAAGCTTGATTCTTATTTCATTAAAGAAGGTTTTTAGAGATGCCCAAGTGACCCTACGCTATTTTCGAAGTCGAAGGATGGAAAATATCTCATTGTAAGTGTATACGTTGATGACATGATTTTCACAGGAAATGATGCTACAATGATTGAAGAGTTCAAAGACTCTATGAAACAGGAGTTCGACATGTCTGATCTTGGAAAAATGAAGTATTTTCTCGGGGTAGAAGTTGTGCAAAGTAGTGAAGGGATCTTCATAAATTAGAGGAAATATGCCAATGAGGTGCTGGAACGTTTTAACATGAAGAGTTTCAATTCTGTGAAAACTCCAATTATACCAGGTTTCAAACTGGTAAAAGATGAAGGTGGGATCGGAGTTGATGCAACAAAATATACTCAAATGGTGGGCTGTATCATGTATTTGACTATCACTAGGCCAGACTTGGCTTTCGTGGTGAGCTTAATCAGTAGGTTTGTGGAAAGACCAACTGAGCTGCATCAACAAGCTGTTATAAGAGTTATCCGCTACATAAAAGTGATCTGGGCATTTTTTACAAAAGGGGTGGACAAGAACAGTTGGTGGCCTACTCAGACAGTGACTATGCAGGAGATATCGAGGATCGGAAAAGCACATCGGGCTATACTTTTCTACACTGAGGCGGAGTTTATAGCTGCTACTTCCTGCGCGTGTCAGAGTATATGGATGACAAGAATTCTTGAATGGCTTTGTATTCAGCGAGGACGCACTGATATATTTTGTGATAATGTCTCTACTATTAATTTATCAAGAAATCCGGTTTTGCATGGAAGAAGCAAGCACATTGATGTTCGATTTCATTTTCTTCGTAACTTAACAATGGATGGAAGGGTCAGACTGGAGTACTGTCGTTCAAAGGAACAGTTGGCCGACATAATGACTAAACCCTTGCCTTTTGAATTGTTCATAAGGTTGAGAGAGTTACTTGGAGTTTGCTTGGCACCTCATGCAAACTGATTGCAAACTATTGCAGTTCAGTTTAAGGGAGGGTTTGTTGATTTATTTTTAGAAGTATGTTTAGCATTCAGTAGTAGTATTTGTCTGTTAATAATGTCCTAATATTTAGGACTCTAGTTGAGATAGGATTTCCCGTTTTCCTTGTAACCAGTTGACCACGTTATGTAGTGGTTCCTTAATTTTCTGCACGTCTGTTATGTAAGGGCTGTTATATATAGCCTCAGTCATTCATCAATAAATGTAGTTCTTGTTTTCTGCATTACCAGACTTGTTGAGAGCTTGAGAGTTTACATATCGCACGTCCAATATATGCAGCAGGCCTCCCATCTCCGCCCGCTCACTGATATACTCTCAACCCTTTCTCGTGTCGACGTCTACCTCCTATAAACATATGGTCAAACCACCTTAATCCAACTCTTCCAGAGGCAACATTTGGTACTTCCTCGTTATCATTAAGTTTTACCTTTCGTGAAAGGAGTTTCCATTCAAATTCAGATTTTCTAGAGTATTGTTTAAAGTGTGAGCTGATCTATATCAAGTATTGAGTTTGCCTCGCTTAGTCGCTAGAACCTTGTACAGTACTCGAATTCGATGTGTAATTCTTTTTCTTACTTAAGTTTAAAATCAAAATAGAGCAAGACTGTTGTACTAAGTTTTTTAATTTGATTCATGTTTGAAATTAAAGCTAGGGAAGCAGATAATCAACTCTGGACCTTGTCAGTGTCAGTCATTAGACTTCTGACCATCAGAAATCCAAGTTTCACACGGTTCAAAAGACTGCAGACTGTAGACAAACACAAATATTTATCAGGCAAGCCTCGGTTAAAAAAGGAGAGTAAAACCTATTTTCGCTACTTTAATTATTAAGTTATTGACCAAAAGGTTAACGAGGGAATAATTGTGTCGACTCTGTTTTGGACTTGGACTGAAGACTGTTTTGGGCTTGGGCTGAAGGTTCTAGAAGGGGCAGAGGCGGTGGATTGCAAGTGGACAAATTATCGTATTTGTCAATTTGTTAATTAATAGAAAATAGTTGGCGAGAATTTGTCTCCCATATAAGCCACCCCTGTCTTCTTTGTAAAGTTACCTTGTAAAGCCACCCCGTTCTAATGCAAGACGGACGACCATTAGCCTTCTTCAGTATAGCTTTCTCACAAAGGGACATGGGGCTATCTACTTACGAGAAGGAGATTCTCGCCATAGTTATGGCTGTTAACAAATGGAGGGGTTACTTATTGGGCAGGCCGTTTGTAATTAAAACGGATCAAGAAGCAATCAAGCACTTACTAAGCCAAAAGATCACGACACTGATGCAGCAAAAATGGTTAACTAAACTTCTTGGCTTTGATTACACTATAGTCTACAAGAAAGGAAAGGACAACGTCGTGGCTAACCCTTTGTCTCGCCTACATGAGGTCTGTTCGAACAGAGATAAGGAGTCTAAAGCCATCACTGTTGTAATACCCCAGTGGAAGCTCGATCTACAACAGTCTTGGGAACAAGATCCCGAATTTAAAGATACTATAACCCAGCTGGCTATTGACACTAAAACGTGTCCAGAATTCTCAATCAAGGATAGGGATTTCAGGTTTCAAGGCAAGCTTGTCATTGGACAAGTAGGAGATTTAAGGCAACAGGTTATTGATAACCTACATGGGGGACTTGAAGGAGGACACTCCGGTATCAATGCTACCATCAAAAGAGTTATCGCTTTTTTCTGGTGGCCGACCCTCACTCAAGATGTGACTAAGTGGGTACAAGGGTGTGAAACGTGTCAGAGGTGCAAGGGGGAATATGTGCCTTACCCCGGTCTGTTGCAGCCTGTCCAGATTCCAGACCACGCTTGGAGCACCATTACAATCTTTATTGAATCTCTTCCTAAATCAAATGGCCGAGATACTATATTGGTGGTGATCGACAAGTATACCAAATTTGCTCACGTCCTTGCTCTGTAGCACCCTTTTTTCTGCATCACAGGTAGCACAATTGTTACTAGACAATGTATTCAAACTCTATGGTCCTCCAAATGCTAAAATCACAGACAGGGACAAGATCTTTACCTCTCAATTCTGGTCGGAACTTTTTAAGAAACTCGGGGCTTCTTCTCGGCTATCAACGGCTTATCACCCTCAGTCCGACGGATAGAGTGAACGCCTGAACCAGTGTTTGGAAATGTATTTGCGATGTCTTACTCACCAACGGTCAAATCAGTGGTTCCGGTGGCTTCCCATTGTCGAGTGGTGGTATAACACCAGCCACCACTCCGCCATCAACATGACTCCATGCAAGGCCATTTATGGACGTCAAGCTCCAAACTTTAACTACCATCAAGCTGGGAAGTCTACCAACGACTGTGACAACACCTTCCTCCTGCAAAGAATCGAGATTCACAAGCTTCTAAAGGCCAATCTGCAAAAAGCACAAGAAAGAATAAAGTTTTACGCAGATAAAAGAAGAACAGAACGCGAATTTAAGGAAGGAGACGAAGTATTCCTAAAGCTTCAAGCTTTTAAACAGACCTCCATGAAACTCGTCAAGGACAACAAGTTTACTCCTCGGTATTTTGGACCATATAAAGTCTTGAAACGGGTCGAATCCGTCGCCTACCGCCTTCAATTGCCGGTGACAGCCAAGATACATGACACGTTCCACGTTTCTTTACTCAAAAACAAGATTGGTCCAACTGACTTTGTGCAAATTGATCCACCAGTGACAGTCGATTTTCCTTCTCCTGCGTATTCTATCAAAATCTTGGATCGCAAGATGATAAATCGAAATAACACAGCAGTTGTTTCAGTACTTGTCCAATGGGAAGGCATGACACCAGAAGATTTATCTTGGATTGAATATAATAGTATTCGCCGGAGTTACCCCCAGTTCGTCGATGAGGACATCGCCGCCCAAGAAAGGGGCAATGTTAAAAAAAGAGAGTAAAACCTATTTTCGCTAATTTAATTATTAAGTTATTGACCAAAAGGTTGACGAGGGAATAATTGTATCGACTCTGTTTTGGACTTGGACTGAAAATTGTTTTGGGCTTGGGTTGAAGGTTCTAGAAGCGGCAGAAGTGGTGGATTGCAAGTGGACAAATTATCGTATTTGTCAATTTGTTAATTAATAGAAAATAGCTGGCGGGAATTTGTCTCCCATATAAGCCACCCCTGTCAACTTTGTAAAGTTACCTTGAAAATTGAATGAATATTTTCTTTTTCTTCGTCTATTATTGTTACATTTCCTTCTCTGTTATTAGCTAAAACCATAAAATTACTCACCATTGTTACAGTTTTATTTGTGTGTTTGTTTAACTTTCTGGAAAACATTTTCAATATTCGATTTTCAGGGAAGTAAAATATTTTCTAAAACGGTAAAATTTCTTTAACAAAAGTGATAATTTTTTGGAAAATGACTTCGCATGGAAAAACATTTTCCAAAATGAACAATTTTTAATTTTTTTTTTTATAATAGCAAAATAACATAAAATAATAATAAAAATTACAAGAATTTTTTTTGGAGAAATATTGAAATTTTTTCAGGGAAACCTTCATCGGGAAACAAAGTGCCTTCGTCCAGTTCCTTACGGTAGCGATGACCAGGGGTACATCTTCGGGGAGAAAAGATCGACTCTTGATCCCGCAATGGAGATCATTAACAACAAGAGAAACCTTAGCTCTTCCTTAATATGGATTCCAAGTTTATACGATCCTCTTCTCCTGAGGTACTTTAATAGAAACTTATTAAGTTTTATATTAAACAAAAGCTTGGACTTCAAATTTTCATTGGATGTAAAATTTAAAGTATAACATCGACTACAACAATGTATTTTTTTTTTCACAAAAGAAATAGAAATTTTCATTAAATTGAAAGCCATAACTTCTAAATATGTTAGCCAAAAACTTTAAAAATCCAAATTTGAACCATTAAAATTAAATGAATATAAATATAAAAATGGATATCACATGGCTATCCATGCAATTATACGCAAAGAATCTTTTAAATTTTTTTAGCGATTGCTACATCTAAACCATTAAAAGTAAAATATTTCCTCGAATTACATTGCATGTAAATGTGTAATGGTTTTATGGAAACGTTCAAAATTTGATACACATTCGCTCCAAAAATTCACCCACATCAAAACAGTACTTTCCTCAATCTCTTACAAAAATCATATCTCAAAAACGATTTCTGGTTTTTACTTCCACCTACATTGTCATTTTAGACCAACACAAGTTAAGGTAACGTACTCACTTATCCCGCAAGAGTAGTGCTACATACCCCAAAACGGTTCCCAAAAGTATTCCCAAATAACACGTGACTTGATGTTATTTGTGGGATTCATATGTATGCATGGGGGGTCCATTTCATTTATGAGAAAATAACCAATAATATTGTGACAACTCAGCATTTGGGAATTTTTTTGGGAACTGTTTTGGGGACTCTAGCATTACTCTTCTATAAATCAACTCTCGAACCAGAAAATCAAATTGCAACCCAATGAGTCATTGTCACCATCTCCTCATCGGCGCTGCCGTAATATTTTCTTTTCTCCTCACCACCGTCAAACCCGACCTTGCCAATGACAAAGCTGCCCTGTTAGCCCTCCGCTCCGCTGTCGGTGGCAGAGCCTTTCTTTGGAACTCTACTGAATCCTCCCCATGCAACTGGATTGGAGTACAATGTACAAATAATCGAATATCGAAACTCCGGTTACCTGGCATGGGCCTTGAAGGAATTATACCTGAAAATACGATCGGGAACTTAAGTAACTTAGTCACGTTGAGTCTCCGGTCCAATGCACTGCAGAGGACGAAATGGTACAGCTTTCTGATTACTTATCTATATAAATGATACATCCTGAAGACTTTTTCAGCGTGATTTTACCAGGAAGCCCATGTCCTCTTTCGTATATTACTGTCAAATGCCACTCAATTTATACGTATTTTACTGTATTTATACGTATATTATACTGTTATACGTACTTATTCTTTATTGTACGTATTTGTTACGTTTTGTTATGTTTTTATGCGTTGGAATTGGTGCAGAAGAGTGAAGTTTCCTTTTTTAAAACACGGCCGCCCCTTTTTTCCACTTCACGTGCAAGATGTGACAGTGTGTCCTTCTCTCTATATATTTTTTTTGATTTTCAATGCTCTGAACATGTAAATTGTTTCAAATTTGAATTCTCTCCATTCTCTGTATTTATTCACTGGTTTAAGGTTCAATTCTCTCCTTTTTAAAATTGTCCCTCGATCTCTCCATCCCTCCTCTTGGTTGATAAAGCAAGGTTAAATTGATATATTTAGGGTTCAGGTATGTTGTTTATGTAGGGTTTCGTTGTTGAAGCTGATTACTCTGTTAATAAAGTTGTTGCTTTGTTGAATTTGTGTTGTTGATTGTTATAGTGTTTGGAGATACATATAAGGAATGGAGAATCGCCTTCCTTTGCGAATGCATCATATGTTTAAAGGAGAAATTTCGATAATGTTCCGCTGCGTGATATATGTAATATCATGAAGGATTCAAATGTTAGAAAGGAATCAAATGTTAGAAAGGATACATATCGGATTCCTTTGAGTCAACATCCAATTTTCCACTCGGAAGAAGATAAAGAAAATTCTGAAGATATTGAGGTATTGTAATTTTGATAAATAAAATGTTTTTGGACATATGAACTAACAGTTGTTTGATGGTTTGTTGTTGAGGTATATGGTCTGAATTACAATATTGTCAAAGTCAGCCAGAAGAAAAGAAAATGTTTGGCAAATGTGGAAAACAACTCATACTCTACTCCCGTTAATGAAAAGGCAAGAACTTTAGAATTTGGTATGTACTCAACCCTATATTGTTGTTTATTTAAGAAGATAAAAGAACAAGTGTTATATTGTTAAGGTTATGTATGATAGGCAGTGGTGGTGTTAGCTATAACAAAGAAATTGTTATGGCTCCACGAAAGACATTGAATCATGATATCTGTATGAAAAAGGATGAAGTAAATCGCCGGTTATTTAATAACCACGACAATCTGAGTGGAAGCAATAGTGCAGAAACAGTGGATGTTTCCGAATCTTGTGATAGTGGTTAGTGTTTTGTGGAAGTGTAAATTACAGTAAATTGTGGATGAATTAATTGGATATGTATGGTATTTGTCATATATTTGTTGTTGTATCATGTAGATTTGTCAAAGGTTTCCAGTTGTGAGGATGTAGACGATTTTTTGGTTTCTGATGATGGTATGTTGTTTTATTTGATACTTATGAATTGATGCTTACCATATATTAACCAAATCGTATTTTATTAATGTAGATGATGGGGAGGTTGATGATATGATGGAAATTGAGGAGGAAGAAAATATAAAATGTCGGGAAGGTAGAATTGCAGAGAAAATATGTATTGATAATTATAGCATTTCTTTAATTTCAATTATATATCTTTTGTCTATCTTATTTTGTATAAATGTAGTGCCCAGAGAGTATGTTAGCTTGGGTGGTCCGACAGTGAAATGTGAGTATTGTCAAGCATTCATGTGGAAAGAAGAAAGGGTGAATAAAAAAATCAGACGTGGTCAGCCAAAGTTTTCTTTATGTTGTCGGCAGGGACTGATAAAGTTACCGAAAACCCCTTCTACTCCTTCCTTTCTGTGGCAGATTTACAATGATCGGAAAAAAGGTCCAGTATTTAAAGAATGTTCCCGTATTTATAATAGTATGTTCTGTTTTACATCTACTGGTGGTTCCGTTGACAATTCCATAAACAAAGGTCGTGGACCGTATGTTTATAAAGTCAATGGACTGAATCATCATGTTTTTGGTTCTTTGATTCCTGATGACGGTACGGATCCAAAGTTTTGTCAACTTTATATATATGATACGGAGAATGAGATTGAGAATAGGATGCGATGGATTGATGTTAAAGAGGGTGATAAAATAGATAGTGAAATTGTGGAGGGTCTAATGAAAATGTTGGATGAGACAAATGAGTTGGTTCGTACGTTTCGCATTGCACGTGAGCGCTATGAGGATTGTCCTGTCGTTGAATTGAAAATAATCTTGAAGGTGTGTCGTTCTCAAAGTGGCAGAGAGAATCATGTTGGCCCTTCGGATGAAGTAGCAGCAATAATGGTTGGTGACTTGGATGATCCTTGTGCCAATCGTGATATTGTTATTGACAGTAGAACTGATAGTTTTCAACGAATAACTAATATTCATCCGAAATTAATGGCAATACAATATCCTGTACTTTTCCCTCGTGGGGAAGATGGCTTTCACAAAGATATCAAATACCAATAACCAGAAAATCAAAAGGGTAGAAAGCGTTAAAAATGTTCAATGAAGGACTTCTATTCCTATAAATTCCAAGTTAGACACAATGAAGGTATTTTTCACTCTCGGCATGATGAATTTTTATGATTTTTTTTTACTTATGAAAATTTACTTGAAGGATAAATAGTGAGGTCTAGAATGAATTTTTGAAAATGCAGGAATGACTCCTCGACTGGGTGGTCGATTGTTTCAACAGTATATGGTAGATGCTTATGCCACAATTGAACAAGCACGTTTGTGGTGGTGTAAAACTCATCAGACCACACTGAGGAATGAGTTATATAGTCACATATGTGACTACATTCGGAATGGTGATGGTGACACATCTAATGTTGGAAAATCTTTCATACTTCCTGCTGGTTTTGTAGGTTCTAAGCGGTATATGCAACAAAATTTTCAGGATGCCCTTGCAGTGTGTCGACATGTTGGACATCCAGACTTATTTCTTACAATGACAACTAATCCAGTCTGGGATGAAATCATGCAGATGATGGATCTGATTCCTGGTGGCACTCCTCAGAATAATCCTGATATAATTTCGCGGGTGTTTCGGTTAAAGTTGGATCAACTGTTGGAGGACATACAGAAAAAGTCTTTTTTTGGAGTTTGTATTGGAGGCAAGTGTTTAATAATTAAATTAGGTATTGTTTCTTCATTTGTTTTATTTTGTGAAGAATTTGTCCAACATTATTGTAATTGCAGTTATGTATGTAGTGGAGTTTCAAAAACGTGGCCTTTCACATGTTCATATGCTGATTTGGTTAGACTCTGCGTCAAAGAGGAACTTGAAAGCTAATGTGGACAGTTTTGTTTCTGCTGAAATTCCTGATCCAGTGTAGGATCCTGCTGGATATGCAGCAGTTAAAGCATTTATGATTCATGGTCCTTGTGGCGTTGACTTCCCAAAGTCACCCTGCATGAAAGAAAATCAATGCAGCAAACACTTTCCGAAGAAGTGAGAGTTAAAAAATTGTTTTAAGATATTTGTTTAATTTTTTAATAATTTTTTATATTTACTTATGTACAATTCTTTTGGGTTTCAGATTCTGTCCGCGCACAACATTTGATGAATCTGGTTTTCCTATTTATAGACGAAGAAATACTTCTGTTACGATTAAATTTCGGAAATCGGAACTTAATAATCAATATGTTGTTCCGTACAATCGAGATTTATTGGTGAAGTATCAATGTCACATAAATGTCGAGGTATGCTGCCATGCTAGGAGTTTGAAATACTTATTCAAGTATTGTCTGAAAGGGCATGATAGAGCGACTGTTGAGATAAGAAGTCAGAGACGGGCAAAGAAGAATGTTAGTGATGCAGGTGTTGATGAGATCCAGGCCTTTTTAGATGGCCGATACATATGTGGTTGTGAAGCTGCTTATCGAACATTTGGATTTGATATCCATCATCGATCAATATCAGTTCAACGCCTATCATTTCATTTGCCTGGGAAAAAGAGCTGTACTTTTCGGTCAAATGAGTCATTGAAGAGTGTTGCTAAAAGGGAGAAGTTCAGACGTAGTAAACTTGAAGCTTTTTTCTTTTTAAATACTATTGACAAGAATGCTAATAAGTACACATATGATGAGATACCAAGGTTCTATGTTTGGAATGATGATGGTAATATGTGGACTGTTATGAAGAAAGGATCTCAAATTGGTAGATTGATTTACACTCATCATAGCACTGGTGAAGTTTGGTATTTAAGATTGCTGCTTTCTAAAGTTCGTGGACCTACTTCGTTTGAGAGTCTGAGAACTGTCAATGGCATTTTATGCTCAACATTTCAAGATGCTTGCAAGGAATACGGTTATCTTGATAATGATGATGAATGGGATGAGGTTATCAGTGAGTGTTCAAAATGTGGCTTTGCGTCTCAAATTAGGGAGCTGTTTGTTCATATTATGGTGAATTGTCAAGTTTCTGATTTGAAGAAACTTTGGACAAGGCACTGGCATGTAATGACGGATGACATTTTATTCAAAAGACGAAATTTTTTACATAATCCTGACCTTACATTGTCTGATGAGGAGATTGTTTATTATGGTCTTGCAGGTAAAAATATTAGTATAAAACTTGTGTCTGGTACATACAGAAATGTTTTTTATCGTTTTGGTAGAGGAAGAACTCGAGCTGACCTAATTTTGTTTTTTCCAGAAATTGATTCTCTGCTAAAGTTACTTGGCAAAGCTCTCAAAGATTATCCACAAATACCGCAGCCTCCCACTATTTATATAGATGAACGTGGCAATCCATTAATAGCAGAGGAAACCAGTTATGACCGTTCCATTATGAAAACTGAATTCCAGAATTTGTTAAGTAAGTGTAATAAAGAACAACTTGAAGTGTACAATAGTGTTCTACAGTCTGTTGAGAAAAATGAAGGAGGGTTATTTTTTGTTTATGGTAGTGGTGGCTGTGGTAAGACGTATGTATGGAGAACGTTGATTTGTAAGCTTCGATCAGAAGGTAAAATTGTTTTACCAGTTGCATCGTCTGGAATTGCAGCAACTTTGCTTCCTGGAGGGAGGACAGCTCATTCACGTTTCAAGATTCCAATTCAGCTTGATGATTATTTGTTATGTGGTATTGGCCATAATTCTGATACTGCTGAACTCTTGAAGCAAACAAGTTTAATTATCTGGGATGAAGCTCCAATGCAACATCGATACGCGTTTGAAAGTTTAGATCGTTCTTTAAGAGATTTAATGAAATCGGTGGATGCTAGGCGTTATCATATGCCATTTGGAGGAATCACTATTCTTCTTGGTGGGGATTTCCGACAAATACTTCCTGTGATTACTCATGGGAGTCGTAGCGATGTTGTGTCTGCTTGCATTACAAGGTCCAAACTATGGAAAATGTTCAAAATTTTCACTTTAAAGGAGAATATGCGTCTGAAGACAGGGGAGTCAACAGCTGATATTGAAGTACTGCGAATCTTTGCTCAATGGGTGTTAGATATCGGAGATGGTAAGGATTTTCACATGGATGATGGCTTGCCTCCTGTTAATGAATTTGAAATTGTTGTTCCATCTGAACTGTGTAACATTGAGGATTCTAATTCGGTGGAGAGAATGATACACTGTATATATCCCAATTTTACAGAGAATTACAACTCTCCGCAATACCTTAGTGAAAGAGCAATTCTGACCCCAACTAATCAAACTGTATCCGAGTTGAATGAAATGATTGTTGATACCATTCCGGGTCAAGCTATGTCATATTTTAGCATTGATAAGGCTGAAGAATTCGGTGGTACTGATTCTCAACTGGATCTTGCTTTTCCCACGGAGTACTTGAATTCTATCAATATTCCTGGATTGCCGCATCATGAATTGAAATTGAAGGAAGGTGTTGTTGTTATGTTGATGCGAAATTTGAACCAAACTCTTGGTTTGTGCAATGGGACTCGCATGCTTGTGAAAAAATGTTTCACACATTGTGTGCAATGTGAGGTTATATGTGGGAGTTATGTTGGTACCCGTCATTTTATTCCTCGCATGGAATGTTCTCCAAGTGATACACGGCTTCCATTTAAACTTCTGCGGAAGCAAATGCCACTGCATATTTGTTATGCAATGACAATTAACAAATCACAGGGCCAGTCTCTAGAAATGGCAGGGTTGTACTTGCCGAATTCAGTTTTTACGCATGGACAATTCTATGTGGCTGTTAGTAGGGTTACTTCTCCACAAGGTTTGAAAATTTTTATTGACGATGAAGCTGGTCATAGCACAACGAAAACACAGAATGTAGTGTACAAGGAGGTATTTTACAATGTACCTGCAGTGTGAATATTTCATTTGTGTAACTTTTTCAAACCCTGTAAGCCATGACATTTGGGTGCAATGAGCTTAATATTATGAGATTTTTGTTTAATATTAATATGTATTTGTAAAAATAGTTTATCCTGAAGAAATTGATTTCTTAAATTTTTTTGCACAAAACTTTATAAGTCATGAAAGAATAAAATTAAAAAATGGAAATTAAATTGATATTAAAAAGGAGAAGTTTAATAAAGAAACTAATTTAATTTTCAAAAAATGTAGCATTGATTTGTTGATAAAGAAATGGCGATGGCACGCGCTAAAGTAATATCAGGACTCATGATTATATTTGGTCTTATATATTATGTGTGAATTAATAGTCTTTCTAATGAAAAATGTACGAATTTGTAAAATATTTTTTCTAATCAAATTGTCATTGTTTCTATATTGATAAAAATTAAAGTAATTAATATATTTAGAAATTAATAGCATTTAATAATTTGTGTATATTGTGATGAGAATTGACGTGAAAAATACTTTTAAATGTATAAATTGAGAGGGAGGGAGTATAGGGCCGTTTGTCTTATAAACATAGGTCGCATATGTATCAATGAATGTTAATTATCAATATCTCGATTAGGAGATATAATTTAATTTTAATAAAATCTAGCATTGATTTGTTCATAAAGAAATGTCGATGGCACGCGGTAAAGTAAAATGAGGACTCATGATTATATTTGGTTTTATATATTGAAAAATATACCAGAATTTGAGACGGAGGGCTTATGGACGGGGTTAGTTTGGTGCAGTCCGCGCACCAAGACCATTTATGATTGGTTCGGTGCTTGGTCCTTGAATTCAATAAAATGTGGTCATTGGTCTGATTCGGGTCGATACGGTCCGGTCCAAATTTGGACCTTTCTGCAGGCCTACTCATAAGTTACCTTCATTGTGATAAATCAATCAGGGACTATATTATAACATGTACGTTAGAGTAGGCCTGCACAAAGTGTCGTTTGGCTTATAAACCTACGTCTCAGATGTATCAATGAATGTTAATTATCAATATCTCGATTATGAGATAAATTTAATAAATACATATGAAAAATATCAGGACTCATGATTATATTTGGTCTTATATATTATGTGTGGATTAATAGTCTTTCCCTTATAATGAAAAATGTACGAATATTTATATAATAAAAGGCGCCATATTTTCTGGTATTTATAAATAAACTTTAACATTATTGTTACTATTTTCTTCTTCGAAGTCGAATATTTTTGAAAAGTATAATGTTATCATTTTATAATTAAATATAGTTGAAGTTCGATTGCTGTAGAGGTTAAATTTGATTTTTCCGTTAAAATTACCTTTGACGACATTGTACAGAATATAGTAACATCTTATTCTTGGCAAAAGTTACCTATATAAAATAATTTATCTACGTACGTACCAAAATTTATATAATAAAAGGCACCATATTTTGTGGTATTTATGAATAAACTTTAACATTGTTGTTACTATTTTTTCCTTCAAAGTCGAAAGTATAATGTTATCATTTTATAATTAAATATAGTTCAAGTTCGATTGCTGTAAAGGTTACTTTTGATTTGTCCGTTAAAATTACTTTTGACAACATGGTAAACAATATAGTAACATCTTATTCTTGACAAAAGTTACTTATGTAAAATAAATTATCTATGTACGTACCAAAATTTATATAATAAAAGGCACCATATTTTGTGGTATTTATGAATAAACTTTAACATTGTTGTTACTATTTTCTTCTTGAAAATCGAATATTTTTGAAAAGTATAATGTTATCATTTTATAATTAAATATAGTTCAAGTTCGATTGCTGTAGAGGTTAAATATGATTTGTCCGTTGAAATGACTTTTGACAACATGGTACACAATATAGTAACATCTTATTCTTGGCAAAACTGACCTGTATGAAAGAAATTATCTACATACCTACCAAAATTAATATAATAAAAGGCACCATATTTTTTGGTATTTATAAATAAACTTTAACATTGTTGTTACTATTTTTTCTTGAAAGTCTCATATTTTTTAAAAGTGTAATGTTATCATTTTATAATGAAATATAGTTCAAGTTCGATTGCTGTAGAGGTTAAATTTGATTTGGCCTACTCATAAGTTACCTTCATTGTGATAAACCAATCAGGGACTATATTATAACATGTACGTTAGAGTAGGCCTGGACAAAGTGTCGTTTGGCTTATAAACCTACGTCTCAGATGTATCAATGAATGTTAATTATCAATATCTCGATTATGAGATAAATTTAATAAATACATATGAAAAATATCAGGACTCATGATTATATTTGGTCTTATATATTATGTGTGGATTAATAGTCTTTCCCTTATAATGAAAAATGTACGAATATTTATATAATAATAGGCGCCATATTTTCTGGTATTTATAAATAAACTTTAACATTATTGTTACTATTTTCTTCTTCGAAGTCGAATATTTTTGAAAAGTATAATGTTATCATTTTATAATTAAATATAGTTGAAGTTCGATTGCTGTAGAGGTTAAATTTGATTTTTCCGTTAAAATTACCTTTGACGACATTGTACACAATATAGTAACATCTTATTCTTGGCAAAAGTTACTTATATAAAATAATTTATCTACGTACGTACCAAAATTTATATAATAAAAGGCACCATATTTTGTGGTATTTATGAATAAACTTTAACATTGTTGTTACTATTTTTTCCTTCAAAGTCGAAAGTATAATGTTATCATTTTATAATTAAATATAGTTCAAGTTCGATTGCTGTAAAGGTTACTTTTGATTTGTCCGTTAAAATTACTTTTGACAACATGGTAAACAATATAGTAACATCTTATTCTTGGCAAAAGTTACTTATGTAAAATAAATTATCTATGTACGTACCAAAATTTATATAATAAAAGGCACCATATTTTGTGGTATTTATGAATAAACTTTAACATTGTTGTTACTATTTTCTTCTTGAAAATCGAATATTTTTGAAAAGTATAATGTTATCATTTTATAATTAAATATAGTTCAAGTTCGATTGCTGTAGAGGTTAAATATGATTTGTCCGTTGAAATGACTTTTGACAACATGGTACACATTATAGTAACATCTTATTCTTGGCAAAACTGACCTGTATGAAAGAAATTATCTACATACCTACCAAAATTAATATAATAAAAGGCACCATATTTTTTGGTATTTATAAATAAACTTTAACATTGTTGTTACTATTTTTTTCTTGAAAGTCTCATATTTTTTAAAAGTGTAATATTATCATTTTATAATGAAATATAGTTCAAGTTCGATTGCTGTAGAGGTTAAATTTGATTTGGCCTACTCATAAGTTACCTTCATTGTGATAATCCAATCAGGGACTATATTATAACATGTACGTTAGAGTAGGCCTGCACAAAGTGTCGTTTGGCTTATAAACATACGTCTCAGATGTATCAATGAATGTTAATTATCAATATCTCGATTATGAGATAAATTTAATAAATACATATGAAAAATATCAGGACTCATGATTATATTTGGTCTTATATATTATGTTTGGATTAATAGTCTTTCCCTTATAATGAAAAATGTACGAATTTGTAAAATAATTTATCTTATCAAATTGTCATTCTTTCTATATTGATAAGAATTTTATTAAATAATATTTTTAGAAATTAATAGCATTTAATAATTTGTGTATATTATGATGTTGAAAATTGACGTAAAAAATACTTTTAAATGAAAGATTATGACGAAGGGAGTATAGGGCCGTTTGGCTTATAAACATAAATCTCATATGTATCAATGAATGTTAATTATCAATATCTCGATTAGGAGATAATTTAATTTTCATAAAATCTAGCATTGATTTGTTGATAAAGAAATGGCGATGGCACCCGGTAAAGTAAACTGAGGAGTCATGATTATATTTGGTTTTATATATTATGTGTAAATTAATATTCTTTCCCTTATAATGAAAAATATAACATAATTTGAGACAGAGGGATTATGGACAAAGTGTCTGTTATATTCTTTAGGATAAATGTACAAATTTGATTAGGATACATTTAATATGGTTACGAATATTTGTTTTTATAAATGTACAAATTTGATTAGGATACATTTAATATGGTTATGAATAATATTCTTATTCATGAAACAATTAAATAAAATCTAGCTGTTAAATTGATTGAAAAAACAAAAAGTTAAATAAATAAACTAAATTAATTTTTGTAATAATGATGAGAAAATGTATTAATATTTAAAAGGATATCGCACGCGGCAAGGTAATAATTAGGAGAAAATGTATTAATATTTAATTTCCCGAAAAAATGGAAACTAAATTTATCTGCAACCGAATGAATGGTGAAAGATTTTGGTGCAAAAGAAAATGCAACAGCGTATTGTGGAAGCTGGTCTCCATTATATTTTGTACGTGATGTATACACGTCGCCTATAGCTAGGTGTAGAAGTAGAGTTGTTTACTTAACTTCTTTAATGCTCATCAATTTAATGCTTATCAAGTTGTAAAAATGCTACTGCAAGGTTGTCTTTTGAAGGAAGAGAGTGTGCATACAATAAATAATTGTACAACAACTTCTTCTAATAATGATGGTGCAGGGTGCATGTTTTTTTACAGCATTTATTTTCCGTCCATGATTTATTTTAAATATGTTTTCTATAGTACAATTTGGCTCTATGAAGTAGTGTACATGGATTTGAACCAACTTATCAACTTATGTTTGCAAAACAAATTTGAATCCGACTAATTAAGTGCAAACTTATCTTATAAACACCTACATTTTGTCTGGTCAAAAAGTGTCTTTCAAATCTACCTTCCATTAATTTCAATATCAAAGGTAGTGATATTCTCCTTCACTTACAGTTTGATATGTGTTTAATGTATTATGTGTTTTATTTGTAGGTTGCAAATCAGAATGTTCTTTAACAAATATATCCCTATAACAAAGTTGGACTCTTCTCAAATCAAATGGTGCATTCAAGTAAGAGCACAAGCTGTATGGAGAGGGATAACCCGGGATACCAAAGAATTTCGTGGGCTTAATATTGTATTCGTCGATGATTCGGTATTTTACATGAAGATATGAGTTTGTTGTAATGTCATAAACTTAAATATTGACTTAACTTCCATTTCTGTTTGAATTTTTTCTGTAGAGCTACCGAATCCATGCTTTTATAAATGCAAAATATGCTCCATTGTTTGAAGAGGTTCTTCAAGAAGGAAAAATATACAATATTACCAATTTCATGGTTCAAGAGTACACGGGAGTGGAAAGCCATCGTTGCATTCGATATGACAAGCACATATATTTTTCGGACTATACTCAGTTAGAAACTACTGAGAAAGTTGTTTTGAAAATTCCGGAATATAGCTTTGATCTATTTCCGTTAAAGGATCTTGAGGCAATGGAAACAAACAAACGTTTCTTATGTGGTAATGTTTTAGCTGCGGTTGATTACATTTTTTCTTGCATGTGTTGTTTGGAGCATACTCTTAATGAAATTATGAAGTTAATGTGTTTATGTATATTAATAGACGAAGTTATTTTGCTGCTTTAGATGTAGTTGGTGTTATTAAAGATCCACAACCTGTAAGAGAATATAAGACTGATAAAAATGAAGACAAAGTACAGAAGAAATTCTCTATAACAGATGGCAGGTGAGTAACTTGGATGAGAAGGATATTTTCATATTTGGAAAACTACCACTGAGTATTAATTGCAAATCTTTGTAGGTGATGTATTAAAGTCACTTTGTTTGACAAACTTGCTGAAGCATTTGAACACGCATTGAAGAAAGAAGAAGATGATACCATTATTGTTGTTTTGGCAAGTGCCGAAATTGGAACATTTCAAGGTACTTTTTTACTATATAAGTAGATATTGACAGTCACATTATTTTGGTTAACACTAAATGTTTTTTTTTATCAAAGGAGAGTTGACATTAACAAACTATCCTGCAACAAGGTTTTATCTAAATATAAAGCATGAAAGTGTCAAACTATTGAGAGCTAGGTAATGTTGTAACGTATTTCAAACTGAGCTTTGTTGATATCTTTGTTAATTATTTCTATATAAATGGATCGTACATAATAGAAAAAATAAAAATACGTTTCCTCATTACAGGGCAGCTGAACCTTCCTTCCATGTACAAAACTCACCTGCAATAGAAGAGGAAAGCTACAAAATTATGACTGTATCAAATATCAAGCAATTGAATGAAAATTATATTGAGGTTTGTAAGTGTAAAATTATAATTTTCTCGCATAATTGATTATAAGTAACATGTATTTACTTTACAATGTAGAAAGAAGTTATTTGTCAAGTTACACTAAGAAAAGTTTTAGAAGAACTTCAGTGGTATTGTAATATATGTCCAACGTGTGATAAAGAACTCGAAACGCTTGATGGAAGATTTAAGTGTAACACACGAACTTGCAATCGTTTCTTTCCTTATCCAGAGAGAAGGTATGATTTCTGTGATATAATCAATTGTTACATCATTTTGGAATATAGGCTAAATAAAATGTGTGTCAAATCTTAATTTCAATATTAGGTTCAAAGTTTGCACGTTGTGTTCTGATAGCACAGGAGGAATTAGGATTATTTTGCAAGATAGTGAAGTTCGTCGGATAACTGGGAAGACAATGTTTGATGTTGATCTTGAGCAAGCAATGGTATGTAAAAAGTGGAAAGTTGTACATGAAACCTTTTTGTAGTGTTTATTATATCTACTACATACGTGAATTGGTTACAATGTTTCACAGGGATCAAATGACACAAAGTTTCCAACAGTACTTCAACAAATAGTGAACCATGATTACACAATAACACTGAAAATATCTCAAGACAATGTGAAGAATGGTTCCGAGGTGTATAAATCCTGTGACATTTTTTAGGGTCATGAGTTGTTTGATTGCAATGCACAGGTTGAAGAGCCCTCTGGGGAAGCAGAGGATGCTGCAAACTTCATGGTACGGGTATCGAAGACAACATATTATTTGTTATTTATGTAAATCTTGATTTATAACTGTTGAAAACTGTTAAATGTAGGAGACCAATATTGGGCAGACGTACCCTTTGACAGAAACTCCTAAAACTGAGAAGTCTTCAAACGTGAGTCATGCACGAAATTTAGAACCACAGGAAGAAACAAAGAAAGCTGCGAAGGTATGTATAAGGATGATGTATTTAGAGACATAGGTGAAAATTTAGATAATAGTAACGTTTAACCACAAATCATGTCTTTGCTAGAGAAATGTTGCCAAGAAAAAGTTCACTTTGAAAGAAGCTCCTACCATTGAGAAGTATTCCAACACCAGTCGTCTGCGAAAAGCATCAGAAGACGAACAACAAAAGGAAGAGAGCGACATTGTTCTAAAGAATTTGGTGAAAGCTGAGAAGGTATCGATAAGGATGATGTATTTAGAAAAGCATTCTTCAAACATAGATGCTTAACATTTAATTGCAAATCATGTGATTATAGGAGACAAATGTAGGTAACAAGAACACTTTGAAACAAACTCCTAATAGTGCGAAGTCTTCAAACAACAGTCGTGTGCGCAAGTCACCGGAAGAGGAAGAAGAAACGGAAGATAGCAACATTGTTCTGAAAAACTTAGTGAAACCTGACAAGGTATGTAGAAGGATGTTGTATAAGTATATAAACAATTTTTAAACATTGAGTGCTAAGATAAAACTAACATTCAACTGGTAATGTTATAGGCGAGTAAACTTGAGAGCTCATAGCAAAAGAAAAAAAGCCCACGGACAGAAAAGTTGAAAACAACGGATCATGGAAAAACAGTGGTTGAAAGCAAGGATTCTGTTGCAGATGAACATGTGCCTGTGAAAAAAAATTTCAAGCCTAAGAAGAAGAATGATTGAATGACAAATGCATTGCCATTGTATTGGCTTAATATTGCATTAACAGCTTAAGAAATCATTTTTGGTGTACAAGTTTAACATATAATCCAGCTTTTGGTGTGTAACTTTAATATAATATCTAAGTTTGAAGTTTGTAAATTTGTCCTCTTTAGTCTTTGTCAAAGAAATATTATATTCAACCCAATCATATTTCTTACAAAAACTAAATTTATTTAAGCTAATTTTGATAAAATCAAAATTTATAAAATTAAGAAGTAACAACTAGATCTCATATTTAGTCAATTGGAGTATACTGTACTACCTAATCTATAAAAGTAGATAGTCCTATATTGCACTTAATACTTTTTTATTATTACAACAAATATGTGCACATTAAAAACATATAGTAAACTAGATATGTGCACATCCATTTGCTGCTTTACCAAGTAGATTTTACTGTAGGTTGCCTTCTTCAACTAGATCCAAGGAAGAAGAACCAAATCCAAATGTCAACAAAACACTACCACCGTCTAAAAGATTTACGACCAGGCAGTTACAATTGGACAGTTAAAGTTCGGATTATTCGATTATGGAGAGGAACATTGATAAGTGGAGAAGTCTTTAAAAGCTTGAACATGTTGCTCTTAGATGACAAGGTATGCAAACATTCACTTTGCTTTATCTGTAAGATAACAATTTTATTTAATTCATGCAATTGAAGTAAATCTCAACACATCGACCACAAATTTTGTATATCAGAATACTAGGATGCAAGCTTTTATACCTGCTGCAGTACTTGAAACACATGAGCCGAAACTTGAAGAAGGAAGTATATACACGATTTCAAACTTTACAGTTAAGGATTACAAAAATGATGACAAATTCAGAGTGGTTAACTTCGACCGGCAAATAGTGTTAACAAATTATACACAAGTTGAAAAACATGATGAAGATGATACAGTGATATCGAAAAATATGTTTGATTTTTATGACCTCGGAGATTTGATGGAAATAGCCAACAAAAATGTCTATCTTACTGGTATGTTATCTAATGGTCAATTCTAAACAATTTAGATATCTTTGACAAGAGTATCATATTTTTTTTCAACTTCTGACATTTTAATTACATTATGAAGATGTTATTGGAGTTATTGTTAAGGATAGTCCACTGCGCAAGATTAACAACAAAACTGAACAAGTGAAGTTCACAATTGTGGACGGAAGGTAATTTAAAAATATTTACAAAATTTATGATTAATACGATCTCAAAGTCATACATTTGTTATCACTTTGTCCTCTTGCAGATGTAGCGTTGATGTAACATTCTGGGATTTCATGGCAAAAGAGTTTGTTTTAGCTCTTGAAAATGCTGTAGATTTTCCACCAATTATCATTATTGCAAGTGCTAAAATCAGTTCTTGGCAAGGTAGTAATCACACAACTCCACAACTAGACATTTCAAATTGCAGTGCAACAAGGTTCTATCTGAATTATGATCACCACACTGTGTCGCAGTTGAGGAAAATGTAGGGTAAAATCCTGTTTTTTGTTATAACTTAATGTACTCATTAAACAGACAACATGGTTCTTATTCTTTCATTTATATAGGACAACCACACCTCTCTTTTCAAAGTATGAATTTTGCAATCAAAAGAGAGACACCGTTGAGCTTCTTTCAGTTGAGAATATTCAGAAGTTAAGCAAAGACTATTCTAATGTAAGCCTATACCAATCTACTGTTTCCTTCAGTTAAGAAAATTTGTTATTTAGCCTTTGTTGATATGTCTCTTTATTTTGTCTGCACATATTATCATATTCCAGAAAGAAGTTGTGTGTCAGATCAAGATAACCACTATACCACCAAATCAAAAGTGGTATTACTATGAATGCCCATCATGTTACAAAGAAATTTCACCAAGAGAGGATCTTTTGTCATGCTACAGATGTAACAGGGAGGTGCCATCTCCTTATAGAAAGTAAGATTAACTTATGCATAACAAAAAAATCTATAGACTTTATTCTACCAAATACGTATACTAACTTTCTTACTAATTAAATCAGATTCCAAGTTTATATCAAAGGAGAGGATTACACAGGGGAAATTGACATATGTTTGTTTGATCGCGCAATTAGAACCATCATTGGCAAGAATGTACAAGACTTCATTGATGAGGTACACAGTTTTGTAAATGATTAAACTTTTATTGAAAAAATCAACTAAACATTTTGAAGTGTTATTAATTTATGACAAACTTCGTTTCATAATCTAGGGAGCAATTGATGAAGAGGTACCTTCACTTTTCCAAACACTTGAGCATCTGGTTCTTTGTGTCAAGTTGGAGATAAAAAGTCAGAATGTTGAAAAAACTTCAAATTTGTATTATGGTATTGATGTTGGTGGAAAACAACCAGAGACTGTTGCAGACACTTGTGACAATATTACAGAGAGCATGGAAATCTCAGCAACCCAGGTAAAATGGGAACACCTATTCTGCATAATTCTATAATATTAAGCTATGAGATGCTAACCATCATATTTTTTTTCTTTCAAGACATCAACTTCAAGCTATCATTTGGATGATTTCTCCCAGTTGACTTTCAAAACACCAGAAGTTGTCAAGAAGAAGACAGCTCCAAAAACTGGGTAAAACTATGAAAAAAAAATCTTGATGGATTATGAGGAATCCATCTATCTTTTGCTTAATTACTATTTATTGTAACAGTATTTGAAGTGAATATTTGTAATGTGATACATTGTCCGAATGTTCTAAACTTTCCCATGTAATATTTTGTATGGCTGTAGGCAAAATTTCTCAGGAGTCTTTCGGTTTTTGTAGTCACGTTTCAAGTCTACAATGCTGTTTTAGAAAAGTGGAAGTGGAATAGGTGACTACTAAATCTACCGTCAATAGAATGTTACGAAAGTTTAAATAGTTAAAAAACTAAGCATTACATAAAGTTCAAATACAAAATTTAAGTTTCAGTTATCCTTTCTCAAGGAATTGACATATCCTTATACCTTGATTTCAAACAAAAAATTTGAACTACCAATATAACAAAATGTTAATTTCTGACCAACGATGAAGGGAGTTTCACTAATAAAATCGCTCCACCCTCTCCCTAATCTGCATCGCTTCCCTGCAAGATTTCCTTTTACTTGCCATTGTTCATTTTCATAACGCAGTGTAACCAACATAGCTGGTTTCCAACTCTCATAGAATGTTGCCATGCTTCGTGGAATATAACGCATAAACAAAACACGTTGTTTAACTTCACAACTGATTCTTCTACCATTTACAACATTTAAATATGTAATATCGATTTCTGCTTACTTACCACTCCATGACATTTGGTATCAAAATGACAACTGGTAAGATAAACGGAGAAATGTTGATCTTCTGCACCAAGATGGGTTTCTGCATTCTCTGTAGACAACATTGTTTCATTAGCAACATAATCTACTAATCATACATAAAATATTCTCTATCACATGAGGAATTAACAGAATTTTACCTTCTTCCTCAGACATATTCTCTATCAACGAAACTGGGTTACTACTTTCATCATCCATGACCACATCGCCTACTAACATCTTCCATCTAATGCCATTCAAAATGTCATAACCATCTGGCCTTAGAATAGAAATGTAAAATGTAGACTTTCCACAGTATTGCAACACAATCAACGATTTCGG
Organism: Kitagawia praeruptora; assembly: GCA_037693485.1. Classification (NCBI taxonomy): domain Eukaryota; kingdom Viridiplantae; phylum Streptophyta; class Magnoliopsida; order Apiales; family Apiaceae; genus Kitagawia; species Kitagawia praeruptora. The sequence goes on along the minus strand of CM075352.1, from coordinate 170,141,100 downwards.
CTGAATTGAGTAATGTTTTTATAGTCTTTGTAAACCAAAAAGACAATTCTCTTTCTTACGGTAAGAAGTAATCCATATGTTGTTATCGGCCATCCACAAAGATACAATACTTTCCAACTTGGCACCATACATCTCAACAAACATTTTTGGCATAACCTGTACAACAAAGAAAAATATATGATTGAATAATTGAAAAATATATGCATAACAAAATCATGAATCGAAAGTTTTAAAGGAAATAGCAGTAGCTCTCTATTTTACAATTTCTGCTTTCAACAACGAATGTTCGGTAGTCATATGCAAGAAGAATGCTCTTGATTTCCGTAACTCCTCTCCTATTTTAAATAGAACAAAATTGTCAACTAACAGAAAAAGAGAAACTAGAAGGCAAAACTAAATCGAACAATACACACCACTTAGAGCTTTCCACTCCTTCATATCCCTTGCATGGTAAATAGCAACTTGGAATGAATTCTGGATATCAGTTTTGTCAAAGCAACATATATCCCCAACAGATAAACCATAACTCTTGGCAAATTCATTCCAACCACGAGAAAAGTAAATGTTGTCATCACAGTTTTCAAACTCTATCTTCCATCTTTTGGACCGAAAGCCAACATGTATATACTTTGTGCTTTTGTCAAGGTTTAGTTCGCTAATATGTGTTTTGGACAATATCTGATCATGCAGAACGAAATTATTTGGACTTTAGAAAATATATATAAGCTAACAAATTCACATACCTGAGTCATTTGTTGGATTGATAAATGATTGCTATTGATCTCAAATTGACTAATCTGGAGATTGTTATTGCAAACATTAAGCTTAAAACTGGCTTCAAACTTATCCAGCTCAATCTCTTGCATGGTCGAATCATTTATATTCGGATCAACAGAGTTTTGTCTTCCAAGCGAAATCCGGTTCGGATTATAATCAATCTCACCAGCATAACAATTAAATATGCGGAGTTCAAAACTAGCACCACCATTATATTGCATTAGAGGGAAATTGTATTTGTTTAAAGCATATTCTTATATCATGGATTGCAACCCTCCAACAGTTCCACTCTTCATATCAAATGTAGCCATCCATTGAACACCAGATGGTACAATTAGAATGACTTTTTCTGGTAAAGTCTGACCATATTCATCTTTAAACTCTCTAGGCAAAACCTAATCAAACATGTTTTAGCTTTTAAGTGAAAATTCATGTTATCAAATTGATTCAAACATGCATGTCATTTACTTCAATCTTACCAAACATCCCATTTCAAAAGTGCTTGGCCAATCCACAGAAAGAAAAGTTTTTGGCAAAGCTTTCGTAGACATTTTGAAACACCTAATGTTGAATTAAACAATTTCATATAATTGTGTAGCAAAACATAAGAAATTGTAGACAGCTATATCATAAATGAAATGGAGACTCCCAAAATACACATACCTGCAGAACGGTAGTACACAATCACGGCCAGAAAACCCTAAATATGTCACTCTTCAGCTTAAAATTTCCAGACTTACTTCTACTACATAGAAAGATGAGGAACGGAGTATTATAGGCTTTACAGATGAGATTATAAATTATAGTAATTTCGAGACCAGCTGTAATGATATTCAATACGGTGAAAGTCAACGGATACCATTGTCCCTCGGAGATATTACTTTGGCAGAGAGAAGTTTGAAATTGCACTGTAGTTAAGTGGTTACAATTATGTCCAATTAATCCTATGTGTAGGAGACTTTACTCGGTCGATGCAGTCTATGTCCAATAATAATGGCTACGTAAGTATGTAATAATGTCTAAAATTTGTATTCATACTATTATACTATTATGAAATATTGGGTATGTAGATAAAATTTGTAAAGAATAAGATGTTAAGATATACAGTAGCACCTCGATAAATTAATACCTTTGGGAAAAAAATATTCATTTGGCGAGATTATTTCTTTATCGATTAATGAATATAATATTTGTTATCGATAAATCAATAATAATTCATTCAGATGAAATTAGTCATTGGATGAAATGTATTCATGATATATTTACAAAGGGTCTATAAAGACTTCATTTCTATTTCTTCGTTAATGCATTAATCGAGGTTATTCGTTAAGCCCATTGGAAAAAGCTGGGACTGAAGACATTTATTCATTTAGCGAACATTCATTTATCGAGGTTCTATTGTATTCCGTATTGTACTCATTCTGTTCGTAAATGTTTTTCCTGTTTCCTTTCGAAACGTTTGGCAACACACTTTTAATCCATAATAATTTCAAATTCGTGTTATTATGAAATATAAAAACTTCATTGTAATATGATATGATTGGAATATATGATATGATCGCTATTTTAATTGTATACATATCGTATATACTCATGTTTACGAATTATAATAATTTTCCTTATTAAAAGCAAAGTATACGGAATTTTTATATATTTTATTAATAATTGAAAAATATAATGTGATATTTTTGCGTATATATTAATGACTATAAAATTCATGACTTTTATAATGAATGGTAAATAAGTAAATTCAGAACATACAAAAAAAAATGGACCAAAACTTTTAAAGTTTCGGCTTTTTTATAATAGTTTAGATTCTATTATGTTAATATTTTCTTCGTTTTTCACTTTTACATATCGCTCCGTCTCTAAATAAGTTTCGTCTTTTCTCTTGACACGTTTGCCAATCCAAACTTTTAATCAACAAAAAGTTTCTGGAACATAGTGTAAAGTACTCATAAATACGAATCAAACAAGATCTTCGTGACTATATTTACTCTTATAAAATATGCGTAAAATATTAGTCAATTGATGATGTTCTATCAAATTATCAAATTAAGACGGAGGGAGTACATTTCTATCAAATTATTCAATAAAATAATATGATACAATTTCATATTATTAAGGGTTACATGTGAAAAGATTACATGTCAATTGATTTAAAAAGATTTCATATCTTTGATTTCGTAAATCAATGTTATCACTATCATACAATTTTATATTTAAACTTAAATTAAAAAACTAATTTTAACAAAAATATGAAATTTGTACAACATGCAATTTGTTATATATACTCAGTGGTAGTGGATGAAACGTACAAGTAACCTAGCACGAAAACCGATAATCCTTTTTGTACTCATTTTCCAATATTAAGCCAATTCATATGAATAATTTCTCCATTAATTTCCCTACTCTTCTACTGTAGTTATCAAGATCTTCTCTTTCTCTTTCTCCTTTGTGTTAAGCAAAAACACAATAACAATGTCCTCAAGCAGACAATCTGCGTAAACTATTTTCTTATTCGTTGTTTTTAAGATTGTACTTAATTAAAAAAGAAAACATTGATTAATAATTATTGTCTATTGTGTTCTAGGCAAAAGAAGAGGAAGCAGGAGATTATCGGAATCAGCAGTGATGAGTCCAGCGGCGACGAAAGGATTACTGTTGTTAGATATTGATTCAAGAGATGATCAGGATCTGGGCATTACTGATCAGATACTGATGCTGACGTCATCAGGAATACAACGTCAGTATTGGACTATCAGGATTAGAAGCTGGTCAGGATTCCATGAAGATTCTCATCAGACCAGAGATCAAGGAAGATTGATATGTCGGTTCCTAATTTGTAGGAAGGCAGCTATCATACAAGATATGCATTCAGAGATATATGTAATTGATTTAGAATATCTTGTAATTGATACTGCAACTGTGTACATTATATAAACACAGTTTAGGTTTTACATTTGGTAATCGCTTACACGAGTTATATTGTAACCTAGCAGCTCTTAAGAACATAAGAATTTCTTAAGAGAGTTTTGTAACAGTTTTATACCAGAGTTAATAAAGCTGTTATTGATTCATACTTGTGTTATTTGTTTTAAGTCGAAAATCTTATACAATTGTATTCAACCCCCTTCTACAATTGTTATTTACTGGGCAACAATTGGTATCAGAGCTAAACTGATTAATTAAATCAGAAACGATCTTAAGATGTCGACAAGCAAGTATGAAAGCATTAAAATTCCAATTCTCAAGAAGACTGAGTATCCAACCTGGAAAGTAAAAATGTTGATGTATCTAGAAGCAACTGATCCTGACTATCTTGACAGGATCAATGATGGACCATTTCTTCCAACAAAACTAGTTGCCAGAACAGAGACTGTTGCTGAACACTATGTCATTAAGGCAAAGAGTGAATGGACGACAGAAGAAAAGGTTCAAGTACTCAAAGATGCAAAGGTAAAGAATATTTTGCATAACAGTCTTGATAATGTCATGTCTAACAGGGTAATAGCATGCAAGACTGCGAAGGAAATTTGGGATACTTTGGAAACTCAATGTCAAGGTATTGAATCTATCAAAAGAAACAGAAGGGCTCTGTTGATTCAGGAGTATGAGCAATTCGATGCTAAATCTGATGAAAGCCTTACTGATATGTACGATAGATTCTTGACTTTACTGAACAATCTATCACTGGTTGGCAAAGAGTATGATCCAGAGGATTCGAATACCAAGTTTCTCAGAGCTTTAACTGAAGAGTGGGATACTCAAGCTTCAATCATAAGGCATCAATATGATTTGAAGATGCTGTCTCTTGATGAAGTCTATGGGATGCTAAGAACTCATGATCTTGAGGTTCAACAGAGGAAGAACAAGAAAAATGTCAAAGCAAAATCTGTTGCTTTGAACGTTGAATCAAAATCAAATGGAAAAGCTGAGGAGGTTTATAATCGAAAGAGTAGAGTGGAAGAGTCAATTCCTGATGACTCATCATCAGATACTGATACTGAGTCTGATCCTGATACTGATGATGACTCTACTGATTCTGATATGATGGAAATGGTTGCTATGATAGTCAAGGGCTTCAAAAAGATGAAGTTCAGAAAGGCTAGGAAGCCAGGGAAATTCCAGAAGAAAACCTTCAATGCTGACAAAGACATGTACAAGAAGAAAGAAGGCAAAAGCAGCAAGTTTGACAAGTCAAAAATCAGATGCTATAACTGTGATGGAATGGGTCATTTTGCAACTGAGTGCAAGAAGACCAAAACCAAAGCTCTCATTTCTTCAAGCAAGGATTGGATGGACTCATCATCTGACTCTGAAGAGGAGAAAGTGAATTATGCTTTGATGGCTAAAACTGATGAGACTTCTGCTGGTGAAAATAAGGTATCTGAAATTTTATTTGATTTTGATACTAATAATGTTTCTGAGCTAAGATCTTTCTTAAAATCTCTGCATATTAGTTTTAGGAGTCAATCTCTTGAAAATACAAGAATAAAATCTGAAATGGCAGAGGTTGGTAAGAGAAATGATCATCTAGAAGCTGAGTTAATTTTCTTACATGAAGTCCAAGCAGAGTGTGATAATGCTAAACACATGAAACTTGAAATGGAGTTTAAATGTAATGAACTTGAGAGGCAACTTAAAGATGCTAATGAAAAACTCAGAACCTGGACACATTCTGGTACAAAAACTCATGAAATCATTTCTGATAAAAACTGGAAAGAGTGTCTAGGGTATAAGCCAGAAAATGAGAAAAAGGACAAAGGAAAGGTTGTTTCATCTAACCCTGGAAGAGTTATAGTTAATAACTCAACAAATCCAAAAACCTACAGATATGTTACAGATAGTACCAAAACCAAGTTAAAGCCAGTTAATTATGTGTACCCAGAAATTCCCAAATCTACTTCAGAAGAGGGATCTACTTCTACACATCATTCTGAGTCTAGAACTGTCAAAAACAAGAATGTAGGTCTTTTGTCCAAGAAGCAATTAAGGGACAGAATCTGTGAGGTAACAGATAGGGAGAGAGTTCCAACTGTCAAAAGGAACAGGAATGGTAAAGTTGGAATAAACAAGGAAAATAATTATAAGTATATTCCAAATGCACCAAGAAAAGCATGCTTTAACTGTGGTAATTCTAATCATCTTGCTATTGATTGCAGGAGGAGTAAAAAGAAGCCAACTGTAGTTCCTAAGTCTGACATTAGGAATAAATCAGTATTCTATAAACCACAGAATCCTTGTTTCCATTGTGGCAGTAAATGGCATTCTATTTATACATGTGAAGAATACCATAATTTGTACTATAATTATTATGAGCCTTTGCCTAAGTTCAATAAAAGTGCAAATTTTGGAAAAACAAAGAACTTGAATTCTAATCATGCATCTGTTAAGATAAAGACTAATTCTGATGGAGTTAATTCTGATGAAAATGTCTTTACAAGAAAATCTTCTATTGATAAAGCTGTTAAATTGCATGAAAAGAGAACCCAACAAGTGTGGGTTCTTAAAAATTCTAACTGAGTTCTTTGTGATTCTGATTGCAGGGTAAAAAGAAAAATGTGTTGGTCATGGATAGTGGATGTTCTGTGCACATGACTGGAGACAAAACCTTGCTATCAGAATTTGAGGAAAAGGCTGGCCCAACTGTGTCTTATGGAGATGGCAACATTGGACAAACTTTGGGATGTGGCAGCATTGTAATTGGAAATGTCATCATTGAGAAAGTAGCTCTGGTGAAAGGACTAAAGCACAATCTGTTGAGTGTTAGTCAGATCACAGACAGAGGTTATCGTGTCAACTTTAATGATACTCATTTTGAAGTTATCAGCAAATCTACAGGAAAGATTGCATTAACAGGTCAAAGACATGGGAACATTTATGAAGCCAACATTCACACTAATACTGAACATTCAACTACATGCCTCATCAGTAAAGCATCTGTAGATGAAAGTTGGAATTGGCATAAGAAGCTTTCTCATCTCAACTTCAACAATATAAATGAGTTGGTTAAGAAAGACTTGGTGAGAGGATTACCAAAGGCTCTATATACTCCTGATGGACTCTGTGATGCTTGTCAGAAGGCTAAACAGAGAAGGACATCATTCAAGAGTAAATCTGAATCCTCAATTGATGAACCATATCACATGCTACACCTCGACTTGTTTGGACCAGTGAATATTATGTCCATCAGTAAGAAAAGGTATACTCTAGTCATTGTTGATGAATATACTAGATTTACCTGGGTTTATTTTCTTCACAGAAAAGATGAAACTGCAGAAATACTGCTGGACCATGTTAGACTTATTGAAACTGGCACGGTATACAAAGTCAAGATTCTGAGAAGTGATAATGGGACTGAATTCAAGAATTCAGCAATGGAAGAGTTCTGCAAATACAAAGGAATAGTTCAACAATTCTCTGCTCCTGGCACTCCTCAGCAAAATGGAGTAGTTGAAAGAAAGAACAGAACTCTTATTGAAGCTGGTAGAACTATGTTGGAAGAAGCTAAACTACCTACATATTTCTGGGCAGAAGCAGTAAACACAGCTTGTTACACTCAAAATATTACACTAATCAACAGACATGGTGTAACTCCTTATCAGATGATTAAGGAAAAGAAGCCAAGTTTGAAGCATCTACATGTGTTTGGCTGCAAGTGCTTTGTTCTAAGACCTCATCCAGAATAGCTAGGAAAATTTGAGACAAAAGCTGATGAGGCCATCTTTATTGGCTATCCAACAACAAGAGCCTTTAAAGTCTATAATCTAAGAACAAAGACAGTCATGGAGTCTATTAATGTATCTTTTGATGATAGAAAGTTAACAGGAATACAAGAAGACTCTCATGACAGTTTGACTTTTGCAAATGAAGCTACCAACAATCCTGATGAAGTCACGTCAGATACTGATATTCTGTCAGATCCTGACGATCGATCAATTCCTGATCAAACACCTGTTACTAATGATGACTCAAATAATGCAAATGTTGAGGGGGAGCAAGAGCGAGACATCACTAGTGCTGATACAACTCAAACATCAAGTAGAGATTCATCAGAAACAAACTCAAGTGACAATCAAGATAGTACATCAGAAGAAGATAGCACTATCTCAGGGGGAGCTTCTAGCAACTCTAGTTCTTTTGAAGAAAACACCAATCCAGGGGGAGCATCCAGTTCAAGAAATGACTTACCATCAGCAAGGAAATGGACAAAAAGTCATACTCCTGATTTAATCATTGGGAATCCTGAAGCAGGTGTTAAGACAAGAAGTGCAACTCAAAATGAATGTTTATATAATAACTTTCTGTCAAAGGAGGAGCCCAAGAAAGTTGAAGATGCACTTAAAGATGCTGATTGGGTGACAGCTATGCAAGAAGAACTGAATGAGTTTGAAAGAAATGAAGTCTGGAAACTTGTACCAAGACCCAAAGGAAGGTCTATTGTAGGTACAAAGTGGGTATTCAGAAATAAGACTGATTCAGATGGCACAATTGTGAGAAATAAAGCAAGACTAGTAGCAAAGGGGTATTCTCAACAGGAAGGAATAGATTATGATGAGACTTTTGCTCCTGTTGCAAGACTGGAGGCCATCAGAATTTTTCTGGCATATGCAGCCCACAAGAAATTCAAAGTATTCCAGATGGACGTAAAAAGTGCATTTCTCAATGGAGAACTGGAAGAGGAGGTATATGTTGAACAACCTCCTGGATTTATTGATCCCAGACATCCAGATCATGTCTATAGACTGGATAAAGCACTTTATGGACTAAAGCAAGCTCCAAGAGCCTGGTATGAAACCCTAGCTCAATTCTTACTGGAAAGTGGATTCAACAGAGGTACAATTGATAAAACCTTATTTTATTTGAATCATGGTAAGGATTTGCTGTTAGTTCAAATATATGTTGATGATATCATTTTTGGGTCAACTAATACTAAGTTGTGTGAAAAGTTTTCAAAGCTAATGCAGTCGAGATATCAAATGAGCATGATGGGTGAAATGAGCTATTTCTTAGGTCTTCAAGTTAAACAGACTGATGAAGGGATTTTTATCAATCAGTCAAAATACACAAAGAATTTACTAAAAAGGTTTAACATGCAAGACAGCTCTACAGCTTCCACTCCTATAGCTACAGCTACAAAGCTTGATCTTGATCAAGGAACTGAAGTAGATGTAACCAACTATAGAGGAATGATTGGCTCACTCTTATATCTAACTGCTAGCAGACCTGATATCATGTATGCAACCTGTCTATGTGCAAGATTTCAAGCAAATCCTAAAGAACCACATCTCATTGCAGTAAAAAGAATTTTCAGATATCTAAAGGGCACATCTTCTCTTGGCCTTTGGTATGCCAGAGAATCAGACTTTAGTTTATGTGGCTATTCAGATGCTGATTTTGCTGGATGCAAAATAGACAGGAAAAGTACTTCAGGCAGTTGTCAGTTTCTTGGAGGAAGACTAGTTTCTTGGTTCAGTAAAAAGCAAAAGTCTATCTCCACATCAACTGCAGAAGCTGAGTACATTGTTGCTGGAAGCTGTTGTGCTCAGATCATGTGGATGAGAATTCAGCTAATGGACTATGGTTTGTCATTTTCAAAAATACCTATTTATTGTGATAACCAAAGTGCTATTGCTATGACAGGAAATCCAGTTCAACATTCTCTTACAAAGCACATCAGCATCAGGTATCACTTCATAAGAGAACAAGTACTGGAAGGAACAATTGAACTTCATTTTGTTCCTACTGATCAACAGTTAGCTGATATATTCACCAAGCCACTACCTGAGGCTACTTTTACAAAGTTGGTGAATGAACTTGGAATGGTAAACTATGGCAGTTCCTGAGAAAAAGAGGTCATCAGATACTGACGACCTGCAAATACTGATGGAAAGTCAATCCTGACAGTGGTCAACATCGAATCCTGATGAAACGATTCGATAATCAGTATTTTGTCAGAGTCTAACTATCTTCATTTTATCTCAATTTCCTGATTCAAGTTATGTTTAATGTTATTGAATTCCTGATAATGTGATTACTTTAATTAGTCCTCATATTTAATATCAGATAACATGTCAAATCAGGAAAAACATTGAACAGAATAGAATAAACAAGATTTTTCATTGATAATAAGAAAGAGTTTACATTCAAAGATTACATCTTTTGTGTTCTCTATCTACTAATCTATTCAACAGGAAATAAGAGACCAATCCACTCCATTGTTAATAGCCATCCCAGATCCCATCTTTGCCACTTTGTTTGGGTGGAAGTTGACAGGGATAAGGTTATTTTTGCTGACATATTCATTAACAATGGTTGATGGAGTTGGATGAGGATGCCTTAGATGAAAGCCATGCTAATGCTGTTTGGAGGGCAGCATCAATATCAATCACTTTTGCAGGTTTTTCCTTCTCGATTTCTTCGAGACCTGCATCCATCTGCAACCAGAGAGTCTTCAGTTGTCTTTCCCAATCGAAAGCATCAAACTCTTCACGAGTATAACTAAATATATCTCTTTTCTCTAAGAGATGGAGGTTTTTCTCAATGATGGTAAGGTTCGACATTGCTAAAACTTTTGATGAGAAGGGTTTTTCTGATTTTTGTTACAGGAGAGAATGAAGCGTTATAGAAGTAAGTGGACAAGTCTCTAAGATTAAATAGAGGAGGGTGGAACGAGAATATGAAACGATTCATATTACTGGTGCAAGTACCAGGTATTATTCGATTGTGATGTTTTAAATTTCTTTATTTAAAACATAATTACCATGTTTTATTTTGGTCACAATTTTATTTTCCGAATAATACGTAGCGCGTGTGCTCACTCGATGCTTACATACAGTTATAGATGTAAGTCATGACGCGTGTAATCCTCACCACTCTCTCACGTAATTTGGTCCATTACTTTAGCATAAACGAATGATTTACTGACACCTGTTTTTGAGAAGTTACAAGCATTGTCTAATATCAATTTAGTTTACTAATTGATTTAGTTATCTCAAACTATCACTAAAGCATCGTCTCTCTTTGTCTTTGCACTCTCAAACCCTAATTTCAAAATTATCACATCTTTTGTGTTTGAAATTTCAATGGAGAACTTATTCATGAACAGCAAGGTGGTAATCAATGGAGTTACGTTTAATACTAATAACTTCACTGCAGTTTTAGATCATCAGGACTTGCCGAGTGATTTCCACATTATTCAGGACTTTTTGGCCTCAAGCCCAATCAATTATGCTCTAACCCAACCTGCCAAGATATCTTTTAAGTCTGTTATGCAGGTTTGGAACACAAGTGTTTTTGGGAAAAGTCATCCATCAGAAAATCCTCAGATGAGCTTTGAATATGACAATGTTACATACTATGTGACACCTGAGATTGTCAATGCAGCCCTACACTTACCATCAATCATTGGTAAGCCTGTGTTCAAAGTTACTGATGCAAAACTTCTTGAGTATGTTGTAAGCTTGGGTTACAATGGAACACCAAAGAAGTTTGGAGAGCTCTATAGGAATGGAATTTCTTCTTTGACACAATCAGCAGATGTTTCTTGAATAAAGTGTCAAACTTTGATGCCTTACCCACAGGTTCAGCTAAAATTGGGTACTCTCTAATTCATGATCTCTCATTTGATTATGGTTCCTTTATACTAAAGGCATTAAGTGAAAGAAAAGCAGATAAATGTGGTTATGTTTGCTTTCTTAGATTTTTTCAATTAATATTTTCTCACTTATGTCCTCATGCTGTTTTTGAGAATGACACAGTTTTGCCAATATGTAAAATCTCAGAAAACAATATAAAGAGTCTAATCAATTCTGATAAGGCAAATAAGCTTGTGGGACCTCCATACATTCCTGATGAAGTATGGTCTCTTTTAAGAAAGAGAATGCCTATTCAATATGGCTCAACAACTGGTGCTATGGAACAGGACCTTACACATCCTATTCCTGACACAAGCACACAACCCAAACACGTACCTAAACAGTTAACCACCTCTGGTGTCTCACAAAAGGCATCAGTTGTAAAATCAAAGAAATCAGCTAGATCTGATGTGTCTAAGAGGCAATCAGGGTCAAAGGATTTCTCCACTCCAACTCACTCTCAAATGAAGTCACAAGGGGGTGGACAAAGTGTTGTTGACACATCTGGTTTGAATAAAGGAACAGGAATGAAAAGGAAAGTTGATCAAGGAGCTATTTCTGATTCTGATGATGATACAATGCCGATATCAGTGTTGTTGAAAAAGAAGGAGATTGATGTTGTTGATACAAGAAAAGAGGCTGTCTCTGAAAAGCCAAAGAAAAGAAGAAGATTAATCAGAAAAGGCAAATTTGTTGATCATACAGAATTTCTGAATCTTACTAATGATATGGAAGGCAATCCTGATGTTGTCAATCAGGATGGATCATCAGTTCCTGACGCTACTGCTAATCCTGACATCTCTACTCCAAATACTTCACCTATGAAGACTGTTGAGATTTCTGACTCTCCAGTATCTGCATCTCCAAAGAGAAGAATTATTGAGATGTCCGTCGAACAAGTGAATGCTATTGCTGCTCAGCTGGGTGTTAAACCTTCACCACTTGAAGTAAAAAACTACTGAAGCAAATGTTTTTCACAGACATAAGAAACAGAGGACTAATGTGTCATTTCTGAGATGATCCAGCCCACAAGAACCTGAACTTCAAAGGAGTTCAGAAGCTATTGCGGATCCAGTCACACAAGAACCACCTACTCAAATTGTAGGTGCAGACATTTCTGAAGGAATAGTCCCACAAGAACCATCTTCTCAAAGGGAAGGTGAAGACAAGAATATTCCTGCCCCACAAGAACCATCTTCTCAAAGTGAAGATGCTGGCAAACTCACATCAGCAGGGGAGTTTCCTGACAATGCTCAAGGGGCTTCTGAAATTGAAATTGAACTTGCTAGAAGTCTGGCAGAAAAAGCTGCTCATGATTTGCACATTGCTGAATGTGATAGAGTGATTGCTGACACTGCATTTGAGGGAAGTACACAAGAACCTTTGACTCAAAGTGTTGAAGAAGCTTCAAAACCTCAGACTACACAAGAACCATCAGTAGCAAATACTGATGCAAGTCATGTTATAGTTGCAGTGGTCAATCCTGATGAAAGCACTACTGATCCACTTATTCCATTGCTAATTGAGCCAATTTCAGCAAGGCCAATGGATTCTTTAACTACTTCATCAGGTAACATCTCTTTCTCTACTTCATTTACTACTGATAGTATGATTACAGATAGACCTGATAAAAGGGATACCTCTATTTGTATGACTTCAGACAACTCTTCTCAGCCACCTCTTATTTCTTCAAAATTAATGAGCCAGAACCTTTCTTGTGAGATTGAGAGTGAACATTTAGAGAAAAAGAAGAGTGATGAGAGGCAGTCTCCTGAACTGGCAAAAGGAGAGGTAGAAAAGAGTGAGAAGTTATTAACTTCTAGTGAGGTAGGAGTTGCTATTGAAAGCAACTTAGGTAACATTGTGAGAAGTGATGAGATCACTTTAAAAGAAAAGAGAGATTTAGGACATGTTACTAATTTGTCTGCAGGTCATCAGGATTCACCAGCTGTATCTACTGGTGTTTTGAAACTGAAAGGTATTATGCTTCCTGATGATGATGTTGAACATAAACTTCCTGAGGCTGGTGGTGGCTCAGATGATGATGATGATGATGATCATGCTGATCTTGAAACAAGGCAAATGCAGGCGGCTATAAAAGCAAGTCTCCAATCTACTTATGGGTCTTCAAGTAGATACATGCAGTCAATGACGGAAGAAGAATTCAGAGGGGAGTATACTTCACTTCTTCCTCCTGATACTCGAGCTGCAAGGGGACATGAATGGGATACAGAATGGAATGAACCAACTGCTGAGATGAATTTTCAAAATGCTCTGTTTCATTCTGGTCATATTGCTACTCGGATGCCGACACCTGAACTTAAGGCTCTTCTCAAAACCAATGCTCTTCTAGCAAAGGGATTGAGGAGTGAGATTGACTCAATGAAGGCTGCAACAGATAAATTTCAAGCGGGTATTCAAACATCTGTTTCTATATCTGCTACTGCTTCTCAAGCACGCCTTCTTGCAGATGATATTAAAGCTCTTGACAGGAGATTGGATTCTAGAATGACTGTCTTGGAATCTAAAGTTGATACTATCGATGAAACCCTCAAGCTTATATTGTCTTTTTTCATTCAGGACGATACTGATGTCAAAAAGGGGGAGAAGATAGTCAAAACAAAATGTTCACCTGATCCAGTTGTACAAAAGGATGATAATTCTGGAAATGATGGTGGTGCTGAGTCACATCAGAAAATTGAAACCTCTGATGCTGCTTTACTGATAAAGAGAACGAATACTCAAACTAAGCAGTCAACTCATGTTTCTGAATCTGGAAAGAAGACAGTGACACCTGGTCAAACTCTGTCAACCATTCCTGAGGATGATGTGTATGTGGAACAGGATGAAGATGCTGCTAATCTGTTTCATGAACTTGACACTGGGGATGGTCGTGTTCTTAAATTATTTCATAAAGACAAAAGAGTTCAACAGTATCATGCTGAGAAAGCACTTGTCTTATCTACTGAAGAAAATCCAAACATGACTACTGATGAGTTCTTAGAAGAACAGAACAGGATCCTTGAAGAGCTTGCAAGACAGAATAAAGCTCTTGCTGCAAGAAGAGGAAGAGGCAGAGGAGGAAGATACAGAAATAGAGGAAGATCATCTGCTCAAACAAGTTCAAGGCAAACAAGATCTAGTGGAATCAAATTGAAAGATGTTTCTGAAAGTGAAAAGAAGAAAACTCCACTATCTCTTGCATCAACTCCAGACAACAGATTCAATGCTCCTGAAGAAATTGAAGAGGAGATATTGCCTTTGAAAAGGAAGAGTAAGGTAGCTGTTCAATCTACTGCATCTAATGAGAAGTCAGTCGTTGATCCAATTTCTGATGTTGTTTCTAATTCTGAAGAGACTGAAATCTTAAAAGAACTTAAGATCATGATTCTTAAGGTTGTGGTTGAATTTCACAATGTGGAAGTTTTTGAAGATACATTGGAGTATGAACAAGAAAACTTCAGAAGATTTGAAAGAGAAAGTGAAATCAGTGCTAAAGCCACAAAAGCAGAAAAGATAACAACCAGAGATTACTTAAGAAATGTTCATAGATCAGACAGGAAGTTGTGGTATAATAGAGATAGATCTGTTCCTGAACATCAGCAGGATTATCCAACTAATGAGAAGAAGAAGAGTAAGAAGAAGGAGGTGGATAAGGTTGATTATAGGAAACCAGTTGTGTTCATATCAGTTGGATTGATAAAAGAGTCTTCTTTGATCAATGAATTTCTGATTGTTAAAACAGAGTCTACTACTTTTATTGCTGAAAATCCACCAAAATGGGTGAGTATGCTATCTGGCTTGAGAGGATGGGAACCTGGCACAAGAGGAGGAATTGGATATAGTCATGCACTGGTTATTTTCATTGCACAAACTGATCAATATGCTCTAGTTGACAAGATTGGGGATGAATTAACTGTAGATCATCTTTGGAAACTTGAAGCTGTTGCTATCATTGCTGATTGTCATGCTGATGCAAAGAAAATAGAGAAGCTGGTGTACTTCATGAAAGATGGAAGTGTGAAGAAGATCCCTATTCATGAATTGTTGTGTAAATCTGCAAAAGAACTGAAATATGTTCTGTATCTTCTCAGAAGTAAAAGAATAAATGTTAGTGAAAGAGAAGTTTATCACAATTGGTGTGTCATGATTCACATGAAGATTAGACAGAGATTCATGGATGGAGGAACAAGGTATGATGGCAATTATATTCCCATGTACTTAAATTTAAGAAATATAGAGGTTGAAATGAAGAAAGGTACAACTGTTAAAGTAGTGTATCTAGGCATGGAACAACTGTCTCTAAATCCGGATGGGAAGGAAATTGCTTATGTGTTGCTAGGTGACTTAGATCTTCCGAGAAACTCGATTCAGAACATCAGGGCAGCTATTTATCAGATTAATGAGGAAGATGAAGAACTCAAAAATCTGAAGAAGAAACTGATTCAAATTCTTGAAAGCAAGGAAGAAGAATTGTTATCTGAATTCTTGAGACTGAATCTGTTTTATCAAAGAATTTCTGAAACTGTTCCTGATGATTTTTAGAAGGTATTTTGTTTTGAGTTTTTGACATCTTGAATCAAGGAATTTGTGCTTTGTTTTATAAAGAACAAATTGGGGGAGATTGTTAGATATTGATTCAAGAGATGATCAGGATCTGGGCATTACTGATCAGATACTGATGCTGATGTCATCAGGAATACAACGTCAGTATTGGACTATCAGGATTAGAAGCTGGTCAGGATTCCATGAAGATTCTCATCAGACCAGAGATCAAGGAAGATTGATATGTCGGTTCCTAATTTGTAGGAAGGCAGCTATCATACAAGATATGCATTCAGAGATATATGTAATTGATTTAGAATATCTTGTAATTGATAGTGCAACTGTGTACATTATATAAACACAGTTTAGGTTTTACATTTGGTAATCGCTTACACGAGTTATATTGTAACCTAGCAGCTCTTAAGAACATAAGAATTTCTTAAGAGAGTTTTGTAACAGTTTTATACCAGAGTTAATAAAGCTGTTATTGATTCATACTTGTGTTATTTGTTTTAAGTCGAAAATCTTATACAATTGTATTCAACCCCCTTCTACAATTGTTATTTACTGGGCAACAACTGTCAACAAAGAAAACATGGAGAAATCATTGACAAATTTGCACATTAATCTCAGAGGCCTAACTGTCAAAATGGAAGAGATGATGGCAGCTGTAAACAAGTTCAGTCAAGATTTTGTAGCAACTCATGTGCTTATGGAAGAAGAAGTTAATGGTTTCAAGAAGGAAGCAACAAGACTTATGAGCGCAATTAATGAAGAATTTTAATGATACAAATGGTGCAAGAGGCTTTTGTTGCCCGTGGGCATTTCTGTATTGTCTTTTGTTTCTGTATTGTCTTTTCTTTAGCATGATACCGGATGTTACTAATTCCGCCTAAAGGCAGTACAATGTGGCCGCCTACCTACATATTTCATTATCATTTCCTTTTCTTGATGTTCAATGAAGATTTTGCAAAAATTGGTAATTTACGAATTACTTAAATTACCTGTAATATAAAAAATATGACAGTATATATGGTACCATGTTGGAAAAGATTTCGTACTAATTTCTCCTACAATCCATGGTAAAAAAATTGAATTTGTTATATATTGAAGCATGTTATAAATTTTTTATTTTTATCTTATAAAATGTCAAATAAATTATTATTGAATTATAAAATATAACCTCTATAGCAATCGAACTTGAACTATATTTAATTATAAAATGATAACATTATACATTTCAAAAATATTCGACTTCGAAGAAGAAAATAGTAACAATAATGTTAAAGTTTATTTATAAATACCAGAAGAATAAGATGTTACTATATTGTGTACCATGTTGTCAAAGGTAATTTTAACGGACAAATCAAATTTAACCTCTACAACAATCGAACTTGAACTATATTTAATTATAAAATGATAACATTATACTTTTCAAAAATATTCGACTTCGAAGAAGAAAATAGTAACAATAATGTTAAAGTTTATTTATAAATAGCAGAAAATATGGCGCCTTTTATTATATAAATATTGGTAGGTACGTAGATAATTTCTTTCATATAGGTAACTTTTGCCAAGAATAAGATGTTACTATATTGTGTACCATGTTGTCAAAAGTCATTTCAACGGACAAATCAAATTTAACCTCTACAGCAATCGAACTTGAACTATATTTAATTATAAAATGATAACATTATACTTTTAAAAAATATTCGACTTTCACGTGGGGTTTATAGTAACAAAAATGTTAAAGTTTATTCATAAATACGACAAAATATGGTGCTTTTATTATATAAATTTTGGTACGTACGTAGATAATTTATTTTATATAGGTAACTTTTGCCAAGAATAAGATGTTACTATATTGTTTACCATGTTGTGAAAAGTAATTTTAACGGACAAATCAAAATTAACCTCTACAGCAATAGAACTTGAACTATATTTCATTATAAAATGATAACATTACACTTTTAAAAAATATGAGACTTTCAAGAAAAAAATAGTAACAACAATTTTAAAGTTTATTTATAAATACCAAAAAATATGGTGCTTTTATTATATTAATTTTGGTAGGTATGTAGATAATTTCTTTCATACAGGTTAGTTTTGCCAAGAATAAGATGTTACTATATTGTGTACCATGTTGTCAAAAGTCATTTCAACGGACAAATCATATTTAACCTCTATAGCAATCGAACTTGAACTATATTTAATTATAAAATGATAACATTATACTTTTCAAAAATATGAGACTTTCAAGAAAAAAATAGTAACAACAATGTTAAAGTTTAATTATAAATACCAAAAAATATGGTGCCTTTTATTATATCAATTTTGGTAGGTATGTGGATAATTTCTTTCATATAGGTCAGTTTTGCCAAGATGTTACTATATTGTTTACCATGTTGTCAAAAGTAATTTTAACGGACAAATCAAAATTACCCTTTACAGTAATCGAACTTGAACTATATTCAATTATAAAATGATAACATTATACTTTCGACTTTGAAGAAAAAAATAGTAACAACAATGTTAAAGTTTATTTATAAAAACCAAATAATATGGTGCCTTTTATTATATCAATTTTGGTAGGTACGTAGATAATTTCTTTCATATAGGTCACTTTTGCCAAGAATAAGATGTTAGTATATTGTGTACCATGTTGACAAAAGTCATTTTAACAGACAAATCAAATTTACCCTCTACAACAATCGAACTTGAAGTATATTTAATTATAAAATGATAACATCAAACTTTTGAAAAATATTCGACTTTCAAGAAGAAAATATAAACAACAATGTTAAAGTTTATTTATATAATACCACAAAATATAATGCCTTTTATTATATAAATTTTGCTAGGTACGTAGATAATTGCTTTCATATAGGTAACTATTGCCAAGAATAAGATGTTAGTATATTGTGTACCATGTTGTCAAAGGTAATTTTAACGGACAAATCAAATTTAACCTCTACAGCAATCGAACTTGAACTATATTTAATTATAAAATGATAACATTATACTTTTAAAAAATATGAGACTTTCAAGAAAAAAATAGTAACAACAATGTTAAAGTTTAATTATAAATACCAAAAAATATGGTGCCTTTTATTATATCAATTTTGGTAGGTATGTGGATAATTTCTTTCATATAGGTCAGTTTTTCCAAGAATAAGATGTTACTATATTGTGTACCCATGTTGTCAAAAGTCATTTCAACGGCCAAATCAAATTTAACCTCTACAACAATCGAACTTGAACTATATTTCATTATAAAATGATAACATTATACTTTTAAAAAATATGAGACTTTCAAGAAAAAAATAGTAACAACAATGTTACAGTTTATTTATAAATACCAAAAAATATGGTGCTTTTTATTATATTAATTTTGGTAGGTATGTAGATAATTTCTTTCATATAGATCAGTTTTGCCAAGAATAAGATGTTACAATATTGTGTACCATTTTGTCAAAAGTCATTTCAACAGACAAATCAAATTTAACCTCTACAGGAATCGAACTTGAACTATATTTAATTATAAAATGATAACATTATACTTTTCAAAAATATTCGACTTTCAAGAAGAAAATAGTAACAACAATGTTAAAGTTTATTCATAAATACCATAAAATATGGTGCCTTTTATTATATAAATTTTGGTACGTACGTAGATAATTTATTTTACATAGGTAACTTTTGCCAAGAATAAGATGTTACTATATTGTTTACCATGTTGTCAAAAGTAATTTTAACGGACAAATCAAAAATAACCTTTACAGCAATCGAACTTGAACTATATTTAATTATAAAATGATAACATTTTACTTTCGAATTTCAAGAAAAAAATAGTAACAACAATGTTAAAGTTTATTTATAAAAACCAGAAAATATGGTGCCTTTTATTATATAAATATTGGTAGGTACGTAGATAATTTCTTTCATATAGGTAACTTTTGCCAAGAATAAGATGTTACTATATTGTGTACCATGTTGTCAAAAGTCATTTCAACGGACAAATCAAATTTAACCTCTACAGCAATCGAACTTGAACTATATTTAATTATAAAATGATAACATTATACTTTTCAAAAATATTCGACTTTCACGTGGGGTTTATAGTAACAACAATGTTAAAGTTTATTCATAAATACCAAAAAATATGGTGCCTTTTATTATATCAATTTTGGTAGGTACGTAGATAATTTCTTTCATATAGGTCACTTTTGCCAAAAATAAGATGTTAATATATTGTGTACCATGTTGTCAAAGGTAATTTTAACGGACAAATCAAATTTAACCTCTACAGCAATCGAACTTCAACTATATTTAATTATAAAATTATAACATTATACTTTTCAACTTAGCAAAAAAAAAAGATTATACTTTTCAAAAATATTCGTCTTTCAAGAAAACACAACAATGTAAAATTCAATTATAAATACCACAAAATATGGTGCCTTTTATTATATAAATTTTCGTAGGCACGTAGATAATTTATTTCAAATAGCTAACTTCTGGCAAGAATATTTAGCTATATTCAATTACAATTTTAAAAATATTAACATTACTAAAAAAAATTTTCTCTTTTTCAAATTTGAGTTATACGAACAAATTAGTAAGAAAATGTTACAAAATCGGTAACTATTAAATTCTCGAATCAATTACACGTATCAAATCACCATCAGTAACGTAGCAATATGAAATTAACTGCATTGCATAAATGACCTACACCAAACACAACCTAAAGGGAAGCAACTGATATTATAGCTTTAAGCACTCAGACAGTCAAAGTACACGAACAGATACATTGCACGGTATTCGAACTGATTTACAATTTTTTAATAATTAATGAACTTAACCAAACTCATCTATAAACAACTAAACATCAGAGTATTTGCTGTTACAAACTTCTCTGCTACTCTCAACAAGCGCAAAAGGAGAAAAAGAGATGTCAGAAGCAAATCAACCTCAGTACTGTATTTACATATCGGCTTTTCAATACTTTCAGATTCGAGGCAACTGTATAATACTACTTACTATTACTGATCAACTTTTTTTTTTACAGGAAAAAGAAAATAAAGCAAGAGGAAGTGGAAGGCGTATCTACTGTCAACAAAGAAAATGTGGAGAAGTCATTGACAAGTTTGCAGACAAACATGATGGAAGCAGGTGAAAGGATCGAGTACATGATGACAGCTTTCCAGAAGTTCGTCGATGAGTTCAGCGCAAACCAGATGATGCTACTCGAAGATGTCAAAGGTTTCAAGAACGAGGCAAAAAGATTGGCAGACAAAACTTATGAAAAGCACTGATGAACCCAGGAGCATTATATTGCAAACTTTTGATTTTCTATGTCCTGTTTAATGTTTTCTTTAATTATTATTACTGCTATGTTTAACAACTTTTGTTCAAGTTTCCGATCGCCGGGAACCGTTGCTTTGGAACGATATGATGGTGTAAAGGGCTTTGGCCGCCCTAAGAACTTTTTTTATTGCAAACTCAGCTTTTTAATTTACTTTTGTGCGAGTTAAAAATGGTAACAAAACCATTCATTAACCCTACGTAGCTTTTACGTATATACTGTGGAGTAGCATAAGTAAACATTTTATTTTAACAATAAAAGTTAAATTGAAATATTAAAATAAATCTACTTAAACAATTTATATCTTAAAACATAATATTATTTATATTGAGATAGGACTTAATTTTTACTTTAAGCAAAACTGTACAAAATCAAACATCAAAATCTTTAGCGATAACCAATGTTTCCAATACGATTGATGCTAAATTTCCAATACGATTAATCAAAATCAACAAAAAAATTGAATCCAATATGATTAATCAAAATCATCAATTGGATGAAAACTCATTCATTATGACGAAGTGGAAAAAAGGAATGGATCCTCGAACGCGTAAAAGGAGCCATATGAGATGAAACTCTCGATTAATGAATCTTCAAAAAAAAATTATATTAAAATATAATTTATTTATATTTAGATAGGACTTAATTTTTACTTTAAACAAAAATGCACAAAATAATTTTTTTCCCCTCAATATTCAAAATGTTTTCTGTTCAAAATAATGCTATATTTCCTATACGATTAATCGTACCAAAATTCGATTATGTAGCAATGAGTTGGCAATATGATTGATTACAATTTCTGACATTGATCTCATCCTGCTGAATACATTCAATAAAATTATTGAAATTATAAACTAATACACGTCTTTTTCTCGAATTTTTTCTATTCCAAATGATATGGCAGCAAATTTCTCAATATCGAACAAGGCTACATTATAAATACTTACAAAAAAAACAGTCTGACATAATCGTATTCCAAATAATACACGTGTGAACAGGACTGAATGTAACAATCAGTCACTCAACAGTCTGACATGCACTGTATCCCATATGCATTCTTAATTGCATTCCCATCTAACCAAAACAAACTCATCTATAAAGTAAAGGAGTCATTAGGGCTGTTCACGAACCGAGCTGTTCGCGAACAAGCTCGAGTTCGGCTCGTTAAGAGCTCGAATCGGCTCGGTTCGTTAAGAGTTCGAATCGAGCTCGAACACAGAAAATTGTTCGATAACAAAACGAGCTCGAGCCGAGCTATTAGTGAGTTCGGTTCGAGCTCGACTCGAGTTCGGCTCGAGCTCGTTCGGCTCGAGATCGGCTCGATTAAGCTCGAAAATAGAAATATATATAATATCATGTACCTTGTCATAACACCTGCTTTACTTTCTAAAGTTTTAATATTAAATTTTAAAAACTACGTTCTAGCATACACATACATGATACATCTGTCATCCATACTATTAGTCATTACTCAAAATAGTAATCCAGTACCACATACTACTATACTAGCAGGTAGCTTCTGTCTTCTGTCTTACAAATATTACATCTCAAAGATTTTAAAATAAAATACATTGGAGAATCTCGAATTCTAAAATGAAGAACCAAAAATCTAAAAAAAGAAAGTTTCCCAGATTCTCATGGCATGTGGTACAGTGGCAGCTTGACATCCCCAACTCCGACTTGAACTTAATGAACCTGTTCCCCATTGGCCATTGCAGTATAAAAAAAAACTGATTAAATACAACAATCTCAAGCTAAACTGCTAAAGACTGATGCAAAAGGTATACACATAGACACACTGCACAAAGTCTCAATGAAATAACCATCTAAAGAAGGATAATACCACTCTTAATTATCAAGGATTAGCAAACAAAAATTCAACATCCAGATTTTGTATTCAGATTAGACAAGCAAACATAGTGACAAGGAACTCATTATACATGTATGATGTATACATAGTGAACATGGTGGTGGTGACTTAAACCAGCAAACATCATATTAGAGCACTCTTGTTCAGTTATTATGGATGACATTATTATTCAAGTTTCTAACTTCACAAGGAACTACATTTCTACAGAGAGAGCAGGTTTAGCTACAAGGATGACATTACTTTGCCTGGAGACAGCAGGTTTAGTTCGATAATAATAATCATAATGATAACGTAATACATAATGAGACAGAAAAAGATGCCAGAACAGGATCAAAAAAGCTCCTGCTATGCTGCTGCCTTCCTTTTTACATATCTTAACAATTCCATTTCTACAGATTACCAAACAACAGGCCCTTTGCCGAACAGTCTAAACAGTCTAAACTTATGATAATCTACTAGGTTAGTAGACAACCTTTGCCGAACCATACTACAGAGAATATAAACTCATCAAAAGTTTCTGCCTCCTACTATAATGCATATATTTAAATACTTACAGCCTTACTGATTGCATCATTATTGCCGTTCTTCAATCCAAATGAATCACGATATCCTTGTCCTCATTCTGAAACAAAGAGAATAGTTCAGATTTACTTTATAACCATGTAAGCGTAAAAAAATTCAAAGAAAATCAGTATGTGCATTAATATAATACAGTATATCAGTACCTTTTTGCTTTTTTTCAATCCATATAGCTCACGCACCCAATCAGCTCCACACAACAGCACTTCAACAGTTTCGGGTTTCAAACAGGAGCGATGCGGTTCGATCACTCTACTACCTGCGCTAAAAGTTGACTCTGAAGCCACAGTACTAATAGGAATGCTCAATACATCAGATGCCATCTTAGACAAAACAGGAAATTTTGAAGCGTTTGCTTTCCACCAAGCAAGAACATCAAATTTTGAACTTGGAGGAATAATACTCTCACTCAAGTACTCTTCCAGTTCTGACTTTGTAGGCTCAATAATGCCACCACTCTCCCGAACAAAACTCTCATAATCATTGATGCCTTTTGGTGTTTTACGCTGTTCATTAAAGAAATTAGCATCGGACGAAGACAATTCACTTGATTCATTCCTTTTCATATTAGCATCTTTCTCTTCCATGCAATATTCTAAATACAGATCAATCAAAGCATTTTTTAAGTATGTCAAATTATTTTCTGAATCACTTGCAATTGGATAAAGGGTAGGAAAGCAAAACATTGGAAGGATCAGTTTAAAGCGTGGATCCATGACGGCACCAATAGACATCACTAAATTAGTTTCCCCCCAATATTTTTCAAACTTCAATTCCATTTTTCGTGCCATCTCTCGAATATGCAGATTCCGATCAAGTGCCCTTTTGTCTATTATTTGTTTCACTCTCCTGATTTCTGATAAAAACAAGTTTGAAGTTGAATACTCCGAACCAGAGACAACATTTGTGACATCAGAAAATACCTCAAGAAATGAGCAGACACCTTCAACTCTTTCCCAGTCCCCTTCACTTGGTACATACTCTTTAAACCCCATATCAGATGTGGAATACATAAGAAAAGCATCTTTAAATTCGATAGCACACGACAGCATGTTAAAGGTCGAATTCCAACGAGTTGAAACATCTAATATCAACTTCTTACATTTCAAGCCTAATGACATGCAAATTTCAGAGAATTTAATTCTACGACCTTCCGAGGCTGCCACATATTTAACACCATCCCGAATTCTGTCCACTATTTCCTTAGTTGGTTCTAAACCATCTTGCACACATAAGTTCAATATATGTGCACAACATCGTGCATGGAACATTTTTCCATCAATTGATAATTTCTTTCTAAGACTAAAAGTTTGTTTTAAATATCGTAAAGCAACATCATTAGCAGCAGCATTATCAACTGTTAATGTCCCAATTTTATCAATGATCCCCCATTCACTCAAACACTTAAATAAAGCCTCTGAAATGACCAATCCACTAACAGTGCAACTATCACTTATCACTTAAACAGATAAAACCTAGGTTATACATATAAAAAGAGCAGAAATTAAAGGTGTAAAAAGAGCAGAATATGAGTATATACCTTCGTGGCTTCGTGGAATCTCCAATATTTGAGAGAGAGTTGATTGAAAGTCGATGTCGATAGAGTTTATTGGAGTCGTGGAATTAGGGATTTAGCATAGACGAAGACGAGACAAGATGAATTAGGGATCTAGTATTTGCGGCAGCTTTTTAATTTTAGTAACTATAACTATAACTATTAGGTTTTATTTTAGATAGTTGATTTGGGCCGGGTTATATATTTTTATCTACTTGGGCCTAGATATTTGATTTGGGCCGGGTTATATGTTTATATTCGGCTCGGTTCGTTAAAGCTCGAAATTAATTTTTTATTTTTTAAAAATTTGGAAATATCGCTAAATTAAATATATCTTGACATCCGTATGGTTGGATCGTCGATAAATATTTTTTAAAAAATAGAAACAACAATTCGTGATAAAGCATTAGTTACTAGTACTAGTTAGAATAGTTGAGATCTACTAAGATCGACAACCAAATTAATTTTTTATTTTTTAAAAATTTGGGAATATCACTAAATTAGATATATCTTGACATCCGTACGGTTGGATCGTCGAGAAATATTTTTTAAAAAATAGAAATAACAATTCGTGACAAAGCACTAGTTACTAGTTCTAGTCGAAATAGTAGTGATCTACTAAGATCGACAACCAAATTAAATTTTTATTTCTTGAAAATTTGGGAATATCACTAAATTAGATATATCTTGACATCCGTACGGTTGGATCATCGAGAAATATTTTTTAAAAAATAGAAACAACAATTCGTGACAAAACACTAGTTACTAGTTCTAGTCGGAATAGTAGTGATCTACTAAGATCTCCAACCAAATTAATTTTTTATTTTTTTTAAATTTGGGAATATCATTAAATTAAATATATATTGACATCTGTACGGTTGGATCGTCGAGAAATAATTTTTAATAAATAGAAACAACAATATGTGAATAAGCACTACTTACCAGTTCTAGTCGGAATAGTAGTGACTAGTGATCTACTAAGATCTCCAATCAAATTAATTTTTTATTTTTTTAAAATTTGGGAATATCATTAAATTAGATATATGTTGACATCCGTACGGTTGGATCGTCGAGAAATAATTTTTATAAAATAGAAACAACAATATGTGAATAAGCACTACTTACGAGTTCTAGTCGGAATAGTAGTGATCTACTAAGATCTCCAACCAAATTAATTTTTTATTTTTTTAAAATTTGGGAATATCATTAAATTAGATATATATTGACATCCGTACGGTTGGATCGTCGAGAAATAATTTTTATAAAATAGAAACAACAATATGTGAATAAGCACTAGTTACTAGTTCTAGTCGGAATAGTAGTGATCTACTAAGATCTCCAACCAATTTAATTTTTTATTTTTTAAAATTTGGTAATATTATTAAATTACATATATCTTGACATCTGTACGGATCTCCAGAACTCAGAATCGTTCGTGAACAGTTCGAGATCGGCTTGAGCTCGAGATCGGCTCGAGTTGTTCGTGAACAGCTCGCGTGCGGCTCGAGCTCGGTCAAAGCTCGGCTCGGTTCGAGTTGACCAAAGCTCGGCTCGAGTTGACCAAAGCTCGGCTCGGTTCGTTTCGGGCAAAGCTCGGCTCGGTTCGATGAAAAGCTCGTTCGGTTCGGTTCGTGAACAGCCCTAGGAGTCATCATACATCAAAATCTTCACTTGTGTTTTCTTTTAGCATCCAAAAACATGTCAACCAGCAAGCAGCCGTCATCCAGCAGGCAACCGATGTAATCTCTTCACTTCTTAATTTTTTGCAAACGCTATTTACTTGCATGAAACTTATCCAATCTTTATTGATTACTGTTTAAATTTTTAAAGGGAAAAAAAGAGGAAGCAAGAGTGTTCTGAAACAAACAGTTCAGACTCCGACGACGAACCAACGATGAAGCACGAAAATGTTGAGAAATCTTTGACCAATCTGCAGATCAACCTGAAGGAACTGGGTGAAAAGATTGAATACATGATGATCTGTTTCCAGAAATTTGTAGTCGATTTCAAAGTGAATCATATTGTGCTCATGGATGAGATGAATCGTTTCAGGAAGGAGACTAAAAGACTGGAGGACGTGATTCATCACAAGTACTGATCAAGCAAGGAGACTAAGATACTTATGTTCTTCTTTTTAATGTTTTGCTTTATGTTTAATCAAGTACTTTCGTTAAGAAATTGAGCTGGTTGTCAACACCGTGTGGTTGCTTAAGAAATTATGCTTTTGCCTTCAACTATTGATTTCCATTGATACTTACACTTTCGTTTGTGCAAAATTAGAGTTATATTTCATAGAAAATCGAATAACAAAGTTGAACCAATTTATCAAAAGAGGAGATTAGATATTATATCCTTAATATGGTCAAAAAGCCCAGCGGAGCGGGCAAAACTGCTAGTTAAAGATAATAAGTAAAATTAGACTTGTCTAATTAAAAAAACAAGTGTAAATCGAGATGAACATACAGGCGTCCATTAAGTCGGTGCTCAGATGGAGAATGCCAGTGCATCTGCAGAAGAGTGTACTTTTTGCCATGGATACTAAATCCTCCAACATTTCTATCAAAACGTATCTGCATTATAACAAACATGTAAGTATCTTGAGTTTTATAACTGATTGAGTATTCGAGTGGATAATAGAAAAGAAAGAAGATGAATAATACATGCAGGAAAACAAACTAACCCCAACATTGAAACCATTATCGACCAAAGTAGCATTTGAAGCGTGATAGACTCTGATCAAAGCTTCTAGATTCTTATCAAGGAAAGCCTTGTGGGTAACAATGTCGATCGGAGACTGAGCTTTTCCATGAGAGCATAGTGAAAAGTTTGGGCTTAAGCTACCCCACTTGTTAGGTCCGGTACCTCCTATATAACCAAATTTATTTACCTCCTGCTGCTGCTTCTGCGTAGCTGTTTCATTTAAAAACTTGTTAAAATTACAGTACATCCGCAAGCACTTTCCAAATCAGATATGATTTTGAGAAAAGAAAATTAAAATTAAGAGCGAAACTGTTTGATGTTCACTATCGTATATATTACTATGACAATAACCTCAAAACGTAAATTAGAGACAGTATTAAGGTACATGTTCAAATTTTCCTCCATATATGTAAATCACACACGCATGACACATAGAAATACCGAAAAATCCACCACACACTTTGTTTTGATATGAGTTACTTATAAATAAGTCTAGTGCTGAAGTTTAATAGATAATCTCTTTAGTAATCCATGGACATAGCTAAAAGGGTCATGTATAAAAAGCCATAACCCCTAGTATTCTAGCCCGCTTCAGTGGGCAGTGTATACCCCACTTTTTTTGGGATCTTCCAAGGTGGGTACAATCTGTTGTGAGGGAGGAGTGGACAGCTGAGGTTTTCGATCTTGAGCTCCTTAAGTATAAACATGCAGAGGACGAAATGGTACAGCTTTTGCAACTGGCTCTCGCTTGTTGTGATCAAGATCCTGACAGACGTCCTGCAATGACTGAGGTATTGCAGAATATTGAGGAGCTTTGTGTCTCCCGTTGATAACAAGACCCCAAAATTACATAATTAACACGACTCGACTTCAAAGTGCATCTAAAAGACAATTATTTAGAGGTTTCTATATTATCATTTTGCAGATGCATGTTTAAAATTCAAGATTATTTTTTTATTCTTAAATCCCTAAGGCTTTTTCTTTGAGTAAGGCTCAGTTGTGCATCTTCCATCTCTTTTTCGTTACCCATTGGCAATACTTGTATTTTGAACGCTCTATTTGAGGTGGCACAGTGTTGGCCAAACCAAATACAATGCGCTAACATGGGTCCATTTGGCTTGGTTTTGGGATCAAACCAAAATCGGAACCGTTAATTTTCAATTTTTAAAATGAAAACCGCAGCTGCAAAATTCTCAGTTCGGTTACAAAACCGAATAATAAACACACCAGACACCGGAAAACATATGAACTAGTGGGAGATTAGAAATTGTAGTTCTGTTCTGTACTGGATTTGCATATTTTTCTTTGGTGCCTCTACGGGGGAGTCTCGGGAGGGAAAAACTTGCAGTTTCACATAAACTGTGCTTGCTATATATTTACTTGACCCTAATTTGAATAATAAAGACCTGTAGACTGGGTTGAATACGTCGCTTGTCCATTTGGGTCGAACCAAGTGTAGCAATTACTTAGGATTTTGAGAATGTTGTTGATTTTACAACCAAGTGATTCTTTTACTGACCCAAAAATGGACAAACTATGGTTTTTGAAATAAGCATAGTGAGAGGCTGAGAGGGGATGGAAGTGGCCTTGGTACCACATGTAACCAATTTTTGGACTGAAGAAATGATGTTTTGGTCTATATTTTGTAGTGACCATTTTATAACAGTGCTGATGCAAGATACAATAAACTCAAGTACAATTTTTTAAGAAAATAAAATTGTGCTGCAAACACTAAAGTATGTGGCTACGATTATAGTTTGTGATCTTCTTCAACCCCGTCAAAGCGTTTGGTATCTCACATATCTGTTTCTTGATCAGTGTCACCGGCATTAACTTCACTATAAGCAAGAATTGGTACTACGATTATAGTTTGTGAAACCTAACGAAAGAACTGGTGAGACTTTATTGTACTAACATGTACCACAGGCTTAAGCAACACAGATAAGAAAAGGCTCAAGCAAAGTTTTCTTGACTAGTAAGTGTTGAATACAGGATCTAGTGTTTTCAAAAATTTACATAATTTTTTTCTTTTAAAACCTGAATTCCATGACTAGGTTAAAGAGACAAATCCTTGTTTAATTATTTATATTCATTCTCATACCAAATAAAGATAAAGACATTCCAGCAAAGTTCAACAGATTTTCAGTATAATTAAGTAAGCTCAGGAAGTCCAGAAAAAGCATACATAATCATCAAAAGATTTTGAGTCAATAGAGTTCTCAGCTGGGCAACCAAGGTGAATAGGTTTAGGGATGCGTACATCATGAAATTCCTTTTGAATACCTGATAAAAAAAACAATAAAAACAGTATTGAGAGAAGAAAAAAACTACATATTCAATAACGAGAAGATACTGCACCACTCCTTGGACAGGGCAAAAATGAATCATTCATGCTTCTGTTGTTAACTTGAAAAATCAGGGAGAATTAAAAAAAAAAAATAACAAGAAAAGTTTTAACAAGTAAACAGAAAAAAATTACTCCCTCCGTCCCATTTTTATTGTCCATCGATTAAAATCCACCTTTTATTCAATCATGTCAATTAAACTCATAATTACCAAATAATTGTATTGTTTTTTATAAAAGTTAACATAATTAACACATAATATACCTTATTAATCAAATGTGGACAATTATTTTGGGACAAAGAAAATAGAAAATGGTGGACAATAAAAGTGGGACGGAGGGAGTATCATTTAGAGGTTAACAACCTCTAAATAATTATCTAAAAGACAATTATTTAGAGGTTGCTATATTATCATTTTGCAGATGCATGTTTAAAATTCAAGATTATTTTTTTATTCTTAAATCCTAAGGCTTTTTCTTTGAGTAAGGCTCAGTTGTGCATCTTCCATCTCTTTTTTGTTACCCATTGGCAATACTTGTTGATAACTCTGAATCCTGATCGTGTACTTCCTCGCCAACTCCTGTCTCGGAAGTGGTGTAGCTGTAGTGGGGTATCTGCAAAACAACACCGGAGGGGGGGTTTGGCCCCGAGGTGCCTCCGGCGTGAGAATAAGAGTTGGCTTTGGAAGGTAATAATCAAGTAGAGTATCACAAAGTAATAAATGTGTGTAGGTGTGTAATAATGGCTAACCCCTAAACCCTATTTACTAGGGGTATTTATAGCCCTAGGCCTAGGGTTTAGGGGTAGGTTACCTTCACCCCTGACCGTTGGATCTGGGGGACGAGCCGCTGAACTCCCGGGATGTAGGGCACGTGGCTTTGTCTGGTGTGACCTTTGACTGGAGTGTGGCCATGTTGTGGTGGGCACGATCTGGCACGTGTCTTCCCTTGTCTTCTAGTGTGGGTCAACGTCACAAATAGGAGTGTGAGCTGAGGTGGGATGCCACGTATACCGAGTGCCACAAATCGGGGGGTCCCCTAGTCCGGGGCGGGGACCATGCCACGTGGTGGTGGCCCCGGGCCCGGGGTCCACTACTCTGGGCTGGGCCGTTCTTATTCTCATGAGATGGTTTACTTATTGTTTTGGGCTTCTTATTGGGCCTTGGCTGTTTATGGCCTATCATTTGCCCCCCACTCCTTCATGCGGATTCTCCGGATGGGGGAGTAGTAAGAGGTGTTCTTGCCTTGGAAAGTGAACTTTTCTGGATTCTTTAGAGTGCTGGACATATGTCCTCGGGGCCGGAGGTTTTTGGTTGCCCCCAGTTTCGGGGTGTGCACTGAGGTACGTGCGCCCGGGGCTAGTGGTGGTTGGAATTTGAAGGCAGTGCTTCTTTGGCTGCCCCCCAGGCCCGGGGTTGGTACTGAAGTGTTTATCCCGGGGTTTCGTCTTCCGTAGCTGTGCGCAAACGTACGCGTATGAATATATAATATTCTCTATATGCATTTTTGGACTTCTTTTTTTTTTTTGTTTTTTGTTTGTTTTTTGTTTGTTTTTTGTTTTTTTTGTTTTTTTGTTTTTTTTTGTTTTGACAAATGACAGCTGTTACCCACTATCTCCGGGTTTTGGAGATAGTGGGCCGATTTTTGGGCCGCCACACGTCCCTGGCGTTTGGAATTCAGGGTTTGCCTATAAATAGTGGCTGCCTCCCCTCATTCTTTCTTTTACGCGTTTTTGATTTGCTGCCGTTACTCTGCCTCTCTGAAGATCAGTGCTCCGGGCTATCGGTTTTTCTTGCTTTCTCCATTCCGGCCTTTCTACTCTTTGTAAGTCCTCTTTATCCGGACTCTTGTCAATTTTACTGTTTTTCTTTTCCGGGGTCCTGGTAGTTCCATAAGTTGCCCTTTGGTAGCTTCTTACGTTTATTCTATCATTGTGTTGGGTAGCTCGGGGTAGAGTCCTTGTATGGTTAGGAGACGTGTGACTGCAAATCGAGTGTTAACCCCTCTTTCCGAGCCCAGTACCTCCGGCGCTAGTGTTAGCTCTTCAGATAGTAGTGTAGAGTTGATAGATCTAGAGTGGTGTATAATGGGGAAGAAGAAGAGTAGTTTGCCCGTACTTAGTAGTGTTGCGACGAAGGATATGGGCCCGGGGTACAGCCTCAGTGAGCCGGATGGCAGTTGGGGCCATAGTAAGTATTATTTCGTAAGGAGGGACCCGGGGATCCCCCAAGCTTTCTTCTTCAGGGATCTCAGCGCGGAGTTCGCTCAGAATCCAGATGTGGCCGAAATGATTAGGTACGATGAGGCTTTTCTGGATTCCAAATTCGGGGATAAACCGGGTTCTGGGATGGATGTTGGTCCATTCCGGAGTAAATATGTAAAGGAGCCGGTCGACTGGGACCCCATTTTTCGGGCCACATTCCACTTGGATAGCGATGTAGAGTGGAGATGGCCAGAGCCCGGTGAGAAGATTTACCACAGGCCGGAGGGCGGCTGGGTCGGAGTGTGGTTGGAGCACCTAAGGTCGGGGTATGGGCCTAGGTGTCACCAGTTTGTTAAATCTCTATGCTTGTTTGAGTATGGGATTCCCATCACCCAGTTGACTCCGAACGCGGTGAAATGGATCTCGTATTTTCTTGGGTGCTGTGAGAAAGCCGGGGTGCTGCCCACTTTCAAACTTTTTCACCATGTCTTCCAATTGGTGCACTCCAACAATATACCCATGTTCGAGTTTAGGTTTCGGGGTAAAGCATGTGGGTATCCTTCCTCGGCGTCGAAGCCTCTGGTCATGCTCCCCACTTTGAAGGGTTGGAACGGGGAGTTTGTCTTCCTCCGGGGCGTTGATATCCGGTTCATGCCCACCTTTAAGGAGGAGCCTCTTGCCATGAATTTTAAGGTTTTCGATCTTCAGGATGCGGCAATGGACCGGGTTCATGCTTTTTGCCGGGGTCTCGGAAGGCAGGTGACTCGGGATGACCTTATGAGTCATCAGTATCTGTTTGAGATAGGATGTAAGTCCGGGTTGTATGTTGCTTTTACTTTTGCTCTTAATGTTTCCTTTTACTCCGGACTAATGTTTTGTTTTCATGATTTCAGGCCTTCCCGGATACAGCCCGGAGTTTGAGAAAGTTGTGCAAATGAGCAAAGCAAGCAAAGCTCTCGGTGCTGCTCTCCGGGGTATTGGTCACGTTCGTGACAATACCAAGGCTCCTGGAGATGCTAGCGGCTCCCAAGCCCATCAAGAGGGGGCTTCTGAGAATAGGGCCCCGCACCCCGAGCCTGCGGACCCGGAGACCGGGGTTGAAGATTCTTGCCTGATAGCAAGGAAGAGGCCGAGGGTGACCTCGGCTCGGACTGAGCTGTTCGGGACCATGCTCTCCGACTGTGAGGTAGTGCAGGAAGGTTCGGCTGCTGGGGGTCCGAAGAACTTTCGTCCTCACGAGCCGGCTCCCGTGTCCCCGGAGGAGAGGAACTTCATTGGCTTCCTAGCTGACCTCCCCAGCAAATCGGAGTGGGAGGAGATGAGTAAGTCTACCTCCATCGAGTTGCTGCAGGAGATGATGGGGGTCTTCGGTCAGGTATGTCCTTCTCCGGGCTCTTTCTATTCTTGCTTGTTATTTCTGTATTTTCCTAACTTGTGTTTTTACCTTCGCAGTTTGGGGTCCGGGTTGCTGGAGCTGCTGCTAAAGCATGCAGGGAGCTGAAGGAGGCCCAGGTTGCTTTAAGCTCGGCCTCGGAGAAAGAGAAGGAGATTGCTGAGCTGAAGCAGCAGCTTGAGGAGCTGAAGGAGCGGACGGATGCCCGGATTGAAAAGTTTAAGGGCGGCATCAAGCAAGCTGCTGACGAGAGGGACGCAGCCAAGGCTAAACTGGGTGATTATAGAGCCGAGGTGAAGAGGCTCCGGGATGAGCTGAAGGCTAAAAAGACCGAGGAGCAGGTCATTGCCGATTTCCGGGGGTCAGAGGCTTACGACGATGACCTGGCAGCCGTGGCGTCCAAAAAGATCCACCGTTGCTGGGTCATCTCTGAGAAGATGATAAAGACTACTCCTAAGACCGCCACCTGGGAGAACTTCATTGAGGAGTACCTTGCTGCCGAGGATGCCTTGGCCCGGGGTGAAGGCGAGCCTAAGGCTTTCGGTGCTCCTGATTCTTCCCCTCCTCCTGAAGCTTGATTCTCTTATTGGCTGTGTCCATATCTCGGGCTATGCCCTTGTAATCTTTTAATGCTCTGTTGTATAACTTTGAATTGTGTCCTTTAATTTCCTGTAACTTTACAACTGCCGGGTGTTTCGGGCTGTTGGTCGGCCCGGCCCGTTTGTCACTTCGTAATCTCTTTGTTTTTGTTCGTCATATATTTTGGGTTTTTCCATGCTCGGTTGCTGCTGTCTGTTTATAATTTGTGCTGCCCCTCATTCTTTAATTCGGGTATCCCGGATTGAGGAATGGTGGTATGCCCCGGGGCTGTTTCTTACTTGGAAAGGGTGAAAACTTTTCCAAGTAAAGGTTTTGATGCCTATGGCTTCCCGGGGCAAGGCATTGCCAAGGTCCCGGGCTTTGGCCTACTTGGAAAGGATGAAAACTTTTCCAAGAAGGTATTTTGATGCCTATGGCTTCCGGGGCGTAGTACTTCTTTAACCTTGTAGGGACCTTCCCACTTAGGCATGAGCTTTCCTGTGTTAGTGGGGTCTGAAGCTTCGGTATCCCGGAGTACTAGGTCCCCAATTTGGAAGTTTTTGACTCTTGACTTCTTGCCGAAGTACTCTCTTGTTTTCTCTTTATACTTCTCCATTCTTTGTACTGCTTTGTCCCGGACCTCATCAACTAGTTCCAGATTAATTCGTAACCCATCTTCATTTGCATCTTCATCAAAGTTGATTGCTCTGTGGGAGGGAGAACCCACTTCAATTGGCAACATTGCTTCGGTTCCATAAGCTAGTTTAAACGGGGTTTCTCCTGTTCCGGACCTCGGGCTAGTTCTGTATGCCCACAGCACATTAGGTAGTTCTTCGGGCCATTTGTTCTTGCGTTCCTTCAGCCTTTTCTCGATTCCCCTTAGCAGAATTCTGTTTGTCACTTCCACTTGCCCATTTCCCTGGGGATAGGCTACTGGGGATTTCTTGTGTTTGATTCCCCTTTCCTTCAAGTAATTTTCAAAATCTGAGCCGACGAACTGGGGACCATTATCCGAGACCAGGACCCTGGGAAGGCCGAACCGCATTAGTATGTTGTCTATGAACTTGATGTAGTCTTGTTGATTTATGGTCCTCATTGCCTTTGCTTCGGCCCACTTAGTCATGTAGTCAATGGCCACAAGGAGGTACCTCAGATCACCCTTGGCCCGAGGGAAAGGCCCTACTATATCGATGCCCCACACAGCGAAGGGGATGGGTGAAAGAACTGAAGATGGCAGGACCGGGCTTTGCCTTGGTATATTGCTGAACAATTGGCAGTTTCTGCACTTCTTGACGAACTCTACTGCATCGGAGTGGATTGTTGGCCAATAGTAACCTTGCCTTATGATCTTGTATGCGAGGGCCTTTGCGGACATGTGGTCCCCACAAATCCCTTCATGCACTTCTTGTAAACAGTAATTGGCTTCCTCCGGGCCTACGCACTTCAGTGTTGGGGATGAGAAGGTTCGGCGATAGAGCTGGTTGTCTTCTATGAAGTATTTTGAAGCCTTGTTTTTCAACCTTCTGGCCTCATTCTTATCTTCGGG
Organism: Kitagawia praeruptora; assembly: GCA_037693485.1. Taxonomy (NCBI): domain Eukaryota; kingdom Viridiplantae; phylum Streptophyta; class Magnoliopsida; order Apiales; family Apiaceae; genus Kitagawia; species Kitagawia praeruptora. Next base: position 170,105,004 of record CM075352.1, on the reverse strand, counting down.
CAATTCCCCTTTGTCCAAGTAGAGGATGAAAGGGGTCATCCAGTTTGGGGTGCCGTCTATCTCCATTACCACTTCTTGGTTGATGGCCGGGGTTCCCAATTCTTCGAAGTAGACCGAACTGCCTAGTTCGGCTGAGTTCTGGACTAGCTTGGATAGCTCATCAGCTTCGGAATTTTCTTCTCTGTTGACCTGGTTGATTTGGTACTCCGGAATGGTGGCTAAGTAGCTTTTGACAAGTGCCTGGTATTGGGCTAGCTTTTGATCTTTGGCTATATATTCGCCTTTGGTTTGCCGTACCACGATTTGTGAGTCACTATAGATGTCCAGGTTTTTGATTTGCAGAGTTCGTGCTAACCTTAGCCCGGAAAGGAGAGCTTCATATTCGGCTTGGTTATTGGTTGCTGGGAACTTGAATGTTATGGCCTGTTTGATTTGGAAGTCTTCCGGGCTTTTCATGATTATTCCCGCCCCGGACCTGTCAGCTGTTGAGGATCCATCCACATGGAGAGTCCATGATCCCGGGGCTCGGTTCTGGTTTGCCACATTTTCAGCTGCTGTGGTAGCTTGTTGCGGTTCTGGGAAGGAGCATTCTACTATGAAATCTGCCAGGGCTTGTGCCTTGATGGCTGTCCGGGGCACAAATGTTAAGTGGAATTGGCTTAGCTCAATTGCCCAATTTATCAACCTTCCTGATGCGTCTGGCTTATGGATTATCCGTCTTAGTGGCTGATCTGTTACAACTTTGATCTCTCTGCCTTGGAAATAGTGTCTAAGTTTCCTTGAGGCTGTGACTAAGGCAAAGGCAAATTTCTCCAGATTGGGATATCTGGTTTCTGCATCCTTTAGGACTTGGCTGACATAGTACACCGGCCATTGGTTTCCCTCGACTTCCCGGACTAGGGCCGCGGCCACAGCTAGGGGCCCGGCAGAGAGGTATAGACATAGGGGTTCTCCGAGCTTCGGCTTCGTTAAGAGGGGTGGTGATGATAGATATTGTTTGATTTTGTCAAGAGCTTGCTGGCACTCAGGGCTCCAAGTGATTTCTTTCTTGTTGCTGGCCCCCTTGATCAAGTTGAAGAAGGGCAAGCACTTTTCTGCCAACTTGGATATGAATCTTCTTAGGGCTGCTAATGATCCGGCTAACTTTTGAATGTCTTTCTGAGTCCGGGGTGGTTGTATATCCAAGATGGCCTTTATCTTCTCCGGATTAGCCTCAATCCCTCTTTGGCTGATCATGAAGCCTAGAAATTTTCCTGTTGCCACCCCAAAGGTGCACTTCTCCGGATTTAGTTTCATCTCATTTTTTCTGAGGTTTTCAAAACATTCCCGTAGATCGGGGACATGTTCTTTGACGGTTTCGGACTTGGCAATGATGTCGTCGACATAGGACTCCAGATTTCGGCCAATTTGGTCCCTGAAGACCTCCACCATGGCTCTTTGATATGTAGCTCCGGTATTCCGGAGTCCAAAGGGCATAAACTTATAAGCGTAGACTGCTCTGTGAGTGATGAATGCAGTTTCGGCTATGTCTGCAGGGTTCATTTTGATTTGGTTGTACCCGGAGAAGGCGTCCATAAAGCTGAGCATCACATGTCCGGCGGTGGCGTCGATGAGTTGGTCTATGCTTGGTAGCGGATATGGATCTTTGGGGCAGGCTTCATTTAGGTCCGTGTAGTCAACACACATCCTCCATTTTCCACTAGGTTTTTTGACTAAAACCACGTTGGCTAGCCACTCCGGGTACTTGACCTCGCAGATAATATCTGCCTTGAGTAGTTTGTCCACTTCCTCGTCTATAGCTCTTTGCCTCTCCGGGGCGAAGTTCCTTCTTTTCTGTTTCACAGGTTTTCTCCTGGGATCAACATCCAGGCTATGCATGGCAAGGGATTCTCGGAGCCCGGGCATGTCGGATGGACTCCAAGCAAAAACATCAGCATATTCCCGGAGTAGTTGGATTAGTTCTTGCCTGAAAGCAGCTTCTAGACCGGTTCCGATCTTGATTTTTCTTTCCGAGTTTCCTGGAATGAGCTCGATTGTCTCAATTTCTACGGCGGGCTCTAGCTTGGCTTGATCTTTCACCAGGGATGATTTCTGGACCCGGGCCTGGGAGTTTGATGCTAGGTATTCCCGGGCCTCGGATGTACCTGGTTCCTGGTTCGGGGCAGTTGTTTCAATGTTTTGTACCTCCTTTCCGGGGTTCTTGTAAGTTGTGGCTCTGTGCTTCTTTCTGCTTAAATTCTTCTGATAGGAGGAGGCTTTCCGCTTATTCTCCGGGTCTGTCTCTGCCATGATTAGGGCTTGGCCATAACATCGGCTAGCTGTTTCGGTATCGCCCTTTACTTCTCCAACACTGGAGGCCGTGGGAAATTTGAATTTAAGGTGCGGGGTTGAGGTTATGGCTCGGAGTTTGGTCAAGGCTGGGCGCCCCAGGATCACATTGTAGGAGGAAGGAATATTGATCACGTAGAATTTGATCATATGGGTTATCTGCTTCGGGGCGGTGCCAAATTGGACAGGCAAGTAAAGGGTTCCTTGGATGGGGACCAAGTTGTGGCCGAAGCCGTATAGCGGGTCTTCCCTGCACTCGTTCATTCTGACACTTCCGAGCTGCATTCTGTCCATGGTGTGTTTGAATAACACGTTGACAGAGGAGCCATTGTCAACAAGGATTCTCTTTACCTCATTTTCAGCGATGTCTAAGGTCACCACTAGGGCCTCATTGTGGCCAGGATCCACTCCTTCAAAATCATCATTACTGAAAGATATGATTTTTTCTGGAGCCGAGTCTATTATCATTACCTCGTCTCCGGAGCCCGGACTTGCTGGAGGGGAGTTGGATCCCCCCAATACCACGTGCACCACATTCTTGGTCTTCTGAGCCCCGGATCCATCTCCCCTCTCCGTGGTTCTTCGAGCTAGGTATTGGCCCATATTTCCTTTCTTGACCTGGTCTTCGATAAAGAACTTAAGGGAGACGCAACTTTCTGTCTCGTGGCCATGGGTTGCATGATAGTCGCAGTGTTTGTTCCGGGGCCTGTTCTCCGGGGCTGATACCAGAGGTTTGGGAGGATAAAAGAAGGGTTTGTTCCGGACTTCTTTCAGTATTTCGGCTCTGGGCCGGTTCAGAGGGGTCCAGTCTGGTTCTGGCCTCGGCTCGGCTCTCCCCGGTCTCGGGGGCTTGGCTTCGGATTTGGCCCGGGAGGAGTGATCTTTGTCCGGGGTCGTCAGTTGATGACTTGGGATATAGTTGTATTGCTTGTTGGGTTTAAACTTCTTGTCTGGATTGTGGTCATTCCTAGAGCGATCATCTTTACTTCTTCCCGAGGAGGTGCCTTGCCGGGTCATCCTCATTGCTTGTAGGATATCCGTTTCTTTAATGAATTTGGCGGCCATAGAATAGGCTGCAGCCAGGCTTTGGGGCTCTTTGTTTACCAATTCAATCACATAGCGTTCGCTACGCCCCGGGTCTAGGTTCTTCCTGAAAATGCTCAGGGCTTCTCTTTCATCCAGATTTGTTACTTGATTTATGGCTTCTTGGAACCGTTTCATGAAAGCTGAAAGTGTTTCGTTGTCATGTTGCCTAATTGTTTCAAGGTGGCACATGTGATATTCTGGGGTTTTGTTGGCTCGGAACCTCCGGAGGAAGGCCTCCCTGAACTCCTTCCAGCTGTGTATGCTCCGGGAAGGGATCCGGCTGAACCATCTCTGAGCCGCTCCTTTTAGTGTGGAGGCAAAGAATCTGCATTTGGTTAGGTCGTTATAGAAGTATATCAGGGCTATTTGCTCAAAGTAGTTGAGGTGTTCTTCCGGGTCTTCCAACCCATTAAAGGAGTCGAAGTTGTAGTGCTTGAGGTTCTTTTGTCGGGGCATGGCTTCAAGAGAGCGGCTGAAAGGGGTGAGTGTGTCTTGGATCTCGAACCCGGAGTCATTGTTTACTTTCCTCTGTAGCTCCTGGATCATTTGAACCAGGTTATTGGGATGTTCTTCATTATCAGAAATAATCTCCGGGCTCACCTCTCTCCGGGTTCTTTTGGATCTGGATTTTCTTATTTTTTCCTCCTCTTCTTGGAGCCTTCTTTGGATTCTGAGCTCCAGCTTAGCTTGTTCTTCTTGCCTTATCTTTTCCTGGAGTATTTCTATTCGCTTTAGCGCGTCAGCCTAACCATCTCTGACCTTACTCCGGGTTGGATGATCCCTTTCGTTTCTTTTGCCTTGGCTTCCGAGGCGAGCGAAAACCGAGGCTCGTGAGTTGTGGGAGTTGGCTGAGCCTTCGGAGTCTTCCGCCTGCTCGGGTTCAGGTTCCGGATGGGGGCGGTTTCGATAAGCCCGGATTGCTTCAGCGAGTTCCTCCGGGGTTAAATTCTCCATTTGGGCAGTGTCAAAGGGTACGTCGGTGTACTTATACCGGTTCACTTCCACCGTGACCCGAGCATCATTCGGACCGATCCCGAGCCTCTCCTGGACCGGGACCTGGTTTTGCGGTATCTGCTCCGGGATCGGAGCCATGGGCTCCTCTCTCGTGGTGCTGTTCGCTGGGCGATGGGTGGATTTGCTTGGCCGAGGCATGGTTCACGGTTTTGGGCAGTTAGGGTTGTTTCAGTTTGGCTGTCGGTTCGGGGTTCTGGAGTTCGGAGGTTCACCCCTCCTTCTAGCGCCAATGATAACTCTGAATCCTGATCGTGTACTTCCTCGCCAACTCCTGTCTCGGAAGTGGTGTAGCTGTAGTGGGGTATCTGCAAAACAACACCGGAGGGGGGGTTTGGCCCCGAGGTGCCTCCGGCGTGAGAATAAGAGTTGGCTTTGGAAGGTAATAATCAAGTAGAGTATCACAAAGTAATAAATGTGTGTAGGTGTGTAATAATGGCTAACCCCTAAACCCTATTTACTAGGGGTATTTATAGCCCTAGGCCTAGGGTTTAGGGGTAGGTTACCTTCACCCCTGACCGTTGGATCTGGGGGACGAGCCGCTGAACTCCCGGGATGTAGGGCACGTGGCTTTGTCTGGTGTGACCTTTGACTGGAGTGTGGCCATGTTGTGGTGGGCACGATCTGGCACGTGTCTTCCCTTGTCTTCTAGTGTGGGTCAACGTCACAAATAGGAGTGTGAGCTGAGGTGGGATGCCACGTATACCGAGTGCCACAAATCGGGGGGTCCCCTAGTCCGGGGCGGGGACCATGCCACGTGGTGGTGGCCCCGGGCCCGGGGTCCACTACTCTGGGCTGGGCCGTTCTTATTCTCATGAGATGGTTTACTTACTGTTTTGGGCTTCTTATTGGGCCTTGGCTGTTTATGGCCTATCACTTGTATTTTAAACGCTCTATTTGAGGTGGCACAGCGTTGGCCAAACGCCAAATACAATGGGCTAAGACTTAAGAGCATCTCCAAGGCTAACAATCTGTTAGCTATAATAGTGACATGACAGTGTTTTTAGCTAATAGCTATTTTTTTTCTTCTCCAACCATGCACACTGTTAGGTAAATTTTTAAATAATGGGTTTCACATCTTCTATATTTGGCTAATGTTTATGAATTCTATACTATACTATTATAAGCGAAATAGGATATATTTGGTTTGGTACTCTTTTTTTGGTACTCTTTTTTTTGTCACTCTTTTTTGGTACTTTTTTTTTGGTCACTCTTTTGATTTGGTTAAATCTCTATTATTAATAAAATTCAAAAAACAAAACACACACACACGCACACGACAAAGCCCACGAGAGTCCTTTCTACAGCAAACAAGTCGTCAAGACGTCAAGTAGTTTGTCGGTGCACAATTTTTGTAATCAACATTAAAATTAATTTTGTCATAAAAAAAATTAAAAAAAAAAATAATTATTAGAAAAGATCGTTTCGAAATTTTGGAGTTTTGAAAGATATAATGGTCTGTTTTATATTAAAAAAAAAAGACTATCAGTTATATCAAAAACCAATAATCATATTTTATTATCTTTTATAATTTATATTATTACTAATTAATTAGCAAATATTAAAATTATAAACAATCAAATAAAAATATTAAGATAAAAATATTTAAAATGTAAAAAAAAACTACTTTTATAAAATATTTTTATATATCTATACTATACTATTATAAGCGAAATAGGGTATATTTGGTTTGGTACTCTTTTTTAGTAATAATTAAAATACGTAATTAGAATAACATTTATTTTCATGAAATTTATAAAATTCAAAAAATATTTTAATAATAAAAACATATATACAACTTAAAATTTTAATGAAATATAATTAAACAGTTTACAAGCAACCGTGCATCTTATAAGCAAAATAGGGTATATTTGGTTTGGTACTCTTTTTTTTTTGTCACTCTTTTTTGGTACTCTTTTTTTGGTCACTCTTTGTTTTGGTTAAATCTCTATTATTAATAAAATTAAAAAAAAAAACACACAGAGCCTAAATAATATGTATTAATATTAATATGCACCACATACACAAATATAATAATTCGAAATACAACTATAATAATTCAAAATATAAGCAAAACATGGTATATTTGGTTTGATACTCTTTTTTTTGTCACTCTTTTTTTGTACTCTTTTTTTGGTCACTCTTTGGTTTGGTTAAATCTCTATTATTAATTAATATTAATATGCACCACATACACAAATATAATAATTCAAAATACAACTATAATAATTCAAAATAAATAATCCTTTATTATCATAGCTGAGTCTACCACACGTCAGTTAACCAATAAGAATCGAGGAATTATTTTAGGACCAATCACAGCTAATTCCTAAAATTTAGACCTTTCCTTATTTACAATTTCACCTTACCTCTTTAACCATGGTTAGTTCACACTTCTAATTTAAATACAATAATGATTTTATTAAACATATCCATAAATATCTATTTTTTTAATTAAAAAATATTTAGTAGAAAATCACAATTTTAATTTGAAATCAATCACGATATACCACTATATATTTTAAATTAAATTTCATAATTAATCATTATTAATCAACCACTCTTTTAATATAAAGACAATTACAATCATATTATCTTACATTATAAATTGATTTTTATAATATATATTATACAATTATAATCGATATTAAATAATTATAATCTAACTTAACTAAAAATCTGAAAAAATCGGATTTGAAATCAAATTGTAAATTACTTGGATAAAATTCATTTCTTCAAAATTTTGATTTTTTTGTAAGTTCAAAAATATATTTATTCATATTCTGTTAATAAAATTAATTAATAAATGCATATAAGCCAACACTACAAAATTGGATTTGAACAAATTTTAAATAGCTTGGGTAAAATCCATATCTTCAAAAACTCAATTTTTTAAAAGGTTCAAAAATATATTTATTCACTAAACTAAAAATTTGAAAAAATCGGATTTGAAATCAGATTTTAAATAACTGGGATAAATCCATACCTTCAAAATTTTTATTATTTTTGTATAAGCTCAAAAATATATTTGTCCAGAATTTGTTAATAAAATTAATTAATAAATGCATATAAGTCAACACTACAAAATCAGATTTGAACAAATTGTAAATAACTTGGATAAAATTCATATCTTCAAAAACTCGATTTTTTGAAATGTTCAAAAACATTTTTATTCACAATTTGTTAATAAAATAATTAATAAATTCATTTAAACAAATTTAAATATAATATTGATTTTATTAAACATATACATAAATACATATTTTTTAAATCAAAAAATATTTACTAGAAAATCACAATTTTAATTTGAAATCAATCACAATATACTATTATATATTTTAAATTAAATTTCACAAAATCGGATTTGAAATCAGATTTTAAATAACTTGGATAAAATCATACCTTCAAAAATTTAATTTTTTATCCTAAAAAATTTATTTGTTCATAATTTGTTAATAAAATTAATTAATAAATGCATATAATCCAACATTACAAAATCGAAATTGAACAAATTTTAAATAACTTGGATAAAATCCATATCTTCAAAAACTCGATTTTTTAAAAGGTTCAAAAACATATTTATTCACAATTTGTTAATAAAATAATTAATAAATTCATTTAAACAAATTTAAATATAATATTGATTTTATTAAACATATCCATAAATACATATTTTTTAAATTAAAAAATATTTACCAAAAAATCACAATTTTAATTTGAAATCAATCACGATATACTATTATATATTTTAAATTAAATTTCATAATTAAGCATTCATTAATCAATCACTCTTTTAATATAAAGTCAATCACAATCATATTATCCTATGATTTTTATAATATATATTGTACAATTATAATCGATATCAAATAATTATAATCTAACTCAACTAAAAATCTGAAAAAATCGAATTTGAAATCAGATTTTAAATAACTTGGATAAAATTCATACCTTCAAAATTTTGATTTTTTTTATAAGGTCAAAAAAATGTTTATTCATAATTTGTTAATAAAATTAATTAATAAATGTATATAAGTCAACACTACAAAATCGAATTTGAACAAATTTTAAATAGCTTGGATAAAATCCATATCTTCAAAAACTCGATTTTTTAAAAGGTTCAGAAATATATTTATTCATAATTTGTTAATAAAATAATTAATAAATTCATATAAACGAACACTACATATATTTTAATTATTCAATATATGATATAAGAGTATTATTATAGGTTGGTGAATAAATTACCAATCAAAAAATTAAAATTATTTTAGAGTCAATCAGAATTTACTTCTAAACTTTAAATCAATCAATCATATACAAATTTTTTATTATTTACCATACTTATTATAATTTACTAATCGCGGTTAAATTAAATTTAAATATAAAATATCTTGATTTAATAACTTCTCATATCACATGATTTTTAGTTTTAAAAAAATTTTACAAATCGAAAATTTTATTTTCTATAAATCCACATAACAGTATATTACATGTGGTTATATCTTTTAGTTATGAATTGTTTTTGAACATCCTTTATTATATAAGAAAGGATACTCAAATCTAACATTTATTAGTTAACCAATCACAATATTGTGAATTATTTTAACATCAATCAGAATCTATTAAATTCAAATCAATTAAACTTAGTATAACAAGTTTCTTTATTAAATTTAGATTCTACGTTTTAGCCAAGAATAAACTTAAATCAAGTTATACTCAATAACAATTAATTTTTAATTTTTCATATCAATTAACTAAAAATAATAACTACTAATTTTTATTTTAACAGTAAACTAATAAACAATTTATATAAAATAAAATTCTTACAAATATAAAATATAATTATTATACCAATTTAAACATTACAGGAAATCTAAGCCGCTTATTCCGTATTCCCCACCAGACTTAGCCAAATTTAATAAACTAAGTGTATGCATCAATTCTTCTCATTGCTAAATCATATCAATTTCTGTTATGGTACTACTTTATATCTTTTTATTATATGGCATTCTATACTTGGACAAATTATCTTTTTATTTCGATTGTATATATTTATTATATGTGTCGTGTTTTAATTGTCCGATAAATTCAACAGAAAAAACGTTTCTGACAAAAAAAAAAATTGATTTAGGTTATCATCATCCCCACAGTCCAGATTCTCACAGAGTTACTTCCCATTAGAATATTCAGTAGCAAACTTCAATAATTCAGCGACATGCTAAATTGTAGGCATCAATCCTTATCACATTATACTGATTTGTTTACTTTATTAGGTATGTCTATAGATAAATATTTTTTTTTACAGTTTTGGGTTGTCAATGTAATTAATTGATTACCTAACAATTTTATTCTAAATACAATAATTATTTAATTTAAAAATTTATAAATTAATACATGAATCTATTATACTTATAATTGATATTTTAATATCTCAAACTTTCATAAGGTACAAATAAAGTCATGAATTAAAATTTATTAACAATATAAACTATTTACCACACTATTCTAAATACACATTCAAAATTTAAGTTATGTATTAAATAATTCAGTCATAAAAAAAACTAATCAACCAATTAAAATGTTATAATGAAATTTAAACCAATCATCTTTTAACATTTTAATTACGAAATTTTTTAACTTTGAAATAATTAATGGAAAAAAAAATTGACATGACAATATATTTGAATTATTCAAAATATTAAATATACTCTCAAATAGTATTTTACATTATTTGGTGTATAAATTATCAATCAAAAAATAAAAAATATTACAGAGTCAATAAAAATATTGTTTTTGAATACTTCCATAATAAATTGTCCAATTTAGCACAAATTTTCTTATAAATCGTTATTTCATCTATTGATAATTAATTCATCAATAAAAGGACATATGTCATACACAAAAATAATCAAACCTGCAAAAATCATCAATAAAAGAGCATACAACATCTACAAAAATAATTAAAATTGAACAAACACATAGTAAATTATATCACTAATTTCTTTTATCCAATCATTGAATAGATCTTCAATTATGGTACATCTCTAGCTTACGTCACTAAATTATACAGCCTTTTCGCCGAGATAATTTAAAAATTTATTATAAACGTGAGAAATATGTATATCTGATTTATCAGAACGTATTCAAACAACCGACAAGAACTATGATTCTATACCATCTAAATCAATGAACTAATATAACAAAATCTAATATATGTGTGGACAAAATCCACGAACAGAATATTAGGCTCCCAATAAAGAGAGATATTTAGTGAAAGGCAAAGTAAAATAAAGTAAAAAATCTAATATTTTGGTAGATAAAATTCACTAATAGGCAACGGGGTACTAGACTCTCAAAGATATTTTTATTGAAATATAAAGAAAAATCAATATAATTTTTTTAAAAAAACTTAAAAAACTGATATCAGCTCCTAAACTTTAGTTTAACATCTTTTGGGAAAGGTGGAGAGAGAGAGAGCAGAAACTACGGTTTTTGTTATAAAAATTATTAATAATGATAAATAAAAAGGTACAATTAAAATTATATATTGTTTTAATAAAAGGGTGCCTTTTTGAATTTTGTATTTTTGAATTAAGGAAATAGTATCAATTCCTATATCTTAACCTAAGAGCATATATTGAATTTGCTTGGTTGGTTGAATATATCTTTTTTTATATCAACAAAACATGAAAGATGACTAAGAAAACTAAATAACTTGGTAGAAAGATTCTACGCAAAGAGAGATATTTGTTAACGAGAAATAAGAAAAATAAAAAGGAGGGTTTCATTTTGTTTGGGAGACTTTACACCATACATGCTACTCTTAGTTTTGCTTTGTAACATCTCAATGTTGTTCTAAGACATATAATTGTATTACATAACTTGGATACATAATAGTATTTCATATAATTGTTATATTTTTCCTATTCGCGTATTTCATTTCATTTTGTTTACAAAAAAAATTTGTGTAATTTAGTATCATTTTGTGTTCTAATTTCGGGTACACGATTTAATATCATGTCATTTTCGTTCAAGGCCCTAAAGTACATGACATGAATGTACAAAACGATTTGTCAGGTCTACATAAGCTATTTCTTCTTATATATGTAGGAAAAATATACTCAATATTAAAGGAAAACATTTTTAATATTTAATCGAAAAATTAACCACGATCATACAAATATTTTCAATAAATTATAAATATTTTAAGGATTCTATATTTAATAAATATACCGAATTCTCAGAATATTGGTGAAAAATTTGTTAACATTATACCTAGAAATGTTCTTTAACAAAGAGAGAAATAAAATGAAAGCTAAATTTAAAAAAAAAATAATAAAGAGGAATTTTGAACTTTTATACGGGGTTGTTTTTGTTTTGATGATTCGGTCATAATATTAATATTAATTCAATTGATATGAATTCACGAATAAGTAATTTATACTTACTTCAATTAACATTCAAATAAAATTATATATTTTTCTAAATAAAAATATTATATTTATATTAATTTATTAATACAATTTATCTGTCGGTGCGTAGCACGGGTAGAACGCTAGTTTTAATAATATTTATATACATGGGATTATAAAGTTATAAATTATTTTATTAATAAAATTAAGTAGTGCACAACTATATATTCCCACGGCGGGGTTGAATCACACAACGTTCAAATTGAACATCATCATATTAATCGGCTAGTATAGATAATATCTAAAATCCACATTATCCACTCATATCATGACATATCATCAATCTCATATAATTCTTTTTATATTTATTAATAAAGCTAATTATTTTAAAAAATAGCTAACAATTATAACTAACTCCATTGGAGTTTAACTCCTTACAGTTCAGCAAATATTTAGATAATCATTATATAGCTAATGATTTTAGCTATTAGCGTTGGAGATGCTCTAACATGGGTCCATTCGGCTCGGTTTTGGGATCAAACCAACATCGGAACCATTAATTTTCAATTTTTAAAATGAAAACCGCAGCTGCAAAATTCTCGGTTCGGTTACAAAACCGATTAATAAACACACCAGACACCGGAAAACATATGAACTACTAACTAGTGGGAGATCAGAAATTGTAGTTCTGTTCTGTACTGGATTTGCATATTTTTCTTTGGTGCCTCTTCGGGGGCCTGGCGGGAGGGAAAAACTTGCAGTTTCACATAAACTGTGCTTGCTATATATTTACTTGACCCTAATTTGACTAATAAAGAACTGTAGACGGGGTTGAATAGTGAATACGTTGCTTGTTCCATTTGGGTCGAACCAAGTGTAGCAATTACTTAAGATTTTGAGAATGTTGCTGATTTCAAAAAGGCTCAAGCAAAGTTTTCTTGACTAGTAAGTGTTGAATACAGGATCTAGTGTTTTCAAAAATTTACATAATTTTTTTTCTTTTAAAACCTGAATTCCATGACTAGGTTAAAGAGACGAATCCTTGGTTAATTATTTATATTCATTCTCATACCAAATAAAGATAAAGACATTCCAGCAAAGTTCAACAGATTTTCAGTATAATTAAGTAAGCTCAGGAAGTCCAGAAAAAGCATACATAATCATCAAAAGATTTTGAGTCAATAGAGTTCTCAGCTGGGCAACCAAGGTGAATAGGTTTAGGGATGCATACATCATGAAATTCCTTTTGAATACCTGATAAAAAAAACAATAAAAACAGTATTGAGAGAAGAAAAAAACTACATATTCAATAAAACGAGAAGGCCAAACACACTGTTTGATACTGCACCACTCCTTGGACAGGGCAAAAATGAATCATTCATGCTTCTGTTGTTAACTTGAAACATCAGGGAGAATTAAAAAAAAAAATAACAAGAAAAGTTTTAACAAGTAAACAGAAAAAAAGTCTTGGAAAATTTGAAACCCTATAGGTAATTTTAAAGGAGACAATAAGGGAGATTCGTAATCAAAGTATAGGGAGTCCAAACATTGTAAAAACACTAGTCATGGCTGTGGTGCAAAAACATGGAGACAAAAAACAATCAAGCAATGACAACCAATATTGCGAAACTTGAGCCTCTAAAGCTACAGACTGTATCTCGAGAACATATGAGCAAGAATCATTTTACAATCACACTTTAGGTACATAAGAAAGAACACGAACCACTTAACTTCTGTGGAGTTACAGGTTTAAAAAAAGAAACAAAAGTCACAAACCTGAATGCAAGCACTTCCGATGCATTGCAAGGAGAGATGGATCCTGTACTTTCGATAAGAGTTGTTGCAATAAAGAGGTTGTAAGTGCATCTGCTAAGAATCCACTGTTGGATTCGACGGGATCCAATCCATTATTTATGGCCCATCGGGTTTTATTATTAATCATCTAAATAAGACTTGAGCCTAATTAATAATTAAATATATAAATAGCACTTAATATATATTTAATTATTACATCTAATATATATCTATTTAGATATATTTATTTATAATGGCTTAAGTACCCAAGCCCATAACTTTGATGGACGGTTATGGGTTTAGCCCATTAGGGTTGGTCCCATTATTCCCTCTATATAATGAATCTTATGCAAGAACAAAAGTTACGCGTCTTATAATATTCAGAAAATACACACACCCCATCCTTACGTATAGAGGAGAATAGTGAAGATCAAAGCCCTCAAGTACTTGCGCTTTTCGGACTCTCTCACTATCATTAATGGCCTCTTTTGATTCAGGTACGCTTCCGCTATTAATTATACTCATAGTTTTGATCAGGAGATTCATGTATATATATTATGTTGTATTTATATACATGATTTATTCTAACAATTGGTATCCGAGCCGACTCCTAGATTAATTCCTTGAGTTTAATAATTTGATCCGAATCGGGTTTTGTCTGATATCCAAAAACATGTCTGAATCGTGGATGAATGGTGCAATAATTTTGTTAAAGCATGCAGGATCCGATAGGTTTATATTTTATTAAATCTTTGGTATGATTGTTATCCGAATTAAGTTTTATATTTTATGAACGTGTGTGGCTTTCATATATTACTCGGAGATCAGTGCAATAACATGTATAGTATAATTGGCTATATTAGTTCAAGAAATTAGTTTATCAATTATTAGAATTTTGTGGCTATATTGACGCAGCAGCCTCATCAATTATGTGATAAATGGTTTTCCTTGTCGACACTGTACATGTATTTTTATGATTCTTATAACTAATAATTTTTACATATTATATACACTGAAATTATGTTTCGCACGGTATATGAATTATATGTACTGAACTTTATGTCTAAAAGGGATACTTATGATTTTAAATGAATATTAGTCCCTCATAAAAATTATTATTTAATAATTTTATGGACTAATGTAGTGATTTCTTAATTATTAAAGTATTGGATGGACCAACGAAAATCTTTTACTTTAATTATTAGGAGAATTAAAAATCACCTAATGTACGTGTACAAGTTGATGTACGAATCGGCCCAACGGAAGATTTGCATATTAATTTTGTAAACGGAATTTTTAAAGTTCAAATTGTAGAATTTAAATTATTTTCTGCCCAACGGTGATATAATTTAATATTTTACTTTTTGTAATCTCATGTTTAATGATAAAATTAATTTAGTATTGATTATCGGCCCAACGGAAGATATTAATATTAAATTTAATTTTGATTGTAGGAAAATTTTTGTGTATTTTATTTTTCCTATTTAAATAAACTGTTTATCCCTCAGTTTATTTAGCTTATGTGTTACTTGGTGAACTAACTGTTTTTCATCATGTGGATTATATTTATTGTACTTGTTGTACTTATGTGCATGATTGTGATTAACCTTGATTCAGCATTTGGTCCTGTTTCACTTACCAACTACTTTTCACACATTGAACCATTGAGTGGCTCTAATTTTAAGAAGTGGAAAGAGCAAATTGATCTTACGTTGGGAGTTACTGCCCTTGATTATGCCATAAGGGTTGCAAAACCTGCTGCCATTACAGCCGAAAGCTCTGCTGAGCAAAAGGCTGATTATGCAAAATGGGAGCATAGCAACCGTGTTTCCTTAATGATTCTTAAGGGCTCCATTACTAGTGCAATTCGTGGAGCAATTCCCGAATCTGATAATGCAAAGGAGTACCTAGCGAACATTGAGGAACAATTCAAGGCTTCCACTAAGGCTCAAGCCACTACACTGATCTCGAAAATGGTCACTCTCAAGTATAATAGTTCAAGTGGTGTTCGTGATCACATTATGAGAATGAATGATATGGCTGCTCAGTTAAAGGATATGAACATGGAAATCTCTGAAGGTTTTCTCGTCCACCTCATAATGACTTCTCTTCCTGCACAATTTGGTCTTTTTAAGATCAACTACAATACGCAGAAAGAAAAGTGGAAGATGAGCGAGTTGATTTCTATGTGCGTTCAAGAAGAAGAACGCCTTTAAGTCTGAGAAGGTTGAAAGTGCTCATGTTGTGACCACGAAACCCGCTAAAGGAAAAGGAAATAAATATGGCAATAGTCAAAAGAAAAAGGGAATTGATGCAGCTGTCACGAAAGAAAAGGGACAGACTTCTGGCACAAAGAACTTTGGAGGTCCTAAATGTAACTTCTGCAGAGCTAAGGGACACATAAGGAAAGAGTGTTCCAAATTTCGCGAGTGGTTAGATAAGAAAGGTAATGCATCTATTTATGTTTGTTATGAAGCTTTTACATCTGAAGCTCCTTTAAATACATGGTGGATAGACACTGGTGCAACTGTGCATATAACTAATTCATTGCAGGGATTCCTTTCCGTGAAGAAGCTAAATAAAGGAGACCGGTATTTACTCGTTGGAAATGGAGAGAAAGTACAAATTGAAGCTGTAGGAACTTTCCGACTTATGTTGGAAAGTGGTTTTAATTTGGATTTAATGGATACTGTTTATGTTCCCAGTATTACTAGAAACCTTATTTCTGTTTCAAAGTTAGACGCTTATGGATATTCGTTTAAATTTGAAAATAAAGGTTTTTCTCTATTTCTTTATTCTGAGTATATTGGCTCTGGGCTGTTAGAGGGGAAACCTTTATAGATTATGTTTGAATGCTTCTTTTAGTGAATCCTTAATTTCAATGAATGTGCAAGATGAAGTTGTAACTGGTTCTAAAAAGAGAAAAAGAAATGATGAAAATTCCTCAAAATTGTGGCATGAACGACTTGGTCACATATCCAAAAGTCGAATTGAAAGACTTGTTAAAGAAGGACTTCTTCATCCATTAGATTTTTCAGATTTTGACACATGTATTAAATGTATTAAAGGAAAATTTGTAAAAACAAACAAAAAGGGTGCAACTCGTAGCACTAAGTGTTTGGAGATAATTCACACTGACATTAGTGGACCATACACTCCAGACATAGGTGGTCATAAGTATTTTATTACTTTTATTGATGACTACTCACGTTATGGCTACATTTATCTTTTACATGAAAAATCTGAAGCACTCGATATGTTTAAAATTTATAAAGCAGAAGTTGAAAAACAGCTGAAATTAGATATTAAGGTTGTTAGATCTGATAGAGGAGGAGAGTATTATGGAAAATTCTCTGAATCTGGACAGAATCCAGGACCTTTTGCCTTATTTTTGCGAGAGTGTGGCATCGTTCCTCAGTACACAATGCCGGGTACACCCCAACAGAATGGTGTTGCTGAGAGACGAAATCGAACTCTTATGGATATGGTTCGAAGCATGATATGTCAAAGTACGTTGCCAGAATTTTTGTGGGTTGAAGCCCTTAAAACAGCTATGCATATCATTAATCGGGTCCCAAGTAAGTCCGTGCCTAAAACACCTTATGAAATATGGACTGAAAGGGAACTCAGTTTTGGATATATGCATGTATGGGGTTGTTTGGCTGAAGCAAAAATATATAACCCACACATCAAGAAATTGGACCCTAAGACTATTACTTGTCATTTTATTGGTTACCCCGAAAGATCTAAGGGTTTTAGATTTTATTGTCCATCACACACCACTCGAATAGTTGAGACTAGAAATGCAGTATTTTTTGAGGATGCTGAAGTCAGTGGGAGTACATCTCGAAAGATAAATTTGGAAGAGATTCAGGAGAATGTTCCTATTCCTATCATTCCAGATATTAGTGCACCAGAAAATGATGATAAAAATGTTGGTGCAAATGAGAATGTACATCAAGAACCACCTCAAGATGACAATAACACTACTGAACCTCTTAGGAGGTCAGAAAGAGTAAGACGATCAGCAATCTCGGATGATTATATTGTGTATTTAGATGAAATTGAGTCTAATCTTGGCATGGGACCTGATCCTATTTCTTATAAAGAAGCTATTGCTAGTAACCATTCAACTCAATGGCTTGTAGCCATGGAGGATGAGTTGAAATCCATGAAGGATAATGATGTATGGGATCTAGTTGAGTTGCCACAAGGGGTCAAAGCTGTAGGCTGCAAATGGGTCTACAAAACTAAGCTTGATCCTAGTGGTAACATCGAAAGATATAAAGCTAGATTGGTTGCAAAGGGCTTCACACAAAGAAAAGGAATTGATTATAATGATACATTTTCCCCTGTTTCGAGTAAGGACTCATTTCGTATCATCATGGCTTTAGTAGCTCATTATGATTTAGAGTTACACCAAATGGATGTTAAAACTGCTTTTCTTAATGGTGACTTGCATGAGGATGTCTACATGTCACAACCGGAAGGTTTTGTAGTCAAAGGCAAGGAACACATGAAATGTCGGTTAAAGAAGTCCATATATGGATTAAGGCAAGCTTCTAGAGAGTGGTATATTAAATTTGATGATGTGATTGGAAAATTTGGGTTTAAAGAAAATTTTGTTGACCAATGCATATATCTAAAAGTGAGTGGGAGCAAGTACATTATTTTAGTACTATATGTGGATGATATTCTACTCGCTAGTAGTGATATGAATTTAATGCATGAGACAAAGAGATTCCTTCATAAGAATTTTGATATGAAGGATCTGGGGGAAGCATCTTATGTCTTGGGCATTGAAATTCATAGAAATAGATCTCATGGAATTTTGGGTTTATCACAAAGAGCTTATATTGATAAAGTTCTCAAACGTTTTAACATGCAAAATTGTTCTCCAAGCGTTGCTCCTGTTGTCAAGGGTGACAAATTTAGCTTGAAACAATGTCCTCAAAATCAGCTAGAATTGGATCAAATGGAGCATATTCCTTATGCTTCGGCAGTTGGGAGTCTTATGTATGCTCAGGTTTGTACTCGTCCAGACATAGCATATATTGTTGGAATGCTAGGACGATACCAAATAAATCCAGGTCCGGATCATTGGAAAGCTGTTAAAAAGGTCATGCGGTATTTACAAGGTACAAAAGATTTTATGCTCACATATCGAAAGACGGATAACCTTGAAGTCATTGGTTATTCGGATTTCGATTATGCTGGGTGTAAAGATGAGTTGAAATCCACTTCAGGTTACATTTTTATGCTTTCTGGAGGAGCTATATCATGGAAAAGTGCTAAGCAGTCGCTGCATACCTCTTCTACAATGGAAGCTGAATTTGTGGCTTGCTATAAGGCAACGAAGCAAGCTCTATGGTTGAGGAATTTTGTCACGTATCTCAAAATAGTTGACACTATTTCTAGACCACTGAAAATTTATTACGATAATAAAGCTGCTGTTTCTTTCTCTAAAGACTACAAGATAAGTGATGCGACAAAACACATAGATATAAAGTATCTTGTAGTGCGAGAAAGAGTTCAAAAACAACAAGTGTCTATTGAGCACATTAGTACAGTTGCTATGTTGGCGGATCCATTGACAAAAGGTTTACCGTCCAATCTCTTTCGAGAACATGTTGCTAGCATGGGTTTGGTTGATAATCTTTCTTATTGATTCATGGATTTTATTGTAAGACACTAGTATTGTGATCACCTTATGTTATGGTTTTTGGACAAAGTATTTAGTTTGTTACTTCTATTATTTTGCACATTCGAAGTTTATGGAACAAACAATTATGTAAGGACCTCATGGACATATTGATTTGCTATTGATTATGAAATATTATGTTGTTCATGATTTAAGCTAGTATCTTTGTTAAGTTTTATAATTATACTTGAATTGTAACTGGAGGACGGTTTCATATTTGTACATGAGTATGATACTACCTTTAATTCTGTTCTTGTATGATGTAAGATTTAGCCTGTCTTATGGGATGTAATGCTCAGTAATAAAAGTCTTGTTATATGTATGTTGATGATATACTGACCCTCGGCCAAGTGGGAGAATGTTGGATTCGACGGGATCCAATCCATTATTTATGGCCCATCGGGTTTTATTATTAATCATCTAAATAAGACTTGAACCTAATTAATAATTAAATATATAAATAGCACTTAATATATATTTAATTATTACATCTAATATATATCTATTTAGATATATTTATTTATAATGGCTTAAGTACCCAAGCCCATAACTTTGATGGACGGTTATGGGTTTAGCCCATTAGGGTTGGTCCCATTATTCCCTCTATATAATGAATCTTATGCAAGAACAAAAGTTACGCGTCTTATAATATTCAGAAAATACACACACCCCATCCTTACGTATAGAGGAGAATAGTGAAGATCAAAGCCCTCAAGTACTTGCGCTTTTCGGACTCTCTCACGATCATTAATGGCCTCTTTTGATTCAGGTACGCTTCCGCTATTAATTATACTCATAGTTTTGATCAGGAGATTCATGTATATATATTATGTTGTATTTATATACATGATTTATTCTAACATCCACGATCAACCATTTTGTCTACTAGTTTACATGCTTCATTATACTTCTTATTCCAAAGACATCCACGAATGATTATATTATAAGTGCCCCTATCAGGTTTTAAACCATTGCATCTCATCAAGTAAAATAAAGATAGTGCTTTATCAACATAATGGTTCTTGCAAAGACCAGTCAAGATGGTGCTGTATATCACGACATCCAGCAGATGGCCTTGATCTTGAATCTTATGAAAAAAGGTCAGTGCTTCCATTGGTTTACCCAGCCGACATAGCCCATGTAACTGTAATGAACCCACTTACTAACACAGTAAAACAAGGACTCTAGCACCAAAAACACAAGATATATTACTCCCCTGATAACAATAGATAGTACTAAACTGTGAATTACAAGGATAAACGGACGTTCGAGAGGCCGTACTCTCCCAAGACACCAAGATGAAAGACAATACACAATAATCAGATAGCCCTCCCTCCTCTCATTTCCCCTCTTTTAGCCTCCACACTTTAATTCCCCATGGGCTTATCTTGGGCCTACTTCTTTTAAAGTTTAAGAGTCCAGCATAGTTGGGCCAGTCCATAACAATACCCCGCTCCCAAACAACGACCTTGTCCTCAAGGTCGAAGGTGATACCGCACCAGCCTTCACCGCACCAGCCTGTGTTTACAAGCCATCCAGTAGCGCCAAGTTTTTTCATTTTCTCAGCCAACATTGCTGCATACTTGGTAGGATGAAGCATTATAAATGCTGCTGCAAAACAAGTTGAGAATGTAGCTTGTGGCTCCTTTATTCCATCCTCTGTTCCTGACACCAGAGCAGTGTAGCCGCTTATAACATGATACATTGTTTGTGCCAAGCTGAGCTTGCTCACTGGTGGAAGCACGCCAAATGCATCGCAGGCAAGTAGAATGACATTCTTTGGATGAGGGCCAACACATGGTATTTTAGTATTGGGAATGTATTCTATTGGGTACGGTGCTCGAGTGTTCTCTGAAACAGATCTATCTGAGTAATCTACTTCTCTGGTATGCTCATCAAACACCACATGTTCGACAACTACTCCAAATCTGATGGCATTCCAGATATCAGGTTCTTTCTCCCTTACAAGGTCAATGCACTTTGCATAGCTTCCTCCCTCAATATTTGACACTCCATTCTCACTCCAGCAATGTTCATCGTCTCCAATCAAGTACCTATTATGATCCGTGGACAGTGTAGTCTTGCCAGTACCTGATAGTCCAAGAAAGAGGGCTACATCTCCATCTTTTCCCATATTGCATCCAGAATGTAGTGACAAGATTTGAAGTTTAGGTATGAGATAGTGCATTAGGCTGAACAAGCTTTTTTTCATTCCCTCAGCATATAGAGTCCCTAGAATGTCCATTTCTCTTCTAGCAAGATTGATATCTATACTGGTCGAGGAAGTCATGTAGTGGGTATATCGGTTACATGGAAATTTCCCAGAGTTGTAAATCTTAAAGTCTGGGGTTCCAAAATCTTCCAATTCTTCAAGTGTTGGTCGAATACACATGTTATGCATAAATAAGGACTGGTAAGCTCTGGTAGACACGATACGAACTTTAATACCATGGTTTGGATCCCAGTTCAGGTACTGGTCATTCAAAAAAACCCCAACAGCCCCTGCGGCCTTGATGCCAAGCTGAAACACAGTGAAAGCACCAGAAGGAGCTATGCAAGGTTCACCAAAAACAGCTTGACTGAAGTAGGCCCTTGAATAAATATCACTGCCACCGCCCATATTTGTTGCATTTCTGAAATCATGACCACCAAACTTGCTGCCTCCATGTCGGTATGACCTGGAACTACCATAAGATGCAACAAAATTGCACTTGGAGGCATCTAGTAGAGCTTGATGCTCCGCTATTAGATAATCCTTATTCTTGTCCAGAAACTGATCGGCTACATAGGTAACATCTCCAGCATAATGATTGATTGTAAAATCAGCTCGTGTAGCCTCCTTCTCAAGGAATCGCTTCCATTTCGACATAAATCTTTCTACATTTGCTTCTTTGCTTGAATCTACATCGAATGACAATGCCGCGTCTTCTGGCACAAACCTCCATAGCTGGTTGCAATTAGTCAAACTTGCAAAATCTCCAAATGCTTTGAGTGCCAGGTGCACTAGTGCCCAGTGTTGTTCCCTCAGTAGCACGTTATATGATTTCCATACAGCTACATTCTTTGAGGAATCGTCATCTTCTGCCAATTCAATGTGACTAAATCCAGCCATGAAAAGAGCCAGATTTGGTTTGCACCGAGACAACCTATCATTTGATACTGTTTGCCCAGAGATAAAAAAGTGTTTAAGTTCTATAACGATTCCTTCCATTTCATCAGACTCATATATATGCTTTATGGTGGAGATAATCCCAAGAGTTTCACTTAAAAGCTCTCGATAATTGTCCTTCACTTTGCCTTCAGTATCTCTGTACTTATTTATTACAGAAACCAGTAACTTTAAGCTCTTCATGTTAGTATCAGAAATTCTGACCTGGAAAGACTTATCAGTAAGCAAATTAAGAGGAATTTCTTCCCTGAGCAAGGATGCATACATACTCGACAACTTAAAAATGCTACTACCAATAACTGAATGGTATACAAGATCTATAGTGGACTGTGAACAGTGAGCAAGGAGCACATAGTTTGACTTTGCTAATATTCGTAGACCACCACAAGGGATAAGAATTGATTCTGAAGTTGTAGTGACCTTTAAAAGTGAACCAAGCTTATCGATATCGTCATTGGCAATGTCAGTCTCTGTATGTCGCACCCTGAAGCGCAAAAGTTCCATAACAATCTCCCTACAAAGGAAGTGTGGATGAACAATGTTTCGAAACAGAAAAACTATTATTTCCCTACAAACAAGCATCGAGGATGCCACAACCATGAAAGCTTTCAGTGCCTGAATTATAGATAAAAACATAGGTCGATATGAAAATTCTATGGATTGGCCAGAACCATATAATACAGGAATTTGCAAAACCAGGATTGAAGAGTAAATGTCTTTGTCAATTATAGAATCTATTAACCATTTGAGCCCACTGGGAAGTCTCAGTCTTAAATCATCTTCCAGATCAGGAGAGAATTTTCCGTACTCATTTGCATGAAACTTGTACGAAATAATTTTATCAAACATAGCTACTTGGTCGGGAGTATTTACTCTTACAGCCTTATCACGCTTGTCCGAAAGCCTCAATGTAATAGTAGAACCATTTTCACCAGAACCAACAAACCCCTTGCTAACAGTTGTGAGAGTGATGTTAAAAGCTGGGACGATCAACTTTGGAGCTTTTTGGACAAATATTCTCTTAGGATTTTTATCAAACACCTGAAGTGCGGGCATCTCAGGTAGTAGTTTTGCCATCTCCTTTGCTTGTGTTCCTTCTCCACCAACTTCAATTTCTCTTCCCCCCTCGTCGTTCTCTGCAGCAAGCTTTGATACCTCTTTCGCCTCCAATTCAGCCCCCATTTTCTTCGCCTTTGTGGTCCGGCTTTCCATAACCCACTCCGCCAATGACTTACGTACCGCCTCCCTAGCTTTCTCAAATGCCTCCTCCATCCCTTTCTTAATCAACTCCTTCATCTCCTCTCCAAAATCTGTCAACAACTCCTTCATCTCCTCTCCAAAATCTGTCAACTTCTCTCCCATTAGATCGAATGCTCTGATGCCAATTATAATGAACCCACTTACTAACACAGTAAAACAAGGACTCTAGCACCAAAAACACAAGATATATTACTCCCCTGATAACAATAGATAGTACTAAACTGTGAATTACAAGGATAAACGGACGTTCGAGAGGCCGTACTCTCCCAAGACACCAAGATGAAAGACAATACACAATAATCAGATAGCCCTCCCTCCTCTCATTTCCCCTCTTTTAGCCTCCACACTTTAATTCCCCATGGGCTTATCTTGGGCCTGCTTCTTTTAAAGTTTAAGAGTCCAGCATAGTTGGGCCAGTCCATAACAGTAACAAAATGTTGTGTGATTCAACTGTGGGTTGCAGACCTTCACATTTCATATTTCTGTAAAGATCCATAGCTATGTCCAGTTTCAGCTGCCTGCAATATCCATCCAACAGAATGTTATATGTATAGCAGTTGGGCCTCATCCCCTTACTTCTAATGGTATTCAGCACAGCCAATGCTTGTCCCATTTGCCCTCATGCACAATATGCATGCATGAGAGCAGTATAGGTGACTATGTCAGGACATGCACCCCTATCACCCATTATCTCGACTATCTGCTTTGCATCGTCCAACTTCCCAGACTTGGAATACGCATTGACCAATATGTTAAAAGTATGAACATTAGGAGAAATTCTCATGTCATCAATCATCTGTTTTAGCAACAGGCTAACCTCTTCCCATCTATTGAAATTGCAGAGGACCTGAATGATGGGAGAGTAAGTCCAAACATTCAGTAAAATACCTTTCTCTATCATTTCAGATTGGAGGTTCAAAGCATCATTGACATGACCTTGCTTACATAATGAATCGATAATTGTGGTATAAGTAACAGTATTAGGTTTACAATCTGACTTCTCCATAAATTTAAACAACCAGAGAGCCATGTCAGTATGACCTGTTTTACAAAGGCCATTAATCATGGTGGTATAAGTTATGACGTTAGGTTGAATTTCTCTGAATTTGATGAGGTTTGTGAAGAAAAGCCTAGCTTCCGCAGACTTATGCTGGGAAAGAAGCCCCCTAATTAGAGTAGTGTATGTAACAACATTTGGCATAAAACCCCGCTTGAAGATGCCAGCAAGCAACGAAAAGGCATAGTCAAGTCGATCAGAGTGACAAAAACAGTTGATGGCTATACTAAAGGTATAGATATTGACAGGAATGCTTAGAGTACACATATCCCTAAAGAGAGAAATAGCAACGGGGTATTGTTTCATTTTAACAAGAGCTGTGAGCAGTTGAGTAAGGTGAAAATCACAAGGGAGAGGTCGCATTTTGAGCATTTTACGGAACAAGTGAAGAGCATCATCTACATTTTCGAAACCAGATTTATTCTGAGTTAGTAATTGCTGTAATTTCAAAAGTGAATCGGGGATACGAGTGGAATGAGGAATGTAATTAGGGCCTGAGGTGATACTATTAGAATGAGAATGAACAACACGAATCGATGATGATGAAAATAATAAATCAAGAGGAGAACAAGAGCAAGTAGTACCTAGTGGTTGTCGTCGGAGTAAAAATGAGCCAAATCTGGAGGAAACACTCATCAACCTCATTTTTCAACGCCTCTCTCTCTCTCTCTCTCTCGTTCTCTCGCTCTCTCACACTCTCTTGTTTTACGCCTCTCTCTCTATCTCTCACTCTCTTGTTTTGCTTTCGTCCCTCTCACTGCGACACAAAAAGGTAGATGAGAAATGAGAGGTTAGAAATCAACCACGTATGAACTCTTTCAGCTTTTAGCTTATCACAATTCACAAACAAAAGGTAAATAAACAAAAATTAGGAATTGTTAGTTTGTGCCTTGATAAAGTACAAATAATGTTGTTTTATCTTTGAAATTACTGTAGGAGTTTTTTTTTGCCAAGAAAGAAATAAATTTCATTACTTCAATCGTTCATCAATATATTAATGAACTCAGGATGAGCATTACTCATCGCCCAGATACGATCAGCTAAAGAACTACTATATCTCGCTACAAAATGAGCTACGTGGTTCGCAGACCGTTCAAAAAACTAAAAAACTAAAAAACAGTACAACACCAAGACTGACAAAGGAACCCCCAATATATCGAGACGTATGAACCAATAGAGCTCATAAACTTCAGAAATTATCGCATCTCCATTGATCTGGATCATGACTTCCGTTAAATTGATCTCGCGCTCTTTTTGAGCAAATATCCATAGATCCAAGATAAGCTTTGCAGACTTAACAATCCCTCTGAAATGAAACCCCGATTAATCCATCTGAAAGCCTCTACAAAACTGAGCCTTCATCTAGCCAAAAGCCATACTGCTAGTCGGACAAAACAAGACACATCAACACAAGCCAAAGGGCAAGACATTCAAACTGAAAAACAATACAAAATGAAGTAGATCTAAGAAACAAAAACGAAAAAATCCGAAAAGATTTTTCGAATGTTTCAGAAATCAAACTCAATTTATTTGGAAATCTAGATGAAAAAGGCTTACAAAAGCAAAACAGAAAAAAGGACCTCCGGTCGGTGGAGTAATCCACCGCCGGAGGGATGAGGATGCCGGAGGGATGAGGATGACGGACTTGAGACTTACAGGGAGAGCAAAAGAGGAGAGAGAGTTGGTCAAGTTGGGTATCTTTTAAATTGGTAGTGGGTTTAAATTACTGTAGGAGTTTAGGTAATTGTAAATGACGAACATCATTTTGCCTTCTCAACTTTTTTAAAAAAATATATATATTGCTTTAAATTTGGAGATAATGACCTAAATACCTCAAAACCAGCTTTCCATGTATCAAAATATCCGTTTCTGGAAACTTGGCCTTATCTACCCATGGGATACGTCATTTGGAGTAGCATATCCCAGAACTCTCTCTCCCTCTCTAGCACTCTCTCTCACCGGTGACTAGTAGATTCGAATTTGGGTGTTTCAAAACAAGCATTAAAAATGATAAATTTATGATATAGGGTTGTAAAGGGTGAGAAGACGAATCGATTGGTGTATAAAACTGGATGGGAAAATGTCGGGATGTTGATGAACGAAACTCGTCGGCGTAACGAGGAACGAAGCTCGTCGGAAAATGGATGTGTAAAATTTGACATTAGGAATGGATAAAAGTTTGTATAGGTTTGTAGAGAATCGAATGACGATTCTAATGATGTATGGTAGGCGATGAGAAAGTTTGGGATTTAGATGAACGGAGACTTTGAAAATTGTCATTGGAATCGCCTATAATTTCAGGTTGTTATTTGAATAACAAAATTTCAGGTGAGTCAGTTCTAAAATGGTAATTTGAGTCCCATAAAATTTCGAAAAAACTTTCATAAAATGGTAGGTGTTTCAATATGATTGATTACAATTCAATGGGTTCGTGTATTCACATTAATATCAACCAATAAAAATAAAAACATCAGAGTGAAATCCAAATGTAAATTTTTATGTGCACCTACCACTACTCCTTGGAAAATGTCATTTCACCGGTTCTATAATTCCAACTATGAGATAATATTTTTATTTTTTTGCTCAAAAAAAGATAATGCTCTGCTTTGTTCGTTTAGATATTATCTTTTTTAAAGTAAATCAATTTATTATTCCCTCTCCCCCACCCATTTGTTTACATTTTTTGTCATTTTCTGGTACGCATTTTAAGATGAATTTTAAGGATAGTTCTATAACTTATTTTTAAAATTTTCTTTTTTTGTAAAAAAATAGGATTGTTCTATTTTTATACAAAAAAATAAAATTTCAAAAATAAGTTATGAAACTATCTTTAAAATCCACCTTAAAATGCGTGTCAGACACCATGTTTTGAAATGATAACAAATGGACGGGACGAGGGAGTAAATAATATTTTTATATGTATCTTAAATGCGTGAAAAAAGAAAGCTAACAAAAAATTGGAAACGGATGGAAAAAATATTTATAGAAATAACTGAAAATAAAAAGTATATGTCGAACCCGAATAAGTTCGGCTCGAAACTCGAAAAACCGGCTCAACTCGAATTCAAACTCGAACTCGTCTATAATTTCAAATAAAAAAGGTTAAAATTTATTTTTATTATTTAAATAATGAAAATTAGTTTTCTTTTAAAATTTCTAATATTTTTAATTGTTGAGTTTAATTGTTGAGCTCGCGAGTAAATCCGGCTCGACTTCGTTTGGTTCGCGAGTAACTTAATCGAACGGCTCGACTCGACTCATTTATTAGACAACTAAAACGAGAACTCGAACTCGGTTATTGAATACCCAACTGGGCTCAACCTGAATTAGAACTTCACTAATAGGGAACATGTAAGATATTTATGGACTTTTTGGTAAGGATTTTGTGCCTCTTTGTAAGGGTTTAGCTTGATACTCCCAATCCAACCAACACGTATTTGCACGTAACCAATATTAATGGGATCGAGGAAATATTTATCTAGGCCTGATTTGGTCCTTAATACTATTAAATGTAAAAATCATTCTAATTGAGGACGTGGTACAGTTGAGAAATAAAGAACAAAATACCTAATATTTTTATAAAGCCATTGAAACTGAATGTACTACAAAAAATGAAAGAGAAGCTTACAATGCAAAGTCAGGTTTGAGCTGAGTAGTCTAGTTAAGTATTAACAAATGTAGCAGCCATATGCAAACAAAATAAGGAAAATACAAGCTTCCTCAAATGCTGGATATTAAGTGCAAGCAGCATCATCGTCAAATATATTAGCTGTTAGCTTGATGTTTTGAAGATGAATACAAATGGTGTTTGTGAATATTTCATGCTTTATTATCTAATATTGTTTTACAGGAAGCATGGATTTAGGGGGAGTTTTACTCTCCTATAAATTATTGAGTAATCATCAAAAAAGGGGAGATTGATAGCCTCATAGTTTTGATGATCACTCTGTCAACAAGCTGATAAGCTTGTAATCGAATGTTAGCTAGCTTGTTGGTTGTGTTCTAACTTTGTTTAACAGGACTTAATCAATAGCTGAGTATCTCTCATTGTCAACAAGCTGATACATTACAAACAAGGAATGACAGCAAGCTGAGACGGTGAAAACAGATGATAACAACAAGCTGCCAGCCACCGTCGAGAAATATGTCTTGCAGATTCTAAAGTCCTTAATCAAGGAAATATCATAGGAAAGAACGTGTAACAACTGTCTAATATATGTATATATTGTATTATACTCCCTCTGTCCCTCATGGTTGTTTACATGAGGGATGGAAACGGAGACCAAGAAATTGTGTAAAAAATGAGTAAAGTTAGATGAAAAGTGGGTAAAGTAGTGGGACCTATTAATATTTAATTATAGATTTGAGATAGTGGAGGAAAGTAGTGGGTGTAATAATATTTTTTATTGTTAAATATATGAGATAGTGGGTGTAATAGTGGGAGAAACTTACTATTTTTCCAATGTAAAAAAATGAGAGGGACACCCAAAAATAATAACTGTAAAGAAATGAGAGGGACAGAGGGAGTATATATTAGAGCTCCACTATCCTTTGAAGCATCTTTCAAGACATCATTCTTTATTTTAAGGAGCCTTTTGCTTTCTAAAAGTACTTTACAAAACATCCCACATGCCTACTTTTCAAGTATGCCTTTGTTAATCAACATTCTCTTCATCTCTATAAACGCTCCAACTGATAATACTCAAGTTCTTTCATTTCTTTATACAAAAATCTCTCAAACGGCTCTTTGCTTGAAGAATCCAAACGTTGGAGTTTGCTTATATATATTCTTCACTTGTGATACAAAAAAATGACAACTGAACACTCTTGAATATCTTTCAGATCATTTATACACAACAACTCAGTTGTTTACATTGCAAAATCTATAAATAACATTCTTGAGCTCTAAGATATATCATACACGGTTTATATATATATATATATATATATATATATATATATATATATAAAGTCATATTATTTGTGTTGTAATATTAATCAATTCAATCTTTCACTACAAGAAAAGGGTTAATAGACATCAGTTTCTGGCCGATGTCTATGTTATTTTGGATGTGATGTCTAGGTGGGAGATGTCTATTCTAGACATCAGTCAGAAACTGATGTCTATGCTAGCATAGACATCAGTTTTTCATTCAATACACATCAGTTGTTCTACAAAATAGGTTAGATATAATTAATTTTATAAACAACTTGCATGCCTTATATTCTAGAAAACATATAATAAACTAAGTTATTTTTCACATACACATCACTTTCTTTCTTTGAAAAAGATGTCTATTTCGATATTAGACATCATAATTTTAGCAGATAAAGTGATGTCTATAGTTAGCTTAGACATCACTCTAGACTGATGTCTAATGTTCTTATAGACATCAGTTTCTTTTTAAAAAAACCGAAGTGTATAGTGACCTTAGACATCATCCTAGACTGATGTCTAATGTAGGTATAAACATCAGGTCTTTCTGAAAAAACTCATTTATATGTGTCTCTTAGACATCAGATTTTACTTATAAAAGTGATTTCTAATTGTTTTTTAGACATCGGACACAGTAGAAACAAGTGATGTATATATTTGTTTTAGAAATCATTATTTTGTAAAACTTTTGATGTCTTTGTTACAATTAGACATTAGTTTCTAAGTGCAACTAAATAAACCGTTGTCTTTCAATGCATACCAAAAAATAAAAAACTGGATCATTCACAATATATCCAACCATGCATTTAGATTAAACCAGTCACAAAATACAACCACCAACAATGTATCTGTTCCATTAACAAGATACCAAACATCACTGGGCACTAGAATTAACTAAGTGCACAACCAAAAGTAAACATAAAAAGCATAACAGCTTGAATTACTACATCACAGACTGCATATATGTCTCCAAAACATATTACCAAAAGCGCAGAACTAGCAATTCAAGCGGTTAACCAAATGTTTATGACAATTTAAAGAGATCTACCAGAAACTATCAGATCTTGTCTTGGATGAACTTGAGAGCCTGGATACGTACTTCATCAAGCTCGGCCTCGGTGTACGTCGTTCGAGTCTTCGGCAGCCACTAAAGGCAACAAACAAACACAATTAAACAAAAATGAAAAGTACACCTTTATAATCAAAAGTAACTCATTAGAAAAACAAAGGCGCACACCTTTGTAGCAAAAGTCAATTTTGTATCACTGATAATTTCTTTCATGTAGCGCATTACTACATAAGCACATTCAGTACCACCGGGTTGCTTGGGGGATCCCTATTAATTCCAAAAAATAAAATGCATCAGAAAATAAATTTACTAGAACTGAGTTGAAGTGTTGAAGTGTAAAAGTACTTACAATTAGAAACTTTGCCTTGGCCGGCTTCCGATTGCCCCTACCAGTTTCACAATTGTAAGTTTTCACTGCCCTGCATAAAAAATAAAAACTGATCCAATGTACACAGAAAATCATGAATTTTCATCAAAATGTTACGGTAAATAAAAAATTACCTTGATAATGCTAGTTCTAGTAATGTAAACTGTGTTGGGTGAGGGAGTGGATTGAGAAAATAAATTTCACCTTCCCATATAATAGTCAAAATCCAATGCATACTGTTTTCATTAAAAAAACATACCAAAGACAGATTTTTAGTACTCTATCCAATTTTTTAGTATCGTAACTTAATATAAGCTAGAACTTACTCCTGATTATGCGGCAAAAAGAACGATCCGGGTTGCCCTCTTTCAAGCGCTCAACAATGCCATCTTCAAAATCAGCATTCAAATTATATAAGGATCCAGGGTGAATAAAAGCAAATATTTCTGCCAGATCTGGTCTTCCACTTATCTCAGCACGCAATTGCCTACCAAAAAAAGATACCAACATTAGAAGTAGAGACATGCAATTGGAAAAATACTAAAATTAGAATGCATATCAGAAAAAGAAAAATTGTAACTTACGCCATGTAAGCTGAAATTACATCTTGCCCTAGCATATCAAACTCCAACAACGCGAAAACATTCTCATGTAACAAATAAATTGTCTTTTCATGCCAAAACACTTCTGACTTGCAGTCAACCTGTATCGAAATCCAACAATATAATGAATAAATAATAACATGCATCCAATTAAACAACATACAAATAATCATATGATATAACACATATCAGAAATTCAAATAAGAAATTCAAAAATGAAAATTACCTAACGAACAGCCACAACCACAACCAAATGAATGAGGCCCTGTAAAAAAAATACATTCAAAAGAATTAGGGTAATACATCCAATTAAATAAAAACACAAAATTAAGAAATTAGGATTTTGATTTAAAAAGCCCCAAATTAAGAAATTAGGGTTTTGAGTTTAAAAAACCCTCAAATTGAAGCTCTCAATAGATCGAGAAGACCCTAGAAATACCAGAGGAGACCTTATTCGTGTAGAGTATTACCGATTCTTACCAATTTTGACACGAGCAGTGGTACCGGAGGTGAGTGGTAAGTAGAGTAGAGAGCAGTGGTGAGTAGAGTAGTGAGTACGTGGTACAAGAGGTGAGTTTGTGGTGGTGAGTGGTACCGGAGGTGAGTTTGTGGTGGTGAGTTTCAGTCGAGAGAGAGTGAGTCGAGAGAGAGAGAGAGAGAGTCGAGAGAGAGTGTTTGTCTGTGAATATTTTGGTTTAATTAGATTTTTGGTTTTGTTTAATTTGTCTGAGAGGGTCAATAATTGTACTGTATGGGCTTGGGCGGGGAGAATAATTGGTTAGGGGGGGGGGGAATTTTGATTTAGGGGTGAAAATTTCACTAAGGGGGAAAACAAAATGAGCCGCGCGTTTTTTCATTTTTTAAAGAGTGACTTTAGACATCAGTTTTAAAAAAAGTGATGTCTAGGAATAACAAAGACATCAGTTTAATGCGGGATGATGTTATTACATCTTTTAACATCAGTGGCATTTACGATCGATGTCTAAAGTGTGATGTCTATTTACTATTTTCTTGTAGTGTTTGTTAAAGTTGTAATTATAGTTGTTGGATAGTAGTCTTGGGAAATAAGGGTTTGCTGAACTAGAAGCTAGAGAAGTTTGTGCTACGGGGAGTAGTATAGTACTTGGAGAGCAGGTTCAGAAACAGGGTTTTGGCAAGCTTTTATCAACAGCTGGGAATTGGTTTCACTGCATAACAGCAAGGGGATCTTGGTGATCAAGGAGTATTGTGCTCAAGGGGAACTCATTGGTATATACAACAGGTTGTTCAAGGAACTAGAGGAATTCAAGAAGGGGGATTTCAAGGAATTCAGTGTTCAAGGGAACAAGGCTGTTAGAGTGGCTTTGAGGTTCAACGGAGCTGTTTTACTCAGGGGGAGCAGTTCGTTCCAGCAAGCTGTTATCAGTAAATTGGGTGATATATTATTGGATCTTGTAATTGGTTTATTTGTTGATCAATAATATATTCTCTTACCAAGTTGGTAAGGGACCGGGACGTAGACCATAAGGGATTAGGGGTCGAACCTGGCTAAAATTCGTGGTGTTCTTTATTTTCAGTTCTTACAATTCTGCACTGCATTACATATCTTAGCTAGCTGACAGACTGTTTATATTGCAATCAGTAAGCTGACTAGTCAGCAGTTTTATTGTTCGATAATCTTTAAAATTGGATATAGTTGGCCATAACACCTATTCAGCCCCTCTAGGTGTGGTTTTTCATTAGCTACTTATGATCAATTACGAAGCTTATCAACGTAATGTTTAATGCTCCTGGGGATAGTCTAAGAAGGTAAGTAATATTGTGGCAAGATAAAATGGGTAGGCTGCCAATGTGAAACTGCAGTAACACTTGGGTATGATAGAAGTACGAAATTAAGTGCAGCAGTAACAAATGTTGCGATGTAAGAGATGGATTACATCGATCACCTAGTACTATAGAGTTGATAAATATAACAGGCTAAAAGTACTGGAGCGGGATCTGCCTCCCCTGGTTCTAGCATTGCCGGCCATCACATAATCAAGAAATTAACTAAATAGAGATATCTGAATTATGATATATAGAAGAGTTTTTTTATGATTAATTGATTTCACCTTAGTTTTAGAACTATATATAGATAGATTTGTGAGAACAAGAAGGTATGATTTAAAGAATTTCGAATTTTTAACAAAGGTGCCAACATAATAGCAAAACTACAAAATGTATTCAATAGTTCTATGCAACAAAAAGGAAAATTAGAGTACATGACAGACACCTTTATTTCATATTAAGCAAACTAAATGAACACGAAACAGCTATTTCATATTTTACAAGTAATTCAGTACTATTGTCCAATTCTTACACTATTTTACTCTTATCCCCACATATTTTATATTTAATACAAATTTCCAAAGCTTCAGATCCTAACCAAATCCAAACTTGTTACTCCCTTTGTGGTGCTAGTTTGATCAGCAATGAAATAGTCTCGGTATTTCATTCCCCGATAAGCTGGTGGATTATTATTGTCGACAAACTTTGGTGCTGGAACCACAAACTTATTCTCCTCTGGTCCGTAAACAGTCACTGCTGATATTCTGGTAGTCTTACTATTCACCATTGCCCTGTGTACAGCACTCTTGTACTTTCCATTTGTCAATATCTATTAACAAGAACATGAAATGCAAACAATATTAGGATGGTCACAGGCTCCCAAGAGTATATAAATGATTCAAATTTGTACATGGAAATTCAAGGTTGCACCGGTTGCGGAACCAGGATTTAATGGACCAAAAATGAGACTACTATTACGTCTACTATTCATACCTCCATATGATCTCCAAGGTTAACCATCAAGTGGTTCGGACGAACATCAACACTATACCACGCCCCATTTCTCTGTATCTGGAGGCCACCGACTCCATTTGAAGCAAGCATTATCAAGAGTCCGAAATCCGTATGCGGAGATAAACCTACAGCAAGTTCAGGCTGTGGGCATGGTGGGTATATGTTTGCCGCAAAGAAGTCCATCCCCATATCCATATCTGCCATGTCGTATAAATAGGATTCATCAACTTCTAAGCTCTTTGAAACTCCTTTTAGCAAGTTCTTCATTACCTCTCTTTGTTTTCTACTAACTTCCAGCAATGTCTCACTGTCATGTGCAATGTACAAGTGATGTTACTTTCGAATATTTTAGATTTCCTTAGAGTATTATATTTTTATAAACTCGACAAGGAAATCTACAGCCAAACATTGGTATACATTCTTGCATATGTGAATTTACGATTAAAGCACAATATCGAAGAATGAACATACCTAAAACCTGCAGGTTTACGAGGAGAGTTGAAATCAGGGTGTAAGAAGAGTTTTAAATAATCCCTCCAGAATCGTACTTGAGTTGAGGATAAATTATTGCTACTACCATACTTAATCCGGTCCATGACATCTTTCTTCATTTTAAACTCTTGTTTTTCATCATCTGACATTGAATTAAACTCTTCACATTTCTCAAAAAAAGCTTCATATAGTTTCTCTGGTATGCCATGATTTTTCACCTGTCAATTAATCAATCGTCGTAACTCGTAATTAATTATAAATCCTTGAAACTCAAGAAAATTCTATAAAAATTACTAATAACAAAAGTGAAATGATTTATCAGTATATATGTGAGCCATGCAACTGAAACGAAATTAACTTAGGGGGTGATATTGTATCATGAGTTTTAAATACTTTTAAAGACTTTAGAAGTTTAGGGGTATTCAATTAATACTTTTAAATACTCTTTAAAAGTAAGGGGGTATTGTATCAGGATTTTATAAAAGTATTTAAAAGTTTAAGGTATTCAATTACAACTTTTAAAGAGTTGTTAAAAGTATCGTGTTATTCAAAAAGTCAATGACTTTTAATGAGAATGACTTTTAATGACTTTTAACAAAAATTATAACTACATCCCTTGAAAAAAAAGTCATGAGCTTTTTGATAAGATTTGACATGACTTCTAATAATTCTATTAAAATCATCTTGAATAAAATTGTTTCATTACTGTCAATAATTTCTTTAAAATTTCTACTGTTAATAATTTCAAACTTCTCTTTCTTCCGCTTCTTCCATCTCTTTTTCTTCCTCTTCTTGGTTTTCAATTTCCATATTTATATTCATTTTAGTAAACAATATTATTGAGGGTGCGATCTTTTGCAATTTTGTAAAACTAGATCATCTTTTGCAATTTTGTAAAACTAGATCATAACACACAAAGTAAAATAAGAATCCATCAAACATCATAGTAATTCATGGGCTTCTAAAATTTTTTTGCTTGCATAAATTCACATAAAACATCAATAAAATAGTTTTGCATCATAAAAATATTGATGGCTAATGACATAGCTCTGCATCATCATTAGCTATGAATAGTGATAAATATATAATTATCAGATAAAAATATGCAATAAATACTCAATTTAACAAGAAATACACCTTGTACTCAATTTTTTGTTGGCCGGATTAATTAGAGAACACACAATCGAAATTGTATTACAATGAAAAAAGGTTAAAGGATTACATAGCATAGGCTAATATATATGATCTTTGTAGTTAGTCTAGTAAACCACAAAATCTATCAAAAAGTCTATGAAAGTTTTTAGAAGTCATTTCATTAGGAGTCATCAAAAGTATTTCGAAATTTTAATGACTCAACAAGAATCATTAAAAGTCGTTAAAAGTCTATAAAATCCATAAAAGTCATTACCCCAAAAATTGTCATTAAAAATCATAATACAATACCACCCCCTTATAGTTTCATACCATGAAAAAACCCCAGTCTCGACACGCTTTTCCAAGTTCTCTGACAGTTTTAATTTGGTGATCATGGTCCCCGGAGACAAGGAGCGAGTAATCGATAACGGGAATGTCATCTCCCGGTAATGCAGTAGCATCACTAGGGTTCTTGAAATAAGCATAGTGAGAGGGGATGGAAGTGACCTTGTTACCACATGTAACCAGTTTTTGGACCGAAGAAATGATGTTTTGGTCTATATTTTGTAGTGGTGAATATCCCATGGCCATGTCGTGTAAACTTAGAAGTAAAATTTTAGCTTTCTATATAGAGATATAAGGGGGAGAGGGAGATAGAGAGATTGTAGGGAGAAAGGTGAAAATAATGTTCATATATATAGGGATCCTTAAAGAGACGGAGAGGACATATAAAAATATGAGTTGAATAAGATACAATAGTTGATTGAGTAATGCTACAGACCCCAAATTGGGTACCAAATTTGACACCAAATGATGTGGCATTAATTAAATGGCATTTTAGAATATTTTAATTGGATGGCCCTGGCGGGCCCATTACAATTATAACCAATAATTACTTGCCATGTCATTTGGGAAAGGAATTTGGGGTACCAATTTGGGGTACCTAGCATTTTCCTATATTTTATTATTACCAGATTTGTTTTTAGCTAAAGACTACCTAACAATTTATGTTACAGTAATTATATGTTGATTTAATTAATCTCCCATGATCCTTTGTTTTTAGTTATAAGAGTTCGATGAAACTTTCTTTGATTTGGTTGTTGTAACGAGAATGCTAGAGATCAGTTGAAATGATTACATGGTCAATTTTTATGGGTTCCATTAACAAATATGGAACACCAATAACAATTTTTTCAAAAAATTAGGTTAAAAAATGTTTGATAAATTTTAAAAACAATTTTTTTGAAAAGCTGATTTTATAGAAAGTAAGTTTCTCAATACTTTTGAAAAATTTTGTTTATTAATTTTTGCCGGGAATAGTACAAGTTTCAACATAAAACTATACCAAAAATACAACTTTTTTCATAATTATTCTTTTACTATATAAATATAAAAAATATTATTAAATAATTATTTGAATTTCTTAACATCGCTTATATTTTACAATACATTTTTTGACAGAACAATTTTTTTACCAATAATCCCAAACATAACTTAACTATTTAGTTGGACAAACACAATTAGATCAAAAATGCTAAGGATTAAAATTTATATCAAAAAGATTCTCAAATGAATATATATAGATTACAAATTAATCGGTCACATTTCTAATAGAAACAAAGAAATCTTATTCATATAAGCTCATAAATCATAAATTTTCACCAAGAATTTTTTGGGACACCTAATCCTATTAAAAATGTTTCACTACCAGAATCTCGGCTAAATTTGACTGCCAATTTGCGGTCGAATTTAGCTAAATTCGACCGGATACAGTCGAATTTAGCTAAATTCGACCGCAAATTGGCAGTCGATTCTAGCTTAGTGGAATTTAGCAAAAAGCAGTCGAATTTATTAAATTCGACTGGCTAAATTCGACTGCTCAAATTCGACTGGTCTAAATTCAACCGCAATTTTGAAAATTTTGAATTTGGCGCCTAAGTTACCTTCCGGTCGAATTTATAAATTCGACGGAATCCGGTAGAATTTATAAATTCGACTGATTGCAGTCAAATTTATAAATTTGACTGGATACGGTCGAATTTAAATTTGACCGCAAGTTTGAAAAAATTCGAAAATTTAAAAATTTTGAATTTACCGCCTAAAAAAATTGAAAATTTAAAAATTTTGAATTTGCCGCCTATGCACCTTAAATTTGACTGCAATCGGTCGAATTTATAAATTTGACTGCAATCAGTCGAATTTATAAATTTGACTGCAACCAGTCGAATTTATAAATTTGACTGATTGCAGTCAAATTTATAAATTCGACCGATTGCAGTCAATTTTATTGTACCATATCTTGAAAATTCAGCAGCTTTCTGCTGCTTTCAACTGCATTTTTTGAATGTTCTGAATATATTTGTTGTCTTTGAAGATAGTTTGCAATAAACTAATCAACACAAATATAACATAATTCATATATAAAACTAATTCAAGAACAACAATAACTTCATATCAAAAATTAAAATATTTTTAAAATATATCTTTATTACAAATTCAACTCAAACTCAAGTTTCCTAATCAAATTTAAAAATATACGAATTTGCTCCTAATTTAGTTGCATGGAAACATTCAAAATTATTTTTTTTGCCGAATTTGCTTCAATTGCCGGAATTGTTTGGGTTGCCGGAATTTCCATGGTTGCCGGAGTTGTAGGAGTGGCCGGAGTTATTTTTGTCACCGAAATTGACATTCCACGAGTTGATTTTCTAGGTGTTAGTATGTATATATGAAATATATATATATATATATATATATATATATATTAAAGAAATATAGAGATTGGGTATATATATATTTGTATTTGTTTGTGTATATGTGTATATAGATGAGGGAGAGAAAGGGGAAGAAGATGAAGGGGAGGAAGATGAAGGGGAGGAAGATGAGGGAGAGATATATAAATGTGTGGGATGTGCTGGGATGAATAATGACCATTGGATTATTATGTTGATATGTTAATCTGGACTGTTGGATGAGTTTCACGCGGATCGCTGACATGGCACTAAATTCGACTGGTTGCAGTCAAATTTATAAATTCGACTGGTTGCAGTCGAATTTATAAATTCGACTGATAGTAGTCAAATTTATAAATTCGACTAATTACAGTCAAATTTATAAATTCGACTGCGTTCGGTCAAGTTTATAAATAGTTTTGATCTATTAAGATTTCCAATCAAATTAATTTTTTATTTTCTGAAACTTCGGGAATATCATTATATTAGATATATATTGACATCCGTACGGTTGGATCGTTCAAAAATATTTTTAAAAAAATAGAAACAATAATCGGTGACAAAGCACAAGTTACGAGTCATATTGAAAATAGTAGTGATCTACTAAGATTTCCAATCAAAATAATTTTTTATTTTTTGAAACTTTGGGAATATCATTATATTAGATATATATTGACATCCGTACGGCTGGATCGTTCAAAAATATTTTTAAAAAAATAGAAACAATAATCGGTGACAAAGCACTAGTTACGAGTCATATTGAAAATAATAGTGATCTACTAAGATTTCCAATCAAAATAATTTTTTATTTTTTGAAACTTTGGGAATATCATTATATTAGATATATATTGACATCCGTACGGCTGGATCGTTCAAAAATATTTTTAAAAAAATAGAAACAATAATCGGTGACAAAGCACTAGTTACGAGTCATATTGAAAATATAGGTGATCTACTAAGATTTCCAAGCAAATTAATTTTTTATTTTCTGAAACTTTGGGAATATCGTTATATTAGATATATATTGACATCCGTACGGCTGGATCGTTCCAAAATATTTTTAAAAAAATAGAAACAATAATCGGTGACAAAGCACTAGTTACGAGTCATATTGAAAATATAGGTGATCTACTAAGATTTCCAATCAAATTAATTTTTTATTTTCTGAAACTTTGGGAATATCGTTATATTAGATATATATTGACATCCGTACGGCTGGATCGTTCAAAAATATTTTTAAAAAAATAGAAACAATAATCGGTGACAAAGCACTAGTTAGGAGTCATATTGAAAATATAGGTGATCTACTAAGATTTCCAATCAAATTAATTTTTTATTTTCTGAAACTTCGGGAATATCGTTATATTAGATATATATTGACATCCGTACGGCTGGATCGTTCAAAAATATTTTTTAAAAAATAGAAACAATAATCGGTGACAAAGCACTAGTTACGAGTCATATTGAAAATATAGGTGATCTACTAAGATTTCCAATCAAATTAATTTTTTATTTTCTGAAACTTCGGGAATATCGTTATATTAGATATATATTGACATCCGTACGGCTGGATCGTTCAAAAATATTTTTAAAAAAATAGAAACAATAATCGGTGACAAAGCACTAGTTACGAGTCATATTGAAAATAGTAGTGATCTACTAAGATTTCCAATCAAATTAATTTTTTATTTTCCGAAACTTTGGGAATATCGTTATATTAGATATATATTGACATCCGTACGGCTGGATCGTTCAAAAATATTTTTAAAAAAATAGAAACAATAATCGGTGACAAAGCACTAGTTACGAGTCATATTGAAAATAGTAGTGATCTACTAAGATTTCCAATCAAATTAATTTTTTATTTTCCGAAACTTTGGGAATATCGTTATATTAGATATATATTGACATCCGTACGGCTGGATCGTTCAAAAATATTTTTAAAAAAATAGAAACAATAATCGGTGACAAAGCACTAACTAGTTACGAGTCATATTGAAAGTAGTAGTGATCTACTAAGATTTCCAATCAAATTAATTTTTTATTTTCTGAAACTTTGGGAATATCAATATATATCTAATTTAGTCATATTCCCAAAATTTTAAAAAATAAAAAATTAATTTGGATAGTAAAATTAGTAGTCAACTATTGATTTGACTTGTACTACTAGCTATTACTTTGTCCCAGATTATTGCTTCTATTTTTTAAAAAATGTTTATCGATGTTCCAACCTTACGAATGTCAATATATATCTAATTTAGTCATATTCCCAAAATTTTAAAAAATAAAAAATTAATTTGGATATTAAAATTAGTAGTCAACTATTGATATGACTTGTACTACTAACTAATACTTTGTCCAAGATTATTGTTTCTATTTTTTAAAAAATGTTTATCGACGATCCAACAATTCGAATGTCAATATATATCTAATTTAGTCATATTCCCAAAATTTATAATTTAAGGATTAAATTTATATTTTTTAAATAATTTTTGAATTTAATTCTCTAATTAAAATGACTGATTGCAGTCGAATTTATAAATATGACTGTTTTCGGTCGAATTTAAGTTTAAATATTTTGGCAAAATTTAGGCGGGAATTTTCCCGCTTAAACTTAGTTTCACGCGGATTGCTGACCTGGCCCTAAATTCGACTGGTTGCAGTCAAATTTATAAATTTGACTGAAGTCGGTCGAATTTATAAATTTGACTGCTTCCGGTCGAATTTATAAATTTGACTGGTTTTAGTCAAATTTATAAATTTGACTGAAGTCGGTCAAATTTATAAAGGCAGTCGAATTTATAAATTTGACTGCTTCCAGTCGAATTTATAAATTTGACTGGTTTTAGTCAAATTTATAAATTTGACTGAAGTCGGTCAAATTTATAAAGGCAGTCGAATTTATAAATTTGACTGCTTCCAGTCGAGTTTATAAATTCGACTGTCTTCGGTCGAGTTTATAAACTTACTAAAATAAGTTTAGGCAGTAATTTAGGAGGGAAATAAATTCGACTGGTTAAATTCGACCGCGCATCTAAATTCGACTGCTTAAATTCGACTGCTCTTAAAATCGACTGGAAGCAGTCGAATGTAAGTTTGACCAATAATTTATTGGAATTGACCCTAAATTCGACTGGATCCGGTCGAATTTAGAGCAGTCGAATTTGTGCAGTCGATTTTACCCGAGTTTTCTTGTAGTGTTTAATTAGTACATTTTTTGTGATACATTAACTTAGATATAATTAATTAATCTCGGTTTGTGAAATTTGTTTGAAATTTAAAATTTTGAATTGCATTTTATTTATATCCTTAAATTTGTAGTCAAATGAGAATTATTAAAATGAAGATTGAATGACAACAGGTAACGTAGATAATTTATTTTGATGATTTAATGTTTGCAATTGTCTTTGTATTTTCCACGATCACTCCGGGCATTGTGCTAATATTTGTAAACTGTTGGTGATTTTTGGGTCGGGTGACCGAAAGGGATATAGGAGATGGTCATTGGGAGGGAAATGGTGATGGAATCATGGAAAAGTTATGATGATAAATAGTAAAATCACTAACATTTACGATATCTATACTATTATATAAATTCCGAAACATTGAAAGTTTTGGTACCTATTTTTTGGTATCTGTTTTTTGGTACTTCGTGAATTTACTTATTTACCCTTCATTATAAAGAAAAATAAATACACTTAAAATAAATAATAACATAATATAATTAATGGTAATTAGTCGAGATATTACCTTTTATAAACACCTAAAAACATCAATCGTATCATATCTTTCCATCATTAATATTTCCTTTCGAATTAAAACACGTTACCTTTTTAATGTAAAACAAATCTAAATTAATGGTAATTAGTTGATTGTCTTTTTCACATTAATATAATAAAATTAATGGTAATTAGTCAATTGTCTTTTCACATTTACTTTTAGTTAAACAAATTACTTTTTATAAACATCTAAAAACAGCAATCGTATCATATCTTTCGATCATTAATATTTTCTTTCGAATTAAAACACGCTACCTTTCTAATTTAAAACAAATCTAAATTAATGGTAATTGGTCGATTGCCTTTTTCATATTTACTTTTAGTTGAACATA
The DNA here is from genome assembly GCA_037693485.1 of Kitagawia praeruptora. Lineage (NCBI taxonomy): Eukaryota > Viridiplantae > Streptophyta > Magnoliopsida > Apiales > Apiaceae > Kitagawia > Kitagawia praeruptora. The sequence goes on along the minus strand of CM075352.1, from coordinate 170,061,920 downwards.
TTATCTTTTATAAACACCTAAAAACATCAATCGTATCATATCTTTAGATCGTTAATATTTTCTTTCGAATTAAAACACGTTACCTTTTTAATTTAAAACAAATCTTACAATCATTAATATATACCCGAAAATATCACAGCATAATTTTCAAGAAAAATATAACACCTAAAATAAATAATAACATAATATAATTAATGGTAATTAGTCGGTTATTAAAATATAACACCTAAAAACATCAATCGTATCGTATCTTCCAATCATTAATATTTCTTTCGAATTAAAATATGTTACATTTTGATATAAAACATATCTCAAAATATCACACCATACTTTCAATTATTAATACTATTATATAAAATCTATCACTAACAAAATATAATAGAAATCCGTATACTATGATATAATAGAAATCCATATACTACGGATAATGATCATTAGATTTTTAGTAAAAAATTAGAATCGTTAGATCTAATGATTAAATATATTATGTGATTAAATTAATTTACTAAAATTCCAAGGTTCGAATTCTATCAACGACATATTTATTTTAAAATTTTATAATATAAGTTTTAAACCATGCATATCATTAATTGAATTTATATTAAATTATTGAAATTAAAATTAAAATAATACATTGTAAATAATAATTATATAAAAATATAATTGTAATATAAAATCAAATTTATTACATAAAAATCCGTGCATCGCACGGGTTATAAGCTAGTAAATCATAATTCATAAGTCCTCGTTTAATTCTCATTTTAATGATTCATTTGAGTATACCCTAAATATGTAATTATAATTAAGAGGTATTTGGTAAAAAAATTCTAAAAATAATTTTAAATTTTTAGTGTTTTCGATTTGAATTTCTTAAATTTCAAAAAATTTCATTGTAAGGGTGATATTCGGTAAAACGTTAAAAAGTTTTTAAATAAAAATTGAAATATCCAATCAAAATTTTAAATTATCCATGAAATTTTACGTTCTTAAATTATAATTTCATAAAATATTTTGATGCATTTCATTTTATACATTTGAAATTTGATAAAAATAAATTATGAGATTGTGATATATTTGTAAGAAAATGTACCTAAGTTTGTGGGAATTTACATGAAATCTTGACAATTTGCGTAAAATTGAAATTATATACAATTTCAAAATTTCAAAAAATTTTCTTAATCTGGTAAAATCTTTCATTATTTAAACTGATTACATTCCAGAATTTTCTTACAAAATCTTATTGTATTCAAATTTAATGAATTCTTCTTGTTAGAAAATAGATTTTGATAATGTTTCTTTTAATTTTATAAAATTGTGAATTTTGATAAAGTCGTTAAAAACTAACTTGATTTTTTAAAGGTAATAAAAGGAATTGGTCCTGCAATATTGTACATTGACCAACCTTATAAAAAAGTGTGGATCAAATTTGATCGGTAGAGGCATTGTTCAGAATTAATTGAATAATCCCATCAAGCAAGTGGCCATGGTTAATCCGACATTTTTAGAAATTGTAATAATATTTATAAAAATTAATTGGATTAAAAAATGAATCGATAAAAATGGAACAATTAATCCGATGATTCATCGAAAAAATGAGTGCTTTTTTAAATCATGACATACAAATGTATTTTGTTACATGTGCATGCGCTACTGCACAGTGGGAAACCCTGCAATTCAAAATGTGAGCCAGTTGAATTATTTTAAAATCAATTATTACTTAAAACTGAAATACATCTGCACCTGGGCATGCAGAAAGACAAAAACGTCTACTTGGATTATATTCATTTTTCAACGCTAATAGTTTCTGTTCGAAAGGCTTATATTTCTTCAAGTGGTGAAATTGTATAAATATACATGACGTATCAACCACAAGCACGGCGAAGCAAAAAATATAGTGAAATTTATACTTAATTAAAGTACGTTACCTTAAATTATAAAATTATTTTTTTAAGATAGGCAGCGGTGAAATATAATTTTTATAATTATTATTAGTATAATATTCTACGGAGTTTAGTCGAAATTTCACTACAATTATTCCTCCTTCCTGGTTGTGGGGATAATTATACACTTCTTAATGACAGATCTAACTTGGACAAATTGTTCTGCATGAGTTATTTAAATTATGTCACGTTGTAGACAGTTTGTTAGATTTGATTACTCTTTAAAAATGGAACATAGTTTGTTAGATCCTATTCTTATTTCTTAACTTTAAATAATCACTACTAGCTAGGATAGTTCATATTTATAATTCTTTCTAAATATGGACACGAGGAACCCTCCTGAAACGAGTCAATCGTGTCCTTTTTTATTGTTAATATTTGAAATAGGAAAAGTCGTAATTATTTTTAAAATTTTCATTATTTATATAAAAATTTAATGTTTAAATTTTTATAAAAGAATTTATAAAATTTTCCTTAAAATACTTCTTAAAATGCAAAAAACGGAATAAAAAATCGGAGGAGTAAAACGTATAGAAACTGTTATGATGAAAATATGTAACAACCACCCGAGAGAATCTTCGTTGGAATAACAGAATCTGGCCTTGGATATCGGACAGATGAGCAGGCCTACGACTGCAACTTCTGGAGCGGGTGGAGAATGTGGTGTTTTTTGGGCTGAATCAGCAAGGTCATCGAACAAAATGGCTATGAACTCCTGCTAAATATGCCCGGTAAATGTTTCACTAAGAGTACACGTGCCTTATGTGTGTAGAAGTGAATATTCGAACCCCCTTACCAATTGCCTACATATCCTATTTATATGAATCAAGCCCCGATGTAGTTCTTTAAATTATGGACTCCTATTCTTGATCGATAAGCCACATTTTTTATATGTTTCTCCCTCCTGATAAGGCTAATCGTGTTGCAATTTATTTGATAGAAAGAGTCCTAGCTTCCTTGGGACTATATGGAAGCTTATCCAAGAAGGTGTACTTGCATATATACACATATCATGTATATAATGTTGTTATCAGGTTTATAGTGATAGAATCCAGCTAGAAATCTATCCCTTGAAGATATTTTCGTGCTCCTAGTGAATAGGAACAAGAGTCCTTATCCAACTTCACTTATGTCAAGTACATGCGGAGCTACAACAATATCGGTATCGGTACCTCCACAGCTACGCCAATATCTATACCAGTACCCAGTGTTCCAGATTTCGGCCGTATCACCGATAAATCGGCCGATAAATCGGTCCAATACATACTTCCGATCTAATTCATTAAAATCGTTTAACTATACGGTTTCTTCAAATCGGGGTTAAAAATCGGGTCAAAATCGGCAGAGATGGAGATGTGGCACCAAAGTTTGAGGTGGCGCGGCGGTGACGGTGGCAAAACCCGTGTAACCAGCGGTGTGTGCGTGTGTTTATACGTGTGTGTGATTGTGTATGTTTAAGACGGTGAAGGCAACAGGGACGGTGAAGGAAGAAAAGAAGGGAGACTAGAGGGAGGAGCAGGGAAGAGACATGTGGGGGTGGTGTTTTCAGGTGGTGGTAATGAAGAAGGAGAAAGGCGGTGACGGAAGAGAAGAAAGGAAAGAGACGAGAGGGAGGAGAGAAAAAGATATGAGAGAAATTAGAATACAGGGGAGAAAGAGTAGAAAGAGTAGGACGAAATTATTGTGGGAAGATAACAAGTCAACTCTAAAAATCTTTCTGTCAAGCCCCTTATTTCAATCCCCAAATGTTTAAAACGGTTAAAAATAATAATTATTCTTTTATAATAAATAATGATAAAAATTTATTTATCATAGCTTTTCTTAGATACCAAAAATTATTTAATTGCCGTGTATATAATATATAGTTATATTTGTTTATTTAAAAAATATATATTTAAAAATAAATAATTATATATTATATATATTTATATATTATATAAAAATAAATACTTCCGATTTATCTCCGATTTGTCATTCCGATAAATCCCCGATTTCCGATAAATCGCTATAAGGTGCCCTCACCGATTTTATCCGATTTCCGATTTCTATAACACTGCCAGTACCTAACCACGGCTGGACCACTTTATTATACGTAAACCATGCAAATTGGGACTCTAATGCTCCTGGACCTGAAATTAGATCCAATACAAATTTTAGACACACCAAAAACAAAGAATGATATTGCTACAAGCCAAAGGCCCAAATATAACAGTCGCCAACAACTTTCCAATCATCAATAATTGATGGTAGCTTTAAACCGTATGTATAATGTTTTAATCAAATGCTTAAGGTGTTTTGTTTTTTCTGTTTTGGCCTTCTTTTATTGATGTTGTGCATGGTGCACCTGCACCACCTCTTTCATCAGGGAGGTGGTGATTCAAAGGCCTAATCCTGTTTGGATTTGTTAGTGTTGAATTCTAAATTAGTGACAATCCTTTATGCAATCGAATAATAATCAAATAGTACTTATTATATAGAATTTATACCAAGTTCTATCATCATAAATTAAAAGTTATCAACAGTAATCGAAGTAAATAGTAATTTGAAAAATACATACAGAAAATAAGAAATTTTGTTGGCAGTGAAAAGAGCTATTTTTCTTATATATATTAATACAAATATGTTTTTGTATAATATCATAATTATTAAAACTTAACCAATTTACTACAATTTACATATCAAATTGATCATGGCCTAGATTTACTAATTAATCCGAAAATGCTTTTGGACCAAAAATACCGGTTCCAAATCGCTTCACCTGGTGGTGCAACAATCTCTTCCCCTACTTTAATAAACATGTCTTTTATACCTTCAAATATGATCTCCATTGTTCAAAATTTAGATACCTGAGTAAGGAAGACGTTGTCCAAAATTATATGGAACGATTCGATCGTTGGAACTCCGGGAAACGCAAAAATAAAATAGCTAGCATAACCAGAAAAATTTCTGCGAATTTTTCATATTAGCACCAAAACACTAACTCAACCTTTCATTCTCAAACTTAGGCCCAGCAAAATTATGAATATAAAAGATTTTCTGTTAGTCAACATTTGTGATCGAAAAAAGTGGTAAGCGAATTCCTATTCCATTTCAATTGACGTGTACTATGACAATAGCAACTAGTAATGAAGTTGGGATCCGCTAAGGACATAACTAGCCGACCTTGGTTAGTGTTGAAGCGTATTTTTAGAGTTTCGTTCACATGAAAGAACTGATATCAATACCAATTTTAAATCTTTTATCTCTTACAGTTCAGAAGTGTGGAAAATAGTGTTGGAATATGGATTCGATTATAAATTGAATTCATTGATTCGGTAAAATCAATTTCGTTTTTACTACGGATTTTTGCCACCGCCTTAACATAATTAATTAACACGGTTAATTAATTAAGAAAATTGCCACTGATTTAATTGATTAGCGCGGCTAATTAATTAAGGCAATTGTGTAGCGCACAAGTCTTCTCATCCTATAAATACTCATCTAGAGCATTATGATTATTTACTCGAAAACACATATCCTCCTCTCATATACAGTCTCTCCTCTTCCTCTAGTGATAGTTCTTGCTCGTCTTAAGCTCGCTGAAAGTGACACTTCCTGTAGCCTCACTGCAATCCGTTTTATCCTGGGAGGCATTTCGCTCGCACATACGGTGAGGGCAAATACGCTTTAAGGAGACAGTCACGTACTGGACTCGGGTTTTTCGTTCCTTGTCTCCTCTTTTGTCTGTTTTAATTATACACATAACTGTTACTCACACACGCACAAATATTATACTATTTGTATTTATCGCAGATTGTCTAACAAATAGTTCGTGTGTAATTATCTACTAATTAATCTAATAAACAAATATAAGCTATAGATATAATAAGTATGAGAGAAAACAATCCAAGAATTAGGTTCTTCAATTGGCTATCATGAATATTGTCTAATTTGTGTCTCTTGTTTTGCTAAAAACAATCCTTCTAATTTTTATAAAATCCTCTCCCAAGGTAAATTATAGTGTCTACAATCATCCCTTAATTGCCGCTCCCATGTCAATCAAAGTACAACTATAGACTATTACGAACCAAGTATTATCAGTTTCACAATTCGCATATGAATCTCCCGATCTAATAATTAAATTGTGTCTATCATGTCATGTACTAGAATTACAACTCCTCTCCCGATTCGTTATAATTCCTAGAGATCAACTAAAAGTTCGCGACTATTTTAATTGTATAAAGCGCTCATAATAAGAAAACCACTATACAACCAAACAAACTCAAGAAGCCAATGAATACTACCCAACTCTTGGCTAAAGGGATTTGTTACTCATGATTGAATAAAACATATATGTATTAATACCACAAACCATTAGTATAAGAGTTAAAGTACGAGGAATACAACTTTAAGAGCTTCTCAAAATCAGGATGAATCCCTTCACTCCTTCCAATATCGCTCTCAAGGTGTTTCTCTCCTTTCTCTCTCCAAAGTACGGCTATCTCTAAATCTATTCAATACGATAATATGTTATGATATGTTCTGTATACAATATATTTATAAACCTAATATAATAAAGAGTTTTAACACTTTCCAAGAAAATATAAGTAATTTCCCAAAACAAATTGAATTCTGAATGTGAAATTCATAGGCCCTGTTTGGCAATTAGCTGATAGCTGTTAGCTGATAGCGGATTGAATTAGCTGTTTTGACTAGCGGATTGAATTAGCTGTTTTGACTAGCGGATTGAAATTAGCTGTTTTGAATAAAAGTGTTTGGTAAATAGTTTTTTAAATAACTTTTTGTGACACATAGCAAACCTCTAATTGAAAAAGCTCCTAAAAGAAGCTTTTTCAAAATTAGCTTTTTGATCCCAAACATCTAACTCAAACCTCTAACAACCAAACACTCACATTAGAGGTTTCATTTGGTCAAACCTCTAATCTACCCCCAAACCTCTAATTTTATCCCAAACCTCTAACTTCCAAACACCCCCATAATCAATCTTCCAGACCTGTTTCTAGGCTTCTCCAGTTAGAATATTCATGTTGGACCACCTCTGTGTTGTAGATAATTTTTTTAGCTTCGCATGGACTATAAGATCACCCAATTATGATGTCTGAAACTCGAGTTAGGGCCCAAATAGTGATGTATGCGCTTGCAACCCAATATATCCAAATTTTCTTGTAATTTAAGTCCAAATAAGCTCAATTCCTTCCAAGTTTGGGAATTTTTTATTTCCTGTCATAAAACATTAAACTCTAATTAATAATATCCAATTATTTATAAAATAAAATATATATAGAATAAAATCATATAAAATACATATGAATATATACTCTATCAGTTAGTTATTATCTTATATATGATCATTGGCTCATGATCTTAATGATGAAGCCATTACCTACTATTAGCCAAGCTTATTCTCTATTATTTTAAGAAGAGAATCAAAGAATTAATCAAAATTCTCAGACTTTGATTAAGAGTACTTCTATGAATGTTAAGGTTCAGGGCAACAAACCTATACAATTTCAGAAGAAATCTGATTGAAATGCTAGTAATAAAGTTTGTGATACTATTAGAATTCTAGTCATTCAAGGGAAAAGTGTTTCTTTCTTCATGGATATCTTGATTGGCACATATTGTGTAAGAACCCAGATTTTTGGTAGGAATTAAAACTTTTATTATGTAATCGAGTATAAGTGTAACAGTTGTTCTAATGAATGAATAGTGAATGGATTTGGATTCAAATATTTATATGTCATGAAGAATGCAATGGGTTGACAACTTAGATTAGAATAATCTATCTCCTAGGAAAGTAAGTTATGGAAATTCCAAAGAGGAGGGTTATTCTTATGTCATCCAAATCGATATCTGTTATAAGTCCAGTGGTTCCGTAAAAGAGATAAGAAACGCTCGAAAGAGAACAAGGACATTTTTCTAAATATAAGGAATAAAGAGAGAATAAGTAATGAATAGTGTTTTTGGTGGAAACTGAAATATTATTAGACGACACTATATAGGAGTATCCAGAATGGATTTTTCAGTTCGTATTAGTGATCCATAGGTAAAATAAGTGTATGTAAACGATATCAGAATCAGAAAAATAACACTTTTATTTTCTCCGAGATTTCCCTAAACACTGAAAGATTTAAGGATTTAATAAAGAGGTTTGAGGAATTTAAATTCAAGGATTATAAAGGAGGATTGAGAATGGTAGTATAAATATTAAGAAGGTTTCCGATAAAACTCTAACAAGAAATACTTGAGATATTCCTCCGAACGATCAACGAAATTGAGCAATAACCTGACAAAGAAATAAGCAGAGAGCCAAGGTGCATGCATGTGCAAGGGGATATGACTAAGTAACCAAGTAGTTACAAAGGTAACTAGCATACTTAGAAAACCAAACAAGTACTTAGTCTAATTACCTCATCTTACCACAAGAACTCAATACATGGCCACTTGATTTACCTCATGCATGACCTAATCCCTTTAATAAAGCTACTTTATGGAATTTATTATCATAATAATATATGTTAGACAAGATGAGATCAAGCAAAGCAAGCCAACCGCCTTTTCTTTTTTTTCTCTCTCATTTCCAGCAGTTTGGATTTTCCATGGCAGGGGGTCTTTGCGATTTTGTTTCACCTAGTTCTACTCATCTAAAAATCATAAAAAAAACATCACGTAGCTTCTACACATCAAGATAAAATTGTGGATTTAATTTCATAATTTTTGAAGATCGTTTGAATGGGTAAATAAATTCGAGAAGTTCACTCTATTTTTCCCCTTGAAGAAAGCCCTTCGAATTTTTGGAGTTTTAAAATTTCAAAACCCAACTTCCGACCCTTGTTTGATCTCCAAATTTTTATGGTGAGTATTAAATTTCATATAAGAGATATCCTATGAATATTAGCTTCGAACTCCACTTTTTCCATTTTCAAATAAATCATCAAAGTGGAGGATGAATAGTGATTTCTAGAAACTAATGTTGGTTTCTTGATTTCTTTGGATGATTTAAGCTAGCTTAAGCATATACAAGGACTAGATCAAGCTTAGTAAGGCTTTTACATTCTCCAAGGAAGGTATATTGTTAGGTCCCGTATGAGGGCTATTTTAAGCTAGAAGGGGGGTTGAATAGCTTAATATCCAATTCAAAAATTATTATGGCGTTTTTAAAATATTTATCCCTTTTTAAATATTTTACCGAGTCGTTAGCAGTTTATAAGTGCGGAAAACAAACGACAAGTAAAGAAAATACCACGCAGGAGATTTTATCCTGGTTCGCGATGGTGCAACCCCTAATGGATTCGCTCACCCCTACTCCAGTCCCCGAGCTCCTCTCCGGACTCGAGATTTTCCCTTAAAATAAACTCGCTCCTTTAGTAGGCGGAGAAGCCTTTACAACCCCACAAATATTTGTCTTGGTGCATAACTACCCGTTACCACCTTAAAATAAATGTAAACAAATACAAGACTCGTCTTGGTGCGTAACTACCCTTCACCATCTCAAAGTCGTTGTAAAACCTACACAACTTATCTTAGACAGCAACTCCCCGCTACTTCTTCAAAGTTGATGTAGAACCTTGGTGTATGTTTGTACTAAATCACGCAAGCGTACGTGGTCACAAGTAATATAGATATAAGTCAAGTTCGTTCCCACAGAGATCTGGTTTAGGTTTTAATTCGGCTAATGTACCTATGCAACAATGTATGATTTTTATTCACTGCTAAGACAATTAACAAGATTGAGTTTTGAGTAACTAAAATTAACTAAAAAGAAAATTAACAATTTAATAATTAATTAACTAACGAGAATTTAAATCGAATTACTTATGCAATAGAAAACATGGAATCCTAACTTCATTAAATACTTCGCTTAGAGATGATGCCTTTAATCAATGCATATGATGGTTTTGATATCTGATCAGACAACACGAAACAAGTACACGCTACTTCTCAGTATATGAATACCAAACTAAACATACATCCACAAAAGAGATAAAAGATGAATAGACACCAATTATGATTAGACCCTATATCTCTATAAGATTTAAAAACATAATGGTTGAAGAACAAGTTGTCTATTAAGATCACATAGGGCAGCATAATATCTCTATTTACGCTACAAATCATGATGTTGAAACATCAACTTATCCTATGCTAGCATGGCAAGTTCTAAATCTCAAGATCCACTCTCGTTTCTCAAGAGATTAACAAATTAGATGTTCGCGACGCATCTAAACACATGAAACATAACCATACAAGGATATCAAGATTCACCACACATAAATCTTTAAAGCAATCAAACTACTAAGCTACATAGACAAATCCGTTAGAATCCCATGACAACGATTAGTTCATAATTGAACCTCTCGTCATCATGGGATCAAGTGAAACTATGATAATGAAACAAGATATGAATTCTATGTTATAATATGCTAACTAATGATACAAATTACAACAGTAGGATGTGTTTAAATAGGCTTTAGAAGTCTTGCCCAGCAAGAAATTCCCCAAAATAGAGTTAAAATAGAATTTCTGTAGTTTAGCACAAAATACGTTTCCTAAACTGATTCTGTTTTGAAGGAAAATTCGTAGCTGAATTTTCTTCAGTATTTCTGGGCTGTTCCAGTTGTAATTGGACATCTTGACCACTTTAGAATGATAGATAATCTCGTTAGCTTCGCGTGGACTGTAAGATCGCCAAAAACGGACTTGTAGAACTCAAGATATGGCCCAAACAGTGAATCAGGATTTTTAGGATAATTTTTGGAGTGGACAGAACCAACTCGAGGCCGCGGCCTAGGCACGGGCGCCGCGGCCTAGCACCAAATCTGCCAGCACTTTTTTTTCTTTGCTATTTCCTTCGTTTCGCCCTCGTTTTGCCTTCGTTTCCTTCCGTTCTTTTTGCCAAGGCTTCCATACTTCAATTTCTTGACTCCAAATCTCCCAAGGATTGAATGGAAGACCTCATTCCTCATTAAAAACTCAAAATCCACACCAACATCAACTCAATTCTCCCACCATATCCAATGACTTATAACCCTGCACAACTACACGAAACACATCAAAATACAACAAACTTGAGGCCAAATGAATCAATTTAAGCCGATATGGAACACTCCAAGTGGATATAAAATCCACTTATCATACCCCCAAACTTAAACCGATGCTTGTCCTCAAGCATAAACAACTAAATACTAACTAACTAGTACTACTTTCGTAGGTGATCACGGGTGCATTTGGCATATTCAACAAGCCATTTAAACCCCAAGGCAACCCTTATGGACGAGTAAAGTCTCGTGAGGGCCTATAGCGAATGTACCCACAAAATTCATCTAACTAAACAATGCAAAAATAATGCAATGCATGAATGCAACTAATATGAAAATGTAAGGATCCCCTTTAAACTAACCAAAACCAACTAACAAGCAAATATCTCAAAGAATGCAACTAAATCCAGATAGAGCTCGACTAAGTCCCCGTACTCTAACAATACATGAACAAAAACGTGTGTGTGTGCGATGCTCATCAGAAATACTCCCAAAACTAGATCAAAATCATACCTATTCTTCGCCAAGACAATCACAAGTTTATAAATAGAATAGACTGTAGACACTTCATAACCTAGGAATACCTCCATCCTTATTTAAGTTAGCCAGGAATTCATGCTTTATTACTGCACTACGACACATAATACTATACACAATACGCATGCTTAATTAACCGTGCAATGAATGAGACCCCAAAAGGCTTATACAATAATACCCATGTAGCGAGTGTTAGGTCAGCAATTCCAAACCACAAGGGCTTTAGGTTACTAGGACTAAGTCCCCTCAGACTTAATTACTCGAGTATTAAAGAGCTCACTCGTGGTTAATTTTGCATTTAACAATTGAACTTTTGACTCTCTTTTTTCTTCTTTTCTCTTTTTTTCTTCTTTTTTTTATATTCAATCTGGAATGAGAATTCTCAATTCCAATCCTAGACTAATCATATAAATATGAGCCAGCTACTAGCCATTTGACGCCTAGCCATTATTGACAAATATTAGCAACTAGCATGAAATCCTTGGGTTCTCCCAAACTTAGATTTTAGTGCTCCTACGCCATCAAGGGAATAACGAAAATTCTAAATATAATCAAGTGATTAAATCTAAAACAACCAAACAAGCATGACCTCAACCTAGCCCAAAAGCAAACAATGAGACTGTGTAAAAAAAAAAATTCGCAACATGCAAGTCAATTCCATAAGGACTATAAATCAACCCTCTACTCATCATTACCACACTCAATTAGACATCGACCTTCCAATCAGAATTATCTCATCCTAAGGGATCATGAAATATGCATGCCATGAAAATGCAACTAACATGAACTCACATGATAAAACAAAACAAAAATAACAGAATGTCCTACATGAAACAAACATACATAACACTAACAAACATGCATGAATTACTACTAATATGCAACATATAATATCTATATGAACACAATGACACACAAATAACTACTATACACTACTCATCCCCCAAACCACCCCCAAACTTGAAATATTCACTGGAAGGTAATACAAAGGATAGTAGGAAACATACCTAAATAAAATTGCCGAAAAGCATGGGTTGCCTCCCATGAAGCGCTTGTTTAGAGTCAATTAGCTTGACTACGTCCAAGCCTCCATTAAAGATGATAATAGTTAGCCTGGTCATCTCTTCGTGAGACTTCATCGTCATCACGGCGGTACACTTTCTACCCCTTCTCCTCGCTTGGCCTATTCGTATAACAACTATGTCCTATTCCAATGCCTTCATCGATTGACCCAAAATCTATCAATTTGTAGAACAACACACATTCGCGGCCGGCTTCGCTTGAATATAATAGAGGAGGGTAAATATAAGTTGCTGAAGCCTTTGGTTCCTCAAAGAGAACTTCCTCCATTGGCTCTAATGCGCTACCTCCATCTTTATACTCTGAGACAAGTAGAAGACCTGCATCTTTCCTATGTTCATCAGCCTCTTGGTACGCACATACCAATTCTTAAAATTTGCATAGGTCACCAGTGTCTGTCCCAAATAGTGCCCTTTCCAAATCATCCACCATCCTAGCATGATCAAATTCCTCACATGGCTTGTGAACGCTCACCTCACCTTGGAATTTGTCTTCCTCAATTATGCATACAGTACCTTGCTCCAAGTCACCGTTATTTTTTGGAATTGCCTCAAATATGAATTGTTGTTTCTCTTGTTCCAAGGCACTTAAAACTTGAGCAACTAGTGTCTCCAAAGAATTGATAGACTCCTCATTACTCTTTGCAAGCATCCTAATCTCCTCCATAACATCAGCCTCATCTAACTGAAAAGTAGGAGTAGGTTGCTGATGTTGAAACTCTTCACTACCAAAGAAATATGACATATTTGGAACATCTTGCTGGTACTGTTGAGGATGGTATTGAAAATATAGTTGTTCCTCATAAGTGACATATAGATCAACTCCTTCGTAGTAACAATATTGTGAGGTCTCATGAACGCCCAAACATTGCTCACATTGCTGAGGCATGGATGTCCTCGAATATGCCCACCATGGCAACTCCTCGCCTGCCATTTTCAAACACTCAAGTACCTGAAACATACCGAACTAAACAAGATAGATAAGTAACTAATCCGAGTCAGTGAACTTTAACGAACACTGATGACAAGCACATAAACTAAAATAAAACACCGATGATCCCCGGCAGCGGCGCCAGTGTAGACTATTGATTCTTGGCTTTTGTCGGTCTTGGGTCTTAGATGATAGGTCTTGGGTCTTTCCTCTTCTTCACGGTGCAAAGGCCATTAACCCCCGCTAGTGCCTAGGACTTGGGTCTTAGAACGAGAATCACCTCACTTCAACTTCACCTCACTACAAAAGTTAGACAACAATATCTACGAAACAAATATGATGAATAAAATATAGTATGGACTAGTATGTTACGGTACTAAGTCCAAGGATGTAACTTTAATATTCGTATAGGAATATTAAGTTATATTATAAGTATACTTTCTTTGATATTAAATTAGGATCAAAGTATACTTTTAATTACTCCCGATAGATATAAATAATGATGGAGTAATATTGGAAGACCTTATTTAAAAGCTATAATGCTTTAATGCTTCGAATTGTATACCTTTGTTTGACTAATACAACGTCAAGGTATAATTATAACTTCTAGCACGAATCAAACTTTTTAGCCACACGAAACAATAAAAGTAAGTGCAATAAAAACAAGTGGCTAACTTGTGCTCTTTAGAAGTAGTATTCTTTCTTTTGATAGATCGTTTAAATCTAAGAATACTTTAATCACAATACTCCGTTAAAATGAGATAAAATAAATATAACTCGGAGTTTGTTGATGTATAAAGTCCGTTAAGCTAATAGGCTTAAGGGTTTTAAGATGTATACTTCCGTTTGAATAAATACAATGTCAAAGTATAATCTTTTTAACTTCTTGCACTAAATAAGTTTATGGCCACGACAAGTAAAGTAAGTGCGATAAATAAGTGGCTAAACTTGTGCTCTTTTAAGAAGTTTAAGTTGTATGAAGTATTTCATTATTTTAATATCCCACGGAACACTAAAGATGTTAGTTGGGAATCCGAACGAAATAAGTATTGTTACAACTTTGAATAATCTCACAACTTTTGAGATTAAGTACTTTGATATGATCTTTCTTGTAATATAACGTTTCTTTTCAAAGATCAAGTACTTGGTTCAACTCTTTGCTTAAATATATATTGCAATAGAGATATGAGTTGAACTATGTTTATATTGTAGTTCTCTTTTGTAAAGAGACTTTTGGAATCTTATATAGATCGAAGAATAGAGATTAAGATGGAGTATAGAAGTTAAGCACAAATCTCAAATATAAACACAAAGACGAGGCTAAAAATTACCACTTTTAAAAGTCGCCGAAAAAATTCGCCGGAGGTTCGGCCGGATTTTGGACGGTGGACGAACTTGGGCAGCCTTTCGGGAGGCCGGAAAGTGGTTGTAGATGAGCTTGCTTGGGTGGACTAAGCTTGGTTGGGTGGAACTAAGCTTGGTGTATCAAAAACCTTGTATATATGGATATATATTTGGGAGAGAGAAGGTTTTTGAGATGAAGTAGATGAAGAGAGATATTATAAATGTGAAAGTGTGTTCTACTTCTAAAATTCCAGCATGTATTTGGCTCTTAGCTTGTGTTTGAAATGGGTGGATGAGAGATATTCGGTGTTTTGCCAAAGTAAAACTCGTAGGGAGTCTTTTGCTTTATAGGACGTAGCAAAACCCGATTAAGAATATGGCAAGCGGTAGACATAGCTTCGGCCCAAAAATATTTAGGTCGACGATATTCATTAAGCATTGTGCTAGCCATTTCTTGTAAAGTTCTACTTTTCCTTTCAACCACTCAGTTAGATTGTGGAGTGTAAGGAGCGGAAAAGTTATGTGTGATACCATTTTCATCACAAAAATTCGTAAAGCTAGAATTCTCAAATTCTTTACCATAATTGGTCCGTATGTAGACTATGGTATTATTTTGTTGATTTTGAATCTTTATACATAGAGAAGAGAAAGATTCGAAAGCATCGCTTTTTGATTTGAGAAATTTCATCCTAGTAAATCGTGAATAATCATCAACGATTACTAATGTGTAGGAACAACCTCCGAGACTTTGAATAGGAACCGGACCAATAAGATCCATATGTAATAGCTCGAGAGGCCTAGAGGTAGATACCATAAATTTTGCTTTGTGAGAGGCTCTAATTTGTTTTCCAATTTCGCAAGCTTCACAAGTATGGTCTTTTTGATAATTCAATTTTGGTATACCTCGAACATGATCTTTTGTTGATATGTTTCTAATCAACTTCATGTTGGCATGCCCTAATCTTCGATGCCAAAGCCATGGGTCAACGTTTGTAGTGATTAGGCATACATTCTCATGCTTGCTCATATCACACGTATAGACATTTTTGTTTCGAGGGCAAGTGAGAATCAATTTCCAATTCTTATCTAAAATACAACAATGAGTAGTATAGAAAATTACCTTGTAATCGTTGTCGCAAAGTTGACTAATCGAGAGTAGATTGTACCTTAGTCCCGTGACTAGTTGTACGTTTGATATCTTAAAGTGACTATTTCCAATGTCTCCAATTCCGACAATGATGCCTTTACTACTATCTCCAAATGTAAAACTTCCCGCGATTACCTTTTTAATGTTGTTCAAAAGTGACTTGTTACCGGTCATGTGTCTTGAACATCCACTATCAAGGTACCACATGTCTTGCTTAGTGGCAAGACACACCTCTTGATTTGAAGTGGATGCTTGTGTTGATGTAGCTTCGTCTCCGATAGCCATTAAGCATAGATTGACAACTTCTTCACTAGCTTCCGGAGCTTCTTCATCTTCACTCAAATCCCAACCATTTTCGGTCACGAGAATTCTACCTTTAGAAAGTTTCGGACATTCTCTCTTAAAGTGACCCGGTTGTTTACACTCGAAACACACTTCTTGTGTTTCCTCTGAATTTTGTTCTTTATGTTTTGGAGGAGTGTAAGGGGGATTATTACTGTTATTGGCATTGTTATAGGCATTAGTATTTTGAGCGCCTTTGCCTTTGTTATAGCTTATTGGTGGAAAATTACTCTTGTAGTTAGGAGTATAATTTTGAGAGTAATTTGGTCTTCCTTTAGAGTTAAAAACTCGTTGTTGGTTATTTGATTTTATGAAGCCTTTTCCATATCTTTGAGCTTTGCTTTGAAGCACACGACGAAGTTGTCTCGTTAGTAAAGCAATTTCGCTTTCATCGAGATCTTGTAGTTCTTCGTTTAAATCTTCGTCATTTTCATTTTCATCGATTAATATAGCTTTTAAAGCCATATTTTTCTTTTTGTCTTCCACTTTAGGAATGACCTTATCTGGAAGATTGTCCTCTTCGTATGCACGAAGGTTTCCGAATAGACTATCGATGTCATAATCATTTAGATTATGCATTTCTTTAATTGTAGTAACTTTAACCTTCCAACTAGGAGGTAAAGATTTACGAACTCTTCGGTTCTTCTCATTACGGGTATAATTTTTCCAGAGTTGAGATAATTCATCGATTATACAAGTAAATCTTGTTTCCATTGATGTGTCAAATTATACCTAATCGCAAGCGCACGGTGTCTATTTCTAGTACATATGGCAAGCGGGTCGAATCCACAAGGAGACAGGTTCTACTAATTCCTTTTCAGTTATCGCTAATTGTTTCAGAGACAAACGATTATTGGAGAATATTAATTAATTAATTAAAAAAGATTAACACTAATTGAACAGATGATAAACAAATTATTTAAAACCTAGGGCAATCAGGTCCACCATGCTTACACAATTGGCTCTTAAGCTAAAGCAATCAATGTGATCCTATAACTAGAGTATGTTAATCTCTTCCAAGCATTAACACTCTCGAAACATTCAACACAATTAACCACTTTTAGTAATTCAATCAATCAGGTAATTAGAGTCAAGTTAATCTCTTCCAGGCATTAACGCTCTCAGAAATCCAATGATGCTTCCGCACTCAAATTCAATTCTGCTAATCGTATGTGTGCCTCTAGTAGGTAAATCTCTCGATCCATACCCCTATTTGCATATAATTAATCCATGATATCGGCCGATTACACAAATTAACGATTAAAACATATCAATCAGAATTAACCATAACCAATCAAATCACTATGAAAATCATGCCAATATTAGTGCAAACATAGCTTCCCTTTAATCCCTAGAAATAACTACTCGCTAATAATTAAACAAGTAAAACAACTAGTAAAACAAGAAAACATAATTAAACTAATAAGAACAAAGAAAAGATTAAGAGAACAAAACCTTCAAACTTCAATGTTGTCACCCAAAAGAAGAGTCATGGTGTTTCTCTACATCTTCAACTAATAATACTAATCTACTCTAAACTATATTATCTGATCTAATATTACATCCCTAATAATGTGTCCCAAGATGTGTTTATATAGCCTCTTGAAGTCTTGCCCAGCAAGAAAATACCAACACAGAATTATAATAGAATTTCTGCAAAATACTTTTCCTAAACTGAGTCTGTTTTTAAGGAAAATTCGTGGCTGACTTTTCTTCAGATATTCTGGAACGTTCCAATCGTAATTGGACCTCTGGACCACTTTAGAATAATAGATAATCTCGTTAGCTTCGCGTGGACTGCTTATGGGCCTCAAACGGACTACTAGAACTCCAGATATGGCCAAAACAGTGTAAGACTGCGCAGCCTTCCCGGAAAATCCGAATTTTAATCAATTTAATCTCCAAAAATGATAGAAGCATCAACCTTAATCAACATTCTCGTAAATCTGCACAACTAAGCAAAACACATCAAAACTACACAAACTTGAGTCCAAAACAATCAATTTAAGCCGATATGAAGCGCTCCAAGTGGATATAAATCCACTTATCACACCCCCAAACTTAAACTGATGTTTGTCCTCAAGCATAAACAACTAACTAACTAACTAACTAGTACCACTTCCGTTGGTGATCACGGTTGCATTTGACATATGCAACAAGCCCTTTAAACCCCTAGGCAGCCCCTAGTGGACGAGTAAGGTCTCGTGAGGGCCTATAGCGAATGTACCCACAAAATCCAATGCAATGAAATTCATGAATGCAACTAATATGAAAATGCAAATAATCTAGTACTAATATCCTACCATACCTTCACATCCTCTCATGCCTCAACTTAAGAATCAAAGTAATCACGCAATGTCTTGGTGTCGAAAGTGCAAGTATTCACATAGTCTACTCAATGAACATGCATAAGTTCGCACAAGTCCATGTCAAGTGTAAGAATAAGTCAGTAAACATGCTAAGCCTACAAGAGTACATCTTTGAGACAAAACTCGGGATCTCATACGCAAAAATAAGCAAACACTCACAATCCACTCATAAAATAATATTCACTTAAAAACAAGGGTAAGTGTATCACTCAATTCCAACAAAATCATAAACATGCTTGACATTTGGTATCAATCTAACTCTTAACACAACATACATCAATGACAATAATCAAAAGGTCTTCATTCGGGTTGTAACGGGGGCTAGGGACAATGTATGTCAAATAAGCCAAAACAGGTGAAGTGTCAAAAGCTAGTAAGCACCATAATAAATCATACACAACACTATGTTCCCCCCACATAAATTTTACTAAGAACACTCGACTAGTCGACTAAAGTAGGATCACAACAAACACAAACATGCTCTCATAATATATATTTTTTCTTTTTTTTTCCTTTTTTCTATTTTTTCTCTTTTTTTTCTTTTTTTTTCCCGAGAGCTAAATAAAATAATAATATAAACAATAACAATGATCCCACAATTTATTACATATGCCGACTATCAAGTAAACAAACCCAATTTCAATATTTCCCCCAAAAGTACGACCAACAATAAACCCCTCCTTGCACACCTTATTACTCCCTTAAGCACTATACTAGCCTTTGACAATTAGGTTCAAGTTAATGTAAGGCCAATACAAGAAAAAGATATAGGCAAGTAATGTGGTATGTTACCGAAAGAATAGGATTAAGCTCAATGGGTAACTAATTGATCATGTTAATATGGTGTGGTAATATGGGAAAATATGCGGTTATTCCTAAATGCCTTTATCATTTTAATCGTCAAATAATGTCATGCGTTTCAAGAAAGACCTCAAACAACTGCTAGCAATGCAAACAATCCGTGGACACTCAAGCAAACGAATAAATTGCAAAAAATATGCAATATGGCTCAAAATCTCACTTGGTGGAAAAACATACTCAATCCCAAGCAAAAATCTCTCTAATGCACCGACTTGTATTCAAAGCATGCAAACTAAATCAACTTGCACATATTCATGTCCTTCTAATTACTTACAACATTCAATAAGTCTACTAGCTTCAACTTACTAGTGTATGTGTGTGCACAAGAACAAAGCATATCACTTCTCAATCAAAAGCGTCAACAACACAAAATTCCTATCAAGCATGGGTGCAAATGCAAACTATTATGAACTCACATGATATACTGTACTAAAAAAGCATAATGTCCTATATGAAACAAACGTAAATAACACGAACATAAATGCATAATTTATTACTACTAATATGCAAAGCATGAAATCCTACATGAACACATAATACAACAACAACTACTAATCCCTCAAACCACCCCCAAACTTAAAATATTCAATGTCCTCATTGAATGGAAGTAAATACAAGAGATAGCAGAAAACATACCTACAAGACGCCTTACATCCTTCCCCATCGCAACTCAACATGCTTGTTCGGCAAAAATCCCATTTCTTTAGCTATCGGCCTTGACAACAACCGATTAAATTCAACCTCCGCCGTCAAAGATGAAAATTTAGCAACACTAGCATCACCTCTCCCACGCTTAAGAGCCATAAGAATCAATACCCAACTCACAAGAAGCTCCACCAATAATTACCAAGCAATATCACACCAAAAATAGCCCAAATTCCAAGAATAATACAAAATCCCTAATTTACAAGAACACAAATTCGTAATAAAAATAAAATTAGAGAAAAAGATTTACCTAATACGAATCGAAGAGGTGAACTTGCAATTAATTCCTCTTTAGAATTGAATGTTTAGAGATTTAAATAAATAGAAGAGGAATTGGATTTGTATGTATAGGTGGGTATATATAAAAGATGATGGATAGGTTTGATACAAAAATTTAGAGTGTTGGAGAGATTTGAGAGGTTTGGAATTGATCTAGAATAGATATAGGAATTAGGGATTGAAAGAATTTGAGTTAGGATTGAATTTGGGGTTGAATTTGTAAGTTAAAACACAAAAATTCGGGGGGAAAAACGTTCTGGAAGCTGTCACGCAGGTGCAACCTGCGTTTCCCATGTGCAGACTGCACGGGAGACAGTAACGCAGGCGCATGCATTACAGAGCTGCAAACTGCCCTTAAAGCAGTAACGCAGGCTGCGCCTGCGTTACAGGGCTACAGACTGCTCGAATTTTTTATTTTTTTTTTGAAGAAGAGAAGGAATAATGTACACAACAAGGCTTGGAATGAACAAATAACTAAGCAATTCTACTATATATGAAAGAGAAGGAAAAAAAATACTCCCCTATGCAAAAGCATGAAGTGCACCGATCCTCCAATGAAATCTTGGGTTGCCTCCCAAGCAGCGCTTATTTAGAGTCATTAGCTTGACCTCCTCAAAAATACTCCGGTAAAGGCGTAATATCCACTTTCTCGATCATAAACTCCCCACCACAAAAAGTATCAAGAACATCTGTGGTTGTCTTTATCCTGTAGAAAGTTTCCAAACAAGCATCAGCAAAATAAAATATGTCATTAATAAGCAATAGAGAATTAAGTGCTTGTGCAGTTTTGGAAAAGTTTGTGATAAAACAGCGATAAAATTCGACACCACGAAAATATTGAACTCCCTTGACATAAGGTGGAGGTTCTGGTGGTGGCTTTTCTCCACTCCTCACTTTCACTGGAGTCATTCGGACATCTTGGCTTATCACATCATTGGCTAATAAGACACTTCCATCTTCTCCCTCTTCTCGAGCTTGAAACGTATGAGCCACTTTGTATGGATCCTCAACCAGAATTTGAGAAATATCATCTTGGACAATATTTGTTATCACATCAACCTTGAAATAAGTGTTCTTAAGCAAAGAAGCCTTGTAAGTAGAGGCTAGATCGAGAGCAAATTTATCAATACATGGTAGCTTAGTCACAGGTTGTGGAAGAGAAACAACAACCATCTCTGTATTGCTTTCCTTTGTAGCCTCATCATCAGTCACATTGTTCTCGGTAACAGCAACATCATTGATCTCGTCATCGGTGGCATACTCCTTCTCTTTATCAATGGCCTCATCATTAACATACATGGAGAAACTATCATATTCCTGATCGCTTGTGAGATTGATAGCAATCATGTCCTCTTCGGATCAGATAGATGATGATGGTAAATAGTCGAGCTGCCCTGTAGTAGAAGAGTTAGCCAACTGTGCAATTTGAGATTCAATCGCCAAACTTTGAGTTTCTAATTCTTTGATTGCCTCGGCTTGTTCTTCAGAACTCTTTAGCAGTTTATTCAAGATATCCCACATCTCATTTACTGATCAGCTTGCACATCTACACTGAGTTGAGAAACATGTAGATCTTCTTGTAGAGGAGGATATTGATATTCTTGCTGTGGCGGCTGCTCATATGACTGATAATATTGTTGCTCAAACTGTTGCTGATTATGATATAAAAAATTTTGAGCACCATTGTCCTGGTAGTAGAAATCTGGTTGATTCACGCATTCTTGATCAAAAGTGTTTGAATACTGATTGTACCCATATCCTTCTTCAAAAGAATTCATTTGTCCGCACTGAGCACTCTGAGAATTATAGACATTGTAAAAGCATTCAAAACCAAAGTAACCCTGCACACCGCAAATTTGACAGAAGTTGTAAGTTTTAGGGGCCACTTGTGACATCTCATTGATACTCATTTGACGCATGATGTGTCAAATTATACCTAACCGCAAGCGCACGGTGTCTATTTCTAGTACAGATGGCAAGCGGGTCAAATCCACAAGGAGACAGGTTCTACTAATTCCTTTTCAGTTATCGCTAATTGTTTCAGAGACAAACGATTATTGGAGAATATTAATTAATTAATTAAACAAGATTAACACTAAATAAACAGATGATAAACAAATTATTTAAAACCTAGGGCAATCAGGTCCACCATGCTTACACAATTGGTGGCTCTTAAGCTAAAGCAATCAATGTGATCCTATAACTAGAGTATGTTAATCTCTTCCAAGCATTAACACTCTCGAAACATTCAACACAATTAACCACTTTTAGTAATTCAATCAATCAGGTAATTAGAGTCAAGTTAATCTCTTCCAGGCATTAACGCTCTCAGAAATCCAATGATGCTTCCGCACTCAAATTCAATTCTGCTAATCGTATGTGTGCCTCTAGTAGGTAAATCTCTCGATCCATACCCCTATTTGCATATAATTAATCCATGATATCGGCCGATTACACAAATTAACGATTAAAACATATCAATCAGAATTAACCATAACCAATCAAATCACTATGAAAATCATGCCAATATTAGTGCAAACATAGCTTCCCTTTAAGCCCTAGAAATAACTACTCGCTAATAATTAAACAAGTAAAATAACTAGTAAAACAAGAAAACATAATTAAACTAATAAGAACAAAGAAAAGATTAAGAGAACAAAACCTTCAAACTTCAATGTTGTCACCCAAAAAAAGAGTCATGGTGTTTCTCTACATCTCCAACTAATAATACTAATCTACTCGAAACTATATTATCTGATCTAATATTACATCCCTAATAATGTGTCCCAAGATGTGTTTATATAGCCTCTTGAAGTCTTGCCCAGCAAGAAAATACCAAAACAGAATTATAATAGAATTTCTGCAAAATACGTTTCCTAAACTGAGTCTGTTTATAAGGAAAATTCGTGTCTGACTTTTCTTCAGATATTCTGGAACTTTCCAATCGTAATTTGACCTCTGGACCACTTTAGAATGATAGAGAATCTCGTTAGCTTCGCGTGGACTGCTTATGGGCCTCAAACGGACTTCTAGAACTCCAGATATGGCCAAAACAGTGTAAGACTGCGCAGTCCCGGAAAATCCGAATTTTAATCAATTTAATCTCCAAAAATGATAGAAGCATCAACCTTAATCAACATTCTCATAAATCTGCACAACTAAGCAAAACACATCAAAACTACACAAACTTGAGTCCAAAACAATCAATTTAAGCCGATATGAAGCGCTCCAAGTGGATATAAATCCACTTATCATCCATATCGATGATATTTTCTCCTTCTTGGAGTTTAAAGTTCTCGTATTCTTGAATCAATGTATCCATTCGAGAATCTTTTATATCAATGGTACCTTCGTAGGTAACCACTAATTTGTTCCACATTTATTGTGCTGACTTGCAATTGTTTACTCGTTTATATTCTTTTTTGGCAAGTGCACTTGTGAGAACCATTTCTGCTTTAGCGGCAGTATTCATCATATTTTCTTCGACGAGAGTGTATTCACTAACCTTCTTTTCAATAACGACACCATCAACGGTTTCGGTAGGAATAACAACTCCGTCTTCTACGGCCATCCAAACTTTGACTCCTTGAGATCTAGCATAGATGCGAAACCTCGTTTTCCATGTTGCAAAGTTGGTGCCATCAAATAGAGGAGGGCGAGAGCTAGATAGGCCTTCACCACACCCGATGGTATTTAGATACGCCATGTAGGATCACTTTTTGTTGTGCCTATGAATCTGCAAATCACTCAACAAACACGTTAAAAATCACTGCTCTGATACCAATTGTTAGGTCCCGTATGAGGGCTATTTTAAGCTAGAAGGGGGGTTGAATAGCTTAATATCCAATTTAAAAATTATTATGGCGTTTTTAAAATATTTATCCCTTTTTAAATATTTTACCGAGTCGTTAGCAGTTTATAAGTGCGGAAAATAAACGACAAGTAAATAATATACCACGCAGGAGATTTTATCACTACGCCATAGATGCCCAGACGCAACGCACTTCTAGTGTTGCATTAGGCACGAAAATTGTTACAATAGGCCTAAGGTAACACGTTTTCACCATTTCATCCGCTAATGTTGCCTCTGCTCTCTAATGTAACGCTTTTGTTCTCAATAGTAACACTAAGAAAAGTATTACCTTAGGGCCATACAGTAACATTAAATCAAACAAATGCAACATTAGAAAGGTGTTACCATAGCTTAGCCAAAAAAAGATAAGGGACACGTGTCATGTGGGGCCCACGTGACACGTGTCATGTGGGGCCCACCTGACACGTGTCATGTAGGGGATAGGTGACATGTCATGGGGTGATACGTGGCAGGTGGGTCCCACGTGCCACGTGTCAGTTGGGTCCCACATGACACGTTGCATGTAGGACCCCACTGACACGTGGCATATGGACCCACCTGACACGTGGCATGTGGACCTACCTGACACGTGGCATGTGGGGGGGCCTACCTGACACGTGGCATGTGGAGCCCAGACTCTATTGCAACACTACGTAATTATCTAATGCAACACTGCAATCTTCTTTTAAGAAATACAAAAATAAGGCTAATGTAACACTATGTCATTCTAATGTTACAGTAAATCTGCTTATTAGTAACACAAAATTTAATATTGCAACATTAGTAACTATAGCAATTGCAACACTAATAACAAAATTTTGCAATATCCGGTTTGTACATATAGTTATCCCATTACAAACCAAATCACTCAATACATGAAGATTCACAAATATCATTCCTTTATCCACCACTTCACCTAAATAGTCTAAAATCCACCAAAATATAGTCCAAGTACCTACGACATACTACTAATTTCATCAAAGTACCAAACAACCTATGACAAAATAAAGTTCCAACTGTCCATACTAATTTAATAACCAGAAGGGCAAACGCGCTGCTTAATATTGCACCACTCCTTGGACAGGGTAAAGTGCATTACTCATGCTTCTGATCCACCTTCACCACCTGCATCTGGTTCTGATTTTTTACATGATCTACCTTCACATGAATCATTCTCTACATCGCATTCAAATTCATCTGATAATAATACATCTTTTGATTCTGAAAGTTCGAATTCTGAAAATTCTTCTCATAATAATAACAACAGAGATTCTTTATCTAATGTGCCCATCAGACGGTCTACACGCCCAAGACACCCACCCATCTACCTGAATGATTATCATTGTAATACTAGCACCACATCTAACCTGCCATCCTGGTGTCACTCTGTTTCATACACTGCACTTCACAATTCTCACAAGGTGTTCCTCTCAAAATTATGTGATATTTCTGAACCAACCTCTTATGCTGAGGCTTCTACACATCCTCTATGGATTGAAGCCATGAATAAAGAGATTCAGGCTTTAAATGATAATCATACTTGGAACTTAGTTCTTTTGCCCCCGGGAAAGAAAGCAATAGGCAACAGATGGGTTTATAAGGTGAAGCTAAAATCAGATGGGACACTTGAAAGATGTAAAGCCCGTTTGGTTGCAAAGGGTTTTAATCAAAAGTATGGGATCGATTATCTTGAGACATTCTCAACTGTTGTAAAAATGAATACCATCAGATGCCTGATTTCCCTTGCTGCTAGCAGAACATGGAAGCTCTATCAATTAGACGTTAATAACGCGTTTTTACATGGAGATTTAAAGGAGGAAGTTTACATGAAAATACCTGAAGGATTCCACGCTGCTCCTAACCTTGTTTGTCATTTAATAAAGTCAATATATGGTCTTAAACATGCTTCACGTGAATGGTTTGCTAAGCTGCTGCATGAGCTGATTGATCAAGGTTTTGTACAGTCGAAAAATGATTACAGTTTGTTTACCAAGAAATCTGGTGACCATATCACTATCCTTGCTGTTTATGTGGACGATATTATAGTAACGGGTAATGATTTCTCCACAGTTTCTGAGATTAAAAAACATATTCATAATCTTTTTGGTATAAAAGATTTAGGTGTTCTGAGTTATTTCTTGGGACTAGAGGTTGGCTATCATAATAACAGCATTGTTCTAAGCCAGCACAAGTTTACCAAGGAATTGCTTTCTGAGTGTTCATTTGATCTTAGTCGTAAAGCTACTACTCCACTTCCGTTAAATATCAAATTGAAGGCTGATGAAGGAACTCTACTCAATGACCCGGAGAGATACCGATCACTGGTTGGAAAACTGAATTTTCTAACAAACACACGTCCAGACCTCAACTATGCGGTCCAAGTTCTTAGTCAGTATATGCAGAAACCTCACTCTTCTCATGACGAAGCTTTACATCATACTCTTCGATATGTTTTTCATTCATCTAGACATGGCATTTTTCTTCGAGCTTCTCCTTCACTTACTCTTCAAGCATACTCGGACTCCGACTGGGCTGCTTACCCTGATTCACGCAAATCCATCACTGGCTATGTACTTATGCTTGGGGATTCTCCAGTCTCCTGGAAATCTAAAAAACAAACAACCATTTCATGATCTTCTTTCGAAGCAAAATATCGTGCAATGGCTGCTGCAGCTTCAGAAATTGTTTTGACCGTGAGACTTCTTGAGGAATTAGGTGTCAATAATCTCAAACCCATTATGTTGCATTGTGATAACCAATCCGCAATTCTTATTGGTAAAAATCCCATCTTTCATGAGCGTACCAAGCATATCGAAATCGATTGTCATTTTACTCGTGACAAGGTTTTGGAAGGCCTTATTCAACTTACTTATTTACCTAAACAAAACCAACTTGCTGACATTTCCACCAAAATACTTCCTTCACCTCAATTTAATAATCTTTTGTCCAAGTTGGGAATGACTTCTTCACTTCCCAACTTGAGGGAGGGTATTGAGCATACTATTCCACAACATCAAGTTGCTGTTATTTCTTCCTTAATTAGCTCCACAGATTGGTTACAATCATTCCTTCCAAATGTCCATCCAGCTGTACATTCATCAGACACTATAGGTGGAATTAGTTAGAGTAAAATTACGATATTATGTTAGAACTAATAGGCTATATATTTATAGAAAGTCACGTAGTATTTGTTTAGTAGTTCAGATTCACAATTGTATTCTTCTGCATTCCTCTGTAAAAAGTTATTCTTATCAATGAAGATTTCTTCATAAAAGTATGGTGTTTCTTTAATATTAACACATCCACATCAATATCAACCAATAAAGATCTACATTAGTGGAATCCAGCTCATTCTGTGAAAAAATTATGTAGCCAATTCTGTGCACCTAGCATTACTTATACTGATAAATCATTTCACTTTTGTTATTAGTAATTTTTATAGAATTTTCTTGAGTTTCTAGGATTTATAATTAACTAGGATTATTGCCCGCTTCGCATGGGTGCAAAATTTTATTTTTTTTATTTACCAAAAATAAATAATTTTTGGTTTAAAGACAATATCTTTTTTTGGTTAAAATAAACATTACTTTTGTATAATAAATTTTTATAACATATAATAAATTTATATTTTTATATAACATAACTCCTCTGTGTAGACTTTAACATATAATCATAATTATTGTACTTAATAAGTTAAAAATATTTACATTGATATTAATATAAACATAAATATATTTTTATAATTAAAAATTTTAATATTTAATAAGGATATTCCTCGACCCCGTCTCCGACAGAATCCTCTATAAGATAAAAGAATTGAAGAAAATCACCAGTAAGTTTTTTTGTATACTTTGTAATACCAATTTAGGGATACAATTCTTTATGCATAACATCCTTTTGACTTTTAGAAATTCAAAGTATTTCATTTTACTTTCCCTTCCACGTTCGAATACTTGTCTATTTAAATAAGATTTAAATACAAATTCCTAAACGTAAGTTCTTTCGTCTACATTATTTTTTAGTTCTTCGACCAAATATACTTTAAGGTAATTACTTTTTAAAAGGTCAAAAATTTAATATAAAAATTAAATTATAAAAGGCTCCTTACTTGAATTAAAATATTTATTTAATCTCCTTGATCTGAATTATAAACAATACTTCTTTCTTGTTTATAAAATATGTCAAATATGAAATGAACTTCTTGATTAAAACTAAAATACTATAATGTAATGAGGTTCTAAAATTAAAATCATTTAATAAAAATATAATAATAAGAATAATATTTGAGGATAACTTCTTATGTCAAAGAATTTACAATTTTTAAAAATAAAAATAAAATTATAATTTATGTACAATATAAATTATAAATTTTATATTTATAAGGATTCCTCGAGGCGAGGCCACGAACCCCTATTTATGAATAAAATAAAAATAAATTTAGATATATTGTTATTCATAAAATTATATTAATCCTATTAAAACATTGAAAATTTTACTTTGAATAAAAACATTATGTATTACTGTATGATGTATCAAAGGAAAATTTTCAACAGAAGTCAACAAATTAGCATGATAGCCGTGGGAAAAAACAATTAGCATGTTAGCCTTGTTTATTGTAATGCAGAAAGCTATCCCCACTATGTCTGAAACAATGCAATTGTGTTGCAGGTACATCTTCACAAATCAAGTGTATCTTCACTTTATTTGGTAAAAGCGAAATGTTACTGAAGAACATGTTTGGAACAATGAGAGTAATGGACAGTCCTAAACTGGACTGTTAAACTAATCAGTCCGATAAGTTCCTATATTTCAGTGAAACACATTCATTTCACATTACTGAAGCTTTCATTTTGTAAAGAGATTATTTCATTCAATATATTCATTTAATAAAAACCTAGCGCATAAAATATGCCTAATACAATCTGTGGTACAGCTAAATTTTGCATAAAAAGACCTGTCAAAACACAAAAAAAAGTCGCCAAGTTGTGTTGATCAAAGCTTTGAGGTTGGTTTAAGCTTCCGCTTTGCATACTCTTGGGCAATGCTTAGTGCACTTTTGTTGTGTCGTAGAGAGAATTCGGCAAGTAAAATTTTGCTAAAGTCATCAAGTTGTGTTGATCAAAGCTTTGAGGTTGGTTTAAGCTTCCGCTTTGCATACTCTTGGGCAATGCTTAGTGCACTTCTGCTGTGTCGTAGAGAGAATTCGGCAAGTAAAATTTTGCTTTCATAGTGTCAAATCACCATGGGAACCCTGCAAAATGAGCACCATTATTATAACACTGCATAAAACATTTGCAATTACCGGAAATGATTTCTATGATGAAACTAATTATGTGTGTAAGATGTCTTTCATAGACGGCAACAAACCACAACATTTTTTCCATATTAATGAAAATGCAACAATCACATTGTTTCAATCCAATGGATATAGGATGAGTACAAATCTTATGCAAATTGATATTTAATAAAGTGAGGCCAATGCACTACTTGATGGCTGTGATATTCCCAAATTTAACTAGAGACAGAGGCTTGAGATTTGCATAGGTTCTGCCAAAGGACTACACTATCTTCACACAGGTTCCTCAAAAGCAATCATCCATCGTGATGTCAAGTCTGCAAATATACTACTTGATGAGGATCTCATGGCTAAAGTTGTTGATTTTGGGCTTCCAAATAATGGTCCTGAGATGGATCATACTCATATTAGTATTGCAGTGAAAGGAAGTTTTGGCTATCTTGATCCAGAGTATTTGATAGAACAACAACTAACCGAGAAATCAGATGTTTACTCTTTTGGTGTTGTTATGCTTGAAATCCTTTCAGGGAGGCCTGTTATTGATCACAGCCAAGGGAAACAGTGAATTTAGTTGAATGAGCAGGTAAATGGTTGTCACAAGGTGAGCTTGAAAAGCTAGTAGATCCTTATCTTGCAGAGGAGATAAAACCCGGGTCTCTGAAAAATTATGGTTGAGTGTGGCGTTGACGTCTTCAAATCTGATACCTAGAGCTCCTATGCTGGATTCAACAAACATTAATGGCTGAAGAAATACTGATCCAGACTACAGTGTCTATAATTGACAGCATGCTCATAATCAACATATAGATAACACAAAGGAAGCATGTTAACACCTAGAGAATTGGACAATCATCGATACAAAGACAGGCTTCTTGCTATTGCTACTACATATTTATCCATGATTGATAAAATAATGGAATTTTATTTCTTTTTTTATCTTTATTATCTTTATGTACTTGGAGAGGGGGAAGCCCAACTATTAGGGAGATTTAAAGTTACCTTGAATTGCGAGATCAGATACCAAAATGTGAGTGCAAATCTATTAAACGCAGAATCAATAGCTTAGACATTTAATTTTGACAGGCTCCAGCTTATCTGCGTATTGCACCAATACACGAATTACGAATATGAATATATGACCTTATTTCTAGTTCATTCTATAGTATATCAAAAGAAATCATTGTATTAATATGAATCATTGTATAGCAAGTAATATACATCAACATAATGCATGTAGTCATCTTTAAAAATGAAGTTAAACAGAAAATTGCAGCCCGCTTGTATGTACCTGATTTCCTGCAATATACAACTTCAGTGACTCCAATTTAGATACTGGTGGAATTTCTGCAGCTTTCCTGCCAATTCCAGCCCCAAATGGCCAGGATTTTTTCCATAAACTTGCTGGTCGCGTTGGTGATTGTAGACTACATCGGTTAGTAACTACAGTCAGGGACCTTGTTTATAAATAGTACTGTGACTAATTAGTTTGCTTGAGTAATTAATTAGTAGGCTTGAGTAATTTATCCATTCCGTTGAGTAGGCATATAAATGTAGAACCAATCACTATAATAAAAAATCACCAATTCTATGTCTACCTGAAACAATCAAAAGAGTGTAGATCGATTAAATTGGGATAGATAAAAAATCAAAAAGAAAATGCAAAATATAGGTTGTAGTCAGGAGTTAGAATCTGTACATCCTATAACCTTCTTAATAATCTTTCCATGAACTCGCACGTGCCCTTTACTTTCTTTACTTTCTAGCACAGCAGCACATGTGTTACCATTGTGATGTTAAGTATGAAATCAAAAGCAAGTCAACAGTTCCAAGACTTTTCCAAAAAAATCCAAGTAATTCATACATCTTTATGAACTGGGACTTGATAGGTAGGATCCATCTTCTTTATTGTCCAGCCTTAAGGATCGCCCTAAAGGTAAAATTGGCAGAAGATTAAATTTTAAAGTTGAAATTAACATTAGCATGATCATGTTAGAGGCCTCACCATCTGGTGTATTTGGAGCAAGAGGAGTTGTCTCTGTTTCCTGTACATTTTTAGCATCAGCCATCATAGATGTCTTTGTCTTGCAGTCATATTTTTTCCCTGCTTGGATTTTTGGCACATGTATCTCTTTATTCCCTTCGAATTACAAATTTTTTTATTTTGAGGACAGTCATATACAGAAAGCAAATACTCACTCTGCTTGTAGTAGGGCATTGCATTTGTATTTGTTCAGATATAGTAGGGCATTTCATTTGTAAGAAACATATTGTTCCCGTGCTTTTGTCAAAGTGTACCTACACATATTTTTAAAGCCAAAAAATTGTTGTAAGTTGATAAAATGGAGGCATGTACTTTATTGATATTATCATAAACATTTAACCTGATTTAAGTATTGAAATATTAATCAGCTCGTGAATTTTCAACACTCACTAAGTTTAGGTAATTACTAAAAATTACGAAGTGAAGCATATTTGATATACAATCTGAAACAATCAATCACATATCACTATTAGCTATAAAAAAAATTATGAAAGAAGAATACCATTGATGCGTCGAATCTGAAGATCTCAAAACCACCATCATTAACCAATCTAGAAAAACCAACAACAAATCATATTATAGGAATATAAAAAAGAAGTGGAAAAATTAAAATTTGATACACAACACAAAATAGCAAACTCATTCATTCCTGCATCATAACTTTTAAATAAATTTAAAAAGTTGCATAAACTCGGTATGGGGCAAACAAATTCATAAACCCTTCACACAAATCTTCTATATTGAGGGAGTAAAAAACATATACGTTTAAACTACATAAACTCTTTTAAGCATTACATCAAACAGTTGGGGAAATTTAGACAAACCCAAGCTCATCTCTCCAAAATTTGGATTGCTTTCAATTCTTAATCCCATTCATCAGAAACAATCAAAAAATCAAAGCATCGAAACTAATCATTCATCAAAAGATAGATCGAACCTATTTATGTGAAAGGACTGAAAGTATGTATGTATAGGGTGGAGAGCCGAGAGGATTTAAGAGAGATGGAGAAATAGGTAGGTCGATGTATGAAAGAGAAGAGAGATATTTGAATTTGAATTTCAAATTGAAATTGAATGGTATCGTATGGGAAGGTATGGGGAGGAAGCAACATATGGGGAGGATGCAGCTTCTTAAAGAAGCTTCACGTGCTTCTGAATAATAAAAAGTACTACTAAATAAATCGTATAAGACAGTTGTGGCATTATTTCAGTAAATACGGTAAACTTGAGGAGGGTATTATGGTAAAATATAGTACAAATAGCCTTCACTCTTCAAGCTTTATAAATTAAATAGATTTGAGTTATGACGGTTGATTAATTGACAGGTGAAAAATCATGGCATACCAGAGAAACTATATGAAGCTTTTTTTGAGAAATGTGAAGAGTTCAATTCAATGTCAGATGATGAAAAGCAAGAGTTTAAAATGAAGAAGAATGTCATGGACCGGATTAGGTATGGTAGTAGCAATAATTTATCCTCAACTCGAGTACGGTTCTGGAGGGATTATTTAAAACTCTTTGTACACCCTGATTTCAACTCTCCTCATAAACCTGCAGGTTTTAGGTATGTTCATTCTTCGATACCGTGCTTTAATCGTAGATTCACATATGCAAGAATGTATACCAATTTTTGGCTGTAGATTTCCTTGTCGAGTAATTTATAAATATACTACTCTAAGGAACTCTAAAATATTCGAAAGTAACATCACTTGTATAATGCACATGACAGTGAGACATTGCTGATACGGAGATTATTTCATTGCTGATCAAACTACCACCACAAAGGGAGTAACAAGTCTGGATTTGGTTAGAATCTGAAGCTTTCATAGTTTGTATTGAATAAAAAATGAGTGGGAACAGATTAAGGTAGTTCAAGAATTGGGCACTGGTGAATTTGTCCTAATAAAATACTATGAAACAGCGTCGGGCATTTGTGTGTTCATTTAGTTTAGTTATTATGAAATAAATGTAGTAGTTTGGTTATTATGAAATTCTACTGGAGCATGATATCTCATATCTCCATATTTTACTTTCTCTGCTTAAAATTTAAAATTCTTGTAATGATACCCTCATGTTCCTGTTGACCGAAAATCAAATGGTTGTGAATTCACCCCTTAGGTAGTTATCCCAGTTGCCAGCAGCTAGCAAATAAGGGTTGTTCTCCATTAGTTTTACCATGTAAGGACAGCTACTAAAAAGATTATGAACGTTCTCAGGAGCTGCTCCACAAAGAACACAAGTGGTATCAGTACGCATACCAAAACGTTGCATACGATCTTTGTAGCTCCTACACTGAGGTTTGGAAACTTTCATTTTCCGCGTCAAAGTTATACAATTTTACATCCTGCATCCTTGAGCTTGAGCTGTTGATCTGTACTTAGCCGTGTATTCAATCTTTAACTCGGACTCTTAGTCACTGCATAACTTTCACTGCAATTTCACTACTTCACTACTGTTTGTATTGTCAATCATTGGCCATCAATAGTTGTCATTGTCATGTGAGACCCTTAGTCTGGACTAAAGTTTCACGTGTCACAACTGTCACTAACCTAGACCCATCAATCTCGACCCCACTAGTCAAGGCTAAGATGCCTTATTCTCACAGGTTAGGTTGGGTATTAGAGCATCTCCAACCATCACCACCTGTTAGGTAAAAATTCTAGGTAGCACTATGATATACATATTAGTTAAAAAATATATCACTCCAACCACAAGACCTGTTAGCAAAAATTATAGATATCCTTTATTTCATCTTCTATATCTGTTGAGTCTGTAGCCATTATCTAAAATATCCATGTCACTTTTTTACCTTATTTAAATTATATCCATGGTGAAGTAACAATAAAGATGAACCAAAATAATAATAAAATACTGTTTTTGAACTATAGCTAACCATTATTGCTAACACCATTGGAGCACAATGTGTTACAGCTTCAGCAAATTTTAGCTAACATTTATTATAGCTAATCATTATACCTAGTATCGTTGGAGATGCTCTTATAATCTGGACTCAAAACTGAGTTTTATCATGTTTGGGCTACTTTTAGTCTATAAGATATGTTTGGAATGCTTCTATGAGTTGTGTTTGGGCTGCTTTTAGTCTATCAGATATGTTTGGAATGCTTTTATGAATTGTGTTATCTTTAGCAATTAGCTTCAAGAGATTTTGATTCCATTACAGGTAAAATACAAATCGTGGCCCAAAAGCAGAAAAACGTACTTATTTTACATGTTCATTGAAATAGTAAATACAAAGCACATTAACAATTTTTTGAGGTGCAAGTCATTGGAATGGATTTTAACAGAAGTTGCCCGGAATCATATGGACGAAATAGAAACGAAAAGAAAAATATGTGTGCATGTGTGTGTGATGATTTGACAATGGTTATCAACTAATACAATAAAAATTCGAAATGGGACATGATTTAACCCATGATACTAAAATTTACAAAGATTTGTACAAATCACTGGACTACAAGAAATTTTGTCATAAAGAAAAAAAAATTAGATACACAAATATACAATCAGCTACTACTTCTGTCTTTATAACAAAAGAAAGCAATCAGAAAATATTTTCTACTTGGAGATTTTTATTCATGTTCATGTCTATACATGCCTAGGCGAACTACCATTTTTTAAATGTAAAACGAACAAAGTAACTGAAGAAAAAAGACAATCTACAAAGACGAACTGAAAAAGAGGGTGAGAAAATAACAAGCAATGTAGCCTGCAGCACCACACCATAAATTTAACTTCCCATCATATATATAGATCAAATTTGCAAACATTCCGCTTATGAAAGCCTAAAGAAAGTTCAATGGTAACTTGCAAATTTTCAAGATAACAAAAGTGCAAATTATAAGTAGGGCATGCAACTTTTTGAGCTATCTATGCCTTACTTGAAATAATATGATAAGAAAAGAACAGCAATTTACTCAATCAAACAATCTTAAAGTGACATGAGGCTATCATGGATTCACCTCCGGCGACTCATCTGCCTGAACCGCAATCTCCGACAGGACCACCAGGTGCATATGATCTACTAATCAACTAAGAAAAAGACCCCATATAATAAAATGATCAGAACACAAGGGTAGATCAGGAAAAAAATGTAAAAACTGGTGATGACAGCAGCACAAATGACAAGATCTTCCTGAGCCAACACAAGGGAAAGCACTTAGACTTTCAGTGGTTGGCAACAAAAGCACCATAAGTTCATGGGCAAAACATTATCCACCAGCTATGTACATAATTAATTAGCTGTGTAATGGACCAGAAATAGTGTCGGTGCCGGAACTTGAATCCTTGTGTTTCAAGGAAAGGCTTGCAAACTGAGAATCAAGATCCCGACTTTTAGCACGGCGATGGCCCAAAGGCGGTGGCTGTTGAGGCGGTTGCTGCTGCTGTTGATACAACGTTCGCAGCCTTCCAATCTCCCTCTCCAGTACTTCATGTTCCACTGAGAAAAGCATTGATCATACTAGTGTCATTAACTAGCCAAATACATTTATTGGAGAAGTATATAGACTATATGTCGATATAAAAGTGACAATGAAAAGACTAACACAACTGTAGGAAAAACTAGGGTGGTATTTGGCTAAATAACTAATAAATTGTTTTTTGTTTTTAAAAAAAAAACAGTTTCAGAAAACAATTGTGGTGTTTGGTCTTGTTTGCAGAAAACATAAAAATGTTGTTTTCTGGAAATATAAAATTGTTATCTAAATTCAAATCTTTCAAGATATAACCCTTCAACATTCTCACTATTACACTAATTCATCTCCATTGCATCTTAATATTTTGCATTGTATCAAGCAAAATGGTGTTTCTTGTTTTCTAGAAATTGTTTTCAGAAAACATTTGTCAAACACCTACAGTCTACAGATTACAAAAACAATTTTCTATTTTTACTTTCAAAACACAATTCTGAAAACAAAAGCCAGTAAACAATACCAAACACCACCTAAGTTACCTACCAACTCAAGATGTATAAGCCTGACAGTAAGAAGTGCAAATGCATCCATAAGTGAAGGTATGTAGCAAACACATATTCCCTTCCTTTTTAAAGGACGCGGAGTTCTTAAAGAGGGTCCCTACCCCTTGTGAGGATTTGAACCCGTGACCTTGCTACAGGGGGGAGGCGATAGACCTTTATCACTAAGGCTATCATCATTCATCAAATCCTCGATATCTTTATCACTCTGCTCTTCGCAGTCTGAACTAACTCGTCGAATGAGCTTCTACCAGATAAAGAACCAAGCCTATTTACATTAATAATGAAACTTTTCTAATAGGTAATGTTCAAGACCAAGTAGCCTCAGCTGTCCTTGTTTAACTGAAACCAATGTTATCAGCATAGCACACCAATACACATTAGGTGTGTCTCAAAAATGTGTGTGCCTTGGCGGCTGAAGCTATGCCTAGGCAAGGTAAAGTCAGTTCTCCACTTTAAGGGCTTGGCAGCACTTACAGGTCGCAGAGAGACAACCCTCAATCTCCAAAACATGAAAGAAAAGAACACTAGGAGTGCATACACAAACAGGGACGTGATAGAGAGCCGAGGGTGTGCTTTAACGTACCCCCAGATCTGTAGATTATATATCGTAAATGTATCATATGTTACAAACATAGACATGAACCAGATGGCATCAGCCTCCACATAAGTTTCAGAATGGTGGGTGGTCGATTCCTCTTCTAATTTTATTAGGGTACCTTAACTTTTTAACATGGACAGAGCATATGTATCATTTCATTAATATTATGGTTTAGCTGTTGTTGGTTTGAACTTGTATATTAGGATATCTTTGCAAGGGCAGGAATGCAAAAACCTATCCTAAAATTCATATTTTGGAGAACCCACACCAAAAATTCTGCCATCAACATTGTACAGACAAAAAGGAGAAGAAGAATATATAGGACATTCACCTCTTTTTTAAAAACATTTTTTACTTTGGATGTGTCAATTACCATCATTTTCTTACAACTCCAAATCTATGTCCTTTTTGTTAATTTATTTCTACTAGTAATACCCTTTACCTGCTAATAGCTTATCCCCTCACTGTTTTCTTACTCTATTCTCCCTCTATCTGTCACCTAACAGCATCACCTGCTTTTTGCTTCGAGGAAGGTTATTTTGCTTAAGCTTCAGGAGACACCTTAATACCTACTTAACTATTTACAGCAGCATTATAGCAACCATGACAAATCGTATTGACGATAAATGATGCTAATATTTGTTAAGATAAATACAGTTGAACAAGAAAAATATATATGTAAAGTATAATTTCTACTCCCATGTTGTCAAAATTTACAGGTAGAAATTGGGGGTAAAAAAATTACATGAAAATTTGGAATGCACCCAATGAAACCCAATAAAAGTCCTTGATTGATTAATTAAATATTTAGTGGAGAATAAAAAACCAAAAATTATAAAACTAACACATATATAATACATGTAAATAGAACTCCACGACAATATCACACACACACATATATAGGGTAGGTTCCACTTAGGCCGACCTTAATATTAGAACTTCAGAACTAATTTATATGATTCTACAGAATAGAATACTTTTTCATAAAACACATAATACTGTATAGTGAAAAACAATTGTGTTATGCACAAAAAACAAAATATTCCTTAAAATGTATTATATAATTTAAGAAAATAACATTGTAGTATACAGCAGAACACATTCTATGATTCACACACAAAAAAAAAGAAAAAAATAATCAAGTTCTAATTTGATCCTGATCCTATATGTGACCCTATACATACACACATTAGTTTAAGCATTGTATAATTTTGATGACTAATTAGATGATGACATATGGACAAAAATATGAATGATATACATTTGGATATTTAAGGACTGGACAAATGATGAGTTAACACCATCTCAGTATTAACCTTTAACTTCTTAATCACTGTTAATGGTGTAGCCAATAGCCTTTTTTTATGGGTAAGGTCAATTACAAGAAATTTAAATACGCACAAACACACTTGTCTCCATTAAGACTAGAACCCTTGACCTTTACCAGAGATGAAAAAATAGCCTTGTCCAGACAATCTTCATAGTTTCATACATTTTGCAACATTTCTACAATAAAATACAACTCAATCTGACAATACAGTTGCACCTCATACAATAGAAGATGATGTGATACGTGCGCATCAAATCTCGTGCATATCATACTTCAAGCATAAATATTATGATTATGATACCTTTTCTCTTATTACTACAGAACTACACAATTTCCATGTGACACTCGATATAATACAAATCCAACGTTTAAAGATGTTTCAATCAATCAGTCTTCAATTTGTAAATTGCGACTATATGGAACTCCCTCCTTTTCTATGAAACAAGCCTAATTTATCTCAGCACCAAAGTAAGTTCATTCAGATCAAAATTTGGATATGGTACTATGCAACAAAAGTATATATCAATGCGGAGAGATATAAATACTCACAGTACTTAATTAGATGCTCTTGAGTTAGACTTTCCAAGCGCTGCTTTAGAGCTTTGTTTTCCATACTCAGAATAAGATTTTGTTGATTAAGAAATTCAATTTCAGCAGATACTTCAGAGCCTTCTGCCTGTGTTTTTGTAACAGAAAGGTCATAATACATTCTTATTTGATCATATAACTAATCCATATTAGAGTCTTTGTTACACTTGCCTGCAAAGCCTGTACATTCCTTTCCAATTCAGCTATGTATTGCAGCTTTCTTACCCGAGAGCGTTGAGCAAATTGCCTGCAAGCATTAGATATCATATCAAAATTTTCTCAAGCAACATCTTGCATAATATGAAACTCAAACCTAGTTCAGAATGAGATTATAATGTTCTTGATGTGTCATCCTATGAGAAAATTTGTTGAGTTTTGATGGGTATCAATGTTTAATAGATCCTTGTGGAAGAGATTTTATTATTTAAGTGTAACTTGGCGCCTTTCTTGCATGACAAACGAAAGTAAAATCTGCATAATAAATTTGCAAACAATATAGAGACACGTGGAAAATCCCGTGTTTCTTCCACCAATATCTATCTACATACTTTATTGAGAATTTCATGCATTATACATATTGTTGATGCTTATGCTTTGCATTTCAATTGCAATATATCTGATCATAATGCACGTGTTTTGAGAAAAACATAAAATCTGAAGTCTTTACTTGGCAATTGCTTCCAACAAATAAACTAAACTAGTACTGCTGCTTCCTTGATAAAGCTGCAGCATGCTTTTAACTTGGAAGCTAAATTGGGCACACATAAGCAAACACTGGTCATCCTTTGGGGACCCGATTGATATATATCCACAGTTATTACGTACAAAATAATTTTAAAATAACTTAATATTCAGCGAGGAGATAAGATAATATATTAGTACTTCAATGTTTTATATCTTGCTTAAACCTACATACTTCAGCCTACTAGAAGATATAGCATAATCAACTTAAACATCATGTAGAAACAAAAAACTGGTGTAAACATACTGTTTTGCACGCTTTGTATCAGTTTCTGGTGCGGAATGTTTAGCATAAGATGAATCCTTTCTCTCTAAAGAAGCTTTAGTATCATGCAGGCCAGATTCAGTTAAAACCAACTTTTCATTGGCTTTATTTAGAAACCGATCAGATTCATCAGAAGCACATGATGCTGATGCTGAGTGACGAGGAACAAAATTGTCCTTCGCAGGAAGAAGCCCGCTTGGATGTGCCATTACATTTGAAGGAGAATTCCATGCCTTATTCTTATATTTTCCGAAAGAGTTTGGCTCCATATAAGCATTGGGTGCATCTTTGTAATAATCAAGGTCTTGTGATTTCCAAGAATGAAGAGGCGACATGTTTCTTGATCTATACTCAAGGTGAGCATTAGCTGCATCCACATATGCAAAAGAGTCGCTAGATGAACGCCGATGACCTCTACCAACAGGTGTTTCAGGCTCACTAAGAAGCTCATCCAACCAAGAAGGTTGGTCCTCTATCAGAACACTTTCGGAAGAAGTGCGCTGGTGGTGTGAGCTGACATCTCTAGGCTTTGGCAAACCTTTAGCTCCAATAGCAGGACGAGGGACATAATCCACATATGACGGAGAAATACTAGGGAATGGACTTTTAGGGGGCAATAAAGAATGCTTGCCATTGTGCGGCATACTTCTGAAGCTCGATGGCCCTTTTGAGTTTGCCATTGCCCACACACAGAGGGTTCCTAGTGAACTATACAGGAAATGATTGTAGTGTTACTAAATGAAAGAAAATTTATGAACTGATGACATAAAACCAATTTATAAATACTGGATATAAAAAATCTAAAAACAGAAAAAGAGTTTCAAAATGAGATCCAGAGATATGGCATGTTCTAGCATACAATTTATCACAATATTAACCAGCAAAGGAGAAACTTAATGCATATTACATAAATGATAAACCTCTAAAAAATGTAGACCATGTGACTCCCTGTAGATACAGTGTTGGTTAAGAATTATTATACTATTCATCCTAACGATGCAGTCATTTCAGATACAAATTCAATTAAAATAAGGATTCCACATTTTCTTTTAATCCATACAGACCAAATACATCAATGGCAGAGCTTTAATTACATTACTGAAATATAATTAAACAGTACCGACTATTCAACAAATGGAATAATAAAAAAACAAATACGATAGAACATGCGATAAAACTTTTGCAGCGAATGCAAGTGATATTGCATTTACAAATATAACTCGTCACAACTGCATCTGAGGGTAAAAATCAACAACTAAAGAAATATCAAAGAGCGACAATAAAGAGATTAAGAAGTTTAGATCAAGCAGTAAATCTTCGAGTAATCAGGACGATGAATCAAGCAATCATTTTACTCCTTTTTACCAAATCTTCTACTTTGTCCCAAATTAAATATCATACACAACATAACACTCTCGACATTTTATTCACTTCCGTACTCACATTTTTTCTTCAATTCAATTGTTTATACCTAATTTGTCGAATTAGTTCAAAATCACTGATGATCATCGAAAACAAAACACTTTCGACGCTGTAATCGCTCACATACACATATTTTCTTAAAAAATAAAATTACATATACAATCATACAAATATAGACAAACATATAGAGGGAGTGATATAGACATATAGTAAACCGATTAAAGTAAGAGTACAAAACAACCAGAGAAAGTGAATCAGATTCAATTAAAATTTATTAAAAAAAAGATATAAGCTGACCTTATAGAAATAATGTTTTAAGGTTTGGATCTTAGAATTCAATGGCTTATTTTCTACCTTCAAGGGTTTGGTTTCTTCACCTGCTTTCTATCTCTAAAACACCCTCTCTCCGTCCAACCCAGGATGAGATGTTTCGTACCCTTTTTATACCCCTTTAAATTGTTTAATATTGTAGAAAAGGAAATATCTCATATATTATTACGGTAACGGTAAGAAGACTTTTAGTCTTTTTTAACAAATAAATAGATTGTAAGTGTGT
This sequence comes from Kitagawia praeruptora, assembly GCA_037693485.1. NCBI lineage: Eukaryota > Viridiplantae > Streptophyta > Magnoliopsida > Apiales > Apiaceae > Kitagawia > Kitagawia praeruptora. Next base: position 170,019,662 of record CM075352.1, on the reverse strand, counting down.
TAAATTTAAACCAAATATAGAAATGAAAGTTTAATTATGTTTTTCCATAGTTTTAATAGAAAAGGTATTTACCAATATTCATAATTTGTTTCGGTTAGAAAATGGAATAAGAAATTTCTTATAATTGCCGCAGCATTATCCTAGCATACTTTTCCACACATAATAAGCATGGTAATAAGAAAGAACTTACGATAAAACTATTGCAGAAAATTCAAGTGAGTACCAACAACTGCATCTGAGGGCAAAAATTTGAAACAATTTAAGAATTATCAAATAGCAACACAAAAGAGAGTGAAAAGTTAAACAGGTTACCTAAGACGTATGCCTAATAATTATCGTAATAATTCTTGGTAACCTATATAATGACAATCTAGTATCAATCTATACAGTAAAGGAAGTATCTTCTTGATTCTAAGAATACAAAAACAACTCTAACAAGTAAATAAACTACAAACAATAAATATAATATCCTTGGCAACTAATTTAACCTGTTTTCACCAAGAAAAACAAACCGAATCACAAAAGAAATTACGATAATCTTGGAATAATCGGGATGATGAAACAATTATTACCACACATTTTACTAATTTTTACGAAATCTTCTACCTTTGTCCTAATCCACTAACATTCTTTCTTTTCGTACTCACATTCTTTCTTTCGTACTCGCATTCTTTCTTTCAAGTCAATAGTTTTTCACTTAATCTTTTCTACTTAGTTGAAAATCACTAATGATCATCAAACAGACATTGTATCTTTTCGACATTTTCTCAAAAAAACAAGAAAGAAATTACATATACAATCACACAAGTATACACAAACATACCTAGGAAGACACACAGTAAACATATTGTGATATTCAAGTAAGAGTACAAGAAAATCAATATAAGAGGAGCAGATTTAATTAAATTAAATTAAAAAAAATATAAACTGACCTTTAAATTAATGATTTAAAGCTTGGATCTTTAATATCTTCTCCTTCTAGGGTTTGGTTTCTTCACCTGCTTTCTCTCTTTAAAACTCTCTCTCCCTCCCACTCTCTTGCTCTCTCTCGCTCTGTCTCTCTCTGTCTCTCTCTCTCGCTCACTCTCTTTCTGTCTCTCTGTGCAGCCCAGAAAGAGATGTTCTCATACCCTTTTTATTATATATTTTTTTTTTCAAGCTTTTTATATTTCTCTTGATTTTTTAACTATGATTTCCACATGAATACACGAGGATATAATTGTAATTATAAACTTTTTTTAAAAGATTTTCAATATTTACAAAAATATCACAATATGTTTATACTGTAATCTCAAGTAACTAACCTCATGAGTTTTTTTCTCATATGACAATAACATTACTTTCATTTTCAATATTTACAAAAATACCACAATATGTTTATACTTTAATCTCAGGTAATTCTCCTGAGCTTTTTTCTCATACAACAATAACATGACTTTCATTTTTTATTTTAAACTAATTATGAAAAATGCAAGTGTGTTGAATATAAAGGAAATACAAAATTAAGAGCTTTAACCTCAAGAGCGTTTTTCTCATATAACAATAATATGACTTTCATTTTCAATATTTACAAGAATACCACAATATTTTTATATTGTAACCTCAGGTAACGTGAGAAACTTTTTTCTCATATAACAGTAACATGACTTTCTTTTTTTATTTTAAACTAATTATGAAAAATGCAAGTTTGTTGAATAAAAAGGAAATACAAAATTAAGAGCTTTAATTTTTTTTTTCTTACAATAAAACGTTTATAAACTTACAAATGAGTATGTGTTTTAACAAAAAGATAAGGAACCCATGACCTGATAGCTTAATTATGTTTTCAATAATTTAAATAAAAAGATTATGCATGTAAATCTAATTCCGGACGAAAATGTAAAAGATCAGGTATGTGTTAATATGAGATCCACTAATAACAAAATTATCATTTGGTATTTATGACTTATTTTGATATCTTTAGTACTATTTATTAAAAAACGATAAAAATTTCATACATAATAAAAATGATAATATCAAAATTTTAGAATTTTATTATAAGAATGATAAGGACATATTTTTTGCACATAATAAGCACAAAAAATGTAAAAATTTTAAATAACTTAACATATGTTATAGTCATTCTCATTCACATGATGATATGTTAGGGTTTAGAACGTGAATAATAATGTAAATTCTTACCAGTTTAAGGAAACTAGTTACTTTTTTTTTAATAATTACTCCGTATGTTTATGTGTTAGAATGAGAATTTGTTGCGATAAATTTCGATATGAGCGAGAATCTATTTTGATAAATTCCGATAAGAACGAGAATTAAATCCCAGACGATAAAAGATAAATCCTTTTCTGTTTGAACTATCTCGTCACGCTCATTCCTTTTCTTTTATTTAGACCGTTGCAATTTTTATATTTTTTGCCCTTTCTGTATCATTTTTTTCCCGTACCATTCTTTCCCTGAGATTTTCTTGTCACATCCCATACCTTTAAGCATTAGTTATTAAACATATTAAGTAGTAAATTTTACCCATACTGAAGTAACACCTAGATAAATGAAAAACCTATAAAATTTCACCGTAGTGAAAAGAATTTTATGCTTTTATCACCCAAAAAAAAAATACTATTTGATAGACATTGATGTCAGTGATTTTATGCATGTCTATGTAGTTGAGCATGCAAGTAGCAGATATTTCCTGAAGTATTTGATTTCTTTACACACAAATATATAAATCGTGTGCCTGCACTTGTTTTTTTTTTTTTTGAAGCAGTTATTTCTGCTGACCTGTTTTCGTATTCAAAAAAGTTTGATATAGGGCCTGTTTGGGAACCCGTTTTACTGTTAACTTATGCCTTATAAGGCCATAAGCACTTATGGGGGGTGTTTGCCAAAATAAGTTTTGGCTCAACTTATAACTTATAATCCCATAAGTTGAATGTTAGGAAATCCTAACATTCAACTTATGCTTATAACTTATTTCTTGATATACGCAATATATAATATCCTTCAAATCTTCAAAATCATATATCTCTCGATCCATTCATTAGAAAATTGATATGTATATCTTAAATTTCTCTACTCATCGAGATCTATTCATTGACATCCATTGTTAAATATAAAAAACAAATATTTTGAAAATTATAGAAAAAAGTTAACTTATAAGTTATGATTTACCCAAACAGTTTACTGATTATAAGTTCTGATTTACCAAACACTTTACTGACTTATAAGTTATGCTCTACTTATCACTTATATGACATAAGTGCTTATAAGTCATAAGCTACATTTTTTAAGATATCCCAAACACCCACATAATCGGGACCCAAGTCGCATTGGCATTGAGCAGTTGCTGACCTGTTGTGACTTGTGATATTCTTCAAACATTGTCTACAAAGTTAGCTCAAAACTTGATGGTTCAAATTAGTTCCAAGCCACATAAAGGGAAAGTAAGTACACAACAAAAGATAACCTCTCACTCCAAAATGTTGGAGTGGCATAATGGAAAAAGGACCATTTCTAATGTGTACTGATGGACCTTTGATTTACTATAGGCACTTTCGAAGCAAACAAAGAAGCTTTAATTGGGCTACAGGCTATCGTATATATTTGCACTTCAGTCATGTAATAACAAATAGGCCTGTCAACGGGTCGGATTCGGATCGGATTATCTTAAATCCATATCCAAATCCATTAAGATTTTTCGGGTTCGGATCGGATCGGATCAGGAGCGGATATTTTTTAGTCCGATCCATACCCGATCCGTTCGGGTTTCGGATTTTCGGATCGGAGGTCCGACCCGTTTAATTAAAAAAAAGAAGAAAAATATGCTAAATTATAAAATTGACATATCCAGATTCAAAATTCAATAAATTCATTTAATTTGGTAATTTAACGGTCAACTAGTATTTTGATTAATACATTAACTTGTATTCAAATTTTTAGATGTAATTCGAAAAGTCAATATATTTTTTTATAAATTTTATATTATATATGATAAATAATATATATATAATATATATTAAATAATAAATATAGTATTTTATATATTATATAATACATATAAATAATAAATATAACATGTATTATATATATAATATACATATACTATAGATATGTAGATATATTTATTTATATTATATATTATATATAATAAATATATTATATATAATATATAAAAAATATAAAAAATATTTAATATATAAATGTATTCGGATCGGATCGTTAACGGATCGGATCATGCTCAATCCATATCCGCTCCTTATTGGATCGGATCCTTATCGGATCGGATCCATATCGGCTCGGATATTTTTTTGAAGCATCCATACCCGCTAATTTCGGATTGGATTGGATCGGATCGGTTCGGATTCTTGATCCATTGACAGGCCTAATAACAAAGGTATATTGGATATATTACGGAGCTTAAGAGTTAAGACCCGAGTAACTTCTTCCATCTAGCATATCCAAGAACGCAGAAGAAAATCAAAACACAGAAAGCGGTCAAAACTCCAACGAATGTGCTGAAAATCCCCTTTATGTGGTATAATTCACAATCAATGTTCATTCCAAACATCCCAGCTACTAGAGTCTCCACAGCTATGGCAAAGGATGCAATTGTCAATGTAAGCTGTAGTTGAATAAGTTCGTTTCGCTGATTGTCAAGCTGGATGTTTACATAGTCCTCTGTGTCATCAATGTACTCACGTACCTGCAGATTTGCATACTGTAAATGATAAGGACGGTAGCCAAAATAATATTGTGACAGTCATGGTGTTAATCACGTATCTATATTAATGTCTCTTGGACTCTTGGCAAATCAAGAATATTTGGATACATCTAGGGAGAGGGGTGAGTGCATTGGTCGTCTTCAATCGCAATCAATGCTAGGACAGTAGGACTAATATAACTTGCCTTTGTTCCCTAACCACTGTATTGTTTTTACAACCATAGTGTGTAGGTTTTGCCGATAAAAAACAAAGCATGTATGCCTAAATTTTGTATAAAACTAAAGTATATTTGATTCTGTTATCACTAGCAACCAACACCAAACAAAAACTTGAGAATATATAATCTTGATATGCGTCATCACAGTCTCATTATTCCAAAGAGGACGAGGCAAGAAAAACTTACAGATAATATCTTGTTACGAGTGCCATCTAATTGCATGAAATATGCCTCCAACAACATCTCGAGATCCTCAACATCGTTGTCATTGGAATAGTTGCTAGTGACTAAGCTCCCACTCCTCACAGAACTAAGTCGACGAAGATTAAATGCACTAGCTGCAATGTTATTTGAAGCCATGGATCCTATTAAAGCCTCAGATTGCTGAAGTTGTACCAGTTTCCTTGTTAAGTACAGATGAGCCATATCTTCGTTGTCATCTAAAAGATGTTCAATTTCATCCCTCACCTACAATCGAATTTAAGAAGTTTGAACATCAGTAGATCTATACTAAATTGTCAAATATGTATGAAGAGTAATGCTACAACCCCCAAAAGTGTTCCCAAATAACACATGGCGTGTTTTTAATTGTGGAACTCATATGAATGCACGAGGGGTCCATTTTATTTATGAGTGAATGACCAGTAATATAATGACAACTCATCATTTAGGAATGCTTTTGGGAACTCTAGCATTTCTCATGTATGAAACATTTTATTAAAAAATATTGTGCATAGGTACTGCAGGACAAGCCTAGCAGTAAAATGTTCAAAAGTTTGCATTTAAGTTGCCAGTAACATTCTGATCAGAACAGGGGCGTATGACACAGAAATTTAGAATGGCTCTTTTTCAACGAAGAAATTAATATATTGGGGGATGAATACTGTTTGTTATGCATTAACTATATTTTTAGTTTATCACAAACGTAGTTCCAGATTTTCTTTGGTGATGGTCAATTACAAAAATATAGATACCCTAGACTACAATGCTAGAAATTTGTTCCCATATTTTTACCCATGTGAAACTGCTCTTCAGTCTTCAGATAGCAACATAAAATTTAGGAATCAGTAAATGCAGAAAGCTAAAACACAAAAAATTGACCTTGTCTAAGGTTTTATTTTGACTCCTTGCAGTATCAAATTGATGCTAATCAACTTGTTTAATACTGTATCCTCCCAATTTCCTGAGTTGTATCTCTTCTACACGTGTACGCATTAAAGGATGACTTAAAGTTCAGCCAAATATTTTACAAACAGTACAAACAAGAAGCTACATAAAAGAAGGAAGAAAGCAACGATTAAGTACCTTCTGTACACGTGCAAGCAGACGAGTAAGGTTGCTTTTCAAACTCCTCACATGCTCAAGATTTTTGGTACTGACGTTCCTCGCCAATTCATCTAAAACTGGATAAGCAACTCTCTCAAGATCTGCAACACTAGATTCCAAGGATGTACAGACCAACTCTAGTGCAATTTCCAAAATTTGGAACTCAAAGGGAAGCTCGGCCTGAAAACCTTCAACAGCTTCAGAAACAGGTAACCACTGTCCAGGTGGTGTCAGGTGTTCAGTATCATGTATCGCCAGCTGACCTGCTCCATCCAACCTACGAGGACTTCTCTGAGAAAATTGAAGCCTTAGCTGATCTACAAATGGAACCACCTCTTTTCGAAGAGGATCAAGCAACAAAATTTCTTCAGCAGTAACAATAGCTTTTATAAACTCCAAATTGACAATAATTGCTTTCTCCCTAGCTGGCAAGGGGGAAGTCTAATTAGCTGTGAGAACAAAATCACACACACAAAAGAACATGTTTTGTTTACCACAAGAACCAAACTGCAAATGAAAAAAAAAACTTTATACTTTATAAGGATCAGACACACACAAAGATGCACAGTTAGCCTACACAAAGATGCACGGTTAGCCTACACAAAGATGCACGGTTAGCCTAGCAGATACCCCTCTACTCTTAGCAATAAGAGGTCAAGGTTTAAGCCTCAGTGGAGGCATGTGTGTGTGAGTACTTAGAATTCTGAAATTGACCGTAACAAAAAAAAAAAGTTTTGATCCTACACCCAAAGAATTAACAACAGGGTTTAGGCTTCTTATATTGGAGTACTTTGAGCAAATCAGATCAGTGCGAAAGAAGTTACTGGTCAAATTTTCATCTCAAATGGAGCAAACTTTGCAACACAAAATGGCTGATAAGTTTTGGTAGCACATAACTAGTCCTAAAATGATATTAATTATAAACCAAATTTAAATGGATTGAATGCTCGAAAGTCAACTGGTATTTTTAGGATTTGCCAAACTACACTAATCCCAGACACTAGTTCCGCCTTTAAATCCATTTCAGAAAGTTTAGACCAGACTAGATGTCATTTTTTATTTATAATTTTAAAGACTGAATTCTGCGCACCTAACCTAACATATAAACTCCACTATATACTTCCAATCAAAACGGATAACTAGCTTTGTCTTTTCACTGTTTCATTACAAATTGGCAGTTTTGCTCACTATCTTTGCTCTTTTGTTATACAAAATCTGCAGTTTTCACTCTATCATTCACGTCAAGTTATCACAAAACTTTCTTATCTTCATTATTCTAATGTACCACTACTCTAATCAAACATTACAAATGCAATCCATTAACTAGTATACTTGCACATCATCTACATGTCCATGAAATAACATTAATTATACCTCAATTTCTAACATCCACTTGGAGGCACACAAACCTCAATACGTTACATCTTTCCAGCTACACTACAATCATACTGAACTAACGTAACAACACTTTAATTGAATTGCAACTATAACTAGATTATCACTTATTATAGATCTGAACTTATTAAACTGAAAAATAATTTACCTACACACTTTAAAAAGCATGAGGGTGCTCGTTGCCTAGTAGCCTAGTGCAACTGCAAAATAAATCTGATTGGAGCGTTTATTGACACCAACAACGGTATCTAAACCTCACAAGAAGGCTGGTGAACATGATTACTAAACAAAAGGGGTGTGCCTAGCGGCTCTTGAGATATAGGCAGCTTTACACTTAATTTCTGAAGAAAAAAAAATGTTTTTTTGTAAGTGTTCAACCATGAGGCCTAAGGAATAACAAATAGACACTTACCTATTGCGTCAAGAACGATCTTCCTAAAAGTACAAAAGAGGCTGTTTAAAGGGGTTCAAACATGTGACTGAACGAATAGCAAATAGACACACACCCATTGCTCCGGGAACGACCTTCGTGAAGTAATAAATAAGTATAGGTAAAGTTTTAACCATTTTCCTTAACAACAAACCTATGTACGTAAATACCAGAAAGGATGGTGTAGGTGTAAAGAAAACACAAGTTACACATGGCAACTCAAACAGAGGTTGGCTTTCTTAATTTACCCTGTTTCGTGCCAAAAATGACTTGATACAGTCATGCAGATAGATGGCTAGATACAGTCATACGATCTCCATTTCTAGTATTTCTAAAGAATCTAAACGCAAATTGTACTCTGAAAGATGAACTCATTATTGTATAGTTACTCCCACAATACTAATTAACCACTGTTTCATATCGTATGGCAGACCTCAGCTATATATTTTCTAAACTGACACTTTACACTCTAGGTACAAATAAAAAAATGCTTTCAATTACCAAAACACTTTTCCTTATCATACACACGCTAGCCTAGTTAGGGGGCTAGTTAGGTAACTAGGTCCTTGACTGTCATTATGTACAGTACTTAAATGAATCTGTTATTCGTGCCGCAAATAGAACCTGTGACCTGTCTATAAGTATATTAATGAGAATGTAAACGAAACACGTATATGCATAAGTACCACATAAACACACAAATCTCAATAACATAATTCCAGCTACACTAGAATCATACTTAACTAACTTAACCACACTAAAATCAATCGCATAAACACATTTCCATACAATTCTCAATACAAAAACACGCATACACAACCATACTTAACTAACTCACCACACTATAATCAAATCGCATAAACACATTCCCACACTATTCACGACACAAAAACACACATATACGCATAAACAACACATATTTGCCATAAAATATAAACCGAACAATTCATTCATTTACCGAGAATATTCGAGGAATGAGAGAACACAGGGCCAAGCAAAACTCTCAAATCTCTAGCAGGAACACCGACACGTTTAATAATCGTACTCTTATCACACTCAATAACCTCCGATTGGCCTACTTTATCCATCCGCATCCATAACCTCGCTCCACTCCCTTTCTTCTTACTCTTAGCCCCAATCCCACCCGCACCCGCAACAACCATATCCGCAAGTGTATTATTATTATTACTGATATTGCTATTAACCTGATTGGACTCCGTAATTAACGGAGTCCTATCAGTTTGTTGTTTCTTCGTCTTTCGACGAATAATCATCCGTCGAATCGACGAAGAAACACTCCCTTTCTTCATCCTCTCCCAATTCCCTAAATTAATGATATAAATTAGGATTTGAATTGGAGAGGAGGAGGATTGAGCCTAAATTAATGATATAAATTAGGATTTGAATTGGAGAGGAGGAGGATTGAGAAGAAAAGGGAGTGATGATACGACGTCGTCGTCTTCTTCTTCGCCTTCGGATTGTTGTTGTTCTTCCATATACAACAACGAATTTGAAGAAGGAGATATGTGCGATGTGCGTTTGTTTCTTTTGCTTTTGGTTTTGTTGTCTTGTCCTGTTTTATGGTGTTTAGATTCGACCATTTTGCCTGTTTTAACTTTTACTGTATGCAAACCTTGATCCTTTAATTATTAAAATTTTTATTGCCCTAATTGTGCATGTTTTCTTATTATGTTTGTGGTTATTTGGTATTATTTTTTTTTTTTTTAAATAATTAGACTTATGAGTAACATGTACTTGAGATTGATTTTAGGATGCTAATTAAATTATAAATATTTTTAATATGAATGCAGGAGGATAGATTTGTAAATTTAGAATGAGTCATTTGTATTTAAAAATACCATTAAATTTATATGGAAAATGGATATAACCTTAGGGAAGTTCTAATAAAAGAATGATCGAATTTAAATTTGCGATGATAAGTGATAAATGCTTACCATTTGGATGGATTATCTCATCGCGCTTGGTATTATTAAAATTGTACATTTTTACACTTTTGTTTTTATTGAGATGAGTTGCATTTTGAGATAATATTTTTATATTAAAAATGAAAAAATATCTTTGTGATTCTTATTTTGGTTAAAGCATTTTTTTTTTCTAACGATCATAATATGATCATTTCTTTCCTTTTTTTTCTTTTGTTAATATTATTATAACACACAAAAATGTTATCATACACACAAACAATCATGTTGTTATACGTAACATATAAAACCAAACCAAACCTACCCAGTATATCCCGCACAGAGCAGGGTCTGGGGAGGGTAGGATGTACGCAAACCATGCCCCTACTTTTTACGGTAGGGAGGCTGTTTCCGTGAAGACCCCCAGCTTAGTGCACAACAGAAAAATAGTGTGTGATATTTACAAAGGCTTCATAAATTTTGGTAAAAATCGCAGTCATACCTGAGCCCATGGCTTTGATCACATGGGACTTACCTACGTGAGGGTTGTCCACTCCGTTCTCGAAACACGCTGCTCTAGGATGACTCCTCGAACAGATTCTTGCGCCCATGGCTTTGGACACATGAGATTTACCTACCAAGGGATTGACTACTCCGCTCTGCAGAACACTCAGGCCTAAGATGACACCTGGCCAAGCTCCCTGCAACTGCAAAACCAGAAAACAAAAGACAAAAAGCAACAGAACCAAGACAAAAAACAGAAAACAGAAAAAACAGAGAAAAGAGAACGAAAAAACGAACTTCTAAGATAAAGCTAACCGAGATAACCTAACTCTGAGGCTCTCAACAACAGAACCGCTCCCTAAAAGAGAATCCACCACTCTGATCTAGCGTCTCCAAGCGCACCTATCAGCGGTCATGATCTCATTTAAGTTTAAGGCCTTCAGATCCAACCTAAGATGCTCTTCACATGACCTCCTCGGTCTGCCTCTCCTCCTCACCCCATCAACCGAAAGACTCTCGACCCTCCTCACCGGGGCTTCAGCCAGCCTCCTACGGACGTGGCCGAACCATCTTAACCTCACTTCCCTAACTTTCGCAGATAAAGGCGCTACCTCAAGCTCGCTCCTAAAAACCATATTCGGGATTCTCTCTAACATCGTGTGCCCAGAAGACCACCGCAACATCCTCATTTCAGCCGCTTCCAACTTGCTCCCGATGACCTTCTTCGCCGCTTAACACTCCGAACCATATAACAACGCAGGACGGATTGCCGCTCTATAGAATTTCCCTTCCAGCTTTAACGGGACTTTCTTATCGCACATCACTCCTGACGCTGCCCTCCACCTTAGCCATCCAGCCTTGATACGATGCATGACATCGGCTTCAATCTCACCGTCCTTCTGGATGATCGAACCCAAATACTTGAACTTATCCGTACGAGGGACGATCTGATCTTCAATCCTAACTTCCACCCCTTCCTCGTTGTCCTCACCACTGAAGTTACACCAAAGATACTCGGTTTTTGACCGGCTCACACGCAAGCCTTGAGGCTCCAAAGTCGATCTCCATAACTCCAACCTCTTGAATTCCTCGCGACATGACATCTAGGATAAGAGCGAAAAGAATAGGACTGAGGGCCGACCCCTGGTGTAGCCCGATCTCAACAGGGAAAAAACGGGAGTCTCCAACTGGAGTCCGGACACAGGAACTAGCTTGGGAGTACATGTCTTGAATCGCCCTCACGTACGACGATGACACTCTCCTCTCCTCAAGGCTCTTTCATATAGCTTATTGTTAAACTTCTTTTTTTTCTTTTTGCCAAAAAAAAGATATTTCACTACTTCTACAAATCGTTCTTCAGTACGCTTAAGAGATCAAGATGATTAACAAAATACTCACTCCGTCCCTTTTTAGTTGACACATTTGCAAAAAAAAATTATTCCTAAATAATTATCACATTCTTTGTTCCAATACATATTTTTACCAATTTTTTCATATCTGCCCCTTATTTCTAATACTAATGTTTCACTTTATATTTAATGCACATACTTATAAGTCATCAATTTAATGTTAAAATTAAGGGCAAATATGAAAACAAATTACATAATTAATTTTTTCTTAATATGTGTGTTTTTTGCAAATATGCTAACTAAAAAGGGAACTATAACCCACTAGGAAATGAGCTAATTGTGATGTATTATTTATAACTTTCATTGTTAGAAGCAATTTTTTTTATTCTTCTTCTTAGGGGTGGAAAACGGATAATACGGATATGGATGCAGCTATATCCGAATCCGGATCTGTTTTTTTAAACCGTATCCGTATCCGTATTCGAATCCGGGAATATCCGAAAAAACCTTATCCGTATCCATATCCGGCAAATATTATCCGGATACGGATAATATCCGGATCAGAATCCGTTTTGCAAAAAAAGGAATTTATTTTGTGAAATTTGCATTATTATAAAAAAAACAGGCATATTTTGCAAAAACAAAAAAACAAAAAAAACAGGCATATTAAAGAGATACTCGGTTCTAATTTACAAATTACAAAAACATATACATCAAATTTGCTTATGCAAATAACTTCATTACACATCATTGTCTCTAAATAACTTGCAAGTTCATCAGAATTCATCACATTAAACATGTTCCATCTCAGCATTTGATGGAACAATGGAAGCCTCGCACCGATCCATCTCTGCATCTTCATCTATTACAAACCAGCAATAGTAATCCAGTGGGGTTCCACCTACAAAATATCACAGACATTTAAGAGAGATAATATGCGATGGACGATGGTCCCTTTAAATCACATGGCAGTATGGCATCTTAAGTAGATAATGCAGCTCTCTTAGTAATTAATTATATCTAAAGCTGCAGCATTCATGGATTTTGCTTCTGCAGATCCCTTGGACAAACAATTTGAATTTATCAATGTTCTAACAGATTCTTAAACACATAGTAATTGATTACACTAATGTACTACGAGGCAAAGGTAAGTCCTCAATAAGGTTACATATCAAGAATATTCAGGGGACCTAATACACACAAAATTAAAACCGATAGGATTGCTTTCAAAAGCAAAAGATTGTGTCTGCATATCAAACAGGCAGTATACATACTGCACAATCACTTTTAATTAAGACTTGGCCCATCAAGTGAGAACACATGAACTAAAAATATAATTTGAAGAATTGCTAGCTGGTTTTACATCTAGTAGGTGGCAAAAAGAATCTAAACATAATCAACCTTTTGGACATACATGATCAATTAATCCTCAGACATAAAAACAGTATTACAGAGTATTTATATAAAAATAAATGCATTGCCCAAATCTAAACCACAGCAGAATTATCAGAATACCTAAGCAGCTTACCAGATGGTCCAGATTGGAGCCTTGGAGGCTTAAAAATCGACGTCCCATTCATTATCTACCTTGCAAATTGAAGTAAATACCAAATTAGAATAGTGGAGAACTGGCAAAAAGTGTCACTTTTATTAATGTTGCAGGTATGAAGCTCCATCAATGGAGATAGTAACAATGAAGAAGACAAAGATGTAAAATATATATTGAGGAAAACAGAATTGTATATTTACATAACAAGAGTTTGTTACAGAGGTGAAGTAAATGTAAAGACTACATTGTGAGTATTCAGGGTTATGAACTAGAGTAGCAGTACATGACTTATATAGAGGGCTTAACTAACTAACTAGAGCAGATGAATATGAGCTGGCATATTGACAGCTAAGCAGTGATCTGGCACATTGACAGCTAGGCTACAGCAAGGCAAGTAACAGCAAGGCAGGTATGTATGATATATTGTAACATCCCCCCTCAAGTTGAAGGTGGGAATGCAATGGAAGCCTTCAACTTGAAGCTTAAAAATAGCAGCAACACTCATCAACGGATGCCAGTGACAGCAGCAAATAGAACAGAAAGAACAATGGCAGGAAGCAAGAGATTATGTCAACGAATGTAACTGTCAACGGATAGCTAGTCTGTCAACGGATACTAAATGTCAACAGATAACAACTGAAAACTTTGGCAGCAACTATGTGGGTAGATGTAGCATAACTTCTTTGTAGCACAAGCCAATACTAGAGGCAAACAAGCTCATAATGAGCAACAATATTGCCTGCACCAGAGAGCTCACATGGGCCAACAAAGTGCAGCAGCAACAATTCAGTACAGGTATGAATACCAGGTAGCAACAACAGCAAATTACTATTATAAGGTAGCAACAAAGGAGTATGACAGCAGTGTAAAGCAACTCCTGATGGAATCCTGATAGGATCCTGATGAAATCCTGACACAGCAGTGTTTTAACAGCCAAAATAACTTCAGATTTAGTAATCTGAGTAACATCAACAGCAACTACCAGACAATGAACCATGGCAGAAAGAACATGAATGAAAAGAGACTTGTAGGAGCAGCAACACCAGAAATCACACTGGTAGCAAACTGGTAACAAGAATTATAATGTACCACCCCAGCTATTTACTTGCCAACAGCTATAGACTTGCCGAAATCCAGCTATCTACTTGCCGATAATAGCTATAAACTTACCGTAAGTGGACACAAAAGTAGCAAACTGAAACTCAGTATGTCGAGCACAGCAAAGGTAATGTTACTTCCATTTTCTGGAAAGCAATGTGTAGATAAAATGATTTCCATTTACTGAAAAATCAACACAACATGTGTGATTCTTATGATCACATCATGTGCAGGTTGTAAGGTAGAGGAAAAACTCTTCCATTTCCTGGAAGAAAGCAGATGGAGCATCAACAAGCTCACAAGGTATTCATCAGAGTTTAATGAGGCAGCAGAAATCAACCTCTTGTCAGCACAAGAAGCATGACAACAATAGACACTGAATGCTTAAACTAGAGTCTAAAGGCTATGAGTAGCAATCAGAGTTTAGCAGACACTATGAGTAGCAAGATATTTTTCATTTACTGTAAAGTAGCAGCAACAAATGCAGAGTACATTGAGTAACAACAGTGATATATGACAGGCTGGACATCTTTAACTGATTCGGTTAGAGATAGAGATACAATTTTGTGTGTATAGGCAAGAACAACAGCAAGTACAGAGGAGGATACACAATGAGGAT
Source organism: Kitagawia praeruptora (assembly GCA_037693485.1). NCBI lineage: Eukaryota > Viridiplantae > Streptophyta > Magnoliopsida > Apiales > Apiaceae > Kitagawia > Kitagawia praeruptora. The sequence continues at coordinate 170,004,535 of CM075352.1, read as the reverse complement.
AGATGTATGTTTTGATTATCGAAATTGATCTCGTAACACCGACGAAGGATGCACAATGATCACAGGACAGATGTATATAGAAATTATGATAAATTTTTCAAGATAAAAGCAATAAAACTCATTGAGGAGTTTCATCAAACAGGTAGAATACAAGTTTGTAGAGAACAAATCGTAACAAAACATGAGAATGACACCATGAATTCTCAATGATATACACAACAACAATAAGAATGAAAACAGATATGTTTTGATAATGATCGATAAACAACGATCAGAGGCAGAACAATCAGAGACATATGATAGGAGTAATTTTTTTTATTTATGAATTGAAACACAAACACGATGAACACAACAGAACAAGAGATTCAGAAATTGAGTATGAGCTCAGATAGTACCAATTCTGTGATGAAGAAATAGATCATAGATAACAGTTGTAAGTGTAGATGAAGAACACGAAGCTTGAAATTCATCATCAATGGCGGAAGATAACAAACACGTATAGCAACGGAAGATCACAACCGTAAGTAGCGGCAGCAGAAGATAACAACAGTAAGCAGCAAAAAATGGAGAATCGAGCACATAGGCTCTGATACCATGTCACTTTTATTAATGTTGCAGGTATGAAGCTCCATCAATGGAGATAGTAACAATGAAGAAGACAAAGATGTAAAATATATATTGAGGAAAACATAATTGTATATTTACATAACAAGAGTTTGTTACAGAGGTGAAGTAAATGTAAAGACTACATTGTGTTAGGTCCGATAAGATTGTAGAAGGGGGGGTTGAATACAATCTATACCAATTTATCGAAATTTGTCCGTTAAATAAAATTTAGTTTAGACAAATTTGTGCGGAATAAATTGAAACAAATTTCAAGTTGAATATAACAATATATTAACTTGATGGGTGTTACAATTTCAGTACAGATTAATTATCAAGATGATAAAAACTAATTAGAAAATTCGACATGAACTTTTCTAATTTAGTTAATAAAAATCAAGATAAGAACTAGGAAACTTAATTCGCTAGTAGTACAATAATCACAAATAAACAAGTTCCACCGGATAAAATATTACAAAGGTGTTGAACTTGATTTTACAGAAATTAATTAGAGCTTGTTGTGTTCTTGATATTTGAGAGAGAAAGATGAAGGCTGTTGGGTTTGTATATAATGTTCTGTGTTTATGTTGTGGTCGCCTCTTCTGATAACATCTTCTGTCTTTTCTTTTTCAGTTGCAGACTATCGAAAGACTATCAAATGACTTGCAGACTACCGGTATGACTATCATTGATAGACTATTAAATGGCTTGTAGACTATCCATTTAATAATACAGACTATCAATTACTCGTGCAGACTGTCGGTATGACTATCAACTTAAAATCCAGACTACCGGTGTGACTATGAAGATAGTCTGTAAATTAATTAACTAAACTGATTTGTTTTCTGCCAACACAAATGCCAACTGCAGGGAGGAAGAGTGAACCACACGCGATAGCTTTTGCTGGATAAACTTTCGGCGCGTGGAAAACACTCGTGACAGGCACGTGACTTGGTTGCCGACAAGAGCTTTCTGTTCTGTCTTTTGTTAAACAATTCAATTGAATTGTTTGTTTAATACTAGTGCCAACAGACACCATCAACTTGCATTTCTTTGTTTATTCCCACGCCTGACCTGCCACCTGAGCGTCTGGAACCAGACTCCTTTTGCTTAACAAAAAATATATCAATTCCAACCGAGGTTCCAGCTTTAAGAATATATCACTTTCAATATTCTTGTGATAATTCTATTTTCTCATAACCCGTCCAGGTGTAAGTTACGGTCTCTTGAGGATGTGAAACCGGACTCCTTTTGCTTAGCAAAAAATACAACAATTCAAACCGGGGTTTCAGCATTAAGAATATATCACTTAGAATTTCTTTATGATAATTCTTTTTCCTCGTAGCCAGTCCACTTGATAATAAAATCCTTGTGATTATTTAATTTAGCACTTCTGTTGCTTGCACAATGATTTTCTCTCATACCAGTCTTGATAGCTTGAACCACTGAAGTTAATGATGAACAATCATTGTTTAATGTTGACACTCGATGTACTGTCTGGTTCATGAGTGACTAACCGCAATGACTGTTCTTCATATATTGACTTTAAAATCTGGTTCCTTTTCTTTTCTCCTCTCTCTCTTTAATCTTCTGTATTGTCTCTGTCACTGTTGAAATCTCTGTCACTTTAAACGAATCCACTTCTTTAACGAATACTTCACTGAGGCTTGATCAGATGACTGAGCTTCTTTCAATGCAGTAATTCTTCAAGTCTGTAGATTGACCTTGATCTTTTTCTTCTGACAGATAATACAATCTGAGATTCCTTGTGACAGTCTATATACTATTTACTATTACAATCTTGTTTAAGTTGAGTTGTATCCTCGAAATACAAATAGGCTACATCATATGCCTTTCAATCTCCCCCTATTTGTTTGTTAGACAATAACAAGCAAATACCTAGAGGATAACTCAACTAACTCACTTAAACAAGAAAAAGATTAAGCATTTAAGAGCTTAGTAAATAATACAAAAAAAATTTCTCTGGTTTAGATTTAACAATTCCAGAATCCTCAGTTGATGAAATGATAGATGATTGTTCCTCTAGCACTGAACTGATCTTCAATAGATAACTCATCTTCATTTCTGACTCTTCATATCTCTGCCTGATAATCCTTCACATCTTACATTGGTGATTATCAGCAGTTCTTGATTTACAATCACTTCCCTTCTCTGACACAGCTTTTCTCACTTAAGAAAAACAACTGCTCATACTATATAGACAATGGTGAATCAATACCATTTCTATAACTTCTAGGAAATCTACTACTCCTCCAGTTAGCCTTTATACATAGTACATTGAAAGACTAATAGAATAGTATTGTGATGTAATCTTCTCCTTATATCTCCCTTTTCTTCTCAACTAAATCTTCCCTTACTTTTCCATCTAAGGCTCCCCCTTAGTAACTTGACTTGCTTCTCTTCCAAAGCACAGTCTGTAAATGCTCCCCCTTTCTAACCTACTCTCCTTTTTCTTGTACCCCTTTACTTCTCCCCCTTAGTTGAGGAATCCTCCAATCAACTAGTTGACAAAGTAGTTGTACCAATTATAGAGTTCTTTGTTAGAAATGAAGTTTCATTTTCTTCCTCACTGTGAGTGTGCGATAGTGTTTAGTGTACCTCACAAGTGTTTCACTCTTCTCTCCACTCATTTGTGTTGAGTGTCTCACTTCTCTCTGTGTTTACACTCTTGCTCACTAGTGTATCACTCATATCACTCATAGCTCCAACATCCATTAGTGTACCTGCAAGGAAAAATCACCCTAGCCCCTTCAAGAGAGGTCAGTGGTGGTGCAATGGGAGTTCGCAAATCCCAAATCCTCGTTAGACTCGTCAGACGAATCTGAGTCATAATCTACAAGTTGCTAATTTCCCTTTTAAAGGTTTTCAGATTTGAATTCTGAGAAGGTAAACAATGATCTAGTAATTTAGCATTGAGATCAATATTTCCTTCTTATGTCTGTGAAGACAATTAGTTCATTAAAGAACCTTTAACTTATAATCCTAACCATAAAATGGTTGGATTACAGGTTTCCGTCAATTCATCCTTAGTGTGTGCAATCTCACTTTGTGCATATGAAATATTTTGGATAGTGTATAAGATAGTGACTCTCCAACTGAATATCCCACACATCCTTATTTGCTGCATCATGTGCAGTTACTCCCTGATGACCTTTAGTTTGATAGGTAACTTCCTTTTAGGGGGTAAGTCAGAATGTGTTTGAGTTTGACTGTAGTCTGGGATAAAAGTTGTTGGGTTTACAACCTCATGACTAATCATGTGAGAAAACAAAATTCCATGTAGATGAACCTGCATCACAGAATATGAGCAATAGAGATAGAATGATATACAGTTATGATTTCAAAAGATTTACAATGTAAACAATCACAACTATAGAAAGAAATTTTGAGTTAGGAAATATAAAGATCTTGAACCGGTTTTACTAAACAAAAACATAAACAAAAATCCAATTAACAATGAATATTAATTAAATTAATGAATGTTAATGTTTAAACCAATACAAACAAAACTATTTTATCATGTTTTAGATCCTGTATGTTAGATACCAACAATTACCACTTGTTAACACTTGTTAGGTCTTGTCTTCCAATTGTTAGAACCTGAAAATCAAACGTTAGTTCCTAAACAATTGAATTGACATATACCATTTTGATACCAACAATGGTCTTATATAATAAAAATTGTCAACAACAACAACACAACAAAGAATTAGAATTAAAACTGCAGGTTATGTGTGTGTCAAACAGAAGAACAACAAAAGAACCAAATACAGTGACCTGTTTGTAAGTTTTGCAAATATAGTGACTAAACTGAAAAACTATACAAACTATTTATATACTGTTAGTTACAGAGGCATGCCTGTATACATCTAATAACAAGCCTAATTGTTTGTAATGCTTTGCATTACTTACATGACCTCTTAACTGAGGGAACCTCTAGTTGTAGAGTTTCTGTTTGTATTGTACTTGTAGTAGGCATCAAATCCTAGTTGTGTAACTGTACTTATAGAGTCTAGAATAATGCTTGAAAGAAGTTCCAAGGTTCATGCCTCAAGCAAGGAGTTAAAGACTGTCAAATAATCATAGTTGGGATTTGAAGCAATGAAGAATTTGCCTAAGTACCAATTCGAGAAGTATATTTGTCTATTCGAGAAGTCCAGCATTCGAGAAGTCAGGGATTCGATATCTCAAGACACTATTCGATATCTCTGAATACACTGTTCGATATCTCATTCGATATCTCAGAGATTCGATATGTCTATGTACTCTATTCGAGAACTCAGGAAGTCAACAAGTCAAAGTGGTATTCGAGTTCTCAAGGAGTCAACAAGTCAAAGTTCCATTCGATATCTCAAGGACTCAGAAAGCTATTCGATATCTCGAGGATTCGATAAGTCAAATGTTCTATTCGACAACTCAAGGAATCCTGATGGAAAAGAGCTATTCGAGAAGTGGTTCGATATGTCAATATAACAGTGTTCGAGAACTCAGAGTTATCGATCAAGTCAATTCTAGTTCTCGAATCACTTACTTAGTCACTTCTCGAATACATTCTTGGAGACAAAATACTGAAGGAATTGTACAAGTCAGAAACTTGCAACAAGCCAATGCACTTTATGGACCACAATCTGTAACGTGCTCTGGAAAGCCTACAAGGAAGCTTGGAGAGATATAGAAGAGACAAGGAGCTAAAGAAGTGGATCTGAACAGGCTTTGCAAAGTCAAATCTGTAACCATTTGGACACTTACTCAAAAAGGATAGATAGACTAGAAAGTAATTTGTTTAGCTACCTTATTTGTAGTAAGTAGGTTGTATCCATGTTCTATAAGGATACAGCCTCACTTCCTTAGTTAGTGGGATAGAACTTTGAGAGTCAAGTTTTTCATACACTGTAAGCTATATCTCTCTGAGAAAAACGAAGCTGAGAATACTATCATTTGTATTCACAGATTGTAGCAACCTTTATCTAATAATACATTAGATTAAAGTAATATTGTGTTTGTGTTGTTCTTTATCCGCACCCACATCTCTGTACACATAACACTTGGTTTGCTACACAGACTCAAGGCAAGAAAAGTTCAAGAATCCATTCACCCCCCCCCTCTGTATTCTTTTCCTGTATTCAATACTCAACAAGTGGAATCAGAGCGGGCTGTTTATTCAAAAACAAAAAAACGATCATGAGTTCGAATACACCAAAGACTACAGGAACGGTGAAAGTCCCTAAGTTTGACAAAGAAAATTTCAACCTCTGGAAGATAAAAATGATGTTGTTCATCAAAGCCTCTCATCCTTTGTATCCTGAGATTCTCAAGAATGGTCCCTTTGTTCCACAACAAGAGATACCAGAGAAGACGGTTGGAACCACAACTATCCCAAGATCTTATGAGGCCAAGGATCCATCAAAATGGATAGAATCAGAAAGGGAGAAGGTTGCTCTTGACAGTCACCTCATGTTGCTTATCATTGATTCCATGGACATGTCAATGTTTGCAAACATTGCATCATGTACATCTGCCAAAGAAATGTGGGATCACATTGAGGTGCTGTGTGAAGGAAGTGATGAGGTTAAGGAAAACAAGAAACAAATACTGGTCACACAGTATGAAGCTTTCATGGCACAGCCCAAGAAAAGCATTACTGAAATGTTTGAAAGGTTTCACAAGCTAGTTACTGAGTTGCAGATGAATGGCAAGGTTTACAGCACCAAGGAGTTAAATATGAAATTTCTGTTATCTTCACCAAATCATCTAGAGCAAAGAGTCATTTCTCTAAGGGAGAGAGATTTGAACAAAGTCACCTATGATGTGCTCTATGGAGTCCTAAAGACTCATGAACTTGAGTTGCTTCAGAAAAGGGCTATCCAAGCCAATCAAGGTAGAATGATAAACACATCATGTGCCTTGATTGTCAACAAATCTATTCAAGACCTAGAAGCATCTACAAGCCAGTTAAGGATAGAGGAGGTAGCAGATGATGAAGAAACTGAAGCTGAGGTATGTGAACCTGTTGACGAAAAGGAGGAAGAGGAAGAGTTTTACACTCTTGAAGAACTCGATGGGATGGAAAATACTTCATATGCTTTCATGGCCAGGAAATTTCTAAACATCAGATTTAAAAGAAATCAACCCTTCAAACCCAAAACTCAAAACCATTCAGTCAACAAGAACAAGGCACCTGTGAAATCAAACAGAAATAAATTCAAAACTGGTTATGTGGATAGGTCATCTGTAAGGTGCTATAGATGCAATGACCTAGGGCATTTTGCCAGTGAATGCAAGAAGCCTAAAAAGAAGGATAGGGATTATCTTGAGCTCGAAGCTAAGTATGAGGCCCTTCTGAAAAAGCAGACACAAGGTAAGGCCTACATAGCTGAAGGGAAGTGTTGGGATGATTCTGAGAGTGATGGAGAGGAACAAGAATTCTGCAATTATGCCTTGATGGCCAACTCCAAGGATGACCCATCTCCATCTGATTCTCAGGTACCATCTCTCACTACTATAGATATGTCTGTTTCTGAGTATAAATGCATGATTGAACAACTATCTGTTGAGATGTTTAATATTCATACTAGTATGACTGCTGCTAATGAGGAGATTGCTAAACTGTCTACTAGAAATGAAATATTAACCAAAAAGAATGAGGAACTTGAGCTAACTGCTATGCAAGTAGAAAACCTTAAGAAAGAAGTTGAATATTTGCAGAACAAGGTTTTATGTGCTAGTCAAGTAGAGAAGGCTCTTAGGGTTGAATTAGCTGAAAATGAATTCAAACTGAAAACTTTCAAGAAATCATCTGGTCTAGTGCAATCCTACTGTGAGAAAATTGAAGCTAAATCCAAAGCAGCAATTGGACTTGACTATGACTCTCTCAAACAGAGGAAAGGCTATGCTGTCATTAAAGAGGACACAGCTGTTCATGAGAAAGTGCCTCACATATTGAAAAAGACTGAAAATCCAATTTTTAAGGAATCAACATTTGAAATTGATGAGGATGCCTTACTCATCAAACAAATGTTGAATGATGAGGATGAGGCACAATCTAGTGAACAACAAGCATCCTCCAAGAGTGAGAGTGTCAAGTCAAAGACCAAGGAACCAGTAGTTGTTAGGCCAAGACCTAAGAAGTTTGTTAAGTTTGTTTCAGCTGGAATGAATGAATCAGAAAAGAAAGTGACTAAGAAGAAACAGAACAGAAATGGCAAGTTAGGGATTAACAAGGATAACAATTATGCTTATATGCCTAATGCCCCTAGGAAAACTTGTCAGAACTGTTTCAGTACCAATCATTTGACTCATGCATGCAAGAAACCTGTTGGTAGTGTGTCCAAACCCTTCTATGACTGTTCTGTACCTCTAAGACATAGAGATGCTCCTTTTTGTGATAAATTTGACTGTATGCCATGCAATATGAATATTATGACTACCTATTTCAATCTGAGAAGACAATTCATTGATGGTTGTATCAGTCACAATACTCACACACACTACACCAGGGCAAAGTCTTTAAGTCCTCCTAAAGCTAGGAAGGTACCTCTGTCACCTAAGTCTGAAACCTCAGGTTCTAAGACTTCTAACAGTGACAAGAAGACTAATGCCAAGAAAGTTGATAAGCATGCTGTTTATAATAAAACTATTTCTAAGTCACATGGACCCAAACTTGTTTGGGTACCAAAGGCAAAGTAATATCATTGTGTATGCAGGGCAAAGAAAGTGAAAAGAAGGTCATGTGGATTTTGGACAGTGGATGCTCAAATCATATGACTGGTGATATGGCCCTGCTATCACAGTATGAAGAAAAGGCTGGCCCAATGGTTGCTTTTGGAGATGACAGCATGGGTAACACATTGGGATATGGCAAGTTAAAAGTTGGTAATGTCATCATTGAAGATGTAGCACTAGTAAAGGGGCTCAAGCATAATCTGCTAAGTGTTTGTCAGTTTACTGATAGAGGATTCAAAGTGAATTTTGACAAAGATGAATGTCTGATCACCCACAAGAAGACTGGTGATTTTGCTCTATCTGGAGTGAGGAAGGGAAGCCTGTTTGTAGCCAATATGGACTCTGCAAACAAGGACAAAATTTGTTGCTTTTACTCAAAGGCATCAAATGAAGATTGTTGGCTGTGGCACAAGAAACTATCACACCTGAACTTCAAGGCCATTAATTCTCTGGTCAAAAGAGAGTTAGTGAGAGGCATGCCCACACTTGAATTCTGCCAAGAAGGAGTGTGTGAGGCTTGTCAAAAAGGAAAAATGAAAAGATCAAGCCACAAGTCAAAGACAGTGACATCAATAACCAAGCCCCTACAACTCATTCATATGGATTTGTTTGGGCCTGTCAACATTATGTCACTTGGAAGAAAGAAGTATGCCCTGGTAATGGTTGATGATTTTTCAAGGTATACATGGGTGGAATTTCTGGCATCAAAAGATGAGGCTCCACAAGTAATTATTGAGCATATAAAGAAAGTTGACAAGGAAGCAAAGGCAAACAATGCAAGTGTGATTGCACTGAGAAGTGATAATAGAACAGAGTTCAGAAATGCCACACTTGAAGCATTCTATAAAAAGAATGGTATTTCTCAGCAATTCTCAGCTCCAAGGACTCCACAACAAAATGGAGTTGTTGAGAGGAAGAATAGAACTCTAATTGAGGCTGCTAGAACAATGTTACTTGATGCAAAAATGCCTACATGTTTTTGGGCTGAGGCTGTGAGCACTGCATGCTATATTCAGAACAGAACCCTCATCAACAAAAACACTGGAAAGACACCTTACAACTTGATGACTGGAAAGAAGCCTACTCTAAAGTATGTTCATACTTTTGGAAGCAAATGCTTTGTACTGAAGGATAATTCTGAATATGTTGGAAAATTTGATGCAAAAGCATTTGAAGGAATTTTTCTTGGCTACTCTATGGAAAGAATTGCATACAAGGTTTATGTCATCAGTCAAAAGAAAGTTATGGAAAGCACAGATGTAACATTTGATGACAGCAAACTATCTGGACTAGAAGAAGCCAATGATGAAGACAAAGATCCATTAAGGTTTGATAATCTAGATGATTCTGATGAAGAGATTGAAACTGGAGTTGAAACTCAAGATCAACAAACTCAAGCGAATAATGATACAAGAGAAGAATTTGTGCCAATCGATAGTGGAGAAACAAGCATCCAAGACACACCTGTGAGTAATGGCAACTTCACAGGGGGAGGAAATAAGAATGACCATGATGAGGATGATGAAGCAACATCAAGAATGAGAAGTCAGGCTGAACACTCAAGGAAATGGGATAGATCACACACTGCAGAACAAATCATTGGAGATCCTAATGCAGGAGTAAGGACTAGGAGAGCAACTCAAAATGAGTGCCTCTATGGATGTTTTCTATCACAAGTTGAGCCTAAGAAACTTGATGATGCACTGTTGGATCCAGATTGGATTATTGCTATGCAAGAGGAGCTGAATCAATTTGAAAGGAACAAAGTATGGGAACTTGTGCCTGCACCAAAGAATAGAACCATTGTTGGGACAAAATGGGTTCTGAAGAATAAGATGGATGAAGATGGTGTAGTAGTAAGAAACAAAGCAAGGCTGGTTGCAAAAGGATACTCTCAACAGGAAGGCATTGATTATGATGAGACATTTGCTCCTGTTGCTAGATTGGAAGCCATCAGAATATTCTTGGCATTTGCTGCTCATTCAAACTTTAAAGTTTATCAAATGGATGTCAAGAGTGCATTCCTAAATGGAGAGTTGGAAGAAGAGGTTTATGTGCAACAACCACCTGGCTTTGAGGATCCACATTTCCCAGAATTTGTCTACAGGTTGCTTAAGGCATTGTATGGACTTAAGCAGGCTCCAAGAGCATGGTATGATACATTATCACAATTTCTTCTTGAAAATCAATTCACTAGAGGCACATTGGACAAGACACTATTTTACAAGAAGCATGGTGTTGATATTATCCTAGTTCAAATTTATGTGGATGATATCATTTTTGGGTCTACAAATGAGAAGCTGTGTGAGAAATTCTCCAAACTCATGCAGAGCAGATATGAGATGAGTATGATGGGAGAGTTGACATTCTTTCTTGGGTTGCAAGTCAGTCAGAGAAAGGATGGTATCTTTATCAGTCAAACCAAATACATCAAGGATCTGTTGAAGAAGTTTGACTTGGAAGACTGCTCACATGCAAAGACACCCATGGCCACTGCAACTAATTTGGATGAAGATGCTAAAGGCAAGAAAGTAGACATCTCAGTCTACAGTGGCATGGTTGGTTCTCTACTCTACCTCACTGCAAGTAGGCCAGACATCATGTTTGCTACCTGTTTATGTGCTAGATTTCAATCAAATCCAAAGGAATCACATTTGATTGTAATAAAAAGGATCTTTAGATATCTGAAGGGCACTCCAAACTTGGGCTTATGGTATCCTAAGGACACAGGGTTCAGTCTGGTTGGTTATTCTGATGCTGATTATGCTGGATGCAGAGTGGATAGGAAAAGCACCTCAGGAAGCTGCCAGTTTCTTGGACGAAGGTTAGTTTCTTGGTATAGCAAGAAGCAACAATCTGTGTCAACTTCTATAGCTGAGGCTGAATACATAGCTGCTGGAAGTTGTTGTGCTCAAGTGCTTTGGATTAGAAATCAACTTAAAGATTATGGACTTGTGTTGGAAAGAATTCCAATCATGTGTGACAATACAAGTGCAATCTCTATAGTTGCCAATCCTGTCAATCATTCTAGAACAAAGCACATTGACATCAGATATCATTTCATTAAAGAACATGCAACTAATGGAACCATTGAGTTGCATTATGTCTCTACAGATAAACAACTAGCTGACATATTCACTAAGCCACTAGATGAAGCCACCTTCACAAGGTTGGTTAGTGAGATTGGAATGCTGAATTCTTCAGATTCTGGCTAAGTGAATATATCATCTAGATTGTTGCAGCAGTAAACACTTACTTTATCTAAATTTTCAATATTTTTGGAGTAAGTGTTAGCTGAAATATGATTTATAAATATTTCAAATCTGTTGCATATGTTGAAAATCATATTTTTTTTCTAACTTAAAATTTCTATGAAATTTTGAGAAAATCACTATTTAATTTGCTAGAATATTCTTCAATGAATATGGCTGGTAAATTTTAAAAGATAGTGAGAATCAAATTTTTATGAGTGATGGGTATAGTTCGATAAGTCAAACTTCTCGAATGATTCACTATTCGACATCTCTAACAAGTCTCATTAGAGTACTCTTGAGTTCTCGAATAGAGTCTTTCTGAGATATCGAATAGAGGTATTCTTGACTTCTCGAATATGGTAACTGAGTTCTCGAATGACTGAGTTCTCGAACACTATATTTGAGTTCTCGAATCATTTGAAAAGGCTGATTTCTCGCTGAATTTTAACCGATTTTGGATTTTTATTCAAAATTCAGAATTACTCATAAAAACATATTTTACCTAATTTAGATTTATTTCTAAGTTAGATAACTGCCAGCTGTGAGTTACTATCTGCTTGAGTTATCGATTAAGCCTTTCTTGACTTCTCGAATAGTTGTTTTCTACTTCTCGAATGCTTGACTTGTCGATACAAAACATACTTCTAATCGACAATTCAAGTACTTCATACTTATACAATTCTAAATCTATTCGATTCATTTCATTCGATTTCTCAAGCATCTACACTCTCTAAACCTCTGAAACCCTAACTGCGAAAAGCCAAATTTCTTCTTCAACCTTCAATTTCTCTCTTCTCTTCATACAAATGGCAACAGTAAAGTTCAACACCAATTTCATTGCTCTCACGAGTGATGTGGAAGCACCAAACGCTAATTTCAAGTGCTTTGTGAAATGGATGGCTGAGTCATACATCAAGGATGCACTCTCTGCCAACCCAACTCTTTACCTAGATATCCTGGAACAGTTTTGGGGCACTGCTACTGTGGAGGTTGTAGCCCTGGAGAACGCAATCACTTCATTTATCATCTACTGCAAGATTCAAGATCAGGAAATCACTATCACTACTGCAGACATGAACCAAGCACTGGGCCTACAACAGGAGTCATTCGACACACTTGCCACGAATGCAGAACTAGAGGAATTCTTTGAGTTCATCAACTATGCAGATAGAATCAGTCTTGGGCACTTGAACAGGAAGCATTTGAGAAAGGAGTGGAGCTATGTGTTTGCAACTCTTCTTCAAGTCTTCACTGCCAGGAAATCAAGCTTTGATCAAATCAGTGCACCTGTACAGCAAATTGGCTATGCATTGGCCTATGACAAGAAGATAGATGTTGGCCAAATCATCCTACAGGAACTATATGGGAGACTTGGTAAGAACACAACCAAGAGAGGTACTGATATTTTCTTCCCTCGCTTTATTCAATCTGTACTTAATTTTAAAAATGCTCAATTGATTGAATTGCCTGGGATAGATAAAAATAGAATAGGCTATCCTAGATCCATGACCAAACTCATTTTTGGTAATTTGGAGACTAGGAATGATGTGGATGTAAGACTTAACATAACTCCCCATATGGAGAGTTTGTTTAGAACTTACCCCCACAACATGCCAATATTTGATGCAAAATCTCAGTTAGCACAGCCCAAGCAAGTAGAACAAACTGCTAACCCAGGGCCTGCTAACCAACCCTCTAAACCAAACACTCTACCACATACTGAGCCAACTGCATCATCCTCTCAACAGGGTGATGTTAGTAAAAAGAAGAGAAAGGAAGTAATGTCTGCACCACTAAATATATTATCTGAAGCAGCATTGGCTGTGGAACTAGGGCTAGAAAGTGAGGAACCTGAGTCACCCTTACAAAGGCCAAAGAAGAAGAAATCTAAAACCACCTCTTCAGCCACACAAATGGCTGAAGTTGTAAAATCAGGGGCACACAGCTCACTAGGTGTATCCTCTCAACAGGGTGCACCTATAGAATCAAGCGTCCTCCCCAATGCACCTTCTTGTACAGAGTCAGCACATGGGAGTGATAAGGTTGGCACAACACTGAGTGGAGAGCACATCACACTTGAAACTCCCTCTATTTCTCAGGGGGAGTTGCTAAAATCTACTCTACACCACACTTCTCTTCCAGAATCTTTCACAAATATTTCTTTGGAGCCTGCAACTCAGGCAACTGAGATGCAAGGCATTAATCATCAAGAATTTCTTTCTTTTGATGAGCCAATAATTTCAAGTGACTTAGTGCATGACACTTTGCTCACCACCCAGGACCCACATTTAGATGGTGAGGGAATGCATGCTGGGGCATATCCTAATGACACCATCAAAAACACAGAGGTTCCACTAGTTTTAACTAGAGACTCTGTGCCAGTGTCAACTGCTGGTGTATCTCATCCCACTTCTGTGGAGACACCGGTAGTAGAGTCAATCCATCCGGTTATAGAAGTTGCATCTGTAACTAAGGAGTCTAGTTTACCTAGCTCTAGCTCTGACTTTATGTCACAATGGCTGAAGCCTGTGCAACATGACAGTGCTTCAGGATCAGGGTCTGTTCCACAACAATTGACGGTTGAAGCACTTCAAAGCTTAATTGTGGATCAGATTCCTGAGTTTGTAAAAATAGCTCAGAACCTTGTCACCACCAACATCTCTAATCCAGACTATGAGGCCATCCTACTATGCCATAGAGATGATGTGGAGATGCAGAAGGCCAAGATTATTGATGATGCTGAGAGAGATGGTAATGCAGATGCCTGGATGCAGGAAAGCATGATGTAACTCTCAGTGAAGCACTTCAATATCTTAGAGAGGAATACATCACTTCACTGGGATCCAATTCAAAATCCCTGACTCCTGGTGAAGTGTATGAAGCTGTAAATGAATCCTACAAAGGTTTCCTCAAGGCTGCACACTATCTTGGCAAGGGAGTCAAATACGAAGTAAACAAGGTGTGTGACAAGACAGCCACTTCAGTAGCAGAAATACAGAGGGCCTTTGATGGTAAATTTCCTCAACTAGACAGTGTGGTCAAAGATCTCAAACACTGCAACACCACCTGCACCAAGATGGACCATGGCTTAGCCCTCCTCACAGATACAGTCACAGGCCTAGGAAAGCGATTTCAAACTCTATCTGACCAATCTACAGAGGCCAATGCCATGCTCCGAACACTGTTCAAGAATCAGTATGGGGACAAGTTGGTCACTGAAGTCCCTGTGCATGAAATGTCCAAATTTGAGGTGCAAAGATTGCAGGATCAATCCTTATCTGGTTTCAAGGCCACTGCACTGCTATCCAAGGTTGATACTCTTGAAAGGGAGGTGGTGTCTCTCCAAGCATCCAATGCCATTCTGGCAGACAACGTTACAAATCTAACTGACCAGTTGAACACTCAAGCCACAACCACTGCTAATGTTCTTCTGGATCAGTAATCCATGTTGTCTGCTATGATGAAGCATATGGGCCTCCCTCTACTTGAAGAATCTTCAACTCCAAAGGCCCCTACTACAGCCTCTGTGCCTGACAACTAGCCTAAGGGGGAGAAGAGGACATCAAAGAACTCAAAATCTAAGGGGGAGCCTCAGACAAAGGGGGAGAAAGCCAAGGAGAAGGGCATACAGATAAATGAGGGTGGTCATCAAAGAGCATCAAAATCTTTAACCAATGTGCCAGGAAAAGGTAAAGCAAAGGTTGATGAGCCCCCATCTCTGTCTGAGAAATCTAAGCCAGCATCCAAGGATGACACACTGAAGAAAGTGGCTGTAGATGAAGTTGCCAAGGAAGAATATGACTTTGACATCCCTGACATTGCTAAACAATCTCTTCAAGCTGAACCCTCAGAATTCAAAAATGTGCTTACTCAAAGAGTATGTCAAGAAACTGCAAACTCCAGACTATACCATGACATAGCCTTTCTGAAGCATCTACAAGAGTTAAGGAAAAGAGCAAACTTCCATTACTTTGACTATATCAAGCTGCTTGTGCAAGATGTGTTCCTAGTCACTGTAGTGAGAAGAGAAATTGTGCAGACAAATCCTCATGCCATCATCACTACCAATGATAGAGAAGTATTAGTCCACACTGCCAAGAACCTCTTTCACATCCACATTGAAGCCTTGCAAATTCTATCCAGCTCTGAACTTGGCACAATTATCAGGAAGATAGAAAGGAATAACTCATCAGACAACAACATGCTCAAGGAGATTCTCACCAAGTGCATAAAATCTCAATTGCCTCAAGTAGTTCCTCAGCCTCACTGTATCTTTTATGAAAAGAATCAAGACATTGTTGCTTTCAGATTTGGACAACACCTCAAATCAAACAACATGTCTACTATAAAATTTTTGGCTGGAGTTCTACATTCAAGGAGTGGAAAGTCTAAATCTGAAATAGAGGCTCTTGACATCCTGGTGAAGTTTATCAACTCTCAATCAGACATCAAATCTATTGCTCAAGGTGGAAAGTCAAATCAAGACAAGGATGATCATGATAAGAGTGGAAGCAGGGGTGGAGATCAAGGGAGACATAAGGACAGTGATG
Organism: Kitagawia praeruptora; assembly: GCA_037693485.1. Taxonomy (NCBI): domain Eukaryota; kingdom Viridiplantae; phylum Streptophyta; class Magnoliopsida; order Apiales; family Apiaceae; genus Kitagawia; species Kitagawia praeruptora. The sequence goes on along the minus strand of CM075352.1, from coordinate 169,988,385 downwards.
TCAAGAAGAAGAGGGATGATAAAGGCAGGAAGAATGATGATGACAAGGGTGGAGGAAAGGTCTATGAAAAGAGGAGTGGAAAACAGCAAACCATGAACATTACTAATGACACAACACAAGGCTCAATGTCTAGGGTGGATGTTAGTAGTAATGATTCATCAAAATCTATATCTCTGGCCTCTGCAAATGTTTTACTACCTCAAGAAGAGAAGGAGATGCAAGTCAAGAAACCATATGTATGTTTCAAAAAGCAAACTGCTAATGGAACACTACTATAGTCTACCAACAAGGGTCATAAGTTTCTGCCTAGCAATCATTCAAGGAGGAGTAAATTTAAGCATGCTGCAAGAAGGGTGAAGATATCGAAGTCAAAGGCATTGACAATAATTCCAGGATTGAACCTACCACCTCTGGATGAAATCTATGATGAAGACCAACTGCAGTTCATATGGGCTCAAAGAATCTATCATGTTGCCATTGTTGATGACTTTCTTGAAGTAAAATATACTGATGGAAGACATAAGAAATTCAGACAAGGAACATGTCAGCACTGGGGCAAGCTATATGACATAGAAAGAATAATTGCAATGTTGGATTCTGAAGACAGAGTGGAAAGGGTATGGAAGCTGGAGTTAATTGACTTTGTCAAAATGAAGAGAGATCACCAGGCAGAAATGAGAAAGAACAGTGAGGAGCTACTAAAGAAAAGGGAGGAGGAATTTGCTGCAATGGAAAGTAAGGCTGATGAATTGAGAGCTATGGGTCTGTGTAGAGTCAAGTTTAATCCTTACATCATTGAGTACAAGAAATATGGTAGAAATGTAAAGATTAGAATGGACTACATCAGTTCCTATTCTGAGAAACAGCTGAATGAAGTACTTAAGGATTTATCAGGCTCCCCTCTAATTGAAGAACTCACTGCAATGGAAGACATTATTCTTGCCATGGAGGAAAATGCAAAGAAGAAAGCCAAAGAAGCTGAGGAGAAAATGAAAAATGAGAATCTGCAAGCCAAAGCTCAAGAGATGAATCCAAAAGGATATGGCTAGTAGTTTCTCATAACTTGTAAGAACACTTCTGTAAACCTTCTTCAATCAATCTACATACCTTTACTTTTAAAGTTTTATCTTTATGTATGTTAGGCTTGTTATCAGACATGAAATTGTGACTAATGGTCTCACTCACAATTTGGGGGAGATTGTTAGTTACAGAGGCATGCCTGTATACATCTAATAACAAGCCTAATTGTTTGTAATGCTTTGCATTACTTACATGACCTCTTAACTGAGGGAACCTCTAGTTGTAGAGTTTCTGTTTGTATTGTACTTGTAGTAGGCATCAAATCCTAGTTGTGTAACTGTACTTATAGAGTCTAGAATAATGCTTGAAAGAAGTTCCAAGGTTCATGCCTCAAGCAAGGAGTTAAAGACTATCAAATAATCACAGTTGGGATTTGAAGCAATGAAGAATTTGCCTAAGTACCAATTCGAGAAGTATATTTGTCTATTCGAGAAGTCCAGCATTCGAGAAGTCAGGGATTCGATATCTCAAGACACTATTCGATATCTCTGAATACACTGTTCGATATCTCATTCGATATCTCATAGATTTGATATGTCTATGTACTCTATTCGAGAACTCAGGAAGTCAACAAGTCAAAGTGGTATTCGAGTTCTCAAGGAGTCAACAAGTCAAAGTTCCATTCGATATCTCAAGGACTCAGAAAGCTATTCGATATCTCGAGGATTCGATAAGTCAAATGTTCTATTCGACAACTCAAGGAATCCTGATGGAAAAGAGCTATTCGAGAAGTGGTTCGATATGTCAATATAACAGTGTTCGAGAACTCAGAGTTATCGATCAAGTCAATTCTAGTTCTCGAATCACTTACTTAGTCACTTCTCGAATACATTCTTGGAGACAAAATACTGAAGGAATTGTACAAGTCAGAAACTTGCAACAAGCCAATGCACTTTATGGACCACAATCTGTAACGTGCTCTGGAAAGCCTACAAGGAAGCTTGGAGAGATATAGAAGAGACAAGGAGCTAAAGAAGTGGATCTGAACAGGCTTTGCAAAGTCAAATCTGTAACCATTTGGACACTTACTCAAAAAGGATAGATAGACTAGAAAGTAATTTGTTTAGCTACCTTATTTGTAGTAAGTAGGTTGTATCCATGTTCTATAAGGATACAGCCTCACTTCCTTAGTTAGTGGGATAGAACTTTGAGAGTCAAGTTTTTCATACACTGTAAGCTATATCTCTCTGAGAAAAACGAAGCTGAGAATACTATCATTTGTATTCACAGATTGTAGCAACCTTTATCTAATAATACATCAGATTAAAGTAATATTGTGTTTGTGTTGTTCTTTATCCGCACCCACATCTCTGCACACACAACACTTGGTTTGCTACACAGACTCAAGGCAAGAAAAGTTCAAGAATCCATTCACCCCCCTCTGTATTCTTTTCCTGTATTCAATACTCAACATATACACATGAAAAATAATATACAAAAATAAGAAATAATATGCTTAAAAATTATATTAAATAAAAAGTAAAAAGAAAAGAAAAATACGATTTTTTTTATTCAAAAATAACTGTATTAATAATATTTACAGAATATTAAAAATAAAAGAAAATAATTTGTAAAAATATTTACAACAATATAACTACTTAAAAACAGCTAAATAGAAAATACTAAAAATACCATAGGTTATCCTTTTTACGAAATCAAACATTAATAACAAAAGGACAAACACTACAAACCATTTAATAAACTATTAACTATTTACATAAATATTTGTAGTAAATTAATAATTCTATATATTTTCTTAATAAAGTAACTTTCTTATAGAAAATCATTTAAAGAGAAAATATGACTTATTAAATCAACACAAATATTCAAAAGTAATTTTCAACAAAAATAGATTTCTCACTAATTTCAACTTGTAAAATTTGACAAAAATATTTTTAGAGAAAATTAAAATATTCTAAAATTAAAAGAAGTAAGTAGGAATATATTAAAAAGATAATGACAATGATTTGAGAATTAACAAGCAAGAAGATAAGTTGATAAAATAATTATACAAGTGATTTTAATAACAAATATTTACAAAGTAATCACTTATAAATTATTAAAGAGCAAACCTCAGATATTAACTAGTTTAATTACTAGGACTATTTAACATACCCAATTCACCAACAATTCTGGTGAATGTGGATTCGTCAAGAGACTTAGTAAAAATATCTGCTGTTTGTTCTTCCGTGAGTACAAAATGTAACTCCACGGTACCATTCATGACATGCTCTCTAATGAAATGATACCTGATATCAATGTGCTTTGTCCTCGTATGTTGCACAGGATTGTTCGAGATTGCTATGGCACTTGTATTGTCACACAGGATAGGAATCCTATCAAGTACAAAGCCATAGTCCCGTAGCTGATTCCTAATCCACAAGATCTGAGCGCAACAGCTTCCAGCAGCTATATATTCAGCTTCAGCTGTTGAGTTGGAAACTGTGTGCTGTTTCTTGCTGTACCAGGAAACCAACCTGCCACCTAGGAATTGACAACTCCCAGAGGTGCTTTTCCTATCTACAATACTTCCTGCATAATCCGAATCTGTATATCCAACAAGATTAAAACCAGAATCTTTAGGGTACCAGATGCCTAAGTTAGGCGTACCCTTAAGATATCTCAAGATTCGTTTAACAGCAATGAGATGAACATCTCTAGGATCCGATTGGAACCTTGCACACAAACATGTAGCATGCATAATATCTGGTCTACTTGCAGTAAGATAAAGTAATGAGCCTATCATACCTCTGTAGCTTGTGATATCTACCTTAGCAGAATTTTCACATGCTCCAAATTTAACAGCTGTAGATGATGGTGTTCTTGCTGAAGATGAGTCCTCCATTTGATATTTCTTGAGAAGATCTTTGACATACTTGGATTGACAGATAAATATCCCATCTATCCTTTGACTTACTTGCAATCCAAGAAAGAACTTCAGCTCACCCATCATGCTCATTTCAAACTTACCCTGCATTAACTTAGCAAATTTCTTGCAAAGAAGATCATTAGTAGACCCGAATATTATATCGTCCACATAGATTTGAACTAATATTGTATCATTTTTATGTTTCTTTGTGAAGAGAGTTTTGTCTATGACACCTCTAACAAAACCATTTTCAAGTAAAAATTCAAAGATAGTGTCATACCATTTTCTTGGCGCTTGCTTAAGACCATAGATAGCCTTGAAGAGAAAGTAGACATAGTCCATGAATTCTGGATCTTCAAAGCCAGGGGCTGTTCTACATATACCTCTTCATCTAGCTTACCATTCAGAAAGGCACTCTTGACATCCATTTGATAAACCTTAAAGTTTGAGAATGCTGCGAATGCCAAGAATATTCTGATAGCCTCAAGTCTTGCCACTGGAGCGTAGGTTTCATCATAATCAATGCCTTCAGCTTGTGAATAACCTTTTGCTACCAGTCTTGCTTTATTTCTCGTCACTATGCCATCTTCATCAAGTTTGTTTCTGAATACCCACCTAGTGCCAACCACAGTTCTGTTTGTAGGTCTGGGTACCAGCTTCCATACTTCTTGTTGTTTGAATTGATTGAGTTCATCTTGCATAGCAATCACCCAATCAGGATCAGAAAGAGCTTCCTCAGTTTTCTTAGGTTCCATTTCAGATAGAAACCCTGAATAGTTACATTGATTTTGAGTAGCACTTCTAGTTTTAACACCAACATCTGGATCACCAATAATTAGCTCAAAAGGATGAGCTCTATTCCAAACTATTTGTCATAGGAAGATTTAATCTTGATGATTCGCCTTGTTCTTCATTGTGATGTTGTGTATGACTAGTTGATCCTTCATTATCTCCCCCTGAGTTGTTGCCAGGTTGACTAGATGATTGTTCAGGAGTGTCAGGTGTATCTCCAGTATTATCATTGTTTTCACCACCATTACCCTGATTATCATCATAATTTTCATTGTTGTCATTAGCATCAGCAAAAACATCAGGTGGATTATCATCATCTGAATCTGGATCTGTCATGTCATTAAAAGATAGCTTTTCAGATGGATCCTCGGTTTGGATACTAGGGAGTTTAGTGTCATCAAATGTTACATTGACACTTTCACTCATTTTCTGTTGATCAATTACATACACCCTGTAAGCTCTTCTTGTATAACCAATAAAAATTGCTTCATGTGCTTTGGCCTCAAATTTTCCACCTTGATCATCTCCTTCTTTAAGCACAAAGCCTTTTGCTCCAAATACATGAAAGTATTTGAGTGATGGTTTCTTATCAGCCATAATTTCATAGGGTGTCTTCATATGGTCTTTATTGATTAGAGTTCGATTCTGGGTATAGCAAGCAGTGTTGACAGCTTCATCCCAAAAGTACAATGGAAGCCTTGATTCACTTAACATAGTACGTGCAGCTTCAATCAAGGTTCTATTCTTTCTTTCCACTACCCCATTTTGCTGAGGAGTTCTTGGAGCTGAGTATTGTCTAGTTATACCCTTTTCAGTGCAGAAATCATTTAGAACTGCATTCTTGAATTCAGTTCCATTGTCTGATCTTATAGCTCTCACTGGATACGTAGAATCTCGCTCAATTAATTTGATGTGATCAATCACCAGTTGTGGAGTCTCATCTTTAGAATTAAAAAATATGACCCATGTGTATTTTGAAAAATCATCAACGATCACTAGAGCATATCTCTTCCTTGACATTGACATCACATTAACTGGACCAAACAAATCCATATGAAGTAATTGTAATGGTTCAGTTATTGAAGATGTGTCAGTGCTCCTGTGACTTGCCCTTTTTAGCTTGCCTTTTTGACATGCATCACACAGTCCTTCTTGAGTGAATTCCATTGAAGGCAAACCTCTCACCAATTCTCTTTTAACTAGAGAATTCATTGTCTTGAAATTAAGATGAGAAAGTTTCTTGTGCCATAGCCAACTCTCGTCATTAGATGCTTTAGTGTAGAAGCAAGTAATTTCTGCAGTGCTTCCTGAGTTCATATTGGCTACGTACAGATTGCCTTTTCTAACTCCTATCAGTTGTGGCTTTTCATGTCTCTTGTGTGAAATTAGACAATTCTTCTTGTTGAAATAAACTTCATATCCTTTGTCACAGAATTGACTAACACTGAGCAAATTGTGCTCAAGTCCTTTCACAAAAGAGACTTCATCAATGATAACATTTCCAGCTTCAAGTCTGCCATATCCATCAGTTCTACCTTTGTTGTTATCTCCAAAGGTAACTACTGGGTCGGCCTTCTCCACCACATTTGTCAGCAGGGTTCTGTCACCAGTCATATGCCTTGAACATCCACTGTCCAAGATCCAGGTTACTCGTTCAACCTGTTCAACACCCTGCAATGACAAACGGATTAAACCTTCTTCGGAACCCAAGCTTGGTTGGGTCCAGAGTACTTAAAGAATTGACCTTTGTCAGGCAAAACAACATTTTTAACCTTGACACCATCAGTCAACAAACATTTGACCCTATAAACAGATTTGATAATCTTTTGTTTCATTTTAGGTATCCATGTTTGTTTAGCAGCAAGAACACTCTTTTCAGTGACTGGACATTTGACCTTGTAGACAGCCTTAGTAAAACTTTGTTTAGGCTTAGGTACAAATGTCTCTCTCCTAACATGAGGAGGACTAGCAGTCTTTGATCTAACATGTTTATTCATGTTCATATGTTGTAGAGGAGCAGTCTTATTATCACATGCATGATTACCATTAAAGTAAGCAGACATGACATTAAAAGTACAAGACATGCAATTGACAACACCACATGCTCTATGAGAAGAATCAATAATAGGCATGGTAGACATGTTAGATATGTTCTTGTTCTTTTTCAACTCATTACCACCTAACCCAGTTTTAGACGAACTGGTTGACTCAACAAACTTAACTGGTCCCTTAGAAACAACCTTTTTAGATTTAACATTTTTGGTTGTAGGTTCCTTAACAGATTTATCATTATCAAGGACTATGCCATTAGCACTGTCCTCATTTTTCATTTCTTCTTGAATCACAATAGAATAGATGTTTGGTGGTTCAGAAACAGATTCTTTAAACATGGGTTTTTCAACATTCTTGAGAACGTGTGGTATACCTCTTTCTTTAGCAGGAATGGGATTAGCAGAATGGTTGCTCAAAGAACCAACAGCTTCTTTGTAATCAAACCCTATTCCAACAGTTTGTTCTCTAGCTTGTTTGTTGAAGTGCTCTTTGGAAACTTTAACAGAATTATAACAAGCTCTAATTTGTGTTTCAAGTTCTCTAATCCTGATGTCTTGTTCAGCAATCCTATCAACTTGTTTTACCATGTATTCTCCTAGACCCTTTTCTTTGTAGTTAAGACGAGCTATTTCTTCTATATGCTTATCTTGATTAACATGTACTTTTTTAATTCGGACAGTTCGTTTTCAAGTTCAGTATTAACAAGACTTATTCTCTCGTATCCCTTTTGTGCATTATTCAAGGAATTACGTAAGCTACGAATTAACTCATCATCAGTAAGAATTACCGGTGTGGTGTAATAAGTTGATGACTCAGCATTTGCCACCAGCGCAAAGTTTCCATATTCTTCATCTTCGCTGTCTGTGTCATCCCAGCTTTTACCGGCAGCTACATAAGCTCTTCCAGTTTTCTTCTTTTCAGAAGCATAGTCCTTTTTCTGTGCTTGCTTGGGTTTTTGACACTCAGTAGCAAAGTGTCCCAACTCATTACAGTTGAAGCAACGGATCTTGTTTCTGTCAACTGTACCAGTTTTGTAACCTCCCCTGTTACTAGAGGATGAAGAACCTCCTCTCTGAAATCTGTTATTTGACTTAAACCTGAACTTTGGATTTCTTCTAAATCTGAAGTTACTGAATTGTCTCACCATCATTGCCATAGATTCATCTTCTAATTGATCCAGCTCTTCTAGTGAATAGAATTCACTACCATCCTGAGTAGCTGGAGTTTGGCCATGTTCAACTTCAGTTTGTTCCTTGGTGAAGCTTTTAGGTTGAACAACTTTAGCTTCCACTTCTTTAGGAACCTCAGCTACTAGAGCTGTAGAAGAACTTGCAACTCTGCCTTTGCCAGAGAACTCCTTCTGCTGTACTTGTTCTAATTCATATGTTTTCAGAACACCAAACAGCTTGTCAAGAGCAATATTATTTAAATCTCTCGATTCTCTGATGGCAGTTATTCTATGCTCTAGGTGAGTAGGCATAGTCAGCAAAAACTTCATGTTGATCTCCTTCTGGGTATATTGCTTGCCATGAACTTGCAAGTTGTTGATTATTTTGTTATACCTTTCAAACACTTCCTGAATGCCTTCGTTAGGGCCAGCTCTAAAGTGTTCATATTCAGAGGTCAAAATTTGAAGTCAATTTTCCCTGACTTCATTAGTCCCTTCATTAATAGTCTCAATAGTTTCCCAGATGTGCTTAGCAGTTTTACAATTCATTACATGGCTATACATTACAGCATCTAGGGAATCTATTAGTATGAGTCTCAAATTTTTGTCCAGTCCAGCTTCCTCTTTTTCTTCAGCAGTAAAGTTCTTAGGGTCCTGTTAGGTCCGTTAAGATTGTAGAAGGGGGGGTTGAATACAATCTTTATCTTTTTATCGAAATTTGTCCGTTAAATAAAATTTAGTTTAGACAAATTTGAGCGGAATTAATTGAAACAAAATTCAAGTTAAATATAACGATATATTAAACTTGATGGTTGTTACAAAATCAGTACAGAGTATTATCACGTTAATAAAAACTAATTAGAAAATTCGACATGAACTTTTCTAATTTAGTTAATAAAAATCGAGATAAGAACTAGGAAACTTAATTCGCTAGTAATACAAGAGTCACAAATAATTAAGTTCTATCGGATCAAATATTACAAATGAGTTGAACTTGATTTTCTGTGAATTAATTGAGATAGTCAGTGGCTTTAAAGATGAGAGAGAGATGTAATATTTGTCTGCTGTCTTTAAAACTTGTCTCGTGTATGTGTGATAACTGCCTCCTGTCTCTTTTGTTGATTTGTTGTTGAGAAATATCTTCTGTCTATTTTTAACACTAAAACAGACTATCCACAGACTGTCTAAAGGCTTGCAGACTATCCAGGGGACACATAGACTACCGGTGTGACTATCTGACTTGTTGCAGACTACCGGTGTGACTATCCTTTCTCTTGCAGACTACCGGTGTGACTATCCTTTCTCTTGCAGACTACCGGTGTGACTATCTGGCTTGGCAGACTACCCAATTCTTTCTCCAGACTATCAGAATGACTATCCTGATAGTCTTTAATACATGATTTTTCTGGCAGACTACCATGCAGACTTCCTGGTAGACAATTCCTTAGCAGACTATCAAACTGGACAGAGTATGCTGAGCAGACTATCTCCTAGACTATCTCAGATAGTCTTTTAATAATAAAACCATAGTCTAAAAACACTTCTGATAGTCTTTTAGCAATCTATATTAATTCTAAATTAATTAATTCAATAATTAACTTAATAAATAAATTAATTCTTGAAGAATTAATTTATTAATTAAGTTAACTAAATACTTTAAATTAATTAATAGAGAATTAACATAATTCATTTGATAGTCTAACCTTCACTTTTAAACCACTGAAATAAATAAAGAACCTCCACTGAATATTTGTTGACGCTCGATGCACGGTCTGGTTCATGAACGACTAACTTCAACTTCTGTTCTTCATTTTGACTTTAAGCTGTGGTCAATTTCTTCTCTCAACTTTCTTTAAATATTCTGTACTGATACTGTCTCTTGTCACTTGTAGAAATCTCTATCCTTCTGAATTAAATCCATGACTTTGAATACCACACTGAGGCTTGATCAGTAGACTGAACTTCTTCCAGTGTAAAATATCAAAACTATAGATTGACTTGTAGATTTGTTTCTTCTGATAGATAGCATCTTCTGAGATTCCTGTGACAGTTAATATTATTTACTTATTACAATCTACTTTAAGTTGAGTTGGATCCTCGAACTACAAATAGGCTGAGTCATATGCCTTTCAATCTCCCCCTATTTGTTTGTTATAAATTAACAAGCAAATTCCTAGAGGATAACTCAACTAACTCAACTTAAACTAGTAAATGATAAAACATTAATAGCAAGTAAATAATGAAGAAGTTCTGGTATTTATAACAATTTCCAGATTCAAACATAATGATAAATATAAGATAGATGATCCTCTAGCCTGATCATATTAAACATTATCCTATCTTGATCCATCTAACTCTAAAAATATTACATGTAGAGCTGTTCTTCATTTCTGACTGTCTTCCTTCCTTATTTCTCCATCTTCTGGATCATCCATTTCTGGCAGATTTTTGTGCAATTCTGCATCAACTAGCAACTCTTTTCTTGATGAGAATCCTGTAGGACGAACAAGAGGAATTCCAAGTGCCTTTCTCAATTGACCTTTGAACTTATCATAATCCTTAAAAAATTTGACCTCTGCATAGGATTTAATGCGATCAGCAATTTCTAACTTCTCTTTAGTAGAAAATCCTTGATTTCTCAGAACATATTCAATATAGACCAACTGCCTGGCAGAGTGTGTGAACAATTCCTCATTCTCAAGATTGATTGTATGAAGCACCTCACCTTTAAGGAATTTCAATTGTCTAGGCAATTTAACTATTTCTGGACCAGCTCTTTCAGCAAACTCTTTGAATTTTTTATGAAGTAGTACACCCAACTCAGAAGAAGTTCTTACCTTTGGCCTAAGAACCCAGATTTCTGTCAATGATTTGTCATAGAAGAACTGAATTGAAACTCTTTGTGTTCCAAACTCATGACAATCAACAAATATTAAGAACTCATCTGTTTTCGTTTCACCTGCAGTTGTTATTCTCACAACTTCTGTTCTCAGGGCTCTCATGTACATCTCGTGTGTTGGGTTAAGCTCTTTGAGTCTTTCAAAGATAGAAAGAAGTCGACAATCATCATTATCAAGAGATTGATGTGAGTCTATTATTCGTTGAGCACGTTCCCATTTCTCACCACTCTTAAACTTGACGTATAACTTCCTTTCTTGAACTTTAAGTGCATGTTCCCGTTGCCTTGCTTCTGCTTCCTCTTTTTGAAGTCTTTCTTTGTGTGCAAGCATATCTAGTGTTTTCTGAAGCTTTTCATCTCGCAATTTGAGATTTGCTTCTTGCCTTTCAACTTCTAATTCAGCTTCAAAATCCAGTTTTGCTTGCTCGGCTTCATATTCAGGGTCAACTGGCACTTCATCTTCCCAGCTGCTAAAATCTGGTTCTGGTATTTTTTCACCCACATCAGAGAACCTTAGATCAGCAAAAACATCAAAGTTGTCTGGTTCACCTGTGTAGTAATACCCTTCAGTGTCTTCTGTGTCTTCAGCACTTTTCTGAGAATCTGCTATCTTCTTCCCCTTATCTCTCCCTTGTTCACCTTGTTCAGAGTCTTTACTAGTTCCCTCTCTTGACTTCTCCCCCTTAGTTGAGGAATCCTCTACCGAAGTGTTAAATGCACCATCTCCAGGGTCTCGCTCATCACCATCTCCACCTTTTACTTCAAAGAATTCCCTTTCTTCTGCTGTGGGTGTGTGAGTTCTGCTAATCATGTTGAACAAATGTTTGATCCCTTTACCTTGTTGTGCATTCTGCCTTTCAATCACATCAAGACGGTGTTCAGTAGACAATTGACTCTTAATTAATGCTGTTTGAAGATTTTCAACTTTGTCGGAGATTACAGAAATGAGTTTATCTTGAGTAACAGTAACCTCTCCAGCATCATCAAGTGCCTGTTCATAAGATAATTCGAGAGTGTTGAACTTGTTTGTGAATGTTGTCTTCATCTTGGTGATGTCATTCTTTATCACAGCAAGCTGATTTTTGACAGAGGTAGATGAAGAAGACCGTTCACCCACTTGTTCTCGTAGTAATTTTGCTTCAGCTTTACTGGCCTCAAGTTCCTTTTCTAGAGCTTTAATCTTTTCTTCCAATGAACGAGTGTATGTGTCAGTGTGTGCACTCACCTGAATATCACTCTGAGTTTCACTCATCTGACGTGCATGTGTTTCACTCAGTTTAGTGGTGTTCCTCACATCACTCCTCACTATTTCCTTAGCTGCTCCAGAATGTGTACTTGCAGATAAAATCACCTTAGCCTCCTCTTGGAAGGTCAGTGGTGGTGCAATGGGAGTTCGCAAATCCCTTTCCTCAGTCATTTCTGTCATCTCATTTGGAATTGATGTCTGAATTTCTTCAGTGACAGAAAGATCGAGTTGCCTTCCACTTTCTCCAATTAAGACTGCGAGTGGAAAATCCCTTGAGGGAGCCAGGAATGTTCCTCCTGGGAGGGGAGATGATGACTCTATTATTTGTGGCTGAGAGTCAAGATTTCCCTCATTAACCTGTGAAGGTTCTTCTACCGTGACTATGGTAGGCACTATTTCAGTATCAATCCTATTGTGCACTCCTTGCTCATTGTCCCTAGCCACATCAGATTCTACAGTTCTGTTTTCCCCCATTGTGAGCAATAGGGGTGTGCTTGACTCTGTACAGGGTGCCATGGCCGACTGGCAAATTTCAATGGACTCATCCTGTTGAGAGAATGGTTCCAGTAACTGTTCATGTGCCATTTCAATGTCCGTATCCTTTTGGGAGGATATGGATGGGCTGACAGTTGCCTCAATTAGTAAGTTTCTTCGCTTCTTTAGTGGAGGCAGAGCTGTGGGATCACTCATATCACTACTTCTTACACTAGGTCTTTTCACTGTCAATTTACTTCTGGATTTGGGTTTTGAGATTTTAGATGACACTGTGTTTGGCTCTAAGACCTGGGATAGAAGTTGTGGTTCTACAACCTCTTGGTCTAACCTATCAGCCACTTGGGCTCCAGAAGTAGTTTCAGGGAACGATGAGAATACCTGTTCAGTAGCAGTTTCAGAAATCCCAGCAGTAGTGGGTTGAGCCACTTGAAGTTGATGTTCAGGTTCAGGAGCAGTTGCTGCTTCTTGTTCTTGTATGATTGGCAGTTCTATGAAGTTGGACATATACTGAGTAATGACCACTGGAACATTTGTGAACTTCTTCATTGTTGCTAACCTGGTGAAGAATTTTTTATGTGTTCTTCCTGATGCTTCGGTACGAGAGTTAGCAAACAATCTTTGATGATCATCAGAAACAACATGATTAAATATAATAGTTAAAAACCTTGGATAGTAACAATCAACTTTACTACCCAAATCATGATCGTTCTTGGCAGTTATGAGACGACTTACCATGGCATCAAAAATTAATTTACCAAAATTAACCCTTTGATTATTAGCAACTGCATAACCAATTCTCTGAAGCAAAGTAGGAATATTGTGAAAATTATTCTTTTTAGTGTTAGCAAACACCTTAGCAATTGTGTCAAAGAAATAATCCCACTCAGCCATGAAGTTACTTTTAGACAACTTAGAAAGATCAACTTCTCCTTGATAATGGATGTCATTGAAAAATTGTGTCAGCACTGCTTCAGATGGAACATCAACAAAGTCATTTGTTGGAAGTCGTAAAACAGTGTTAACAGTTGAGTCATCCACAACATAAGGTGTGTCTCCCACGGTAAAAGTGAAAGAACTAGAGTCTGTCGAGAGAACAAATGTAGAACAAACCGCCAAGAGTGAATCAACTTTTAATGGAGCATCGAGAATCATGGCATGACGAATAAGAGAATGCTCATTTAAAAATCGAATCCAAGGTTTAACCCTCTCGAGAGTACAATTATCGGGATTAAAATGACCAACAAAATTGTGATTGATAATCTCCATATTAACAGCCATTTTAACTACAACACACTGAATTAATTTGCCCAAATTCGAATTTTAGGGATTTTAACAATTAATAAGTTAATTAGAAAAATCAGAAAAATCGAAACTTCACAGAAAATTCTGAAATTCTAGTATGTTGGTCTCTGAACACACACGAACACACTACTATTTTTAGATTTTGCAAAATCGAAGCCAAATTTCTTGATTTTCAGATCGTATTTCTTGATTTTCGAAAAACGCAAACACTAAAAACTCGACCAAATCGAAGGATTAACCAGTCAAATTAAAGAGCTTGAAGAGATTAGAACACAGGTGTTTTCAGATCGTGATTTGGTTGAGAAACACGGTCGATTTTTGAAGAAAATCGGGCGACGGTTCGACAGTGTATGTATAGTCTTGTGTATCGAACAGAGAAAACGGACTCAGAGACTTAACTCGTGAGTTTAGACAAACAATAGACTATTGATAGTCTATACACACAATCTATATATATACTAAACAACAGTCTAGATGATAATCTGCCCAATAGTCTAAAAGAAATAACTAAAGCTAAAATAGAAATATAAGCTAATCTAGACTATCGCTGGATAGTTTGTCCGATAATCTAAATAGACTATATATATTAATGTACACTACAGACTATTGTATATAGACTATAAGTATAGACTATTAATTTACACTACAGACTATTGAGTATAGACTATTGGTTATTTAACTCAATATAGACTATCTCGATATCGATTTGAGCTTTCAGAGAGAAGTTTTGAAAATTCTAAGTCTGGGAAGATTTTCGAGTTAGTGAGTCAGTGACTATCTCGAACTTCAACTCGAAACTCGACTTAGATTTTCGAGTTAGTGACTCTCGAACTTCAACTCGAAACTCACTATCTCGAACTTTATCTCGAAACTGACTATCTCGAACTTTATCTCGAAGTTCGACTTAGGATTTGAGTTCGAGTTACCAGTGCCTAGTTATCTTCAAAATTTTCGAGATAAGATCTATCTCGAACTATATCTCGAAGTTCGAGATGAGGACCAATATAACTATTCTAAAAATCAAGTATTAACAGAATATGTACCAGATTATTTACATGAAGCAATTCTAACAATGAAGCAAATTTAATTATTAAAACAAGCTATAAAATAGCAAAATAATTTACACTAAAATTATAAAATCTAATAAAAATTATAAAAACAATCATATGTAGTCCCTTTTATGAAAACAAACATTAATAACAAAAGGACAAACACTACAAACCAATTAATAAACTATTAACTATTTACATATTTATTCATGGTAAATTAATAAATCTATATATTTTCTAAAAAAATAACTTTCTAATAGAAAATTATTTAAAAAGAAAATATGACTTATTAAACCATCATAAATATAATTTTCAAGAAAAATAAGTTTCTCATAAATTACAACTTGTAAAATTTGAGAAAAATATTTTTAAGGAAAATGAATTATTTTAATATTGAAAAGAAGTAAGTAAAAATATATTAAGATGATAATGGCAATGGTTTGAACATTAACAAGTAACAAGGTAAGTTGATAAAATAATTATACAAGTGATTTTAATCAACAAATATTAACAGGATAATCACTTGTAAATTATTAAAGATCAAACCTCATATATTAACTAGTTTAATTACTAGGACTATTTAACATACCCAATTCACCAACAATTCTGGTGAATGTGGATTCGTCAAGAGACTTAGTAAAAATATCTGCTGTTTGTTCTTCCGTGGGTACAAAATGTAACTCCACGGTACCATTCATGACATGCTCTCGGATAAAATGATACCTGATGTCGATGTGCTTGGTCCTCGTATGCTGCACAGGATTGTTGGAGATTGCTATGGCACTTGTATTGTCACACAGAATTGGAATATTGTCAAGTACAAAGCCATAGTCACGCAGCTGATTCCTAATCCACAAGATTTGAGCACAACAGCTTCCAGCAGCTATATATTCTGCTTCAGCTGTTGAGTTGGAAACTGTTTGTTGTTTCTTGCTGTACCAGGAGACCAACCTACCACCTAGGAATTGACAACTCCCAGAGGTGCTTTTTCTATCTACAACACTTCCTGCATAATCTGAATCTGTATATCCAACAAGGTTAAAACCAGATTCTTTAGGGTACCAAATACCTAAGTTAGGTGTACCCTTAAGATATCTCAAGATTCGTTTAACAGCAATGAGATGCACATCTCTAGGATCCGCTTGGAACCTTGCACACAAGCATGTAGCATACATAATATCAGGTCTACTTGCAGTAAGGTAAAGTAATGAACCTATCATACCTCTGTAGCTTGTGATATCTACCTTAGCAGAATTTTCACAAGCTCCAAATTTCACAGCTGTTGATGATGGTGTTCTTGCTGAAGATGAGTCCTCCATTTGATATTTCTTGAGGAGCTCTCTGACATACTTGGATTGACAAATAAAAATTCCATCTGTCCTTTGACTTACTTGTAATCCAAGAAAGAACTTCAGCTCACCCATCAGGCTCATCTCAAACTTACCCTGCATTAGCTTAGCAAATTTCTTGCACAGAAGATCATTAGTAGACCCAAATATTATATCGTCCACATAGACTTGGACTAATATAGTATCATTCTTATGTTTCTTAGTAAAGAGAGTTTTGTCTATGACACCTCTAACAAATCCATTTTCAAGTAAAAATTCAGAAAGAGTGTCATACCATTTCCTTGGAGCTTGTTTAAGACCATAAATTGCCTTGAAGAGAAAGTAGACAAAATCCAAGAATTCTGGATCTTCAAAGCCAGGGGGTTGTTCTACATATACCTCTTCATCCAGCTTGCCATTCAGGAAGGCACTCTTGACATCCATTTGATAAACTTTGAAGTTTGAATGTGCTGCGAATGCCAAGAATATCCTTATAGCCTCAAGTCTAGCCACTGGTGCATAGGTTTCATCATAATCTATTCCTTCAGCTTGGGAATAACCTTTAGCAACCAGTCTTGCTTTGTTTCTAGTTACAATGCCATCTTCATCAAGTTTGTTTCTGAATACCCACCTGGTATCAACTACTTTCCTGTCTTTAGGTCTGGGTACCAGCTTCCATACTTCTTGTTGTTTGAATTGATTGAGTTCATCTTGCATAGCAATCACCCAATCAGGATCAGAAAGAGCTTCTTCTGTTTTCTTAGGTTCTATTGCAGACAGAAACCCAGAATAATTGCATTGATTTTGATAGCTCCTTCTAGTTTTTTACACCAACATCTGGATCACCAACGATCAACTCAAAAGGATGAGCTCTATTCCACACAGTCTGTCTGGGAAGATTTGACCTTGATGATTCGCCTTGTTCTTCATTATGATGTTGAGTATGACCAGCTGATCCTTCATCACCTCCCCCTGAGTTGTTGCCAGTTTGACTAGATGAATGTTCAGGAGTGTCAGTGGTATCTCCAGTCTGATCATTGTTTCCACCACCACCACCACCCTGATCATTATCATCATTATTACTGTTATCATTAGCAGCAACATCAGGTTGGTTGTCACCATCTGAATCGGAGTCTGTCATATCATCAAAAGATAACTTTTCAGATGAATCCTCCGTTTGGATACTAGGAAGTTTAGTGTCATCAAATGATACATTGACACTTTCAAGCATTGTCTGATGATCAATCACATACACCCTGTAAGCTCTTCTTGAATAACCAATAAAAATTGCTTCATGTGCTTTGGCCTCAAATTTTCCACCACGATCATCTCCATCTTTAAGCACAAAGCATTTTGCTCCAAATACATGAAAGTACTTGAGTGTTGGTCTCTTCTCATACATTATTTCATAGGGGGTCTTCATCAAGTCTTTGTTGATTAAAGTTCGATTCTGGGTATAACATGCAGTATTGACAGCTTCAGCCCAAAAGTACAAGGGAAGCCTTGATTCACTTAACATAGTACGTGCAGCTTCAATCAAGGTTCTATTCTTTCTTTCTACTACCCCATTTTGCTGAGGAGTTCTTGGGGCTGAATACTGCCTTGTTATTCCCTTTTCAGTACAAAAATCATTTAGAACTGCATTCTTAAATTCAGTTCCATTGTCTGACCTTATTGCTCTTACTGGTTTCTTGTACTCCATTTCAATCAACTTGATGTGATCAATCACTAACTGTGGAGTTTCATCTTTAGAATTCAGAAATAAAACCCATGTGTACTTTGAGTAGTCATCAACAATCACGAGAGCATATCTTTTCTTTGACATAGACATCACATTAACTGGACCGAACAGATCCATGTGCAACAGTTGTAGAGGTTCAGTTATTGATGATGTGTCAGTGCTCCTATGAGTTGCTGTTTTCAATTTGCCTTTTTGACAGGCATCACAGAGTCCTTCTTGAGTGAATTCCATTGAAGGTAAACATCTCACCAGTTCTCTTTTAACTAGAGAATTCATTGTCTTGAAATTAAGGTGGGAGAGTTTCTTGTGCCATAGCCAACTTTCATCTGTAGATGCTTTAGAATAAAAGCAGTTGATTTCTTCAGTGCTTCCAGTGTTCATATTGGCCACGTACAGATTGCCTTTTCTGACTCCTGTAAGAGATGGTTGTTCATGTCTCTTGTGTGAGATTAGACAATTCTTCTTGTTGAAGTAAGCCTCGAATCCCTTGTCACAAAATTGACTGACACTTAACAAATTGTGCTCAAGTCCTTTCACAAAAGACACTTCATCAATGATAATATTTCCAGCTTCCAATCTGCCATATCCATCAGTTGTACCTATGCTGTTATCTCCAAAGGTAACAACTGGGCCGGCTTTCTCAACCACATTTGTCAGCAGGGTTCTGTCTCCAGTCATATGCCTTGAACATCCACTGTCCAAGATCCAGGTCACTCGATCAACCTGTTTCACACCCTGCAATGACAAATAGATTAAACCTTCTTCGGAACCCAAATCTGATTGGGTCCAGAATACTTAAAGAATTGGCCTTTGTCAGGCAAAACAACATTTTTAACGTTGACACCATTTTCACCACTAACCAACAAACATTTAACCCTATAAACAGATTTGACAATCTTTTGTTTTATCTTGGGTATCCATGTTTCTTTTGCAGCAATGACATTTGTTTCATTGACTGGACATTTGACCTTGTAAGAAGCCTTACCAAAAGTCTGTTTAGGCTTTGATACAAATGTCTCTCTCCTATCTTGAGGAGGACTAGCAGTCTTTGATCTAACATTTTTATTCTTATTCATATGTTGTCGAGGAGCAGTCTTACCAGCACATGCTTGATTACCATTAAAGTAAGCAGACATTACATTAAAAGCACAAGACATACAATTGACAACACCACATGCTTTATGATAAATATCAATGGTAGGCATGGTATGCATGTTGGACATGTTATTGTTCTTTTTCAACTTATCACCACTTAACCCAGTTTTAGATGAACTGGTTGGATAAACAACCTTAACTGGTTTCTTAACAGATTTAACATTATCAAGGACTATGCCATTTGCACTGTCCTCATTACGCATCTCTTCTTGAATAATGATAGAAGCGAAGTTTGGAGGTTCTGCAATCGACTTCTTAAAGAGCGGATCTTCAACATTCTTAAGCACATGTGGTATACCCCTCTCTTTAGCACTAACAAGGTTAGGGGTATTTATGACTAACAATCCAACAGCTTCGTTATAACCAAACCCTATTCCTACAGTTCGTTCTATAGCTTGTTTATTGAAATGCTCTTTAGAAAGTTTAACAGAATTAAAGCAAGCACTCACCTTGGTTTCAAGTTCAGCAATTTTAGAAAGTTGTTTAGTCACTACTTCTAGAATAGATTTCTCTCTTCTATTAAGTCGTGCTATTTCCTCTTTTTGTTGATCTTGATTAACATGCACCTTTTTTAGTTCTAACACTTCATTTTCAAGTTCAGTGTTTAAAAGATTTAATCTAGCAATGTGTTTTTGTGCATTAACCAAGGAGCCACCTAACTGACGAACCAACTCAGAGTCAGTAAGTTTTACCTGTGGTTTAGGATCAGTGAGCATGTCACCATTTGCCATTAGTGCAAGATTTCCAAATTCTTCATCTTCACTATCTGTGTCATCCCAGCTTTTACCAGCAGCCACATAGGCTTTTCCAGGTTTCTTCTTTTTAGGAACATAATCTCTCTTCTGGGCTTGTTTGGGTTTCTGACACTCAGTGGCAAAGTGTCCAAGTTCATTGCAATTATAACAACGAATTTTGCTTCTATCAACAGTTCCAGTTTTGTAGCCACCTCTGCTACTGGAGGATGAGGAACCTCCTCTCTGGAATCTGTTATTAGACTTGAACTTAAACTTAGGATTTCTCCTGAATCTAAAGTTGCCAAACTGTCTAACCATGAGTGCCATGGATTCATCCTCCAACTGATCCAATTCTTCTAATGAGTAAAACTCACTTCCATCCTGAGTAGCTGGTGTCTGACCATGTTCCACTTCAGTCTGCTCCTTGTCTGAGCTGTAAGGTCGAACAACCTTAGCTTCCAATTCCTTAGGAGCCTCAACCACTAATGCTGTAGATGAACTTGCAACTCTACCTTTACCATGAATCTCTTTCTGTTGGACTTGTTCCAACTCATAGGTTTTTAAAATACCGAAGAGTTTTTCAAGAGAAACTTTATTCAAGTCACGAGATTCTCTTATTGCTGTTATCCTGTGTTCCAGGTGAGTCGGCATAGTCAGTAAGAACTTCAGATTAATCTCCTTCTGTGTATAGTTCTTGCCATGGATTTGCAAGTTGTTGATTATTTTATTATACCTTTCAAACACTTCTTGAATGCCTTCATTAGGGCCAGCTCTGAAGTGTTCATACTCAGAGGTTAAGATTTGAAGTCTGTTCTCCCTGACTTCATCGGTTCCTTCATTAATGGTTTCAATAGTTTCCCACATGTGTTTGGCAGTTTTACAATTCATCACATGGCTATACATCACAGCATCCAGGGAATCTATTAGAATGAGTCTGAGGTTTTTATCAAGCCCTGCATCCTCCTTTTCATCAGGTGTATAGGTAGCAGGGTCCTTTTCATAAGATTTAGCAGGAATCACAATTTTACCCTCAGCATCAACTTCATCTTCATAGACCATAGGAGTTTTAGGTCCGGTTTTCAAAACAACCAAATATTTAACGTTTGTACATTCTAGAAACAACTCCATCTTATTCTTCCACATATCATAATTATCTTTGTCAAAGATAGGTATCTTAACAATGGCTTTAGAAGTCATGATGAATTTTTAAGAGAGTTAAAAATTCGAGCTTGATTTTTAATTGAATAAAATAGGATCTTGATTTGTATATCAATCAAACGGCTCGGATACCAATTGTTAGGTCCGTTAAGATTGTAGAAGGGGGGGTTGAATACAATTTTATCTTTTTATCGAAATTTGTCCGTTAAATAAAATTTAGTTTAGACAAATTTGAGCGGAATTAATTGAAACAAAATTCAAGTTAAATATAACGATATATTAAACTTGATGGTTGTTACAAAATCAGTACAGAGTATTATCACGTTAATAAAAACTAATTAGAAAATTCGACATGAACTTTTCTAATTTAGTTAATAAAAATCGAGATAAGAACTAGGAAACTTAATTCGCTAGTAATACAAGAGTCACAAATAATTAAGTTCTATCGGATCAAATATTACAAATGAGTTGAACTTGATTTTCTGTGAATTAATTGAGATAGTCAGTGGCTTTAAAGATGAGAGAGAGATGTAATATTTGTCTGCTGTCTTTAAAACTTGTCTCGTGTATGTGTGATAACTGCCTCCTGTCTCTTTTGTTGATTTGTTGTTGAGAAATATCTTCTGTCTATTTTTAACACTAAAACAGACTATCCACAGACTGTCTAAAGGCTTGCAGACTATCCAGGGGACACATAGACTACCGGTGTGACTATCTGACTTGTTGCAGACTACCGGTGTGACTATCCTTTCTCTTGCAGACTACCGGTGTGACTATCCTTTCTCTTGCAGACTACCGGTGTGACTATCTGGCTTGGCAGACTACCCAATTCTTTCTCCAGACTATCAGAATGACTATCCTGATAGTCTTTAATACATGATTTTTCTGGCAGACTACCATGCAGACTTCCTGGTAGACAATTCCTTAGCAGACTATCAAACTGGACAGAGTATGCTGAGCAGACTATCTCCTAGACTATCTCAGATAGTCTTTTAATAATAAAACCATAGTCTAAAAACACTTCTGATAGTCTTTTAGCAATCTATATTAATTCTAAATTAATTAATTCAATAATTAACTTAATAAATAAATTAATTCTTGAAGAATTAATTTATTAATTAAGTTAACTAAATACTTTAAATTAATTAATAGAGAATTAACATAATTCATTTGATAGTCTAACCTTCACTTTTAAACCACTGAAATAAATAAAGAACCTCCACTGAATATTTGTTGACGCTCGATGCACGGTCTGGTTCATGAACGACTAACTTCAACTTCTGTTCTTCATTTTGACTTTAAGCTGTGGTCAATTTCTTCTCTCAACTTTCTTTAAATATTCTGTACTGATACTGTCTCTTGTCACTTGTATAAATCTCTATCCTTCTGAATTAAATCCATGACTTTGAATACCACACTGAGGCTTGATCAGTAGACTGAACTTCTTCCAGTGTAAAATATCAAAACTATAGATTGACTTGTAGATTTGTTTCTTCTGATAGATAGCATCTTCTGAGATTCCTGTGACAGTTAATATTATTTACTTATTACAATCTACTTTAAGTTGAGTTGGATCCTCGAACTACAAATAGGCTGAGTCATATGCCTTTCAGGTCCTTTGGATAATCTTTTGCAGGTATTGTTACAACTCCATTTGTAACCGTTTCAGCATCATGTTGCATAGGAATTATTGGTCCATTTTTCAAAACTGATAAATAATTTGGATTTGTAACATCAAGAAACAATTCCATTTTATTTTTCCACATGTCATAGTTATCTTTGTTAAAGATAGGAATTTTAACAATGCCTTTGGTTGACATGATGAATTTTTAAGAGAGTTAAAAATTCGAGATAAATTTTTTTGATTGAATAAAAATAGGATCTTGATTTGTGTATCAATCAATAGGCTCTGATGCCAATTGTTAGGTCCGATAAGATTGTAGAAGGGGGGTTGAATACAATCTATACCAATTTATCGAAATTTGTCCGTTAAATAAAATTTAGTTTAGACAAATTTGTGCGAAATAAATTGAAACAAATTTCAAGTTGAATATAACAATATATTAACTTGATGGGTGTTACAATTTCAGTACAGATTAATTATCAAGATGATAAAAACTAATTAAAAAATTCGACATGAACTTTTCTAATTTAGTTAATAAAAATCAAGATAAGAACTAGGAAACTTAATTCGCTAGTAGTACAAGAATCACAAATAAACAAGTTCCACCGGATAAAATATTACAAAGGTGTTGAACTTGATTTTACAGAAATTAATTAGAGCTTGTTGTGTTCTTGATATTTGAGAGAGAAAGATGAAGGCTGTTGGGTTTGTATATAATGTTCTGTGTGTTTATGTTGTGGCCGCCTCTTCTGATAACATCTTCTGTCTTTTCTTTTTCAGTTGCAGACTATCAAATGACTTGCAGACTACCGGTATGACTATCATTGATAGACTATTAAATGGCTTGTAGACTATCCATTTAATAATACAGACTATCAATTACTCTTGCAGACTGTCGGTATGACTATCAACTTAAAATCCAGACTACCGGTGTGACTATGAAGATAGTCTGTAAATTAATTAACTAAACTGATTTGTTTTCTGCCAACACAAATGCCAACTGCAGGGAGGAAGAGTGAACCACACGCGATAGCTTTTGCTGGATAAACTTCGACGCGTGGAAAACACTCGTGACCAGGCGCGTGACTTGGTTGCCGACAAGAGCTTTCTGTTCTGTCTTTTGTTAAACAATTCAATTGAATTGTTTGTTTGTTTAATACTAGTGCCAACAGACACCATCAACTTGCATTTCTTTGTTTATTCCCACGCCTGACCTGCCACCTGAGCGTCTGGAACCAGACTCCTTTTGCTTAACAAAAAATATATCAATTCCAACCGGGGTTCCAGCTTTAAGAATATATCACTTTCAATATTCTTGTGATAATTCTATTTTCTCATAACCCGTCCAGGTGTAAGTTGCGGTCTCTTGAGGATGTGAAATCGGACTCCTTTTGCTTAGCAAAAAATACAACAATTCAAACCGGGGTTTCAGCATTAAGAATATATCACTTAGAATTTCTTTATGATAATTCTTTTTCCTCGTAGCCAGTCCACTTGATAATAAAATCCTTGTGATTATTTAATTTAGCACTTCTGTTGCTTGCACAATGATTTTCTCTCATACCAGTCTTGATAGCTTGAACCACTGAAGTTAATGATGAACAATCATTGTTTAATGTTGACACTCGATGTACTGTCTGGTTCATGAGTGACTAACCGCAATGACT
This sequence comes from Kitagawia praeruptora, assembly GCA_037693485.1. NCBI lineage: Eukaryota > Viridiplantae > Streptophyta > Magnoliopsida > Apiales > Apiaceae > Kitagawia > Kitagawia praeruptora. The sequence continues at coordinate 169,964,026 of CM075352.1, read as the reverse complement.
GTTCTTCATATATTGACTTTAAAATCTGGTTCCTTTTCTTTTCTCCTCTCTCTCTTTAATCTTCTGTACTGTCTCTGTCACTGTTGAAATCTATGTCACTTTAAACGAATCCACTTTTTTAACGAATACTTCACTGAGGCTTGATCAGATGACTGAGCTTCTTTCAATGTAGTAATTCTTCAAGTCTGTAGATTGACCTTAATCTTTTTCTTCTGACAGATAATACAATCTGAGATTCCTTGTGACAGTCTATATACTATTTACTATTACAATCTTGTTTAAGTTGAGTTGTATCCTCGAAATACAAATAGCCTACATCATATGCCTTTCACATTGTGAGTATTCAGGGTTATGAACTAGAGTAGCAGTACATGACTTATATAGAGGGCTTAACTAACTAACTAGAGCAGATGAATATGAGCTGGCATATTGACAGCTAAGTAGTGATCTGGCACATTGACATCTAGGCTACAGCAAGGCAGGTAACAGTAAAGCAGGTATGTATGATATATTGTAACAAAAAGTAATTAAATACGTAATTAACCAGTGAACTAGTGAAGGACCTAATAATATAGCATGATTGAAGTAGAGATTTGATCAGCATGTTTGGTAAAAGTTTAAACAGAACAGAAAGTTACTTAATTAATCAGTCTGATGCATCTTACTTAATTAATTAGTCTGATGCATCGTCCATGTATATAAATAAAGCTTAAGGACTTGGTCCTCTTAGATCCTTGAAGTAGAGAAGAACATAAAAATAGGTCCCAAGTTTTATATCAACATCTTATACAATAGAACAATGAATCTTTAGTTAGAGAAAGATTGAACTGAATAAGAATTAAATTAAAACTTCCATTAATAGATACAGTCTTAACCAATTGAATTAACTAATTAAGAACATATCTACCTTGTTCCATTGAATTGAAGATCTATGTGGGCAGTGCTGGTGAAGATCGAAGACCTAAAGAAGAAGAAGAGAGCGACGGAGGCGCAGCGGTTTTAGGCTTTTAGCCTTTTTAGGTTAGACAGCTCGTGAATTAGGTAGATAGATTATTAGACTTTACTACTTTACTTTACTCTTTAGATAATTAGATTTTAGAAATTAGAACCTGTTAGTTGTTACGTGTACGGTGTAGACTAATTTTTATTTCATTTTATATCAAATTTATTATATTTTATTTTTAAGAGTAAATGATAAAAATTAAAAATATATTAAAAATATATTATATATAATTACTTTCGGATACGGATATTTTCGGATACGAATGTAGCTATATCCATATTCGTATCCTACACTCTCGGATTCAGATACGGATAATATCCGGTTAACTCCGGATACGGATAATATCCGCTTTTTTCCGGATACGAATACAGATTTTTCGGACGGATATCGAATTTTTCGGATTTTTTTTTTCCAGCTCTACTTCTTCTTGGCTACCACACGCCAACAGGTGTTACAAAATATTTTAATGTCATAAAATTGAAGAAAAACTCGAAAAATGATTATTTTTTTAAAAAAAAATACCAATGATAAAATTTGAGTCTTCTTTCATCATTGTTCATGTCGACATGAATTTTACGTTCAAGTACGAAGATAAACGAAGATAAAGGCATAAGAGATTTCATGATCTTTGAAAACCCTCAATTGAATTTACAAGAAATTGCGGATATTAGAATTGTGTTAATAAGAAAAATGCATACAAGTCAGGTTTGTAAGCAATAAAATCTATATCCCTCATTATAATCATTTTAATTTTTATTTTGTTAATCTTTTTCCCTCATTTCTTCCTTGTGTTTCTTACTAATTTCTAATTGTATTGAAATGTTGCCATCGTCCCCATTGATTGTTATTTTCAGAAAAAAAACAGAAACAAATTTCTTATATTATACAAATTATATAATGCAAATGGATTAACAAGCCATGCAAATTTGTTCACCCACATAACCCCTCCACAAATACTTGGCATTACCATTTACCACACAAAGTTTCATCTGAAAAAGAGCTGTTTCTGCAGACATGTCTATGTTCTCATTCACATAACTACTTCTAAGTGTGTTATTTCTGCGCCTATTTTCACGGGCATTCCCTGCATAAACCGGCACGTTAAAAAGAGTCAACATAGGCCACCACAGACCACAATAACTTGCCATTGCCAAAGATGATTCATTCCAAAAAAACATTGTAGAATTATGACAAGTAAAGAAGTGACTGGAGATAGCTTAAATAGACAATGACTACTTTAATTCTATTAACCTGTTTATTTGAACTTGCTTGAGTCGTCAAGTAATAATTTTTTTGGTAATTAATAAGCTATATAATAGTTATCACTACATTTGAAATGGTAATATCTTCAATATACAAGAGCAACATCAGGTAAGGAAGAAACATGCTTCCTGAGACACAAAAGACCACGAGTCAAAACTAATGCATGATCATTTTAATTATATAACCTTCAACCATTAACAAATAAGAAAGTATCTTATGTCGCTTTCAACACTTTGTAATACTACGAATATGATCTAAAATCCACCTAACTTCTGGTACCTAATTAAAAATTTACATTCATTAAACTTAATCCTTGATAATATACTAAATAAATAAATAATAATAATAATAATAATAATAATAATAATAATAATAATAATAATAATAGTAATAATAATAATAACTCAAGAAAGAACACATCTGCCAAACTGATTAGGTATCAGATAAATTTGAAGACAATCTTCTACTAGTCCCTTATTCGTACCGTCAGAAAAATGATAGATACATTTTGCAAGACAACTTGGCCTAAACGAAACTTCTCCTAAGAAGTTGAATGTCCTGTTGCAAGAAGTTGAAAAGAAATTCCTTGGTAATATTTAGGAAACACGGCCAACCAATAACATTAAAACACTAACAATAACCCAAAAAAAAAAAAGGGAAGCATTGGAAAGTAGAGAGTTGCTCATTTCAAAAGTTAATATGTTAAGGAGCAAGACAATAGAATTAAATAAGAAAGTCGAGCGTTTTTCCTAAAAATATTAAGCCAACATCAGTTAACAAAGAGACAGAGCTTCCATAAAAAAAAGGTTATAACAACTTACCTTACACATTCATGAAGCTGATTCGACTGTAGTTCCAAAGTTCTATTGCTGCACCTGGTGCAAGTCATTCATTTCCTCTCCTTGTGAGAAGCCCTGACTTCTGCCATGTACTGGATTATTATGACCATAGTTGGGAAACGTTTCCTGGCCAGGGACAGCTCCAACTGTACCTTGCCCATAGCTACCGCTGGAGCCTTGCCCATAGCTACCGCCGGAGCCTTGCCCATAGCTACCTGGGGTGCTTTGCCCATAATGGCCACCCACACCTTGTCCATAATTGCTACTGGCACCTTGTCTGTGCCCACCAATGGAACCTTGTCCATAATTTTCACTTCCCCCTTGTCCATAATTACCAATGACACCTTGCCCAGTGCCACCTCCACCTTGCCCGTAACTGCCACCACCTCCTTGCACACCAGCACCTTGCCCGTAACTGCCACCAGCACCTTGCCCGTAACTTTCACCACCTCCTTGCCCGTAACTTCCACCAGCACCCTGCCCGTAACTGCCACCAGCACCCTGCCCGTAACTGCCTCCAGCACCATGCCTAAAATTTACACCTTGTTGAGGTGCATTGTTATTGAGCTCTCCTGATGGCATTCTACCCCCTTGACGGTAAGAATCTCCTCTTTGATTTTGGATGTAATTTCCCTGATTAGGGAGCATTTGATCTCTCATTTGTCCTTGATAATTTTCCTGACCACCTGCAGAATTATTCATTGGGGCAACTCTAGGGGGACCATAATTCTGCTGTGGTGTAGGATTTTGCGGTGGCCTGAAGTTCCCTGCACTGCCTTGAGGGGGGCCTCGGTTATCAAATGCTGGATTTCCCTGCTGAAATTCACCTCGAGGACGACTGGGCCTGTTGTATTCTCTATTTCGATCACCATACCGTCCTCCACCTCCCTGCCTTCCATATTGTTGAGGAGGCGGTCTACGTGTTATTACTCCATTTTCATATTTATCTCCTGAAATTTGAAGATATAATATAGATCATAAACGGGTTCACAACATATGAAAAAAGACGCACCAATGCACCATTACTAAATTTGATAAAAAAAAATCAAAATAAGAATAAATACATAGGTTGAATAAAAAAATACAAAGCAACATCGCTGAAATTCAAACCTACCTCCATATTCTTTGTTAACCGGGTCAATATAGGAATCTGGCAATATAAATACCACACCAGGTAGACCTAATTGAAGATATAATTGAAAAATCATCAGCAAGTCAGCAACGAATATCAACCTTTCTAGGAAAAAATTACATACACACATACTAACTTTCGAACTTTTTTGATACTTCCTCTGACACCTCAACCTGAAAACCTGTATAAGTTGTCGTGCTACATGCATATATTTTTTTCTTTGCCTCTTCAACACTGAAACCGTAATAAAATTAGATAAACATTAGCCATATGATAATCGTCTAAACATACAAACATTAATCACTGAAGCTTACCAACATGGTTCTATACCATAAATTCGTGACCTAACTTCATCTTAAATTATCAAATACTCCGTAATAGCTTCAGCACTAATCTTATTTAGATTGTACAACAACATAATGCAGGAAACTTATACACAGATTTGAGTGCTGGTATATGTTAATGAATGGATCTCATTCAACCTAGAAATAAGGACTTCTACAATATTCACTACATAAGTACATATCATAACTCTACCTTTCTTTATTTCTACTTATGGTAACTAATTTGCATTCATGTCTTTACTCGAAATATTTAACATGATACTTTATACAACCTTCTACCTAGGGGTGTGTCAGGAACAGACCATGGCCTGACAGGCTGTTAGGAATCAGTAGTATTATGTCATGATTAGATTAATTATGCTGTCATAATAGTGCTGTTTGGTGTGTGCTGTGTGTGCTGCTTGTACAGGGGAACCTATCTATGATGAAGAACAAGGTGAGGGCCAGGATTTCTGCTGGCCAGAACAGAAGTTCATCTTAGAAGCACTAAACGGAAGTAATTCAAACTCATCTGAACTCTTAAAATCTGAAATCTTCACCAATGAAAGACCAGAAGCTAATGAGGATTTATCATACACGCAAGCAAAACAGGTTCAGGAACTGAGCAGTTGCTGACAAATGGTATCAGAGCTTCAGAATTGATCAGCCACTGCTTAATCATGTTGTGAATCTCTGTGCGAGCTGAACGAACTAGGAAGTGCAGTAATCACAATTTAAAGTTCAGAAATTTGAGCTGAACAGTTCAGGTGCTCTGTTGTGGTTCTTGTACTTTCAAATCTGTTGACTTACTGTGATAACTAGTTAGTTTTGGAGTTGTTTAAGCTGTGTATAGTTTGTTTATATGATATTAGTTGAATTCTGTTGAGATTAGTTATCAGATCTGTTCTTAATCTGTTAAGTTCAGTTGAGAATTGAGTTGTTACTGCTTGTTCAGTGGTGTTTATGCCTAATTAGTGTTAGTAGTTGCTGTTATTGAAGAAAAAATACAAAAAGTATTAGGTTAAACTCTGGTCTGTAGCTTTACAGTTGATATTATTCATTTTGGAGTGAATCGGAGGTATTGTGCAAGTGTTTGGTTGTGTATTGTGAAACATGGAGAAGGAACAAGACTTTAATGAACTCTTACAAGAGGTTCAACAGCAGTTCCTCACTTATGGTGAGGAATCTAACAAGAGATTTCAGGAATTGGAAGATCTGATTAGTTTAGCTGTTCAGAAAATGGAGATTCTGGAAAAGAGACAATATAGGAAAGTGTTGAATCAAGAAACCTCACAGAACTCTCCTCATTACAAGTTAAACACTCCAAAGTATGATGAATATCCAGGTGAAGATAAAGAGGATTGGCACTCTGAAGAAATCATTTGTAGAGCTTTGGGATTGGAGGAGTTCTTTCAGCCCAAGATTACTAAAGAAGAAAATTATGGTGGTGCTAAGGAGCTTGAATGCACATATGATTTCAGAATAACACCAAGGAAGATAAAATCCAATGACAAAGAACAAGATGTGCCAGATGATCAGTCAAAAGAGCTCCATAAGTTGAAGAGGAAAGTGTATGTGGTTCAATTTGAAGATTCAGCTGACTTACGGGACCAAGATATTCAGAAATCTAATGGCGAGGGTGATAGAATCCTCAGCAAAATGAATCAACAAACTGTTGTTCCTATGGGAGCTGCACTAAAGGTGCTACCATTTAGGTGCCAGTACATGGTGCTGGAACAAAATAGACCTGAAATAAACAAGACAACAGAAGGCTATGAAGTGTCAAGGATCAATGTTACAATCCATATCTTTGATTCAGGAGGAGATCAGTATACATCCTACAAGGTGGAAACTGTTATGCAGACTGCACTACTCCACAAGAATCTATACTTGGCAGTTGAACAAGGTAGAAGGACATTCATGAGGACATGAATGATTTTAAGGGGGAAGGTTTGTCAGGAACAGACCATGGCCTGACAGGCTGTTAGGAATCAGTAGTATTATGTCATGATTAGATTAATTATGCTGTCATAATAGTGCTGTTTGGTGTGTGCTGTGTGCTGTGTTGTGTGGGGTGTGTTTTGTGGTGTGTGTGTGCTGTCATAGTAGTGTGCATTAGTGGGATAGTTGGTGTGAATTAGTTTAGTGTTGTGAGCTGTTTTATTCTGTCCTTTGCTACCTATAAATGCAGTTGTTTGAGGTGCAGTTTGATTATGAAGGAATTAATATGAAAATGGGATGTTTCCCACCATTTCTCTCTAGGGTTCTCTCTATCTAATAACCCTTTCTTTTCATACAAGTTCCTCTAATAACTTGTTTGCTGTCTATTCTCACCTCCCTTTCTACCTTCCTATCTCTGAATCTCTCTGTTTCTCAGCTCTAATCAGCTACACTCTATCTCTGCTGCCTATCTTCTACTTTCTGCACTTATATATCTGAAAAACCCCAAAAATAGCATCAAAAGAGTTTAAGAACTGAGCAGTTCCTGACAGGGTGTCAACGAACCGAGCCCAGCCAAGCCAATTGCTTTTAAGCTCGAATTCGACCAAAATATTAGAATCGATTCTACCATATATATTGACAAATGATCAAATATGTATAATATATCAAAATAATGAATATTCAAATAAAATAAATAATAATATACAAAAAATAATAAAATAATATCTCAATTCGGCTAGCGAGCCTGACAATCCAGTAATTTAAATACTGAAGTGTTCAAATAGCTCGAGCTCAGCTCAGCTCAATTATTGTCGATCCAAATTACAATATTTAACGAGCTCAGCTTGAATGGCTCATGAACATTCTTAACTCATTTACAGTTCCACCAAAAGACAATCCAAACCCTTTTCACCAAGTAGAGCAAAACAGCCTCTTATATCCATTAAAAAATCATTACCATAAAACTCGAAACCTATTTGCCTACATACGCTAAACTTAAACCAACACCGTGTCGTAGAAGACTTAAATCAATACTACATTATAAAACCCGAAACACTAAAACCACAATCAAGTAAAATCATTTAACCAATCCTAAACTCAACAACTACCAGCCTCCATACGCTAAACTTAACAAAAATCACGTTGTAAAACACTTTAATCAATACTACTCCTACATTTTAAAACCTGAAACACTAAAACCACAATCAAGTAAATGATTTAAACTCGAAAACTATCTGCCTCACATTGTAAAACACTTTAATCAATAATACATTTTAAAACCCGAAACACTAAAACCACAATCAAGTAAATGATTTAACCAATCCTAAACTCGAAAACTATCTGGCTATATACGCTAAACTCAAACCAATCACCGCATCGTAAAACACTAAAATGAACACTACATTATTAACCCCAAACACCAAAAACACAATTAACTAAATATATCAAACCAATCCAAAACTCAAAAACGAGACGATACGAAACAATACCTCCCGAGAACTTTGGCAGCAGTCTGAACATAAGTCTCCACCATCTCCGCATCAGTAGGTTTCGTGTCTCTCGGAAAATCCATAGTAATAAGCCAGTGATTATAATCACACCCCTCGAACAAAATTTCATCAGGCCCAATCTTGAAATCATCGTCATTCCCATACGAACTTCCATACGAACTTCTGGGACGCGCATACGAAATGTTGGTTGATCGAAAACATTTGAAGAAATTGGGGAGAAATGGGCTAGGGTTTGGGGATGGAGATGGGGATGACTGAGTGAGTTGCGCAGGCGAGGAGTGCGTGAGAGAAGTGGTACGGTTGGTGGAAATGATGGAGGAGAGGGAACGGGTGGTGCGCCGACGGAGAATTGAGAGTAACGCCATTGAAAATTAGGGGTTTTAGGGTTTATGCTCTGTTTTGGTACTTTGAGATATACTCTGGAACACTAGTCATGTAACGTTTTGAATGGAAAAGAATATCGGGTTAAATGTAAAATTGATCGCTCACTACCGATATCACTTTGCTCATCCATTTTAATGGTAACATTTCATTAAAATCATAATAAATATTAAATAAATATTTTTAAATATATGTTTGATAAATAATAATAACTTTTTGTTGAGTTATATTCAATTATTATTAAATATTATTTTAATCAAATTAGAAGTTGTGAAAACTAGTATTTTAGAAATTATATCCTAATTTTAAAAAAATTATTTACTCTCTATTTTTAACTTTATAATTATTTTTTTGATTTAATTAAAAATAAATAGTAAAAAAATTTCTTAAAATCTAAATATTTCATACCCGTTGAGATCGATGAGCAAAGCATACGTAAATTGCAAATTTTCAAACATATTACGGCCCCATTTGGTATTGTTGTTCAAAATAGCAAAAACATCTTATTTTTTAAAAATAGGTAAAAAAGTGTTGGGCAAAATTTAAAGGCTTAATGACCTGTTGGTTCTTCAAGTTTGCGCAGTTATACCCATAAAATCCTAAGGTTTAAAGTCGTTCCTTTTTGCCCCTCCAACTTCAAAAATGTACTTTTTAGCCACAAACTGTCGTCTTTGGTCTTTAAAAGACGACGGTTTTGTGTTAAAAAGACGACGGTAAAGTGGCTAAAAGGTATATTTCTGAAGTTGGAGGGGCAAAAAGGAACGACTTTAAACCTTAGGTCTTTATGGGTATAACGGCGCAAACTTGAAGGGTCAAAAGGTCATTAAGCAAAATTTAAAAGATGGTTTTAGAAAAATGCTTTTAGCTGAAAAACTGCTTTTAGAAAAAGCATGTCCCCCTATGCTGACATACTTTTGAAAAAAGCTGCTTTTAACATCAAAACTCACAAAAAACATTAGTTTCAATAAATTATAACCAAAATGTTGGGTCGCGCAACACCCATTAACTTCACATTAGTATGATATTGTTTGCTTTAGATCGTGGCCAAGCCCGCACGAATTTGCTTTTGGGCTTCTACCAAAAGGTCTCATACTAATGGAGTTGTTTGACTCCTTATATTCAAGATAATTATTCTTTATCTTATCCATGTGGGACTTGGGTTAACACTCACTCTACAATCTCCCCTTAATTCAACAACCACCAATTTTGTGACCCTTATAACACAACTATTCATCTGTAGCTCCTCATCTTGCGAGACACGCCGCCCGACCACTTCAGTGTCATGAAGACTTTCGACATAAGTCGTCCAAGATTTCTGATCGTAGTTACAAAGCCTCCTATACCACACAACTTGCAGCCCGTAACTCCAGGATCAACTTCTTAACCATCGACTCTGATACCACTTGTTGGGTCGCGCAACACCCATTTACTCCACATTAGTATGATATTGTCTGGCCGTGATCAAGCTCGCACGGATTTATTTTTCGGCTCATCCCAAATGATCTCATACTAATGGAGTTTGATTGCTTATATTCAAGATAATACTTCTTTATCTTATTGATGTGGAACTTTGGTTAACACCCACTCTACACAAAATATGCATATATCAAAAATATTTCCAAACAATTATTTAAATTTTTACAACAATACTCATTTTAACAAAAAAAATTTGGGCTCTTTTGAAAAATAAATAGGAAAAAGTAAATTTTTGCACATTTACTTTTGTTAAGAAAGACTATTTGCAATTTTACTAAACTAAGTTTCAAATTGCAAAAATACTAACCCTAACCCTAATTCTCCCCCTCCCCTTTTCCTCAATTTCTCTCTCCTCCCCATCAACATACGCTGCCGACTTCAATTGTGTCCTTTTTTTTTTTTAAGGTAGGGGCTATTTTGGTGAATTTGGGTTTCCTGGCCCCGCAGGGGCATATTCAACTAAATTTGCAACTAATTGCAACTGAATGCAACTAAATTTCTGATTTCAAGTTCCATTTGTCAGTTGTCATTTTCGACCTCATTTTTGAACTCTATTATATATATATATATATATAGGCCTTTGCTCCATACAGAACACTCTTATATAACAAACAACAAAGAACACCTTATATCTATTAGATCCTTTGGCCCCGTCAGGGGCACCCAATACAAAAAGTTGTTATTTTTTTACCCTCTATCAAGCCAAAAAAAATTAAAAAAATTTAAAAAAAAATTACTGTTCATGATGACGTCACTGATGACGTCATCGTCATGAACAGTAATTTTTATTTTTCATTTTATTTTTTTTTACTTTTTTTTTTTGAGATGATGGATGGATAGAGGGTAAAAAAATAAGAAACTTTTGTATTGGGTGGCCCCGCCAGGGGCAATGGATCTATTAGATATGAGGTGTTCTTTATTGTTTGTTATATAAGGTGTTTGCTATGGAGTCCAACCCAATATATATATATATAGGCTAGTGGTCAAATAGAAACCAATCTTAGAATAGAAACTAGAAACCAACACTAAATAAATTATATTTCATTCATTCTAATGGCCCCGCCAGGGGCACCTTCACAAAAAGTGTTTAAAATTATTGGCTCCATCCACCAAAAAAAAAAAAAAATTATTGTTCACGCTGACGTCACTGCCACGTCAGCAGTGAACAGTATTTTTTTTTTTTTTTTTTTTGCTGGATGGAGCCAAGAATATTATGAACTTTTTGTATTGGGGTACCCCTAATTTGGTCATTAGATTAGCTTGAAATATTTAATTTATGTTTAGTTTCTAGTTTCTATTCTAATTTAGTTTCTATTAGAACAAGACCCTATATATATATATATATAATAGAGTTCAAAAATGAGATCGAAAATGACAAATGAAAAATGGAACTTGAAATCAGCAACTTAATTTATGATTTCAGTTGCATTCAGTTGAATATGCCCCTGCGGGGCCTTGCAACCCAAATCCACCAAAATCACCCAAACCAATAATATGTAGTTGCAACTAGTTGTAACTAGTTGAAAGTAGTTGAAAATAGTTGAAAATAGTTGAAAACAGTTGATTTGGTTGAATATTGCCCCTGGCGGGGCCTTGGAACCCAAAATCACTCAAACCAATAATATGTAGTTGCAACTAGTTGTAACTAGTTGCAACTAGTTGCAAATAGTTGAAAATAGTTGATTTGCTTGAATATTGCCCCTGGCGGGGCCTTGGAACCCAAAATCGTTTAGTTGAATATTGCCCCTGGCGGGGCCTTGCAACCCAAATACCCCACCTTTTTAAAAAAAAGTTGGATTTGATTGCATTTAGTTGAATGTGGTTGCATGTGGTTGCAAATAAAAATACACCCAAATAGCTCCCATCTTAAAAAAAAATAAAAATAAAAAATCGGCGGCGTCTGTGTTGATCAGGGGGAGGAGAGAGAAAATTGAGGGAGGAGGGGCCTAGTATTTTTGCAATCTGAAACTTTGTTTTGGTAAAATTGCAATTTATTAAGGAAGGTGGTATTTTTACAAAAAGAAACTTTAAATCTAATATTCTTAATAAATATCCTAATTTTTTCAATAACACAATAATTTCTAACAGCAACCACAACATGCACCATTCGTGATACATAGAAATATTTCACAAATTTTAATATGATAATATCCGATAATCAATATATCAATTAAGTTTACTACAATCGGCCAATAACAGCCGGAGATTTAGGAAAATATAAGAATATTTTATGAACAAAGAAAATAAAGTGTACCATAGGAGAATTAAATAAATCCGGATCATCTGTCCCCTTCTTCATGTCCCCTATTTTTTAGTATTAAAAAAAATGCTTCTGGCAGGATCCATTTTAAGGAAAAAGAATAAAAAAATTATTTTTCATTAAAATTGGCCCCGCCAGAGACACTTTTTTAATACTAAAAAAGTATGGGACATAGAAAGGGGCATGGAAAAGGAAACAGAGGTTCCTAGCTCGAATTAAATAGTGTTAAATGTTTTGAACCAACAACTTTGTTCTAAAAATTCAAGATACCTAATCTATATTTATCTATATCTATACTATTATATTAAAATTGAAATATTAAAAGTTCGTCGATTTAATTTTCGATTTAGCTATCCTAATTATTAAAATAAATAACAATATTATTATATTACTAAAAGTCTGATCACCCAACTAAGCCAATAATCAATTAGTTGTTGAATCATGGTAATTAATAAATAAGAAAATAATATAATTAATGGTAAGTAGTCAACTGTCTTTTCAAATTAAAATTGGTTACTTTTCAATAATTAGATATTACCTTTTATAAACACCTAAATTTATCAGTTGTGACACATCTTTCAATCATTAATATTTCTTTTCTAATTAAAACAAGTTACCTTTAAATTTAAAATGTAATCTTACAATCATTAATATATACCCAAAAATATTGTATCATACCTAATTAATAAATAAGAAAATAGTGTAATTAATGGTAAGTAGTCGATTGTATTTTCAAATTAAACTAAATTACTTTTTAATTAATAGATATTACCTTTTATAAACACCCAAATTTATCAATTTTACCATATCTTTCAATTATTAATATTTCTTTTCTAATCATAACAAGTTACCTTTTTAGTTAAAATGTAATCTTACAATCATTAATATATAACCAAAAATATTGTATCATATATTCAAGTTATTAGTTAAATATATTAAAAAACCTATATGTGTCTATCTATCTATCTATCTATCTATCTATTCTATTATATTAAAGCCGAAACATTAAAAGTTTGGTTGGTTGGTTGGTACCTATTGAATTTACCTAATTACCCTTACTTAACTATTAACTAATTACATAATTTCCTTTTTCATATTAAACATATTACCTTTTCTATTTGTCCCTCACTAATTAATTTCCCTTTTCAGGTAAAGCACAATATCTTTTACATTTTATCTAACTAAAATTTCTCATTTCTTATAAACACTACAAGCAATTTTGAAAATAACATAATTATATTATAATTACTATTAACTAATCAATTACCTTTTTCAGCCAAAACATGTTACCTTTTCTCTATTCTATAACTAAAATATCTCTTTAACTAAAATATCTTTTTTTACAAATATATCACGGGTGGTTCTATTTAATAAATAATAATATTATAATACTAATAATTATCAATTACCTTTTTCAACTAAAATATATCATATTTTCCCTATTTTATAATTCAAATTCCTTTTTTCTAGAAATATCACGGGCAACATTAATTTCTCACTATCTAAAAACACTACGAACAATTTAATTTAGTGAAATAACATAAAGTAAATTATAATTACTATAAACTAATTAATTACCTTTTCCACCTAAAACATGTTTCCTTTTTAATTTTCTCTAACTAACACCTTACTTTTTTCAGTTAAATCACGACATTCTAAAATTTCCCTTTTTAGGTAAAGCACAATATCTTTTATATTTTATCTAACTAAAATTTCTCCTTTCTTATAAACACTACAAGCAATTTTGAAAATAACATAATTATATTATAATTATTATTAACTAATAAATTACCTTTTTCAGCCAAAACATGTTACCTTTTCTCTATTCTATAACTAAAATATCTCTTTTAACTAAAATATCTTTTTTTACAAATATATCACGGGTGGTTCTATTTAATAAATAATAATATTATAATACTAATAATTATCAATTACCTTTTTCAACTAAAATATATCATCTTTTCCCTATTTTATCATTCAAATTCCTTTTTTCTAAAAATATCACGGGCAACATTAATTTCTCACTATCTAAAAACACTACGAACAATTTAATTTAATGAAATAACATAAATTAAATTATAATTACTATAAACTAATTAATTACCTTTTCCACCTAAAACATGTTTCCTTTTTAATTTTCTCTAACTAACACCTCACTTTTTTCAGTTAAATCACGGCATTCTAAATTATAATTTTATAAGTACCTATAATTAAACGACTACCTTTTTTTAATACCTTTTTCAGCTAAAACGTATCATATTTTCCATATTTTATAATTCAAATTTCTTTTTTCTAGAAATATCATGGGTAACATTAATTTCTCACAATCTAAAGACGTTACGAACAATTTAATTTAGTGAAATAACATAAATTAAATTATAATTATTATAAACTAATCAATTACCTTTTTCACCTAGAACATGTCATCTTTTTAATTTTCACATTACATTTTCTATTTTCTCTAAATAAAATCTATCTTTTTTCAATTATATCACGGGCGGTTCTATTTAATAAAATAAAATAACAATATTATAATGTTAATAATTAACCGATTAAGTTTAAGCTAAAATGTATAATCTTTTCTAACTAAAATATCTCTTTTCTTTAAAATATCACGGGTAACACTAAGTTTTCCTTTTCTTAAAACTTTACGAGCAATTTTATTTAGTAAAATAACATAATTGAATTATAATTACTATAAACTAATCAATTACCTTTTTCACCTAAAACATGTTTCCTTTTTAATAATTTTAACTAACACCTCACTTTTTTCAGTTAAATCACGGCATTCTACTTAATAAAATAAAATTATAATTTTATAAGTACTTATAATTAACCGATTACCTTTTTGAACTAAGATGTATTTTCTTTTCAATATTTTCTAACTAAAATCCCTCTTTTCATATAAATATAACGGATAACATTTATATATATATTTTTTTGCTAATTAACATTTATGTAAATATTATCGAATCATCTCATTTAAAAATTTAAACCTCCAAAATTCATATTTTAAAAAAAGTAAATCGAATTAATAAAACATATCAAATAATATTAAAAGAAATCCGTGCATCGCACGGGTTTGGTTGGTGCCTATTGAATTTACCTAATTACCCTTACTTAACTATTAACTAATTACATAATTTCATTTTTCATATAAAACATATTACCTTTTCTATTTGTCACTAACTAATTAATTTCCCTTTTAAGGTAAAGCACAATACCTTTTATATTTTATCTAACTAAAATTTCTCCTTTCTTATAAACACTACAAGCAATTTTGAAAATAACATAATTATATTATAATTACTATTAACTAATCAATTACCTTTTTCAGCCAAAACATGTTACATTTTCTCTATTCTATAACTAAAATATCTCTTTAACTAAAATATCTTTTTTTACAAATATATCACGGGTGGTTCTATTTAATAAATAATAATATTTTAATACTAATAATTATCAATTACCTTTTTCAACTAAAACATATCATCTTTTCCATATTTTATAATTCAAATTCCTTTTTTCTAGAAATATCATGGGCAACATTAATTTCTCACAATCTAAAGACATTATGAACAATTTAATTTAGTGAAATAACATAAATTAAATTATAATTATTATAAACTAATCAATTACCTTTTTTCACCTAAAACATGTCATCTTTTTAATTTTCACATTACATTTTCTATTTTCTCTAAATAAAATCTATCTTTTTTCAATTATATCACGGGCGGTTCTATTTAATAAAATAAAATAACAATATTATAATGTTAATAATTAACCGATTAAGTTTAAGCTAAAATGTATCATCTTTTCTATATTTTCTAACTAAAATATCTCTTTTCTTTAAAATATCACGGGCAACACTAATTTTTCCTTTTCTTAAAACTTTAAGAGCAATTTTATTTAGTAAAATAACATAATTGAATTATAATTACTATAAACTAATCAATTACCTTTTTCACCTAAAACATGTTTCCTTTTTAATTTTCTCTAACTAACACCTCACTTTTTTCAGTTAAATCACGACATTCTATTTAATAAAATAAAATTATAATTTTATAAGTACTTATAATTAACCGATTACCTTTTTGAACAAAGATGTATTTTCTTTTCAATATTTTCTAACTAAAATCCCTCTTTTCATAGAAATATAACGGATAACATTTATAAATATTTTTTCTGCTAATTAACATTTATGTAATTATTATCAAATCATCTCATTTAAAAATTTAAACCTCTAAAATTCATATTTTAAAAAAAGTAAATCGAATTAATAAAACATATCATATAATATTAAAAGAAATCCGTGCATCGCACGGGTTTTAAGCTAGTACTATTATATAAATTCCGGAACATTAAAAGTTTTGGTACCTGTTTTTTGGTACCTGTTTTTTGGTACCAGTTTTTTGGTACTTCGTGAATTTACTTATTTACCCTTTATTAAAAAGAAAAATAAATATATGATATTTATACTTTTAAAACACATATAATAAATAATAATATAATATAATTAATGATAAGTAGTCGCTTGCCTTTTTTCACATTTACTTTTAATTGAAGATATTACCTTTTTATAAACACCTAAAAATATCAATGTATCTTCCAATAATTAATATTTCCTTTCGAATTAAAACACGTTACCTTTTTAATTTAAAACTAATCTTCATTAATATTAATTAATAATTATATAATACCCGAAACATTAAAAATTTTGGTACCTATTTTTTGGTATTTCGTGAATTTACTTATTTACCCTTCATTGTAAAGAAAAATATATATGATATCTAGACTATTAAAACACCCAAAATAAATAATAACATAATACAATTAAATGTAATTAGTCGATTGCCTTTTTCACATTTACTTTTAGTTGAAGATATTACCTTTTATAAACACCTAAAAATCTTAATCATATCATATTTTCCAATCAATTCATATATAGCAATAATTAATATATACCCAAAAATATCACATCATATCATATAATCAGTAACAAAATATAATAGAAATTCGTATTACGAATAATGACCATTAAATTTTTAGTAAAAAATCAGAATCATTAGATCTAATTATTAAATATATTATATGATTAAATTAATTTACTAAAATTTCAAGTTTCAAATTTTATCAACGACATATTTATTTTAAATTTTATAATATAAGTTTTAAACCATGCATATCATTAATTAAATTTATATTAAATTATTAATATTAAAATTAAAATAAAATATTTTAAATAATGATTATATGAAAAATATAATTATAACATAAAATAAAATTTATTACATATCAACAAAAATCCGTGCATAGCACGGGTTATAAGCTAGTACTATTATATTAAAGCCGAAACATTAAAAGTTTGGTTGGTTGGTACCCATTGATTTTACTAATTTACCCGTACTTAATTATAGATAAAATATTTTTTATATTTTATCTAAATAAAATTTTTGTTTTACTAATCAATTTCCTTTTTCATGTTAAACATGTTATTTTTTCTTTTCATTTTAATAACTAAGCAGTTTCCTTTTTCAGGTAAAATATAATATCTTTTATATTCTATCTAACTAAAAAACATATTATTATTACTATTAACTAATTAATTAATTTTTTCATTCAAATTATCTTTTCTCTTTTCTCTAACTAAAATATATCTTTTTCCAATTATATCACGGGTTACCTTCTTCTTTTATATTTTATTTAACTAAAATTTTTATTTACTAATCAATCTACTTTTTCAGGTTAAACATGTTACCTTTTTTTTAATAACTAAACAGTTGCCTTTTTCAAGTAAAATATAATATCTTTTATATTTTTTCTAATTAAAAAACAAATTATAATTACTTTTAACTAATAAATTAATTTTTTATCTTTTCTCTTCTCTCTAACTAAAATATTTTTTCTCAATTATATCACTATTTAATAAAATATATTAAAAATCCGTATACATTGTTTAAAATAAGGAAACATTAGTATAATCCGTAAACATGAGAATATTAAATTGTATTAAATTAAAATTAAAAAAATATTAAAAATAATGATTATATAAAAACATAATTGTAATATTAAATAAAATTTATATAATATAATAAAAGAAACATGTGCATCGCACGGGGATTGAAAGTTTGTCCGTTCGATCTTCAGCACGGTCATTCTAACTATTAAAATAAATAGTAAAATAATATAATTATTGATAATTAGTCGATTGCCTTTTTTTTAATTAAAAGAGGTTTACTTTTAATTGATTGATGATATTACCTTTTATAAACACCTAAGATATCGTATCTTCCAATCAATAATATTTCTTTCTAAATAAAAATTAAAACACGTTAACTTTTATATTAAAATATAATCTTACAATAATTAATATTTACCCCAAAAAAATAACACTATATCGTCTAATCACTAACAAAAGATAATAGACATATATATACAACGAATAATGACCATTATGTTTTTAGTAAAAAATCAGAACCATTAGATCTAATGATTAGATATATTATATATTTAAATTAATTTACTAAAATTTCAAGGTTCGAATTCTGTCAGACATATTTTTTAAAAAAAATTTATTATATAAATTTTAAACCACATAATTTTTAAATCATTAATGTATACCGAAAAATATTAAACCATTTTACTCTTAGATTTTTAGTAATTAATAAGAACCGTTAGATGTAATTATAAGATATATTTTATGATTAAAGTATTTTACTAAAAATTCAAGTTTCGAATCCCGTCAACGACATATTTAACTTAAAATTCTACAATATTGTAAATTTTAAATCATGATTAACTAAATTTATATTAAATTATATTAACATAATATTAAAATAATTTTTACAAAATAATGATTATATAAAAATATAATTATAGCATAAAATAAAATTTATATGACATATTAAAAGAAACCCGTGCATTGCACGGGTTATAAGCTAGTACTATTATATTAAAGCCGAAACATTGAAAGTTTGGGTTCGCGGTTTGGTATCCTATTTATTAAAATAAAAGTTTTGGTTTTGGATTTGGTCATCCTATTTATTAAAATAAATAATAACATAATATAATTAATGGTAATTAACCGATTGCCTTTTTCACATTTACTTTTAGTTGAATATATTGCCTTTTATAAACACCTCAAAAATCAACCGTATCATATCTTTCAATCATTAATATTTTCTTTGTAATTAAAACATGTTACCATTTTGATTTAAAACTAATCGTATAACCATTAATATATATCCGAAAATATCACACCATATTTTTTAATTATTAATAAAATATATTAAAAATCGTATAAATTGTTTATAATAGTGAAACATTAATATAATCCGTTAACATGGGTATATTAAATTATATTATATTAAAAATACAAAATATTAAAAACAATGATTATATACAAAATAATTGTAATATTAAATAAAATTTATAACATAATAAAAGAAACACATGCATCGCACGGGCATTGAAAGTTTGTCGGTTCGATTTTCAGCACGGTCATCCTATTTAATAAAATAAATAGTAAAATAATCTAATTAGTGATAATTAGCCGATTGCCTTTTTTTTTAATTAAAAGAGGTTTATTTTTAATTGATTGATGATATTACCTTTTATAACATCTAAAATATTGTACCTTCCACTCAATAATATTTCTTTCTAAATAAAACATATTAACTTTTATTTTAAATTATAATATTACAATAATTAATATATACCCAAAAATATAATACTATATAGTCTAATCACTAACTGATATGGGCTAAAAGTAAGCCCTAAAGACACATTCAATGTGACATTAATTAGACCTAGAATGGTCCAAACGTGGGGCCCACCAGATGGGCCCAAACCCCAATTATAATATTAATTTTGTAATTAATATTAGGGGTAATTACCAGCTCGGCAATAAGAGTCAAACAAGGATATTACTCTTGCCTGACTTAGTCTCCAAGATACATATTCCAACATGGAAACTGGTTCCTACATACTAGGATCTGGAACCTTCTTCTAGGCGGTGACTTGCCCACCAAGTCACCTAACCCTACTACGATTCTAAGGCTTCTCAACCTATATAAAGGGCCTGACCCCTCATTCCTAGAACTACGTTGGGCAGAGCTCCATACGTCACCCACCACGTTTTTGCTTAATACTCGAATAAGGACATGCAAACCACTGCGTCCTAGGTGAGCCCTCGCCGCCATAGCCCCGAGGGCACCATCACCTAGAACTACGTCTTGGCTTGATTCTCAATAACGAGATACGTAGGCACTCTGTGAGGACCGATTAGTCCCGAACACGGAAACAGCCATTAAAGCTCGAAGCTCACCAACCCTAGCATTAAATACAATTCGTAACCTAGTTTTTATTCCACAACATTTGGCGCCGTCTGTGGGAAGAAGACATCAACCATGGTTCAAACACGAAGAACTGCACCAAGCACTACAGAGCCAATCACAACCGAGGCTCTACCTCTTAGCTCTGCTCCACCTGTCACTGAACAAGTACCTCCAACCATCGGAACGGTCGTTCAACATCAAGTTTCTCAACCCCTAGGGACGACTTCCCGTGAACACCAACCCGATGCATGGGCCCCCTAACTACCCTCCTACTCAAGGAGCTGGATCAAGTGGCCATGCTTTGCAGATCCGAGATCGAGAGTATCCTGACTACTCTGGTCCTTATACCGATGAATCGTCTTCTGGTGATGAAGATCGTGATGAAGCCCCGAGAAGGCGATGTGTTAGTAAAGAACCTCTGAGTGGGCGTCAAACTATCCATGATGGACCCCCATCAACAACTGCAGAAAGGATCAAGGCTCATGAAGCCGAGATCTTTAGATTAAAGGAAGATATGGCAAGGGAGCAAGCGAGGTTGCATCATAATAGACCACCTCCAAACTCAGGAGGGATTCCTTTTATTGATTTAGAGAGGCCTTCGAGGAGGCAAAGAAGGGCTGATGCCTCAACTGATAGAACAACAAGGGTTGAAATCCCCAAGAGTAACCCCAAGGATCTGATGCCACTTGGAGATCCTGATGATCCTACACCCCCGTTTACTGAGGAGGTGATGAATGCTCGTATCTCAAAGAAGTTCAAGATGCCGACGATCAAGGCTTATGACGGAACGGGCGATCCCGTAAATCACGTTAGGACATTCTCAAACGCACTGCTATTACAGCCTGTAAGTGACGCCTTGAAGTGTAGGGCGTTCCCTCAAACCTTGTCGGGCATGGCTCAAAGATGGTATAGCCGGCTGCCTGCGAATTCAATTGGCTCCTTTAAGGAGTTAAGTGCTGCTTTCATTAGTCAGTTTATTAGCGGAAGAGTTCATGAGAAAAGTTCTGCGTCCCTTATGTGTGTGGTACGGGGGAAGAACGAAAATATGAGAGACTATCTTAAGAGGTTCACCAAAGAGACATTGAACATCACTGATCTGGAGAATAAGGTGGCCATGGTAGCCCTGGAACACGGAACCACTGATGAGTTCTTTAAGAGGTCGTTGGCAAAGCATCCTCCTGAAAACATGGCTGAGCTCCAGCGAAGGGCTGACAAATATATCAAGGCTGAAGATAGCATGAAGAAAGAAGTTGCAGGAGGTAATGGCAAGGGTAACAGCGACTCCAAGAAATGAAAACAAGACCAAGAGTATGATGCTAGGGACAAGTATCCCCGTACTAGCAAAGACTCTGAGTCAACATCGAAGAAGAGTATGGGACCAAGATTTTCTGACTATGCAAGGTTGAATGCTCCTAGGAGTCAAATCTTATTAGAGATCGAGAAGGATAAAGACTTCAGATGGCCGAAGGCACTCCGAGGTGATCCCGCAAAGAGAAACAAGGATCAATACTGTAGGTTCCACCGAGACGTGGGACATGACACAGATGATTGCAGACAATTGAAGGACGAGATTGAATTCTTGATCCGAAAAGGAAAATTGAATAATTTCACTAAGGGTGGAGATCGTGGAACCCAAAGAAGGGATTACGACAGGAGAGACAATGATAGAAGGGATAATGATCGTGATTGTAACACGCGGCCCCGAGGACCAGTTATCAACATGATCTGGGGAGGCCCGACAGCGGCTGGTACAACTCGAAACTCTCGAAAGGCGTATGCCAGAGAAGTGATGCACATCGTGGGAGAAGCCCCGAAACGTGCTAGAACCGAAATTGCGATTGGCTTTGATGATTCTGACCTTGAAGGAGTGAAGTTCCCCCATGACGACCCGTTGGTCATAACCCCTGTGATTGGGAATTCAGAAGTAAAGAGAGTCTTGATAGACAATGGAGCTTCAGTTGATATTTTATTCCATGATGCGTTTATAAAAATGGGATATGCTGATTCTCAGTTGACCCCTACCAACATGCCGATCTACGGATTTAATGGAGTTGAGTCCAAGATTGAAGGGACTATTCAGTTGCCCATGACTATCGGGCAAGAACCTAAAGAAGCTACACAGATGTTGAATTTTCTGGTAATTAAGGCAGCCTCAACTTATAATGCAATCCTGGGAAGGACTGGGCTTCATGCGTTCAAGGCTGTTGCCTCAACATATCACATGAAAATTAAGTTTCCAACCCGGAATGGGGTCGGAGAACAAAAGGGCGACCAGAAGATGGCAAGAAGTTGTTATGTATCTGCATTGAGAGCTGATGGAGTCGGGGGGCAGGTACTCCCAATTGAAGACATGGATGTTCGTAATGACGATGAACACCGAGGGAAGCCAGCAGAGGATTTGATCCCCATCCCTTTAGAGCTGGGCGACCCCGAGAAGGTTACATATATAGGAGCATCACTGAAGGAACCCTTGAAGGGCAAGTTGACAACATTCTTACAAGAGAACAGTGATGTGTTTTCTTGGACAGCTACCGATATGCCAGGGATTGATCCCCAACTCATAACTCATAGATTGAATGTTGATCCCAAGAGGAAGACAATAAAGCAGAAGAAGAGGAACTTCGCTCCTGAAAGGCAAGAGGCCATTAAGAAAGAAGTGGATAAGCTCTTGGAAGCTGGTTTTATTGAGGAGATTCAGTTTCCTGAATGGTTGGCTAACCCGGTGATGGTCAAAAAGGCAAATGGAAAGTTGAGGATGTGCATAAACTCAGACTTGAATGATGCATGTCCTAAGGATTGTTTCCCTATACCAAGGATAGATACGTTGATAGATGCCACATCTGGGCACGAGATGCTGAGTTTCATGGATGGTTTCAGTGGATACAACCAGATCAAGATGCATAAGGATGACATCCCTAAGGTATCTTTCATAACCGACTTTGGTGTTTTCTGTTATCTTGTTATAGCATTTGTGCTAAAGAATGCAGGAGCAACTTACCAACGATTGGTGAATAAAATATTTGCCCATCTAATTGGAAAAACCATGGAGGTCTATGTTTATTTAAGCACCTCGGAGATGCATTTGAAGTGCTGAGGCACCACAAGATGATGTTGAATCCAGCCAAGTGTGCCTTTGGCGTTGAATCTGGGAAGTTTTTAGGACTGATGGTTTCAAAAAGAGGCATTGAGGCCAACCCTGACAAGATCAAGGATATCTTAGAC
Organism: Kitagawia praeruptora; assembly: GCA_037693485.1. Lineage (NCBI taxonomy): Eukaryota > Viridiplantae > Streptophyta > Magnoliopsida > Apiales > Apiaceae > Kitagawia > Kitagawia praeruptora. The sequence continues at coordinate 169,940,339 of CM075352.1, read as the reverse complement.
ATGGATCCACCACTCTCTATAAGAGATGTGCAGAAGTTTACAGGCCGAGTTGTGGCCTTGGGGAAATTCATCTCCAAATCTGGTGATAAATGTTTGCCTTTCTTTCAAGCACTAAAGAAAGTGAAAAAATTTGAATGGACTGATAAAAGCCAAGAGGCCTTTGAACAGTTGAAGAAGTATATGGCCGAAGCCCCGCTGTTGGCCAAGCCAAGTCCCGGAGAGACTCTTTATTTGTATCTAGCAGTGTCTGAACAAGCATTGAGTGCCGTCCTCAGTAAAGAAGAGAACAAGGTTCAGAGACCTATTTACTATGTAAGCAAGGTGCTCCACGGAGCCGAATTAAATTACTCATCCATCGAGAAATTTGCTTTGGCATTGATAACAGCTTCAAGGAAGCTACGACCGTACTTTCAGTCACACAAAATCGTAGTCCTGACGGACCAGCAGTTGAGGAATATATTGCACAGCCCAAAGGCTAGTGGAAGACTGATTAAGTGGACAATTGAGCTTGGAGAATTTGACATAACATATAAGCCGCGAATGGCCATCAAGGCTCAGGCATTAGCTGACTTCGTGGTTGAATGTACCATTGGCAACCAAGAAGTCGGGGGGCAAGAGATGTTAACCACCCCTGAAAATGGAGACAAAGATGAAGAACTTGTACCTGATTAGAAGGAATATTGGGTGCTCTATTTTGATGGAACATCAAAAACAAAATCTAGTGGTGCAGGTTTAGTTTTGCAAAGCCCCGATGGGTTCACAGTTGAATATGCTTTGAAGTTGGACTTTCCGACAACCAAAAATGAAGCTGAGTATGAAGCCTTGATAGCCGGCTTAGGCTTGGCCAGAATCATGAGGGTCAAGAACCTCAAAGTTTGTGGAGATTTAAGATTGGTGGTCTCGCAAGTGAATGGTGAATTTGAGGCCAAGGACGAAACTATGGCAAAGTATCTGCGAGTCGTGAAAGCTGTCATGACTCAGTTTGATGAGTGCTATGTAGAACACATTCCGAGAGAAGAGAACGTTAAGGCCGATGCCCTATCTAAGTTCGCTTCTTCCGAGATAGAAAATTATGCAGGGAGTGTTTACTTCCAGGTCTTGAAGGCCCCGACCATCAACTCTAAGTTGGTAGCACCGATTGACGTGGTAAGCTGTTGGATAGATCCTATTAAAGCTCACCTTGAAACAGGTTGGCTCCCTGACAATGCCTTGGAGGCACGAAAACTGTCAGTGAGAGCATTGAGATATGCCCTGATCGAAGGCATCTTGTATAAGAGATCGTTTGTCATCCCGTACTTGAAATGTTTGAGGCCCCAAGAGGCAAGAGAAGCCTTGGAGGAAGTTCATGAAGGGATATGTGGGCAACACTTGGGGGGCAGAGCCCTAGCTCATAAAATCACTCGACTAGGATTCTATTGGCCGGAGATGTTGGCCGATGCACAAAATTACGTCAAGAAGTGTGACAGATGTCAAAAACACTCTCCAATTGTAAGGCAGTCGCCTAAGATGTTAATGCCAGTCAGCTCTCCCATTCCATTTGCAATGTGGGGGATGGACATACTTGGTCCTTTTCCTATGGCTTCAGCACAAAGGAAGTTTCTGATAGTCGCCATTGACTACTTCACCAAGTGGATCGAGGCTAAGCCTCTAGCCAAGATAACCACCAAACAAGTTGCCCAGTTCTTTTGGGAGAACATAATTTGTAGGTATGGAATCCCACGAATCCTTGTGACGGATAATGGGACGCGGTTTAACAATGAGGAGTTCAAGAAGTACTGTGAGGAAAATGCTATTGAGCTTCAATTTACTTCAGTAGCACACCCGTAAGCTAATGGACAGGCCGAGGTAGCCAATTAGATCATCCTTGATGGACTAAAGAAAAGGGTCGAACGCTCAAGGAATACCTGGGTGGATGAGTTGCTGCCTATACTTTGGGCATACCACACCACCTACGAAGTGATAACTGGAGCAACCCCGTTTTTGCTGGCTTATGGAGTCGAGGCAGTTGCGCCCCTTAGAGATTACACATGCATCGCCAAGAGTGGAAGCATATGTTCCCGAGACCAATGAAGAAGGCGTGAGGCTCGCCCTCGATCTGATTGACGAGGATAGGGGTGAAGTGAATGCTAGAAACGCAGAGCATCAGAAGAGAGCATCTTTCCACTGCAACGAAAGGGTTAAGGAGAAGTTCTTTCGACAAGACAACTGGACTCTGAGGAAGATAGAGGCCTCCAGAGTTGGCCAAAAGGGAAGACTATCCCCCAATTGGGAAGGGTCGTATCGAGTCAGGAAGACACCAGGACGAGGATCCTACAAGTTGGAAATCTGGGATGATGAACACATTCCAAGACTAAGGATTGAAGCCTTGAACTTCAAATCTCAACACAACATTAATTGAGCCTTGATGGCCAACAAGGTTGTCCGCCTCCAACAAGCTTGTCGTATGATGGAACTAAGAGACGTTGGTCAAGTTGAAACATAAGCAAAGTTCTATGAGTATCAGAGAAAGGTTGGAAACCTAGAATCAAGATAAAGGATTGAAAACCAACTAAGACATACCATTCCTGAGGTGCTAAGGAGAAAGTGGACTTCCTGAATGATCGACCGAGAAGTAAGACCTCCCACATATGAAACAAGGGGGCAAGAACTAAAGAACCTCATCTCAAGGTCAACATTTTAGAATGAGAATCATGGGTTGGTGATAACCTTAAAACCAAGGATTCAGCAAACAAGTTAAGGCCCGGAAGGTCACGAGGACTAAGAAACAAGTCATTTGAATTCAAGGTTCATGAAACCTTTCAAGGCATGGCAAACACCTCCTATTGATCTGAAACCTCGCGATTGGTGGTCTGGAACACCCCCAACTTGATAAGTGTATTGGTAGTTGATTAAGAATACTTATTAGAAAAGCTAATAAGAAAGGTTGATACCCCGATTTGGAAATTGAAAAATCAATTTGGGATCCTAGGTCTTTGATCCAGAACACCGACGTGGAACCTGAGAACATCAACCTCGAATCCTAGGATGAGAAACACGAAAGATTAGCCATGAAGGCCAAGATTAGCCATGAAGGCCAAGGTTAGCCATGAAGGCCAAGATTAGCTATGAAGGCCAAACTTGAGGAGGTCGTCATGAATCTCCAATCAAGATCCAAAGATTGAAACTTCAAGTCAAAACTCGAAGACCAATCTGAAATATTGGATCTTCGATCTAAAACTATCTAGTACAGACGGAAGGAACCGTTATAGTTCATATATGCCAGAAGAGAAATAGCAGATATAATCGCTGGAGCTGCAAAACAAGTGACTTCTGAAAAGCTAAGTACGCTTAAGGAGTTAATTAAGGAGATCAACCATAATCACAAGATTAGCAGTGCTAATCATAAGTTAAGGAGTAATATCGTCAGAAGTCCCGAAGGACCAAACTGACGACTAAAGATCAAGATCAAGGTTCTTGATCCTTAGGATCACGGATGGTTTTGAATCCTAGATCCCTGACGACTTAAGATCAAGATCAAGATTCTTGATCCTTAAGATAACAAAGTCATGAATGACCAAAATGGTGACTGGAGATCAAGATCAAGGTTCTTGATCCTCAAGATCAAGGTTCTTGATCCTCAAGATCATGAATGATTTTTACGTCCGGATCGCCTAGCTAGCCGAGAGGCAATTGACCACGGCGCGCGAGGGGCCACAGCCGACCACCTCCCAGCTGACCAGGTCCCGGCCGACTAGCTCCCGAGGAGGAGGACCAGCCGACCAGGTCCCGGCCGACCAGCTCCCGAGGAGGAGGACCAGCCGACCAGGTCCCGGCCGACCAGCTCCCGAGGAGGAGGACCAGCCGACCAGGTCCCGGCCGACCAGCTCCCGAGGAGGGGGTCCAGCCGACCAGGTCCCGACCGACCAGGTCCCGGCCGACCAGCTCCCGAGGAGGGGGTCCAGCCGACCAGGTGCTAGCCCTGGATCCGGCCGGTCTAGGATTAGTTCTTGGTCCTGGATCCCAACTTTTTTCAGCGGACCTCGGATAGTTTTCAGACCTAGATCTCGACTTTTTCAGCGAATCTCGTATGATTTTCAGTGCTAAAAAGAAGTCGCGATTAGCACAGATTAGTGCCGATTAGCACCGTGTAGTGCTGTTTAAGCACCGATTAGTGCCTGTTAGCACAGTTTAGTGCCGATTAGCACCGTGTAGTGCTGTTTAAGCACCGATTAGTGCCTGTTAGCACAGTTTAGTGCCGATTAGCACCGTGTAGTGCTGTTTAAGCACCGATTAGTGGCTGTTAGCACAGTTTAGTGCCGATTAGCACCGTGTAGTGCTGTTTAAGCACCGATTATTGCCTGTTAGCACAGTTTAGTGCCGATTAGCACCGTGTAGTGCTGTTTAAGCACCGATTAGTGCCTGTTAGAACAGTTTAGTGCCGATTAGCACCGTGTAGTGCTGTTTAAGCACTGATTAGTACCTGTTAGCACAGTTTAGTGCCGATTAGCACCGTGTAGTGCTGTTTAAGCACCGATTAGTGGCTGTTAGCACAGTTTAGTGCCGATTAGCACCGTGTAGTGCTGTTTAAGCACCGATTATTGCCTGTTAGCACAGTTTAGTGCCGATTAGCACCGTGTAGTGCTGTTTAAGCACCGATTAGTGGCTGTTAGCACAGTTTAGTGCCGATTAGCACCGTGTAGTGCTGTTTAAGCACTGATTAGTACCTGTTAGCACAGTTTAGTGCCGATTAGCACCGTGTAGTGCTGTTTAAGCACCGATTAGTGCCTGTTAGCACAGTTTAGTGCCGATTAGCACCGTGTAGTGCTGTTTAAGCACCGATTAGTGCCTGTTAGCACAGTTTAGTGCCGATTAGCACCGTGTAGTGCTGTTTAAGCACCGATTAGTGCCTGTTAGCACAGTTTAGTGCCGATTAGCACCGTGTAGTGCTGTTTAAGCACCGATTAGTGCCTGTTAGCATAGTTTAGTGCCGATTTGCACCGTTTAGCACCGATTAGTGCCGTTAGTACCGTTTTATGCCATTTAACATCGTTTAACACTGTTTATACGTTGCTTAAGGCTGATTAGCGCTGTGTAGTGCCGTTTAACACTGATTAGTGTCGTTCAACATCGTCGTAAATGCGTCGGTCGCTCCACGCTTTACGTTAAGATGATATTGTTGAAAATACTCGCTTAAGAGTAATAAACCCTGACCCAAGTCTCGAATAAGGCCGTTATAACTTCAAGGAAAACCTGATCAGTTTTCCTAGAAGTTGGGGGGCAAATGATATGGGCTAAAAGTAAGCCCTAAAGACACATTCAATGTGGCATTAATTAGACCTAGAATGGTCCAAACGTGGGGCCCACCAGATGGGCCCAAACTCCAATTATAATATTAATTTCGTAATTAATATTAGGGGTAATTACCAGCTCGGCAATAAGAGTCAAAAAGGATATTACTCTTGCCTGACTTAGTCTCCAAGATACATATTCCAACATGGAAACTGGTTCCTACATACTAGGATCTGGAACCTTCTTCTAGGCGGTGACTTGCCCACCAAGTCACCTAACCCTACTACGATTCTAAGGCTTCTCAGCCTATATAAAGGGCCTGATCCCTCATTCCTAGAACTACGTTGGGCAGAGCTCCATACGTCACCCACCACGTTTTGGCTTAATCCTCGAATAAGGACATGCAAACCACTGCGTCCTAGGTGAGCCCTCGCCGCCATAGCCCCGAGGGCACCATCACCTAGAACTACGTCTTGGCTTGATTCTCAATAACGAGATACGTAGGCACTCTGTGAGCACCGATTAGTCCCGAACATGGAAACAGCCATTGAAGCTCGAAGCTCACCAACCCTAGCATTAAATACAATTCGTAACCTAGTTTTTATTTCACAACACTAAAAAAATATAATAGAAATTTGTATTGAACGAATAATGACTGTTAGATTTTTAGTAAAAAATCAAAACCGTTTGATCTAATGATTAGATATATTATATGTTTAAATTAATTTACTAAAATTTCAAGGTTCGAATTTTGTCAACAACTTTTTTTTAAAATTTTATAATATAAGTTTTAAACCATATAATTTTGCAATCATTAATATACACCCAAAAATATTACACCATTTTGCTGTTAGATTTTCTGTAAATGATAGGAACCGTTAGATGTAATTATAAGGTACATTTTATGATTAAAGTAGTTTACTAAATATTCAAGTTTTAGTAAATAATAAGAACCATTAGATGTAATTATAAGGTATATTTTATGATTAAAGTACTTTAAAATTCAAGTTTCGAATCATGTCAACGACATATTTAACCTAAAATTCTATAATATAATTTTTAAATCATGCATATCATTAACTAAATTTATATTAATTTTTATTGAAATAATATTATTATAATTTTTACAAAATAATGATTATATAAAAACATAATTACAGCATAAAATAAAATTTATAACATATTCAAAGAAACTCGTGCATCGCACGGGTTATAAACTAGTACATATATAATAGGAAAACATGATTATAATTGTTTGTATTTTGGTGCAACCACACAACGAATAATGATCATTAGATTTTTAGTTAAATAAATAAGAACAGTTGAATGTTATGATAAGATAAAATATATATTTTAATTACTCTACGAAATATTAAAGGTTCAAATCCCTTCAATTTCATATTTAATTTAAAAATGCCGCACACAATTCGTTCTACGCGTTTTTAAAAACTAAATAAGTAGAACAACTAAATATCTCAACAAATAACTTACTTTAGAAAAAAAACTTATAATATGACATATATAGGTTAACAATAATATTAATTTAAAAATACCTATAAAAATATTGATATCACAACGGATTAAGGGGTGGTATTGTATGACTTTTAAAGATTTTTAATGATTTTAAAAGTTATGAGGTATTCAATTCTAACATTTAAAGATTCTTTAAAAGTATGGTGTTATTCAATTAAGATTTTTAAAAAGTATTTTAAATGAGGGCGGTATTTAATTTAGACATTTATAGACTCTTTATAAGTATCATGTTATTCAAAAAGTCAATGACTTTTAATGAGAATGACTTTTAATGACATTTAACAAAAATTAACTACATCCCTTGAAAAAAAAGTCATGAGTTTTTTGATAAGATTTTGTTGAGTATTGAATACAGTAAAAGAATACAGAGGGGGGGTGAATGGATTCTTGAACTTTTCTTGTTCGAGTCTATGTAGCAAGTAAGTGTTTGTGTGTGCAAGAGTGAAGGTGCGGATAAAGAACAACACAAGACACAATATCACTTTAATCTAATGTATTATTAGATAAAGATTGCTACAATCTGTGAATACAAATGATAGTATTCTCATCTTCGTTTTTCTCAAAGAGATATAGCTTATAGTGTATGAAAAACTTGACTCACAAAGTTAATGACTAAGGAAGTGAGGCTGTATCCTTATAGAACATGGATACGACCTACTTACTACAAATAAGGTAGCTAAACAAATTACTTTCTAGTCTGTCTATTCTTTTTGAGTAAGTGTCCAAACGGTTACAGATTTGACTTTGCAAAGCCTGTTTAGATCCACTTCTTTAGCTCCTTGTCTCTTCTATATCTCTCCAAGCTTCCTTGTAGGCTTTCCAGAGCACGTTACAGATTGTGGTCCATAAGTGCATTGGCTTGTTGCAGTTTTCAGACTTGTACAATTTCTTCAGTATTTTGTCTCCAAGAATGTATTCGAGAAGTGACTAAGTAGGTGATTAGAGAACTAGGATTGACTTGATCGATAACTCTGAGTTCTCGAACACTGTTATATTGACATATCGAATCACTTCTCGAATAGCTCTTTTCTTCAGGATTCCTTGAGTTGTCGAATAGAACACTTGACTTGTCGAATCTTTGAGATATCGAATAGCTTTCTGAGTCCTTGAGATATCGAATGGAACTTTGACTTGTTGACTCCTTGAGAACTCGAATACTACTTTGACTTGTTGACTTCCTGAGTTCTCGAATAGAGTACATAGACATAACGAATCTCTGAGATATCGAATGAGATATCGAACAGTGTATTCAGAGATATCGAATAGTGTCCTGAGATATCGAATCCCTGACTTCTCGAATGCTGGAATTCTCGAATAGACAAATATACTTCTCGAATTGGTATTTAGGCAAATTCTTCATTTCTTCAAATCCCAACTGTGATTATTTGACAGTCTTTATCTTCTTGCTTGAGGCATGAACCTTGGAACTTCTTTCAAGCATTATTCTAGACTCAATAAGTATAGTTACACAACTAGGATTTGATGCCTACTACAAGTACAATACAAACAGAAATTCTACAACTAGAGGTTCCCTCAGTTAAGAGGTCATGTAAGTAATGCAAAGCATTACAAACAATTAGGCTTGTTATTAGATGTATACAGGCATGCCTCTGTAACTAACAATCTCCCCCAAATTGTGAGTGAGACCCTTAGTCACAATTTCATGCCTGATAACAAGCCTAACATACATAAAGATAAAACTTTAAAAGTACAGGTATGTAGATTGATTGAGCACATGAATGAAATTACAAGATAAATAATCTTACAGTATGATGAAATTCTAGCCATTCTCATTTAATTCCATCTCCATTGCCTTGGCTTGTAGATCATCATATGCTTTCTGTTTCCTTTCCTTCTCCCTTCTTGCATTCTCATCCATGGCCTTTATGATTTCTGCCATAGCATCCAGTTCTTCAAGCAGAATAGAGTTTTTGAAATCTTCAAGTACTGGCTTTAGAATGTTGGCAGGATAGTGACCGAGTAGATTCATTCTAATATTAACATTGTCTCCATTTCTCCTCCTATACTTCACCATATAGGGATCAAACTAAACTCTACATATCCCCTTGGCCCTTAGCTTATCTGCTTCAATCTCCAGTCTATCAAGTTCTTTCTCTCTTTCTAACCATTTTTCAAGGCATCCATTCCTTATCTCTTCATCATGATCTTTTTTCATCTTTACAAAAGTAGCTAGCTCCAGTTTCCAAACCCTTTCCACTTTGTCATTAGCATACAACAGTGCAATCATCCTTTCTATGTCATCCAACTTGGCATACTTTTGACACTGCCCTTGTCTGAATTTCTCCTCTCTTCCATCAGTATATTTGACTTCTAGGCAATCATCAATAATGACAACATGATAGATTCTTTGAGCTCTTAGGAATTGCAGTTGGTCTATATCAAAGTCTTCATCAAGTGGTTGGAGTTTCAATCCTGGATAAATTGTCAGAGTCCTTGATTTGGATAGCCTTGGTTTCCTTGCAGCTTGTTTGAATTTGATCCTTTTTACATGGTTGCTTGGCTAAAATCTTTGACCTTTGTTGGTAGACCATAGTAGTGTTCCATTAGCAGTTTGCTTTATGAAACATACACATGGTTTCTTGGCTTGAATCTTCTTCTCTTCTTGAGGTGGCAAAACAGTTGCAGAAGCCATTGAATCAGATTTTGGTAGGTCATTACTAACAGTATTCACCCTAGACTCAGAGTCTTGTGTTGTAGTGAGGTTACTGCTAGCAATGCCTAAGGCTTGCTGTTTTCCAATCTTCCTCTCATAGACTTTTCCTTGGTCATCACCATCTTTCTTATTCTTGTCATCCTTTTTCTTCTTCTCATCTTCATCACCCTTATCTCTCCTGTGATGTCTTCTCCTCCCATCACTTTTGTCTTCAGAATCATCATCCTTATTTCTCCTAGGTTGAGCCCTCTCTGGAGTTTCACCAGTTGCTATAAAAGATCTGAGAATGTGCAGTGCTTCAATTTCTTCAGCATTTCTGGCTCCAACCTTCTTCTGTAGTTATCAATGATAGCAATGACCAGTCTGTGATTTCGAGAAGTGAGATCATTGGGAATGACCAATTGCTTGATGTCTTCAATTTTGGTGCCAGACTGATAGATGATTGTCCATGGCTTCTTGATCACTTCTGGCAGCCTTGAAGGTTGGCCATTCCTCAAATCATCAAACAGACTTTTGTTGTTCTCATTTCTCTTCTCAATAAGCTCAAGTATGGCATCTATCTCTGAGTGTTTTAGGGCTTATAGAGTCTTATATGTTAGATGTCATATCTTTGATTTGGATATCATCATTATCTCCTTGAACCATAGATTATTGACTTTCTTGGGGATGATAGTGATGTAGTCAATCTTCTCCTTCAACTCCCTCAGATAGAACTGAGTGTCACCAGCCTGTTCCCTTGTGGCTTTCAGAAACTCCAAGAAGGCTTTATCATGATAAACATTTGAGTTAGCAACTTCTTGTAGCTTGGCCTCAGTAACAACTTTAACTTCTACAGGCTTGGCACTCTCTGGTATGGAGGATGAAGGTTTATCAGAAGGCATACTCCCTGCAACCACTATGGTAGTTATGGATTGCTTTTGACCACCAGAAGTAGTGATGTGCACAGTTGGTAGAGTAACAACTGGCAGTGAGGTAGAAGGCTCATCAACTTTGGATTTGCCTTTGCTTGGCACATTGGTTATAGATTTTGCTCTGTGGTGACCACCCTCATTTATCTGTATGCCCTTCTCCTTAGGTTTCTCCCCCTTTGGATTTGAGTTTTTTGACCTTTTCTCCCCCTTAGGCTTGTTGTCAGGCATAGAGGCTATAGAAATCACCTCTGGGTTTGAAGATTCATCAGGTATAGGGAGACCCATATGCTTCATCATAGCAGTCAGCATCTGTTGTTGAGTGAGAAGAACATCAGCATGAGCAGTTGCTTGAGTGTTCAACTTTTCATTCAGCAGATTGACAGATTCTTTTAGCTTAGCATTGAATGCTTTTTGGTCTAACACTTCCTTTTCCAATTTTGCCATTGAGTGTTTGAGATGTTCAGCTCTGAAAGAGAAGAGTGATTGTTTCTGGAGCCTTTCCACTTCATACTTGCTCATGTTGTGCACAGGTACCTCAGAAATGACCTTATCTCCATATTGATTCTGCCACATAACCTTGATAAGGGCATTGGCATCCTGAGTTTGAGAGGAGAGAGTGGCCATTTCACTTGTGAGCTTTGAGACACTGTCTATCAGGGAGGGTAGCTCATGATCCACAGAAGTGCAAGTCTTTTTGCATTCCCTAATATCTCTGAGTGTGGATGTTAGATGAGGGAATTCAAAGATGAATTTACTTCTGAGCTCACTCACTTCCTTGGATGTATCTCTGCAGATATTGGCTAGTTCAGTTTTCATCCCTTTCCCAAGATAGTGAATGGCCTTTAGACTTCCCTTGTAGGACTCATTTATGGCTTCATAGACTTCAGTAGGTGAGAGAGTTCGAGCATTTGAACCAAGAGCAGTTACATATTCTTCTCTCAAGTATTGCAGAGCCTCAGCCAGGGTGCAGTCTTTGGTGATGCTCATCCATGCATCTACATTTTCATCTCTCTCCGCCTCATCTGCTATTTTTTCTTGTTGTTTTTCAACATCTTCTTTGCGGCAGAGCAGAATTGCTTCATAGTCAGCATTTGGTAAATTGGATGTGAGAAGATGTTGGGCTATTTTAGAGATCTCATCAAGCTGTTCCACATTTAAGCAATGAAGTGCTTCATCCGTCAATAGTGGTGGAACAGTTGATGATCCCAAGACACTGTCATGTTGCATAGGTCTCAGCCATTCTGACAGAGTGGCCTGAGCCAAGTTAGAGCTAGAGCTAGACAAGCTAGACTCCTCAGTTACAGATGCAACTTCTGCAACCAGATGGATTGACTCTACTACTGGTGTCTCCACAAAAGTGGGATGAGTTACACCAGCAGTTGACACAGGCATAGAGTCTCTAGTGACAACTAGTGGAACCTCTGTGTTTGTGATGGTGTCATCAGGAGATACCCCAGCATGCATTCCCTCACCATCTAAATGTGGGTCCTGGGTGGTGAGCAAAGTGTCATGCACTAAGTCACTTGAGTCCATTGGCTCACCAAGAGAAAAGGATTCTTGGTGATCAATGCCTTGCTCTTCAATTTCTTGAATTACAGGCTCCAAAGAAATTTGAGATGAAGATTCTGGAAGAGAAGTGTGTTGTAGAGTAGATTTTGGCAACTCCCCCTGAGAGATAGAGGGAGTTTCAAGTGCGATGTGCTCTCCACTCAATGTAGTGCCAGCCTTATCACTCCCATGTGCTGACTCAATACAAGAAGGTGCATTGGGGAGGATGCTTGATTTTATAGATGCACCCTGTTGAGAGGATACATCTAGTGAGCTGTTTGCCCCTGATTTTACAACTTCAGCCATTTGTGTGACTGAAGAGGTGGTCTTAGTTTTCTTCTGCTTCTTTGGCCTTAGTAAGGGTGACTCTGGTTCCTCACTTTCTAGACCTAGTTCAACAGCTAATGCTGCTTCAGATAGAATATTTAAGGGTGCAGACAATACTTCCTTTCTCTTCTTTTTACTAACATCACCCTTTTGAGAGGATGATGCAGTTGGCTCAGTGTTTGCTAGAGTGTTTGGTTGAGAGGGTTGGTTAGCTAGCCCTGGGTTAGCATTTTGTTCTACTTGCTTGGGCTTAGCTAACTCAGACTTAGAGGCAAATGTTGGCATGTTGTGGGGATAAGTTCTAAACACACTCTCCATATGGGGAGTTATGTTAAGTCTTACATCCACATCATTCCTAGTCTCCAAATTACCAAAAATGAGTTTGGTCATGGATTTAGGATAGCCTATTCTATTTTTATTCATCCCATCTAATTCAATCAATTTATCATCTAAGAAATTAAGGACAGATTGAATAAAACGAGGGAAGAAAATTTCATTACCTCTCTTGGCTGAATTCTTACCAAGTCTCCCATACAGCTCCTGCAGAATGATGAGACCAACATCTATCTTCTTTCCATAAGCTAAGGCATAGCCTATTTGCTGGGCAGGAGTACTGATTTGGTCATAGCTGGATTTTCTTGCAGTAAAGACTTGAAGAAGTGTAGCAAACACATAACTCCATTCCTTCCTCAAATGCTTCCTGTTCAAGTGCCCAAGACTGATTCTGTCTACATATTTGATGAAATCAAAGAAGTCTTCCAATTCAGCATTTGTAGCAAGTGGGTCATACACCTCTCCTTTGGTACCCATTCCAAGTGCCTCATTCATATCCTCTGTGGTGATAGTGATATTTTTGTCTTGAATCTTGCAGTAGATGATGTACGAGGTTATTGCAGAGTCAAGAGCCACCACCTCCACTGTAGCAGACTGCCAAAACTGTTCTAGAATGTCGAGATACAGAGTTGGGTTAACAGATAGAGCATTCTTGATGTACGATTCAGACATCCACTTCACAAAGCACTTGAAGTTGGCGTTGGGTGCCTCAACATCACTAGTTAGAGCAATGAAATTGGTGTTGAACTTTACTGTTACCATTTGTGTAAGAGAGAGAAGAGAGAAATTGAAGGTTGAAGAAGAAATTTAGCTTTTTGCAGTTAGGGTTTCAGAGGTTTTGGGAGTTTAGATGCTTGAGAAATCGAATAAAATGAATCGAATAGATGTGAAATTGTATAAGTATGAAGTACTTGAATTATCGATTAGATGTATGTCATGTATCGACAAGTCAGGCATTCGAGAAGTAGAAAACAACTATTCAAGAAGTCAAGAAATGCTTAATAGATAACTCAAGCAGATTGTAACTCACAGCTGGCAGTTATCTAACTTAAAAATAATTCTAAATTAAATAAAATGTGTTTTTATGAGTGAATTAAACTTTTAGACAAGAGTCCAAAATCGGTTAAAATTCAGCGAGAATTCAGCCTTTTCAAATGATTCGAGAACTCAAATATGATATTCGAGAACTCAGCCATTAGAGAACTCAGTTACCATATTCGAGAAGTCAAGAATACCTCTATTCGATAACTCTAAAAGACTCTATTCGAGAACTCGAGAGTGCTCTAATGAGACTAGTTAGAGATGTCGAATAGTGAACCATTCGAGAAGTCTGACTTATCGAAATATACTCATCACTCACAAAGAAAATTTAATTTTCACTATCTTTTAAAATTTACCAGCCATATTCATTGAAGAATATTCTAGTAAATTAAACAGTGATTTTCTCAAAATTTCATAGAAATTTCAAGTTAACAAAAATATGATTTTCCAACATATGCAACAGATTTGAAATATTTATAAATCATATTTCAGCCAACACTTACTCCAAAAATATTGAGAATTTAGATAAAGTAAGTGTTTACTGCTGCAACAATCTAGATGATATATTCACTTAGCCAGAATCTGAAAAATTCAGCATTCCAATCTCACTAACCAACCTTGTGAAGGTGGCTTCATCTAGTGGCTTAGTGAATATATCAGCTAGTTGTTTATCTGTAGAGATATAATGCAACTCAATGGTTCCATTAGTTGCATGTTCTCTAATGAAATGATATCTCATGTCAATGTGCTTTGTCCTAGAATGATTGACAGGATTGGCAACTATAGAGATTGCACTTGTGTTGTCACACATGATTGGAATTCTTTCCAACACAAGTCCATAATCTCTAAGTTGATTTCTAATCCAAAGCACTTGAGCACAGCAACTTCCAGCAGCTATGTATTCAGCCTCAGCTGTAGAAGTTGACACAGATTGTTTCTTCTTGCTATACCAAGAAACTAACCTTTGTCCAAGAAATTGGCAGCTACCTGAGGTGCTTTTCCTATCCACTCTGCATCCAGCATAATCAGCATCAGAATAACCAACCAGATTGAACCCTGTGTCCTTAGGATACCATAAACCCAAGTTTGGAGTGCCCTTCAGATATCTAAAGATCCTTTTTATCGCAATCAAATGTGATTCCTTTGGATTTGATTGAAATCTAGCACATAAACATGTAGCAAACATGATGTCTGACCTACTTGCGGTGAGGTAGAGTAGAGAACCAACCATGCCTCTGTAGACTGAGATGTCTACTTTCTTGCCTTTAGCATCTTCATCCAACTTAGTTGCAGTGGCCATGGGTGTCTTTGCAGGTGAGCAATCTTCCAAGTCAAACTTCTTCAATAGATCCTTGATGTACTTGGTCTGACTGATAAAGATACCATCCTTTCTCTGACTGACTTGCAACCCAAGAAAGAATGTCAACTCTCCCATCATACTCATCTCATATCTGCTCTGCATGAGTTTGGAGAATTTCTCACACAGCTTCTCATTTGTAGAGCCAAAAATGATATCATCCACATAAATTTGAACTAGGATAATATCATCACCATGCTTCTTGTAAAACAGTGTCTTGTCTAATGTGCCTCCAGTGAATTGATTTTCAAGAAGAAATTGTGATAAGGTATCATACCATGCTCTTGAAGCCTGCTTAAGTCCATACAATGCCTTAAGCAATCTGTAGACAAATTCTGGGAAGTGTGGATCCTCAAAGCCAGGTGGTTATTGCACATAAACTTCTTCTTCCAACTCTCCATTCAGAAATGCACTCTTGACATCCATTTGATAAACTTTAAAGTTTGAATGAGCAGCAAATGCCAAGAATATTTTGATGGCTTCCAATCTAGCAACAGGAGCAAATGTCTCATCATAATCAATGCCTTCCTGTTGAGAGTATCCTTTTACAACCAACCTTGCTTTGTTTCTTACTATTACACCATCTTCATCCATCTTATTCTTTAGAACCCATTTTGTTCCAACAATGGTTCTATTCTTTGGTGCAGGCACAAGTTCCCATACTTTGTTCCTTTCAAATTGATTCAGCTCCTCTTGCATAGCAATAATCCAATCTAGATCCAACAGTGCATCATCAAGTTTCTTAGGCTCAACTTATGATAGAAAACAGCCATAGAGGCACTCATTCTGAGTTGCTCTCCTAATCCTTACTCCTGCATTAGGGTC
Source organism: Kitagawia praeruptora (assembly GCA_037693485.1). Lineage (NCBI taxonomy): Eukaryota > Viridiplantae > Streptophyta > Magnoliopsida > Apiales > Apiaceae > Kitagawia > Kitagawia praeruptora. The sequence continues at coordinate 169,924,522 of CM075352.1, read as the reverse complement.
TCCAATGATTTGCTCTACAGTGTGTGATCTATCCCATTTCCTTGAGTGCTCAGCCTGATTTCTCATTCTTAATGTTGCTTCATCATCCACATCATGGTCATTCTCATTTCCTCCCCCTGTGAAGTTGCCACTACTCACATGTGTGTCTTGGATGCTTGATTCTTCACTATTGATTGGCACAAATTCTTCTCTTGTATCATTATTCACTTGAGTTTGTTGAACTTGAGTTTCAACTCCAATTTCAATCTCTTCATCAGAATCATCTAGATTATCAAACCTTAATGGATCTTTATCTTCATCATTGGCTTCTTCCAGTCTAGGTAGTTTGCTGTCATCAAATGTCACATCTGTGCTTTCCATAATTTTCTTTTGACTGATGACATAAACTTTGTATGCAATTCTTTCCATAGAGTAGCCAAGAAAAATTCCTTCAAATGCCTTTGCATCAAACTTACCAACATATTCTGAATTGTCCTTTAATACAAAGCATTTGCTTCCAAAAGTATGAACATACTTTAGAGTAGGCTTCTTTCCAGTCATCAAATTGTAAGGTGTCTTTCCAGTATTTTTGTTGATGAGAGTTCTATTCTGGATATAGCATGCAGTGCTCACAGCCTCAGCCCAAAAACATGTAGGCATCTTTGCATCAAGTAACATTGTTCTAGCAGCCTCAATTAGAGTTCTATTCTTTCTCTCAATAACTCCATTTTGTTGTGGAGTCCTTGGAGCTGAGAATTGCTGAGAAATGCCATTCTCTTTACAGAATGCTTCAAGTATGGCATTTCTGAACTCTGTTCCATTGTCACTTCTCAATGCAATCACACTTGCATTGTTGGCCTTTGCTTCCTTGTCAACTCTCTTTATGTGCTCAATGATTACTTGTGGGGCCTCATTTTTTGATTCTAGAAATTCCACCCATGTATACCTTGTAAAGTCATCAACCATCACCAAGGCATACTTCTTTCTTCCTAGTGACATAATATTGGCAGGCCCGAACAAATCCATATGAATGAGTTGTAGGGGCTTGGTTATTGATGTCAATGTCTTTGACTTGTGGCTTGATCTTTTCATTTTTCCTTTTTGACAAGCCTCACACACTCCTTCTTGGCAGAATTCAAATGTAGGCATGCCTCTCACTAACTCTCTTTTGACTAGAGAATTAATGGCTTTGAAGTTCAGGTGTGATAATTTCTTGTGCCACAGCCAACATTCTTCATTTGATGCTTTTGAATAAAAGCAACAAATTTTGTCCTTGTTTGCAGAGTCCATATTGGCTACAAACAGGCTTCCCTTTCTTACTCCAGATAGAGCAAAATCACCAGTCTTCTTGTGGGTGATCAAACATTCATCTTTGTCAAAATCCACCTTGAATTCCCTATCAGTAAACTGACCAACACTTAGCAGATTATGCTTGAGCCCCTTGACTAGTGCTACATCTTCAATGATGACATTACCAACTTTCAACTTGCCATATCCCAATATGTTACCCATGCTGTCATCTCCAAAAGCAACCCTTGGGCCAGCCTTTTCCTCATACTGTGATAGCAGGGCCATATCACTAGTCATATGATTTGAGCATCCATTGTCCAAAATCCACATGACCTTCTTTTCACTTTCTTTGCCCTGCAAACACAAAGGTATTACTTTTCCTTTGGTACCCAAACAAGTTTGGGTCCATGTGACTTAGAAATAGTTTTATCATACACAACATGCTTGTCAACTTTCTTAGTGTTAGTCTTCTTGTCACTGTTAGAAGTCTTAGAACCTGAAGTTTCAGACTTGGGTGACAGAGGTACCTTCCTAGCTTTAGGAGGACTTGAAGACTTTGACCTTGTGTAGTGTGTGTGAAAATTGTGACTGATACAACCATCAATGAATTGCCTTCTCAAATTGAAACAGCTAGTCATCACATTCATGTTCCATGGCATACAGTCAAATTTATCACAAAATGGAGCATCTCTATGTCTTAGAGGCACAGAACAATCATAGAAAGGTTTGGACACACTACCAACAGGTTTCTTGCATGCATGAGTTAAATGATTGGTACTGAAACAGTTCTGACAAGTTTTCCTAGGGGCATTAGGCATATAAGCATAGTTGTTATCCTTGTTAATCCCTAACTTGCCATTTCTGTTCTGTTTCTTCTTAGTCACTTTCTTTTCTGATTCACTCTTCCCAGCTGAAACAAACTTAACAAACTTCTTAGGTCTTGGCCTATCAACTACTGGCTCCTTGGCTTTTGACTTGACACTCTCACTCTTGGAGGATGCTTGTTGTTCACTGGCTTGTGCCTCATCCTCATCATTCAGCATTTGCTTGATGAGTAAAGCATCCTTATCAATTTCAATTGTTGATTCTTTAAAAAATGGATTTTCAGCCTTTTTCAAAATGTGAGGCACTTCCTCATGAACAACTGTGTCATCTTCAATGACAGCATAGCTTTTTCTCTGTTTAAGAGTGTCATAGTCAAGTCCAATAGCAGCCTTGGGTTTAGCTTGAACTTTCTCACAGTAGGATTGCACTAGACCAGATGATTTCTTAAAAGTTTTTAGTTTGAATTCATTTTCAGCTAATTCATCCCTAAGAGCCTTTTCAACTTGACTAGCACATAAAACCTTGTTCTGCAAATATTCAACTTCTTTCTTAAGGTTTTCTACTTGCATAGCAGTTAGCTCAAGTTTCTCATTCTTTTTGGTTAACATTTCATTTCTAATAGACAGTTTAGCAATCTCCTCATTAGCAGCAGTCATACTAGTATGAATATTAAACATCTCAACAGATAGTTGTTCAACCATGGATTTATATTCAGAAACAGACATGTCTATGGTAGTGAGAGATGGTACCTGAGAGTTTGATGAAGATGTGTCTTCCTCGGAATTGGCCATCAAGGCATAGTTGCAAAACTCTTGCTCTTCTCCATCACTATCAGAATCATCCCAGCACTTCCCTTCAGCTATGTAGGCCTTACCTTGTGTCTGCTTTCTCAGAAGGGCCTCATACTTAGCTTCAAGTTCCAGAAACTCTTTATCCTTCTTTTTAGGCTTCTTGCATTCACTGGCAAAATGCCCTAGGTCATTGCATCTATAACACCTTACAGATGACATATCCACATAGCTGGTTTTGAATTTATTTCTGTTTGGTTTCACAGGTGCCTTGTTCTTGTTGACTGAATGATTTTGAGTTTTGGGTTTGAAGGGTTGATTTCTTTTAAATCTGATGTTTGGAAATTTTATGGCCATGAAAGCATATGAAGTATTTTCCATCCCATCTAGTTCTTCAAGAGTGTAAAACTCTTCTTCCTCCTTTTCCTCAACAGGTTCACTTACCTCAGCTTCAGTTTCTTCATCATCTACTACCTCCTCTATCCTTAGCTGGCTTGTAGATGCTTCTAGGTCTTGAATAGATTTGTTGACAATCAAGGCACATGATGTGTTTATCATTCTACCTTGGTTGGCTTGGATAGCCCTTTTCTGAAGCAACTCAAGCTCATGAGTCTTTAAGACTCCATAGAGCACATCATAGGTGACTTTGTTCAAATCTCTTTCCCTTAGAGAAATGACTCTTTGCTCTAGATGATTTGGTGAAGATAACAAAAATTTCATATTTAACTCCTTGGTGCTGTAAACCTTGCCATTCATCTGCAACTCAGTGACTAGCTTGTGAAACCTTTCAAACATCTCAGTAATGCTTTCCTTGGGCTGTGCCATGAAAGCTTCATACTGTGTGACCAGTATCTGTTTCTTATTTTCCTTAACCTCATCAGTTCCTTCACACAACACCTCAATGTGATCCCACATTTCTTTGGCAGATGTACATGATGCAATGTTTGCAAACATTTACATGTCCATGGAATCAATGATAAGCAACATGAGGTGGCTGTCAAGAGCAACCTTTTCCCTTTCTGATTATGTCCATTTTGATGGATCCTTGGCCTCATAAGATCTTGGGATAGTTGTGGTTCCAACAGTCTTCTCTGGTATCTCTTGTTGTGGAACAAAAGGACCATTCTTGAGAATCTCAGGATACAAAGGATGAGAGGCTTTGATGAACAACATCATCTTTATCTTCCAGAGGTTGAAGTTTTCTTTGTCAAACTTGGGGACTTTCACCGTTCCTGTAGCCTTTGGTGTATTCGAACTCATGATCATTTTTCTGTTTTTGAATAAACAACCCTCTCTGATACCACTTGTTGAGTATTGAATACAGTAAAAGAATATAGAGGGGGGTGAATGGATTCTTGAACTTTTCTTGTTCGAGTCTATGTAGCAAGTAAGTGTTTGTGTGTGCAAGAGTGAAGGTGCGGATAAAAAACAACACAAGACACAATATCACTTTAATCTAATGTATTCTTAAATAAAGGTTGCTACAATCTGTGAATACAAATGATAGTATTCTCAGCTTCGTTTTTCTCAGAGAGATATAGCTTACAGTGTATGAAAAACTTGACTCACAAAGTTAATGACTAAGGAAGTGAGGCTGTATCCTTATAGAACATGGATACGACCTACTTACTACAAATAAGGTAGCTAAACAAATTACTTTCTAGTCTGTCTATCCTTTTTGAGTAAGTGTCCAAACGGTTACAGATTTGACTTTGCAAAGCCTGTTTAGATCCACTTCTTTAGCTCCTTGTCTCTTCTATATCTCTCCAAGCTTCCTTGTATGCTTTCCAGAGCACGTTACAGATTGTGGTCCATAAATGCATTGGTTTGTTGCAGGTTTTAGACTTGTACAATTTCTTCAGTATTTTGTCTCCAAGAATGTATTCGAGAAGTGACTAAGTAGGTGATTCGAGAACTAGGATTGACTTGATCGATAACTCTGAGTTCTCGAATACTGTTATATTGACATATCGAATCACTTCTCGAATAGCTATTTTCTTCAGGATTCCTTGAGTTGTCGAATAGAACACTTGACTTGTCGAATCCTTGAGATATCGAATAGCTTTCTGAGTCCTTGAGATATCGAATGGAACTTTGACTTGTTGACTCCTTGAGAACTCGAATACTACTTTGACTTGTTGACTTCCTGAGTTCTCGAATAGAGTACATAGACATATCGAATCTCTGAGATATCGAACAGTGTATTCAGAGATATCGAATATTGTCCTGAGATATCGAATCCATGACTTCTCGAATGCTGGACTTCTCGAATAGACAAATATACTTCTCGAATTGGTACTTAGGCAAATTCTTCATTTCTTCAAATCCCAACTGTGATTATTTGACAGTCTTTATCTTCTTGCTTGAGGCATGAACCTTGGAACTTCTTTCAAGCATTATTCTAGACTCTATAAGTACAGTTACAGAACTAGGATTTGATGCCTACTACAAGTACAATACAAACAGAAACTCTACAACTAGAGGTTCCCTCAGTTAAGAGGTCATGTAAGTAATGCAAAGCATTACAAACAATTAGGCTTGTTATTAGATGTATACAGGCATGCCTCTGTAACTAACAGATTTGACATGACTTCTAATAACTATATAAAAAATATCTTGAATAATATTGTTTCATTCACTATCAACAATTTTTTTAAAATTTTCTATTGCTTTTCTTCTCTTTCTTCCTCTTCTTCTATCTCTTTTTCTTCCTCTTCTTGGTTTTCAATTTCCATATTTGTATTCATTTTAGTAAACGATATTGTTAAGGATACGATCTTCTACAATTTTGTAAAACTAGATCATAACACACAAAGTAAATTAGGAACCCATCAAACATTATAGTAATTCATGGGCTTCTAAAAATATTATGCTTGCAAAAATTCACACAAAACACCAATAAAATTAGCTTTGCATCACAAAAATATTGCAGACTAATGACATAGCTCTGTATCATAATTAGTTATGAATAGTGACAAATAAATAATTCTCATATAAAAATATGCAATGAATACTCAATTTAACAAGAAATATATCTTGTTCTCAATTTTCTGGTGGCTAGATTGATCAGGGAACACACGATCAAAATTGGGTTGTAGTGAAAAAAGGTTGCTAATATATGATCTTTGTAGTTAGTCTAGTACACCACAAAATCTATCAAAAAATCTATGAAAGTTTTTAGAAGTCATTTTATTATCAAAAGTATTTCGAAATTTTGGTGATTCTACAAGAATCATTAAAAGTCTATAAAATCCATAAAAGTCATTACCCCAAGAATTGTTATCAAAAGTCATAATACAATACCACCCCCTAAAAAAAAGGCAAAACTTTTTAAAATAGGGTAGTATAGGATTTAAGTAGTAATTACACACTTAAAAAATAATTTTATTTTAGAATTTATTGAATTTTTAAGATGTTTAACAATAAATTTAAAAAAACATTAAATTGACAGTACTTATTAAATTCTTGAAACTAAGTTTGGAATATAGGTAAATTTAAAATTAATAACAAAAAATTATTTAAAATAACTAAAATTTTATATTAAATCAAATAGTTGATATATATATATATAATAATAATAATAATAATAATAATAATAATAATAATAATAATAATAATAATAATAATAATAATAACAGTAGTAATAATATATGACCACCCGTGCTTTGCAAGGGTTATAAGCTAGTTATTATATATAATCGAAATATTAAAATTTTGGTCAATCAATCTTTCAGTACAGTACTTGTTGATTTTAATTACTTACCTTTACTTAACGGTACATATTATTTTGATTTAATTATCCTTACTTAATTACTTATAATTAATAATAACTAATAAATTTTCCTTTTCACGTAAAACATGTTACATTTTCTATTTTTTCAATAACTAATCAATTTTCTTTTCACGTAAAATACACTATTTTTTTATATTTTATCTAACTAAAATTTTTACTTTTCTAAAAATACCATGAGATATTCTATTTAATATAATGAAATATTATAATTATAATTATAATACTAATAATAACCAATTACCTGAGCGCGATGAGGTAGCTCAAGTGATAAAGGCTTATCTCTTGTCGTCCCTGGGTTCTGAGTTCGATTCTCGCTCACCCCCGAGATTTGTTAGAACTTATACTCATTTGTAAGGCATATAAGCCTAAATAGTCAAAAAAAACCAATTACCTTTTTAGTTAAAATACGTTACCTTTTCTATTTTTTATTTTATTCTAGTAAAACCTATTCGGGTAGTTTTATTTAAGTAAATAAAATAATAATATTATAATAACTAATAACTAATCGATTACGTTTTTCATCTAAAACCTATCATCTTTTCTACAATTTCAAACTAAAATACATCCTTTTCGAAAAATATCACGGACAACATATATATATTTATTATTAGATCATTTCGGTTTTTAAGCTAGTCTATACTATTATATAAAAGCTGAAACATTAAAAGTTTGGTTGGTTGGTTGGTTGGTACCTGTTGATTTTACTTAATTACCCTTACTTAATTACAGATAAAATCTTTTTTTATATTTTATCTAACTAAATTTTTTGTTTTACTAATCAATTTCTCTTTTCAGGCTAAACATGTTACATTTTCTTTTCTTTTTAAAAACTAAGCAGTTTCCTTTTTCAGGTAAAATATAAAATCTTTTATATTTTATCTAACTAAAAAGCATATTATAATTACTATTAACTAATTAATTAATTTTTTCATTCAAATTATCTTTTCTCTTTTCTTTAACTAAAATATCTATTTTTTCAATTATATCACGGGTTACCTTTTAAAAATCTTCTTTTTTACTTTACTAATCAATCTCCTTTTTAAGGTTAAATATGTTACCTTTTTTTTTTTAATAAATAAGCAGTTTCCTTTTTCAGGTAAAATATAATATATTTTATATTTTATCTAATTAAAAAATAAATTATAATTACTGTTAACTAATAAATTAATTTTGTGTATCTTTTCTCTTTTCTCTAACTAAAATATTTTTTTCCCACGGGTTATCTTTTTCAGCCAAAACAAGTTAACTTTTTTATTTTCTTTAAGTAAAACCTCTCTTTTTCAAATTATATCACGAGCGATTATATTTAATAAAAATAAAATCATTATATTATAATGCTATTAATTAACCGATTACCTTTTCAGCTAAAAATGTATCATTTTTTTTATTTTTTCTAATTAAATTCCTTTTTTAGAAATATCAAGGGTAACATTAATTTTTCATTTTCTAAAAATACTACCAGCAATTTTATTTAGTAAAATAACAATTAAATTATAATTACTATAAACTAATCAACTACCTTTTTCACCTAAAGTATGTCACCATTTAATTTTCACGTTATCTTTTTCTATTTTTTCAAACTAAAATCTCTCTTTTTTCAATTATATCACGGACGGTTCTATTTAATAAAATTAAATAATAATATTATAATACTAATATTAACCGATTACCCTTTTTAGCTAAAATATATCATCTTTTTCCTATATTATCTAACTAAAATTCCTCTTTAGAAATATTACGGGCAACATTAATTTCTCTTTTTCTGGAAACATTACGAGTAATTTTATTTTGTAAAATAACATAATTAAATTATAATTACTATAAACTAATCAATTACCCTTTTCACCTAAAACATATTACCTTTTTAATTTTCTCTAACTAAATCCTCTCTTTTTCCAATTACATCACGGGCATTCTATTTAATAAAACAAAATAATAATTTTATAATTACTAATAAATAACTTATTACCTTTTCAACTAAAACCTATCACATTTTCTATATTTTTTAACTAAAATCATTCATTTTCTAGAAATATCACGAATAACATTTATATAATTATGATCATCATCTCATTTAAATATTTAAGCCTCCAAACATTAAAAGTTTGGTTGGTCGATTGGTCGGTACGGTACCTATTGATGTTACTTATTTATCATTACTTAACGGTACATGTTATTTTTACTTAATTATACTTACTTAATTACTTAGTTTCTAATAACTAATAAGGTTTTGTATTTTTATATTTTTTTCCAATAAAATCTATTCGGGTAGTCTTATTTAAGTAGATTAAAATAATAATCTTATAATAACTAATAACTAACCGATTACGTTTTTCAGATAAAACATATCATCTTTTTCTATATTTTCAAACTAAAATCAATCATTTTCTAAAAGTTTCCATTATATTGTAAAGAACATCCGTATATCGCACGGGTTTAGTGTAAGTAAATTGTGATGATTTAATAATTATTATCCACTTATAACCATCCTGAAATCAAAGACGGAAGATAGTTGCAATTTTTTATACCAAAAATTGTATTCAATTTAAAATACTTACTTGTTATTATTGAGCGATAATTATCCATAAATTGAAGAGAGGAGAAAGTTACAAATTTTTATACCGAAAATTATATTCAATTTAAGATACTTACTTATACTTGATTTAGAAAAGGAAATCACGTGCCTGAGGTCATCACAAGAAAATTACTTGAAATCATTCTAAGGCCCATTTTTTTCTTTAAATAAATGAAAAACACTTTTTACTATTTAAATACTCCCTATATCCATTTGGTTTCTTTACATTTTGACTTTGCACGGATACCAAGGCAACATGATAGAATGAATAAATAAATTAAGGATAGTGGTTGTAATATTGTTAAAATAAATGAAGTAGTAGATGTAATAGTGATTTTTTGGTTAAAATAATTGTAGTAGTGGGTGTAATAGTGTAAAGTGTTGAAAAAGTGGAGTGAAGTAGTTGATGTAATAAAGTATTTTATTGTTAAAAATTACTCCCTCCGTCCCACTAATTTTGTCACTTTGACCAAATTTTGGTCAATTTGACCAATTTTGTAATGAGAATTACTTATATTATATGACAATTATATCTTTTAAAAAAATTATTATCACGAAGTACACTTATCATATTACAATATCCAACTTTTAAATTTATGAAAGCATAAATAATTAAATTATTATTTAAGGTCAAAGTTTTATCAATTTGACCAAGAAAGTCAAATGAGGACAAAATAAGTGGGACGGAGGGAGTACTATTTTGGGTAATGTAAAGAAATGGAATGGACGGCCCAAAAAGGAAAATGTAAAGAAATGAAATGGACGGAGGGAGTATAATTTTACTAACAACCAAATACATTTTTAATATCAGATCCAATGATTATCATACGTCTATTTCAAATCTATCAGCCATTAAATTTAACTTAAAAAGTATGTTTTCATACGATTTTAAATTCTTTTATTTTCATATTAAGGATATAATGATAATAATAATATTACCAATCTACTAAATTTATAAATTTACAAAAATAAGTAGTTTCTATGTAATGTTTTTGAAAATTTATATAAAATAACTTTTCAAATAGCAAGCACAAATTAGTAGGCCTGTAAATTGATCCGGACTATTCGATATCTCGATTTATATCCTGCTCGAGAATATAATACATGTGTCAGGTTCGTTTTATAAATGATCCAAACCAGGCGGAAAAATTGAACCCCGATAAAATATGATTCCGGATATGAGCACCCATATACGTGCTCAGATTAAGTCTCAATTTTTCTTATAAAAATTATCATACCCGAATATGTTTAAATGTTTAATGATCCATATTTGGTTCAAACCTGAATCTGAATTATATTTTTATTTCAGTGTATTTATAACTGAATAACATATTATAATTTCTTCTTTTTTTTTGCTAGAAAATAAAGCGGTTTTCATTCAATAAAACACAACCAGGACAAACCCCCGACTGCCAATACAATTAAGTTGGGGAAAAAAAATACCAACTAAAAACAATTAGCTGATTTGTTTCCTGATCGTTTAACACACATAATTTAAAAATTCTTGAAACTAAAAATGAAATCGAAGACATCACAAGCGATCCAAACTACACCAACATCCCTGAAAGCAGTAGCATCACAATTGATCTTATCACATAACAACCGTTATTAGCCCAATATTCATAAGCCCCAATTGAATGAACTGAGGTTAAGGGAACGACACCCCAGCTATCTACATACCGGATACCAACTATAGACATGCCGAAAGTAGAAACCCACAAAGGATGAACAATCTTTGGTTGTGAAAGGTGAGCTCTTGCAATATTCGTCACCACCCCATCTTCGATGCAGGCTTTCCAGATCCCCAAAAACATCAACAAAATCATTTTCAATAGATCCAGATCTAACACCAGACAAACACAAACATAACTAATTAAGAACATAACAAAAACTCCAAAAGGAGAGACAAAACACACACTCCAAAAGGAGAGACACACAAATACCCAAAAAATTGGGTTTTATTGAAAGGAAATCAACGAAAAACGAAAAAAAATTAAAGGATTGAGGCTTTCTACCGGAGAAAATCCAGTGGAAGCCCCTCGGCTAACTTGAGAAAAACACAAGAAGGCGGCGGTTTTTAGAGAGAACAACATATTTTAATTTCTTAATAACATTTATAAATTTAAATTTTCATAAAATACAAGTTATCCACCCGAGTATTCATCATCAAATTCTTAATAGATCAATTATTTAAGTTTTCAATTCATGATTATTATGTTTTTATAATATTACATTTATTTTAGAATAATAACTATTTATATAATTCAATTAAAAATGATACATAATGTTAGTGGATTATATTTGACTCGTATTCGAGGCGAGGATCACAAATTAATCGGTAAGAAAAAAGAAAATACGATAGTGGCTCTTATTCGGTTCAAATTCGAACCTCAATATTCGGGATCGATTCAGATCCGAATAAAATGATTCCAGACCCAAATCTACACACGATAGAAGTAAAGTGATCCGATACTTATCCGGTTCTAGGCGAATCATTTCTCAGCTCTACATAGAGCATCTCCAATAGGGATTGCCAAGAGGTTGTCAATGTTGACGTGGCATGACACTCTTGGTTGCCTACCTATTAGAGTTGGGAGTTTGCCAAAAGTTGTCAACTTCCCAAATTAGCTAAAACTCATATAAGTGTCCAATATATATATATATCCACTTTTATATTGTCTCCTTATATTATATCATTTCTCTAATTTACGTAGGGGACCACATTGGCAACTTTGAGGTTGCCAACTATTGGAGCAATTTTGTTATAAAAGTTGCCAAGAGTGATGTGTATGAGTGAGAAAATAAAAAATTAATATATTTGATGCTCTTAGTACCTTTATGTTAGGTCCAGAATAACGTAGAAGGGGGGGTTGAATACGTTATTTCGAAATATTTGGATTTTTGAAATGTGAAAAATAAGGTCAACAACTGAATCGAAATAACACAATCAATTCGGGAAAATATCTTTGGATTGATGAAAAACCGAGGGGTGTTACAACTTCTAATCCAATGGATTAGCTTCAAAAACCAGAACACTCCTAAGGATAGTTTAGGCACGAGGACCTTCTACCCAACACTTCCTGAAAGCGGGCTAAGCCGGCTTTCCTACTAGATGGACTGTCTAGCAGCTTACACAGAGAAGATATAAGAGAGAGTTGTGTGTTGAGGTGTGTTTTGAAATGAAATACAAATGGCCTATTTATAGATTTCAGAAAGTCACTATTTGGCACTATTCCAGCAACCCCCAAATAGTAACCGGACACTATTTCACCCACCCCAAATAGTAACCGGGCACTATTACACCAACCCCGGGCACTATTACACCAACCCCAGCTACTATTCATATGAATAGTGATTTCAGATATTATTCATATGAATAGTAATTTTGGATACTATTCATTTTCCTCTTAATTTGACATACTTAAATGTTCAGCTTCCAACTAACTAAAGGATATCAATACTGCTCTAAACTCAATCATCCCTCTTAACAGTTTTTCTGAATTAGATACTTCGATTCCTTTTGTGAAGTGTTGACGCCTAGTGCAACTGGTCTGGTTCACAGACGACTAACATTCATTCGTGGTCTTCGTATCATGTCTTTAAGAACACTGCTAAGAATTGTGCAACCATAAAAACTTTATCTCTGGAATCTTTTGGCCCTTCAACTGAATCATCTGTACATCTTATTTTGTTACTGAGGCTTGATCATGTCAATGAACTTCTTTCAGCGACTTGATCCTTGTTGATGCCTGTTCTTCAAGTTTCACGATCCCTGTATAGAGTTAATATTATTTATCTTTTATCCTAGTTGAGTTATATATGTCCTCTATTACATATTACATTAAATTATGCCTTACACTTTACGAGAAAAAAATAGGGTTTTATATTAAATGTGCCACTGATCTCATTAAAAAGTATCAAGTAGCTCCCTAGTCTCCACGGGGACTCATTTAAAACAATAAAGTAATCATATATATCACGCCATTAAGTTTTGTAATTTTTTTAACGGTAGTACTTTGTTGTCAGCTACGTGTCCTATGTGTGATAGGTGGCACCTAACGGCTCATTTGTTTGTGTATATATATCAGACGTGTATCTCTCTTGTATATTAGGGTTCATCATCAAAATTTCGATTATTCTATAATCTATATATATCTATTCAATTGTTGTCTTTTATCTATAATATAGTTCCTACTGCCTATTTGGAACAATACCTATGAACAGTTCTTTTCCTTTTTTAAGACTTTACCCCGTTATTTGTTATTATTACCAAGTTTGCCACCGTTTTATCTGCAATATATTGGCTTATTTCAAATACACACTGAAGCTTTCAGAGAAAGCTTGATTTTAAAACACTGATATCAAGAATTCAAATTCAAATCAACTGAATATAACTTATTTTTACCTATTCGATTAGTCTCTTCTTCTTCTCTCTCTATTTCAATCTCAAATTCTCGATATATTTCTCTCTTATCTTTCCTTATTCTTCTTCTAATCAATCAAGTTGTATATATATCTGAAACCTCATAGAATAATTTGTTTATTTACATTGTTCTTCCTTTATTATTATGTAGGTATGTGTTTTTGAATTCGATCTTATTCAACATTTTTATCTTTTGACACATTAAAATATGATTTGCAGGTTGTATTCTTATCAATCAGGTTCACTTTGACATCTGAATTATACACCAACGAGATTAGGTATAGTTTATATTTGGAATGATTTATTCTAGAATGTATTATTGACATTTATTTGGATGATTATGATGTTCCCTTGATGTGGTATCTGTTAATTGTAGTTGGTTGCACTCCAGTTGCTTGATCACAGTTCTACAAGAATAATGTAATAAAGGTACAAAAGTATGCAATTTTGTTGCAAGTAACTTACAGATTGATATTATTTGTTGCAAGTAATTTGTATAAAGGTTCCTAAAATGACTTACATGGAACTGTATAAATGTTCTAAGTATATAATATATTGTACATTCATTTTTTAAAAAGCAATACATATGCGGTGCATTTTTCTGAGTTTTGAATTTAAGTATTTGATATTCTAGGTTTTGACACTGAATTTTTGTAGTGATTGTTTTTTTGTTGCATTTTGCTTTATCTTAACATACTGCGGTACTTTTTTTTTATTTCATTTTGATATTCCAGGGATGGTCAATCTGTTGCAATTGTACAAAGAACCTCAATTTTAAACAACATTTAAAGTGATAGAAGTGACAATCAAGCGAAGGTCATGCCTTTATTTTAGCTAGCTGTTCCAAAACTAACATTTGTGTGGATTGGCCTCTCATGAGCTTCACAAGCATGATGATAGAGTAATGAGATTAATTCTCATCAATAAAAATTTCTCTCATGAGCATTACTGTTGGTATTGTACTTTATACCAGTGTCTAAACCTCTACAATCCTTAACCAGATGGCATATTCGACTTCTTCACCTAGACGATAGCCAAACTCTTCAGCAAGTCTCTTAGCCAATGACACTGTAGCCACCCTACGGGGTTGGTTCGGAGGCAGAACTTCCCACCGTCTACTTCGATACGTACTGTGAAAGATATACCCCCTTCCATCTTTCGTGCCTATTGATTCCTATAGGTGATAAATTGAACAAGGATCCAAACAGGTTAATGTATCATACAAAGAAGGAAGTAGTTTAGTGAAATCTAATGATCTCAAGTCCGATTATGATGGTGAATGGTGACATGACTTATGGAGCAGCTGTAACTCGGCTGAGGAGGCTTAATAGTGCACCAGACCTTCCAATTGAGGCTAAAATGTTCACATCCCATGACAAGTTCCCTGGAAGACTCCAAGCAGCAAGAAACCAATTGTAAGCAATCAAAGCTTTGTGGACACAAAAGTAGTAACAAAGAAGTTACCTTTAAAGAAGCAAAATTCCTTCTTTTACGCAATATCTACGTACATCAGTGGAACGGATTCTGCATGAGGTGATCAATGATTTTTTTTGGCATTATCGAGGTATTAAATCTCTGACTCTTCTATCATACATCTTTGTGTGATGTAATTTTGGATTGCACTTTAATTTTAGTTTTTGAATTCACATAAGGCGTCATTAGTTGAATACACGAGTCTATATGTTATGTGCGATGAATTACCAAGTAAGCTAAGTTATTTAATCAACCATTTGACAAGTTTTCACTAACTTTACTTTATTTAATATATTTAGTAGGAATTAGTAGTACATTTTAGTATTTAATATGTAAAACTTTGTTTATAAATATGTAAACTTCTCTCCCTTGCCATATATCTGGATTATATACAGGTTGTAATGATAATTCAACAAACAGTTAGGAAAAATCTGCTTCAGTACCTATACAAAGAGAGATTAAAGGTTGTGAAGCAATCTGATAATCCTTACTGATGTTTGTGTCTCTATCTGTTCATTGATTAAGTTTTTTGTGCTTATTATTGTCATGAGTGCATCTGAAAATCATTTCATGAGAGCTGCAAATAGTTTCATTGTGTTTGTTACTACTTTTCCCGACTCTTCTTTTATCTTTTTCAAATTCGAGTTCAAATTTTATTATCTTTGTTCTTATACTATTTTCATTGTATCTTGATCCTAATGAAAACAAGGAAGAAACATGTACCTCAATGCAGCAAAGCACAACACAGGTGTTCACACTAAATCACGCAAGCGTACGCGGTCATAAGTAATATAGAATAAAGTTGAGTTCGTTCCCATAGAGACTGGTAAATTTTAGAATATGCACCTATGCAACAATGTATGATCTCTATTCACTACTAAGACAAATATCAATTTTGGGTTTGGTTTAACTAATTAACTAAGAAGCAAATTAACAGTATTTAGATCTAATTAACTAATGCGATTAAGATTCGAATTACTTATGTGAGAATAAACATGAGATCCTAACTTCATTAAATACTTCGCTTAGAGTTGATGCCTTTAATCAAAGTAAGTGATGATTATGATAACTGATCGGACAACACGAAATAAGTATAGGCTACCTGTCAGTATACGAATACCAAACTACTCATACATCCACAAAAGAGATAGAAGATGGGTAGACAACTAGACACCAATTATGTTTAGACCCTATATGTCTATAAGATTTGAAAACATAACAGTTTAAGCACAAGTTATCTATTGAGATCACATAGGGCAGCATAAGATGGTTAAAATTACGCTACAAATCATGATGTCAAAACATACATAATCCTATGCTAGCATGACAAGTTCTAAATCTCTATATCCACTGTCGCTTTAATAGAGATTAATAATACAACTTAGATGTTAGCTACGCATCCAAGAAGAATGAGCACAACCATACAAGGATATCAATAATTCATCACACATAAATCTTTAAAGCAATCAAACTACTAAACTACATAAATAAATCTGTTAGAACCCATGACAACGATTAGTTCATAATCGAACGGCTCGTCATCATGGGATCTAGTGATAACATGATATAAAACAAGATCTGAATAAAAACAATAGTGCTAGAGTAATAAGGTTTAGAAAACAAATCCAAAAGCATCCAAGAGTATCGCCTAAAGAAGAAAACAAAAAAGTAGATCTAGATCTCCGAATGCTGTCACGATCTTCGGTGAATCCTTCTCCAAGTCTGAATCTCCGTCTCTCGGCTCTCTCTTTTTAAAAATGTCCTCTCTCTATTGTCTACATGTGTTTATATAGCCCCCATGTCTTCCCCAAAACAGAATTAAAATAGAATTTCTGCAGTTCGGCACAAAATATGTTTCCTAAACTGATTCTGTTTTGAAGGAAAATTCATAACTGACTTTTCTTCAGTATTTATGGGTCGTTCCAGTTGTATTTGGACATCTGGACCACTTTAGAATGAAAGAGAATTCTGTTATCTTCGTGTGGGCTACTAAATTGTCCAAAACGGACTTGTAGAACTCAAGATATGGCCAAAACAGTGAATCAGGAATTCTGGCAGATGGAGACCGTGCCCCCGCGCCCTAGCACCGCGCACCCTAGACATGTCTACCGCGCACCCCCGCGGCTGCCTCCTACCAGTTTGCTAATTTTTCTAAATTTTGCTCGTTTTCTCCGTTTTCTCTTCCATTTCTTTTGCCACTTCAATTCTTTCACTTCTTAAACTTAATTCCACCATGAAATATGCACTTTGTACCTCACCACGACAAGATAGTAACCCTACACAATCTCACTAAAAACGAATCAAAAACACGACTTACTTGAGGCCAAGTTAATCAATTTAAGCCGAAACGAAGCGTTCCAAGTGGATATGAAATCCACTTATCAATAGGTTCGGAAATTTCTAACAAAATAGAAAAACTCATTAACTCATAATTATTATCTCAAATCTTGCAAAACCTGGAACTTGCATCAAGTTCAAGTTATCATTTGGATGTAATGTCGCGACTCAACTTCCAATCACTAGTCAGCAACAAAAGAATCATGGAGTAATCAAGACAAGAAGATACAACCAACACCACGTTTTTGTAAAGTTTATTTTGTTCACCAATATGTAATCAGCAGAAAGCTCTGTTTTAGTATCCACCAAAATTTATAATTCCTGAGTAAGTAGTTTGGTAATCAAGGGTTGTACTTTTGGGGATTTTTAACTAAAACTTACGTAATCACTTGGTTGTCATTATATTGTAAGTAAGAATCAAAACCCTGCGGAGCGGGCATCCATGCTAGTATATATTATTATCTTCGTGTGTATAGTAGAAGCCCCATGTCTGCTACGTCGAAGTCTTCCTCGATGAAATGGGACCGTACCTGGGTGGTTTGCAATTGCGGTATGAATGCTCGATTACGTACGTCATGGACCTCGAAGAATCCTGGTAGACATTTTTGGAGTTGTTGTAAACCGAAGGTACTCCCTTGAATTTTTCGAGTAATGTATGGTTGTTTCTTAATTTTTTTAGTAATATTTTTTACTCAATTTTTTAATGTTTTTTTTAATAATTATTTAGGAAGCAGGAGGGTGTAATTTCTTCATGTGAATGGATTGTGAGTTGGTAGGCAGGGAAAAGGAAATTATTTGTGAATTGAAGCATATAAATTCTGCTCTTGAGGACCAAGTGATGAAGTTGGAGGAAACATTGTGTAAGAAAAAAAAGAAGGCAAAAATGATGAAGAAGAAAAATGAGGCTTAGTTTAATATACTCTGCATAATTATGATATGTTTTTTTGCTTACATTGTAATCGTTTGTAGCAAGAAGGAGACTACAACCATTGGAATAAAATATCTCTGTGGAATAATCGTTTGTAATCGTTTATGTTAATGAATTTGTTATTTCTACTAAAACATAACCAATAACCATTGAACATAAATAAAAAAAATTGAGGCCAATATTTAGGCTAAAAATGCCATTCCATGAGCATAGCTTGTAATAAAACAGTTTGTGTACCACAATAACTTAAACAAGGTTCACACAAAAATGCTTCACAAACATCAAAAGGATGGTAATAATACCACAGTTTAAGTACCACAATAACTTAAACAAAGTACCAAAAGAACAAGTCTCAAAAGAAGATGATCAATTACCGTAATAGAGATTAAGCACGGATGGAATCGTCAATCGCAATCAATTGAGGAAATATGGTTTTCCCCTAATTCAGAACGAGCGCTAAAGAGAATATCGATTAGTATTCTCATTGTGTATATATTGCATGTATGACCGCTTAATATTTAGTTTTATTTGTTGCTTTATTTTACTTTTATTTTTTTCAATCTTTTCCATGTCATGGCCACGTTTTCTGTCTTGTCATCAAAATGATATGTTACTGACAGCAAATCTTTAAACTTAACGACGTCCGTTAAAAATTTTCAAAAACCTTAACGACGTTATATATATTATTACTTTAGTTTTTTAAATGAGTTTCCATTATTTAGGAAGCAGGAGGGTGTAATTTCTTCATGTGAATGGATTGTGAGTTGGTAGGCAGGGAAAAGGAAATTATTTGTGAATTGAAGCATATAAATTCTGCTCTTGAGGACCAAGTGATGAAGTTGGAGGAAACATTGTGTAAGAAAAAAAAGAAGGCAAAAATGATGAAGAAGAAAAATGAGGCTTAGTTTAATATACTCTGCATAATTATGATATGTTTTTTTGCTTACATTGTAATCGTTTGTAGCAAGAAGGAGACTACAACCATTGGAATAAAATATCTCTGTGGAATAATCGTTTGTAATCGTTTATGTTAATGAATTTGTTATTTCTACTAAAACATAACCAATAACCATTGAACATAAATAAAAAAAATTGAGGCCAATATTTAGGCTAAAAATGCCATTTCATGAGCATAGCTTGTAATAAAACAGTTTGTGTACCACAATAACTTAAACAAGGTTCACACAAAAATGCTTCACAAACATCAAAAGGATGGTAATAATACCACAGTTTAAGTACCACAATAACTTAAACAAAGTACCAAAAGAACAAGTCTCAAAAGAAGATGATCAATTACCGTAATAGAGATTAAGCACGGATGGAATCGTCAATCGCAATCAATTGAGGAAATATGGTTTTCCCCTAATTCAGAACGAGCGCTAAAGAGAATATCGATTAGTATTCTCATTGTGTATATATTGCATGTATGACCGCTTAATATTTAGTTTTATTTGTTGCTTTATTTTACTTTTATTTTTTTCAATCTTTTCCATGTCATGGCCACGTTTTCTGTCTTGTCATCAAAATGATATGTTACTGACAGCAAATCTTTAAACTTAACGACGTCCGTTAAAAATTTTCAAAAACCTTAACGACGTTATATATATTATTACTTTAGTTTTTTAAATGAGTTTCCGTAAAGACCGTAAAAACTGTGGAGCTACTTAATAAGATCAGCGACCTTTTTAATATAAAACCGAACAAAATATGCCGACCTACTTTTGTTTTATTATAAGACTAGCATTACATTGGCAGCGGGCTTGGCCTACTTATTTCCAAACAAATATTGGGCCCATTAACAAATTGATAAGACATCTTTAATTCATTACATTGAACGTGGGAGAAACATTTGACCCTTCTCTTCTCTTTCCTTACATTAATCTCTGTCTCTATCTATACATACATTTGAACTGTATCTATAGGTTCCTGTTATTTGTCTTAAGAATATTTTTCACTTCTTTTTTTACTTTCCAAACACTGCCTTTAGCTGTCCAAATCAAATTATTTCTTAAGACTATAGAGCCGTGTAAAGTTTGTATCTTACTCACTCAAATTCAAATTTCCCAAATTTGAAAACCCAGTTTTTTAAATTTCAAGATTTTGAGCTTTGATTAAGTTTTATGGATTGATTTGGGAAATACCCTTTTGTTATCTTGATCAATTTTGTTGAAAAAATATCAATTTAGTGTGTAATAAAAGTTGGGTTTTCAAAATATTTTTGATAAATTGTGTTAAGATGGAGAAGTATGAGTTAGTTAAAGATATTGGGTCTGGGAATTTTGGTGTAGCAAGGCTTATGAGGAATAAAGAAACTAAAGAGCTAGTTGCAATGAAGTATATTGAAAGAGGACACAAGGTGCGTGTGTGTGTGTTTTGGTTTGTTGAGTAGATTTATATGATTATTTTGTAGTGCACTTTACATGTTGATACGTATGCTTATTATAATATGAGTTTGTGTTTGTGATGCTTAGAAGTTGGTAACTTTCTAGTTTTAGAACTTGTCAAACCACTATATTAAAGCTCACTCTTTTGCACTTGAGTATTACTGATTGTAATATTATATGATGTTTGCATGAATATATAATTGAGAGTTAGTGGCACGAGATTGGTGAAATTTGTATTTAGATTTCTTGATCACTAAAGTATGACAATTGTCGGTTTCTTTGAGTTGGGGTTCTTTCACAAGTTATATGCAAATCAATGCTTGTTTCCTGTGTTATAAATGCTAGCTTCTTAGGATTATCCACTTTCGTGTTTTATTGGTTGGTTAATGTTGAACTTGACATTATTTTTGTGTTCGACAATTTCAGATTGACGAGAATGTTGCAAGGGAGATTATAAATCATAGATCACTTAGGCACCCGAACATTATAAGATTTAAGGAGGCAAGTATCTTTTAGTATTTCCCTTATTGCTGATCTTCTAATAATATTGCGTAAGGGTAAAGGTGAATAGTTCACTTTGATAGTCTTATTTGAGTTGGTTTGTGAATTTACAGCTGCTACTCACCCCCACCCACCTTGCTATTGTCATGGAGTATGCAGCTGGCGGAGAACTTTTTGAGCGCATCTGCAATGCAGGGAGATTTAGCGAGGATGAGGTTGGTTATTATATAACATTGTGGATTATCATCTCAGTGTCAAAGGCAATTAATGTTTGGTCGTAATTTAGCGTTTTTGTTTGGTCTATGTATATCTTATAAAATTTGCAGGCTAGATACTTCTTCCAGCAATTAATATCGGGGGTCAGCTACTGTCATACCATGGTAAGGGATTTTTTTTTTAACTCTGTATGTTTGTGCGCTGTGCCTGTGTGATGTCTTAGATTGATTTGTTGATAAAAATGCAAGTTTATAAATAGACATGATTATGAGAAGTTAAGCAATTTTGTTTATGTTGGATAACAATACTCCATATATGCAACTAAGTTTACTTTATTGATTAGCTATCATTTTTGCTAGCAAATATGCCATAGGGACTTAAAGTTGGAGAACACTCTCTTGGATGGGAGCCCTGCACCTCGTCTGAAAATATGTGATTTTGGGTACTCAAAGGTATGACTAATTTTTTTTTTTAATTTTTGCATTAAGTTGTATTCTGGAAGTCATTTGTAAGTCTCTATTTTTAAAACTTCTATTTTATTCTGCAGTCATCCCTGCTGCATTCAAGACCAAAATCAACTGTTGGCACTCCAGCTTACATTGCTCCGGAGGTTCTCTCTCGCAAAGAATATGATGGAAAGGTGATCTATATACTTCCATATATCATATGTATTAAAGAGGAAAATTAATGTGAAAATAGACTTGAAATTTTGAAATCTCAATCTTATCAAAATTCTTTATATAGTGGAATGAACTTGGACAACTAAATTAACTTTCAGATATTTTTTGTCACATGCTTCGTTAGAGCTAGTTTAAGAATTTTAGCCATAGCACAATTTTTACACCGCAGTCCAAGGCTTTTTTCCGTGGTTTTCTGAATTACTGATGTAAATATATAGGATTCTGCTTGCTGCTTTCTGTCATTTGGTATCTGTGGTTGCTGTTGATTCTTTTCCCAGAATTGTAATGTGCCATTTTATTTATCCGGGTTGTTTTAGTAATCTGTATGCAGTTCTATATATATATAAATAAAATTTTTATTATATGTGTAAATTTTTGAGTGGTAGGTCGGTTGACAACACATCATTAAAATGTGGGAGGTCTAAATTTGAAGTGTCTGAGTGGAACCACTTATAAATTCTGATAAGTATGTATTGTGATTTTGTTCGTGTTTGATAAACCTTTTTAAGTTTATTCGGTTGCACTTTAATCACCAGCCTATCTGGGAGAAATTATATACGGGAGCACAAGCAAAGTTAGCAAACTAATGTCTTTCCTACACTGCTTGTATGACTCTTATGTGATTATATACAGTATATCTTTTAGCTAAATATTGCAATTCAGTTGGACTTATGTTGTGAGGAAAATGTTTGAACTTGCGTTCCTTTGGTAAGAGCACTGGACTATGGATATTGTGAAACATTGTTACCATCTCTGGTTCTTTCTTTAATCTCTTTGTTAAGGTGAGAAGTTGAATGTCTTTCTCATGTGGCTGTTGTTTGATTTTGTGTGGTAATATTATAGATGGCAGATGTATGGTCGTGTGGAGTGACACTCTATGTTATGCTCGTCGGAGCATACCCATTTGAAGATCAGGAGGATCCAAAAAATTTCAGAAAGACTATTCAGGTCAGTTTTACCTTTCGTTTCTTCTCATACTATGATGCAACTGTCAGTTGCTGTTTATAATTCTTTTCTATCTCATCTTTCTCCAGCGGATAATGGCCGTTCAGTACAAGATTCCAGACTATGTTCACATATCACAAGATTGTAGGAATCTTCTTTCTCGTATATTTGTTGCCAGTTCAAACAGGGTACGTTTGATTGGAAGCTGAGAAATGTGTTATGAAGTATGAACTGCTTAAATATTTCGAGAACTACAGTACTTAATATATTTCTTATGCACTACTAATAGTTTGATTGGAAGCTGAGAAATGTGTTATGAAGTATGAACTGCTTAAATATTTCGAGAACTACAGTACTTAATATATTTCTTATGCACTACTAATATTATGAGAATAGTACATCACAAACACATTAAATGCATAGAGAAGCTTTCATTATAACTGCATGACTGCAATGTGCTTTCATAAATTATTGTGATCTATTCAGTTCATGCCTATGATTTGTCATTTGTCACTGTATTGCTGAAGCTCTAGAAATGTTGACGGAGGTTAGGTGATATTTTTAGCTGCTATTAGAAATCTTGAGTGCCATTTCCCAGGGTAAGACTGAGGAACCTGTATATAAGCCTATTATGTCTCTTGTATATATATACAGACACACAACACAAGACCCCACACTTGCTTTGAAAGATATTAGTTTTATCAATTCCGCTGTAGTCTTTGTTTCTGTTGGCAATACCGAAGAAATGAAAATGGTGAGAATGGAAAAGAGTGAGTGTTGCTGTTCTAACTCTATTATTAATGCAGAGGATTACAATTAAAGAAATCAAGAACCACCCATGGTTCTTGAAGAACCTGCCAAGGGAATTAACAGAAGCAGCTCAAGTCATGTACTACCGTAAGGAAAACCCAGCATTTTCTCTTCAAAGTGTGGACGACATAATGAGGATTGTAGAAGAGGCCAGGAATCCTCCTCCAGTTTCACGTTCTATTGGAGGCTTTGGATGGGGAGAGGAAGATGAGAATGAAGAGCAAGATGTAGAAGATGAGGTGGATGACGATGACGAGGATGAGTATGAAATGGTAGTAAAGGAAGCTCATCAAAGTGGGGAAGCCCCTCTTACCTAAGAGACTTTGCCTTCCTGTCTAAAATCTAGTCCATTATCCATGAACTTCAAACTTGTTTCATACAACATCTTCATGTTCTGTAAATTTTGTGTCAGCTATATAGTTAATAGGTTTGTGAATTGCATGTGTGAGATTGAGAATGTTGTATGTGCTGCTGGTTTGATCTTAAAATGTTACTATATATTTAAGTTACAGGTTTGTATGTCATGTGTGTGGAAAACCATTCTTCTATTTTATGCGTAATCTGCTTCTTACTTCTCCGATAACCATGTAGGTGCTAATATCAAGGATGTGTAATGCTCGTTTAATCCTTGATCAACCTTGGTTAGATCCGTGGCTTGTACTTCTTCCTTGAGATATTTACTGCTAATACTACTGCAGGTACGACGATGACTACGACAACAAGAAGGTAAATGTTTTATCGTATAAAAATTTCTTAGCCATTTTGGTAAAATACTAGTCCTTTCTCCGGAGACCTACTAGTACTAATCCTCTCATTTCACATGCAAAATTAAGGGTATTACTAATAATGAAGTGTAATTCTGGTTTTTATGACCTCCCAGATACTGAGACTCATCTGTTTGATGAAATGCTCCATACCATACGTGTAGTTTAGCTCTTTCCCTTGACAAATCTGTACACCTTGGCCATGTTTGTTTCAAGGGATTATAATCCCCAAATTATTACCTTATAAATCCCAAACGTAAGGGATTATAATCCCATGAATTCACATCTTGATCATTGTTTTAGTTCACTCCCATGGGATTATAATACCTTGTGAAAGTAGGTATTATAATCCCATAGAAATGAATCAAAAAGATGATAGCAATATACTTTCATGGGATTATAATCCTTTAAATTTAAGAAAGATAGTGTAATTTTCCAAGGATTATAATTCCCTAAAACAAACATGGCCCTTTTTTATTGGGGTGGTGATATATGCACACCCTAAATTTATGGTTGCACATCCTTAATATTATTTTGTCTAAATTACCCTTGTTTTGTACACTCAATTTACTCATATGTTGCTCACCTCAAATATTCAAATAAAGGACTCAATTTAGTCATCTGTTGCTCACCTCAAATATTCAAATAAAGGATGTTTAAGTAGTGTCTTCACTATTATAACAGTGATTTATATTATTATTTTTTATAATTTTTTTTATTCTCTTAAGTAACATAAGTATTAGCACATATATATATAAATGGAAACAAAATTTAATTATTACAAGTTCATTTTCTTGAATTAAGAACACTAAAGTATATAAATAACATAAACTAGCTAGCAAATAGAATAATATTTTATTTTAAATAATAATAACATAATTTTAAAAATAATAAAGGTAGTAATATTTAAATCAAAATAAATTAGAAAAATGAATGAAAATATAGGATCACTGGATTTTTAAAGATTTTAATTCAACGTGTGAACATACATCGGCATGTATCTTATTTTAAAATTTCATTTATGTTTCTGATCTAATCTCTTAAAAGTGCAAAACATTAATTATAAAAATAGTTATTAGAAAAAAAAAACAAGGTCTTGAGAAAACAAAACAAGAAAGCATGAGGATAAAAAAGAAAACATATAAAAAACTTAGCTTACTCAGTTATAATATCACTCAAAGTGGTGTCTGAGGAGGGTAGCTGTACGCAGACCATGCCCCTATACAATAGGGAGGCTATTTCCGAAGGACCCCCGGCCAAATACAAATACAAATACAAAGAAAGGAAACTAATACAAACTAAACTCACACACACCCAGGGATCGAACCCTTGACCTCCTACAAAGGAGACAAGGGTTCAACCCACTACACCAACATGTGGGTGTGCATTTATCAGCACCCTTTTATTATCATCAGTTGTCAAGTGTCATTTATACAAAGGATTATACAAAGGAGCTGAATTTGTGGTTTTTCCGTGTGGGATTATAAAAGTTTTGGTTTTTAATTTTTGGTTTATAGAAAAATATACATTGAAAAATGAATAAACAATAATAACGAATATAAAAAACCAAATATAAAAAGTTCATCTATGAGAATAGATATTTATTTGTATGTAAGGTATATATAAGCCTATTTATTAAAAAAAACAAGTATAAAAAACTGATTTGTGGATAAAACGATTGTTGGTTCTGGATAATCAAACTTATATGATGAACCTTTTGAAAAAAAAAACTTATATGACACCTAGATTAGTAGATGGGATAAACCTTAACACTAAGGGGGTGTTTGGTGAACTTATTTTCCAGAATAAGTCAACTTATTTTAAGTTGAAAGTTAAGATTTCTAACTTTCCAACTTATTTTTCAACTTATTTTTGCAACTTAGTGAATCTCAAACATACATTAAAGAGAGTAGGGAGCATGAGATATATCTCAGGTAAGTTCCCTGAGATACTTGATTTTTATATATAAAAATGGGGTGGGTATTTTAGTAAATTCAAAGATTTTTAATTAGTCCTGCGGGCCCAGCAAGATTTAAAGGATATTTAGCATGTATCTTAGGAAAAGTTCCCTGAGATATATCTCAGGGTCCTTTTTCTCTACATTAAATACTTATATAAAAAAAATCATCAAAATATAAAATTTTTACCCGAAAATAAGTTCATAAATCCTTAATAAAAAGTACGCCAAACGGGCACTAAGTAGGAATACATGAAAGGCGGCTCCGGTCAGTGGCAGCCAGTGACCTGTTACACAACATATGATTTCTGTCCTGTTGTATTGTTGATCCAACGGTTGAGGTTTAAAAAAAAAATTGTATCGTATCGTGAAAAATTTTTGCGGTACAGAGAAATTATCAAAATGTCCCCCTGTTTTCACATAAAAAATATACTGTTCACGTAACACATAAACTTTCTGCGATACGGAAAAATTACCAAAATGTCCTCCACTATTCACGTACCGCAATACATAGGTAGGGGCATTTTGGTAATTTTTCCGTATCGCGGAAAGTTACTGCAATACGGTATATATATTTTTTTAAAATCAAGACCGTTGGATGGTTGATTCAAAGATTAAAAAATCATTTGTTGTGTAACATTTATTTGGCAACTGTTTGTCCGGATCACGAACCCCTACATGAAAATAACAATAGAAAATTAGGAAAAAATAATTAGGTTTTTGGAGAATCCAACTTTCTTAAAATACTCAAAAAAGTTTTTCAAAGATAAACTTGAAAATTGTGATCTTATCTTATCCACGAATTATTTTACAAAAATTAATATTTTTGTCAATTGATCTGCAAAATTAAAAAATTATTTAACATAGGTACAAAGCAAATTAAAAGATCGATAAACGCGATAAGATAACTATAATGGTTTATCCTTTGTATTGGGTTCGTCTTCGATTCAATTCTTATTCATTCGAGATTTGTTACACATGCTGATTTGTAGGACATGTAAGTTTAAATATTCAATAAAAAGGTTTGATAAAATTTTCTAACCTAGTGATAAATGTGAGGTTCTATTGCCAATAAATCACTGATTTGTACTGTTGATAATAAGTCACATGTTTAATTTCGATTTTCCTCTTTATAATTTGTACCGTTCATATGACTTATTTGAATTAAAAAAAACAAATTAAAAAACTTCCTTCTCTCCAACAAAAATATTTAAAACAAAGGCCATATCCAAAAAAAAAAAAAAACTTCCTTCCTTCCCTCCATCATTGATCCAAAGGCTCTATTATAGCGGAACCTATTCACGGAAAATTATAACGGACAAACAATTTTTTTTATAATCAAAGAGAACCGTTGGATCACGATCCAACAATTTAAAAACAGATTGTTAAATTCTGAGGGACCAGCCCCGTAAAACAAAGCCCAAAGCCATGAAAAGTTGAAAACACCAAACAACTAAACCCACCCAAACTCACATACACCCCAACCACACCCAACATTTCCCCATACCCCGCTAAAACAACAGGTCCGTCACATAACAATCCCTCACCCACATTCACAAACCAGTCCAGGTTCAATCCCCCCTCCCCCTCTCCCCATCTCACATTCATCCCTCACCCCCCCCTTCTCTTACTATACATCTACCTATACATACACATTCCCTGTATCTATAATCCCCCCTTTTCATCCCTCCTAGGGTTTTTCTTTTCCCCATGTCACTTCAATTGTTCATTTCATCTTCTTGTTGCTTCTCTTGTTAACATATACATACACAATCCCTGTATCTATATATTTATTTAAAGTTTGTTAAAAGTTTGTTAAGAGTTTGTTATGGATTTGAGCCAATCGCAATCGAGTAATTTAAGTTTAGGTCTAAACGCACACCGATCTGATGATACGGTGTCGTTTCAGATCGATTCCAACGGTCGGGACCGGTCTAAATCGGTCCCGTCTTTTCCGCTTCAGTTAATGGACCCCACCACCACCGATGACGGTGATAAATACGAGGTTGTTGAAGAAGAACAAGGGGGGAGTGCTGACGTGGAGGAGTTTAGGATTTTAGGGCACTCTATGTGTTTGAAGAGGAGGAGGGAAGGGGAGGTTTCGAGTAATTCGGTGTCGAAAAGAGGCCTTGTTTCCAGTTTTTCGAGTGTTTCGAGTAGTGTTTCGGGTGATCAGAGTTTAGAGTTGAGGAGAAAGGCGGTGAGGGCGTGGGGGAACCAACCATTGTGTGTGGCGGATCCGGATGTTTTCGGAATTATGGAGAAGGAGAAGGAGAGGCAGTATAAGGGAATTGAGCTGATTGCGTCGGAGAATTTCGTGTGTCAAGCGGTTATGGAAGCGTTAGGGAGTCATTTGACTAATAAGTATTCGGAGGGAATGCCGGGAGCTAGGTATTATGGAGGGAATGAGTATATTGATGAGATTGAGAATCTTTGCAAGGATAGGGCTTTAGTTGCGTTCGGATTGGATTCCGAGGATTGGGGGGTTAATGTGCAGCCGTATTCTTGTACTTCGGCTAATTTTGCTGTTTATACCGGGTTGTTATTGCCGGGGGATAGGATTATGGGGTTAGATACACCTTCGGGTGGGAATACGAGTCATGGGTATTATACGCCCAATGGGAGGAAAGTGTCGGGTGCGTCGATTTTCTTTGAGAGTCTTCCGTATAAGGTGAATCCGCAGACGGGGATTGTGGATTATGATAAACTTGAGGAAAGGGCACTTGATTTTCGTCCTAAGATTTTGATTTGTGGGGGGAGTTCGTATCCGAGAGAGTGGGATTATGTGAGGTTTAGACAGATTGCGGATAAGTGTGGTTCGGTTTTGATGTGTGACATGGCTCAGATTAGCGGTCTAATTGCTGCAAAGGTGAAATTTTTATGCACAAACTTTTTTAAAGTTTGTACCTTTATCTTGTTAGTTGGTGCTTTTATTGAAAATCTGTTGATTCTACTATCTTTTTGATTCCCTCACTGTTTGGTGGTCATTTATCCAATGTAATTATGGTATATGAATGGTATTATATTCAGAAGTTTGTTACCACTGTCATTGATCAGAAAGAAAGTGCTTTGAATTGATTGAAGAGTACAACATTCTCTGGTCGTCGTAGTGGCTTATCCAGTAGACATGTTTTAGGACATATCTTGGGTTGTTCCTAGTTTTGTTTTGCATATTAAGGATATTTCAATCAGGACATATGTCCCTCTTTATACCAGGACAAGCAAGTAAATGCTAGTGGCAAGTTGTATTTAATCAAAGATTCATAGTTCTGTGCTTTGTTAGTGATCAAGGGATAGTACCAACTAGAACAGATCAAACTTTTGTAAATGTATTGTGGCAGGAGCTGTTAATGAACACAGAATATAGTTTTCTGAATAATGAAATCATCTCTTGAAACCACGTGTCTATCACAGACTTTGAACACTCCATTTTCTTGTATGTGGTTGTCTATTGAAACTATATGTCAAATTCCTGACCGTGAACTAGCAGAAGACCAGTAGACCACGCCCATATATTAGGGTGTACCACATGTATGGTATGTAGGACGGTCTGCTTAGGTGAATTGTATCGGCTTCACTCCATGGCTTTCATATTGTTATTGCTTTAGTTTTTGTGCCTACATTCTTTTAACAGAAGCTTTTTTGTTTCTTTACAGGAGTGTGTAAGCCCCTTTGAGTACTGCGACATTGTGACATCAACAACCCACAAAAGTCTTCGAGGTCCCAGAGGAGGCATAATATTTTATAGAAAAGGCTCGAAGCCAAAGAAGAGAGGGCTTCTTTTGAGTCAAGGTGATGGCAGTGATAAGTACGACTTCGAGGAAAAGATAAATTTTGCTGTTTTTCCGTCACTGCAAGGTGGGCCCCATAATAATCACATTGCTGCCCTTGCAATAGCCTTGAAACAAGTAGCTACACCAGAGTACAAGGCATATATGCAACAAGTTAAGAAAAATGCTCAAGCTTTAGCAGCTTCTTTGTTGAAGAAAAACTGCAGGTTGGTCACTGGAGGCACTGATAATCATTTGTTACTCTGGGATCTTAGGAATTTGGGATTGACAGGTATCGTCTTTTCCCATATTAAGTCTACCACCTTTTTCTAATATCATGATTAATGACCCTTAGTTGATAACTTGATATGGATGCTATATGTTACTGTTAATTCCATGTTGAGTACACTTGTATTGGTTATAATAGCATGGTGATGTTACTTCAATGTCTGTTTTGGGGAAAAATACTTTTGACTTGCAAACTTTTACGGGTACTATATATTTATGTGTCCAGAAAAGAAAACCATCATAGGAAATCGCTTTCCTGTGATAGGGTTTTACTTGTAAGAACCATTTGAGGAGAATTACTTTGTTGTGATAGCCTTTTTTTTTACGGGGAAAAAAGCGTTAGAGCTGTTATTGAGCAACCGAAGTCTTAAAACATGCTGTTGCTTCTCAGTTACTTCATCAGGCAGTGTACTTTCATGTAATTTGAGTTTTATAATAGAGTTGCATGGTACCTGAGGGACTTTAATTGCAAGAGTGGTGTCTGACATGGTAGTAGCCAGGCTCTTAATAATAACACGTGTCCTTATCTTTTTGTTTTGATTTTTGTTCAGGAAAAAGCTTTGAAAAAGTGTGTGAGATATGTCACATCACTCTTAATAAAATTGCCATCTTTGATGATAATGGCATGATTACTCCTGGAGGAGTAAGAATCGGTAAGTAGATATCTTGTTTCTTTGTCGAACAACCTCCTATAATTTTTCCTACATTTCTCAGATTTTCTTGTCTGACTTTGTGTCTTTATCTTTCATTTTTATGATCTTAGGTACTCCTGCTATGACGTCAAGAGGTTGTCTAGAGTCAGATTTTGAGACGATGGCAGATTTTCTATTCAGGGCTGCTCAGATTGGAAATTTGGTTCAGAGGCAGAAGACTTCCTTAAAGGGGCTCCAGAGCAACAAAGATATTGTTGAACTCCGCACCAGGGTAGAAAATTTTGCAACTCAATTCGCATTGCCTGGGCTTGATGTATAAAGATCGTCTCTGAATGTAAATGGCCTCTGCTACATTAAGCAAACACAAACCACATCTGGTCATATGTGAATATGGATCGACTTCTTGAGTTGGCATTTGATACAGCAGCAGATTGTGGATTGTCATGAATTTCTGATTGCTATCTTATCACAAGGAAATACTAGTATAGTGGTTACGATCCTGCATCTTACCACAAGTGCTTGTATATTTGTTATGATCGTGGTGCATGGTGGATTAGTTAGACGGTAATGCTGCAAGCCAGAAGTTGATTAGCATAGTTGTGAATATAGTTCTGAATTTTCTCTTTACATTAAATATTTTTTGGAGTCCTTGGCAAGTATAATTTAACCCGAGTAGAGGGATGATTGGACCCTCGGTGTTATTCCTTGTTCCAGCAGAGACACATTGGGTCAATAATTGTGTTGTTTCCTGGTATACTTTTCTGTTTTATACTTATTCTATTTTTGATACATTATACATCAGAGGTCATTTGTTCATTCTTGTTTGATTCATAGCATATACTTGATTGTACGTATAGATTCTGAAACCGGTTTAAACACCGGAGATGGAAACCTGTGAAGGATAATCTTTTTACCAAACTTTCTCTCTTAAAATACCTGATTCTCTCTTTTAACTTTTTGTTGTTACTTTGTGGTTACAGTGAACAAGGCATTTTAACTTCCTTGCAGTTGCATTTTGGGACCGGGCATGTTTTTTAAGAACTTGTATACCAGCTCTTTTATTGTCAATACTACCAACACCATTGCTTTCATGTATGGACTTGTTTTGTCAGATAGAATGCTCGAAATGAAACTGTTACCAGATGTCATAGACTTCAATCAGCTATTCAATGTCATCGTTAAAATGAAACAACCTTTCTCTACAAACATATTTGTGTTCTAAACATTCCAGTTACTGTATATACCTTTACTATTGCTATCAACTGTTTTAACACAAATCAACTCTATTATGCCCTTTGCTGGTATTTTCACGCTTGCTTTTGCTCCCGATGTCTTTAGAAACACCACTCTTATAAGTTATAAGGGATCTGCTCTCCCAACAAAGGTCTGATATGAGAATATGAGTAATGAAGGCATGCTACCAGATGTTATGAACTTCAACAACTAATTCAGGACCTATGGAAGTCAAATAGACGTGAAGAGGCTAAGCTATTAATAGAGATGGATACGAGAAAAGTCTGTCCGAGTGTGTATACCCATTATGTGATGGTTGCATTTTGCAAGGTGGGAATGCAGAGTATCTGGCTGAGACACTGATTCAGAGAGATTTGTGCTCTAAGCATTCCGTCATTGACCACTGTTGTCAGTTACATAGAGTCGATTGTGGGTTTTGGCTGCTGTCTGGGATCATCAAGCATGGTCTTGTGCCGATTGTCACAAAGGGCCATCTATCTGAGGTCAAGTTTGGCAAGGCTGCCATGAGTTCAAGAAGGTCACGTACCAGTCTGTGGAAGTACTTATACTGAACGTGTTACACCTAGATGGAGAAGATTTATTATCTCTAATTTTTCTTAGAATGATCTCTCAGACAGCAGGCTCTTTGTCATTAACCATGTCAACAAGTAAATTTGCCTTGTAATAGAATATGCTATTACAAGGCAAATTGTTGAACATGTAGGGAAAATAAATGGAAAATGTAGAATAGAAATGGAAAATGTAGGGACATTCTTGAACATGTTCTTGATGAACTAGTACGGAACTGAACCATGATCGTGTTTAGTAAATTTTATTGAAAAATATATGTTTAGCTTTTAACTACTGCGTTATAAATTATTTTAGACTAAATTGCAATTTGCAACCCTTTGGTTCGGACCAAAGTCAGTTTGGTACTCATAGTTTGCATAATTGCAGTTTGCATCCCTAAGAATGTTTGGGCGCTGCAAATTGCACCCCTTTCGTGTATTTTTACCAAATTAATCTTCAATCAGTTAACGCGTTATAGAAACATACAGATTCTTATACTGAACATGTCACACCTAGATGGAGAAGATTTACTATCTTTAATTTTTCTTAGAATGATCTCTGACAGCAGGCACTCTGACATCATCATCCTTTTCTTGCAAACTTAAAATTTAATCATCTAATTTTATTATAAGTATAATGATGATTTCAATTGAGAATAACAATTCGCTGCTAAGTAAAATTTTGATTTATTTGCTTAAGCAGTAAGAAGAAATTTATCAAATTCAGTTACTAATACAAAACATGAAATTCTGTTGTTGCAAGATAAAAGAAAGTTATACAAACAACAGCAGTAATTAAAAAACATCTTCTCTTATGTGCCTCCAAAGAGCCGCCTGCAATTCGGAAGCCTAATGTTCAGAAGAGAAGTTGTTATTGTTATGCAGCTTCTTTCCTCACCAACTCTTCACCAACCAAACTTTACCAACCCCCACCTACTACACATCTAACTTCTATAAATACCCCCTCCTCTTTCATTAGTTAACACACCTTTCTCTTTTCTCTCTTCTCTCTGTATAGCTGCTAGATAGTCCGTCTAGTAGGGAAGCCGGTTTAGCCCGCTTTCAGGAAGTGTCGGGATAGAAGGTCCTCGTGCCTAAACTATTCCTTAGGGTACTTGGGTCTGACTGCAGCCATCGGAGGTGGTCCCGCTGCAGGGGGGTCTTTCTATCAGGTTGTGTGGCACTGTCCGGGTTGGGAGAGGGAGAGAAGGAAAGGTTGTCGGGAAACAGTGATAGTGGGAGGTTTTGAGATAAACACTTCAGTGAGTTGGGGATATACATAATAGGTATTGTAGGGCTGAATTTTTGTATGAAATTCAAGGGGCCGGATACCCGGATATTGTAATATCTTTTATCTAGTGTGAAGTTGTTACTCTTGTGGATGTAGGCTGGGCCGAACCACGTTAAATCTCTTGTCTCTTTTACTGTATTGTTGGTTTGTTGCTTCATTACTATCACGTATATTTGTGGGATCTAAGCACACATATTTACCAAATCGCTTCCGCATTCGCAGGGAATCGGGCAGATTCCTAACAGTTGGCATCAGAGCTAGTTGTGTCTAAATTATTGGTGCCGAAGGAAAGTCGTTAAGAAAAGTGGTTGTCTAATTTGGCGCCGTTTCGACGGAAGTGCTCCCATTGTTTCTTACACTTACCTGGCCAATTGATTTAGTTGTTTGGATTGGTTTGTGTGTGCAAACGGAGATCATGGCAAGTATTAAAGGATTCACGGTGACTCCATATGATGGTAAAGGAAGTTTTACTCTTTGGCAGAGAAGGGTAAAGGATATCCTAACCCAACAGAAGCTAGCAAGGGCTTTGAAGGGGAAGGAGGGAAAACCAACAAAGATGAGCGACGAAGATTGGGAGGATGCTGAGTCGCAATGCATGAGTACCATCAGACTATGCATTGCTGATAACATTATCAATAATGTTGTTGACGAAAGCACGCCGAAGGAATTATGGTCAAAGTTGGAGACATTGTATCTCGGGAAGAACTTGACTACAAAGTTAAATCTGAAGCGCGAGTTATACAAGCTGAAGATGGCAGCTCAAGGCAATGTTATTGAGCACATGAATGTGTTTAATGGTATTGTTGATCAACTTGAAAAGGTTGATGTAAAATTGGAGGAAGAAGATAAGGCCCTTATTCTTCTTACTTCGCTTCCGGAGTCATTCGATCATTTGGTCACAACCATTTTGTACGGAAAGGACACGTTAAAAATGGAGGAGGTTCAGTCAGCACTTTTGTCAAATGCTGGAAGGAAGAACCAGGATGGTGACAAGGACGGAATGACAGTTTTGGCTTTGCGTAGTCAAAATAATAGAGGAAGGGGTGCTGTGAGAGGATCTACCAATAGCAGGGGTAAATCCAGATACAGTGAAAAGGGCATGCAGTGCTTTGGTTGCAAGGAATGGGGTCATATTAGGCCGAATTGTCCGCTTAATAAGAAGGATCCAGATGCATCATTGGCTGTGGTTACTCTCGATTGTGAAGATGTTTACACCGTCTTCAATCGAGGCACTAGTTCTCCAGGAGAATGGATATTAGACTCAGGGTCATCTTACCATGTATGTTCCGAGAGGGGGCAATTTGACAAATTCCAAGATACAAAGAATGAAACAGTTTCTTTGGCAGATGGATCTACTTGTGAGATCAAGGGGATTGGAATTGTGAAAATCAAAATGTTCGATGGAATAGTTCGCAGCTTGAACGGGGTAAGATATGTGCCTAAGCTGAGGAAGAATCTAATATCTATCGGTCGGTTAGCTTCAGAAGGCTACAGATGCTCTGTAGTAGGGGGATCTATGAATATCAAAAGAGGCCGTGTGGTTCGGATGAAGGGAGAGCTACGTGGGGGAATATATCGTCTGATTAGTACGTGGCCAGAACGTACTGGAACTTCGAAAATCTGGTTATCTCGTGCACGAGGGAAGATTGACTCGAAGGATACTGCTGCGGTTGTATTGCCTTCTAGTCTAGACGATGGTGCAAAGACTGCTGGGATGGATGCTTGGTCGAAGGGCTTCCACGACATCAACGAGTAGTTGGTGTGTTGCAGCTGCATATGGGCATCGATCAACACGAATCAAGTGAGCAGTGAACCATGCAACAGATTGATTTGTTTGATATGCAGTTGGGGAGTAAATGAAAGATCGATGGTCACACTTGTGTGTGTGATGGTCACACTTGCGTGTGTGATGGACTACATATGGGATTGGCCGACGTGAATCAAGTGAGTATGTGTGTATACAACAGATTGCTTCACATGTATGTAGTTGGACAAATAGAGGTCAATGGTACACTTGTGCGTATAGCAAGTGGGCATTCGAGAATGAATGTGCAAACTAGGGTATAGTTTGGAGTCTTGGACTCGGGGGGAGTTTTGTCGTAGGGAATGGTATGGATCGAGGAAAAGTTGGAGTTGTGCCAACAGGGCGCAGGTATGGAGTGCAAGTGAAGAGCTGTGAGTTTGGAAAGAGGGGGAGATTGTTATGCAGCTTCTTTCCTCACCAACTCTTCACCAACCAAACTTCACCAACCCCCACCTACTACACATCTAACTCCTATAAATACCCCCTCCTCCTTCATTAGTTAACACACCTTTCTCTTTTCTCTCTTCTCTCTGTATAACTGCTAGATAGTCCGTCTAGTAGGGAAGCCGGTTTAGCCCGCTTTCAGGAAGTGTCGGGATAGAAGGTCCTCGTGCCTAAACTATTCCTTAGGGTACTTGGGTCTGACTGCAGCCATCGGAGGTGGTCCTGCTGCAGGGGGTCTTTCTATCAGGTTGTGTGGCACTGTCCGGGTTGGGAGAGGGAGAGAAGGAAAGGTTGTCGGGAAACAGTGATAGTGGGAGGTTTTGAGATAAACACTTCAGTGAGTTGGGGATATACATAATAGGTATTGTAGGGCTGAATTTTTGTATGAAATTCAAGGGGCCGGATACCCGGATATTGTAATCTCTTTTATCTAGTGTGAAGTTGTTACTCTTGTGGATGTAGGCTGGGCCGAACCACGTTAAATCTCTTGTCTCTTTTACTGTATTGCTGGTTTGTTGCTTCATTACTATCACGTATATTTGTGGGATCTAAGCACACATATTTACCAAATCGCTTCCGCATTCGCAGGGAATCGGGCAGATTCCTAACAGTTTGTTATCTTGGGATTGTTCCTTAGGAGATGATGTTAAAAATTCTTGAAGCTCGGGAGTTTGAGCAAGGTATCCTTCCTATTAGTTATCTGGGAATACCTCTAGTTACTGGGAAGCTTAGGTCACAGAACTGCCTTCAGTTGGTTCAAAAGTTGTGTGCTTGAATTGAAGTTTGGATGTCCAGATTTCTTACATAATTGCAAGCAGACTCCAAGTGATTTCCTATCTGAAATCGGGCATAGATTACTAGGCTTTCCATTTATGTATGAAATGTTACTAGTTTTATGTATTGAATGCAAGGAGGATAGGATATCATTTCACAAAAAAAGCATAAGAGAGGATAAGACATAGGACAAACTATTTTACATTTCCTAGTCAATGTTTAATCAATAACCCAAGCTAGACGAGGGATATATTCAGTAAATATATAATGCTAATTACTGTTTGGGATCAATATATTGAAGGAATTTCTACGCATGCGGAAGTATTTATAACATTTATTTACATAGAAATCCTAATTAATCATGCATATATTTCAAGAAAAATAAGAGAATTACCTTGAATGCTTTCCGGCAACAGCTATGAACTTCAAAATTAGCCTTTGTTCTTCTCCTTGCAATCACCCCTCAGTATGTGGAGTGCTCTAATGGTATCCACCAAGAAATTTGATAAAGGAAGAAAAGAGAGAATAATTTGGCTAATATTGATTAAATGCAAGAAACTCTTTTTGCAAATGGTTTTGTTGTATTTCTGAAATCTGATGAGCATGCTATTTATAGAGAAATTTCAGCTCATCATTCTTGACTATAAGCATTGTTTGGTTTAATTAATCTTTATTAATTAATCCATTAATCATTAAAACTCTTTTAATAATTAAAACATGTTCATCATTGATTTCATTTAAACTATTTAAAATAATTCTCTCTATATATTTAATATCTCAGATTAAATATATAATTATTATATTAAGAACTTTTCTTAATACTTATAATTAATTAAATCATATTTAATTAATTATTTAATTATTTATTTCTCAAATAAATAATTATTATCCAAAATAATTTTTCTTCATCTTCAACAATATTTCTTTTATGGTGTGACCC
The DNA here is from genome assembly GCA_037693485.1 of Kitagawia praeruptora. Lineage (NCBI taxonomy): Eukaryota > Viridiplantae > Streptophyta > Magnoliopsida > Apiales > Apiaceae > Kitagawia > Kitagawia praeruptora. Next base: position 169,886,088 of record CM075352.1, on the reverse strand, counting down.
TTTAGGTTCAATATTAAGCCGGTAGTAGAAATAAATAATAATAAACTATTTATTATTATTTATACGAATTACTTTAATTCGTTAAAAAATAATTATCGCTGTAATTAAATTCATTCTACATCGTGAGTGATACTTCTCAATATATCGCGACTATCCGGATAATATGAATTCATTGCTAGAAATATAGAACCTATTCAGTGACTGGTTACCGTACAATAAATTCCTTCCACCCTACAATATCCCGATTAAATACAAGGCATAGATCGTGTGTCAAGCCTATCTAATTTAATCATATGATTTCTTATTCCTTATGCATAGTTCTTATTAATGCAAATTAGAAACTACTTTCTAATTTCATTCACTCTGGCCAGAGATTCCTGAACTACCATATTAAGAATAGCATAGGATATTCACTTCCTTTACTGGAAGGGGCATATCCTTTATTGATCGTTAACTATCTCCATATATAAATTCCAATGCCCAGAATAGAACTTATTAATTGCCCTTGAGACTAAGGACTAAACCAAAGCATTGTTCATTATATACAAGATGACTCTAACAATCTCAAGTCTAAGGATACTTGTACAACCATCACTATATGAACAATTACTGACACGTGAGTAAACTCTATTAATTGTTCAAGTGATCGAGTCATGTTCAGTGAACTCATTCCCCAATGAGCACCTACATACTAACTATAGTGTCACCACACAAATGCCTATGAGAACAGACATCCTTCGTAAGAAACAAGTATAGTATGTACCGATCTTTCCGGATTGACTAACTCCCAATTAGTTATCCTATGATCAGGAACAGTTAAGTTTAGTGTTATCATCTTCTAGATCTCACTATTATAATCTCATTATAATTCTAGAAGCTTTACTCTAAACTATGGAACATCTTATTTAATACACTTTAAATAGATAAAGCCCGTAATAAAAACAACAAGTCTTTTATTAATATAAACAAAATCAAATAAGATTACATGAAAGTACTTCCTAACTCATCATACATGATTGGATTTAGGACAAAATACTTTCAAACTCCCACTTGTACTAAAGCCAATCACTCTGGTATTTAATACCCATCTTCTCTCTATGACGATCAAAGTGAGTCTGAGACAAAGCCTTTGTAAATGGGTCTGCTATGTTGTTATGTGTGTCAACTCTTACGATGTTGACATCTCCTCTCTCAACGATCTCTCTAATCAGATGAAAGCGCCGCAACACGTGTTTGGAAGTCTTATGGGATCTAGGTTCCTTAGCTTGAGCTATCGCAACGTTGTTATCACAATATAACAATATAGGTTCCTCAATGCTAGGAACTACTCCCAAATCAGAAACAAATTTCCTCATCCAGACAGCTTCCTTTGCAGCTTCACATGCAGCTATATATTCCGCTTCCGCTGTTGAGTCAGCCGTTGTAGGCTGTTTTGAACTCTTCCAACTAATCGCTCCCCCATTTAGAGTAAACACATACCCTGACTGGGATCTGCTACCATCGCCTTCTGACTGAAAACTAGAGTCAGTATAACCCTCTATTTTCAATTCAGATCCACCAAAAACAAGAAAAACATCTTTAGTCCTTCTCAAGTACTTCAAGATATTCTTCACTGCTTTCCAGTGTTCTTCACCTGGGTTGGACTGATATCTGCTCGTCACACTAAGTGCATGAGCAACATCAGCTCTAGTACATAACATCGCATACATGATAGATCCTATTGCCGAAGCATAAGGAATCCTACTCATGCGCACTCTTTCCTCATCTGTCTTTGGAGACATTTTCTCGGAAAGGGTAATCCCATGACACATGGGAATGAGACCTCTTTTCGAGTTCTCCATGCTAAACCTTTTTAGTACCTTATCGATGTATGTTCCTTGGGATAGGCCAATCGTTCGATTTGATCTATCTCTATAGATCTTCATCCCTAAAATATAGGATGCCTCTCCCAAGTCCTTCATAGTGAAGTTCTTTGATAGCCAGACCTTGACTGATTGTAACATTGGTATATCATTTCCTATGATAAGTATGTCATCCACATACAATACAAGAAATGTTATCGCGCTCCCATTAACCTTCTTGTAAACACATGGTTCATCTAAGTTTTTGATAAAATCAAACTCTTTGATTGTCTCATCAAAACGGATGTTCCATTTACGAGAAGCTTGCTTCAAACCATATATGGTTCGTAGTAGTCTACATATTAGATGTTCGTTTCCCTTGGAAACAAACCCCTCTGGTTGTGTCATATACACTTCCTCATCAAGTTTCCCATTGAGGAAGGCCGTCTTTACGTCCATTTGCCAGATCTCGTAATCATAGTAGGCTGCAATCGCAAGCAAAATCCGAATGGATTTGAGCAAGGCTACAGGCGAAAAAGTTTCATCAAAGTCAATTCCTTGTCTTTGTTTGAATCCTTTTGCCACAAGCCTGGCCTTATAGGTCTCCACCTGGCCATCTGCTCCAAGTTTTCGTTTGTATACCCATTTGCACTCAATGGGTTTAATCCCTTCAGGTGCTTCAACCAAAGTCCACACTTGGTTTGTATACATAGAGTCCATCTCGGATTTCATGGCATCCTGCCATTTCTCTGAGTCGTCACAACTCATAGCCTCTTCATAAGTCATAGGGTCCTCATCATCGACAAATGACAAATCATTCTCATTTTCAATGACAAGCCCGTAATACCTTTCGGTTGGGCGGGACACTCTCTCTGACCTACGTAAAGGTTGTTCTACATAAGGTAGTTCTTTCTAAACAGGTATTTCTTCTATAATCGTTGTATTTTGTGGTTCTTGAACTTCATCAAGTTCAATGTTTCTCCCACTATTTCTATCAAGGAGGAATTGTTCCTCTAAGAAGTGTGCGTGCCTAGAAATAAATATCCTATGATCGGAAGGTGTATAGAAATAATATCCTTGACCTTCTTTAGGATATCCCACAAAACTACATTTCACGGATCTAGGTTCCAACTTATCATGTTCAACTTTCTTGACATAAGCTGGACACCCCCAAACCTTAACATGTTTAAGAACTGGTTTCTTCCGTTTCCACATCTCATATGGAGTCATTTGAACCGATTTAGAAGGTACCTTATTCAGTATGTACGCTGACGTCTCTAAAGCATAACCCCAAAGTGATACTGGAAGATCAGTAAAACTCATCATGGACCTTACCATATCTAATAGAGTACGATTCCTTCTCTCAGATACTCCATTTAATTGTGGAGTATAGGGAGGGGTCCATTGAGAAACTATACCATTTTCTTTAAGATAATCCAAAAACTCCCCGCTTAAGTACTCACCTCCTCGGTCTGAACGAAGAACCTTAATACTACATGCGGTTTGTTTTTCTACTTCATTTCTGTATTCTTTGAACTTTTCAAAAGCTTCGGATTTGTATTTCATCAAGTATACATATCCAAATCTGGATCGATCATCCGTAAAAGTAATGAAGTATGAAAATCCTCCTCTAGCACTTGTTGACATTGGTCCACACACATCTGTGTGTACCAAGTCTAACAACCCCGCAGCTCTCTCACCATGTCCAGTAAATGGAGATTTAGTCATTTTACCCATGAGACAAGACTCGCATATAGGATATGATTCAAAATCAAAATGTTCTAGTAACTTATCCTTATGTAATGTGCGAAGTCTGTGTTCACTAATATGACCTAGTCTGCAGTGCCATAAATAAGTTGGATTTTTATTATCTCGTTTTCTTTTATTATCTTGTTGTTCAATTTGAAACAAATTATGTTCTAAGTCACATATATACAAACCATTATGTAATGTACCATTTCCATAAAGAACATTGTTTCTTTTGATTAAACATTTATTATTCTCAATAATGAATGAAAAACCTTCAGAGTCCAGTAAAGGAATAGAAACAATATTTCTTACAATTGAAGGTACATAATAACAATTATTTAACACAATAGTTTTGCCCGTAGGCATATGTAATGGAAATGATCCTACAGCTATAGCAGCAACTCTTGCTCCATTGCCCATTAATAGAATCACTTCATCCTCACCAAGAGGTCTACTTCTCTTTAGTCCCTGCAACGAATTGCAAATGTGAGAACCACAAGCGGTATCTAATACCCAAGTAGATATTTGACTTAAAGACATATTAACTTCAATCATGAACATACCTGAATCAGAAGCGGTAGTCTCACTACCCTTCTTCTTCTTTATCTCTGCGAGGTAAGCCTTGCAGTTCCTCTTCCAGTGACCCATCTTGTTACAGTGGAAGCAAGGTCCTTTGCTTTTGGGGTCATCCTTAACCTTTTGTTGGACAGGTCGCTTCTCACCTGATTTCTTATTCTTTGGTCTCCAGTTCCTCTTCCTCTTAGTAGAGGTACTAGCACCAATCATAAGAACAGAACCTTTCTTGGAGGGAAAATTCGCCTCTGCAGTCTTCAGCATGTTGTGGAGTTCAGGCAAGCTAACATCCAGCTTGTTCATGTGAAAGTTCATAACAAACTGCGAGAACGAATCTGGGAGTGATTGCAGGACTAAATCTTGGCTTAACTCCCTGTCCATGATAAAACCAAGTTGCTCTAGATGTTCAATTAGATTGATCATCTTAAGCACATGGTCATTCACAGATGACCCTTCAGCCATTCTACATTGGAATAGCTGTTTCGATATTTCATATCGAGCGGTTCTCCCCTGAACGTCGTACAACTCCTGTAGATGCTTCAGGATAGTATGAGCATCCATATGCTCATGTTGCTTCTGCAAGTCAGGTGTCATGCTGGCTAGCATAATACACTGAGCGATGCTTGCAGCATCCATCCATTCATCATGTTCTTCTTGATCATAACGAGTTGCATCTTCGGGAAGGGCTCCAGGTAACGGTGAGTCCAACACATGGTCCTTTTTCTCAGCCCTGAGAACGATTCTCAGGTTTCAAAGCCAATCAGCGTAGTTTGGACCAGTCAATTTGTTATTGTCAAGTATGCAACGAAGTGATAGTGCAGAAGACATGATATATATATAAATCTGAAATTTATAAACACATAACAACATTAGTAGATATTAAATTTTATTATTTACACCTTTTGAATCGGGTCTTTATTCATAGGTGGCTCCCACAGATTTTATACAACCCTCTAAATGTATAACTAAGCATTCTCAATGCAAGTGAGAATAGGGATCCTACTTTCCATTATATAACCTCGGCTGTAGCACGAAACATTATGTAATGTTCCATAGGCAGATAACTCTTTATCAATTACATCTCATGTTATTCCCTTATTTCATTTAGCCTCTTGAATCATTGAATCACGGCTGTAGCACGTCTAAATTCAATATTCTAAGTCAAGTCAGACCCAACATCTCGTAAAATTAATAAGATTCAATAGCCCACGGCTGTAGCACGTAACGACAATTGAATTCTAATTAATTATGCGCATCTAATGTAATAGACAAGTAATTCCTATTTTTCGAAACGAAGCCCTCGGCTGTAGCACGAAACGACAATGCCCAAAATTTAAGAATTACTTTCTACCATGTTGGAAGGCTATGACCGACACAAGCCCGTTGTGTCTTTGACCATTTATTAACTTGATATTTAAAAGAGGGGTTTTAATAATATTAAGGTTACGAAACATTTTCATTATAACCTAGATGTCTAACATGCTTCGTATGTTTAAGGAATCAGCCTAAATCTAGCATCTCATGTTTAACCTAGACATATATCATCTATATATCCATTCAATAAACCATAGGTAAGCCTGTTAGATCATGTAGTACTGTTTTCAACTTATGTATGGATCATTGGTTGTGTTCAAAAGTCTTTAAACAGTCAAAACTGGTCTTAAAAACACTTCCGGAAGCTATAATCGTTTCAAAATTATTTTTATCAAAATATATGACCCCTCCATTAGAACCGTATCGTCAATACGAATCCAACGCCACCAACCACGCCTCGAAAGGAGCTGCCACGCGCCCACACGCACCATCCGAAGATTCTGTCGAAAATGACGCCCTGTTGCGCATAACGATCCTGCGTGACACCTTGTTGCGCGTCGTTCAAATGGGTAACTACTGTGTACCGCATTCAAAGAATGCGTTACAGGATTCATCTGGCGCGCAGCCCCCTTCTCCCACGTGTTGTTCAGCCGACAGAATTAATTACAAAAATTAACAGTAGCCCACTTTAGTAGTAGGCCCATGTAATTATTCAAGCCCGCCAACTTTATAACCCACCAGCATATTTTATATATATAATTTAATAACAGATTATAATTACTAAATTCAAACTTCTTTAAAAATTCATAATTAATATTCTGTTCATTCAAAAAATATAAAAAAAATATCTTGATTCTCTACAACACTTGTACAATCTAAATCCAGAGTCATTTTAATTTAAAAAAATAATTTCGAATTAATTCATAATTAATTTGATTATAGCCTCCATGAACTTCAAAAATTCATAATAAATCCATACAAGCTTTAAAAAATCTCGAATTTTTTCTGGGAATCTATATGCATACAACCTATGCTCTGATACCAATGAAGGAATTTCTACGCATGCGGAAGTATTTATAACATTTATTTACATAGAAATCCTAATTAATCATGCATATATTTCAAGAAAAATAAGAGAATTACCTTGAATGCTTTCCGGCAACAGCTATGAACTTCAAAATTAGCCTTTGTTCTTCTCCTTGCAATCACCCCTCAGTATGTGGAGTGCTCTAATGGTATCCACCAAGAAATTTGATAAAGGAAGAAAAGAGAGAATAATTTGGCTAATATTGATTAAATGCAAGAAACTCTTTTTGCAAATGGTTTTGTTGTATTTCTGAAATCTGATGAGCATGCTATTTATAGAGAAATTTCAGCTCATCATTCTTGACTATAAGCATTGTTTGGTTTAATTAATCTTTATTAATTAATCCATTAATCATTAAAACTCTTTTAATAATTAAAACATGTTCATCATTGATTTCATTTAAACTATTTAAAATAATTCTCTCTATATATTTAATATCTCAGATTAAATATATAATTATTATATTAAGAACTTTTCTTAATACTTATAATTAATTAAATCATATTTAATTAATTATTTAATTATTTATTTCTCAAATAAATAATTATTAGCCAAAATAATTTTTCTTCATCTTCAACAATATTTCTTTTATGGTGTGACCCTTTAGGTTCAATATTAAGCCGGTAGTAGAAATAAATAATAATAAACTATTTATTATTATTTATACGAATTACTTTAATTCGTTAAAAAATAATTATCGCTGTAATTAAATTCATTCTAACTTTTCCAGTCATTCTAGATACTCTATTTAAATTTTGGATTTTTCGTTATTTAAATCGTGTTTCTCCGTCACTTGTAGTGATTTATCATTCAATGAATGATTAAAAAAGGATCTACTGATATTAATCCAATTCAATTCTAACGTTTCTTACTTTGTAGTTGTACAGAAGCAAAGCATGTAAAATCATACTTACTCTTTATTTTTCTACCCATCCCAAAGATTTATTCTATATATTAATATTATTTATTCCAGTAAAATTATTCCAGTAAATAGCAGAATTGCAGATAGGGAACTAGGTTAGCGACCTACCAAATTTATTGTAGACATTTTTGGGCTCAATGGTTGGACCATGCAAACTAGAAAGACTTTTTCTTGGATAAAGGAACAAATTACTCGATCCATTTCCGTATCGCTCATGATATATATCATAACTCGGCCATCCATTTCAAGTGCATATCCCATTTTTGCACAGCAGGGTTATGAAAATCCGCGAGAAGCGACTGGTCGTATTGTATGTGCCAATTGCCATTTAGCTAATAAGCCCGTGGATATTGAAGTTCCACAAACGGTACTTCCAGATACTGTATTTGAAGCAGTTGTTCGAATCCCTTATGATATGCAACTAAAACAAGTTCTTGCTAATGGTAAAAAGGGTGCTTTGAATGTAGGGGCTGTTCTTATTTTACCAGAGGGTTTTGAATTAGCTCCTGCTGATCGGATTTCCCCCGAGATAAAAGAAAAGATAGGCAATCTGTCTTTTCAGAGCTATCGCCCCAATAAAAAAAATATTCTTGTTATAGGCCCCGTTCCTGGTCAGAAATATAGTGAAATAACCTTTCCTATCCTTTCCCCGGACCCCGCTACTACGAAAGAGGTTCACTTCTTAAAATATCCTATATATGTAGGCGGAAACAGGGGAAGGGGTCAGATTTATCCCGACGGGAGCAAAAGTAACAATACAGTTTATAATGCTACATCAGCAGGTATAGTAGGTAAAATAATACGAAAAGAAAAAGGGGGTTACGAAATAACCATAGCGGATGCATCGGATGGACGTCAAGTGGTTGATATTATCCCTCCAGGGCCAGAACTTCTTGTTTCAGAAGGCGAATCTATCAAATTGGATCAACCGTTGACGAGTAATCCTAATGTGGGCGGATTTGGTCAGGGAGATGCAGAAATAGTACTTCAAGATCCCTTACGTGTCCAAGGCCTTTTGTTCTTCTTGGCATCTGTTATTTTGGCACAAATATTTTTGGTTCTTAAAAAGAAACAGTTCGAGAAGGTTCAATTGTCAGAAATGAATTTCTAGACTCGCGGATTTATCGACATTGAGCTCATAACGTAAAAATAACAAAATTATTTTTGACGGCTCTTTATGATAAAAAATGGATATTATGAAAAGCCTTTTGCTTTTTTATACTCATTCCTTGTACTGCATTCCTAGTCATAGTATGTAGATTGTGAAGAAGACTTTTTACTTTTTTTTAATCCAAATTGGGGTGGTATTATTATGTTACTATTATCACATTTCAATGTCATAAAATACATTAATAGTGTTTTCTATTCTAATCGAATAAAATTCGACTAGATACTAGACGTAAGTAAGCGGGGAATAGAACGGATAAATGCGTGGAACACAAAATTATAGGGACGATTATTCATCTTCCTAGTATTCGACACAAGAAAAGGAATTTTCCACATCTCTTTCTTGTGTCGAAAGAAAAAAAAGATTCTTTATCCTGTTCGTCAAAGATTACTAGTCTAAGTTTTGAATTAAAAAAAAAAAAAATATCAGAACTTTTATATATATATATATTATATATATTACATAATATTATATTATTTAATATAAAATAGAATAGTAGAATATTGGGCAAACAAAAGAGAGCGAGGTTTATTGAGTAAATAGAACTTCTTCAATAAACTTAGAAAAATTTCCATTTTTGATGAGATACAAAAAAATACTAAGGTTTTATTATTATTTGAGGATAGTATGTCATCTAGGAAATTGAGTGATTTCTTCTTTCTTCTAACTTTACTTTGAAAGTATCGATAGATACTATCGAGCAACGGGCGGATGGATCAATGAACTGCATTTTTCAAAAACATCATCAGAAAAATGGAATGGGGTTTTGCCATTTAGACGAAAAATATTCTAATTCTTAAGAACTCAACGGGACCTACCCCCTCAAATCATACAAAGAAGGGAATCCCGTTGAGTTCTTACGCTTTCATGGCTACAATTTACAACTCAATTCATCTGATTACTACAGAGATGAACCCAATCCAGAATATGAACCATAAAAGAAAATACCTATTAAACCGATCACAAGAATACCAGCTACAGTACCTATTATCCAAAGAGGAATCCTTCCAGTAGTATCAGCCATTTACCCCACTTCCCTCCACATTTCATCAAGTGGTCATGCTAGAGACATAAACAGTCATGGATAATTATGAGATGAGAGCCTTCCGAATGGGCTAAGAGAGAGTGCCTATAATTATTATTCTCCTTTTCCTTTGTTTTATTAATTGAAGAAATAATTGGAAAATAAAACAGCAAGTACAAAAATGAGTAATAACCCCCAGTAGAGGCTGGTACGATTCAATTCAACATTTTGTTCGTTCGGGTTTGATTGTGTCATAGCTCTATAATTCGGATTAGGTTTATCGTTGGATGAACTGCATTGCTGATATTGACCCCAAAAAAGAAACGGTAGGTACAGCTAGGCCGTGAACAGCCAACCATCGCACTGTAAAAATTGGATAGGTTCGATCTATGGTCATTGGGGCCTCCTAAAAAGATCTACTAAATTCATCGAGTTGTTCCAAAGGATCAAAACGGCCAGTTATTAATGGAATTCCTTGTCGGTTCTCTGTGAAATACTCGTTTGGCCGAGGGCTTCCAAACACATCGTACGCTAAACCGGTACTGACGAATAACCAACCCGCAATGAATAGGGAAGGTATAGTAATGCTATGAATGACCCAGTAGCGAATACTGGTAATAATATCAGCAAAAGAACGTTCTCCTGTGCTTCCAGACATGCTGAGCTCCACATATTCTTGTACAGTCAAAGGGGGATCGATTCCGTAAAAGATTAGATCAGTCAATTTCCATTTACTAAAACTAAATCTTTGTGAGATCGTCAATATTGTACCGAGGGCGTCTTTAGAGTATACCGAATCAGTATAGCTATCCTTCTTCTGACACAGCAACGCACTTTCAATCATTATCGAAAGGAAGTACTCAAAAATTTCTTTCTTACTTTACTTGTTGCTTGTCAGTGGACAATGATAAGCAACAAGTAAAGTAAGAAAGAGTAGTAAATCGTATTCGATGAAAGAAAGATAACAAAGAAAGAAAAGAATAAAAAAATTGTAATCAACCCTTTTGATGCATACATTGTTGTATTAGATCGAGATCAAAAGATTCTTTCTTGACCTAACTACAAGAACGAGGTTTTATAATAGAATACGGAAAGATAAAATGTAGAACGTAAAAAATAAAGGATAATAGAAATTACTAACCTAGTTGGACCAAAAGAAATATTTTCTTTTTTCGAGTGATTGAGTGATAACTTTTTTCTTCTCATTCATTCAAGATATTAAGTGAATGAACCTATTCCGGAATCTAATGAGTTAAAACGAAAGATTACGTGAGTGATACTTCTCAATATATCGCGACTATCCGGATAATATGAATTCATTGCTAGAAATATAGAACCTATTCAGTGACTGGTTACCGTACAATAAATTCCTTCCACCCTACAATATCCCGATTAAATACAAGGCATAGATCGTGTGTCAAGCCTATCTAATTTAATCATATGATTTCTTATTCCTTATGCATAGTTCTTATTAATGCAAATTAGAAACTACTTTCTAATTTCATTCACTCTGGCCAGAGATTCCTGAACTACCATATTAAGAATAGCATAGGATATTCACTTCCTTTACTGGAAGGGGCAGATCCTTTATTGATCGTTAACTATCTCCATATATAAATTCCAATGCCCAGAATAGAACTTATTAATTGCCCTTGAGACTAAGTACTAAACCAAAGCATTGTTCATTATATACAAGATGACTCTAACAATCTCAAGTCTAAGGATACTTGTACAACCATCTCTATATGAACAATTACTGACACGTGAGTAAACTCTATTAATTGTTCAAGTGATCGAGTCATGTTCAGTGAACTCATTCCCCAATGAGCACCTACATACTAACTATAGTGTCACCACACAAATGCCTATGAGAACAGACATCATTCGTAAGAAGCAAGTATAGTATGTACCGATCTTTCCGGATTGACTAACTCCCAATTAGTTATCCTATGATCAGGAACAGTTTAAGTTTAGTGTTATCATCTTCTAGATCTCACTATTATAATCTCATTATAATTCTAGAAGCTTTACTCTAAACTATGGAACATCTTATTTAATACACTTTAAATAGATAAAGCCCGTAATAAAAACAACAAGTCTTTTATTAATATAAACAAAATCAAATAAGATTACATGAAAGTACTTCCTAACTCATCATACATGATTGGATTTAGGACAAAATACTTTCATATATAACATTACTGATCAATGATACAATTAACAATAAGTAAACGAGATCATAGTTTCTGAAAATAAAAACCCTGACGAGAAAAGACAATTTTGAGGCAGACACTTAATCAAAATATAGGAGGGGTACGCATTATAAAATTCGAGGCTGGACTTTGGTGGGAACTGGGAAAACATGGACACAAAAAACATGTTTCAATACAAGTATTTAAACATGTTTTAACATTATTAATCATGTTTGGAGTTGCAAGTACTGAAAAAGAGATATTTACTAACAAGTCACATACCTCAATGCAAGCACTTCTGATGCACTGAAAGGAGAGTTGGATCCTGTGCTTCTGATAATAGCAGATGTCGTAATAAAGAGCTCGTGATTGCATCTGTTAGGAAGCCGCAATCAAGCATCTTGTCTGCTAGTTTACATGCTTCATTATACTTCTTATTCCGAAGACATCCACAAACAATGATATTGTAAGTTTTACTCTCGGGAATTATTCCATTGCATTCCATTGCTTGAAATAGAGACAATGCTTTGTCAACATAGTGGTTCTTGCAAAGACCACCTAACAAGGTTTCGTATGTGACAATATTTGGCCTATGGCCTTGATCTTGAATCTTATAAAAAAAGGTCAGTACTTCCTGTTGGAAATTAATCTTAAACATATTATTTGGGTGTCAACTAGTGTCAACTGTTACAGCATTTGAAGACTCAGTCTACTAGTTATGGAGTATTTTTAGGAAGTGATTTGAATAAAGATAGTGGTAGAGATATTGTAGGAGAGTGGTTTATTTCCATTATGTTTGTTTCCTTATTTCTAGCAATCTCGTGTATTAGTTTCTCTATTTAAGTTGTACTGAGTATCGAATGAATATCAAGTCATTTGACACAGACGTTTATTTGTTTGCTCAGTTTCATATCAAACATCTACTAAGTATATTAGTTTTTCTACACTTCTACAGATTTACCAAACTGACATAGCCCATGTAACAGTATGTTGTGTGTCACAACAGTGGGACTCAAACCTTCGGATGCCATCTTTCTGTAAAGATCCATAGCTATGTCAAGTTTCAGCTCTCTGCAATATGCATCTAACAGAATGGTATATGTATAACAGTCCGGTACTATCTTCTCACTTCGAATGGTATTGAGCACAGCCAATGCGCCATGCATATTGGCCTTGTGAACAATATGCATGCATGAGAGTGTTGTAGGTGACTATATTAGGATATTCACCCCCTTCATGCATTATCTTAATTAAGCGTTTTGCATCGTCCAACTTCCCAGACTTTGAAAAAGCATCAAGGATTATAGTGAAAGTATGAACATTTGGAGTAATGTTCATGTCATCGATCATATGTTTAAGCAACATCCCAACCTCTTCCCATCTTTTTAGTCTACATAGGACCTGAATGAGTGCAGAGTAAGTCTTAACATCTGGTAAAATTCCTTTCTCCATCATTTCAGAATGGAGGCTCAAAGCATCATTCACAAGACCATGCTTGCATAAAGAATCAACGACTGTGTTATATGTGACGGTATTAGGTTTGCAGTCGCACTTGTCCATGTATCTGAACAACCAGAGGGCCATATCAGTATGACCTGTTTTAGCAAGGCCATAAATCATGGTGGTAAAAGTAACCACATCACGTTGAACTTCCCTGAATTTAATAAGGTTTATAAACAAAAGCCTAGCCTCGGCAGACTTATGTTGGGAAAGAAGCCCCCTAATTAGAGTGGTGTAGGTGACGACATTCTTCCGAAAGCAGACTCTATATAATGATAATACCCTCCCGGAAGCAGATTCTATATAATGATAATACCCTCCCGGAAGCAGATTCTTTATCCTCTAGGTCTAAGCATGCTCCGAGAACATCTAACAGACAACTCGCCACACTCCAAAATTGACTAAGAAAAATTGGATAAGGCAATGTTCCTCCTTCCGGACAAAAGACACATTCTTTCTCCAACACATCCTTCCGGACAAAAGGCACATTCTTCCTCCGGCACATCCTTCCGGACAAAAGGCACATCCTTCCTCCAACACATCCTTCCGGGCAAAAGGCACATTCTTCCTCCAGCACATCCTTCCGGACAAGAAGAGGTAACACTATGACCGGGCAAAGCTGGTTCGAACCCAAAAAACCGAACCGGTCCGATTTTTTGGACCGAACCGACCGGATGTTCAGCCCTCTATAAATACCAAGCTAAATTCACACATTTGGGGGGCTGAAAATTCTCATATTCTCTCACACACTCTCACATCTCACATTTGCTCTCTAACTCTCAGTCACTAGTAGTCGCATTTTCCGATATTGTTTCTTGTATTCTCCACCACCAAGTTACTTACTCTCACGCCGGAGGTGCTTGACGGCCACCACCCCCGGTCAAGCATTGTTTTGCAGATTCCCTTCCAGCAGCAACACCACATCTCCGTCCCAACACCGTCGGAAGAGGGACAAGTGCGACGGCAACACCACATCTCCGCCCAAGCATCGCCGGAAGAGGGAAAAGTACGGTAGAGTGGAGCAAGGAGCATTATCATTTGGCGCTAGAAGGAGGGCAAATTTTTCTCTTTGAAAGACCCTCCACCTTTTCCAGATTGCAAGAAGTAACAAGACATTATTAGTAACAAGTTGTCTCAAATGGGACCGTCAAAGAACACGAGGTTGCAAGCCCGAACCACGGTTGATCCAAACAATCCAAACCAAATTGAAGAACAACTCCAAGGAATTCAACAAGAAATCGTCCATGGTACCTCCCACCCCAACGAACCCGTCCTCCAAAGGATTAGCACTAGGGAGGGAGATCCTCCTCTCAACTTGGACCTGTCCCATTTTGCTCCTAACCAAGTGGATTTTCTCCTCAATGTTGCTGCAAATCTCCAAAACCCAGACCAACAGAATGACCCACCTCCTTCTAATGGGAGGAGGGAACAACCTCTCCCCGAGGACGAAGCACATAGTGCAAACAACAATGGCAGCAAAAGACCAAGGATGGCCAAGTCAATCTTTTCCCGTCTTGGATCTTCCCAAAATACTAACCATGTCCGTCATGGAAAAAGTCACCATCGACCGGAGACATGGAGGACAAACAGAAGAGTACGGAATCTTAGACATGAATTAGAGGCGAAAAAGGCAGAATATGAGAGAGAGAAGAGGAGGTTGGAAGATGAGTTCTACCAAGAGAAGGAAAGGGAAAGAACTCCCGAGCCTACCCCGATCGGAGGCATTGGGAGCTCACAACAAGAAATCCTCAATACTCTCAACGAGTTAAAGCGCAAGGTTGAAGGAGAAGTCTCCGCTGGCCCCGGAGAATCTCCTTTCTCCAAAAGACTAGAAGATGAAAGCAAGCAAACACACTTGAAACACCCCAACTTGGATTCATATAATGGTAGCGGAGATCCAGAAGAGCACTTAAGTTATTTTGATCAACTAGCTCTCTTTTATGAGTACCGGGACTTAACATGTTGTAGATTCTTTGCCTCTACCTTAAGAGGAAGTGCTCAGAGGTGGTTTTGTAGGCTTCCTCCGAGGACCATTGACACATGGGCCGATTTCAAAAAAGCTTTTCTGAATAAGTTTAAGGCAAACCAACCACACGAGGTGCACACTGTCTTCCTTGAAACCATCGCGCAAAGAAGTGGAGAGACACTAGAAAACTATCTAAAGAGGTTCAAGGAGGCGGTAAACAAAGTAGTGTCAGTTAATGAGACAGAAGCATTGGTACACTTAAAAAGGGGACTAGACCCTTATGATTGTGAGAAGTATATTTGCAAGCTTATGGAACATAAGCCAACCACATTGGCCAGAGCATACAAGTTAGCTTCACACTTCATCACCGAGACGGAAGCTATGAGGGTCATGAAACAAACAAGAAATCCTCCTCAGCAGAAGCCATACATCCAAAAGGAACGTTTCACCTTCCACCATAACCAAAGGCCCATCCACGAACACCAAGTACAAACCACACATGGTCCCGCTCCACCAAGGCCAAAACCCATTTTCGACAAGTCAAAACTTTCTTCTCTCATCCCGTCAAAACCACCACATAAACCTGAACCGGAATGGATAGCATTGAGTATGTCTCGGGCAAACATTTTGTGAGAAATACGAAACAAACCCTTCTATCAGGCACCACAACCACTTTGGACAGCTCCGGGTGATAGAGACTCCTCTAAGCATTGCGAATATCATGCCACACACGGGCATACTACAGAGAATTGCCTCTCCCTCAAATATTTCCTCGAGAGATTGGTTCGCCAAGGGCTCATCAACCAGTACCTTCCACGACAAATTACTAATACAAACAACACAAGTACTCCTTCCACGTCTCAAAACAACAGAGATAAGAATATTGTCAATATAGTTATTGGAGGAACACAGTCCCCTCCACGAGCCCCTGAAACTCAGGAGGTTATGTCAATATCCCAAAATGATATGGAAGGAGATGTTATCACTTTCTCCGATGCTGACTTCGAGGGTGTCAATCCTTACAACACCGAAGCCCTTGTTGTCACCATAGAAACACGGGATAATGTGGTCAAGAAGGTATTGATTGATAATGGGTCATCGGTGGACATAATTTTCACTCATTGTTGGGAAAGGCTAAAGTTGGAAGACAAGTTAGAAGGATGTCAAGAAGAGGCACCACTTTATGGTTTTGGCCACAATGCAGTCCCCATAGTGGGAATAGTGAAGCTGCCCATACTCTTTGGAACAACCCCAAGGCAAGCCCAACATATTATCAAACTCTACGTGGTTAACACTCCGTCCTCCTACAACATGATCCTAGGAAGACCTACCTTAACTCGTTTGAGAGCAATAACCTCCACCACACATCTAAAAATGAAGTTCCCAACCATCGCAGGGATAGGAGAGGTCAAAGGAGACACGGAGGCTTCGAAGTATTGTTATGGCTCTGCTCTCAACTTGGCTCAGACTGATCCAAGTAACGTAAGAATGGCTCGGACAACCCAACGGAGGAAAGAAAATAGGAAAAGGCACCTTGAGCACCAACGAAATCAGAGAAAGAGGACGAGAGATGTCCAAATGGTTAAAAGCATTGATCAGGATATCGAGGAGCAGCGTATGGATGCTTCTTTGAAAAAATGTTTGCAAAAAGATGAAGTGCCGGTAGTTACACCCGCCGTAGAAACTGAAAAAATTGAACTATTGCCGGGAGATGGGACGAAGCGTATAAGCATTGGAGCTGGGCTTGACTCAATGTTTAAAGAAGGACTAACTAAGTTGTTACGAGAATATGCTGATATATTTGCTTGGAGCCCGAAAGAAATGCCCGGGCTGGATGAATCGATAGCAATGCACAAGTTGAATGTTCACAAAGATGCTATCCCAAAGATGCAAAAGAGAAGGAATTTTATTCCCGATAGGCAAAAGGCAATTGATGAAGAAATTGATAAGATGCTTGATGCGGACCTTATTTGTGAAGTCACTTACCCTGAGTGGGTGGCAAATGTAGTTTTGGTAAAGAAGGCCAATGACAAATGGAGAGTTTGTATCGACTACACTGATATTAATGCGGCCTGTCCAAAAGACCCCTATCCTCTTCCAAGTATAGATCAGTTGATTGATGCCACCGCAGGTCACATCATGCTAAGCTTCATGGATGCTTTTTCGGGGTATAATCAAATCAAGATGGCACCCGAAGATAGAGAGAAAACATCCTTCATCACCCATCGAGGAGTCTATTGTTACAAGGTCATGCCTTTTGGCCTTATTAATGCGGGAGCAACTTATCAAAGAATGATGAACAAAATCTTTGCAGGGCAACTTGGCCGTAATATGGAGATATACGTTGATGATATGATAGTTAAATCTTTACGGTTGTAAGCTTACCTTGAAGATTTAAAGGAATGTTTCGAGAAGTTAAAAACTCACAACATGAAGCTAAATCCGGATAAATGTACATTTGGATTGGAGGTAGGAAAAGTCTTAGGTTTCTTGGTCAGTCAAAGAGGGATAGAAGCCAATCCCGAGAAAATTCAAGCAATTTTGGATATGCGTCCTCCTAAGACAATTCGTGATGTGCAAAGGTTAACAGGAAGGTTAGCCGCCTTGAGAAGATTTATATCTAAGTTAGCGGAGAGATGTCTACCTTTCTTCCAAACCCTAAGGGGCGCAACATCTACGAAGGTTATCATGTGGATGCCCGAATGTCAAGCCGCCTTCGATGACTTGAAGGCCTACCTCTCAACCCCACCTTTGTTAACAACAGCAGCTCCTACTGAACCCCTGGAAATATACTTATCGGCGTCTGATGCAGCCGTTGGGGCAGTGTTAATCAAAAAAGATGAAGGAGGACAAAAGCCTATTTATTATGTAAGCCAAGTGCTGAAGGATGCGGAAACCCGCTACCCTCCTGTAGAAAAATTTGCATATGCCCTTGTCACTGCAAGTAGGAAGCTAAGGCATTACTTCCAAGGAAGGGAGATCACAGTTATCACCAATCAACCTTTGAAGAAGCTTCTACACAAGCCTGATTTGTCAGGGAGATTGATCAATTGGGCAGTAGAATTAATTCAATTTTCCATCTCCTACGAGCCAAGGAATGCCATTAAGGCGCAAGCTCTATCAGATTTCATTGTAGAATGCTCGTTTGGTAATCAAGAAAAAATATCAACTTTAGAGGATGATCCTTCTACCAAGGAACCTGTCCCTCCTCCGAACCCAACATGGAAACTCTTTGTAGATGGATCTTCTACTTCAACTAGGAGTGGAGCAGGGCTAATTCTGATCAGCCCAGAAGGTTTCCAAGTAATGCAAGCCATAAGATTCACTTTCAAAGCTACCAACAATCAGGCTGAGTATGAAGCACTTATTGCAGGACTTAACCTGGCAAGAAGTCTCCAAGTTCAACACCTCTCCATCTTCAGTGATTCTCAAATTGTAGTAAGGCAAACCACTGGGGATTATGCTACAAAAGATATCATCCTTTCAAAGTATCAAGCCTTGGTCAAATCCCTCACTTCTCTCTTTGTCAGCCACACACTTGTCCAAGTGGATAAAAGTGACAACACCATTGTGGATTTGCTCTCCAAACTAGTGGATTCAGAAAAAGACCACTTAGATGGTTCTGTCTATTTCGAAGAATTGAGAGTGCCAGCTATTGAGGGACAACAAATCATGGAAGTGGGCGTTGCCGACTCAACTTGGATGACACCAATAATTGACTACTTGAAGGAAAATATTCTACCCGATGATTCCATCAAGTCAAAACAAATCCGCTCTCAAGCTGCCAAATATTTCATTCAAGATGACATTCTCTATAAGAGGACTTTCGATTCTCCCATCCTCAAATGCATCGACCCAGATGAGGCTCTATATTGCATGAGAGAAGTTCATGAAGGGATTTGTGGAGATCATATGGGGGGAAAAGCTCTCGCTCATAAAATTCTTAGGCAAGGATACTTTTGGCCTACTCTGATTAAGGATTGTAAAGCTTTTGTTAAGAAGTGTGCACAGTGCCAGCTCTTCAGCAATGTCCCTAAGCAAGCACCAGCCTTGCCCTCATCAATTCTCTCCCCCATTCCCTTCGCCATGTGGGGGATCGACATCATGGGACCATTCCCCAAGGCCAAAGGAGAACTCCAATATGTGATGGTGGCAATTGATTACATGACTAAATGGGTGGAAGCTAAGGCACTAAGAACAATCACTCAAGAAGACACCATTAAGTTTGTCAATGAAAATATTATCACAAGGTTTGGAATCCCAAGAGTGATGGTGTCTGACAATGGAAGCCAATTTGTCGGGTCAAAGTTCGTGAAATTCCTTTCCGAGAGAGGAGTAAAGCATAAGAAAGCTTCCGTATGCCACCCTAAAAGCAATGGACAGGTAGAAGTCACAAACCGAACCATTGTGCGAGGTTTAGAGAAAAGACTCCAAGCGTCTAAGAAAAAATGGCCTGAAGAGCTACCAAACGTGTTGTGGGCCTATCGCACATCCGCCCGAAGCAGTACCAAGGAAACCCCTTTCAAACTAGCATTTGGTACCGAAGCCTTGCTCCCGGTAGAAGTGGGATCACCCTCCTACCGAGTCCTAAACTTTGATGAAGAAGCCAACACCGAAGGTCTCCGAGACAACATCAAACTCATTGATGAAGTCAGAGATGAAGGCGTGCAGAGGATGGATACGTATAAGGAAAAAACCAAGGAATTCTTTGCTAAGAAGACAAGAATTCGAAAATTTGAGGAAGGAGACTTGGTGCTACGGGCCACAGAAGCTTCCGACCCACGCCATACGGGAAAACTCATGCCCAAGTGGGAAGGTCCTTACAAGGTGAAACATGTGCTACGCCCAGGTTCCTACAAGTTAGAAATGTTGGATGGTACTGAAGTAAATAACACATGGCATGGAGACAAATTTCGAAAGTACTATACCTAAGGATAGATTGTTCATTTCTACTATTACTACTACAATCAAGTGTTGGAGACATACTTCTATGAGTCTTCACAACACATTATCTATACTGTGTGGGAACTCTCATCAATTACTCATGTAATCAGCTTTCATGAATGAAGCATCTTTTTTCTAGTCAAAATACGTTGCAAGTAAAAGTATCTCAGACACAAGTAACACCATCTCGGAAACAAGACGGGTAAAATCCTCTCAGACACAAGGCAAGTAACATCGCCTCAGACACAAAAGAAATACTACCACAGAAAAAAGTAATATATTCTCAGACACGTTTGTCTCATAAGCTATTTCAGGCACAAGTAACACTACCTCAGACAAAAATCTAAGTGTTTCCTATTATCTCATAAGAGGCATTAAGACACAAGTTAATAATTTCTTCAAGACACAAATAATACTACAATTATAGATAAAACATGCAAAATGATTCAAACACTACTACTTTTTCCCCACCAAAAGAAGGCAAGGAAGAAGTTCCTACACTACAAAGCGGTTCAAATGTAAAGCAACCATAAATAAAATGGCAACACAAGTTTTAGAATATCCTACGACAAAAAGAAATATAGTCATGGTACTAGCTAAACATGGGAAGTGACACATCAAGGTATCAGGGTGGAGCAACCGTCTCCCTACGAGAAGAAGCCCTTTGGCGGGCTTTCACCCAACCCAAGAAGTAGGTCTCAAAGTCCTCCCTCGATCTGCGGAGATCATCCCTAAGAAACTCACGACAACAATCAACAACAAGCGGAGTCATCTTTCGGCTCTCGGCACCAACAGCTCTGGTAAAGTCTGCACTCCCTCGGAAGGCTGATATAGCGTCGTTCAACTCCTGTGTATACGTTGGGGTGGCCTTATATCCCAGGATCATATCTTCCCTAGATGGCACGGCAGCTAACTTCTCCTCTAGTAATCTCACCCTCTCAGACAAGGTGTTGTTCGCAGTCTCTGCAGCCTCAAGCTTTGTACCCGCCACTACCAATTTCTCCTTCGCACGGTTGGCATCACCAACGGCCTCTTTAACTTGATCTTCCAAGCGCTTCTTATCAGCAGGAAAGCCTTCCTAAGCATCCTTCCGCGTAAGATCAATGTCAACAATCAGGGCATCCTTCTCCTGACTTAGTGCTTTCACCTTCTTCTCAGCCAACTTACGCCTAGTACGCTCTCGGCAAGCAGCCAAAGCGGCGCCATACCCATATCCGCAAAACTACAATACCAAAAAACAAGGGAAAGATAAATAAGAGAGCAATATAAAAGACAAAGCGGATAAAGCTCTAAAAGCAGTTAGAAGGCCACATACCCGAGCTCCGAATTTCTCCATTCTCTTAACAATTTTGGGTATCTTCATCCCGCCAAGCTTATCCATATCGTCGCGCGTCAGGAGCTTGGTCATAAGCTGTTTAGGAGCGGTAGGAAACAGATATCCCACTCCCCGCCTGTTAACACAGGTAGTAGGATCCACTATCTCATCATCAGAAGAAGCTACATACTCAAAAGTGGAGCCTACTACCTGTCGTGATCCAACTCTCTTCTTCAAACCAACTTTGGAGCGAGGGACAAGTATTTTAGGACGAGATTTTGGTGCACATTTTTCATCACCATGGTCCTTGTTCACATGAGTTTTCTTTCTCTTACTTGGAGTGAGATCTTCCCTGACACTCTTCCCTTTGTCACCAGGCATGTCTACACACAAGCCAGAAAAAGTCACAAATAATTCAACATAAAATGGATTCTTGACAACAACTACAAACAAACAAGAGAGAGCAGTATTAACAACAAGGATAACATACCATCGTTAACCAAAGGCGCTTCATTTTCCAGCACAGGCGAGCTACTCCCTTTTCCAATTAGATCCTCTCCCAAAATAGCATCACCTCCCATGCTAACACCGCCAAACAACATATCCCAGTCAACAGGATTTTCTCCTTCTACCCACTCCCTAGCAACAACTTCCTCTTGACGTGTTACCGGCTCATTAATATCTTTCGAAATATGTGAATGCTCCTTCTGGCCTAAAGTAACAAGACGTCTCTTCCTAGGTGGACCAGATCCACTATCCACACAAGTCTCCGTTTCCATGTCTCTACCTTTCTGGACATGCAACACTTCTTCCTCAACAACCACACTATCTTCGAGCCTCTGATTTTGAGCCTCCACTTCGGCATCACTCGGATCAAGCTCCAACACACTCTCATCCTCCGCCTCGGCACCATCATCCTCGGCATCTTCCATATCATCATCCTCGTTTCCGGACATATCACATTCCTCTCCATCCTCTTCCTCTACTTGCCTTCTCAAGTACGAAGGTTTGGGCGGTTGAGCTTTTAAGAAGTCTTTAATCTTTTCCTTATCGTCACCCCATACAAACTCTCCTCTGTCCATCGATCTCGGCGGATACACTGTCACAATAACAAAGATTTAGTCCATTGTCGATACAGATTAACCCAAATTTAGAATAAATGACAATACTAATAAAAAAGTGGATTACTTACACTCGTAGAACTTCAACCTGCTAACCGTGAATAGCTCATCCTTGCCTCAAGGAGTTCCGAAAACACGCAAACAACGCACACAATTTTTCACAACCATATCAGATAATGCATTCCTCTGTATAGCACATCTCGGCTCGCAATTCGCAGAAAATCCAGGCATATAACTCCAGTCCCCGCCATGCATAATAATGTACTCATATTGCCAATATTTTAAGCTATTAGGCAACATCACTGGTTTAAAGCCCTTAGCGACAACACCTATCCGACTATTCTTGTTACCTTGAACAACTTCATAAAAAGGAGGACAATTAGACCTCTTCACAGAAAAAATGGTGAAGAATACCTCGAAACTTGGTTGTCGTCTGTACCGCCTACATGCAGCAATGAACCACAAAATAAGTCGAATGGAATTTGGTGTAAACTGCGCGGGAGTACATTGGAACTGCTGTTTGAACAAGGCCACTAGGAATCTGTGAGGTTTAGGCCTTAGACCTGCTTTGAAGTGCTCAACGGGAATCGCTATGTCACCAGCTCCAGGCTGAGAGTATAGTCTCTCATCAGGAGCAGGAACCCTCCAAGAATAATCACCTCCAATTTGGAAAGCCTTAGACACGACATCTTTCCACTTGCGATATTGAAAAGAACTCGGATGTTTCAAACAATCATATTTCCCCCACATAGCATCGAGCTTTTTTCCGTCAAAAGAGGGAGGCTTAACGTGATTTTTCTTGTAATACTCATCCATGCTCCAAAAATAAGCCTCTGGATCAATGGTTATCGACGCTAAAGGGAAGAGAGAATCAGAGTCCGACCAAGACCCATCTCGAACCATTAAGCTTGACACAGTCATTGTATTACTTCTTCCATCAAATATACTACCTCCCGTCATCTGTCAACACACGCAACAAAAGACATGTCAGACAAGTGATACAAAATTATGGTGTACATACGAGGAGGAAGCAAATATGGAAGAAAGGTTATGCACAAAAATAAAAACACAAGGGTATTGATTCTTTATTTCAGTTATCGACCCTCCTCATCTTATAAAAAAAATACCCGTTTTCTACATCACACAATACTACTACACCTAATCCCTAAATTCCCCGCTTCTTAAAAACACTCTCGTCCCAGCTGCACACCAATCATCTTTTTCAACTCCAACAAAAAAAAAATCCATTCTTGTCACGTCTTCTCCCTAACTGCCCACACTTTACAGTCATACTTGTGGCTATGATACACACTCAGATATTAAGTGTGACCCTGGTTTTCGATCAGTGAGGGGAATATCTCCTACCATTCACGACTCATATGCCTTCTGTATAACCAGACTACGGAAACTACAACAAAACAAAAACTAAGTCAAGAACCTTCCAGTCCCGCCTTCATCAACCTAGTCCCGCTTCCAATTTCCCCAGTCCCGCCTTCTCAAAGACACCCAAATGAACTTCCCGTTCTTGCCCCGCCTTCACCCCTACTCACCTTCCATTTACAAAAAGGTTATCACATGCATATGTCCCGCCTCCTATCACCTCATTCTCCTACCTCTCAATACTAACAACTATACATACTCTTTTATACTAACCACATGTCACAAACAAATTCACCTTCCTGCTTCCAGCTTTCTCACACCACGGTCATGCCTCTGGTTTTATCCCGCCTTCACCTTTCATATATATAAACCTATCCATACACACTTTTACTCCTTCTAACTACATGAAACAAATTGTCCCGCCTCCTCCTGTAACATCAAACCGGCTTACCAGACTTACCAACTCACATGTATACTACATACACATGCAACCTCACGTACACACCCACTGCCTTCTACCAGCTTTTTTCACAAACAAAATTCACCTGTTTTCTTCATAATTCAGTCTATATGCACTCACATATACCACTATAAAACTACACACAACACCCACAAAAACTAAGTGAAGCCACTCCCAGCCCCTACTCTCTCATTTAAAACACACCTTTGCAGCACCCAGCTCATGTACGTGCTCATATAATCCACAAAAACATAAAAAAAAAATTCACAAAACATGTCAAGTGTTTTGTCCCACTGTCCCGTTTCCTAAATATTCCCGCTTCCTCCTAGACTTCAACACACTACATTGTCTTACAGTCACACTTACAACATTCTATATAACAATTCAAGAACCCCACCTAAACTCACTAAGTACTAATACCTTTACTACTACCTGTTCCCGCTTCCACCCACGAAACATACCCTCCTCTACCCACTCATTCACAAAACTCACTATATACTCACAACCTTCTATAATAAACAAACAAAACTACAGCTCCTGTTAGATTCTTTTCTTGTCCCGCCTTCACCAACCTAGTCCCGCTTCCTCTGAACACACTCGGCCCATCAACATGTACTACAAACATACTCAGAGACACTGCATAGAGTAGTGTTAAGTAAATATCAAGGACATGAGAAGACAAAGTAGGAGATCTTGAGTATGAGTTGGTGCAAAAGCGTATCGAGTGACTCGAGTCCTCCTTCCAATATAACTCCAGTCCCGCCTTCCCAAAATCATACCCGCTTTCACCACTTATAAAAAATCAACACAAATCTTCCCTACCAAAAATACTTTCTTCTCAAAATCCTTTCTTTCCACAAAAAATACTTACTTATCAAAATCCCTTCTCCCCACAAAAAATACTTCCTTCTCAAAATCACTCTTCCCACAAAAAATACTTCCTTCTCAAAATTCCTCCCTCCTCACAAAAATTCCTCCCTCCTCACAAAAATTCCCCCTCCTCAAAATTCCTCCTCCCCACAAAAATGCATTCCTCCTCAAACTCCCTTCTCTTCACAAAAACGAATTCCTCCTACCCGAAAAATGCATTCTCTCACAAAATCTTTTCATATGATTTCAGTTTTGAGACCTTTGCTAGCGAACACTATCCGCCAGCAAAGTCTTGGGGACACCAAATTCAAACTCGGTAAAATTTCAGGCTTTACATATGATTTCAGTTTTGAGACCTTTGCTAGCGAACACTATCCGCCAGCAAAGTCTGGGGGGCACCAAATTCAAACGTAGTAAAATTTCAGGGGGGGCACCAAATTCAAACTCGGTAAAATTTCAGGCTTTACATAAGATTTCAGTTTTGAGACCTTTGCTAGCGAACACTATCCGCCAGCAAAGTCTAGGGGGCACCAAATTTAAACGTAGTAAAATTCAGGGGGGCACCAAATTCAAACTCGTTAAAATTTCAGGTGTAACGACCCGAAAAATTACGTGTAATTTATTATATTAAAATATATTTTTTAATTGATTTTAATGTGTGTTAATTTATTTTTAATGCATTTAAACGCGTTTTGATTTTTGTTAAATAGGAAAATTATCTCATACGTGTTATGTGACTTCTGTGTATCATAGAATATTTTATTCTATTTTTCTGTAATTTTTAAATTTTTAGAATACAATTATTTCGCATTTTAATTTTCGGACCCAGCCCCTGTATTGAATTCGAGGCCCTGTTTTTCATAAAATTATTTTTTATATAATAATGGGAGGTTCAAAGATGCATTATTTTGTAATTTTTGTAATGTTCATAATTTTTGGAAAATTTTGGCATATATATTATATTTGTTTAAAAATAAAAATTTTACATTTTTATCCCATAAAAATTATTTTTAGGGCTTAATAATTTTAATTAGGGGTTAAAAATATTTTTGGGGTATTAATTTTCAGATTTATATAAATAGCAGAATTTTATTTCTAATTGTTAAAATTAATCAAAAATCAGATTTTTTGATTTTTATTTTCTGAAAATTCTGGAAAATTGTTCTTGGTGTTCTTGAGGATCAAACCCGTTTTTCACAGTGATTCCGGCATCCAAATCGATCATGTGAGTAACCAAACTGAAGCTCTTGATCTCTACTACATGTTTATGTGTGTTTTAACATCCTAAATTGCTTGAATCGAAAATTTATAATTTTAGTTTAATATTCGAAATTTCATGAATTTATTGTGAATCATACAGTGATTTGTTGTTGATGTGGTTAGTATCTATAGATTGTATATAATCTCAGGAGCATCATGATAATTTTTGTTTGATTTTTAGTATCTTAAAACTAAAAATCGAATTTTTGTGGGGGTGATTATAATTTTCAATTTTCCGGATTATATGATGATTGTTTGATGTTCTTGATGATTGTTATGAGTTGTTGAACTCATGGGCTTCGATTTGATATAGAGAACGTATGTTTTGGTGTCCGATTTCGTGTTCACCGGTTTTTGATTTTGAAGGTCGCCGGATTAATTCGGTTTTTGGCCGGATTTTTGGTTTGGTAAATTCTGGAAATGAATGAATGGTATGGTTGTGTTTGGGAGATGATTTGGAACGATTTTGAGCTTAAAAACGTAACGATTGGTACGTTTTAAGGGATTACCGGAGGTTGCCGGAAATTTGTCCGGTGACCGGAATCTGGAAAAACTGCCATTGATGGTGGTGATGTTCTTCGAGCATTCATATGAAGAACAGTGAAGATGGTGATGAATAGTAACCTTTTGATCTTCAAAATCTGAAACCAATTTCTGAAAAATGATTTTGGAAAATTATTTTCAAAAATTTATTATAAATTCGAATTTTATTTTCAGAAATTCGAAAAATCATTTTTAAATTCCGAAAATTTATTTTTAATTTCGAAAAATAGTTTTAAAATTTTAATAAATTATTTTTATTCGAAAATTTATTTTATTTGATTATTTTAAATTTATTTAGCTAATATCTTAATTAATTTAAATTAATTGGTTAATTAATATTAATCAATTAATTTAATTAATTAAATATTATTTAAATATAATTGAAAATAATCAGATTTAATTATTTTGGAAAATAAAATGATTTATTTATTTTCTAAATATTATTTTACCTTTAATATTTATTTCTTTATTTGTTTTATTTGTTTAAAATGTAATAAAATTGTTTTAAATCCTAAAAATAATCCGGGAACGGTAAAAATAGTTTTAAAATTCTAAAATTATTTATAAACCCGGATTAAATATTTACTAAAAAATATTTTGGGAATCCAATAATTAACCAAAGGGTTTATTAATGATCCTTTTCGATTCGGGAAGGGTTATTTAAATCTTTTAAAATTCTTTTAATTATTCTAAAAATACTTTTAAATATTATAATAATAATTTGAGTGCTCTTTTAATGGTGAGTCGTATCCGTGCTATGTGTTGATTGGTTATATGACAAGTATATATGTATTTGATTTGAGGATTAATGATGTATCTCCAGGATTAATTATTGTTTCGAGGAATAATCGTGTCTTGAGGATTAATTGATTATCATGTTTCTTTATCGAAGAATAAGATAAATGTTTTGAGGATTATCTATCGATTGAGTTGATTAATAAATAATTAATTTGAATATTCAATTAATTTAATTATTAATTGAATTATTCTTATTAATTGCGTATTAATTAAACCGTTTGTCCGTTTTCAACGAGAAAAGTATTTCTGAAATTAGAAAAATGACCCGGTTCTTATAAAAATAGTTTTAAGTTAAAATTCAACTTTTGAATTTTGGTCGACTTTTTACCAAACCTTTTTATTGAGTCGGTTATATCCGATAATTAGGGTTTTGACCCGTTTTCTGTTTTAAAAATATTGGATAAAATATTTTTATGATCTGATCAACGTGTTATGTGATTATGTGATCTACTTATTGAGTCTCTTTACGTGCAATGTGAATTATTAAGGTATTAAGTAGCGAGGGTTATGATGTAAATCGAGTTTTGATCGATATATATAGTTAATGTGTGTTAATTGTTTATATGATTTATATTATAAGATGTCATTAAGAGTAGATGATGGTTTCTTTGATTTACTGGCAACGATGGTGATATCGTTTATTTTCAAGGATTAATTGGTAAGTTTTGATTTAGGTTGTCAGCGGAGATAAGAAGATTTAATGAAGAGGGATTGGAGATGGATGTAATATTCTTTGTGGGTTATGAAGAAGGTTGGAGATGGATGAAGTATTGTTTTTGGATTGTAATGAAGAAGGTTGGAGATGAAGGTATTGTTTGTGGAATTGCTGGGTTACTTGTGAGGTGTTTTAACACCGGGAAAACGCCTATGTGCAAAGGGGATATTTCCAATTATTCTCTTCCGACAGAGATATTGGTAAGCATGGTTAATACGTTTAACTTGAGTTTGTAATCGTTTATAAAATATCAGAATCTCGTCTAGAGGCTGAAGTATTGTCTGGGGCGTGACTATAGAAGTAGACGCGCAGGCTCAATGTCAACGGATCAGACTCGTGGCAATCGCAGGAGCGTCAAACCAGCGAATGATCAACAGAGGACATGATGACGTGAAATAGAAGAAGATAGTTGTATTACTTCGGCGCTACGTAATAGCAAAGGACCAGAGGCAAGTATTTTCTTGATCATCCTAAACACTTTTTATTTTCTGTTTCATTTATTCATATCATGACAAATAGTTATTGTTCAGAGCTATTTGTGGTTCTTAAATATTTTCGTGCAAACACAGTTGCTTGATATTGGTACCCTTGATGTGGGGGAATTGTTTAATATAAACTCTTCATATCCTTATTATCGTAGTAAATAATATGGATGTGAACTGTATGTGAAACTAAGCATTTCCTGTTGAATTCGGAAATTGCTCTATTGGATTGGAAAATGGTAAAGCGTAGGAGGCCATGATTGATGTTATGGTCCAGCAATATTTAATGGTAAAGCGTAGGAGGCCATGATTGATGTTATGGTCCAGCAATATTTATTGGTAAAGCGTAGGAGGCCATGATTGATGTTATGGTCCAGCAATATTTAAGGAGGATATGGTAACCATTCCATCTTCCTATAGGCTAACATTACTTGCCTATTTTGGTACCCTCATTGAAATCCGGGTTATACACACGGGTATAGAAATGTACCGGTGGTAGTATAAAGGGTCCCATTGCTTTTGAACCTGATCAGGGGGCAATGGGTTTTGTTTTTTTATATATATCCAATCCATATCGCCAGAATGGCTATTATATATTGTGAATTGGCAGATGATTCATTTTTATGACATGTCAAATGATTTCAGTTATGATTTGAATTATATCACAGTTGTTGATTCAGTTTCTCTATAAACTGCTTTACATTTCAGTTGATTTTATGCCCCACTTATCCTGATTTTATATCAAAATTTTTATACGCTTGCTGAGCATTTCTTTCGCTCATACTTGCTGTTGTAAATTCTAACATTTCAGTAAGGTAGTTTGGCGAGACGTATCCGCACAGTTCAGAAAGAGAAGAAGCATGATGTTATTGCGAAGATGACTTGGCTCAGGATGTCTGGATTTAGAGTAAGATCTATTTTATATAATTGAGTTCTAATATTATTATTATTATGTTATGGTCTAGTTAGCCTGGCGTACTTCTTATCGAAGCTACACCAGTGATTTAAGATTTGATCAAAGAGAATGTTGTAAGGAAGGAATGCTTTTTATCTAATGGAATTTGGATTCTTGTTTCTAGCCCTATAACCTTAAAAGATCTTGGTATGTTTGGGGTCACAGATGTTATATTTCCAGTGTTGGACAATCACAAGTGATGATTATTATTAAACAAGTGTTTTATTTTGAGGATTTTCGCGTGACAACCAAATCTTCTGACCCCGGATTTGGGGGGTGTCACAGTTGGTATCAGAGCTGAGGTTATAGTAAACTAGAAACGAGAGTGTGTAGGAGTGTGTATAGCTAAGTAAGGAACGTCAGAGCTCATATAGAGTTCGTGTTGGACTATTGGATATAGTACCAATTAGTAAGTTAAGATTGGAGTACTCGTTTGAGATAGTTGTGCTGAATTGGATAGATCGCCTGGCGAATGGAAATGTCTACTGTGGAATCTTCAGAGATTATTTCGAGTTGACGATGACATACGATATCGATATTCTTTAAAACGTGGAAAGGAAGAAGCTTAAAATCGAATGACGAGCTATCGAAGGAATTGGCAAAGAAGGCATAAGTAGTGACCTTGGCAATACCTTTTCTTTCTATGAATTATTTTGATATCCCTCCTAGAGAGGTATTCGTTAAAAGATATATCTCCTCTTCTAAATAGTGACATTTTGAATTTCAACTTTTTGTTTTCTCCAGTGGTTAATAACTTTATTTACAATATAGTACCACTTGTTCGGTACTTTCTTTTGGTTATTCATCTTCTCAAAAATAACACCTTTGGTATTTTTCAGTTAAATCCAAAGTGTGCTTCAGAGAATTATTTGTCCGAAAACATCAGTTATTAATTCGATTTCATATTCCTTTCATATTTCTGTACTCCTACTGAGACGAACAACCCTATTTATAGGGGACACCAGGTATATCTGTCTGTGTGATAGAAGTTGGATGGGACGCCATCACTGGTGTGTTGTGTATTACAAGAAGGCTGATCACCTTTAATTGTAAATGTCGGAGCTAAGACACACAACGTTGGGTTCATGTGATCATATTGATCTCTCGGTTATTCTTTCATTTCAAATCAAGTTGCTTTATTCATAACCACAATTGTGGAACATTTGCTATGATATGGAATCCGTTTTCTTCAAAATTTCATGATTCTTGTTATCTCTATTGAATTTCAAGGGTATGCCAATCAGGTCAGGATAAGCGCAATTCGCAGATAGAAGTTAGATTCGCAACGGAATCGCCAAGAGCAAGAACGAGTCCTAAAATGATTAGAATATCCGTAACATGTCAATGGAATCAGTTCTCTCTCTCAAGGATATTATGTTAATGGAAAGTTGGTCGAGCCATATTTGGAACGAATAATGATGGGTTGTACGACTCCAGTGATGACTGTGTCAGATAGAGACCCTAAAGTGAATTGAGATTTTGGAGAAGTTGTTTACGAAAGGAACACTATCCCCAGTTTTGTAAAGCAAGTGTTGATGATGAAGGAATTAAGAAAACCCACTAGTTGTCTTAGCTGATTCCGAGGACGGAATCCTTATAAGGGGGGAAGAATGTAACGACCCGAAAAATTACGTGTAATTTATTATATTAAAATATATTTTTTAATTGATTTTAATGTGTGTTAATTTATTTTTAATGCATTTAAACGCGTTTTGATTTTTGTTAAATAGGAAAATTATCTCATACGTGTTATGTGACTTCTGTGTATCATAGAATATTTTATTCTATTTTTCTGTAATTTTTAAATTTTTAGAATACAATTATTTCGCATTTTAATTTTCGGACCCAGCCCCTGTATTGAATTCGAGGCCCTGTTTTTCATAAAATTATTTTTTATATAATAATGGGAGGTTCAAAGATGCATTATTTTGTAATTTTTGTAATGTTCATAATTTTTGGAAAATTTTGGCATATATATTATATTTGTTTAAAAATAAAAATTTTACATTTTTATCCCATAAAAATTATTTTTAGGGCTTAATAATTTTAATTAGGGGTTAAAAATATTTTTGGGGTATTAATTTTCAGATTTATATAAATAGCAGAATTTTATTTCTAATTGTTAAAATTAATCAAAAATCAGATTTTTTGATTTTTATTTTCTGAAAATTCTGGAAAATTGTTCTTGGTGTTCTTGAGGATCAAACCCGTTTTTCACAGTGATTCCGGCATCCAAATCGATCATGTGAGTAACCAAACTGAAGCTCTTGATCTCTACTACATGTTTATGTGTGTTTTAACATCCTAAATTGCTTGAATCGAAAATTTATAATTTTAGTTTAATATTCGAAATTTCATGAATTTATTGTGAATCATACAGTGATTTGTTGTTGATGTGGTTAGTATCTATAGATTGTATATAATCTCAGGAGCATCATGATAATTTTTGTTTGATTTTTAGTATCTTAAAACTAAAAATCGAATTTTTGTGGGGGTGATTATAATTTTCAATTTTCCGGATTATATGATGATTGTTTGATGTTCTTGATGATTGTTATGAGTTGTTGAACTCATGGGCTTCGATTTGATATAGAGAACGTATGTTTTGGTGTCCGATTTCGTGTTCACCGGTTTTTGATTTTGAAGGTCGCCGGATTAATTCGGTTTTTGGCCGGATTTTTGGTTTGGTAAATTCTGGAAATGAATGAATGGTATGGTTGTGTTTGGGAGATGATTTGGAACGATTTTGAGCTTAAAAACGTAACGATTGGTACGTTTTAAGGGATTACCGGAGGTTGCCGGAAATTTGTCCGGTGACCGGAATCTGGAAAAACTGCCATTGATGGTGGTGATGTTCTTCGAGCATTCATATGAAGAACAGTGAAGATGGTGATGAATAGTAACCTTTTGATCTTCAAAATCTGAAACCAATTTCTGAAAAATGATTTTGGAAAATTATTTTCAAAAATTTATTATAAATTCGAATTTTATTTTCAGAAATTCGAAAAATCATTTTTAAATTCCGAAAATTTATTTTTAATTTCGAAAAATAGTTTTAAAATTTTAATAAATTATTTTTATTCGAAAATTTATTTTATTTGATTATTTTAAATTTATTTAGCTAATATCTTAATTAATTTAAATTAATTGGTTAATTAATATTAATCAATTAATTTAATTAATTAAATATTATTTAAATATAATTGAAAATAATCAGATTTAATTATTTTGGAAAATAAAATGATTTATTTATTTTCTAAATATTATTTTACCTTTAATATTTATTTCTTTATTTGTTTTATTTGTTTAAAATGTAATAAAATTGTTTTAAATCCTAAAAATAATCCGGGAACAGTAAAAATAGTTTTAAAATTCTAAAATTATTTATAAACCCGGATTAAATATTTACTAAAAAATATTTTGGGAATCCAATAATTAACCAAAGGGTTTATTAATGATCCTTTTCGATTCGGGAAGGGTTATTTAAATCTTTTAAAATTCTTTTAATTATTCTAAAAATACTTTTAAATATTATAATAATAATTTGAGTGCTCTTTTAATGGTGAGTCGTATCCGTGCTATGTGTTGATTGGTTATATGACAAGTATATATGTATTTGATTTGAGGATTAATGATGTATCTCCAGGATTAATTATTGTTTCGAGGAATAATCGTGTCTTGAGGATTAATTGATTATCATGTTTCTTTATCGAAGAATAAGATAAATGTTTTGAGGATTATCTATCGATTGAGTTGATTAATAAATAATTAATTTGAATATTCAATTAATTTAATTATTAATTGAATTATTCTTATTAATTGCGTATTAATTAAACCGTTTGTCCGTTTTCAACGAGAAAAGTATTTCTGAAATTAGAAAAATGACCCGGTTCTTATAAAAATAGTTTTAAGTTAAAATTCAACTTTTGAATTTTGGTCGACTTTTTACCAAACCTTTTTATTGAGTCGGTTATATCCGATAATTAGGGTTTTGACCCGTTTTCTGTTTTAAAAATATTGGATAAAATATTTTTATGATCTGATCAACGTGTTATGTGATTATGTGATCTACTTATTGAGTCTCTTTACGTGCAATGTGAATTATTAAGGTATTAAGTAGCGAGGGTTATGATGTAAATCGAGTTTTGATCGATATATATAGTTAATGTGTGTTAATTGTTTATATGATTTATATTATAAGATGTCATTAAGAGTAGATGATGGTTTCTTTGATTTACTGGCAACGATGGTGATATCGTTTATTTTCAAGGATTAATTGGTAAGTTTTGATTTAGGTTGTCAGCGGAGATAAGAAGATTTAATGAAGAGGGATTGGAGATGGATGTAATATTCTTTGTGGGTTATGAAGAAGGTTGGAGATGGATGAAGTATTGTTTTTGGATTGTAATGAAGAAGGTTGGAGATGAAGGTATTGTTTGTGGAATTGCTGGGTTACTTGTGAGGTGTTTTAACACCGGGAAAACGCCTATGTGCAAAGGGGATATTTCCAATTATTCTCTTCCGACAGAGATATTGGTAAGCATGGTTAATACGTTTAACTTGAGTTTGTAATCGTTTATAAAATATCAGAATCTCGTCTAGAGGCTGAAGTATTGTCTGGGGCGTGACTATAGAAGTAGACGCGCAGGCTCAATGTCAACGGATCAGACTCGTGGCAATCGCAGGAGCGTCAAACCAGCGAATGATCAACAGAGGACATGATGACGTGAAATAGAAGAAGATAGTTGTATTACTTCGGCGCTACGTAATAGCAAAGGACCAGAGGCAAGTATTTTCTTGATCATCCTAAACACTTTTTATTTTCTGTTTCATTTATTCATATCATGACAAATAGTTATTGTTCAGAGCTATTTGTGGTTCTTAAATATTTTCGTGCAAACACAGTTGCTTGATATTGGTACCCTTGATGTGGGGGAATTGTTTAATATAAACTCTTCATATCCTTATTATCGTAGTAAATAATATGGATGTGAACTGTATGTGAAACTAAGCATTTCCTGTTGAATTCGGAAATTGCTCTATTGGATTGGAAAATGGTAAAGCGTAGGAGGCCATGATTGATGTTATGGTCCAGCAATATTTAATGGTAAAGCGTAGGAGGCCATGATTGATGTTATGGTCCAGCAATATTTATTGGTAAAGCGTAGGAGGCCATGATTGATGTTATGGTCCAGCAATATTTAAGGAGGATATGGTAACCATTCCATCTTCCTATAGGCTAACATTACTTGCCTATTTTGGTACCCTCATTGAAATCCGGGTTATACACACGGGTATAGAAATGTACCGGTGGTAGTATAAAGGGTCCCATTGCTTTTGAACCTGATCAGGGGGCAATGGGTTTTGTTTTTTTATATATATCCAATCCATATCGCCAGAATGGCTATTATATATTGTGAATTGGCAGATGATTCATTTTTATGACATGTCAAATGATTTCAGTTATGATTTGAATTATATCACAGTTGTTGATTCAGTTTCTCTATAAACTGCTTTACATTTCAGTTGATTTTATGCCCCACTTATCCTGATTTTATATCAAAATTTTTATACGCTTGCTGAGCATTTCTTTCGCTCATACTTGCTGTTGTAAATTCTAACATTTCAGTAAGGTAGTTTGGCGAGACGTATCCGCACAGTTCAGAAAGAGAAGAAGCATGATGTTATTGCGAAGATGACTTGGCTCAGGATGTCTGGATTTAGAGTAAGATCTATTTTATATAATTGAGTTCTAATATTATTATTATTATGTTATGGTCTAGTTAGCCTGGCGTACTTCTTATCGAAGCTACACCAGTGATTTAAGATTTGATCAAAGAGAATGTTGTAAGGAAGGAATGCTTTTTATCTAATGGAATTTGGATTCTTGTTTCTAGCCCTATAACCTTAAAAGATCTTGGTATGTTTGGGGTCACAGATGTTATATTTCCAGTGTTGGACAATCACAAGTGATGATTATTATTAAACAAGTGTTTTATTTTGAGGATTTTCGCGTGACAACCAAATCTTCTGACCCCGGATTTGGGGGGTGTCACATCAGGGGGGCACAAATCCCCTCTATAAATCTTTTCATTTCCCTTCTAAACACTTATGAAAATCTCATAGTTCATTTATATCGCCATTGCTAGTGGACACTGCTCACTAACAATGCATGGGGGGCACCAAATTCAAACTTAGTAAATTTTCATGGGACGTTACATTCCTTGTCCCTCTTTCACACACTTGTTAAATTTGTTAAAAATTAAATTTAGTCAAGCTTCATGGAAGCACAAAATTCAAAACCTCTTTCCTCCACCTCTAGCACTTATGAAAAATTCTAAGGCCATCACTAGTGGACTTTACCCACAAGCGATGCCTGGGGGGGAACACAGCTCAAAACAATCAAAAAGATATTTGTAGGCTGAGAAGGAAACTATGTTTCATTCATTAGGGAAAAGATTACAATACAAGGAAGACAAATGAAGGACAGACCCCTCAAGTCCTCTTTAGGACACAAAGGAAATTTTTAAACCTAATCTACAGAAGCATCTTCATCTTCGAATTCCTCACGGACCACCTCGCTCTCCAACTCCTGCAGTTTCGCCAACATAGCTTCTCGCTTGGTCATCTCCCAAGCCCTCAAACGGTCAATCTTCTGCAAGTAAAAGCGGTGTAGCTGATTTTTCTCCCGAACCAGCTCTTCAATGGCCTTACAAGCTCGGGCACCAAGAGGCTCATCTATCCAAATGTCATAGTGACATTCTCTGGTGGCGCAGCGCTCAAACCTCCGACCAGCATTGTTTCCAGCCCATATGGTTTTCACAACCACGGGCATTTCACAGTAGCAAGTCTTCCTCCCTCCCTCCATGAAGAGCTTCTCAAGACTTACAACAGATAAAGTAGGAGATGAAAGATTTTGAGAAAATATGATATCCCAACTCTTAAAGGAAACTCAAGTATTTATAGGCATCTAGCAACTAGCCGTTACAAAGAGCCGTTGAATCTATAAAACATGAAAAAGCATGTTAGCACTATGCATCTACTCCTCCAACTCACTAAAGTAAGTTGAAGGAGTGGGGGGCAATGTTAATACCCTCCCGAAAGCAGACTCTATATAATGATAATACCCTCCCGAAAGCAGATTCTTTATCCTCTAGGTCTAAGCATGCTCCGAGAACATCTAACAGACAACTCGCCACACTCCAAAATTGACTAAGAAAAATTGGCTAAGGCAATGTTCCTCCTTCCGGACAAAAGACACATTCTTCCTCCAACACATCCTTCTGGACAAAAGGCACATTCTTCCTCCGGCACATCCTTCCGGACAAAAGGCACATCCTTCCTCCAACACATCCTTCCGGACAAAAGGCACATTCTTCCTCCAGCACATCCTTCCGGACAAGAAGAGGTAACACTAGGACCGGGCAAAGCCGGTTCGAACCCAAAAAACCGAACCGACCGGATGCTCAGCCCTCTATAAATACTAAGCTAAATTCACACATTTGGGGGGCTGAAAATTCTCATATTCTCTCACACACTCTCACATCTCACATTTGCTCTCTAACTCTCAGTCACTAGTAGTTGCATTTTCCGATATTGTTTCTTGTATTCTCCACCACCAAGTTACTTACTCTCACGCCGGAGGTGCTTGACGGCCACCACCCCCGATCAAGCATTGTTTTGCAGATTCTCTTCCAACAGCAACACCACATCTCCGTCCCAACACCGTCGGAAGAGGGACAAGTGCGACGGCAACACCACATCTCCGCCCAAGCATCGCCGGAAGAGGGAAAAGTACGGTAGAGTGGAGCAAGGAGCATTATCAATCACGTTGAACTTCCCTGAATTTAATAAGGTTTGTAAACAAAAGCCTAGCCTCGGCAGACTTATGTTGGGAAAGAAGCCCCCTAATTAGAGTGGTGTAGGTGACGACATTCGGCACAAAACGACGCTTGAAGATGGCAGCAAGCAATGAAAAGGCATAGTCAAGTCGATTAGAGTGACCACAACAGTTGATTGCAATGCTAAGGGTAATAATACTAACAGGAATCCTGAGTGTACACATATCTGTAAAGAGAGAGAAAGCTGCTTCGTATTGTTTCATTTTCACAAGAGCCGGTGAGAAGCTGATTAAAGTGAAAATCACGAGGGAGAGGTTGCATTTTGAGCATTTTACGAAACAAGGAAAGAGCATGGCCAGGATTATTGAAACCAGATTTGTTCTGAGTTAGTAATTTCTGTAAATTTAAATATGAATCGGGGATGTTGTTGCAATTGGATCAGCTAAACAATAGGGGAATGTTATCCCTCAACAGATATATGCAGGGAGGTGCACTAAAACAAAACAGTATACAGAACATGCTGACGGTTGCAGACATAAGTTCCAATTCATAGTACCAAGATATACACAACAATGATTCAAGATAATCATTGGGTGAAGAAAATGAGCTACTAATGAAAATGAAATCTTATGACTATTTGCAGGATGATGCCACTTGCACATTCTTTTCTGCGGCTGCTTTTAGAATAAGTAGTCCAATGAAGAATGCGACTCGTAGACAAGATGCATGGCCTGCTGGGAGCATCTACACTGTGTTATAGGACCTACTCTGATATGTAAAAACAGAATCCAGCTCTCTTTTCTTTGAAAAATTCTTGCCAAAGGTACATGGAATCTGTATCAGTACTAACTTCTTCTTGTGAAGTTGTGGTGTTGAGCAAGATCAGGACAGATCCAGGATTTTCGGTTGGTGGTGGCATAAATGCTTTGCCGTGTAAAAACGATTGGTGGTAGTTTACTGACTTACTCTTGCTGGTAATTTCGATTGTTGAACTCAAAACAATCAGTTTACATTTTGACACTTTTACGGACATGCCAATAATTTACAAGTGACCGATGAGGTCCTAGCCTAGTGGTGAAGGTTGAGGTCCTGTTGATGATAGGTCACGGGTTTGATTCCCCCCTCCCCTTTGTAATTTGTACCACCCTCGTGGCTCATTTGGATAAAAAAAAATATTACAAGTGATAGGGGAAAGTGCCCCCATGCACTGTTTTATCCGTCCCTGGACGCAATGATATTTGAGCTTCCTTAGTTATAGTCCCTAATACTACGTTCACTATGTCCTCATCTACGGATTAAGCAATGACAGAAGGCTTTATCCTGTTTGTTTGTATATTGTACATTACAAAAGTTATTATCTATGCATTAGTTACTCAAATTCTCATTTAGTTGTGCTAAATCATCATTCAAAAATTATTTTTTCAATGATTTTTTGTTTTGCAATTCTCATTTTTTCCATTTCAACTATATTTATCCGCCATGTCTTATGATAATTTACATTTGCGTATTTGTTGTCTTGTTCATCCTCAATTAATTATACCTAGGATGAAATTAATTAATTACGAAGCGAACATGAGATGAGTATGCTTAGCATATACTCGGTGAAATTATGAACCCTTCATTCTGCAGAAGTGATCATTTTTATACAAATCAGATAGAGCATTACAGCAACAAGCTCGCTAAAAATCAAATCTGCAAGCTTGTTATACTAAAGTACAAAACAATAGACAAAAGATACCAAAATTTATAATTAGTATCTACAATGCAATTATCTAAATCTGACACTCATTTGTTTCAAAGTAACAACATTATAGACTACAAACTAAAAACGAATGATTGAGCTATGACTATGAGCAGGTGTGGAGTTAGGAGGGGGGAAGGGGATGTGTTTAATTTACCTGAGCATGTCTCCACTATTTAGCTGCAGCCTACTGACTGCTGGAGATGTGCTAAAGGAATTACCATCGCGATAATGTGAAGGATGAGCAATGGGCATTGGCCTATCTGATATTGCAGGAACCTCAATATCTCCTTCAAGCATTTTTATTGCTTCTACAATTGTAGGCCTAAAAGCCACCATCACATGAGCACACAAGATCCCTACAAGTATGTACCTTTCCATTATACCCTTTGGATTTGCGATCTCTGGATCTTCATCTCTGACTAAAGAAGCATCTAAAACTTGATCTAGTTTTCCAGCTTTCACAAGTGACCATGCCCAATCAGTGATCAAGAATGAACGAGGTGACCCTTTGGAAGATAGATCAAGTGCTTTTCTCCCACACATAATCTCCAGCAAAACCACTCCAAAGCTATAAACATCACTCTTCTCTGTCAACTGTCCGTAGAGAGCGTATTCTGGGGCTAAGTACCCATGTGTTCCTGCCACTCTTGTAGTCAAATGAGACTGACCTTCCCTGTTTTGTTTTGCCAAGCCAAAATCTGCAACTCTTGCCCTCATACCTGCATCTAGAAGTATATTTGTGGCCTTGATGTCTCTATGATAAATAGCTGGTTTCACTCCATAGTGAAGATATTCGAGGCCCTTTGCCACATCCAAGATAATGTTTTTCCTTTGAGGCCATGTCAATGGAGGCTTTCCATTTCCACTCTGAGAAGGGAACAAATGATCATCAAGATTCCCATTAGGCATGTAATCGTAAATAAGGTACCTGTCTTCCTCCTTCTCATCATCATCCTTGTCGTCACCTGTCACACAACAACCTCTAAGTGGCACAAGGTTCCGGTGCTTTAAGTTACTAATAATCTCAACTTCATTACAAAACTCTGCATTTCCTTGAAAGTCCGATTCAAGAACCTTCTTAACTGCAACAACACTTCCATCATTTAATGTTCCTTTATAGACCATTCCAAAACCACCCCTGCCAATAAAATTCTTTGGTGAAAATTTATTAGTAGCTACTTCAAGCTCATGAATTTTGTACCATATTGAACCTGTGTTAGGCCTAACTCTTGGTCTAGACCCTGATCCCCCATTATCATCCATAGCACACCTTCTAGCCATCTCTATTCTCTTCTTCCTTTCAAACCAGAAGTACAATCCTACTGGCAATGCTATAATCAAAACTGCAGCCCACCCTCCAGCTAGTCCTATAATTAAAGGTGTTTTGCTCTTTCCCTTCGCATCTTTTTCGACAGAAAGACCAAATATACAAGCAGAAGTCCCTCTACTTTCAGGTCCAAATTTATTTACCATACCAGCAGCATACAGAACTGTAAAGTAAAAACATTCAGTAGTATGAGATCTATTACCATCTGCAGCGACCAGATCAGCCTGAACACGTAATCCGGCTGCCACGCATGCATCACATGCAGTCAGCTGAGTGAGGTCTGGCTTACAAGCTGTGTCAAGAGCAGTTGATGACCCTAGCTTGGCTC
This sequence comes from Kitagawia praeruptora, assembly GCA_037693485.1. Lineage (NCBI taxonomy): Eukaryota > Viridiplantae > Streptophyta > Magnoliopsida > Apiales > Apiaceae > Kitagawia > Kitagawia praeruptora. The sequence goes on along the minus strand of CM075352.1, from coordinate 169,844,669 downwards.
TCCAGTCTTTAGTCGACTGAATCGAAGCACACATGTTGGGCTGAAGGATAAACTGAGAAGGGTCCATGCAAGAAGATGTAAGATCATCAGGAAGAGTTAAAGAACTTAAACTTGACTGAAAATCAGAGATGCAGGAAACTGAAGTTGGTAAATTTGGTAGCTGAAAAAAAGATGTTTTTTTGAGATGTTGAGCAAGGCCTATGCCAAAAAGACTGAGGAGTGTTTGACAACACTGACTTCTGTTGGTGCTTTGAGATTTACTTGGATGGTCTTTACAATCATAGATTGGCCATGGTACTCTTGGAACATAACCAAAATCAATAGGACATGATGATTTTGTAGAGTTGTTTGTGGTGGAGGCTGAAGTTGTGGTTGCACATAGTGTAAGCAGAACAGACAGAATCAAGAGTTGAGTGTGCATTATTGTTGATACTACAATAATTTTTGGGTTCTTGAATGTGAAAAAAGATGAGTAAAGATTGGAGCTTTATTTTTGATTATCTAACTTTTTGGTAATGTAAATAGTGTAACTACTTTGAGGTCTTGATTTGGAATGATTAGTGGTGTCAAGTGTGAAATACTGAAATGTCACTTTTTGTTAAGAAACTCTTGGTCACAGTTCTTTCTTTTTCTTTTTGGCACAGATAACCTGTGTATGGGGGATTTTTTTTTTTTTTTTTGCCTAAAGTCAAAATGTGTGTGATAAAACCATAAAATAAAATACAGACGAAGTCGGGAACTAAAATTATACCCTTATGGGATATTATTCTATAGAAAAATTTATCCTTCTCGTTCCACCTACTGTATCTTTTTACAAGAAAACAAGAAAATGAAAAAAAAATTAGATCTTTTTACATATGTATTGGTTACCGAAAACAAGAAAAAGAAAAAAAAAATAGATAAATCGGCAGAAACTTGTTAAAATAGAAAAGAAATTTTTTATTTTTAGAAATATATAAATTGCAAGGGACGTATAGAAAATGTAAAAAAAAAAAATCAGGGTTACCATTTTTTTTTTTTATGAAAGGGAATTGTTTTGCTAAATTGACTGAGAAATGCTAGAGTTTCAATAAAATTTTATATGACATAAAATTTTATTATGGAATAAATGTTGAAATTTGTTAACGTTTCTTAACGTTTTGATTAACAAAATGGCATAATTAGGGTAATCAGTTACTTTAGGGGTGCCAGTCGTAAGTCCAAAACACGAAATGGCATCATCTATAAAAGCCAATTTCAGAAGGATACCAACAAGAATTTCCCAAATAAAATACAGACGAAGTCGGGAACTAAAATTATACTCGTATGGGATATTATTCGGGTGAGTACCGCTCAAAATGCCCACCACATACGCCACTGGCATGAGCGTATGTGATATCACGCCCACACCAACGACGTATCAAGCCAATATGTCTCTGAAAGAATCATTTTTCGTCCACATACGCATGTTGCATGGGCGTATGTGGTACCACATGCGCCTACTGTAACTGCGTATTAACAGATACGCATTTCAGAACAGCGTGTTTGACGTCACCTCAGAGCTCGCGAGATCTGGCGATAATGACGATTCCGATTGAAAATATTCGATCTCTTTGTTCTCTCTCAGACCTAAGTTTCCAGTAACGTTGTAAATACCATTCGATTCGCCTCTCAAAGAGCTTCAACCCTATACCAGTGATTTTACATTTGGAATGCCGGATTTTGAAAACCCAAATTACAATTCCGTCGAGGTCGAATTATCCGGCAAGTTTAGTTCATCTTATTTCATGCTCCTGCGGGGCCTCAAACTGAAAACCATATATGGGAAAAGGGAGAGGGAGATGTGGTGATCACGTAGACATGCTGTGGAGGTGCTGTGATGAGGGAGATCGAAGGAGGCGACGGAATCGCCCAAAGTCGCCGGCGGATAAACTCTCAATTTTCTGGTGAAGTTCGATGTTTTCTGGCGCTACAGTGGATGTGGGTCGTGAATATTTTGGACGGAATTTTGAAAAACGGGTATTTTGGTCAGTGTACTGTATCTTTTTACAAGAAAATGAAAAAAAAAATAGATCTTTTTACATATGTATTGGTTACCGAAAACAAGAAAGAGAAAAAAATTAGATAAATCGGCAGAAACTTGTTAAAATAGAAAAGAAATTTTTTATTTTTAGAAATATATAAATTGCAAGGGACGTATAGAAAATGTAAAAAAAAATCAGGGTTACCTTTTTTTTTATGAAAGGGAACTGTTTTGCTAAATTGACCTAGAAATGCTAGAGTTTCAAAATCGTTCCCGAAATGTTTAGTTATCAAAATATTATTTGGTTAGGCTCGTATAAATAAATTGAATCTCTCGTACATATGTATAAATCTGACCAATAAAATCATATCATGTATCCAAGGTTGTTGTTACGGCGCCGCGGCGAGTCGCGGCGCCCGAGGACCTTCACACCCGAGGACCTTCACAACAATATGGCATCGTGGCATCCGTTGTGGCGTCCGTATGATGCCCAAACATTCATATATATATATATAAGATAGAGTTCTAAATAAATATATATATATATATATATATATATATATATATATATATATATCATAAATTCGTAATATAAATTAGTAAATCACTCTAATTACTAACTAATAATAATACAGCCATTATAAAATATTAAAATGTAAACGTAAGTACTTAGAATAACAACAAATCACAAGTCAGGTCTTAAAAATTGAAGCATAACACTTTTAACTAGGTGAGGTAGTAGCACGAAGTAAAACCAATAACTAGCAAATTCAACAACTAGGCAAATTCAACACTTTTAACAACACTTGCACCCCTTAAGGCTACCCATTTTATGTGCGACAGATGATCATCAATAAAAGAATGCGTCTTTTCAATTATTATTTTATGTTATCACGGTTTTCTTACCTTTATGTATGTAACTTAGTGAGTTGGATCACTGGATCAGGTAAAGCCCAATGGGTCAGTCTTTATTATTTTATTTTTTTATAAATTTTTGTGGCATTCATATGGCGTTCGTGGCATCCCGTAACATCCATATGGCATCCGAGACACCCGCCTTATTGCATGTACGTAAATTGAAATGAACGTTTTATATTTTTTTCACACCACGATGCCATATGAATGCCATATGGACGCCGTGACAACCCTGCATGTATCATTCGAGATCCATTCCAAAGTACATAATATTACTCATGTTGACCTCTTTTAGCTCTGAAATTGAGATGATTCTTCAGTCATAACACTGTGTTAAAATATTTTAATGTCAACCATTACAGTAGAGCTTAATGATGGGGTACAATAATATAAAAGAATGAGATTTTATTTTTCCTTAAATTGTCGACTGTTTGATGAATGTTTGACCTTGAGACCTGACTTACCCAACTGGGAAAACATACTGGGTTCCATCAGGCAGGACAACCCAACTTAAATTTTATTTTGATAAATGTTGATATATTACCCTGATACCGAATTATTAAAAAAGAAAGAAAATGTTATTTCGTGAGTTCTTTTTTAATTGCAGAACTATTTATGACCTGTTATATTAGAATATGCTGGTTTTGATACTTCTGGTCCAGATTCCAGACCCCAAGAGCTTAGGATACACAACTTGACAATTCTGAGTCCAAACACCCCCTCACATTTTTATATTCTGCCCAAACTTTTGTCATGTTGGAAGCTCAAATTATCAAATATAACGACTTAACGAGGAAAGTTTATAAAATACTAGTACACGACTCCTTCTGTATATGCTTCTGGAAACAAATCATCATAAAATTAAAAAAAAAAACATGGGGTTGACAAGATATAATTCTTGCATTAATTAAAAATTATCTTTAATTGCAATAAAAGTGACAATCTATCTATACTATACTATACTATACCTATACTATACTATACTACTCCCTCTGTCCCCCTTGGTTCTTTACCTTGGGGGACGTAATTCTGGCACGGATTTTAAGGTGCAATTTGCGGATAGTTTCATAACTTATTTTTTAAATTTTATTTTTTCAACTGATGGTTTGCCGAATACAAGCTTGAATCAACTGAGTCGGCGACGCTGTCTTGGCATAATGAGTTATCCTGCGCATTGTTAGTTTCCAAGGAATCCTCAAGGAATGGTAGTATCATGACCTCTTCATCTGAACATGAGCTCCGTACATCACATTGGTAATCATGATATGTACCACCTCCATTCAGACTATATGGACAGTTGTTTATGGTAGGTGATTCAGAAAAAATAAAGTCTGCAATATTGAAATCTGATATATTGCAAGTTTGATTTTCACATGAACTTCTGCCATAGTCATCACTATCATCCGCTGTCAGTGGTGAAATGCCAAGCTCTTTATCACTTCCTACAGAAAGTGAGGCAAGGAGTTCCCGTTTTAGGTCAAATAACTATCTATCTCCCTTGCTATTGAAAGCATGAAAATGGGTGAATATTAATTTTACCTCCAACACTAAGAAAATCTGGTTCCTTATGTTCATCAGTGGACTGCATATTGAGCGAGAAGATTGTTCCTAGGTCCGATGTGAAAGGAACTAACGCTGCACCCAGAATCTGGCGTAAATTGTAGCATCAGTTGCATTTATATTTTTTATTAACGAGCTCAATAGATAATACATGAAATTGAAAGAGAGGGAGGATAACTTTTCCATACATATATATACCATATAAGTAAAAAATATTGACTTTCTAAACGTACAGATGACCAAGTATTTACCATTCCCAAATTAGTCTCCATGTCATCTGAAGCAGACAGCTGCTTTTGAACCTGTAAATTCCCTCCATTGGGTATTCCAATGCATCTAGCTTCACCAACGTCATGTAGGGGATTTGTGGTGTTGGAGAGAACTACAAGATCAATACACAACTTAAATACAGGACCTGGTAATAAAACTAAAAATTCAGCGAATGACATCCAAATTCTCCTCAAAATAAATCAGGTAGCACTTGCAGATACACTCAACACTCACCATCTTGTTTATTCTGAATACATGTCTCCAAATCTAACTCCTGTTGAGAATTGTGGGAATGGGAGAGAGAATTCTTTGATATCATGGATGTCGGACAAATGTGTAAACCATTTAAAAATAGAATTGTTCTATTTTTATACAAAAAAAATAAAATTTAAAAAATAAGTTATGAAACTATACTTTTTAGGAGCCTTAAAATGCGTGTCGAGCAGTGAAAAAGAAATGTAAAGAAATGGGAGGGACAGAGGGAGTACAATACAATAAGTAATTTGGTTAACCCATTTTTTGGTTATTCCCCTTTTTTTTATTATCCCTCATTTAAATATCCAACTCAAATAAATCATTACAGTTAGATACAACAATATTAAAATTTGTTATATACAGAGAGGTTTAAGGTTCGATTTCTGCCAACAACATATTAATTTATATTTAATACAAAGATGTAAGGTTCGAATTCTTCCAATGATATATTAAAATTAATATTTATAATATTATGTTACATTATAAACAAATTAAAAAGTAATCGTGTTTTGCATGGATTATAAACTAGTATTACATAAAAAAGAAAAAGAAAAAGTGATATATCTTTAGATACATTATCAGAATTCAGATCCATTGCGAGTTAAGCAATTTTCAGAACTTACACATGTTTCATTACTTCTCTTACGTATTCTTGTCATGCAGGAGTTTCCGTATTGCATTTACAGCTCATCAATCTCCCAAACATTTTATATTCAGGACATTGATATGGAGAGACTTTTTTGGAAAAATACCAATTTGTAAAAAATATGTGGTAGTATCATGCAATTTGCAAATTAATGACGACTTCGAAAAAAAAAGGTTAATACTAAGTATTTAAAATAGGGGTGGCAATTTCCGACCCAACCCGAAACACGACACGAACCCGACCCGTAAAATACGAATTTGGGTTAACAAATATTCAACCCGAAACTACCAGGTACAATCAGACACGAACCCGAAACCCGAAAATGACCCGAAAATTAATGAAACCTCTTTTTATAACCCTGCTTTTGAAATAATTTATGTTTAAAATAACTAAATTTAAGTGCAATAAAGTAACTTCCACGTGCAATGGTAGAGACTCGCTAGTAAATTTATAATTATTTAATAGTAATAACAATATTTTCTATATGTCATACCCTTTTTAACACCTCACAAAGTGGATAAGGTACATATTATATATTTGAATTGTAACTTTTACGTGCAATGAAAGAGAAATGAACTGCTTTTTCTTAAAATCTCTACAAAGGCAATCATTCCCTATAAATCGGGATAGAGGGAGTATATATAAATACGAGTATATTTTCAATCGATCTAGAAAGAGTTGAGGTGCTGAAACCCGAAATGACCCGAAACCCGACACGAATCCGGTAGGTACGGGTTAGGGTTGGGAAAAAATCTACCCGAAACAACCAGGTACAATCTAACCCGACACGAACCCGACCCAAAACCCGAAATTGACACCCCTAATTTAAAACTACATCACCTTGATCATAAAGCATGCGACATTTGAAGTATTAAGGATCAAACTTTCAAAAAAAATAAAAATTAGTACATTAAAATCTCGTTAAATTAATATTCGATATCACAATAAATTAATATTTTCAATGTGAATTTTTGGTCCCAACATAATAACGGAAGTATAAAATTAACCTCGATTAATTAATAACCTCATTAAATTTTTCTTCAAAAAAAAAAAATTAACCATTCTAAAATAATAATGAAATCTATCGATCCCAACAAGATTAATTTATAAAGGTTGTAATGACACGACTTAACATGTCCAAGAACCTCGTATCAAAATAAAATTTGAAAAGTTCGGATTTGTGCGGTTCAAACCTTTTGGTATATTTTTCTTCCAAAATTGTTCTTCGTTCGATTTGAAAAGGATTTAGATTCCGAATAAAAACAGTTAATTCTGAAATTTAGAAGCAATTATCACCACATACTGACTCTATAAACCTTCCCATTACATTACATATAAAGTAGAACCTCAATAAATAAATAAATATCATTTCAGCCATATCTATTGAAGAAACATTAGACATCTATTGAAATTAAAAAAAAAAAAAAAAAAAACAATACCACTTCTAGCCATATCTGAAAATTACATAATATTCCACACCCTGCTATATACTGTGTATAATAAATATACAGACTGCCTTCACAACTTCAAAAAATGAACAGCACCAAAGCTACTGATATAAAATTAAAAAAAATATAGTAGATAAATAAATTTCAGATATAAAAAATTGGAAACTCCACATTGAGGTATGTAAAAATGACAAGCTGCAATACGCAGACCAAAACCTGCACAGAAGTAGACAATGCTAATATTAGAAACAAAAAGAAACCAAATTCACACTATACAAAAAAAAAATAATAATAATAAATAAATATAGGCATATCACATATGGCATGGTAATTAGCTAAAAGGAAAAGCAAGTGAGGACAAAAATATTGTAGAAAAAGTCTGAAATACTATCGTACTTTCTAATAAGGTTAAGACTTTATTCACCACTGACGAAAGCAAGAAAATGATTAACATGACCTTGTTAGCTTTAACAGATTCAAACTAGCTAACACCTCCGCCAACTCAAAGTAGAACGTAAACTCCCACAACAATAAATCACGAATGAGAAAAAGAAGTGACCCACAAGACAAATAAGGCGCTCAGTCAACAGCTTAACCATAAGAACCCTATGTTGTGTTATATAAATGCACTCTGCTTACACGGATAGATTGCCAATTAATTATAACATACCTGGGTAAGAATAATCTTCATTCTGGAAACCACTCCCACCTTGCATACCAACCAAAAATACTTGATAACAAACTTTTTTTTTAAAGGAAAAAAGGAGAGGCCCTAGCGAAAGAAATTGTGGCAATGTCTGTCTAATTTGGTGTCAACTCTTCGGCACAATAGCAGCAAGCGCATTAGCATGCGCAGATGACAGATTTTCTAATAGAGCTTGCATCTGGTTACCATACAGAGAAATCAGATGTGAAAAACCTCTGCCAATTTGAGCTTTGACTTCAGGAGTTTCCACAGGTGAGATAGCAACTTGAGCAAAGAGATTAACTAATTCCGGAACTAGAGACAGCATCTGAATTGCATTAACAACAAACAAGTAACCAAAACAAAAGCTAAGATAAATTTACTTACCCAAAGGAAAATAAATTGCAGATCAGAGATCAGAAAGCAAAGAATTCAAACCTGGGAATTAGATGTCAAAACAAGATTACAGACACAGCTGTAGACAACCATCGATTCTTCGTGATCCTCTTTAAGAGGAAGAACTTTCAAGAAAACAGGAAGGACCTAAAACGAGGACAGAAGAATTAATAGAGTTGATCCTACACTTGTTCAAATCATAACTGGTAGCATGTTCACCTGGTTCAGAGGGACAACATCCGGTCGAACCATAATCATTCTTGCCACTGCACCAGCAGCATTGTCCCTCACTGCATCATCTGGCTCAGATTCCCCAAACAATGGGTAAAGACAACGTAATACATCAGCATAGTATCTGGCAAGTTGAGGTGAATGAAGCAACGTATAAGCAAACAGAAGTTAGAACCATGCCAGTTGAAAAAAAAATACGAGCTAATGAAAAAGATGCTCCTCAAGGCAATAAAAAAGGAAGATAAAATATATAAAAGTTTGTCAAATTTGAGAAATACTTCAAAGCTGAATCGCCACCATTTTTGCATAATTCTCCAGCGCAAAATGCAGCATTCCGCCTATTAGTCGCTTCTGGTGAGGCTAATTCTTTAAGTACCAAGGGCATTAGAGCCTGAAGTATGATGCAACATCTGAGTCAGTTATAGATGCATACAGTACAAAGGTCAGAATTTAATTGACTTGTCATTTAAAAGGTTCCACATTTTCAAGTAATTACATCAACATAACCACTGATTGGAGCACCCATATCCTGAGCAACTTCTGCAAGACATGCAACCACCATGGTTCGATCTTGTGATGGTCGTGAAGCTTTCTGTTGTTTGAAAAAAGAAATAAGTAAGATCTCAAAGCTAAAAGTCGACCTGCATAAAAACTGCATATGCTCTGATAATGAAAGGCCACAATGCCACTCACCGCGAATCTCATTAAAGGATCAAACAACTTTGAGAATATAGGTGCAAAATTAATGCCCATCGCTTTTGCAAATGCAGGAAGGAGGTCAGAAACTGCATCCATGAGAACTTCATCATGCTCGGTATCATCATCATCAATTTCACTATCAGATTCCACTAGTTGACAGACTGCGTTCTCTTGGAGCAAGAGCAGAGTAGCATCAACGAGTCTAGGCATATCTATAATTATAAAAATACATATATATGTTAGAGGGAAGGCACTAATTAACTGTACATTGAAACCTTCAAAAGAAAAAGCATTGTTCTAAAAAAACTATAGTAAATTAGTAATAATCTTAAAAGAATAAAAAGGCCTTTAAATTATACTTACAAGGTTCAATTGTAGGGTATGGGAGTTCTTTTATAATGTCAGCTACGCTCATACAAGCTTGAGCAACAACCTCCTTATCGTCATCTTCAGTCATTGTCTTGATATAAATGTTCATGACAGAATCTGAGGAATAAGTTGAGAAACAACAAATGTTACTGATTCCTCCACTTCTGAGTCTCTGACAGCCATATGATATAGAAATACTACAGGGTCATGATTTTACCTAAAATTTCTTTCATCTTTGCTGCTCCTTCCAGCTAAGAATAAGAAAAAGTTTGAACGGAAATAATTAGTAGCATATCTAGCTGGCAGAGTTGCAAGCAACAATAATATGCATACAGGCAGCTTTAAAGGTTAGGTCCTCGACGAGAGCATATTGTCAGACTTAATTTGACTTGAGAACCATATCAATGCAATATATAGTTGGAAACATTATGCGGTCATCCCTCCAGAGGATTGCCATGTTCACTGATTTAAAGAAGAAATTTTTTACGAATTAACATTACCATTCATTAAACATTCCATAAAGATTTTTATTACTTGCAACACGTGGAAAGGAGTCGCGTCAAGAATGGCTATAAAGGGTGCAATGACAGTCAACAATGGATGTGAGTGTTACTCTGCAACATAATAATGTATGATTCTTGACGGAACATTCAGTAGTGCTTACAGCCAAACAGAAACCAATAAATAATTGTGCACTCATCACATGCAACAGTATACTGCATAGGCAAGTTCGTTACTGCACCAAAAAATGATAGTTCAACATCATTATGATCTTGCTCAATGGTGCCCCTCCCGATAATTGCAATTTGAAAGCATCTTTTGATAATTATTGACTAAATAGTCAATACTATATGAATTTAGTGCTTGAATTAGAGGGCACGCTCTCCATTACAACTGTAACTAAAACAAAGGACAAAGTGGCCCAAATGTACTGTGCAAAATAATTGCTCGCAACATGTTAACTGAAGGTTCAATCATCATGTCATGTGTCTTGTGTACAGACGTAGAAAAACATGAAAACATGTGCAGCACTATGTTCCCCAGTAACTTAATTTTAAATAGTGTAAGATGGGTTCACCCATGTAAATAGTACGACGCAGTCTGAATTATTCCAATTATTCACATTCATATAATAGGGAAATGCATAATTTGAACTACCACCAACTTATATAGAAGATAACAAAAAAACAAGGGTTGATGCACACTCACATAATTCACTTGATAGACTTCTTGTGCAGCTGTCAGAATATCTGCCACCATATAAAAGTTCACTATGAGTTTAAACAAGTTTGAATGGAAAATATTATAGCTAGAAATCAAGAAGAGATTAGCCTACCCGTTTTTTATTATTGCAAATATGGACAGCTTGAATGTCAATAACTACGATGCACAAGGACCCCAAAAAAATCATAAAACCAAGCCACTTAAAATTTTCAATTATTATGAAAGTGCTTAAAGCTGAGTCATAATTTTGTAATAGAGAAAAGAACCAGAATATGGGATACTAAATTAATCCCGCACATATAATTTATACATACTTGCATGAGAGAACATTCAAAAGAACTTCAAATTTATCGCCAAACTCAATTTAGTAGTCCAACTTTTTCCCTTCAGTAGTGTTCTTTTTAAAAGGCTTGGTGACATAAAACGAGCAAGGAGCTCCCTCCAAATTTTAGAAAGTTCAGACAATTGAGCAAAAGCTTGGTAAGTTTGATGAACAAGTTTACTACGTAAGCAATTAGATGTTATGGCTACTCACGCTTCAATGATGTGATGGCCTGAAGACGAACATCCTCGTGGAAATAGGTAGAGTGTCTAATCTGTATTTTCAGCGACTCCTCCAAATATCTTTAACTAGTCAAAGACTTCAAATCATGAAACATAAATAATTTACTTGACAGCAAAAGTATAGCAACAAGGATACGGTGCATAAGCACTTTTTGTATGCAAAGCAAACAATCCAAGGGCTTGTGTTGCAGCTGCTTTTTCGTCCAATACTCCAGTTCTGATGCTGATATTACGCACCCTAGGCTCATCGTGAGCTTCATCATCAGAAGACACTCCACCAAATCCATGGATACTGTCATCCTCATCAGAATCGTCAACATCCACAGCAGAACCGTCATCAAGATTGCAAGAGGAAAAAGCCAGAGGTACAACGTGCGGAAGGTACTGTTTAGAAAATTATGGTGCCAAGCATATAGTTAACTGAACTTTATAAGTTGCTTACAAACTAATCACCGCAAGTGACACACATACCTGAGTAAATCCATCATCCAGAATTTCTGCAACATTGCTTAAAAATCCATGAGTATACTCTCGAAGCTCACTGAACTCTAATCCATATCCCTGAATTGTTAATTATCTTAAATCAATTGTTCACAGACTGCCATATCAAGTTAGAACAACATAGATGAAATCAGTTACATTGATTGCAGCTTCAATGAAAGGTGGTAGGATTGGCTCCATTCTCGTCCTCCCAACAGACATCGCAACAATTCCGACCAATTCAGTAGCCCTTGCTCGTGAACGGAGGTCCTCATCATTAGTGAGTACCATAAAGTGTTTCATCAACTCTAAAACCTTTTCAGCATATGGAATGAATGCTTTCTCTGCTGCAGTTGCGACAGAACCAATTGCTGACTGAAATACCAGCAAAGAAATTAGTTGAAAAGGATAGAAAGAAAAACACATTGTGTGATATACTAAGTTCTAGGAGCATAAAGAATTCGTACCATGCAGGTTTCCTGCAAATTTCGAGGACTGCTTTGAAGGGCCCCAAGTAGTTTGCCCATCAATGGATCAAGGAAAGGAAGGATTTCCTCACCCATGTTCTCACAGAATGCCGCTAATGCATAATATGACTTTTCCTGAAAGATTCACACATAAACTTATATTGCATGAGGAAATAAGAGTAATTTAGAACTTATTTCTTATTCTTTTCACAATTTGCATGTACCTTAACTTCATCCGATGTGTCCTCCAAAGCACTTAAAAGGCAAGGAATAACACTCTCATAATGATCACAGATTTCAGGTTGCAGATACTCGGCAAATTGACCCATAGCAAAAGAAGCAGCCCCCCTTACCATTTGTTCAGAATCTCCCAAAGCTCCCAAGACAATAAGGAGAATTGGTTCCAACTTACCTTTCATCAAGTCCGAACAGCCCTCTGAAATGATTCCCAATGATGTAACTGATGCCTCGCGAAATTTCGGATTCACGTTCCTACTACTTAATGAAGCAAATTCAAATACAGGAGGAAATACATGCTTCGACAAGTTTAAAGCCATGGTGTCAATAACTTCTGCAGCAGCTCGATCGGGTGCTAGATCATCATCTTCATCTCTACTTGTTGATTCTGCAAGCAATGGGCACATAACTTGAAGGATGGGAATGATCAGCTTGTGCTTTTTTAGAGAATTGAATTTATACTTTGCTAGCCAGGAAATAATTTGAACAGCCTGGCATGAAAGAGAAAAGGATATTGAAATTCTTTTAGGATGTCAAGTACAGTGAAGTGCAGCTATCCAACTATAAGGTAACACAGAAAATTAAGACAATGTGATTTCTGTACCTGATGGCGTGTGCTTGATTCCAAATTTGGACTCGAGCACACTTCAAGTGAGAATTGCACAATGGATCTAACTGATTCACCAAGAAGAGGTGCAGGAGATTCAATCAACTCATCAAATATTTCAAAAGCAATTACAGCAACATCCTCATCACCAGAGGCAAGGCATTGCCTTGACACATTCAATATACTGGGTATGAACTCTCGAAACTTGATCTGCAAGTGTAGAGTAGTGATAAATTTATAATATTCTACTTACTATAATTAATGGGAACACACAGTCTAACAGCAGCCTTGATTTATGTGCACATTCCGACATATTTATATATATAAGTCGTAAGTGCAAATTAACAAAAAAATACATAAAATCTTGAAGAATTGCAAGGATGAAGCTACAAAGAGATTTGTTTGCTCCAATTGCCTAAAAAGCTTACCTGAAAAGTAAGCATATACATGTAGAAACATTGCAATATCCAATACTAATGTGCCAATAATGATTTCATCTACTGTTATAACAAATTACAAGCAGCATAGCACAATATTACTTACCACTTCGGCTTCATCATGAGTGAACTCTAGAAAAGACCCAACTGCCCTGTAGCAAGTATTAAGTTGCAGCACATAAAAATTTGTAAGCAATCTACAATTTTATTCTACCAAATTAATAGAAGAAAAAGTCATAGGGTTATAGATAAACTACTTAAGAGCAGCAACTCTGACACGGGTACTAGTCTCATCCTGTAGGCTTTTGAGCAGCAGCGATTGCAGATCCGCAAAATGTGGCCGAAATGAATTACCAATTGTTTCAGTTAGGGAGCTGAAAAGTATTAGAGCAACCTGCATCATAGAACCAAGACATTAATGGGCTAGATCATTAAACAACATGTGCCTATACATTTGAGTATAGAGGAAAGTTATGAAACACACATACTTAAGCATTAGCCAATAGCTTAGAGGAGGACGATACAAAAAAAAAGGGTAGACATGAAACTAGACCATCTAACTAGAAATTCATTAAGTTCGATCAGGAAATATGGAAATACTAGTAAATCCGGAGTAGTCAAAATTTACAAGGTGGAGCTTTTACTGCAATTCCCTGTATTGGTTTGCCTTACAAGATTATATTTAAGGTTGCTTGCATAGTCCATGAGGAATCACATCTTATGTTTATAACCAAAGTTGTAACAGGAATTTGTAATTACACAAAATGTGAAATTGGTTAACCCCTCCCCCCTCAATTTATTAATATCCTTCGGTTGGGATGAAAATTTTTGTAACACAAACAATCACAGACAATTAAATAGTTATTGTAACCCCTCTGCTCTCTATATCTTTTTCTATCAAAAATAATGAAATATGAAATATGCAAAATTTAAGTCAACAACTGGACTGCTAAGAGTTTAAGTAAAATACGAGTTCTCAAGAGAATGAGTTTCAGCGAGAGTAGAAATTTTGGGCTGGTTTAGCGACATTGTGTCTGAGTCAAAATTAACTTGCAAGTCCGAATCAACTTTAGTTGATCCATTTGTGTAAAACGAACTTAAGACTTATTATGGACTTATGATTTAAATTTTGAAAAGTAGGAAATAAGAACTTTCCTTTTTTGACTTGCAACCAGTAAATAATTTGACTTGACAAAAATAATATTAGCATCACCACATGTAACTTATATTAATCTTTTGTCATTGTTTATTTTTTTGTAACTTAAAAGTTAAACATTATCCAGTGAACTATCCATAAAGATAATATATTTTATTTAAATAAATTACACCTGCCTATAACTCAACAGTTGTTTAACAATATTTTTTTGTTAAGCCAAACAGGGTAATGTGGGAAAATAATAATTCTCCAGATGATCCATTTCTAAACAAACACAGTTTACTATTATAGGATATGAAATAGTCCATGGATGATAGTGCTGGAATTACAATCCATGAAAATATATTCCGATGGTTATAATCATGTAGGTTGGAAATAAGTATTCATCATTATTCAGAAAATGGTTGAGTAATGATGCTGAGTTATCACCCAAAGTGGTCCGGGGTAACTTCATCAAATAGATTGGAAAGATTGGAAAAGTTTCATACAAGTTACAACATTGTCGACCCCAGAAATGAACAAATGTTCCAACATAATGTTCTAATAAATGAACATGGATAAGAACTGCAAACGATAAAAGGACCATGAATATCTTATATCAACTTTGGAGAACTGCTAAATATGTTCATCTGAACAAATTTTTACGGCATCTGAGGTGCATGAATCTGATTTCGAGTCTAAACATTTCTTCTATCATGATAAATCATACATATCACCATATTTGATTGTATAACAGAAAATTACTTACTTCTCTGTGATCTTCTTGCACACTTTGACTGCATTGAAATAAGAAAGGCAGTAAATCAGGCCACTCCCCCGTTGGTACAGCATACTTTGCGATAATACTGACTACATTTGCACTTGCTCGCCTCACAGGTGGACTGCAAAACAAGTAAAAAAATAATAATTTATTATCGGTTTTAAGAACACCAAATACAATAGCAATCTTCATTCATTGAAAAATAAACCATGATTGCATCCATAGTTTATATTATTCGCAAGAAAGCGTAATATTTTCAAAAAAATACTAAATAAGAATAGTACATCATGAAATGAACAATATAGTGAAGTAGGACAATGATAGGCAACAAGATCATGTTTGAAAATAAAAACACTTACCAGATGTGTAGGATTGAAATGATGGATGTTATGCAATTAACACTTTTTTGTTACTTAATAGGACCAAGGACTGACAGCCTAGTGTAGTTCTTCAAACAACATATTTAGGCATAGCCTATCTACCAACAATTATATATAGATACAAGAACACCGACAGACTCCTTAATAGTTTTGTGGTTTAAAGTCTGACTTTCTGAGTCATAGACAGCAAAGAAATAATACCATTGATGCAATTAACATATTACCTATGTAATTTTAAACTTACCTTGGCTTTCACGGACATTAACACCATATAATACAAAACATAAATCCATTAGCATTTGTTTCTGTTGTTCGGTAATTTACACCCAGAAAATACATTGATGAATTATACCAATTTATCATCAATAATGTTTACAATCATCAGGAAATCTTACTCACAACAACTCCTCTATACTCTCGAGTCAATTTGAAAGTTCAAAAATTTGAAATTTCTCCTTGCCCAAAGTATTCATTACGACTTAAAAAGAAAAACAAATAACTTTAGCATCTCTCAAATTGCTATGCGGCGAAGCCTTTTTATTCTATGATTTCATGTATCACAACTGAACCTATTAATCTAAACAACATGCAACATTGAACAAATTACAAACAAGGCAATAATCGACGAAAAAACAACCAAAATAATCATAAATTAAAACTAATTGAGAAGACCTAAATTATACCTAGATGCAACTATTAAAAAAAAAAAAATCAGCTTACTAGAGCAAACAAACCGATCCTAACTTAATAATTGAAACAACATTCAACACCACCAAAGCACAAATAGTACAGAGCACTAAAAACCAATAAACAATAAAAGATAAACAAAATGAGCATATAAACTATCCAGATCAACCTATTAATAAAAACAACATTCAACACCAAACAAATTACGAATTATTGACTAAAAACAAACAAATAATCACAAATTACAACTAATCAAGAAAACCTAATCCCAACTTAATAATGAAAACAACAATCGACACCACCACATCTCAAACATTACCGACTACTAAAAACCGAAAATCAATAAACAAAGTGAGCACAAATTTTATCCACCTCAACCTAAACCACCAGATCTCCAATATTACTACGGAGTACTCAAAACCAATAAACAATAAACAAAATGAGCATAAATTCTATCCTAACCTAATAATCGAAACAACACTCAACACAACCAAAACTCGAACATTACTACAGAGTACTAAAACCAATAACAATAAACAAAATGAGCATAATTCTATCCTGACTTTATAATCGAAACAATAATCAACACCACCAAAACTCGAATACACAGATATTAAAAAACCGATAAATAATAAACAAAATGAGCATAAATTCTATCCTAACTTAATAACTGAAACAACAATCAAATATAACAGACTACTAAAAAACCGATAAACAATAAACATAATGAGCACAAATTCTATCCACCTCAACCTAACCTAACAATTGAAACATGAACGAAACATTACAGAGTACTACAAAGTACTTAAAAACGATAAAGGATAAACAAAATGAACATAAATTCTATCCTAACTTAATAATCGAAACAACAATCAACACTACCAAAACTCGAATATCACAGATACTAAAAACCGCTAAACAACAAACAAAATGAGCAAAAATTATATCCTAACTCATTAATCGAAACAACAATCAACACTACCAAAACTCGAATATCACAGATACTAAAAACCGCCAAACCGATAAACAAAATGAGCATAAATTGTATTCTAACTTGATAACTGAAACAACAATTAACAGCTTAAGTACTAAATTCCGATAAACAATAACAATAAACGATAAACGAAACCAACACAATATCAATCCACACCTATGCTCAAGCGTAATGCTATCAATCAAAGACTGTTTCACCAACTGCCTAAGCTGCGGCGTAAGCTTGGCCCAATGGCCGGTGATCTTCTTCCGTAAAAGCACCGCAGCGAGTTGTCGAACATTGGGAGTTTTGGCAGTTCGGAGATGATGAATTAGAGCAGGAACAACTTGTGGATCTTTGGAAAGACGCTTGATTTGATCTTCAGCTTGTCTACGAGCATCGTTATCAGGCATTAGGAATTGAATTAGAAGGAGTTCTAGTGATTGCGCCATTGTGTTGTGTGTGTAAATACACACAGTGACACAGGTTTGGTGTGTGTAAAGGAGGAGAGAAACCCTAGGCAACGGCGCTGGCTGGAGAGGGTTTTTGACACTTAAAAATGGAGGTTATGTTTTTATTTTGATTAAATATGTATGTTTGGTCACTCAAGTTTAATTATTTTGTAGTGTGGTTAACTGGTTATACATTTTTAGCATGGAAAAAGAGTTTCTACCCGACACATTACTAAATTTTTCTACAATATTGTCTTTAATTAAACTAGCTTATAACTCACGGATTTTTGTTGATATGTAATAGATTTTATTTTATGTTATAATTATATTTTTATATAATCATTATTTAAAATATTTTATTTTATTTTAATTTTAATATTAATAATTTAATATAAATTTAATTAATGATATGCATGGTTTAAAACTTATATTATAAAATTTAAAATAAATATGTCGTTGATAAAATTTGAAACTTGAAATTTTAGTAAATTAATTTAATCATATATTATATTTAATAATTAGATCTAATGATTTTGATTTTTCTAAAAATTTAATGGTCACTATTCGTAATACGAATTTCTATTATATTTTGTTACTGATTATATGATATGTTGTGATATTTCTGGGTATATATTAATTATTGCTATATATGAATTGATTGGAAAATATGATATGATTGAGGTTTTTAGATGTTTATAAAAGGTAATATCTTCAACTAAAAGTAAATGTGAAAAAGGCAATCGACTAATTACCTTTAATTGTATTATGTTATTATTTATTTTGGGTGTTTTAATAGTATAGATATCATATGTATTTTTCTTTATAATGAAGGGTAAATAAGTAAATTCACGAAATACCAAAAAACATATACCAAAAAATAGGTACTAAATTTTTTAATGTTTTGGGTATTATATAATTTTTAATTAATTTTAATTTAATATAATTTTAATATACTCATATTTACGGATTATACTAATGTTTCTTTATTATAAACAACGTATGTAGATTTTTAATATATTTTATTAACAACTGAAAAATATGGTGTGATATTTTCGGGTATATATTAATGATTGTAAAATTAGTTTTAAATTAAAAAGGTAACATGTTTTAATTCGAAAGAAAATTTTAATGAAGATTAGTTTTAAATTAAAAAGGTAACGTGTTTTAATTCGAAAGGAAATATTAATGATTGGAAGATACATTGATGTTTTTAGGTGTTTATAAAAAGGTAATATCTTCAATTAAAAGTAAATGTGAAAAAAGTCAAGCGACTACTTACCATTAATTATATTATGTTATTATTTATTATAGGTGTTTTAAAAATATAAATATCATATATTTATTTTTCTTTTTAATAAAGGGTAAATAAGTAAATTCACGAAGTACCAAAAAATTGGTACCAAAAAACAGGTACCAAAACTTTTAATGTTCCGGAATTTATATAATAGTATAGATTTGGGTCATAGATTAATTTAATTTAATGGTCCCGTTAGGGGCACCAGACACAAATCGAATACACCCTCACACACATAATCCCACCTAATTTCCTCCATTTTTAATTTGATATTTCCCGTCAATTAGTATTTTTTTTTTTGAAATCTGACTTCACTATATTTTTCTCCATCTCTCAACGATCAATTTGCATATCATATGTGCAGCAAAATCGTGATTTTAAGGTGACACTGTAGAAAAGTTTCCTACAGTGTCAGGTAGAAACTCTTTACCCTTTTAGCTTTTATTTCCAAACATCATATTTTATTTTATATTTTTGAATAAATAGATTTATATGTCTTATAGTAAATATCTATTCTTAATATAAAATGTTAGCATTCTTTTTTTCTCTTTTTTATCATGATTTTCATCTCTTTCAAGACTTTAGCATCTTTTCTGCTTTTTTTTCCTTTCTTTCTCTAAAAAATGGGTCTTAATCTTGACTTTTTCAATTGTTTATTGTTTGAGTTGTAGGGGTGATCACGGTGCGGGCGGTGCGGTTTTTCTCCAAAACCGCGGGCCAACCCACGTATGCGGTTTGCCCAAATTTCCAAACCGTAACCGCACCACAGAATTTTAAAACCGCATAAACCATACCGCAAAAATTCGGTGTGGTGTGGTACGGTTTATTGCGGTTTACACCTTCGATAAAAATAATTATAATTTGAAATATTAATTTTCATACATGTGGAATTAATTTTTAAAGTTCTTGCTCAATCACATTTCTTAATTCTTATGCAGATAAAATACGAACAAGACCGTGACATCTACAGATTTAATGAAATACGAACACTGTAGTATTAAATATTGTGATACTAAAATAGAGAAAGATGGCGTAGCCCATTATAATTAATCAGTCCCCATTATAAGCTCTAAAATAAACTACTACTAGGCAGTAGACACTAACGAAGAAATAGTTTACAAACTATCCCTTAAATACTTAACAAAATACTAACATAATATATATATATATAATTATATAATATATTAAATATTGCGGTGCGGTGCGGTTTGAACCGCATTTCAGAAAGCTGAAACCACAACCCGCACCGCACCACGCGGTTTGTCAAAATTTGAAACCGCAACCGCACCACAGAAAATATAAACCGCGCGGTGTGGTGTGGTTTGATGCGGTGCGGGCAGTTTGTGCGGTTTGGTGCGATTTATGATCACCCCTAGCTTACATAATAAAAGTGGCTTATAATGTGCCTGTTTGGCACAACTTTTATGTTGGACTTATGGACTTATTTTCCGATAAAAATTTTATATTTTGATAATTTTTTTTATACATATATTTAATGTATGTTTGAGATTCAATAAGTTGCGAAAGTAAGTTGGAAAGTTAGAAATCTCCAACTTTGTCTTAAAATAAGTTGACTTATTCTGGAAAAAAGTTCCCCCAAACACCTCCAATATACGGGAGGAATGGACCGAGAAAATAGTGGCTCATAATTTGTACATTGTACAAACAAATAGGAATTCGATTGTAATCAATATATTCCTAATGATGGCTAGTGAAGAACTTAATTAAATTACACCAATTACCCTTTCAAAATATATTTTGCAATTTATTTTACATAGGCTTTTTAGTCTTTTTACTTTTAAATTACACCAATTACCCTTTCAAACTATATTTTGCAACTTATTTTACATGGATTTTTAGTCTTTTTACTTTTATTTCATAGGGGGTTTTTGTAGGAGTATTTTGTACAGATGGAACTGATGGGAGTGGAACCATGGGATAATAATTTACATTTATTGCAGGCGGTCACAAAAACCCCAATTTTCACACTTCTCTGTTCTGTTAAATCTACACACACTGACACACTTGCAACATTCATGTCAATTTCACCCACAAGTCCCCAACTTCTTGATCGAGAGCATATACAAGTGTGTTTTGATTTTGATTCTAACCTCGATACTCATATGTTTACTAATCATGTTTTGATTTTGTTTTTTCGCTGATTGATGTGAGTGGGAAAAACAACAATTGCATAAATTACTGAGTTTTAATCTTACTGAGTTTTGGATTTGAAGATTAACTTTTTTTTTGGATTGTTGTATTATTTTATTGGAATCGGATTGGATTGCAGGGGATTTGCCCGGTTTCTGAATATTAGAGATGGCAAGGGAGCAACCACATGTGGATATAGGTAATTACTTACTGATCTTCTTGATTAGGGTTCCCTTTCTTGGGTACATTACATATTTGAATTTTGAAATTATTGTTTATCAGCTTCCCTGGTAGCACTCCACTTCATTTAGCAGCAAGAGGGGGTTCTGTGGATTGCATACGGGAACTTTTAGCTTGGGACGCAGATAGGCATCAAAGAGATTCATCATGGTATTGCTTTACTTTCTTTTTCAACTTTGTTTGTTTGATATTTCCAAAAAAATTTAATTTCCGTATTAAAGTTTTCACTTTGTAGTGTTGGTAAGTAGTGAATTTATTCTCATGTTAGCCATTAGGCTTGATCTGATCATGTAACTGAAGAAGTGACTGTTTGGTGGGGGACCCAAGCTGATGAAGCATTTTCTGAAGCATGGCATTCAGATGCTGCAAATGTTGGTGGTGTTGATGGTCTTGGTAGCATCCGCTCAAAGGTGTATCTCTCACCTAAGCTTTCGTATCTCAGGGTTAATGTGATCGAAGCTCAGGACTTGATGCCCACTGATATGACACGGTTCCCAGATGTTTCTGTAAGGGAATCCTCGTAAACCAAGCTCTAATGACAAGATGTTGTATGAGCAAATCAGTAAATCCAATGTGGAATGAGGACTTAATGTTTGTAGCAGCTGAACCATTCGAAGAGCCCTTAATTTTGAGCGTGGAAGATAGAATTGCACCCAACAACGATGATGTTTTAGGAAGGTGCGCTATTCCTTTGCAGTACGTGGGCAGAAGGTTATATCATAAACCACCAAATACCAAGTGGTTCAATCTAGAGAAGCACGTCATTACCCCTGAGGGAGATGGGAAGGAGGTTAAATTTGCGAGTAGGATTCATTTGAGAATATGTTTGGAGGGTTGTTACCATGTTTTGGATGAATCCACGCAATATAGTAGTGATCTTAGACCGACAGCAAAACAGTTATGGAAGTCCACTATGTTTAAAAAGGAATCAAAATTCAAGTTCAGGTTTTAGTTTTGATCGGATATTTGGAATCTCGAGTTTGATTTGAATGAAGTTAGTGTTTAGTGACTTACTCAAGTTAGTCTTCCATATCTCTCTCACCCTGTCTGTCCCCGCAGGGGCTGTGACTTCCGTATCTCTCTCACCCTGTCTGGCCCCGCAGCGGCTGTGCAGCACAACGAGGCTCACCCTCTGGTAGGCAAAGCAGGAGGTGGTAAGTACATCTGCTGCACCGCTGGCTCACCAACAATGAAAATCTTCAACTGAGTGAAGATGAGATCATGAACCTAACCTTGGCAGGTAATATTTTTAATTTTATTCTATTGTAGATATGTGAATCCAATTTGTCTTTACTTTTAAAACACATTTATCGAGTAGACCAAAATTCAAGTTGCCTACTTCCAGTATATCAGGTTATAATAAATCATATTTATAAGTATTGTTAGTTATAGTATATTTTAATATAGTATGCAACACTTGACAGTACAAAGATAATTTAGTGAATTGCCTTTAGTAGAATTGCTTCAAATAGCACACTAACTAAATGCAGCTTTATTTCACTTCGTTGTACAAACTATCACTTTTGTTAAATTTGTCATTTGCATCCTAAACACGTTTAAGTGGAGATGTTAGCACCAATCCATGATTCATTCTAGAAGCACGTTTCCAATGAAGCTTCTACAATTCATGCATGTTTGTTCAAAGAAAAATTTGTTGTCATGATTCATTAAAATACATGTCAAGCCAGGCAATTAAGAGATTGTTTCCTTTCCGCAGTAACCCTATTAAGAGATTTTTTAGAATATTTATAAATTGTTAGAATAGTTGCATTATTCTTATTAATAATCATTGAGTTGTGATACCATTTGATACTTGATTATAACTACTTATTACATGTGAATTTCAGAAATTGAAAAACTCTTCAATGAAGTTGGAAAGAGTTTGAAAGATTATGCCAACATGCCTTATCCGGAGGATAGATATATTAAAGATTATGAATTTTTTTAATATTTTATATGCCAACATGCCAAATTGATGTGAGGATAGCTTTAAGATTATGCCAACATGCCAACTTGATTTGAGGGTAGAGCTTGACTACTTCTACATCTATGTGCACTACCTCCTTTTCATATTTTATATTTTTATTTTTTCCATTTTTAATTCTGGCAAGAATTTACTCGAAAGTTTATTGTCTGACAAGGAGCCAAAGATAATACTTGAAGAAAGTGTACAAATATGTTCTGTTTGACAATATATGATGTACAGTATATGAAATATAGGCATGAAAATATATGCAAGACCATTTGAAAGGAGTCACAGCAATAATCGTGGCAATACTTCACATTGCCTGACTTACATTCATAAAGATTTAATCTCAAGGTCCCGGTATCTTCATGTAGAACCATATTAAATGTTGAACCCCATTTAGGAGATGTTCCATCCCTCACTCCTGTCTTCCTGATTAGGTCTCCAAGTTCAACTTCTACAAATGTCAGCATATCTTTCTCATCAAGGTGTTCCATTATATGACTGCCTTTTACATACTGTTGCCCTCTGTTAGGGCTTCCCTTTAAGTTAACCTTAGAAAGTTTGTTTGCTGAAACGACAATCACATAAAGTATTCCTCCAACTGCCTTCTTCCTTAACTTGAGAAAAACAGCGACGACGAGGTTCAACCGTTGTCTATCGGGGTCACATACCAATTCTGCATTTTTAAATTTAACCAGGTATGCTTCAATAATTATATACAAGAGGTTCAACTAATCTGAATTGTATATGCTTGGTCACGCAAATATTTTCACCTTCTTTAAACTCTGGAAAGCTAAATAAAACTTATGGTTGTCGGTGCAGGGTTATAAAAAGTTATATCATTATGAATGTTTCTGATTTAACCAGGGTTCTTCTGTTCTTCCATTGAATTTTCTCAGGTTTGTGTTTTTACGTGCTTCAACTTGATTCCATTTCATCCACTGCATTTTTTCATATAAAATTTTACGCAAGTATGTAGGACTAGGAATTAATAAATTTATATTTATATATAAATTTTATTGATATTTAAATTTTGGAAATTGATTTGTTGGAGTTCGATGTAATGTCAGTTGTATGTCCAGAAAACAAGTTTACTAAAGGAAATCATGTCCAGGAAAAAGCTTATTAATGGAGCATATTCTGGGTCCTATGAAAATCCCATTCTAGCAGCGATTGTAACTAAAGTGTCATACATTCCTTTTAAATATCAATCTCTTTGCAGAGATTGAGCGATCCAGCAATGTTATGCTATTGCAGAGGTTCGGGTATTGGTTCCTCAAGTATGATCTTTGTGAGGTTCCAATGGTAGTCAGAACCTTTTCACCCCTTCAATATCAAAACCTTGCAATAATTAAATAAAACTGTTTTATAATGCTTTTAGTGATATTTATATAGGTTATGCTAATCCAATTGGTTCTCACTCAATTTCACAGATGCTTACTGTGTTGCCAAGTATGGACAGAAGTGGGTGCGAACAAGGACCATCATAGACAGCTTTTCCCCGAAGTGGAATGAGCAGTATACATGGGAGGTTTTTGATCCGTGCACAGTGATAAGCATAGGAGTATTTGATAATTGTCATCTGCATTCTGCGGACAGGGCTGGAGGACCAAGGGATTCCAGGATCGAAAAGGTTAGGATTCGCCTCTCTACCCTCGAAACCGATAGAATGTACACACATTCATATCCACTTCTGGTTTTACATCCCAATGACGTGAAGAAGATGGGTGAAATTCAGTTGGCTGTGAGACTTACATGCGCTTCTTTGCTGAATATGATGAACATGTATTCAAAACCACTGTTGCCCAAGATGCATTACGTTTATCCATTAAGTTTTACTCAGCTTGATAGCTTGAGGCACCAAGCAACTCAAATTGACTCCAAGAGGCTTAGTCGTGCAGAGCCACCTCTGAGAAAAGAGGCAGTGGAATATATGCTTGATATTGTATCTCATATGTTGATTATTAGAAGAAGTAAGGCAAACTTTTAAAGAATTATGGGGGTTTTAGGTGGATTAATTGTTGTTGGTAAATGGTGTGATCAAATTTGTAATTGGAAGAATCCCATTAACACTGTTCTGATTCACATTCTGTTCTTGGTATTGGTTTTTTATCCGGGACTGATTCTACCAACCATTTTTCTCTACCTTTTCTTGATTGGAGTTTGGTACTACAGATTTAATTTTAAATCTAAAACCAAAGCAAAAAACAAAAACAGGTTTAATTTTAAAATTTTTGATATTTTTAATAAAACATTATAATTTTCTTCTTTTTCCCAATTTCTTTTAAAAAATCTGTTTCAAGTTTAATGATTTGGAGCCATTGCGGGTGAAGGGATTATTATTTAATCATTTGAACAATGAAGACAATATTTTATTATTTTCAATTGGAGAATAATATTTGTAAAAATATTTATTACTTTTAGTGCACATTTTGATGCAATAAATAAATTTACAACATTCTCAAAATAAATTTGTATGCTTGATAAGTGGATTTTATATCCACTTGGAGCGTTCCATATCGGCTTAAATTGATTGTTTTGGACTCAAGTTTGTCATAATTTTGATGTGTTTTGTGTAGATGTGCAGGCTTGCAAGAATGTCGATTAAGGTGATGCTTCTGTCGTTTTTGGAGATTAAATTGATTAAAATTCGGATTTTTCGGGAAGGTTGCGCAGTCTACACTGTTTTGGCCATATCTGGAGTTCTAGAAGTCCATTTTCAGCGATCTTACTGCCCACGCGAAGCTTGGGAGATTTTCTACAACATGGGACAGGTCTTGCACGAGCAGGTTGCGTGTGTTTGGCGCAGACAGCTCGACAATCAGACTGATGGGAGCAAGAAATTACTGTTTTGCCCTTTTCAAGTTCTAATTGTATTTTGGGCAGTTTTTAGTACCTTAATTGAATTCTAATTATAATAGAAGGCAATTTCTTGCTGGGCAAGAATTATAGAGCCTATATAAACACATCCTACCATTGTAATTTGGGGATAACCCATTACATATCAATTACTTAGGTTTATTTGTATCTTTTCATACTTTGTTTTTATCATGGTTTCATCAGATCCCATGATGACGAGAGGTTCAATTACGAGCTAATCGTTGTCATGGGATTCTAACGGATTTATTTATGGAGCTTTAGTATCTTGATGCTTTACAGATCTGTGTGTGATGTATATCTGAATATCCTCGTATGGTTATGCTTACTTGATAGATGCGTCATGAACATCTAATTTATTAATCTCTTGTGAAGCGAGAGTGGATCTTGAGATTTAGAACTTGCCATGCTAGCATAGGATAGGTAGATGTTTTAACATCATGATTTGTGGCGTAAATAGAGATATTATGCTGCCCTATGTGATCAATGTGGATAACTTGTTCTTCAACCGTTATGTTTTCAAATTCTATAGAGATATAGGGTCTAAGCATAATTGGTGTCTATTCATCTTCTATCTCTTTTGTGGATGTATGTTTAGTTTGGTATTCGTATACTGAGAAGTAGCGTATACTTGTTTCGTGTTGTCTGATCAGATATCATAACCATTGCATATAGTGATTAAAGGCGTCAGATCTAAGCAAAGTATTTAATGAAGTTAGGATCCCATGTTTTCTCTTGTAGAAGTAATTTGATTTAAATTCTTGTTAGTTAGTTAATTCTTAATTTGTTAATTTACTTCCTTAGTTAATTTTAGTTAATTAAAACCCAAATCTTGTTATTTGTCTTAGCAGTGATTAAAAACCATACATTGTTGCATAGGTGCATGAATTGAATTGAAACCATAACCAGATCTCTGTGGGAACGAACTCGACTTATATCTGTATTACTTGTGACCACGTACGCTTGCGTGATTAGTGCAGACAAGTTTTTGGCGTCGCTTCCGGGGATCATCGGTGTTTTATTTTTGGTTTATGTGCTTGTCAATAGTGGTCGTTAGAGTTCACTGACTCGGATTTGTTTTTCTTACCTATTTTGTTTAGTTCGGTGTGTTTCAGGTACTTGAGTGTTTGAAGATGGCATGCGAGGAGTTGCCATGGTGGGCATATTCGAGGACATCCATGCCTCAGCAATGTGAGCAGTGTTTGGGCGTTCATGATCCCCACAATATTGTTACTACGAAGGAGTTGATCCATATGTCACTTATGAGGAACAACCATATTCTCAATACCATCCTCAACAGTACCAGCAAGATGTTCCAAATATGTCATATTTCTTTGGTAGTGAAGAGTTTCAACATCAGCAACCTACTCCTAATTTTCAGTCAGATGAGGTTGTAACTATGGAGGAGCTTAGGATGCTTGTAAAGAGTAATGAGGAGTCTATCAAATATTTGGAGACACTAGTTGCTCGAGTTGTGAGTGCCTTGGAACAAGAGAAACAGCAATTCATACAAGAGGCGATTCCAGAAAATAACGGTGACTTGGAGCAAGGTACTGCATGTATAATTGAGGAAGACAAATTCCAAGATGAGTGTGTGTTCACAAGCCATGTAAGGAATTTGATCATGTTAGGATGGTGGATGATTTGGAAAGGGCACTATTTGGGACAGACACTGATGAGCTACACAAATTTCAAAAATTGGTATGTGCGTACCAAGAGGCTGAAGAACATGGGAAAGATGCAGGTCTTCTACTTATCTCAGAGTTTAAAGATGGAGGTAGCGCATTAGAGCCAATGGAGGAAGTTCTCTTTGAGGAACCAAAGGCTTCAGCAACTTACATTTACCCTCCTCCATTATATTCAAGCGAAGCCCGCGAGTGTGTGTTGTTCTACAAATTGACATATTTTGGGTCAACAGATGAAGGCATTGGAATAGGACATAGTTGTTACACGAATAGGCCAAGCGAGGAGAAGTGGCAGAAAGTGTGCCGCCGTGATGACGATGAAGTATCGCGAAGAGATGACCAGGCCAACTATTATCATCCTTAATGGAGGCTTGGAAGTAACGTCAAGCTATTGACGTTAAAGAAGTGCTTCGTGGGAGGCAACCCGCGCATTAGTGTAAAAAAAAAGAGTGTTGTATGTAAAAAAAAAAGTTGTGCAAAAAAAAAAAAAAAAAACAAAACAAAACAAGTTGTGCAAAAAAAAAAAGGCAGAAATTTCTACGCGCTATGGCGCACTCTTTAGGACGCAGCGGAGTACAATTTCTGTTCAGGGAGTAGTACTCGAGCTGTGTTGTGTTGTTATAAAAAAAATAAAAATAAAAAATTCAACAGAATTGTTAACGCGCTACAGCGCCGACTGCGAGCCATGGCTTCCAACAGATTCTGCCCAGGTGAGTAAACCAATTCCTACCCCTTTTCTAATATTCTCTCACCTAAAATCCTAAATTTAGTCCTATATTAATTCCAAATTAATCCCAATCCATCTCCTATTTCATATTTTTTTTCCCCAAATCTTTACACCCATCTATATATACACCAATTTACACAAAATTTCCACCCCCATTCCAATTAATTTCAAGGCTTCAAGATTCAAGTTTGGGGGATTTTTAATTGCAAGTTTCACCTCTCCGGTTCATATTTGGGGTATAATTCTTCCTTTTATTTGGATATTACGAATTGTGTTCTTGCATTATTAGGGTTGTGTGTTTGATTATTTGGGGGTATTTGTGAATTCGAATTTTTTGTGGATTTTGGTGAATTTTGTGAGTCGGGTATTGATTTATATGGCTCCTAAGCGTGGGAGAGGTAGTGCCAATGTTGTGAAATTTTTTTCTTCGACGACGGAGGTTAAATTTAATCGGTTGTTGTGGAGGCCAATTGCTAAGGAAGGGGGATTTTTGCGGGGAAAAAAAATATTGGGTTGGTTCATATAATTGGTGAAAGTGGTTCGGGAGTTTTATACCATTGCCAAAGATGATCAGGATGGAGGGTGACTGTTCGGTATTTAGGTATGTTTTCTGCTATCCTTCGTATTTACTTCAATTCAATGAGGGCATTGAATATTTTAAGTTTGGGGGTGGTTTGGGGGATTAGTAGTTGTTGTTGTATTATGTGTTCATGTAGGATTTCATGCTTTGCATATTAGTAGTAGTAAATTATGCATTTATGTTCGTGTTATCTATGTTTGTTTCATATAGGACATTCTGTTTTTATGTTTGTATATCATGTGAGTTCATAATAGTTTGCATTTGCAACCATGCTTGATAGGAATTTTGTGTTGTTGACGCTTTTGATTGAGAAGTGATATGCTTTGTTCTTGTGCACACACATACGCTAGTAAGTTGAAGCTAGTAGACTTATTGAATGTTGTAAGTGATTAGAAGGACATGAATATGTGCAAGATGATTTAGTTTGCATGCTTTGAATACAAGTAGGTGCATTAGAGAGATTTTTGCTTGGGATTGAGTATGTTTTTCCACCAAGTGAGTTTTTGAGCCTTATTGCAATATTTGCAATTTATTCGTTTGCTTGAGTGTCCACGGATTTTTGCTTAGCATGTTTACTAACTTATTCTTACAGTTGACATGGACTTGTGAGAACTTATGCATGTTCATTGAGTAGACTATGTGAATACTTGCACTTTCGACACCAAGACATTGCGTATTTACTTTGATTCTAAAGTTGATATGACATGAGAGGATTTGAGGGTATGGTAGGATATTAGTACAAGATTATTTGCATTTTCATTTAGTTGCATTCATGCATTGCATTGCATTAGGTTACATGGATTTTGTGGGTACATTCGCTATAGGCCCTCACGAGACCTTACTCGTCCACTAGGGCTGCCTAGGGGTTTAAAGGGCTTGTTGCATATGCCAAATGCAACCGTGATCACCTACGGAAGTGGTACTAGTTAGTTAGTTAGTTGTAATTATTTATGCTTGAGGACAAACATCGGTTTAAGTTTGGGGGTGTGATAAGTGGATTTTATATCCACTTGGAGCGTTCCATATCGGGTTAAATTGATTGTTTTGGACTCAAGTTTGTTATAGTTTTGATGTGTTTTGTGTAGATGTGCAGGCTTGCAAGAATGTCAATTAAGGTGATGTTTCTGTCGTTTTTGGAGATTAAATTGATTAAAATTCGGATTTTCCGGGAAGGTTGCGCAGTCTACACTGTTTTGGCCATATCTGGAGTTCTAGAAGTCCGTTTTCAGCGATCTTAGTGCCCACGCGAAGCTTGGGAGTGTTAGGAATAATTCATAAGTTGTGATGTTAAGAATAGAATTTACACATTATACTTCTTGTAATCCTGATCTTATAAAGGATTTAGCACTGTATTTAGGTTTTATGTGTAAGACAGTTATCTGTATAGTTTAGTCAGGAATGAACGGTGTATCGGAGACTACATGTCAGGAACAGAGAGCAAATCCTGATGACGGTCCAATACTGATGGTTGATCAGATACTGATGCAGTGTGCAGATCCTGATATAAGTCATGCTACTGATGATGTCATTATGGATGCTACAGAAACTGGCAAGTGCTATAAAATAGGATCGTTGTTTGAAGAACAAGCAAGAAGATATTATGAAGAAAAGAGTTTTTCTATTGAAGGAAACTATCGACTAGAAGGCAGAACATTGTCATGTATAGATTATATCTTTCTGTTATTAGTTGATAGGTAGCATTATAAATACTCTCTCAATATCATTGTAAAGAGCGACGAAGTTGTGAGTTCGTGTGCGTAGCTCTGTATAAGGTTTGTATTCGAGAGTACGAAACAAACAGAGAGATATTTGTATTGTCAGCAGCTGCTAAAGGTATTGTACACCTTTGGTAGAGTTTGTATTTGATCTTATTAATACAAATAAGAGTTTGATTCATTCGTTTATTCTTGTTCTTATAATCAAGCAAAAATCAGACACGATTATATAACTTGTATTCAACCCCCCCTTCTACAAGTTATTCGAGTTAACAATTGGTATCAGAGCAGGTTGATTTCGAGTAATCATAAAGATCTGCAATCATGTCTGGTTACAAGGATGGGAATACTAAAATCCCTATGCTCAAGAGAAACGAATATACTCTATGGGAAGTAAAGATGTTGCATCATCTGGAAGCAACAGATCCTGATTATCTTGACAGAATCAGAGATGGACCTTTTGTTCCAACAAAGGTCGTTGGACAAGCAACTGTTGATGGTATGGTTGTTCCAGAACATACAGCAGAGAAGCCAAAATCTGAATGGTCAGATAAGGACAAGGAGAATGTTCTCAAAGATGCTAAAGTGAGAAACATATTATTCAACAGTCTTGATTCCGTTCTCACTAACTATGTTCTCTCTTGTAAAACTGCTAAGGATATATGGGACAATCTTAAGGTTCACTGTGAAGGAACTAAGCCTGTCAGGAAGAATATGAGGACATTACTTATACAACAGTATGAGTACTTTGAATCCAAGTCTGGTGAGTCACTTACTGATACCTTTGATAGGTTTACAAAACTCATCAATGAGATGGCCATGCATGGTAAATATTATGACTTGGAGGATATGAATACAAAGTTCATGAAAGCTTTGCCTGATTTCTACAATGAGAAGATATCTGCGATTGAGGAAGCTAATGATCTGGATGAGATTTCATTAGAGGCAGTATATGGAAAATTGAGAGCTTATGAACTTGACAAGCAGCAGAAGAAGAGCAGGAGTGAAGGAAAGATGAAGACTATTGCACTTACTGCTCAATCTGAAGTAAAGAAGCTTCCTGAAGAACAGCATGAAGAGATTGCTGTAAAGAATTCGAGGAAGAAGAAAAGCAAAGAAAGTTCTGAGTCAGAGACTACTGATATGGACTCTGACAACAATGATTCTGAATCTGAGATGCAAGAACTCTTTGCTATGTTTGCTAAAGCTTTCAAGAAAGGAAGATTCAACAGAAGAAGATTTAGCAAAGGACCTTTTCAAAAGAAGGATGAGAAGAAGAGTGACAAGAGCAAAAGTACAATTGTCAAGCTTGATAAGGCCAAGATCAAGTGCTTTAACTGCAGCGAGCTTGGACACTTTGCTAGTGAGTGTAAGAAGCCTAGGAATTCAGGAAAGGGTAATGCACTTATGGTCACACAGAAGGATTGGGCTGATTCCAGTGACTCTGAAGATGAATTGGATTATGAAAACATTGCATTGATGGCCAATAGTTCAGACAAACCTGGATCTCCAAAGAAAACTTCTCCATCTTCTGTTAAGGTATCACTTCACTCTCTTGATTCATTTGATAGCTTAAATTCTGATGAAATTAGATCTATCCATGGTGAGTTTAAGAATCTTATGACTAATTTTAGAATTCTTACTTGTGAAAGAGATGAACTTAAGGTTAAGAATGATAAATTAGTTGATAGAAATAATTTTCTTGAATCTGAATTAATTCAAATGGAAGAATACAAGTTGAGTTCTGATAAAGCTAAGCATGATTATAGTGTAATTCTTGAGGCTTATGACTATGTCAGAAAAGAACTAGAAGAAGAGAGAGATGTGATTAAGACCATTAACAATTCCAGTAAGAAGACAATAGAAATCTTTGAGAGTGGAATTCGTGGTAAGGTTAATGGTTTAGGTTTTAATAAGGCTAGACAAGAAGAAAAAGTAGCTATTGTCAATGATGATAGTAAGGAAGAAGCTAACACATCTAAATCTGAAGGTAAGAAAATTGTTTCTGAACCTAATCATGTTAAATTTGTTGATTCAAAAGGTACCCCTGTTGTACACAAGAGAATTAACAATAGTTATTCAGATGAGAAAGTGTTAGAGAAACCTAAGAATGTAAACATAGGGTTTCTGTCTAAGTCTTAGTTGAAACAGAGATTAGATGGTCTTTCAGAGTCTAGCAAGATCAAGAGAAATAGGAATGGAAAAGAAGGTATTAACAAAGAGAATAATTACAAGAATGTACCTGATGCACCTAGGAAAAAATGCTATAAGTGTGGAAATCATAATCATTTGGCCCTAGACTGCAATCAAAAACCTTCTTGGAAAACTGAGTCCAGATTCCCCAAGACTCAGAAAATTCAATACCAACCACAAAAAGCTTGTTATCATTGTGGTAGTTTACTTCATTCCATTTACATGTGTAGAGAATATCATGAACTGTATTATGACTATTATTCTTTGAAATCTGAAACTCCTAGTCACAAACAGCTTGTGAGATCAGAGTCTAAAGTTGACTCTGCAACAGGTAAAATAAATGCAAAATCTTCAAAGTCTGTTGTCTCTAAATCTAGTAAGAAAGGATCCAATCAAAGTTGGGTCCTAAAAAATTCTAACTAGTTACTTTTTGTTTGCAGGGCATAGGAAAGAAGCATTCAATTATCTTGGACAGTGGATGCTCTGGACATATGACTGGAAAGAAGTCCCTGCTTACAAAGTTTGAGAGGAAAGCTGGCCCAGTAATATCTTTTGGAGATGGCAACAAAGGAGAAACTCTGGGATATGGCTCAATTATTTTGGGGAATGTCATCATAGAAAATGTAGCACTGGTTGAAGGCTTAAAACATACTCTTTTAAGTATAAGTCAACTGGGTGATAAAGGTTACAAATCAATCTTTGACAGAGAAGGATGCAAAGTCTTGAATATGCAGAATGGAGACATTGTTCTAACTGGTCAAAGGCATGGTAACATATATGAAGCCAGCTTAAGTGATACATCTAAAGGAATTGTTAGATGTCTCTACAGCAAAGCAACAAGTGATGAAAGCTGGAATTGGCACAAGAAGCTCTCACATCTTAATTTCAAGAAGCTTAATCAACTTGTTAAACACAATTTGGTGAGAGGCCTACCTCAGGCGAATTTTGTGCAAGATGGACTTTGTGATGCATGTCAGTTTGGAAAGCAAAGAAGAACCACTTTCAAGAGCAAGACTGAAAATTCAATTACTGAACCATTTCACATGCTACATCTTGATCTGTTTGGTCCAGTAAACATTATGTCTATCAGCAAGAAAAGATATGCTCTAGTTATGGTGGATGATTTCACAAGGTTCACATGGGTGTTCTTTCTACACAAGAAGGATGAAGCTCCTCAGCAAATCATTGAACTCATCAAGAATATTCATAATAACTCTGAGTACAAAGTCAAAGTACTTAGGAGTGACAATGGTACAGAATTCAAGAATTCTACAATGGAGGGGTTTTGTGCAGACAATGGAATCACTCAACAGTTTTCTGCACCTGGTACACCTCAACAAAATGGTGTAGTGGAAAGAAAGAACAGGACTCTCATAGAGGCAGCAAGAACCATGCTTGCAGATGCAAAACTTCCAACCTACTTTTGGGCAGAAGCTATTAACACTGCATGTTTCACTCAGAACTGTACCTTGGTAAATAGTCATGGAAAAACTCCCTATGAGATGATCAAAGGAAAGAAACCAAGTGTGAAATATTTTCACATCTTTGGATGCAAATGCTATGTCCTAAAAGTTCATCCAGAACAACTTGGAAAATTTGAAGCCAAATCGGATGAAGCAATTTTTCTAGGATATTCAGCATCTAAGGCCTTCAAAGTTTATAATCTCAGAACTCACATTGTTATGGAATCAATTCATGTTGCATTTGATGATAAGAAATTTGGAATTTTGCAAACTGATGAAAGCCATGACAAATTGGAATTTGAAAATCTGAAGAATTCTGAGATACTCTCAAGTGATGATGAAGGTTCTCCAGAAGAAATTTCTATTGCTTCTCAAAGGAATGCTACTGTTGAGGGGGAGCAAATAAATCAGAGAGAACACAGTGATCATCAGGAGCAGACTAGTCTTTCAGAATCTATTCCATCAGGAATTGATGTTTCAGAGTCTACTTCATCAGAAACTGACCTTTCAGAGTCTACTGAGGAAAGATCAGTAACTAGCAGCAATATGGAATCTACTGATTCTATTGATCAAAGGAGAGTTTTTGAAGGTAGAGAGAATTCTTCTACAAGAGATACCACTAACTTAGGGGGAGAGACTAGCAGAGTTGATTTACCACCTGTTAGAAAATGGACAAAGGATCATACTGAAGATTTGATAATTGGTGATCCAAATAGTGGTGTTCGAACTAGAAGATCAATTCAAAATGAATGCTTGTATAGTTGCTTTCTCTCAAAGAATGAACCTAAGAAGGTTGAAGAAGCCTTACAGGATCCTGATTGGGTAATTGCAATGCAGGAGGAGTTAAATGAGTTTGAGAGAAACAAAGTTTGGAAACTGGTACCAAGACCTAAAGATAGATCTATTGTTGGTGCAAGATGGGTTTTCAGAAACAAGCTAGATGAATCTGGTATGATTGTAAGAAACAAAGCAAGACTGGTGGCCAAAGGTTATTCTCAGGAAGAAGGCATTGATTATGATGAGACCTTTGCACCTGTAGCAAGATTGGAAGCAATCAGAATGTTTCTTGCATTTGCAGCTCATTCAAAATTCAAGGTATACCAGATGGATGTAAAGAGTGCTTTTTTAAATGGCAAACTTGATGAAGAAGTGTATGTAGAACAGCCACCTGGATTTGTTGATTCAAAGTTTCCAAATCATGTCTACAAACTTGACAAGGCACTCTATGGACTAAAGCAGGCACCAAGAGCATGGTATGAGACTTTGTCTAAATTTCTTCTTGAAAATGGCTTCACAAGAGGTACAATTGACAAAACTCTATTCTTTAGAAAGATAAAAGGTGAATTGCTTTTAGTTCAAGTTTATGTTGATGATATTATTTTTGGTTCTACTAATGAAAAGTTGTGTGCTAAGTTTAGCAAGCTTATGCAGTCTAAGTATCAGATGAGCATGATGGGTGAACTAAATTATTTCTTAGGCTTGCAGGTCAAACAGACTGAGACTGGTATTTTCATTAATCAGTCAAAGTATATCAAAGATCTTTTAAGAAGGTTTGACTTTCAAGACTGTGCAGTTGCAAAAACACCCATGGCAACAGCCACTAAACTAGACTCTGATCCTAAGGGGAAGAGTGTGGATAATACTAGTTATAGAGGCATGATAGGCTCATTGTTATATCTAACTGCAAGTAGGCCAGATATAATGTTTTCTACCTGTTTATGTGCTAGATTCCAAAGTGATCCTAAGGAATCTCATTTAATTGATGTGAAGAGAATTTTTAGATATCTCAAAGGAACTCCAAATCTTGGTTTGTGGTATCCTAGAGAATCTGATTTCTTTCTAATTGGCTATTCAGACTCTGATTATGCAGGGTGTAAGATAGACAGGAAAAGCACTACAGGTACATGTCAATTTTTGGGAAATAGATTGATTTCTTGGGCAAGCAAGAAGCAACAATCTGTTTCAACCTCAACTGCAGAAGCTGAGTACATAGCAGCAGGCAGTTGTTGTGCACAGCTCCTTTGGATAAGAAATCAGTTGCTGGATTATGGAATGACACTTAGTAATATTCCTATGTTTTGTGATAATACTAGTGCTATTAAAATTGCAGAAAATCCAGTTCAACATTCAAGGACTAAGCACATTGATGTCAGGTATCATTTTATTAGAGAACATATTGAGAATGGTACTGTGGAACTTCATTTTGTTCCTACTGACAAACAGCTTGCAGATATTCTAACTAAACCACTTGATGAGACTACATTCAGTAGACTAGTAAGTGAGTTAGGAATGTTAAATTTTTAGATCTTTAACATCTGCAAAAGTAGCAAGGTATGTTGTTCTTAGCTTATACACTTGATATTCCTATCAGGATCTATATTTGATTGTTAAATGCTTTAGCTATAACACATTGCCTTGATAAATTTCAGTATGATAGACTTGTTAATAATCATCAGGATTAGATTTGTTATCAGGATGCTGACGTCATCAGTATTGTGTCAGTATCAGGATTATGAAAATTGTTTCAGATCCTGACGTTTACTTTGTGTAGTAATCTGATTCTGTGATGTGTTAAGTCTATGCTAGCAAGTTTTGATATTTGCATACTGATAATTTATACATCATTCAAAAATCAAAAGACAAGCAGATAACAAGAAATTGTATTTTCATTAATAAAAATCATTACATGGAAATGAAATACAACATCTTTTTGTCTAAATTTCTACTCTATACTTGTCTTTGATATGAACTCTGAGGTACAGGACAAGGAGCATCTCAAGAAATCCATCAGGGGATGAAAGCCTCGTTTGCTCTTGGATTCCTTGTCTGGGCGACTTGAATGAGAGCAGCTAACTTAAATGAATAGCATCTTCATCAAGATCAACCTCAGACTCTCGGCCAAATTCTTCATCCTCAAGTTTTGAGGAGGTTAGGGGAAGATTGTATCCAACAGATGGATGTTCTAGGAGAAACCTCTGGATATTATCGAAAACCAATCCATTCATGATTAGTTTGATGAGAAGAGTCGTTTGTTCAAAGAGATGATCAAGAACAGGATGTTCATCGACCAAGGAAAATCTGAAAAATGGGTTTGAAGGGATTTTTGGTTTGAGAAGCATTGTTGAGAAGAAAAGAAATTGAAAGGTTATGGAGAATGGCACAAGGCGTTTGGTTCTTTTAAAGGAAGACGTGAGAAGCTGAGCAGTCACTTGGAAGTGTTAATGAAGTCAAATGCTAATTATTGCATGAGACTGTATTTCTTGTTTCAAGAAATATTGAAAATATCTAACCAATTGATTTTCTGTTCAGATTAATTGTTTATTTTCTTTTTCAGATAAAAGAAAGATGCCACGTGGAAAACTCCATATTAAGTCTCTGATGATATTGATCAGGATTTCATGAGTGATCATCAGGATTTGAAAATTATATTTTTAAATCAAATTGCATTTTGTGATTATTTTGATGAGAGGTCATCAGGAAAAGGAAGCTGATCAGTGTTACTTATTTATACCCTGATTTATTTCATGAAAACCAATTTTGGATTTTATTTTCCAAAAATCGTGGGTAACCGCATTTTTCAGGGACTGACACCTGTCAATCTACGTGTCAACGTGGGATAGTGGTCTGAAAGATTTGTGAAATATATTTGTTTTGAAACTCTAATTGTGTAATTGCTTTCTCTAATCTTACATTCTCTAAAGCAAAAATCACTCTTGAGTTTTCAAAATCACTAATCCATTTCAAGAATTTTTCAAGTTTCTTTTCAGATCAAGAATGGCAGCTCAGAGAAGATTACCTAAATCAGTAGCCTTCAAGTTTGGTGACTTTGATTTTATGACAAACAATCATGTTGCAGCTATCACCAACAAGGAAGGAGTGTCATCTGATTTTCATCCAATCATGGACTTTCTGGCGTATGGACCATTAAGTTATGCATTGACAGCATCTTCACAGATTAATCAAGTAGCTGTTTCACAAGCTTGGGAGAATGTTGAGGTAATTGATTCTACTCAGAGTCAATCAGGTAAGATTGTTCTACATTTAGGACAAGATTCATTTGACATTACTGAATCTGTTGTTAGTTCAGTACTTTGCTTACCTGTTACTGATAGTTATGAGAATGTACCATCTGATGATAATATAAGAACTATGTTGTCTGAATTAGGTTATAGTGGACCTCTAGATAACATGAGCCAGTTGAATAGGTCTTTTCTAAGAAAGGAATGGTCTTTTTACTTTGATCAAATTGCTAAATGTTTTACTGGCAAATGTAGTTCTTTTCAACAAATTACTTCTGTTACATCTCATATTGCTTATAGTTTGCTTTATGACAGAATAATTAACATTGGTCATATTATCTTAAGTCAGATGAGTATTAAACTTGGGTTAAGAGATCAAAACAGGAAAATGGTTTATTATCATAGATTTATGCAATTGTTTATTAACCATTTTATTCCTGATGTTGAAGCTAGATTTGGTAGGGAACATTGTGTTTCTTCTTATGAACAGCAAAAGAGAATTTTCTCTGATATTACAAAGAAAGACAATGAAAAGAATCTAGATGAAATACCTGCAATTCATTATCCACATCATTTTCAGGTAATTCTTAAAACTCATCTTCCTACTCTCTACAATTCTTCTTTCTTTTGTGGTGAAATGGCTCAGGAATCTAAATTGGAGGAGAACCCACCTGTGTCTACCCAAGTAGCCGAAAACATCATAGTCTCTGAAACAATTCAAGAACCAAATTTTGATCCACAGCCTATTGTTTCAAAGAAACCAACCTCTGGTGTTTCTCAAAAGACATCAGTTGTAAGGAAGAGAAGATTTGTTGTGTCAAGTAGTAGTAGTAATTCTAGTGAAGATGATGATGATTTAACTCTTGCAGAGAGAGCAGAATTGAAGGCTGCAATTCAACTTTCTGTGTTAGTACAAAGAGATGAAAAACCTAGTCACAGCCAGGCTGCAGTCTCACAAAAGGCTGTAGTTCTTAAAAAGGGAAAACAGTTACTGGATACTGTCTCTCAAAAGACTGTGTCTATTGAACAAAGATCTCATCCCAAGATCACTTCTGTGTCTACACCTCTTGAGTCTTCTCAGGATAAATCTTTTGCTCACTATATCAGGAGAACAAGGAGAAAGATTCAATTGTCACCTACACACACAGAGTCTAGTCCAACTAATATCATGCAGGTTTCTACAAATCAAGCTACATCTATGTCAGTTTTTGACAAGAGAGATCTGGATATTGATTCTTCATGGGAAACTACATTATCATACAGACTGGCTATGGGACTAATTTCTCTCAAAGTGAAGTTGTCAAGGCCTGTTCTAGACTTTCTGATTGAAAGAGTACCAAAACTTTTATTTCCAGATGAATATGGACTTCTACATCAAAGACTTGACTTAATGAAGATGTATTTCTATGTATCTGTCAGAAGACAATTAGTCAAGAAATTTGGACTCTCGAAGCATGTTGCACTTCAATCACTTCATGCATATTTATTTGACAAGGATGTAATTATTGAAGATGCTTCAGCTCAAGGTGAACAACTGGAGGAAGTAGATAGAGGGAAGCAGTCAACAGAAGATACTATTGCACCAGTGGTGAGTAGTAGGAAAGATCAGATCACGGTCACTGCAACACAAGAACCATCTAGTCAGAGGAAGGATGACTCAGGAGCTGTGATAGCTGATGTTGAAAGGTCTTCTGTGATGACTGAGAATGCAAGTGAGATACCCTATGATATGGGAGGAATGACTTTGGTTGATTTTTCTGAAGATCAAACAAATTTTGTTCAGTCAGAGTCTATCCATCTTGAGGGTGTGTCTCAGCAAACAACACTTAAAGACGGTGATGTACTAACTATGATGTCTAATGAAGTATTACTGAAGACATCAGAGTCTAGTAAAGAACCTGAAAGTGGTATACTGGAGCCTGTAGTTTCTGAAAGGAAAGAAGATGATTGTATGGGTTCAGAGACTATAGCAGCTCACTCCTTGGAGAAAACCTCAAGCCACATGCCATATGAGGAACCCTCTCTCCATGTGAGTTCAGGTATAAAAACTCCTTCTAAACTCTATTTTTCTGTAGGTCATGAGAGCACTTATCCAAATTTGAGTGATACACTTGAAAAGATGGATATTGATCCACAATTTGAGCGGCTGGCTCCTGACCAGGCAAAAGGTGAGGTAGAAAGAGTGTTGACTTTAGTAAGTCAAAGTGAGAATGAGGGTATGGATGATCAACTCCATAGTGAGGGAGAGAAAATTAGGAAACCATCATTTGATTTCTGGGATCAGGTTTTTCCTGAATCTTGGTCTGAAAATTTGGGTATGGATGCTGGTACTTATTCATTCATAAAAATGTATCAGAAGAATGACCTAGCACATCACAATGCAAAGCCAGAAGTTAAAGCTCAGAAGCAAAAGGAGAGGCTTGCAGAAATCATTAACAGGAGAGGTGCCAGGATAAAGCAATCTCTTGATACATATGTACCAGATGAAGATCCTAATGATCCTAGTGTTCCTTTGTATGTACTTCCAATATCAGCTAGAATTGAGACATCAATAGTCTCTGATCACTCTAAGGAGGAGTCAGGATTTGAAGATGTTAGTACACAGAATACTGGTGAAGGAGATGATGATCATGTTTCAGTTCCAGAACAGAAAGATGAAGACGTTGATACTTCTAATCAGGTTTTATTACTTGAATATCATACAACTCAAGCAACTTCTTCTACAAGACTTGAAGATAAAGTTCTTTCTGATTCTGATACTGAAGATACTAGAAGCACTTCCAATATTGAAGTTCATTCTGATGTTTTGAAAGATATTCAGAATTCTCAAATTGCTATTCAAACAAGACTTCAATCACTTGAAGATAACCAAGTCACAATTATGGAAAATCAAGCAGTTCTTATGAATCTCATTTGTTCTGTTTCTGAATCTCTTGGAATTAATGTTGCTGATGTCAAAAAGGGGGAGATAAAGACAAAGACAACAACAACACTACCAGACTGAAGGAGATAAAGATAAAGCTGGGGGAGATAAAGATCAGACAAATGGTAGTAAAAAGAAGAACCAGGAGTGACAGTGGTGAATCTCAGCTAGGAAGTGGTAAGGAAGAGCAGCATTAATAGTTAAAATTCTTTCTTCTAAGTACTGGATAAATGTCTACATCTGAGAAGGAGGTACTTAACTTCATAATTCTACATTCATAAATTCTATTCTGGTTGTATTGTTATATGTTTTGACATCCACAACTTAGATTTATGCTTCAGTTTGTAAAGCATAAATAGGGGGAGATTGTTAGGAATAATTCATAAGTTGTGATGTTAAGAATAAAATTTACACATTATACTTCTTGTAATCCTGATCTTATAAAGGATTTAGCACTGTATTTAGGTTTTATGTGTAAGACAGTTATCTGTATAGTTTAGTCAGGAATGAACAGTGTATCGGAGACTACATGTCAGGAACAGAGAGCAAATCCTGATGACGGTCCAATACTGATGGTTGATCAGATACTGATGCAGTGTGCAGATCCTGATATAAGTCATGCTACTGATGATGTCATTATGGATGCTACAGAAACTGGCAAGTGCTATAAAATAGGATCGTTGTTTGAAGAACAAGCAAGAAGATATTATGAAGGAAAGAGTTTTTCTATTGAAGGAAACTATCGACTAGAAGGCAGAACATTGTCATGTATAGATTATATCTTTCTGTTATTAGTTGATAGGTAGCATTATAAATACTCTCTCAATATCATTGTAAAGAGCGACGAAGTTGTGAGTTCGTGTGCGTAGCTCTGTATAAGGTTTGTATTCGAGAGTACGAAACAAACAGAGAGATATTTGTATTGTCAGCAGCTGCTAAAGGTATTGTACACCTTTGGTAGAGTTTGTATTTGATCTTATTAATACAAACAAGAGTTTGATTCATTCGTTTATTCTTGTTCTTATAATCAAGCAAAAATCAGACACGATTATATAACTTGTATTCAACCCCCCCCTTCTACAAGTTATTCGAGTTAACAGGGAGATTTTCTGAAAGACATATGACTCAACCTATTTGTAGTTCGAGGATCCAACTCAACTTAAAGTAGATTGTAATAAGTAAATAACATTAACTGTCACAGGAATCTCAGAAGTTGCTATCTATCAGAAGAAACAAATCTACAAGTCAATCTATAGTTTTGATATTTTACACTGGAAGAAGTTCAGTCTACTGATCAAGCCTCAGTGTGGTATTCAAAGTCATGGATTTAATTCAAAAGGACAGAGATTTCTACAAGTGACAAGAGACAGTATCAGTACAGAATATTTAAAGAAAGTTGAGAGAAGAAATTGACCACAGCTTAAAGTCAAAATGAAGAACAGAAGTTGAAGTTAGTCGTTCATGAACTAGACCGTGCATCGAGCGTCAACAAATATTCAGTGGAGGTTCTTTATTTATTTCAATGGTTTAAAAGTGAAGGTTAGATTATCAAATGAATTATGTTAATTCTCTATTAATTGATTTAAAGTATTTAGTTAACTTAATTAATAAATTAATTCTT
The DNA here is from genome assembly GCA_037693485.1 of Kitagawia praeruptora. Taxonomy (NCBI): domain Eukaryota; kingdom Viridiplantae; phylum Streptophyta; class Magnoliopsida; order Apiales; family Apiaceae; genus Kitagawia; species Kitagawia praeruptora. The sequence continues at coordinate 169,801,312 of CM075352.1, read as the reverse complement.
CAAGAATTAATTTATTTATTAAGTTAATTATTGAATTAATTAATTTAGAATTAATATAGATTGCTAAAAGACTATTAGAAGTGTTTTTAGACTATGGTTTTATTATTAAAAGACTATCTAAGATAGTCTAGGAGATAGTCTGCTCAGCATACTCTGTCCAGTTTGATAGTCTGCTAAGGGATTGTCTACCAGGAAGTCTGCATGGTAGTCTGCCAGAAAAATCATGTATTAAAGACTATCAGGATAGTCATTCTGATAGTCTGGAGAAAGAATTGGGTAGTCTACCAAGTCAGATAGTCACACCGGTAGTCTGCAAGAGAATGGATAGTCACACCGGTAGTCTGCAAGAGAATGGATAGTCACACCGGTAGTCTGCAACAAGTCAGATAGTCACACCGGTAGTCTATATGTCCCCTGGATAGTCTGCAAGCAATTAGACAGTCTGTGGATAGTCTGTTTAAGTGTTAAAAATAGACAGAAGATATTTTCAACATCATCTCAATAAAAGAGACAGAAGGCAGGACACCAACAGACACGAGACAAGAATTTTAAAGACAGAAGCCAAAATATTACATCTCTCTCATCTTTAAAGCCACTGACCATCTCAATTAATTCACAGAAAATCAAGTTCAACTCATTTGTAATATTTGATCCAATAGAACTTAATTATTTGTGACTCTTGTATTACTAGCGAATTAAGTTTCCTAGTTCTTATCTCGATTATTATTAACTAAATTAGAAAAGTTCATGTCAAATTTTCTAATTAGTTTTTATTAACGTGATAATACTCTGTACTGATTTTGTAACAACCATCAAGTTTAATATATCGTTATATTTAACTTGAATTTTGTTTCAATTAATTCCGCTCAAATTTGTCTAAACTAAATTTTATTTAACGGACAAATTTCGATAAAAAGATAAAGATTGTATTCAACCCCCCCTTCTACAATCTTAACGGACCTAACAATTGGTATCAGAGCCGTTTGATTGATATACAAATCAAGATCCTATTTTTATTCAATTAAAAATCAAGCTCGAATTTTTAACTCTCTTAAAAATTCATCATGACTTCTAAAGCCATTGTTAAGATACCTATCTTTGACAAAGATAATTATGATATGTGGAAGAATAAGATGGAGTTGTTTCTAGAATGTACAAACGTTAAATATTTGGTTGTTTTGAAAACCGGACCTAAAACTCCTATGGTCTATGAAGATGAAGTTGAAGCTGAGGGTAAAATTGTGATTCCTGCTAAATCTTATGAAAAGGACCCTGCTACCTATACACCTGAGGAAAAGGAGGATGCAGGGCTTGATAAAAACCTCAGACTCATTCTAATAGATTCCCTGGATGCTGTGATGTATAGCCATGTGATGAATTGTAAAACTGCCAAACACATGTGGGAAACTATTGAAACCATTAATGAAGGAACCGATGAAGTCAGGGAGAACAGACTTCAAATCTTAACCTCTGAGTATGAACACTTCAGAGCTGGCCCTAATGAAGGCATTCAAGAAGTGTTTGAAAGGTATAATAAAATAATCAACAACTTGCAAATCCATGGCAAGAACTATACACAGAAGGAGATTAATCTGAAGTTCTTACTGACTATGCCGACTCACCTGGAACACAGGATAACAGCAATAAGAGAATCTCGTGACTTGAATAAAGTTACTCTTGAAAAACTCTTCGGTATTTTAAAAACCTATGAGTTGGAACAAGTCCAACAGAAAGAGATTCATGGTAAAGGTAGAGTTGCAAGTTCATCTACAGCATTAGTGGTTGAGGCTCCTAAGGAAGTGGAAGCTAAGGTTGTTCGACCTTACAGCTCAGACAAGGAGCAGACTGAAGTGGAACATGGTCAGACACCAGCTACTCAGGATGGAAGTGAGTTTTACTCATTAGAAGAATTGGATCAGTTGGAGGATGAATCCATGGCACTCATGGTTAGACAGTTTGGCAACTTTAGATTCAGGAGAAATCCTAAGTTTAAGTTCAAGTCTAATAACAGATTCCAGAGAGGAGGTTCTTCATCCTCCAGTAGCAGAGGTGGCTACAAAACTGGAACTGTTGATAGAAGCAAAATTCGTTGTTATAATTGCAATGAACTTGGACACTTTGCCACTGAGTGTCAGAAACCCAAACAAGCCCAGAAGAGAGATTATGTTCCTGAAAAGAAGAAACCTGGAAAAGCCTATGTGGCTGCTGGTAAAAGCTGGGATGACACAGATAGTGAAGATGAAGAATTTGGAAATCTTGCACTAATGGCAAATGGTGACACATTCACTGATCCTAAACCACAGGTAAAACTTACTGACTCTGAGTTGGTTCGTCAGTTAGGTGGTTCCTTGGTTAATGCACAAAAACACATTGCTAGATTAAATCTGTTAAACACTGAACTTGAAAATGAAGTGTTAGAACTAAAAAAGGTGCATGTTAATCAAGATCAACAAAAAGAAGAAATAGCATGACTTAATAGAAGAGAGAAATCCATTCTAGAAGTAGTGACTAAACAACTTTCTAAAATTGCTGAACTTGAAACCAAGGTTAGTGCTTGCTTTAATTCTGTTAAACTTTCTAGAGAGCATTTCAATAAACAAGCTATAGAACGAACTGTAGGAATAGGGTTTGGTTATAACGAAGCTGTTGGATTGTTAGGCATAAATACCCCTAACCTTGTTAGTGCTAAAGAGAGGGGTATACCACATGTGCTTAAGAATGTTGAAGATCCGCTCTTTAAGAAGTCGATTGCAGAACCTCCAAACTTCACTTCTATCATTATTCAAGAAGAGATGCGTAATGAGGACAGTGCAAATGGCATAGTCCTTGATAATGTTAAATCTGTTAAGAAACCAGTTAAGGTTGTTTATCCAACCAGTTCATCTAAAACTGGGTTAAGTAATGATAAGTTGAAAAAGAACAATAACATGTCTAACATGCATACCATGCCTATCATTGATATTTATCATAAAGCATGTGGTGTTGTCAATTGTATGTCTTGTGCTTTTAATGTAATGTCTGCTTACTTTAATGGTAATCAAGCATGTGCTGGTAAGACTGCTCCTCGACAACATATGAATAAGAATAAAAATGTTAGATCAAAGACTGCTAATCCTCCTCAAGATAGGAGAGAGACATTTGTATCAAAGCCTAAACAGACTTTTGGTAAGGCTTCTTACAAGGTCAAATGTCCAGTCAATGAAACAAATGTCATTGCTGCTAAAGAAACATGGATACCCAAGATAAAACAAAAGATTGTCAAATCTGTTTATAGGGTTAAATGTTTGTTGGTTAGTGGTGAAAATGGTGTCAACGTTAAAAATGTTGTTTTGCCCGACAAAGGCCAATTCTTTAAGTATTCTGGACCCAATCAGATTTGGGTTCCGAAGAAGGTTTAACCTATTTGTCATTGCAGGGTGTGAAACAGGTTGATCGAGTGACCTGGATCTTGGACAGTGGATGTTCAAGGCATATGACTGGAGACAGAACCCTGCTAACAAATGTGGTTGAGAAAGCCGGCCCAGTTGTTACCTTTGGAGATAACAGCATAGGTACAACTGATGGATATGGCAGATTGGAAGCTGGAAATGTTATCATTGATGAAGTGTCTTTTGTGAAAGGACTTGAGCACAATTTGTTAAGTGTCAGTCAATTTTGTGACAAGGGATTCCAGGCTTACTTCAACAAGAAGAATTGTCTAATCTCACACAAGAGACATGAACAACCATCTCTTACAGGAGTCAGAAAAGGCAATCTGTACGTGGCCAATATGAACACTGGAAGCACTGAAGAAATCAACTGCTTTTATTCTAAAGCATCTACAGATGAAAGTTGGCTATGGCACAAGAAACTCTCCCACCTTAATTTCAAGACAATGAATTCTCTAGTTAAAAGAGAACTGGTGAGAGGTTTACCTTCAATGGAATTCACTCAAGAAGGACTCTGTGATGCCTGTCAAAAAGGAAAATTGAAAACAGCAACTCATAGGAGCACTGACACATCATCAATAACTGAACCTCTACAACTGTTGCACATGGATCTGTTCGGTCCAGTTAATGTGATGTCTATGTCAAAGAAAAGATATGCTCTCGTGATTGTTGATGACTACTCAAAGTACACATGGGTTTTATTTCTGAATTCCAAAGATGAAACTCCACAGTTAGTGATTGATCACATCAAGTTGATTGAAATGGAGTACAAGAATCCAGTAAGAGCAATAAGGTCAGACAATGGAACTGAATTTAAGAATACAGCTCTAAATAATTTTTGTACTGAAAAGGGAATAACAAGGCAGTACTCGGCTCCGAGAACTCCTCAACAAAATGGGGTAGTAGAAAGAAAGAATAGAACCTTGATTGAAGCTGCACGTACAATGTTAAGTGAATCAAGGCTTCCCTTGTACTTTTGGGCTGAAGCTGTCAATACTGCATGTTATACCCAGAATCGAACTTTAATCAACAAAGACTTGATGAAGACCCCCTATGAAATAATGTATGAGAAGAGACCAACACTCAAGTACTTTCATGTATTTGGAGCAAAATGCTTTGTGCTTAAAGATGAAGATGATCGTGGTGGAAAATACGAGGACCAAGCACATCGACATCAGGTATCATTTTATCCGAGAGCATGTCATGAATGGTACCGTGGAGTTACATTTTGTACCCACGGAAGAACAAACAGCAGATATTTTTACTAAGTCTCTTGACGAATCCACATTCACCAGAATTGTTGGTGAATTGGGTATGTTAAATAGTCCTAGTAATTAAACTAGTTAATATCTGAGGTTTGATCTTTAATAATTTACAAGTGATTGTCTTGTTAATATTTGTTAATTAAAATCACTTGTACAATTATTTTATCAACTTACCTTGTTACTTGCTAATGTTCAAAGCATTGTCATTATCATCTTAATATATTCCTACTTACTTCTTTTCAATGTTTAAATAATTCTTTTTCCTTAAAAATATTTTTCTCAAATCTTACAAGTTGTAATTTATGAGAAACTTATTTTTCTTGAAAATTATATTTATGATGGTTTAATAAGTCATATTTTCTTTTTAAATAATTTTCTATTAGAAAGTTATTTTATTAGAAAATATATAGATTTATTAATTTACCATGAATATTTATGTAAATTATTAATATTTTATTTTATTGATTTGTAGTGTTTGTCCTTTTTGGTATTAATGCATCGTTTCCGTGTAAAGGATAATCTATGATCAGATTAATAGTGTTGTAAATCAGTATTATTATTATTTTAAATGTTCGAATTTTCTGTATTATTAGGAGATAACAGTTCATGTGTTAGTTTGAACTGTTAGTTTTGTTACTTACAGACTATGATTTGTTGGTTTATAGTATATTATTAATGTAAATTAAATAGTCTGTATTGTATAGTCTTTATTAATGTAAATTATAGTCTACATTGTTAGTCTATAATCGGTTAAATAATAGTCTACATAGTTAGTCTCTAATAGTCTCATAGTCTGTTAATATTAAAAAAATTTCTTTAATTAATAGTCTATCTTACTAATGTTCAGTTAGTCTGTAACGTTAGTTATAGTCTGTTAGACAATTTTTGTCTACTCAGATTATCGGGCAGACTATCCAGCCAATAGTCTATATACAATAGTCTGTGTATTATTAATGTAAATTAAATAGTCTATAGTCTTTTAAATAGCTCTTTTAGACTATCTGTCAGACTATCCAACAATAGTCTGTTTTAGTTTATTTTGAAGTTAATTTTCTTTTATTTCTTTTAGACTATCGGGCAGACTATCATCTAGATTATCGCTTAGTATATATATAGATTGTGTGTGTAGACTATCAATAATCTATTTTTAGTCTAAACTCACGAGTTAAGTCTCTGAGTCTTACTCTCTGTTCGATACACTCATATATACATATATTGTCGAACCGCCGCTCGATTTTCTTCAGAAATCGATCTTGTTTCTCAACCAAATCACGATCTAAAAACACCTGTGCTCTAATCTCTTCAAGCTCTTTAATTTGACTGGTTAATCCTTCGATTTGGTCGAGTTTTTAGTGTTTGCGTTTTTCGAAAATCAAGAAATACGATCTGAAAATCAAGAAATTTGGCTTCGATTTTGCAAAATCTAAAAATAGTAGTGTGTTCGTGTGTGTTCAGAGACCAACATACTCGAATTTCAGAATTTTCTGTGAAGTTTCGATTTTTCTGATTTTTCTAATTAACTTATTAATTGTTAAAATCCCTAAAAATTCGAATTTGGGCAAATTAATTCAGTGTGTTGAAGTTAAAATGGCTGTTAATATGGAGATTATCAATCACAATTTTGTTGGTCATTTTAATCCCGATAATTGTACTCTCGAGAGGGTTAAACCTTGGATTCGATTTTTAAATGAGCATTCTCTTATTCGTCATGCCATGATTCTCGATGCTCCGTTAAAAGTTGATTCACTTTTGGCGGTTTGTTCTACATTTGTTCTCTCGACAGACTCTAGTTCTTTCACTTTTACCGTGGGAGACACACCTTATGTTGTGGATGACTCAACTGTTAACACTGTTTTACGACTTCCAACAAATGACTTTGTTGATGTTCCATCTGAAGCAGTGCTGACACAATTTTTCAATGACATCCATTATCAAGGAGAAGTTGATCTTTCTAAGTTGTCTAAAAGTAACTTCATGGCTGAGTGGGATTATTTCTTTGACACAATTGCTAAGGTGTTTGCTAACACTAAAAAGAATAATTTTCACAATATTCCTACTTTGCTTCAGAGAATTGGTTATGCAGTTGCTCATAATCAAAGGGTTAATTTTGGTAAATTAATTTTTGATGCCGTGGTAAGTCGTCTCATAACTGCCAAGAACGATCATGATTTGGGTAGTAAAGTTGATTGTTACTATCCAAGGTTTTTAACTATTATATTTAATCATGTTGTTTCTGATGTTCATCAAAGATTGTTTGCTAACTCTCGTACTGAAGCATCAGGAAAAACACATAAAAAATTCTTCACCAGGTTAGCAACAATGAGGAAGTTCACAAATGTTCCAGTGGTCATTACTCAGTATATGTCCAACTTCATAGAACTGCCAATCATACAAGAACAACCACCTCAACAGCAACCTGAGCATGTTCCTGAGCAACCAGAACAAGAAGCAGCAACTGCTCCTGAACCTGAACATCAACTTCAAGTGGCTCAACCCACTATTGCTGGGATTTCTGCAACTGCTACTGAACAGGTATTCTCATCTTTCCCTGAAACTACTTCTAGAGCCCAAGTGGCTGATAGGTTAGACCAAGAGGTTGTAGAACCACAACTTCTATCCCAGGTCTTAGAGCCAAACACAGTGTCATCTCAAATCTCAAAACCCAAATCCAGAAGTAAATTAACAGTGGAAAGACCTAATGTAAGAAGTAGTGATATGAGTGATCCCACAGCTCTGCCTCCACTAAAGAAGCGAAGAAACTTACTAATTGAGGCAACTGTCAGCCCATCCATATCCTCCCAAAAGGATACGGACATTGAAATGGCACATGAACAGTTACTGGAACCATTCTCTCAACAGGATGAGTCCATTGAAATTTGCCAGTCGGCCATGGCACCCTGTACAGAGTCAAGCACACCCCTATTACTCACAATGGGGAAAAACAGAACTGTAGAATCTGATGTGGCTAGGGACAATGAGCAAGGAGTGCACAATAGGATTGATACTGAAACAGTGCCTACCATAGTCACGGTAGAGGAGCCTTCACAGGTTAATGAGGGAAATCTTGACTCTCAGCCACAAATAATAGAGTCATCATCTCCCCTCCCAGGAGGAACATTCCTGGCTCCCTCAAGGGATTTTCCACTCGCAGTTTCAACTGGAGAAAGTGGAAGGCAACTCGATCTTTCTGTCACTGAAGAAATTCAGACATCAATTCCAAATGAGATGACAGAAATGACTGAGGAAAGGGATTTGCGAACTCCCATTGCACCACCACTGACCTTTCAAGAGGAGGCTAGGGTGATTTTATCTGCAGGTACACATTCTGAAGCAGCTAAGGAAATAGTGAGGAGTGATGTGAGGAACACCACTAAACTGAGTGAAACACATGCACGTCAGATGAGTGAAACTCAGAGTGATATTCAGGTGAGTGCACACACTGACACATACACTCGTTCATTGGAAGAAAAGATTAAAGCTCTAGAACAGGAACTTGAGGCAAGTAAAGCTGAAGCAAAATTACTTCGAGAACAAGTGGGTGGACGGTCTTCTTCATCTACCTCTGTCAAAAATCAGCTTGCTGTGATAAAGAATGACATCACCAAGATGAAGACAACATTCACAAACAAGTTCAACACTCTCGAATTATCTTATGAACAGGCACTTGATGATGCTGGAGAAGTTACTGTTACTCAAGATAAACTTATTTCTGTAATCTCCGACAAAGTTGAAACTCTTCAAACAGCATTAATTAAGAATCAATTGTCTACTGAACACCGTCTTGATGTGATTGAAAGGCAGAATGCACAACACGGTAAAGGGATCAAACATTTGTTCAACATGATTAGCAGAACTCACACACCCACAGCAGAAGAAAGGGAATTCTTTAAAGGAAAAGGTGGAGATGGTGATGAGCGAGACCCTGGAGATGGTGCATTTCACACTTCGGTAGAGGATTCCTCAACTAAGGGGGAGAAGTCAAGAGAGGGAACTAGTAAAGACTCTGAAAAAGATAAATCTCAAGGTGAACAAGGGAGAGATAAGGGGAAGAAGATAGCAGATTCTCAGAAAAGTGCTGAAGACACTGAAGGGTATTACTACACAGGTGAACCAGACAACTTTGATGTTTTTGCTGATCTAAAGTTCTCTGATGTAGGTGAAAAAATACCAGAACCAGATTTTAGCAGCTGGGAAGATGAAGTGCCAGTTGACCCTGAATATGAAGCTGAGCAAGCAAAACTGGATTTTGAAGCTGAATTAGAAGTTGAAAGGCAAGAAGCAAATCTTAAATTGCGAGATGAAAAGCTTCAGAAAACACTAGATATGCTTGCACACAAAGAAAGACTTCAAAAAGAGGAAGCAGAAGCAAGGCAACGGGAACATGCACTTAAAGTTCAAGAAAGGAAGTTATACGTCAAGTTTAAGAGTGGTGAGAAATGGGAACGTGCTCAACGAATAATAGACTCACATCAATCTCTTGATAATGATGATTGTCGACTTCTTTCTATCTTTGAAAGACTCAAAGAGCTTAATCCAACACACGAGATGTACATGAGAGCCCTAAGAACAGAAGTTGTGAGAATAACAACTGCAGGTGAAACGAAAACAGATGAGTTCTTAATATTTGTTGATTGTCATGAGTTTGGAACACAAAGAGTGTCAATTCAGTTCTTCTATGACAAATCATTGACAGAAATCTGGGTTCTTAGGCCAAAGGTAAGAACTTCTTCTGAGTTGGGTGTACTACTTCATGAAAAATTCAAAGAGTTTGCTGAAAGAGCTGGTCCAGAAATAGTTAAATTGCCTAGACAATTGAAATTCCTTAAAGGTGAGGTGCTTCATACAATCAATCTTGAGAATGAGGAATTGTTCACACACTCTGCCAGGCAGTTGGTCTATATTGAATATGTTCTGAGAAATCAAGGATTTTCTACTAAAGAGAAGTTAGAAATTGCTGATCGCATTAAATCCTATGCAGAGGTCAAATTTCTTAAGGATTATGAGAAGTTCAAAGGTCAATTGAGAAAGGCACTTGGTGTGACACCCCCAAAATCCGGGGTCAGAAGATTTGGTTGTCACGCAAAAATCCTCAAAATAAAACATCTGCTTAATAATAATCATCCACTTGTGATTGACCAACACTGGAAATATAACACTTGTGACCCCAAACATACCAAGATCTTTTAAGGTTATAGGGCTAGAAACAAGAATCCAAATTCCATTAAATAAAAAACATTCCTTCTTTACAACATTCTCTTTGATCAAATCTTAAACCACTGGTGTAACTTCGATAAAAAGTACACCAGGCTAACTAGACAATTACATAATAATAATAAATATTAGAACTCAATTATATAAAATAGATCTTACTCTAAATGCGGACATCCTGAGCCAAGTCATCTTCGAAATAGCATCACGCCTCTTCTCTTTCTGAAGTGTGCGGATAAGTCTCGCCAAACTACTTTACTGAAATGTTAGAATTTACAACAGCAAGTATGAGCGAAAGAAATGCTCAGCAAGCGTATAAAAATTTTGATATAAAACCAGGGTAAGTGGGGCATAAAATCAACTGAAATGTAAAACAGTTTATAGAGAAACTGAATCAACAACTGTGATATAATTCAAATCATAACTGAAATCATTTGGCATGTCATAAAAATGAATCATCTGCCAATTCACAATATATAATAGCCATTCGGGCGATATGGATTGGATATATATAACTGAAACACCATTGCCCCCTGATCAGGTTCATAAGCAATGGGACCCTTTATAGTCACTGGTACTTTACGATACCCGTGCTATAATTCGGATTTCTTGAGGGTACCAAAATAAATAAAGACATAACACCATTGCCCCCTGATCAGGTTCATAAGCAATGGGACCCTTTATAGTCACTGGTATGTTACGATACCCGTGCTATAATTCGGATTTCTTGAGGGTACCAAAATAAATAAAGACATAACACCATTGCCCCCTGATCAGGTTCATAAGCAATTGGACCCTTTATAGTCACTGGTACGTTACGATACCCGTGCTATAATTCGGATTTCTTGAGGGTACCAAAATAAATAAAGACATAACACCATTGCCCCCTGATCAGGTTCATAAGCAATGGGACCCTTTATAGTCACTGGTACGTTACGATACCCGTGCTATAATTCGGATTTCTTGAGGGTACCAAAATAAATAAAGACATAACACCATTGCCCCCTGATCAGGTTCATAAGCAATGGGACCCTTTATAGTCACTGGTACGTTACGATACCCGTGCTATAATTCGGATTTCTTGAGGGTACCAAAATAAATAAAGACATAACACCATTGCCCCCTGATCAGGTTCATAAGCAATGGGACCCTTTATAGTCACTGGTACGTTACGATACCCGTGCTATAATTCGGATTTCTTGAGGGTACCAAAATAAATAAAGACATAACACCATTGCCCCCTGATCAGGTTCATAAGCAATGGGACCCTTTATAGTCACTGGTACGTTACGATACCCGTGCTATAATTCGGATTTCTTGAGGGTACCAAAATAAATAAAGACATAACACCATTGCCCCCTGATCAGGTTCATAAGCAATGGGACCCTTTATAGTCACTGGTACGTTACGATACCCGTGCTATAATTCGGATTTCTTGAGGGTACCAAAATAGGCAAGTAATGTTAGCCTATAGGAAGATGGAATGGTTACCATATCCTCCTTAAATATAGCTGGACCAACTACTCAACGTGGCCTCCTACGCTTTACCATTTTCCAATCCAATAGAGCAATTTCCGAATTCAACAGGAAATGCTTAGTTTCACATACAGTTCACATCCTTATTATTTAATACTATAATAAGGATATGAAGAGTTTATCTTAAACAATTCCCCACATCAAGGGTAACAATATCAAGCAACTGTGTTCGCACAAAAATATTTAAGAATCACAAATAGCTCTGTACAATAGCTATTCGTCATGATATGAACCAATGAAACATAAAATAAACAGTGTTTAAGATGATAAAGAAAATACTTGCCTTTGGTCCTTAGCTATTGCGTAGCGCCGAAGTAATACAACTATCTTCTTCTATCTCACGTCATCATGTCCTCTGTTGATCATTCGCTGGTTTGACGCTCTTGCGATTGCCACGAGTCTGATCCGTTGACATTGAGCCTGCGCGTCTACTTCTATAGTCACGCCCCAGACAATACTTCAGCCTCTAGACGAGATTCTGATATTTATAAACGCTTATAAACTCAATTCGAACGTATTAACCATGCTTACCAATATCTCTGTCCGAAGAAAATAATTGGAAATGTCCCCTTTGAACATAGGCGTTTTCCCGGTGTTAAAACACCTCACAAGTAAACCAGCAATTCCACAGACAATGCCTTCATCTCAACCTTCTTCATTACAATCCACAAACAATACCGCATCCATCTCCAACCTTATTCATAACCCACAAAGAATATTGCATTTATCTCCAACCTCCTCTTCATTAAATCTTCTTATCTCCGCTGACAACCTAAATCAATACTTACCAATTAATCCTTGAAAATAAACGATATCGTCATCGTTGCCAGTAAATCAAAGAAAACGTCGTCTACTCTTAATGGCATCGTATAATATAAACCATATAAACAATTAAGCACACATTAAATATATATCGGTCACAACTCAATTTATAACCTAACCCTTGATAATTAATACCTTGACAATTTACATTGCACATATAAGGACTCCATAAGTAGATCACATACTCACATAGCACGTAATTCACACAACAGATACGATTCACAAATAAAAGAGCACTCAAAAAATATTTTTAGAATATTTAAAAATATTTTTAAAGCACTAAAAGAATTTTAAAAGATTTAATTAACCCTTTTTGAATAAAAAAGGATCGCTAATAAACCCTCCGGGTAATTATTGGATCCCCAAAAACATTTTTATAAATATTTAATCCGGATTAAAAATCAATTTTAGAATTTTAAACTATTTTTTATCACTTCCGGATTATTTTTAGAATTTTAAAACAATTTTATTTCATTTTAAACAAGTAAAGAAATAAATATTAAAGGAAAACTAATATTTGGAAAATAAATAAATCATTTTATTTTCCAAAATAATTAAATCTGATTATTTTCAAATATATTTAAATAATAATAATTAATTACATTAATTGATTAATATTAATTAACCAATCAATTTAAATTAATTAAGATATTAGCTAAATAAATTTAAAATAATCAAATAAAATAAATTTTCGAATAAAAATAATTTATTAAAAATTTAAAAGTATTTTTCGAAATTAAAAATATTTTTTCGAAATTTAAAAATGATTTTTCGAATTTCTGTAAATAAAATTCGAATTTATAATAAATTTTTGAAAATAATTTTTCAAAATCATTTTTCAGAATTTGGTTTTCAGATTTTAAAGATCAAACGGGTACTATTCATCACCACCTTCACATGAATGCTTCAAGAACATCACCTCCATCAATGGAGGTTACCCAGATTTCCGGCGACCGGAAAATAATCCGGCCAAACTCCGGCCTCCCTTAAAACGTACCATTTGCTACGTTTTAAGCACCAAACATACTCCAAATCACATCCTAAATTCAACCCTACCATCCATTCGAACCCAGAATTGACCAAATCAAATATCCGGCCAAAATCGAACCATATCCGGCGAGCTTAAAAATTAAAACCGACGAGCTCGAAATCGGATACCAAAACACACGTTCTATATATCAAATCGAAGCCCAGGAGCTCAATAACTCATATCAATCATCAAAATCATCAAACAATCATCAATAAATCCGGAAAATCGAAAATTATATCTCACCCCCAAATTTTCGATTTTGAGTTTTAAGCTACTAAAAATCAAACAAAAATTATCATGATGCCCCTTGGATTATATACAATCTATAGATACTAACCACATCAACAACAAATCATTCTACAATCCACAATAAATTCAAGAAATTCGAATATTAAAACTAAAATTATGAATTTTCGATTCAAGCAATTTAGGATGTTAAAACACACATAAACATGTAGTAGAGATCAAGAGCTTCAGTTTGGTTACCCACATGAACGATTTGGATGCCGGAATCACTGTCAAAAGCCCGGTTAATCCTCAAGAACACCAAGAACTATTTTTCCAGAATTTTACAGAAAATATAAATCAAAAGTCTGATTTTTGATTATTTTAACAATTAAAAATAAAATTCTGCTATTTATATAAATCTGAAAATTAATACCCCAAAAATATTTTTAACCCCTTATTAAAATCATTAAGCCTTAAAAATATTTTTTATGGGATAAAAATGTAAAAATTTTATTTTAAAACAAATATAATATAAATGTCAAAATTTCCCAAAAATTACGAATATTACAAAAATTACAAAATACTACATTTTTGAACATCCCATTATTATATAAAAATAGTTTTATGAAAAACAGGGTCTCGAATTCAATACAGGGGCTGGGTCCGAAAAATTAAAATACGAAATAACTGTATTCTAAAAATATAAAAATTACAGAAAAATAGAATAAAATATTCTATGATACACAGAAGTCACATAACACGTATGAGATAATTTTCCTATTTAATAAAAATCATAACGCGTTTAAATGCATTAAAAATAAACTAACACACATTAAAATCAACTAAAAATATATTTTAATATAATAAATTACACGTAATTTTTCGGGTCGTTACATTCTTCCCCCCTTATAAGGATTCCGTCCTCGGAATCAGCTAAGGCAACTAGTGGGGTTCCTTAACTCCTTCATCATCAACACTTGCTTTACAAAACTGGGGATAGTGTTCCTTCTTAAACAACTTCTCCAAAATCTTAATTCAACTATAGGGTCTCTATCTGAGGTAGTTATCACTGGAGTCGTACAACCCATCGTTATTCGTTCCAAATATGGCTCGACCAACTTTCCACTAACATAATATCCTTGATAGAGAGAGAGAGAACTGATTCCATTGACATGTCACTGATATTCTAATCATTTTAGGACTCGCTCTTGCTCTTGGCGATTCCGTTGCGAATCTAACTTCTATCTGCAAATTGCGCTTATCCTGACCTGATTGGCATACCCTTGAAATTCAATAGAGATAACAAGAATCATGAAATTTTGAAGAAAAAGGATTCCATATCATAGCAAATGTTCCACAATTATGGTTATGAATAAAGCAACTTGATTTGAAATGAAAGAATAACCGAGAGATCAATATAATCACATGAACCCGACGTTGTGTGTCTTAGCTCCGACATTTACAATTAAAGGTGATCAGCCTTCTTGTAATACACAACACACCAGTGATGGCATCCCATCCAACTTCTATCACACAGACAGATATACCTGGTGTCCCCTATAAATAGGGTTGTTCGTCTCAGTAGGATTAGAGAAATATGAAAGGAATTCCAAATTTGTTATTTTCCAAAAAGAAGAACCAGGAAGAAAGTACCGAACAAGTGGTACTATATTGCAAATAAGGTTATTAATCATTGGAGAAAACAAAAAGTTGAAAGTCTCAGAAATTTAAAAATAGGTTTCATAGTAACCACTAAAACAATTGAGATTCAAAATGGAGACTGAACACAAGTATCAAAATGTCACTGTTTAGAAGAGGAGAAATATCTTTTAACGAATACCTCTCTAGGAGGGATATCAAAATAATTCATAGAAAGAAAAGGTATTGCCAAGGTCTCTCATAATGTCTTCTTTGCCAATTCCTTCGATAGCTCGTCATTCGAATTTAAGCTTCTTCCGTTCCACGTTTTAAGAATATCGATATCGTATGTCATCGTCAGCTCGTAATAATCTCTGAAGATTCCACAGTAGACATCTCCATTAGCAAGGCGGTCAATCCAGTTCAGCACAACTATCTCATACGAGTACTCAAATCTTAACTTACTAATTGGCACTATATCCAATAGTCCAACACGAACTCTATATGAGCTCGGACGTTCCTTACTTAGCTATACACACTCCTACACACTCTCGTTTCTAGGTTACTATAACCCTGCTCTGATACCAACTGTGACACCCCCCAAATCCGGGGTCAGAAGATTTGGTTGTCACGCAAAAATCCTCAAAATAAAACATCTGCTTAATAATAATCATCCACTTGTGATTGACCAACACTGGAAATATAACACTTGTGACCCCAAACATACCAAGATCTTTTAAGGTTATAGGGCTAGAAACAAGAATCCAAATTCCATTAAATAAAAAGTATTCCTTCTTTACAACATTCTCTTTGATCAAATCTTAAACCACTGGTGTAACTTCGATAAAAAGTACACCAGGCTAACTAGACAATTACATAATAATAATAAATATTAGAACTCAATTATATAAAATAGATCTTACTCTAAATGCGGACATCCTGAGCCAAGTCATCTTCGAAATAGCATCACGCCTCTTCTCTTTCTGAAGTGTGCGGATAAGTCTCGCCAAACTACTTTACTGAAATGTTAGAATTTACAACAGCAAGTATGAGCGAAAGAAATGCTCAGCAAGCGTATAAAAATTTTGATATAAAACCAGGGTAAGTGGGGCATAAAATTAACTGAAATGTAAAACAGTTTATAGAGAAACTGAATCAACAACTGTGATATAATTCAAATCATAACTGAAATCATTTGGCATGTCATAAAAATGAATCATCTGCCAATTCACAATATATAATAGCCATTCGGGCGATATGGATTGGATATATATAACTGAAACACCATTGCCCCCTGATCAGGTTCATAAGCAATGGGACCCTTTATAGTCACTGGTACGTTACGATACCCGTGCTATAATTCGGATTTCTTGAGGGTACCAAAATAAATAAAGACATAACACCATTGCCCCCTGATCAGGTTCATAAGCAATGGGACCCTTTATAGTCACTGGTACGTTACGATACCCGTGCTATAATTCGGATTTCTTGAGGGTACCAAAATAAATAAAGACATAACACCATTGCCCCCTGATCAGGTTCATAAGCAATGGGACCCTTTATAGTCACTGGTACGTTACGATACCCGTGCTATAATTCGGATTTCTTGAGGGTACCAAAATAAATAAAGACATAACACCATTGCCCCCTGATCAGGTTCATAAGCAATGGGACCCTTTATAGTCACTGGTACGTTACGATACCCGTGCTATAATTCGGATTTCTTGAGCGTACCAAAATAAATAAAGACATAACACCATTGCCCCCTGATCAGGTTCATAAGCAATGGGACCCTTTATAGTCACTGGTACGTTACGATACCCGTGCTATAATTCGGATTTCTTGAGGGTACCAAAATAAATAAAGACATAACACCATTGCCCCCTGATCAGGTTCATAAGCAATGGAACCCTTTATAGTCACTGGTACGTTATGATACCCGTGCTATAATTCGGATTTCTTGAGGGTACCAAAATAAATAAAGACATAACACCATTGCCCCCTGATCAGGTTCATAAGCAATGGGACCCTTTATAGTCACTGGTACGTTACGATACCCGTGCTATAATTCGGATTTCTTGAGGGTACCAAAATAGGCAAGTAATGTTAGCCTATAGGAAGATGGAATGGTTACCATATCCTCCTTAAATATAGCTGGACCAATTACTCAACGTGGCCTCCTACGCTTTACCATTTTCCAATCCAATAGAGCAATTTCCGAATTCAACAGGAAATGCTTAGTTTCACATACAGTTCACATCCTTATTATTTAATACTATAATAAGGATATGAAGAGTTTATCTTAAACAATTCCCCACATCAAGGGTAACAATATCAAGCAACTGTGTTCGCACAAAAATATTTAAGAATCACAAATAGCTCTGTACAATAGCTATTCGTCATGATATGAACCAATGAAACATAAAATAAACAGTGTTTAAGATGATAAAGAAAATACTTGCCTTTGGTCCTTAGCTATTGCGTAGCGCCGAAGTAATACAACTATCTTCTTCTATCTCACGTCATCATGTCCTCTGTTGATCATTCGCTGGTTTGACGCTCTTGCGATTGCCACGAGTCTGATCCGTTGACATTGAGCCTGCGCGTCTACTTCTATAGTCACGCCCCAGACAATACTTCAGCCTCTAGACGAGATTCTGATATTTATAAACGCTTATAAACTCAATTCGAACGTATTAACCATGCTTACCAATATCTCTGTCCGAAGAAAATAATTGGAAATGTCCCCTTTGAACATAGGCGTTTTCCCGGTGTTAAAACACCTCACAAGTAAACCAGCAATTCCACAGACAATGCCTTCATCTCAACCTTCTTCATTACAATCCACAAACAATACCGCATCCATCTCCAACCTTATTCATAACCCACAAAGAATATTGCATTTATCTCCAACCTCCTCTTCATTAAATCTTCTTATCTCCGCTGACAACCTAAATCAATACTTACCAATTAATCCTTGAAAATAAACGATATCGTCATCGTTGCCAGTAAATCAAAGAAAACGTCGTCTACTCTTAATGGCATCGTATAATATAAACCATATAAACAATTAAGCACACATTAAATATATATCGGTCACAACTCAATTTATAACCTAACCCTTGATACTTAATACCTTGACAATTTACATTGCACATATAAGGACTCCATAAGTAGATCACATACTCACATAGCACGTAATTCACACAACAGATACGATTCACAAATAAAAGAGCACTCAAAAAATATTTTTAGAATATTTAAAAATATTTTTAAAGCACTAAAAGAATTTTAAAAGATTTAATTAACCCTTTTTGAATAAAAAAGGATCGCTAATAAACCCTCCGGGTAATTATTGGATCCCCAAAAACATTTTTATAAATATTTAATCCGGATTAAAAATCAATTTTAGAATTTTAAACTATTTTTTGTCACTTCCGGATTATTTTTAGAATTTTAAAACAATTTTATTTCATTTTAAACAAGTAAAGAAATAAATATTAAAGGAAAACTAATATTTGGAAAATAAATAAATCATTTTATTTTCCAAAATAATTAAATCTGATTATTTTCAAATATATTTAAATAATAATAATTAATTACATTAATTGATTAATATTAATTAACCAATCAATTTAAATTAATTAAGATATTAGCTAAATAAATTTAAAATAATCAAATAAAATAAATTTTCGAATAAAAATAATTTATTAAAAATTTAAAAGTATTTTTCGAAATTAAAAATATTTTTTCGAAATTTAAAAATGATTTTTCGAATTTCTGTAAATAAAATTCGAATTTATAATAAATTTTTGAAAATAATTTTTCAAAATCATTTTTCAGAATTTGGTTTTCAGATTTTAAAGATCAAACGGGTACTATTCATCACCACCTTCACATGAATGCTTCAAGAACATCACCTCCATCAATGGAGGTTACCCAGATTTCCGGCGACCGGAAAATAATCCGGCCAAACTCCGGCCTCCCTTAAAACGTACCATTTGCTACGTTTTAAGCACCAAACATACTCCAAATCACATCCTAAATTCAACCCTACCATCCATTCGAACCCAGAATTGACCAAATCAAATATCCGGCCAAAATCGAACCATATCCGGCGAGCTTAAAAATTAAAACCGACGAGCTCGAAATCGGATACCAAAACACACGTTCTATATATCAAATCGAAGCCCAGGAGCTCAATAACTCATATCAATCATCAAAATCATCAAACAATCATCAATAAATCCGGAAAATCGAAAATTATATCTCACCCCCAAATTTTCGATTTTGAGTTTTAAGCTACTAAAAATCAAACAAAAATTATCATGATGCCCCTTGGATTATATACAATCTATAGATACTAACCACATCAACAACAAATCATTCTACAATCCACAATAAATTCAAGAAATTCGAATATTAAAACTAAAATTATGAATTTTCGATTCAAGCAATTTAGGATGTTAAAACACACATAAACATGTAGTAGAGATCAAGAGCTTCAGTTTGGTTACCCACATGAACGATTTGGATGCCGGAATCACTGTCAAAAGCCCGGTTAATCCTCAAGAACACCAAGAACTATTTTTCCAGAATTTTACAGAAAATATAAATCAAAAATCTGATTTTTGATTATTTTAACAATTAAAAATAAAATTCTGCTATTTATATAAATCTGAAAATTAATACCCCAAAAATATTTTTAACCCCTAATTAAAATCATTAAGCCTTAAAAATAATTTTTATGGGATAAAAATGTAAAAATTTTATTTTAAAACAAATATAATATAAATGTCAAAATTTCCCAAAAATTACGAATATTACAAAAATTACAAAATACTACATTTTTGAACATCCCATTATTATATAAAAATAGTTTTATGAAAAACAGGGTCTCGAATTCAATACAGGGGCTGGGTCCGAAAATTAAAATACGAAATAACTATATTCTAAAAATATAAAAATTACAGAAAAATAGAATAAAATATTCTATGATACACAGAAGTCACATAACACGTATGAGATAATTTTCCTATTTAATAAAAATCATAACGCGTTTAAATGCATTAAAAATAAACTAACACACATTAAAATCAACTAAAAATATATTTTAATATAATAAATTACACGTAATTTTTCGGGTCGTTACATTCTTCCCCCCTTATAAGGATTCCGTCCTCGGAATCAGCTAAGGCAACTAGTGGGGTTCCTTAACTCCTTCATCATCAACACTTGCTTTACAAAACTGGGGATAGTGTTCCTTCTTAAACAACTTCTCCAAAATCTTAATTCAACTATAGGGTCTCTATCTGAGGTAGTTATCACTGGAGTCGTACAACCCATCGTTATTCGTTCCAAATATGGCTCGACCAACTTTCCACTAACATAATATCCTTGATAGAGAGAGAGAGAACTGATTCCATTGACATGTCACTGATATTCTAATCATTTTAGGACTCGCTCTTGCTCTTGGCGATTCCGTTGCGAATCTAACTTCTATCTGCAAATTGCGCTTATCCTGACCTGATTGGCATACCCTTGAAATTCAATAGAGATAACAAGAATCATGAAATTTTGAAGAAAAAGGATTCCATATCATAGCAAATGTTCCACAATTATGGTTATGAATAAAGCAACTTGATTTGAAATGAAAGAATAACCGAGAGATCAATATAATCACATGAACCCGACGTTGTGTGTCTTAGCTCCGACATTTACAATTAAAGGTGATCAGCCTTCTTGTAATACACAACACACCAGTGATGGCATCCCATCCAACTTCTATCACACAGACAGATATACCTGGTGTCCCCTATAAATAGGGTTGTTCGTCTCAGTAGGATTAGAGAAATATGAAAGGAATTCCAAATTTGTTATTTTCCAAAAAGAAGAACCAGGAAGAAAGTACCGAACAAGTGGTACTATATTGCAAATAAGGTTATTAATCATTGGAGAAAACAAAAAGTTGAAAGTCTCAGAAATTTAAAAATAGGTTTCATAGTAACCACTAAAACAATTGAGATTCAAAATGGAGACTGAACACAAGTATCAAAATGTCACTGTTTAGAAGAGGAGAAATATCTTTTAACGAATACCTCTCTAGGAGGGATATCAAAATAATTCATAGAAAGAAAAGGTATTGCCAAGGTCTCTCATAATGTCTTCTTTGCCAATTCCTTCGATAGCTCGTCATTCGAATTTAAGCTTCTTCCGTTCCACGTTTTAAGAATATCGATATCGTATGTCATCGTCAGCTCGTAATAATCTCTGAAGATTCCACAGTAGACATCTCCATTAGCAAGGCGGTCAATCCAGTTCAGCACAACTATCTCATACGAGTACTCAAATCTTAACTTACTAATTGGCACTATATCCAATAGTCCAACACGAACTCTATATGAGCTCGGACGTTCCTTACTTAACTATACACACTCCTACACACTCTCGTTTCTAGGTTACTATAACCCTGCTCTGATACCAACTGTGACACCCCCCAAATCCGGGGTCAGAAGATTTGGTTGTCACGCAAAAATCCTCAAAATAAAACATCTGCTTAATAATAATCATCCACTTGTGATTGACCAACACTGGAAATATAACACTTGTGACCCCAAACATACCAAGATCTTTTAAGGTTATAGGGCTAGAAACAAGAATCCAAATTCCATTAAATAAAAAACATTCCTTCTTTACAACATTCTCTTTGATCAAATCTTAAACCACTGGTGTAACTTCGATAAAAAGTACACCAGGCTAACTAGACAATTACATAATAATAATAAATATTAGAACTCAATTATATAAAATAGATCTTACTCTAAATGCGGACATCCTGAGCCAAGTCATCTTCGAAATAGCATCACGCCTCTTCTCTTTCTGAATTGTGCGGATAAGTCTCGCCAAACTACTTTACTGAAATGTTAGAATTTACAACAGCAAGTATGAGCGAAAGAAATGCTCAGCAAGCGTATAAAAATTTTGATATAAAACCAGGGTAAGTGGGGCATAAAATCAACTGAAATGTAAAACAGTTTATAGAGAAACTGAATCAACAACTGTGATATAATTCAAATCATAACTGAAATCATTTGGCATGTCATAAAAATGAATCATCTGCCAATTCACAATATATAATAGCCATTCGGGCGATATGGATTGGATATATATAACTGAAACACCATTGCCCCCTGATCAGGTTCATAAGCAATGGGACCCTTTATAGTCACTGGTACGTTACGATACCCGTGCTATAATTCGGATTTCTTGAGGGTACCAAAATAAATAAAGACATAACACCATTGCCCCCTGATCAGGTTCATAAGCAATGGGACCCTTTATAGTCACTGGTACGTTACGATACCCGTGCTATAATTCGGATTTCTTGAGGGTACCAAAATAAATAAAGACATAACACCATTGCCCCCTGATCAGGTTCATAAGCAATGGGACCCTTTATAGTCACTGGTACGTTACGATACCCGTGCTATAATTCGGATTTCTTGAGGGTACCAAAATAAATAAAGACATAACACCATTGCCCCCTGATCAGGTTCATAAGCAATGGGACCCTTTATAGTCACTGGTACGTTACGATACCCGTGCTATAATTCGGATTTCTTGAGGGTACCAAAATAAATAAAGACAAAACACCATTGCCCCCTGATCAGGTTCATAAGCAATGGGACCCTTTATAGTCACTGGTACGTTACGATACCCGTGCTATAATTCGGATTTCTTGAGGGTACCAAAATAAATAAAGACATAACACCATTGCCCCCTGATCAGGTTCATAAGCAATGGGACCCTTTATAGTCACTGGTACGTTACGATACCCGTGCTATAATTCGGATTTCTTGAGGGTACCAAAATAGGCAAGTAATGTTAGCCTATAGGAAGATGGAATGGTTACCATATCCTCCTTAAATATAGCTGGACCAACTACTCAACGTGGCCTCCTACGCTTTACCATTTTCCAATCCAATAGAGCAATTTCCGAATTCAACAGGAAATGCTTAGTTTCACATACAGTTCACATCCTTATTATTTAATACTATAATAAGGATATGAAGAGTTTATCTTAAACAATTCCCCACATCAAGGGTAACAATATCAAGCAACTGTGTTCGCACAAAAATATTTAAGAATCACAAATAGCTCTGTACAATAGCTATTCGTCATGATATGAACCAATGAAACATAAAATAAACAGTGTTTAAGATGATAAAGAAAATACTTGCCTTTGGTCCTTAGCTATTGCGTAGCGCCGAAGTAATACAACTATCTTCTTCTATCTCACGTCATCATGTCCTCTGTTGATCATTCGCTGGTTTGACGCTCTTGCGATTGCCACGAGTCTGATCCGTTGACATTGAGCCTGCGCGTCTACTTCTATAGTCACGCCCCAGACAATACTTCAGCCTCTAGACGAGATTCTGATATTTATAAACGCTTATAAACTCAATTCGAACGTATTAACCATGCTTACCAATATCTCTGTCCGAAGAAAATAATTGGAAATGTCCCCTTTGAACATAGGCGTTTTCCCGGTGTTAAAACACCTCACAAGTAAACCAGCAATTCCACAGACAATGCCTTCATCTCAACCTTCTTCATTACAATCCACAAACAATACCGCATCCATCTCCAACCTTATTCATAACCCACAAAGAATATTGCATTTATCTCCAACCTCCTCTTCATTAAATCTTCTTATCTCCGCTGACAACCTAAATCAATACTTACCAATTAATCCTTGAAAATAAACGATATCGTCATCGTTGCCAGTAAATCAAAGAAAACGTCGTCTACTCTTAATGGCATCGTATAATATAAACCATATAAACAATTAAGCACACATTAAATATATATCGGTCACAACTCAATTTATAACCTAACCCTTGATACTTAATACCTTGACAATTTACATTGCACATATAAGGACTCCATAAGTAGATCACATACTCACATAGCACGTAATTCACACAACAGATACGATTCACAAATAAAAGAGCACTCAAAAAATATTTTTAGAATATTTAAAAATATTTTTAAAGCACTAAAAGAATTTTAAAAGATTTAATTAACCCTTTTTGAATAAAAAAGGATCGCTAATAAACCCTCCGGGTAATTATTGGATCCCCAAAAACATTTTTATAAATATTTAATCCGGATTAAAAATCAATTTTAGAATTTTAAACTATTTTTTGTCACTTCCGGATTATTTTTAGAATTTTAAAACAATTTTATTTCATTTTAAACAAGTAAAGAAATAAATATTAAAGGAAAACTAATATTTGGAAAATAAATAAATCATTTTATTTTCCAAAATAATTAAATCTGATTATTTTCAAATATATTTAAATAATAATAATTAATTACATTAATTGATTAATATTAATTAACCAATCAATTTAAATTAATTAAGATATTAGCTAAATAAATTTAAAATAATCAAATAAAATAAATTTTCGAATAAAAATAATTTATTAAAAATTTAAAAGTATTTTTCGAAATTAAAAATATTTTTTCGAAATTTAAAAATGATTTTTCGAATTTCTGTAAATAAAATTCGAATTTATAATAAATTTTTGAAAATAATTTTTCAAAATCATTTTTCAGAATTTGGTTTTCAGATTTTAAAGATCAAACGGGTACTATTCATCACCACCTTCACATGAATGCTTCAAGAACATCACCTCCATCAATGGAGGTTACCCAGATTTCCGGCGACCGGAAAATAATCCGGCCAAACTCCGGCCTCCCTTAAAACGTACCATTTGCTACGTTTTAAGCACCAAACATACTCCAAATCACATCCTAAATTCAACCCTACCATCCATTCGAACCCAGAATTGACCAAATCAAATATCCGGCCAAAATCGAACCATATCCGGCGAGCTTAAAAATTAAAACCGACGAGCTCGAAATCGGATACCAAAACACACGTTCTATATATCAAATCGAAGCCCAGGAGCTCAATAACTCATATCAATCATCAAAATCATCAAACAATCATCAATAAATCCGGAAAATCGAAAATTATATCTCACCCCCAAATTTTCGATTTTGAGTTTTAAGCTACTAAAAATCAAACAAAAATTATCATGATGCCCCTTGGATTATATACAATCTATAGATACTAACCACATCAACAACAAATCATTCTACAATCCACAATAAATTCAAGAAATTCGAATATTAAAACTAAAATTATGAATTTTCGATTCAAGCAATTTAGGATGTTAAAACACACATAAACATGTAGTAGAGATCAAGAGCTTCAGTTTGGTTACCCACATGAACGATTTGGATGCCGGAATCACTGTCAAAAGCCCGGTTAATCCTCAAGAACACCAAGAACTATTTTTCCAGAATTTTACAGAAAATATAAATCAAAAATCTGATTTTTGATTATTTTAACAATTAAAAATAAAATTCTGCTATTTATATAAATCTGAAAATTAATACCCCAAAAATATTTTTAACCCCTAATTAAAATCATTAAGCCTTAAAAATAATTTTTATGGGATAAAAATGTAAAAATTTTATTTTAAAACAAATATAATATAAATGTCAAAATTTCCCAAAAATTACGAATATTACAAAAATTACAAAATACTACATTTTTGAACATCCCATTATTATATAAAAATAGTTTTATGAAAAACAGGGTCTCGAATTCAATACAGGGGCTGGGTCCGAAAATTAAAATACGAAATAACTATATTCTAAAAATATAAAAATTACAGAAAAATAGAATAAAATATTCTATGATACACAGAAGTCACATAACACGTATGAGATAATTTTCCTATTTAATAAAAATCATAACGCGTTTAAATGCATTAAAAATAAACTAACACACATTAAAATCAACTAAAAATATATTTTAATATAATAAATTACACGTAATTTTTCGGGTCGTTACACTTGGAATTCCTCTTGTTCGTCCTACAGGATTCTCATCAAGAAAAGAGGTTGCTAGTTGATGCAGAATTGCACAAAAATCTGCCAGAAATGGATGATCCAGAAGAAGGAGAAATAAGGAAGGAAGACAGTCAGAAATGAAGAACAGCTCTACATGTAATATCTTTAGAGTTAGATAGATCAAGATAGGATTATGTTTAATATGATCAGGCTAGAGGATCATCTATCTTGTATTTATCATTATGTTTGAATCTGGAAATTGTTATAAATACCAGAACTTTATCATTATTTACTTGCTATTAATGTTTTATCATTTACTAGTTTAAGTTGAGTTAGTTGAGTTATCCTCTAGGAATTTGCTTGTTAATTTATAACAAACAAATAGGGGGAGATTGAAAGGCATATGACTCAGCCTATTTGTAGTTCGAGTATCCAACTCAACTTAAAGTAGATTGTAATAAGTAAATAACATTAACTGTCACAGGAATCTCAGAAGATGCTATCTATCAGAAGAAACAAATCTACAAGTCAATCTATAGTTTTGATATTTTACACTGGAAGAAGTTCAGTCTACTGATCAAGCCTCAGTGTGGTATTCAAAGTCATGGATTTAATTCAAAAGGACAGAGATTTCTACAAGTGACAAGAGACAGTATCAGTACAGAATATTTAAAGAAAGTTGAGAGAAGAAATTGACCACAGCTTAAAGTCAAAATGAAGAACAGAAGTTGAAGTTAGTCGTTCATGAACCAGACCGTGCATCGAGCGTCAACAAATATTCAGTGGAGGTTCTTTATTTATTTCAGTGGTTTAAAAGTGAAGGTTAGATTATCAAATGAATTATGTTAATTCTCTATTAATTGATTTAAAGTATTTAGTTAACTTAATTAATAAATTAATTCTTCAAGAATTAATTTATTTATTAAGTTAATTATTGAATTAATTAATTTAGAATTAATATAGATTGCTAAAAGACTATTAGAAGTGTTTTTAGACTATGGTTTTATTATTAAAAGACTATCTAAGATAGTCTAGGAGATAGTCTGCTCAGCATACTCTGTCCAGTTTGATAGTCTGCTAAGGGATTGTCTACCAGGAAGTCTGCATGGTAGTCTGCCAGAAAAATCATGTATTAAAGACTATCAGGATAGTCATTCTGATAGTCTGGAGAAAGAATTGGGTAGTCTGCCAAGTCAGATAGTCACACCGGTAGTCTGCAAGAGAATGGATAGTCACACCGGTAGTCTGCAAGAGAATGGATAGTCACACCGGTAGTCTGCAACAAGTCAGATAGTCACACCGGTAGTCTATATGTCCCCTGGATAGTCTGCAAGCAATTAGACAGTCTATGGATAGTCTGTTTAAGTGTTAAAAATAGACAGAAGATATTTTCAACATCATCTCAATAAAAGAGACAGAAGGCAGGACACCAACAGACACGAGACAAGAATTATAAAGACAGAAGCCAAAATATTACATCTCTCTCATCTTTAAAGCCACTGACCATCTCAATTAATTCACAGAAAATCAAGTTCAACTCATTTGTAATATTTGATCCAATAGAACTTAATTATTTGTGACTCTTGTATTACTAGCGAATTAAGTTTCCTAGTTCTTATCTCGATTTTTATTAACTAAATTAGAAAAGTTCATGTCGAATTTTCTAATTAGTTTTTATTAACGTGATAATACTCTGTACTGATTTTGTAACAACCATCAAGTTTAATATATCGTTATATTTAACTTGAATTTTGTTTCAATTAATTCCGCTCAAATTTGTCTAAACTAAATTTTATTTAACGGACAAATTTCGATAAAAAGATAAAGATTGTATTCAACCCCCCCTTCTACAATCTTAACGGACCTAACATTTTCTACAACATGGGACAGGTCTTGCACGAGCAGGTTGCGTGTGTTGGGCGCAGACAGCTCGACAATCAGACTGATGGGAGCAGGAAATTACTGTTTTGCCCTTTTCAAGTTCTAATTGTATTTTGGGCAGTTTTTAGTACCTTAATTGAATTCTAATTGTAATTGAAGGCAATTTCTTGCTGGGCAAGAATTATAGAGCCTATATAAACACATCCTACCATTGTAATTTGGGGATAACCCATTACATATCAATTACTTAGGTTTATTTGTATCTTTTCATACTTTGTTTTTATCATGGTTTCATCAGATCCCATGATGACGAGAGGTTCAATTACGAGCTAATCGTTGTCATGGGATTCTAACGGATTTATTTATGGAGCTTTAGTATCTTGATGCTTTACAGATCTGTGTGTGATGTATATCTGAATATCCTCGTATGGTTATGCTTACTTGATAGATGCGTCATGAACATCTAATTTGTTAATCTCTTGTGAAGCGAGAGTGGATCTTGAGATTTAGAACTTGCCATGCTAGCATAGGATAGGTAGATGTTTTAACATCATGATTTGTGGCGTAAATAGAGATATTATGCTGCCCTATGTGATCAATGTGGATAACTTGTTCTTCAACCGTTATGTTTTCAAATTCTATAGAGATATAGGGTCTAAGCATAATTGGTGTCTATTCATCTTCTATCTCTTTTGTGGATGTATGTTTAGTTTGGTATTCGTATACTGAGAAGTAGCGTATACTTGTTTCGTGTTGTCTGATCAGATATCATAACCATTGCATATAGTGATTAAAGGCGTCAGATCTAAGCAAAGTATTTAATGAAGTTAGGATCCCATGTTTTCTCTTGTAGAAGTAATTTGATTTAAATTCTTGTTAGTTAGTTAATTCTTCATTTGTTAATTTACTTCCTTAGTTAATTTTAGTTAATTAAAACCCAAATCTTGTTATTTGTCTTAGCAGTGATTAAAAACCATACATTGTTGCATAGGTGCATGAACTGAATTGAAACCATAACCAGATCTCTGTGGGAACGAACTCGACTTATATCTGTATTACTTGTGACCACGTACGCTTGCGTGATTAGTGCAAACAATGCTACTCTTTTATATAAATTTTAGCATATCACTATTGTATTAAGTACTTATATTACTGTATAGAATATTTTTTTAAGAATTCATTATTTATATAAATGCATAGAATATCTTTCTAAGAAAACAATCAAATTTGTAAAATTTTTGATGTTGTCATTTTAAATTAAATAAGAAGCCGTGTACGAAGTACGGGCAAAATGCTAGTATTTTTAAAAATTTTGAAGAGAATAAAATTCTTGAGATTCTTTCAGAAAATTTATCTAAGATGCTATAAAGAAATTGTCTTATTTTATGCACTCATGTCTGTATTTTCAATTAGAATATTATTCAAATTTTTTTGAGATTACAATTTCATGCATGTATTTTATGTATTATGGTTCTGTTTGACCTCCTTTGAAATTACAGTTTCATTAATTTCCTTTAAGATTACAGTTTCAACTCTTCATATGGTTATTATTATAGGGCTATTATCTTACCTTTAATTGACTTAAAAATGTTGATTTAGATTGTACTTAGTCAGGTGATCTATGAAATATCCTTATATTTTAAACCCGAATTTTATTTATGGCATTTTGGTTAACTGAGTTAATTTCACGGTAATAAAAATATACACAAAATACGTATATTGATGTATTGTCTTTTGTATATGTTTCTTTTGCGGGTCCTGGTCCATGACAATCGTTTGTCAGGGACCGGTTATTTAACAATCGGCTGAGATTAAAATAAAAAAAATTACTGTCCGCTATAATTTTCCCGCGGACAGGCAATCTGCCTATCCGCGGAAAATTATAGCGGACAGTAAATTTTTTTTGTAATCCAGGGGGGCCGTTGGATCAACGATCCAACGGTTTAGAAACTGATTGTTATATAACCGGTCCCTGACAAACGATTGTCAGGGACCAAAACCCTTCGTTTGCTCCTAATATACACAAAATACATTTTTAAATGACTGATTAAGGATGTTTATATTGTTTCTTTCATGTTACCTAAATTCGAAAACAAATGCGATTTTGTCATTATGAATTTTGCTGACCCAATAATAATTTGGGCATAAGTTGAATGATCATGCTACTATTTAACCATTAAATTTACACATTGTGTTTTTACGTGGTAAATGATGTGAGATGATGACACAATATTTAATAGAGTTTCATTAAAGTCAAACTTGTTATGTAATAATTTGGATGATCTTTGGCTTTTAACTTTCCTCCATTAATATTGAGACTCTTGACCCTTCATTGTACTTGTAACTTATATTTCTAAATCCTATATAAAGGCACTTGTAACTTGTTCTTAAGATAGAACATATAATGAAATGAAATTCTCTCTCTAATTCTCTTTAAGCTTATATACTATTATATTTGTAACACGTTATCAGCACGAGTAAAAATTGTTCTCAAATTTATAGAAATCGGCGTCCTGATCATCAATTTTCTTGGTGTGGAAAAGCTAAAATATTCTTGGTAAAAACTAAACCAAAATCTCCTTGTCACTTCCTTTTAATTTGAAATCGGCGTCCTGATCATCAATTTTCTTGGTGTGGAAAAGCTACAATATTCTCGGTAAAAACTAAACCAAAATCTCCTTGTCACTTCCTTTTAATTTGGTAAGTAGTACATGCTATGCTAAACTTAGTCTATGTATTAGGGATATGTATGTCTGGTTATATTTTAATTTTGCTTCTTACTTGATTTCTTGCCATACTTTAATGCCATACTTGATTTGCTGGGCACATTTTAAAGAAATGTCATACACGTGAAAATAAATGTCTGGTACAGACTAATAGACTATAGACTCTTTAACTCTATTAAGACATCGAAAGGCAAATAGTATGTAATGGTAAATTACATTATTAAAAAAAAGATTTTTGAGATTTCACATGCACCCGTATACATAGTTAGAATAAAAAAACATTTATATATGTTTCCTTGTCTTAGATAAACATGATTTTATGCACCTCTTTCTCTATTATTATCTTATTATTATGTGTTATCTTATAATCGTCCGTACTTATAAATTGATATTTGATTAGAATTTTGTTTGTTATATAATAACAACAATGTCCAACCTAACAAAGTTTGAGTTCAATGCACTTGATGTTATCGGCAAAAATTATTTAAAGTGGATATTGGATGCCAAGATTCATCTGAGTGCTATGGGTCTCGGTAACACCATAAAAGAAGGGAATAAAACTTCCGAACAAGATAAGGCAAAGGCTATGATTTTCCTCCGCCACCACCTTGATGAAGGATTGAAAACTAAATATTTGACTATAAAGGATCCATCAATTCTTTGGAAAAATGACCACCAGAAAACAATAATACTACCTAAGGCTCGCTATGATTGGTTGCACTTGAGGTTGCAAGATTATAAAAGTGTAAGCGAGTATAATTCCGTAATGTTCAAAATTACTTCTTAATTAAAATTGTGCGGTGAAAATATATCTGATAAGGATATGTTGGAAGATACCTACTCCACCTTCCATGCCAACAATATGCTCCTACAGCAGCAATATCGTGAACGAGGATTCACAAAATATTCAGAACTTATTTCTATTTTACTTCTTGCCGAACAGAGTAATGATGAAAAATCATCAAGCACCTCCAACTGGTTCAACAGCATTCTCTGAAGTGAATGTTGTGACTAATAATGAACATGGGCAATTTGGACATGGACGTGGGCGTGGACGTGGGTATGTTCGTGGCCGTGGTTTTGGGCATGGCCGAATTTACAATAATCAAAATTTCTCAAAATTCAAGAAAAAGCCTCACCACCTGAAGTGGACTAAAAATGAGGGAAAATCTAAGGAAAATGCAACTTCTCAGAGGGTAGAAAGTACTTGTCATCGTTGTGGGATGAAGGGTCATTGGAGTCGTACCTGTCGTACCTCCAAACATCGTGTTGATCTTTATCAGGCCTCCTTGAAAAATGTTAAAACTAATTTCACCGAGCAAAATGATCCATTATGAATTGCCCATCTAGAAGCACACCTTGGAGGCGGAGATCAAGTTGACCCTTCAGATCTTACTCATATGGAAGTTGGTGATTTATTTGAAGATGGAAATGTGGAGATATCCAAATTTAGCGGTGGAGCTAATTCAGTCTTATGTTAAAGACGTTGTGTTGCTTTTTTAAGTATTTATATTTGGACTATATGATGTTTCTTATCAAACTGTTAAATGCTTTAAATATTATGTTTATGAATGAAATAATTTAGCATATCATAATTCTGAATCTTATTTTTATTTGCTTTATTTAGAAATATGGCCAGAAGCCTTTCATTATAAACTATAAAAGAAGAGGAATCACTTTGTTTGGCGGATAGTGCAACAACACATACAATCTTAAAAAATAAAGAATATTTTTCGCATCTAATATTAGCAAAAGCAAATGTTAACACAATATCGGGTGTATATGATCTTATTGAAGGCTCCGGAAGAGCAAGTATATTGTTACCTAATGGTACACGTTTATTCCTCGAGAATACAATGTTCTCCACCCGATCAAAAAGAAATCTTTTGAGATTTCGAGATATACGTAATAATGGTTATCATATTGAGGCAACAAATGAAAATGACGATGAATATCTTAATATCACGTCGATAGTCTCTGGGAGATAACAAATTTTAGAAAAACTCCCATCATATAGTTCTGGATTATATTCTACTTTATAAATCCAATGGATTCATATATGGTGATGAACCAGAAATTAAGAGACCCACCAAATTTTCTTATATGGCATGATCGTTTAGGCCATCCGGGTTCTACAATGATGCGAAAAATTATATAAAATTCAAATGGACATCCTTTAAAGAATAAGATTATTCCATTGTCCAAAGATTTTTCTTGTGTTGCATGCTTTCAAGGAAAATTAATAACAAGACCATCGCCTATGAAAGTTACGATTGAATGTCCATCATTTTTAGAGTGAATTCAAGGAGATATATGTGGACCTATCACCCCATCTAGTGGGCCGTTTCAGTACTTTATGGTACAAATAGATGCATCGACACGATGGTCACATGTGAGCTTATTGTCCACACATAATGTCGAACTTGCAAGACTCCTTGCTCAAATTATTCGGTTGAGGACTGAAAGGCAGAGTGTATAAACTTTTAACACTATAACTAATGTAACTCAATTAAAAGAAAAGATACTTAACCAGAAGACAATCAAGAACAAGAAGTCACAAGAAATCAACACTATATGAAGACAAGGTAATTTATACAATTGAACATGTTAACTATGATCAAGCCAAGAAGAAATCATTGAGAGAAGTTCAAGTCAAAGTTGTTCATGCCTCAGTGATTTGAGAAATCGAGAATCAAGATCATAACTATCAGTATCAACAAGACCAATTGATTTCAAGTGAACAAGAAGGAAAGCGAATATTGGAAAGCCAAGTTACTAAGTGAATATGGTAATTTATTCAAGAAGCAGAAACACTATCAAGACTAGTCACTTATGAACCAGACCAGTGCATCAAGTGTCAGGACATTGATAGCAAGTTTATGTCAGTAATAAAGATCCATGTTCAAGAGCTTGCTGAAGAATAAAGAAGACATGAAGATATCACAAGCTCAAGATGTGCATTGAAGTTTCAAGTTGAAGACCAGAATATTTTCTAAGTACTAAATGTTCTGGATGGCCAAGTAGAATATTTCTAAGTAGAAGTTCGACTTAGAAATTTCGAGATGGCTAAGTAGAAATTCTCAAGTAGAAGTTCTACTTAGAGTGCAGCTTCAACATGACACATGGCATCTTCTGATTGGCAGATTTCCAAGCTTTCAAGATAAGGCAAGATTTATGTGGACATCATTGGGCCACGTACATCTTAGTCTTTGAAGACTACAGGACATAGATTACATGTAGTATAAATAGAAGCACTTGTGTAATGTTTTAGTTAGTGAGCAATATTGAGAAAAACACAAGAAAAAGAGAGAGAGTATATTCACAGAGCTTAGAATCATTCACTTCTCTCTGAACTTCTGTTATACTTTGTAATGAATGTTGTAGCAACCTTTTCAAGTTATATATAAAGAAATATATTCCTTGAATCTGTGTGTTCATTTATTGCATCGTATTTATTGCTTCTCATAATCGAAAAGTTGTATTCACCCCCCCTCTACAACACATTTGGACCTAACAATTGGTATCAGAGCGGATGTTTAACATACAAAACATAGATCCTTGTGTTTGGTAGAAGAATCGTGAGTTTTCATTTTCTAGATCTACTTTTCATTTTTTCGAAAAGTGTGCTTTAATTCGTTTCCAGTGAAAACTCATCCGGGAAAAAATTATTTAAATACTCCAGGTGTGATTATTTGGCTTGGGTGTATTTTAATTAATTTTTGTGAATTAATCTGGGTTCATTGATATTTGGTGTTCTTGAGTGTTCATCATCTGTTCTTATCAAAGAAGATAACCCAACAACTTTTTGATCTCCTTTTTCAAACAAATAAGATAGTCAAAAAGGTGTTTTTGTACTTTTGATTTGATTATTATTCCTTGGCCGAAAGCAAAAGAAAGTGTACTCAGTGCTTAGCAAGTGGGTTAGTCACTTTCGGTGTGTAAAGTAATCAAAAGTCAAAAAGGGTGTTAAAGTGATAATATTGTTTATTCAATATTAAAAGTAATCTGCAGAAAATTATTCTAAGGACAAAAAGTTCTACATAGAATTTCTACTTGAGATTTTCTACATAGAATTTCGACTTGGACAATTTCTACTTGGTGAATTTCGACTTGGACAATTTCTACTTAGAGAAATTTCGACTTGAGCAAAATATCTACTTAGAGAAATTTCGACTTGGCAGAAGTTCTACATAGATATTCTACATAGCCTAGTCTTGGGTACTTAGAAACTTTTAGTGACCAGATTTGAAATGGCTCCTAAAAATTCTTTCAAGATCCCAATGTTCAACCGAGATCACTATGAAGAATGGGTTTTCAGAATGAGACTCTACTTAGAGACTATTAACCCTGAGTATCTGGAAGTCCTTGAAAAGGGTAAATTTGTTCCAATGAAAGCTATTCCTGAGCGTACGGAAGGAGAGGAGGTTATACCTGCTCGGTCTGAGCCTAAAAAGGCAGCGGACTTTACGGATGCTGACAAGGAGCAAATAGCTTATGATACTTCTGTAAGACAAACCTTGATGGAATCTCTTGATCATGAAATGTTCAACATAGTCAAAGGTTTGAATACAGCAAAGAAGATTTGGGACAAGATAGAAGTTGTCATGGAAGGATCTGCAGAGGTTAGAAGCAACAAGACACTTATACTCAAGATGGAGTATGACACCTTCAGAATAAGAAAAGGAGAAAGCATAACAGATGTCTATCTACGATTCAGTCAGTTGGTATTGGATTTGAATCTGAGAGGTGTTACTCTCCCCATGGTTGAGACCAATACAAGATATCTGAGGAACCAGCCAAAGAGCATTGAACATAGGGTCTACGCAATCAGAGAAACCAGAGATTTGCATACAACTTCTCTGGAAGAATATTATGGAATTCTGAAGACCTATGAGCTGGAGACACTTCAAGATCAAGCATGGGACAATGATTCAAAAGGAAAAGAAACTGCATCAGGATTAGTTGCTGATGAGGAAGAGTCTAAGAAGGCAATGGTTGCAGCAAAGCCTAAATCATCACCTGCACCGCATCAAGTTGATAATGATGACGAGTGTGCATCTAACAGTGATGATGACTACTTCACCCAAGAAGAGCTGGACAACATGGACGATAGTGTCGTGGCATACATGGCAAGGAAGTTCAGCAATATGAGATTCAGAAAGAGCAACCGACCACAGAGAAATTCTTCATCTTATTATCGGGCTGCTAAGGGTGGTGGTAGTTCGTCAGGCTACAAAAGCAAAGGCAAGAGTACCAGCTACAAATCTCCGTTGGATTTCAAAATGAAGTTCAATTGCTATAATTGTGGTGAACCTGGACATTTTGCCTCGGACTGCAAAAAGCCTAAACAGACTTATCCAAAAGAGACATTTGAAGCCCTCAAAAGCAAGTATGAATCGCTGGTGAAAGAAAAACATGGTAAAAGAGCTTTAGTAGTAACAGAAGGAAGAGCTTGGAATGATTCAGATGAGGAAGATGTTACTCATGTAGCAAACTTTGCGCTCATGGCTGAGACATCAGAGGAACCAGAGGTACCAGTTCTAACTCTTAAAGTAGAAATGTCTATTGATGATTATAAGGAACAGAACGGGGCTCTTAGCGAAGAGATCTACATGTTGTGCAAAAGCCTAGACACTTCTCAAAAGGAACAGAAAACACTTGTCGCCAAAAGCAGAATGCTTGAGGCAAAAGTGGAAGAGTTAGAGGCTGCTTGCACTGTAGATACTTCCCTAAGAGATTTTATTAAATCTTTGGAACACAAGCTCGTCCTTAAGGAAGAAATAGAATCATGTTTAAGGAACAAACTAGCTGAGTTAGAAACTAAATGTGAAGCTTACAAACTAGCTGCTAGTAAAGTGTATGTAGATAATGACGTATTTAAGAAGATAACTGGAGTAGGTGTAGGACTTGATTATTCTGATCTTTCTAAGAAAGAAGGCAAGAGAATTATCGACCCTAGTTCCAGTGACCCTAAAAAGGAAATCCCTAGCATTCTTAAATCTTCTGTCAAACCCATCTACAAAC
Organism: Kitagawia praeruptora; assembly: GCA_037693485.1. NCBI lineage: Eukaryota > Viridiplantae > Streptophyta > Magnoliopsida > Apiales > Apiaceae > Kitagawia > Kitagawia praeruptora. Next base: position 169,764,597 of record CM075352.1, on the reverse strand, counting down.
ACCTTGTTCCTAGAATAGAAGAAGAAGAGACTGAATTGATAGCTAGATATGAGATTGAGATGGAAGATCGTCAGAAAGCACAACCTATAACTCCTATTAAACAAGTTAAAATCAATTTCCCTAGTGATGAATCTAGACTAGGAATAGGAGCTAAGGCTGTTAAACAACAAGGGAAGAAAGGCATAAAAGAGGTTAAGGCTGAACGAATAAAGAAAGCATGTTATCACTGCAAATCTACTGAACATCTTTCTTATGCATGTAAAGCTAACATAAATGTTCCTGCTGCACATGCCATGCCTGTCACACACACAATGAATAATCTGCATCAGAATCATGCACAGTGTGGTCAACCTAATTGTATGCCATGCACTTTTAACGTCATGCAAACTTTTGTGAATTTAATGAATGCATCTAGCCAGTCATGCTCAAATACTGCTGCTAGTTCAAACATCAAGAAAAAGCATGTGAGAGCTAAGACTGTCAGTCCTCCTAAAGTTAGGAGTGACAAACCTTCTCCTAGGACTGATAAATATGTCAAGTCTGAGAAAGGAAAGGAGGAAGTCGAAAGCTCTAGTAATGTTAAGAAAAGTGCATCTCCTGTTGTTAAATCTGTTGATTCTAAATCTTATCGAAAAGCCGGGCCCAATCAAAGTTGGGTTCCGAAGAAAGTCTAACCAATCTGTCATTGCAGGGCATTAAGCAAAAGAGAAATAAAGTTATATGGGTGCTAGACAGTGGAGCATCGAGGCATATGACTGGAAACAAGTCCCTGCTTACAGAGTTGGTTATGAAAGCTGGCCCTTATGTTACCTTTGGAGATGACAGCATAGGTGTGACAAAGGGATATGGCAAACTGAAAACTGGCAATGTCATCATTGAAGATATTTCCTATGTTGAGGGATTAAAGCACAATTTGTTGAGTATCAGTCAATTCTGTGACAAAGGTTACGAAATTGTCTTCAACAAGAAAGGTGTATCAATCACTCACATCAAGGAAGGCTCACTGGCTTTGAGAGGAGTTCGAAAGGCAGATCTTTTTGTTGCAGACATGGATTCAGCAAATCAGAATGAAGTAACCTGTTTCTACAGCAAAGCTTCGGATGATGAAAGCTGGTTATGGCACAAAAAGTTATCTCACTTAAACTTCAAAACGATGAATGCTCTCGCGAGGCGAGAATTGGTGAGAGATCTACCTCAAATGGAGTTCGCTCCGAAAGGACTCTGTGAAGCCTGTGAAATGGGAAAGTCGAAACGAGCATCGCATAAAAGCAAAGAAATTTCTAGTATCACTGAGCCTCTGCAACTTCTTCATATGGATTTGTTTGGCCCAGTGAATGTCCTATCGTTGTCTAGGAAAAGATATGCATTGGTAATCGTGGATGACTTCTCCAAGTATACATGGGTATTGTTCGCAATGACGAAAGACGAAGTACCTTTCCTAATCATTGATCACATCACTCAAATTGAGAATGTTTCAACACTTACTGTGAAGACGATTAGATCAGACAATGGCACTGAATTCAAAAACGCAGTGCTAAATGACTTCTGTGTATCTAAGGGAATACGTCGTCAGTATTCAGCCCCGAGAACTCCACAACAAAATGGAATAGTTGAAAGGAAGAATAGAACATTGGTTGAAGCAGCAAGAACTTTGTTGTATGATTCGAAACTTCCTCTGTATTTCTGGGCAAAAGCAGTGAGTACCGTGTGTTACACTCAAAATCGATCCTTGATCATAAAAGATAAAGAAAAGACACCATGTGAGCTAATGAACGGAAGAAGACCAACAATCAAATACTTTCATGTCTTCGGAGCAAAATGCTATGTACTTATAGATGATGAAAATCTAGGCAAGTTTGCAGCAAAAGCTCGTGAAGGAATCTTTGTTGGTTACTCCACAGATGTGGTAGCAGCTTATAGGGTGTTCTTAGTAAATGATCGAAAAGTGACTGAAAGCTACAACGTCAGATTCGACGATACCAAACTCTCATCAATTTCAAGAGATTCTAGTGAACCCGAGTCCCTAAAATTTCAGAATCTGGACTTAGAAGATCTTGAAGATGAACCTGAGTTGGTTGTCCCATTAAATGTTCCAAGTGTACGTGAAGAACCTGAGTCTAGTGAACAAGCTAATTCTACAAGATCAGGAGAGACTTCTTCAGCACGAACCGGCAACAACTCAGGGGGAGTAAATAGCAGCTCAAGAACTACTGTTCAAGGCTCGAGTCGAGTTGACTCTAGTTCTGTAGGAGCTGGTACTAACTCAGGGGGAGTTAGTGAAAGTAATCAAAGTAGTCAGCACCACAACTCAGAAAGTCATGCTGAATCATCAAGACAATTTCCAAGAGAACGGGTATGGAATAGAGACCATCCGTTTGAATTAATTATTGGTGATCCAGATGCTGGTGTGTCTACTAGAAGAAATGCAAGAGCTGACCTGGCTAATATTTGCTTATATTCTGGGTTCTTATCCAAGCTTGAACCTAAAGAAATAGAAGAAGCTCTTGGTGATGCTGATTGGGTGATTGCAATGCAAGAGGAACTCAATCAGTTTGAAAGGCAGAAAGTTTGGAAACTGGTACCCCGACCAAAGAACAAATCAGTAATTGGAGCAAGGTGGGTATTCAGAAATAAAATGGATGAAAACGGACTTGTAACACGAAACAAGGCTCGTTTGGTTGCAAAAGGTTATTCTCAGCGAGAAGGAATTGATTATGATGAGACCTATGCACCAGTTGCAAGACTTGAGGCAGTCAGGATGTTTTTGGCATTTGCAGCACATAAGAACTTCAAGGTTTTCCAGATGGATGTGAAAAGTGCCTTCCTGAACGGAGAGTTAGAAGAAGAAGTGTATCTGGAACAGCCGCCTGGCTTCATTGATCCAGAACTTGTAGATTTTGTGTATCTTCTCTTCAAATCTGTCTATGGCCTCAGGCAATCCCCAAGATGTTGGTATGAAACCCTATCCGTATTCTTAATTGAAAGTGGTTTTACTAGAGGAGTAATTGACAAAACATTGTTCTATAAGAATGTGAAGAATGATTTAATACTTGTTCAAGTCTATGTGGACGATATTATCTTCGGGTCATCGAATGAGCGCTTGTGCGAGAAATTTGCTAAGCTAATGCAAGACAAATACGAGATGAGCATGATGGGAGAGCTGTCTTTCTTCCTTGGATTACAGATCAGTCAGAGAAAAGATGGTATCTTTATCTGTCAATCCAAGTACGTCAGAGATTTACTCAAGAAGTATAATCTAGAAGATGCATCAGCAGCTAAGACTCCCATGGCAACAGCCACGAAGCTTGATGAAGACAAATCAGGTAAATCAGTTGACATCACAAGCTATCGAGGTATGATTGGCTCACTTCTCTATTTAACTGCAAGTAGACCCGATATAATGTTCGCGACTTGTTTATGTGCAAGATTCCAAGCGGATCCTAGAGAATCACATCTCATAGCCGTCAAAAGAATTTTTAGGTATCTCAAGGGCACACCAAATCTAGGAATTTGGTACCCAAGAGATACAGGTTTTAATCTAATTGGCTATACGGATTCAGATTATGCAGGTTGCAGGATTGATAGGAAAAGCACATCTGGTGCTTGTCAATTTCTTGGCAGAAGATTGGTGTCCTGGCAAAGCAAAAAGCAACATACAGTATCTACTTCTACTGCTGAAGCTGAGTACATTGCTGCTGGAAGCTGTGTAGCTCAAATACTGTGGATGAGGAACCAATTGAAGGATTATGGCATGGAGCACAAGAAAATTCCAATTATGTGTGACAACACAAGTGCTATTGCCATAACCAACAATCCTGTAGATCACTCAAGAACCAAGCACATCGACATCAGGTATCACTTCATAAGAGAACATGTCGAGGAGGGAACTGTGGAGCTACATTTTGTGCCCACAATGCAACAAATTGCAGATATATTCACCAAACCTCTTGATGAAGTAACATTCAATAGGTTGGTTGGTGAATTGGGAATGCTTAACACAAGTTAGTAAAGCCTTCTATCTGTAAAATCCATGGTTATGTTTATATATGCAAGCTATTTAATCATTGTGTGTTTAGACTTTAAAATGCCTAATTAATGATTATTATAGGGTGCATATAGTGTGATTTTGCATGAATTCAGTGTGTTTTAAGTGTCTTTTATAGCACAAATCTGTGAATTTATGCTTGTTAGATTGCATGATCATAGGGGGAGTTAAATTCATAATATTCTAAATATTGCATGATTTTTAGATGAATTTACCTATGATTTTCATGTAATTAGAGGCCTTAGAATTATCAAGGAATGTTTTAATTATGTCATATATTAAAAATCCTTGAATTGATATTTATATTAATTTGACAAAATTAATTGTTGAGTTTTTCAAAGAAAAATTGTCAAATTATTCTAAGTATCTTCAAAATTTCGAGTTAATCACTATCTCGAAACTCATCTTGAAATTCTAGTTGAATTTCGATTTGAGCTTCCAGAGTGAAGTTTTGAAAATTCTAAGTCTGGGAAGAATTTCGAGTTAGCCTCTATCTCGAAATTCATCTCGAAATTCGACTTAGGGATCGAATTTGAGTTACCAGTGTGCCTATTTATTTTCTTCAAAATATTCGAGATAAGTTCTATCTCGAACTTTATCTCGAAGGTTGAGATAAGGTTCCATTTTTGGAGATATTTTTGAAGAGAACTGAGAATAACTTCGAGTTAGTCTCTATCTCGAAACTCAACTCGAATTTCGACTTGATGTTCGAGATAGAGTTCTCAGTTTGTCCAAGGGGATTTTTCGAGTTAACTCCTAACTCGAAACTTATCTCGAATTTCTACTTGAATTTCGAGATAGGTTTTCCTAAGTACTGTTGGTGGTTGTTTACATGGTCTTTAATGATTAAGTGGTAATTGTTCGAATTAGCATGGATTTTTCGAGTTAACATCTATCTCGAACTCTATCTCGAAGTTCGACTTAAAAAAGTTCGAGATAGACTTCGAGATAGACTTCGACTTAGACTTCGAGATAGAGTTCTCCCTGTATGTACTTAGAGTTTTCATACTTTTTAACAGGGGCATTTCTGTCATTTCACATTCATGTCTATATATACATCTCTAACTCGATCTATTCTTTCACTTTTACCTAGTTCAGTTTTACAGCCGCCCCATATACATACAGGCGATTTCATACTTTCAAACCATTGTTTGTGATTTTTGTGACTAATCTCATACGGACAACGAATTAATGCCCATTTTTAGACTGCTATCTTCTGTGTGTTATCATTAATCACTGTTCTTGTGTATTTGTGTAACGGTTCATTTTTCTTGAGATATATATACACACACGTATATACACACAAAAGTTCACAGATCTCATACACACGATTTCACTGGTGTATACACATTCAACTTCACTGATATACATACACGTATATACATCCCCATTGCAGATTCAGTTATTGGGTTGTTATTATTCGCCTCTTGTAGTTTTAATCCCGTAGTTTAATTTTTCTAAAAGGGGACTATTGTTGTTCTTGATAAATTAAAAGGGATAAAATTGTTAATTAAAAATTAATTGTTTTTCAGAAATTAAAATTAAAATTCACATTTTTTTTAAAAGGAAAACTTTTAATTATAATGGCTCACCAATTTTCACTTGCCAAAAACAATTTTTATAATATTTCTACGGAAATTGGTGATCAACTCCCACGCTTTAAGTCTTGGATACGATTTCTCAATTTGTATTCCAAAGCTAGCGATGCTTTTACTGCTAAACCTACACTAGTACATGATGCTTTACAGCAATTATGGACTAGTGCAGTTTCTTTTGGGAGCAAATCTACCCCCTTTGGTTTCAGGTTTACCTTAGCGGGTCAGGAATATGAGGTGACTGAACAAATTGTCAACAAGGTTCTGGGATTCCCCATTAAAGATGCTTATGATTCAGAACCTACAGCTGCAGAACGCCTCAGATTCTTTGAAGAAATAGGGTGTTATCCTCCGACTGGCCGGATCACTGGAAACATCCAAAAACAATTTCTTCATGTGGAATGGAATTACTTTTTCGAGGCCATTACAAGATGTTTTCGGGCACGAGAAAGCGATTACCATCAAATTTCCATTCCCATGCAAAACCTTGGAATTGCCCTAGCAAGAGAGCTGGATATCAATTATGGACGAATAGTTCTCTCTGAGATAGTGGCTGTGATGGGATCTCCTGCAAGCAGAGACCTCAACACAACAGATGTTGTCTGCTGGTTTCCTCGGTTCTTACAGATGCTGATTAATCATTTAATACCGAAGGATGCTCTTGCAATTAGACAGAGTTTTGCCAGAAGTCAAAAATCTGCACCACTAGGGATGGGCACTAAGTCACTTTCAACAGTTGAAAATCAGGATAAACATCATGGAAAACCGATGTCTATTCCTGATACCTTACAACAGTGGCTTACATATGATGAGGGAGTTACCACCTTGATGGAATTCTCGCAAGTTTCATCACATGCTCAGAATCGGTCTGCTCATGCTGAGGCATTTGAAGAGATTCCTGATGAACAAAGCGGAGACGAACAAGGTAATGAATCAGGTAATCTCTCTCGACATTCTACTCATTCCTCTTCCTATGTTTCTGATTCCCAGACCCAAGAGACTGCTAGCCCGCAGGATCTATCCCAGGGTGAGAGCTATATTTCTAATTCTATATCACCCCAGTCACCGGAATCCAAACAGCCAGCACAAGTAAATGTAGGATATGATGAAGAGAGTGAACCCGAAGAGCAGCAACTCATTCGAAAGAAACCCAAAATTTCTCATGCTGCTACTTCTAAATCTCAGTCAAACCCTAGAGTGTCACACGCAACCACTCCACCTCACGAGAGTGGTTCACCCCTTGAACAATCTGCACATAGGGATTTTGATTTTGATGATGATTTTGTACCTCTTAAAGATACTGTTGCTTCAAGAGGACATGAAGCTTTAAAAACTTCAACCGTACCTTCACCGGTACGTACTGATGCTACAAAGAGGATCGGTTCTGATGTTGTACAAGAACACTTTGTAGCCTCTCAGCCTGAAATTCCAACTCAGGAACAAACAGTATTTGATCCCATAACTGCAAATTATTTTGCTTATCCAGTTTCTGCAGGTACTGCTTCATATTTTGGATCATTTATTGAAGATATACACGAGCGTGAGACAGGGAGTGTGTGTGAGAGGTTAGGGAGAGAGGAACCTTCATTTTTAAGGCCCGAAACCGAGCGCCAAATACCAACAGAAAGAGAATTAGAGCGAGGTCACCTAAACCAAACACCGTCCCTTAATTCTGAAAATCTTGAAACTCGTATGTCTTCTATGGAAAATCAAATGAAGCAGTTTGGGCAGACGATGGGGCAATTAGGGATGAACGTTGGAAACAATCAAAGGGCTCTTGACGACTACGCAGCACGAATGGCAAGTCAAGCTACAGCTTTTAATGATTTGACAAACAAGGTAAATGACTTGGGCCATGCTGCTGGTGTCTTGGGAAACACTCTGAATGACAGGATGGGAGCAATGGAGCTTACAATGGATACTCTTGCTGTGGAGATCAGTAGAGTTATGTTCGCAATCAGAAGTTTTGTGCCCCCAGAGTGTTTCGCGCCGCAACAACCTCCCCCCGATGCTGGTACAGGTGGTGCTAGTGGAGCAGGACCCTATGGTTCTGGTTTTGAAGATTCTTACGTAGCTGGTGGATCTGGAGACCAGGGTGGAGTTCAGGATAACTCACCTAAGGGGGAGAGTATAAAGGAGACGAGACAGCAGGGAGTTCAAATCGAAGAAATTCCAGAACAAGCTGATCTTGTAAAAGAAATAGAAATTGAGCCGTCTATTGATGAAGAGGCTCTGAGAAGGAAAAAGGGTAAGGCCATAGCGATTGAGCAAGATGAGCCATTCGTTGACCTGAGTTATCAAGAAAAAGTACAGGTGGTACTTGACTCAGATTCCGATATGGAAGACGCACCTTTGAAACATGCTATAAAGAGATCATTGAAAGATCAAGGTGGAGGTGCTGGGATGTCTGTCGGAAGGCCTGAAGAAATTACTGTTGATGAGGAAACCCTTAAATCTCAACGGTTAGCCTTGGAACAAGCTGAGTTCTTTAAAATGAAGGCAATGCAAGATCGTGCTGCGTTTCAGGAAAAGAAAGCGGAGCTACAAGGGAAGCAGTACGATTATGAGCTTGCAAGGCTAGCTGATCCTCAGATTGATCTGGACAATAGAAGGTTAGGGCAGAAGTGGGATGACGCAAGGAAGATATTAATGGGACCATGTACGAAAGGAGCTCATAACAAGGAGGCAGATGATCTGTTCTACAACCTAAATTTGCAGAATCCAATGGCTGCTGACTACATGAGTGCTTTAAAGAGATTAATTTCTAAAGTCAGGGTTGGATACAATGCAACGCAAAAGGAGTGGCAGGTTGTCTTGTCTTTGACAGAAGGAGTCCCAATGTCTTTCATGTATGTGGATGACCAATTCATGACGAGAAGATCTGCATCAGAGTTGTTCTTGCTAGCAACAAAAATTCAATACTCTCATTCTGAGAATCTAAGCATTCTGTATAGGGATCAGTTAATGCAGCTAGCAGAGGACAAGGGTCCAGAATTCTCAGCATATCCAAATGTTGTCCGGATGGTGGTTGACAGTAAATTGAAGAGGGTGAGCTTGGAGGAAAAGGACTTAATGGAACTTTCAGTGGAATCTCTTAAGGCCGTCTGTAGACAAATGATGGGTAAGGGATTCGCTTCTGAGATTAAAGATAAATCAGTGACGATCATTGAAAGTGCCATATTCAAGAAGAGCAATGAGGTGTGGAAGTGTGATGTCATTGCTCCAAACCCTCTTGATAATGTGAAGATTGAACCAGAGCTAATAGAGAAGAAATGGAATATTCTTCAAGCTATGAAGAATGTAGATGAAGCTCTGAATCTTCCTACTGGAGAACTGGAACAAGGAGAGATAAGGGAGGTAGTTGGTGTTCCAGGAAGAGACAGTGTATACTGGATACACTCTTTTGTTGATAATACAGCTGATGCCTTAGTATTCATAGATGCAGACCAGAATCAAACATTCTTGCATATGAGTAGACAATGGCTGCTGCAGACTCAAGATGCTGCATTTCTGGAGAAAATGTTATATGTGTTCAAATGGGAAGATGTGGAAGTTAAGTATGTGACAGAAAAGCAGAGACTCGTGAGTTACCTGTCTGATGTAGTAGTGGAAAAGAAGCGATTGGAGCAAGATGCGGCTAGTGTCCACAATACTAACCGTGTCAAGGGCTATCCCAAAATGATCTATTGTCAGTTTAAAGCTGATAAAACTCGTAGGAAACCTCGGCTTATAATGAAGATATTTGAGGACATTCCAAAGATCAGGACTACTCAGGAGGTGGACAAACTCAGAAGGCTTTTCAAACATCCTTACCCAGAACCCAGGAACCCTCTAGAAATGGAAGCAGTAAGTTTGTTGAATGCTAGGTGGACGCAACTTCATGATCCAGTATATAAAAAACAAAAGCAACAGGAGGAGAAGCGCAGAAGGCAGAAAGAAGAAAAAGACCAAGCTGCTGAAGCTAGGAAAAGGAAACGGAATTAGGGTTAAAGGTCAGAGTGGTGTGAACTTGAAGTTGGAAAAACTTCATGTCTTTCGGTTGCTTTAACTCACTTGAGGAAAATTCACCTTAGAGTGAATCCAATAAGGTGATATAAGTTTGACTAAAAGATATGAAATAATCCAGGTGATAGGAATCATTCAAATGATCTTTAATTCGAGGTTCGAATTCTGTTTCTAGTTTAAGTTCTTTGTATTGTTTTCAAATACTTTTCAATTGTATATTTTTTCAAGACTGTAATGTTAATTATCTTTTCTCGTCTCTTGTTTAGTTGAGTTATCCTTCATTAATTTGAATGTCATTGTTAGACAATCAAATTGGGGGAGATTGAAAGGCAGAGTGTATAAACTTGTAACACTATAACTAATGTAACTCAATTAAAAGAAAAGATACTTAACCAGAAGACAATCAAGAACAAGAAGTCACAAGAAATCAACACTATATGAAGACAAGGTAATTGATACAATTGAACATGTTAACTATGATCAAGCCAAGAAGAAATCATTGAGAGAAGTTCAAGTCAAAGTTGTTCATGCCTCAGTGATTTGAGAAATCGAGAATCAAGATCATAACTATCAGTATCAACAAGACCAATTGATTTCAAGTGAACAAGAAGGAAAGCGAATATTGGAAAGCCAAGTTACTAAGTGAATATGGTAATTTATTCAAGAAGCAGAAACACTATCAAGACTAGTCACTTATGAACCAGACCAGTGCATCAAGTGTCAGGACATTGATAGCAAGTTTATGTCAGTAATAAAGATCCATGTTCAAGAGCTTGCTGAAGAATAAAGAAGACATGAAGATATCACAAGCTCAAGATGTGCATTGAAGTTTCAAGTTGAAGACCAGAATATTTTCTAAGTACTAAATGTTCTGGATGGCCAAGTAGAATATTTCTAAGTAGAAGTTCGACTTAGAAATTTCGAGATGGCTAAGTAGAAATTCTCAAGTAGAAGTTCTACTTAGAGTGCAGCTTCAACATGACACATGGCATCTTCTGATTGGCAGATTTCCAAGCTTTCAAGATAAGGCAAGATTTATGTGGACATCATTGGGCCACGTACATCTTAGTCTTTGAAGACTACAGGACATAGATTACATGTAGTATAAATAGAAGCACTTGTGTAATGTTTTAGTTAGTGAGCAATATTGAGAAAAACACAAGAAAAAGAGAGAGAGTATATTCACAGAGCTTAGAATCATTCACTTCTCTCTGAACTTCTGTTATACTTTGTAATGAATGTTGTAGCAACCTTTTCAAGTTATATATAAAGAAATATATTCCTTGAATCTGTGTGTTCATTTATTGCATCGTATTTATTGCTTCTCATAATCGAAAAGTTGTATTCACCCCCCCTCTACAACACATTTGGACCTAACAAGGACACAGTTCCCAGACAATGCAATTAAAAGTATCCGAATGGATAATGCGGGAGAATTTACATCCCAATTCTTTAATGATTATTGTATGTCAATTAGGATTGTGGTAGAACATTCAGTTGCTCACACACACACTCAAAATGGTCTAGCAGAATCTTTCATTAAAAGAATACAATTGATTGTTAGACCTTTACTTATGAGAACAAATTTACCAAATTCTGCATGGGAACATGCGATATTACATTCGGCTTCCCTATTTCGGTTAAGACCGACTTCTTATCATAAATATTCTCCATTGCAACTGGTAAATGGTCAAGAACCAAATATCTCTCATTTAAGAGTTTTTGGGTGTGCAGTTTATGTCCCGATATCTCCTCCTCAACGAACAAAAATGGGACCCCAAAGAAGATTAGGGGTATATGTTGGGTTTGACTCTCCCTCAATTATTAAATATTTGGAGCCCATGACTGGTGATCTGTTTAAGGCAAGGTTTGCTGACTGTCAATTTGATGAGACAATTTTTCCTGCATTAGAGGGAGATAACACAAAATTTGAGAAAGAAAGACAAGAAATTTCGTGGAATGCAGTATCTCTGTCTCATTATGATCCTCGCACAAATCAATGTGAACTTGAAGTTCAAAAGATTATCCACCTACAAGAAGTCGCTAATAGATTGCCTGATGCATTCATTGATGTCAAAACAGTAACAAAGTCACATATACCAGTTGTCAATGTTCCTTGTAAAATTAAACTTTCTACTGAAGAGAATATGCTAGTAAATGAGTCTAAAGCACGCAAGAAGCGTGGTAGACCTATTGGATCCAAGGATAAAACTCCAAGAAAAGCAAGGAAACTTGATAAAGAGGCTGGTACATCAAATGACATCGTTTCAAAGGAAATAGAAATGATCACTGAAGAGACGTCTTCAAAGGATGATCAAACACCTGAAATCGTTGATAATGAAGAGATCTCGATAAACTATATCATTTCAGGGAAGAGGTGGAATAGAAAAGAAATTGTCATATATGAAATATTTGCATATGCAGCTGTTCTTGACATTTCTGAAGAAATCGAGGATCATGAACCTAGATCGATCTATGAATGTAAAAGAAGAAATGATTGGCCAAAATGGAAAGATGCTATTGAAGCAGAGTTGAAATCACTTGAAAAATGTCAAGTCTTTGGACCCATTGTCCAAACACCTGCAGGTGTGAAACCCATTGATTATAGATGGGTATTTGTGCGCAAAAGAAATGAGAAAAATGAAGTTGTGAGATACAAGGCACGACTTGTTGCACAGGGCTTCTCACAAAGACCGGGAATTGATTATGGAGAAACTTATTCACCGGTAATGGATGCAACAACATTTAGATTTTTACTAAGTTTATTAATTTTAGAAGGGCTCCGAATGAACTTAATGGATGTTGTGACTGCTTACTTATATGGGTCACTTGAAAATGATATATGATAAGTGGATTTTATATCCACTTGGAACGTTCCATATCGGCTTAAATTGGTGTACTTGGACTCAAGTTTGTGGTATTTTTTATGTGTTTTATTTACTTGTGTAGGTTTGGAGAAATGTCGATTAAGGGTGAATTTTCCGTTGATTTTGGAGTTGATTATGCTAAGGAATGAAGAATGGTGACTTGATATCAACTATCAAGAGTTTTGCAAGTCATTGGATTGAAGATGGGAAGTTATTGCAAAAGTAACGGAAGGAAACGGCCGAAAAACGAAGAAAAAATGCTGAAAACAAGTCGCCACCAGCCAAGGGAGCGCTGGCAGCGCTTGACAGGGCGCAGGCTGCGCTGCTAACAGGGAGGACAGCGCAGGCAGCGCTGGTAGCTGCGCAGGCTGCGCTGGTGCGGCCAGAAATTGCTGAAAAATCTCCTTTTTGCCCTATTTCGAATTTTAACTATATTTTTGACACCCAAACCTATTTCCAATTGTATTTTAGGTTGTTTTTCTTGTTGGGCAAGATATGTAGGCTTATATAAACACATCTTAGCCTTGTAAAATAGTGATTATCATAGCTTTATTATTGTAACATAACATAGAATTGCAAGAGAGAAAAGGAGAAGGAGATTCAACGCTCGTGACAAGCAACGGATCAAGATCTACTTCATCTTTTGTGTTCTTTTATTATTAATATTATTTCTTCCTTTTATATTTTGTCATTTATCATGTTTTCATCTAATCCCATAGTGACGAAAGGTTCGATTATGAACTAATCGTTGTCATGGGATCCTAGTGGATTTATCTATGTAGCTTAGTAGTTTGCATGCCTTAAAGATTTATGTGTGGTGAATTCTTGATATCCTCGTATGGTTAATCTTAATGCTTTTAGATGCGTAGCTAACATCTAAATTGAATTGTTAATCTCTTGTGAAGTGAAAGTGGATCTCGAGATTTAGAACTTGCCATGCTAGCATAGGTTCATAATTGTTATCAATATGATTGTGGTGTGAGATGAAAATACTTATACTGCCCTGTGTGATCTTTATGGATAACTTGATCTTCAACCGTTATGTTTTCAAATTCTATAGACATATAGGGTCTAAGCATAATTGGTGTCTATTCATCTTCTATCTCTTTTGTGGATGTATGTTTAGTTTGGTATGCGTATGCTGACAGGTAGCGTATACTTGTTTCGTGTTATCCGATCAGATATCAAAACCATTGCACATAGTGATTAAAGGCTGCAACTCTAAGTGAAGTAGATGATGAAACTAGGATTCCATATTTTATTCTCATATTAGTAATTCGAATTTTACTCTCATTAATTGTTTAATTCTTAGTTTTATAATTTGCACTTAGTTAATTTAGATAATCAATCTCAATTTTATTATTTTTCTTAGCAGTGGATAAAAACCATACATCGGTGCATAGGTACATTAATTGAATTAAACACCATTCTAGATCTCTGTGGGAACGAACTTGATTTAATCATATATTACTTGTGACAACGTACGCTTGCGTGATTTTGCATAACAAGTTTTTGGCGCCGCTGCCGGGGATCATCGGTGTTTTTATTTTAGTTTATGTGCTTGTCATCAGTGGTCGTTAGCGTTCACTGACTCGGATTTCTTACGTAGTTTGTTTGATTCGTGGTGTTTCAGGTACTTAGGTTTGTATGCGAACACGCTTACAAGCTCGTTTGGAAGAACTAGCGAAAGACGGTTTTGTAGAGAATTTGGAGAATAAGTAAGAGGAATCTGAAACTACAGTAGCAATGGCAGATGTAGCAGCAGTCAAGGCTTTGAAGGAGTATTCTCAGCCGAAACTCAATGACATCCAGTCTAGCATTATTATGCCAGCTATTGCAGCGAACAATTTTGAGATCAAGTCTGGCACAATTCAGATGGTGCAGAATTCAGTTCAGTTTGGGGGAGCTCCTACGGAGGATGCCAACATGCATGTTCGGGACTTTATCGAAATCTGCGACACTTTTAAATGTAATGGTGTGACGGATGATGCTATCAGGTTGAGGCTTTTCCCATTCTCTCTGAGGGATAAGGCTAAGAGCTGGCTACACTCTTTGCCACCTGGTTCCATTACTACATGGGAAGATCTTGCTCAGAAGTTCCTTACTAAATTCTTCTCTATGGCGAAAACTGCAGCATTAAGGAACCAGTTGACTCAATTCTAACAGCAATCTGGAGAGACCTTGTGTGAGGCTTGGGAACGCTACAAGGAGATGCTACGCAAGTGTCCTCATCATGGCATGCCTGATTGGATGGTTATTAATGGTTTTTACAATGGGTTGGGAGCACAATCTAGGCCTTTGTTAGATGCAGCATCAGGTGGAGCTCTTTGGGCGAAGAGTTATGATGAAGCTTATGAACTTATTGAGATGATGGCTGCTAATGAATACCAGAATCCAACCCAAAGGCTATCTCAAGGCAAGGCAGCAGGAATTTTGGAAGTAGATACAGCTTCAATGATTACAGCTCAGTTGAAGGCTCTTGCTATGAAGGTGGATTCTCTTGCAAATTATGGAGTACAGCAGGTGGCTAGTGTTTGTGAGCTATGTGCGGGCGCACATGAGACGAATCAGTGTGCTATTTCTCCTGAATCAGCACAATTCGTGAGCAATTTTCAGAGACCTGTTGCACCAGTTCCAGCCACTTATCATCCTAACAACAGGAATCATCCCAATTTCAGCTGGAGCAATAATCAAAATATTCAACAGCCTTATCAGCAAGCAAAGCCATTCAATCAAGGCTATCAACAGCCTTATGCTCCAAGGGCACCATATCAACCTCCGGGATTTCAACAACAGCCCCAGGCTCATATGGGGCAATCATCTAATGATAAATCAGATGAGGTGTGGATAGCGGTAAAGAACTTACAAGCTGGCCAGAAAGTCTTGGAAACCCAGATAGGACAGATTGCAAGTGCCTTACTTAGTAGGCCACAAGGAACTCTTTCTAGTGATACGGAGGTTAATCCAGGCAGAAGGGAAAGCAAAGAACAGGTCAATGCGGTTACTTTGAGATCTGGAAAAGTCACAAGTGATCCTAAATCAGCAACTGAAGAAGATGACGATGTTCAGAATCAGCAGGTTGAAAAATCTGCAGTGCCAGAAATTGAGAAATCTGATTTAGTGGCTGATCAGCTAGATGGTGAGAAGAGCAAGAAACCTGTTGAAAAGTTTACTCCGGAGCAATCTTCAAAGAATAATCAGATCTATCCACCTCCGCCATATCCTGGACGCTTGCAGAAAAGTCAAGAGAAACAGTTTCAGAAGTTTATGGATGTCTTCAAGAAACTGTCCATTAACATTCCTTTTGTTGAAGCATTGGAGCAGATGCCAAGATATGCTAAGTTCATGAAGGATATTTTGTCAAGGAAGAGAAGGTTGGAAGATTTTGAAACAGTGGCATTGACAGAGGAGTGCAGTGCGGTGTTGCAACAGAAATTGCCTCCTAAACTTAAGGATACAGGAAGCTTTACAATTCCATGCACCATTGGGAAGTTGTCTTTTAACAAGTGTTTATGTGATTTGGGAGCTAGCATCAATCTCATGCCATTGTCTGTTTTCAAGCAACTTGGTCTACCGGAGCCGAAACCAACTAACATCTCTTTGCAGTTGGTTGATCGATCGATCACTTATCCGAGGGGTATAGTAGAAGATGTTTTGGTAAAAGTTGATAAGCTCATATTCCCAGCTGATTTTGTGATCTTGGATTTCGAAGAAGATAAGAAGATTCCCATAATCTTGGGAAGACCATTCTTGGCTACAGGAAAGACTTTGATTGATGTGCAAAAAGGAGAACTCACCATGAGGGTGCAAGATCAGAGTGTCACCTTTAATGTGTTCAAGGCAATGAAATTTCCGATAGAGGATGAAGAGTGTTTCAGTGTGGAAACGGTTGATACGGGTCAGAGAAAAAAGTTGGATCAATTGTTGAGCGAAAAATCGATTATGCGAGTGCTAAAACATCCTATCCGTGATTCCATTGACAGTTCTTCTGTTCGAGATCTCTCAAATGTCAAGCTTGGAAAACTTCCATCCCATTTGAAGTATGTCCTTTGGAATGATGAGTTGTTAATTTTTAAAGAGGGTCACGATAATGTGTTAAGAAGGTGGAGCATGGATGATGAGGTTGAAGAGTGTTCTTATCAATCAACTGTGAAGCATAAGCACCTTAGAGGTGTGAAGAAGAAAAAGAAAAAGTCGGTTGAGGAAGGGGCAAAGTGAAGTTTGATTTAGGAATGAGGTGGGAAGATAGCAAGAAGGTTGTCAACCAATGGGTGAATGGTCCTTCTGCTAAGGACAAGTCAAATGCGATCTTCGAGCCACCATGATTTGAATCATATTTGTCCGGCTAAATGACGTTATCGACAGCGCTTCGTGGGAGGCAACCCATGTGTTTCGGTGTTTTCAGGTATGTTTCCTACTATCCTTTGTATTTACTTCCATTCAGTGAGGACATTGAATATTTCAAGTTTGGGGGTGGTTTGAGGGATTAGTAGTTGTAGTAGTTATTTGTTCATGTAGGATTGCATGCTTTGCATATTAGTAGTAGTAAATTATGCATTTATGTTCGTGTTATTTACGTTTGTTTCATATAGGACATTCTGTTTTTATTTTTGTTATTATCATGTGAGTTCATAATAGTTGCATTTGCACCCATGCTTGATAGGAATTTTGTGTTGTTGACGTTTTTGATTGAGAAGTGATATGCTTTGTTCTTGTGCACACACATACACTAGTAAGTTGAAGCTAGTAGACTTATTGAATGTTGTAAGTGATTAGAAGGACATGAATATGTGCAAGATGATTTAGTTTGCATGCTTTGAATACAAGTCGGTGCGTTAGAGAGATTTTTGCTTGGGATTGAGTATGTTTTTCCACCAAGTGAGTTTTGAGCCTTATTGCATTGTTGCAATTTATTCGTTTACTTGAGTGTCCACGGATTGTTTGCATTGCTAGCAGTTGTTTGAGGTCTTTCTTGAAACGCATGACATTATTTGACGATTAAAATGATAAAGGCATTAGGAATAACCGCATATTTTCCCATATTACCATACCATGTTTACATGATCAATTAGTTAACCCGTTGAGCTTAATCCAATTTTTTGGTGACATACCTCATTACTTGCCGAGACCTTTTTCTTGTATTGGCCTTACATTAATTTGAACCTTTTTCATGTCAAATGCTAGTAGAGTGCTTAAGGGAGTAATAAGGTGTGCAAGGAGTGTTTATTGTTGGTCATAATTTTGGGGGAAATTTTGAAAATTGGGTTTGGTTGTTTACTTGATAGTCGACATATGTAATAAATTATGGGATCATTGTTATTGTTTATATTATTGTTTGTGTTATTGTTTATATTATTGTTTGTGTTATATTTAGCTCTCGGAAAAAAAAAAAAAAAACAAAAGAAAAAAAAAAGAAAAAAAAAGAGAAAATATATATATATATATATTATGAGAGCATGTTTGTGTTTATTGCGATCCTATTTCAGTCGACTAGTCGAGTGTTTGTTTTAGTAAAAATTATGTGGGGGGGGAATATGGTGTTGTGGATGATGTATTATGGTACTTACTAGCTTTTGACACTTCACACCTGTTTTGGCTTATTTGACATACCTTGTCCCTAGCCCCGTTACAACCCAAATAAAGACCTTTTGATTATTGTCATTAATGTATGTTGTGTTAAGAGTTAGATTGATACCAATGTCAAGCATGCTTATGATTTTGTTGGAGTTGAGTGATACACTTACCCTTGTTCTTGAGTGAATATTCTTTTGTGAATGGATTGTGAGTGTTTGCTTGTTTTTTCGTATGAGATCCCGAGTTTTGTCTCAAAGATGTACTCTTGTAGGCTTAGCATGTTTACTAACTTAGTCTTACACTTGACATGGGCTTGTGAGAACTTATGCATGTCATTGAGTAGACTATGTGAATACTTGCACTTTTGACACCAAGACATTGCGTATTTACTTTGATTCTTAAGTTGATATGGCATGAGAGGAATTGAAGGTATGGTAGGATATTAATTGCATTTTTATATTAGTTGCATTCATGCATTGCATTGCATTAAGTTAAATGGATTTTGTGGGTACATTCGCTATAGGCCCTCACGAGACCTTACTCGTCCACTAGGGTTGCCTAGGGGTTTAAAGGGCTTGTTGCATATGCCAAATGCAACCGTGATCACCTACGGAAGTGGTACTAGTTAGTTAGTTAGTTGTAATTGTTTATGCTTGAGGACAAGCATCGGTTTAAGTTTGGGGGTGTGATAAGTGGATTTTATATCCACTTGGAACGTTCCATATCGGCTTAAATTGGTGTACTTGGACTCAAGTTTGTGGTATTTTTTATGTGTTTTATTTAGTTGTGTAAGTTTAGAGAAATATCGATTAAGGGTGAATTTTCCGTTGATTTTGGAGTTGATTATGCTAAGGAATGAAGAATGGTGACTTGATATCAACTATCAAGAGTTTTGCAAGTCATTGGATTGAAGATGGGAAGTTATTGCAAAAGTAACGGAAGGAAACGGCCGAAAAACGAAGAAAAAATGCTGAAAACAAGTCGCCACCAGCCAAGGGAGCGCTGGCAGCGCTTGACAGGGCGCAGGCTGCGCTGCTAACAGGGAGGACAGCGCAGGCAGCGCTGGTAGCTACGCAGGCTGCGCTGGTGCGGCCAGAAATTGCTGAAAAATCTCCTTTTTGCCCTATTTCGAATTTTAACTATATTTTTGACACCCAAACCTATTTTCAATTGTATTTTAGGTTGTTTTTCTTGTTGGGCAAGATATGTAGGCTTATATAAACACAGTTACACATCTTAGCCTTGTAAAATAGTGATTATCATAGCTTTATTATTGTAACATAACATAGAATTGCAAGAGAGAAAAGGAGAAGGAGATTCAACGCTCGTGACAAGCAACGGATCAAGATCTACTTCATCTTTTGTGTTCTTTTATTATTAATATTATTTCTTCCTTTTATATTTTGTCATTTATCATGTTTTCATCTAATCCCATGGTGACGAAAGGTTCGATTATGAACTAATCGTTGTCATGGGATCCTAGTGGATTTATCTATGTAGCTTAGTAGTTTGCATGCCTTAAAGATTTATGTGTGGTGAATTCTTGATATCCTCGTATGGTTAATCTTAATGCTTTTAGATGCGTAGCTAACATCTAAATTGAATTGTTAATCTCTTGTGAAGTGAAAGTGGATCTCGAGATTTAGAACTTGCCATGCTAGCATAGGTTCATAATTGTTATCAATATGATTGTGGTGTGAGATGAAAATACTTATACTGCCCTGTGTGATCTTTATGGATAACTTCATCTTCAACCGTTATGTTTTCAAATTCTATAGACATATAGGGTCTAAGCATAATTGGTGTCTATTCATCTTCTATCTCTTTTGTGGATGTATGTTTAGTTTGGTATGCGTATGCTAACAGGTAGCATATACTTGTTTCGTGTTATCCGATCAGATATCAAAACCATTGCACATAGTGATTAAAGGCTGCAACTCTAAGTGAAGTAGATGATGAAACTAGGATTCCATGTTTTATTCTCATATTAGTAATTCGAATTTTACTCTCATTAATTGCTTAATTCTTAGTTTTATAATTTGCACTTAGTTAATTTAGATAATCAATCTCAATTTTATTATTTTTCTTAGCAGTGGATAAAAACCATACATCGGTGCATAGGTACATTAATTGAATTAAACACCATTCTAGATCTCTGTGGGAACGAACTTGATTTAATCATATATTACTTGTGACAACGTGCGCTTGCGTGATTTTGCATAACAATATATACATGAAAATCCCTGAAGGATTAAAAATGCCTGAAGCATATAAATCACAGCCACGAGAGTTGTACTCGATTAAGTTACGAAGATCCTTGTATAGATTGAAACAATCTGGTCGAATGTGGTACAATCGTCTCAGTGAGTACCTTTTGAAAGAAGGATATATGAATAATGTAATTTGTCCATGTGTCTTTATAAAAAGGACAAAATTGGGATTTAATATCTTTGCAGTCTATGTTGATGATTTGAACATTATTGGGACCCTAATTGAACTTGATGAGACGATATCATATCTGAAAAGGGAATTTGAAATGAAAGACTTGGGTAAAACAAAACTTTGTCTTGGTTTTCAGGTTAAACATTTATCAAAAGGAATCCTTGTTCATCAGTCATCATATATTGAGAATATCCTTAAGCAGTTTATTATGGATAAAGCATATCCAGTGAGTACACCTATGGTTGTTCGCTCACTTAAAAAGGAAAAGGATCCATTCCGTCCTATAGACGAGGGAGAAGAACTACTTGGTCCTGAAGTACCATACCTTAGTGCTACTGGTGCACTAATGTATCTTGCCAACTGTACACGTCCCGATATTGCATTTTTTGTTAATTTATTGGCAAGACATTGGACTGAAGTGAAACAAATATTTAGATATCTTCGAGGAATAATGGATATGGGTTTGTTTTATTCAAAATATTTCAAGGCAGAATTAGTTGGATATGCTGATGCTGGATATCGTTCTGATCCTCATAAAGGAAGATCACAAACAGGTTACATATTCACGTATGGTGATACCGCAATTTCTTGGCGCTCCACAAAACAGACTCTTGCAGCAACTTCTTCGAACCATACTGAACTATTAGCACTTCATGAAGCAAGTCGAGAAAGTGTATGCTTAAGGTCTTTGGTTTATCATATTCGAGAATCATGTGGTCTTTTAGTCAATAAAGGAAATCCTACTATTCTATTCGAAGATAATGAAGCATGTATCACTCAAACTAGAGAAGGCAACATTAAAGGTGACAGGACAAAGCACATTGATCCAAAATTCTTCTTCACCCATGAACTTCAGCAAAGAAGAGAAATTGATGTTTGTCAAATTTGCTCATGTGAAAATCTAGCAGATTTGTTCACAAAAGCACTTCCAACATCATCCTTTGAGAAATTGGTGCACAAGATTGAAATTGGTGAACAAGATTGGAATGCGTAAACTTCGTGATATGTGATATTAAATTGAGGGGGAGATATGATACTCTTTAAATGTACAACACGTGTACTCTTTTTCCTTCACTAGGGTTTTTCCCACTGGGTTTTTCCTAGTAAGGTTTTAATGAGGCATGATGTATGTACATATCATCCAAGGGGGAGTGTTATGTAATAATTTGGATGACCTTTGGCTTTTAACTTTCCTCCATTAATATTGAGACTCTTGACCCTTCATTGTACTTCTAACTTATATTTCTAAGTCATATATAATGTTAGATATTGATTCAAGTGATATCAGGATCTGGGTTGTTACTGATCAAGATACTGATGCTGACGTCATCAGTAATACGATGTCAGTATGAAGGTATTGTCAATATTAGAAGCTGGTCAGTATCTTGTAAAGATTCTCATCAGACCAGAGATCAAGGAAGATTGATTTGTCGGTTCCTAAATTATAGGAAGGCAGTTATCATACAAGATATGCATTCAGAGTTATATGTAATTGATTTAGAATATCTTGTAATTGATAGTGTAACTATGTACTCTATATAAACACAGTTTAGGTTTTATATTATTGTAATTTGCTTACACGAGTTATCTTGTAACCTAGCAGCTCTTAAGAACATAAGGATTTCTTAAGAGAGTTTGTAACAGTTTTATATCAGAATTAATAAAGCTGTTATTGATTCATACTTGTGTTATTTCCGCTTAAGTCGAAAATCTTATACAATTTTATTCAACCCCCCTTCTACAATTGTTAATTACTGGGCAACAATTGGTATCAGAGCTAACTGATTAATAGTAATCAGAAACGATCTTAAGATGTCGACAAGCAAGTATGAAAGCATTAAGATTCCCATTCTCAAGAAAACTGAGTATCCAACATGGAAGGTGAAGATGTTAATGTATCTGGAAGCTACTGATCCTGACTATCTTGACGGGATCAATGATGGACCATTTCTTCAAACATGGTTAGTTGCAAGAACTGAGACTGTTGCTGAACACTATGTCATCAAGGCAAAGAGTGAGTGGACTCCAGAAGAAAAGGCTCAAGTGCTCAAAGATGCAAAGGTAAAAAATATTTTGCACAATAGTCTTGATAATGTCATGTCAAACAGGGTCATAGCATGCAAGACTGCAAAGGAAATTTAGGATACTTTGGAAACTCAATGTCAAGGCACTGAATCTATCAAAAGAAATAGAAGGGCTCTGTTGATTCAGGAGTATGAGCAGTTCGATGCTAGAACTGATGAAAGCCTTACTGATATCTATGATAGATTTCTAACACTGCTAAACAATCTATCTCTAGTTGGCAAAGAGTATGATCCAGAGGATTCAAATACCAAGTTTCTAAGAGCTCTGACTGAGGAGTGGGATACTCAAGCGTCAATCATAAGGCATCAATATGATCTGAAGATGCTGTCTCTTGATGAAGTCTGTGGGATGCTAAGAACCTATGATCTTGAGGTTCAACAGAGAAAGAATAAGAAAAATGTCAAAGCAAAATCTGTTGCTTTGAATGTTGAATCAAAATCAAAAGGAAAAGCTGAAGAAGGTTCTTCAAGAAAAAGTAGAGTTGTGGAGTCAATTCCTGATGACTCATCATCAGATACTGATGCTAAGTCTGATTCTGATACTGATGATGACTCTACTGATTCTAATATGATGGAGATGGTCGCTATGATAGTCAAGGGCTTCAAGAAGATGAAGTTCAGAAAGGCTAGGAAGCAAGGTAAGTTCCAGAAGAAAACCTTCAATGCTGACAAAGACAGGTACAAGAAGAAAGAAGACAAGAGCAGCAAATTTGACAAGTCAAAAGTCAGATGCTACAACTGTGATGGAATGGGTCATTTTGCAACTAAGTTCAAAAAGGCAAAGACCAAAGCTCTTATCTCATCAAGCAAGGATTGGATGGACTCTTCCTCAGAATCTGAAGAAGAAAAGGTGAATTACGCATTAATGGCCAATACTGATGAGAATACTGTTGCTGCTGAATCTAAGGTATCTGAAACCTTGTTTGATTTTGATACGAATAATGTCTCTGAGTTAAAGTCATTTCTTAAGTCTCTGCATATCAGCTTTAGAAGTCAATCTCTTGAAAATACTAGAATAAAATCTCAAATGGCAGAAGTAACTAAAAGAAATGATCATTTAGAAGCTGAGTTAATTTTCTTGCAGGAAGTTCAAACAGAATGTGATAATGCTAAACACATGAAACTTGAAATAGAGTTTAAATGTAAAGAACTTGAAATGCAACTTAAGGATGCTAATGAAAAACTCAGAACTTGGACACACTCTGGAACAAAAACTCATGAGATAATCAAAGATAAAAACTGGAAAGAGTGTCTAGGTTATAAGCCAGAGAATGAGAAAAAGAACAAGGAAAAGGTTGTTTCATCAAATCCAGGAAGAGTTGTTATTAATGACTCAACAAATCCAAGAACCTATAGATATGTTATAGACAGTACAAAGACAAGATTAAAGCCTGTGAATTATGTGTATCCAGAAAATCCCAAATCAATTACTGAAAAGGGATCCACTTCTGCACAGAATTCTAAATTAAAGTCTGTCCAAAACAAGAATGTAGGTCTTTTGTCAAAGAAATAACTGAGAGATAAGATCTGTGATGTGATAGATAGGAAGAGAGTCCCAACTGTCAAAAGAAACAGGAATGGTAAAATTGGAATAAACAAGGAGAATAATTATAGGTATATTCCAAATGCACCAAGAAAGACATGTTTTAATTGTAGTAACTCTAATCATCTTGCTATTGACTGCAGGAGGAGTAAGAAGAAGAATACTGTAATTCCTAAGTCTGACATTAGGAATAGGACAGTATTTTATAAACCACAATATCCCTGTTTTCATTGTGGTAGTAAATGGCATTCAATTTATATGTGTGAAGAATATCATAATTTGTACTACAATGTTTATGAACCATTGCCAAAGTTCAATAAAAGTGCAAATTCTGGCAAAACAAAGAATGTGAATTCTAAGCATGCATCTGTTAATTCTGATGATAACAAAATAAATTCTAAAGGAGGTAATCCTAAAGAAAATATTTTTGTTAAGAAAACTTCTGCTGCCCAAAATGTTAAATTGCATGCTAAAAGAACCCAACAAGTGTGGGTTCTTAAAAATTCTAACTGAGTTCTTTGTGATTCTGAATGCAGGGTAAAAAGAAAAATGTGTTAGTCATGGATAGTGGATGTTCTGTGCACATGACTGGAGACAAAACCTTGCTATCAGAATTTGAGGAAAAGGTTGGCCCAACTGTGTCTTATGGAGATGGCAACATTGGACAAACCTTGGGATATGGTAGTATTATCATTGGAAATGTCATCATTGAGAAAGTAGCTCTGGTGAAAGGACTTAAACACAATCTGCTAAGTGTTAGTCAAATCACAGACAGAGGTTATCATGTCAACTTCTATGATACTCATTTTGAAGTAATCAGCAAATCTTCATGGAAGGTTGCTTTAACTGGACAAAGACATGGTAACAGTTATGAAGCCAACATCTATACCAATACTGATGGACACTCTACATGCCTCATCAGTAAAGCGACTGTAGATGAAAGTTGGAGTTGGCACAAGAAGCTTTCTCATCTCAATTTCAACAATATAAATGAGTTGTTAAAGAAAAACTTAGTGAGAGGATTACCAAAGGTACTGTATACTCCAGATGGAGTTTGTGATGCTTGTCAGAAGGCTAAACAAAGAAGGACATCTTTTAAGAGTAAGACAGAATCCTCAATTGATAAACCATATCACATGCTTCATCTTGACTTGTTTGGACCAGTAAACATAATGTCCATCAGTAAGAAAAGATATACTCTAGTAATTGTTGATGAGTATACTAGATATACATGGGTGTATTTTCTACACAGAAAGGATGAAACAGCTGAGATACTTTTGGACCATGTGAGACTCATTGAGATTGGCACAAAGTATAAAGTCAAGATTTTAAGAAGTGATAATGGAACTGAATTCAAGAATTCAGCAATGGAAGAGTTCAGCAATGGAAGAGTTCTCCTCTTGATATTCTCCTTCTGCAATGTAGAGTGATAATGGAAGAGTTCCACAATTCTCTGCTCCAGGAACACCCCAGCAAAATGGAGTAGTTGAAAGAAAGAACAGAACTCTTATTGAAGCGGGCAGAACTATGTTGGAGGAACCTAAACTTCCTACATATTTCTGGGCAGAAGCAGTCAACACAGCATGCTACACTCAGAATATTACACTGATTAACAGACATGGTGTAACTCCTTATCAGATGATCAAGGAAAAGAAGCCAAGTCTGAAGCATTTGCATGTATTTGGTTGTAAGTGCTTTGTTCTAAGACCTCATCCTGAACAGCTTGGAAAATTTGAGACTAAAGCTGATGAGGGCATCTTTATTGGCTATCCATCATCAAGAGCCTTTAAAGTCTATAATCTAAGAACAAAGACAGTCATGGAGTCTATAAATGTATCTTTCGATGATAAGAAGATTACAGGAATTTCTGAAGACTTACATGATGATTTGATTTTTGCAAATGAAGCCTCCAAGAATTCTGATGAAATCTTGTCAGATACTGATAATTCATCAAATCTTGATGAACCAGTTATTACTGATGAAACACATATTATTAATGGGAATGCAAATGTTGAGGGGGAGCAATATCAAGAGACCATCAACACTGAAACAAATCAAACATCAGGAGGAGAATCATCAGAAATAGATTCAAGTGATAATTCTGACAGCAGATCAGAAATAGATAGCAATATCTCAGGGGGAGCTTCTATCAACACTAGTTCTTTTGAAGATAACACCAATCTAGGGGAGCATCAAATTCAAGGAATGATCTACCACCAGCAAGGAAATGGACTAAAAGTCATACTCCTGATTTAATTATTAGGAATCCTGAAGTAGGTGTTAGAACCAGAAGTGCAACTCAAAATGAATGTCTTTATCATAACTTTCTGTCAAAGGAGGAACCTAAGAAAGTTGAAGATGCACTAAAAGATGCTGATTGGGTTATGGCTATGCAAGAAGAACTAAATGAGTTTGAAAGAAATGAATTCTGGAAACTAGT
Organism: Kitagawia praeruptora; assembly: GCA_037693485.1. Lineage (NCBI taxonomy): Eukaryota > Viridiplantae > Streptophyta > Magnoliopsida > Apiales > Apiaceae > Kitagawia > Kitagawia praeruptora. The sequence continues at coordinate 169,738,002 of CM075352.1, read as the reverse complement.
ACCAAGGCCAAAAGGAAGGTCAATTGTAGGTACAAAGTGGGTGTTCAGAAACAAGACAGATTCAGATGGCACCATCATCAGAAATAAAGCAAGACTAGTTGCAAAGGGATATTCTCAACAGGAAGGAATAGATTATGATGAGACATTTGCTCCTGTTGCAAGATTGGAAGCTATCAGAATCTTTCTAGCATATGTAGTCCACAAGAAATTTAAGGTTTTCTAGATGGATGTGAAAAGTGCTTTTCTCAATGGAGAATTAGAAGAGGAAGTTTATGTTGAACAACCTCCTGGCTTCGTTGATTCAAAACATCCAGATTATGTCTACAGACTGGATAAAGCACTTTATGGACTAAAGCAAGCTCCAAGAGCCTGGTCGTTGATGTTGTACATTGTCATCCGTTGATGGTAGTTTGAGCTGTATCCGTTGATATTGTAGATTTGAGTTGTATCCGTTGATAGAGTCCTGTTCTCATCTGTTGATACACTTTCACTTAGACAGAATTACATAGCATAGCTAATTTACAATTGGATACTCTATTCTGCCTATCCGTTGATGGTCAACATGACTCTGAATAAAAACACTATCAACTGATAAATAGAGATACTGCAGTATGCTACAAAACCTCATCCGTTGATGAGCTACCTGTCAACGAATAGAGTTATAATGTCTCATCCGTTGATAGTTACAAAACATGACTTATACAATTTTGTGCATAGAATGTGAAGTTATCATCAAGTACAACATATTCCTAACACAAGTGTTCAAAGGCAAGTCTAGACACTTAGGTGTTAGACACGGCATGATTCGTGAGCTTATCACACACGGAGTTATTGATAAGTGGAGTTTATATCCACTTGGAGCATTCTAAATCGGCTTAAATTGATTGTCTTGGGCTCAAGTTTCTTGTAGTTTTGATGTGTTTTGTTTAGTTGTGCAGATTTACAAGGATGTTGATTATGGTGGATGTTTTTGTCGTTTTTGGAGATTTAATTTATTAAAATTCGGATTTATTGGGCTGCACGCATGAGATTCACTGTTTGGGCCATATCTTGAGTTCTAGAAGTCAGTTTTGGGCGATCTTACTGTCCACGCGAAGATAACGAGATTATCTATCATTCTAAGGTGGTCCAGAGGTCCAAATACAACTGGAATGGTCCAGAAATACTGAAGAAAAGTCAGCTACGAATTTTCCTTAAAAACAGAATCAGTTTAGGAAACGTATTTTGCAGAAATTCTATTATAATTCTGTTTTGGTATTTTCTTGCTGGGCAAGATGTCTAGAGCCTATATAAACACATCCAACCCTTGTAAATTGTATCATTAAGATCATTAGGAGTAGAACCATTACATATCAATTACTTAGATTTATTTGTATTTTTTCATACTTTGTTTTTATCATGGTTTCACTTGATCCCATGATGACGAGAGGTTCGATTATGAACTAATCGTTGTCATGGGATTCTAACGGATTTATTTATGGAGCTTTAGTATCTTGATGCTTTACAGATCTGTGTGTGATGTATATCTGATATCCTCGTATGGTTGTGCTTAATTGATAGATGCATCATGAACATCTAATTTGTTAATCTCTTGTGAAGTGAAAGTGGATCTTGAGATTTAGAACTTGCCATGCTAGCATAGGTTCATAATTGTTTATCAATATGATTCGTGGTGTGAGATGAAAATACTTATACTGCCCCGTGTGATCTTTATGGATAACTTGCTCTTCAACCGTTATGTTTTCAAATTCTATAGACATATAGGGTCTAAGCATAATTGGTGTCTATTCATCTTCTATCTCTTTTGTGGATGTATGTTTAGTTTGATATACGTATACTGAGAAGTAGCGTGTACTTGTTTCGTATTATCCGATCAGATATCATAACCATTGCATATAGTGATTAAAGGCGTCAGATCTAAGCAAAGTATTTAATGAAGTTAGGATTCCATGTTTACTCTTGCAGACGTAATTAGATTTTAATTCTTGTTAGTTAGTTAATTCTTAGTTTTGTTAATTTGTGTCTTAGTTAATTTAGTTTAATAAATCCAAAATTGTTATTGTCTTAGCAGTGCATAATAACCATACATTGTTGCATAGGCATATTTACTGAATAGAACCATAACTTGATCCCTGTGGGAACGAATTTGGACTTAACCTTATATATTACTTGTGACCACGTACGCTTGCGTGATTTAGTGCAAACAAGTTTTTGGCGCCGCTGCCGGGGATCATCGGTGTTTTATTTTTAGATTATGTGCTTGTCAATAGTGGTCGTTAGAGTTTACTGACTCGGATTTCTTTTTCTTATCTATTCTTGTAGTTCGTTGGTGTTTCAGGTACTTGTCAAAGAGCGTTGACGTTGAAGATGGATTTTCTAACTTACTATGGAGTTCAGCAGGTGGCTAGTGTTTGTGAGCTATGTGCTGGCGCACATGAGACGTATCAGTGCTGGAGCAATCAAGGTGGTATTCAACAGCCTCAGCAATGTGAGCGGTGTTTTGGCGTTCATGATCCCTCACAATATTGTTACTACAGAGGAGTTGATCCATATGTCACTTATGAGGAGCAACCATATTTTCCATACCATCCCCAACAGTACCAGCAAGATGTTCCGGATATGTCATATTTCTATGGAAGTGAAGAGTTTCAACATCAGCAACCTATTCCTACTTTTCAGTCAGATGAGGTTGATAATTTGAAGGAGATTAGGAAGGAGCTTAGGATGCTTATAAAGAGTCATGAGGAGTCTATCAAATCTATGGGGACACTTGCTGCTCAAGTTTTGAGAGCCTTGGAACAAGAGAATCAACAGTTTATGCTAGAGGCAATTCCAGAGAATAATGATGACTTGGAGCAAGGTACTGCATGCATAATTGAGGAAGACAAATTCCAAGGTGGGGTGAGCATTCGCAAGCCATGTGAGGAATTTGATCATGTTAGGATGGTGGATGATACAAATTTCAAGAATTGGTATGTGCGTACCAAGGGGCTGAAGAACATGGGAAAGATGCAGGTCTTCTACTTATCTCAGAGTATAAAGATGGAGGTAGCGCATTAGAGCCAATGGAGGAAGTTCTCGTTGAGGAACCAAAGGCTTCAGAAACTTACATTTACCCTCCTCCATTATATTCAAGCGAAGCCCGCGAATATGTGTTGTTCTACAAATTGTCAGATTTTGGGTCAACAGATGAAGGCATTGGAAAAGGACAAAGTTGTTATATGAATATGCCAAACAAGGAGAAGGAACAAAAAGTGTGCCGCCGAGGTGATGATGAAGTATTGCGAAGAGAGGACCAGGCGAACTATTATCATCCTTAATGGAGACTTGGAAGTAACGTCAAGCTATTGACGTTAAAGAAGCGCTTCGTGGGAGGCAACCCGCGCATTAGTGTAGAAAAAAAAAGAAAAAAAAATTTTGAGTGTTGTATGGAAAAAAAAAGAGAAAGAGTATAGTGAAAAAAAAAGTAGTAGTGTTGTGCAGAAAAAAAAAAAGTGAATAGTGAAATTTCGCGCAGTTTGCGCCCCTGTAACGCAGGTTGCGCCTGCGTTACTGCTCTCGGGGCAGTTTGCGCCACTGTAACGCAGGTTGCGCCTGCGTTACACCCCATTTATGTCACCCTAACACGCCGTTTCATCCTGCGTGTCTGCTGTTCCGCGCCTGATGCCCTGAAACGCAGGTTGTAGATGCGTTATACACCCCTCTGCCCAGAATTTTTTTCCGAAATTTGTGTTTTTGCCTACAAAATTAACCCCAAATTCAACCCTAACTCAAATTTCTTCAATTCTAAATTCCTATATCTATCCCACATCAAATCCTAACCTCTCCAAATCTCTCCTACACTCTAATTTTTTTTTTATTCAACCTATTCATCATCTTATATTTATACACACCTAGACATACAAATCCAATTCCTCTTCTATTTATTTAAATCTCTAAAAATTCAATTCTAAAGAGGAATTAATTGCAAGTTCACCTCTCCAATTCGTAGTGGGTTTATTTCTTCTCTCAAATTTTATTTTGATTACGAATTTGTGTTCTTGTAAATTGGGATTTGTATTATTCTTGATATATTGGGGTATTTTTGGTGTGTTATTGCTTGGTAATTTTTGGTGGAGCTTCTTGTGAGTTGGGTATTGATTCTTTTGGCTCGTAAGCATGGGAGAGATAGTGCTAATGTTGGGAAATTTTCATTTTCGACGGCGGAGGTTAAATTTAATCGGTTATTTTGAGGCCAATTGCTAAGGAAAGGGGATTTTTGCGAGAAAAAAAAATTGTTGGGTATGCTTCGGTATTCAGGTATGTTTTCTGCTATCCCTTGTATTTACTTCCATTCAATGAGGACATTGAATATTTTAAGTTTGGGGGTGGTTTGAGGGATTAGTAGTTGTTGTTGTATTATGTGTTCATGTAGGATTTCATGCTTTGCATATTAGTAGTAGTAAATTATGCATTTATGTTCGTGTTATCTACGTTTGTTTCATATAGGACATTCTGTTTTTATGTTCGTATATCATGTGAGTTCATGATAGTTGCATTTGCACCCATGCTTGATAGGAATTTTGTGTTGTTGACGCTTTTGATTGAGAAGTGATATGCTTTGTTCTTGTGCACACACATACACTAGTAAGTTGAAGCTAGTAGACTTATTGAATGTTGTAAGTGATTAGAAGGACATGAATATGTGCAAGATGATTTAGTTTGCATGCTTTGAATACAAGTAGGTACGTTAGAGAGATTTTTGCTTGGGACTGAGTATGTTTTTCCACCAAGTGAGTTTTTGAGCCTTATTGCATATTGTTGCAATTTATTCGTTTGCTTGAGTGTCCACGGATTGTTTGCATTGCTAGCAGTTGTTTGAGGTCTTTCTTGAAATGCATGACATTATTTGACGATTAAAATGATAAAGGCAATAGGAATAACCGCATATTTTCCCATATTACCATACCATGTTTACATGATCAATTAGTTAACCCGTTGAGCTAAATCCTATTTTTTCGGTGACATACCACATTACTTGCCTAGACCTTTTTCTTGTATTGACCTTACATTAATTTGAACCCACATTGTCAAAGGCTAGTAGAGTGTTTAAGGGAGTAATAAGGTGTGCAAGGAGGGGTTTATTGTTGGTCATACTTTTGGGGGAAATATTGAAAATTGGGTTTGTTTACTTGATAGTCGGCATGTGTAATAAAAATGTGGGATCATTGTTATTGTTATATTATTGTTTGTGTTATATTTAGCTCTCGAAAAAAAAAGAAAAAAGAAAAAGAAAAAAAAAATAATATTATGAGAGCATATTTGTGTTTGTGGTGATCCTACTAATTAAGTCGACTAGTTGAGTGTTTTTGTTGGAAGAATAATAGATTATGTGGGGGGAAGTAGGGTGTTGTGTATGATATTATAGTTCTGACTAGCTTTTGACACTTCACCTATTTTGGCTTATTTGACATACCTTGTCCCTAGCCCCGTTACAACCCAAATAAAGACCTTTTGATTATCGTCATTGATGTATGTTGTGTTAAGAGTTAGATTGATACCAAATGTCAAGCATGCTTATGATTTTGTTGGAATTGAGTGATACACTTACCATTGTTCTTGAGTTAATATTCTTTTGTGAGTGGATGGTGAGTGTTTGCTTGTTTTTGCATATGAGATCCCGAGTTTTGTCTCAAAGATGTACTCTTGTAGGCTTAGCATGTTTACTAACTTATTCTTACACTTGATATGGGCTTGTGAGAGCTTATGCATGTTCATTGAGTAGACTATGTGAATACTTGCACTTTCGACACCAAGACATTGCGTATTTACTTTGATTCTTAAGTTGATATGGCATGAGAGGATTTGAAGGTATGGTAGGCTAGATTAATTGCATTCGCATATTAGTTGCATTCATGCATTGCATTGCATTGGATTTTGTGGGTACATTCGCTATAGGCCTTCACGAGACCTTACTCGTCCACTAGGGCTGCCTAGGGGTTTAAAGGGCTTGTTGCATATGCTAAATGCAACCGTGATCACCTACGGAAGTGGTACTAGTTAGTTAGTTAGTTGTAATTGTTTATGCTTGAGGACAATCATCGATTTAAGTTTGGGGGTGTGATAAGTGGAGTTTATATCCACTTGGAGCATTCTAAATCGGCTTAAATTAATTGATTGTCTTGGGCTCAAGTTTCTTGTAGTTTTGATGTGTTTTGTTTAGTTGTGCAGATTTACAAGGATGTTGATTATGGTGGATGTTTTTGTCGTTTTTGGAGATTTAATTTATTAAAATTCGGATTTATTGGGCTACACGCATGAGATTCACTGTTTGGGCCATATCTTGAGTTCTAGAAGTCAGTTTTGGGCGATCTTACTGTCCACGCGAAGATAACGAGATTCTCTATCATTCTAAGGTGGTCCAGAGGTCCAAATACAACTGGAACGGTCCAGAAATACTGAAGAAAAGTCAGCTACGAATTTTCCTTAAAAACAGAATCAGTTTAGGAAACGTATTTTGCAGAAATTCTATTATAATTCTGTTTTGGTATTTTCTTGCTGGGCAAGATGTCTAAAGCCTATATAAACACATCCAAACCTTGTAAATTGTATCATTAAGATCATTAGGAGTAGAACCATTACATATCAATTACTTAGATTTATTTGAATTTTTTCATACTTTGTTTTTTATCATGGTTTCACTTGATCCCATGATGACGAGAGGTTCGATTATGAACTAATCGTTGTCATGGGATTCTAACGGATTTATTTATGGAGCTTTAGTATCTTGATGCTTTACAGATCTGTGTGTGATGTATATCTGATATCCTCGTATGGTTGTGTTTAATTGATAGATGCATCATGAACATCTAATTTGTTAATCTCTTGTGAAGTAAAAGTGGATCTTGAGATTTAGAACTTGCCATGCTAGCATAGGTTCATAATTGTTTATCAATATGATTCGTGGTGTGAGATGAAAATACTTATACTGCCCTGTGTGATCTTTATGGATAACTTGCTCTTCAACCGTTATGTTTTCAAATTCTATAGACATATAGGGTCTAAGCATAATTGGTGTCTATTCATCTTCTATCTCTTTTGTGGATGTATGTTTAGTTTGGTATACGTATACTGAGAAGTAGCGTGTACTTGTTTCGTGTTATCCGATCAGATATCATAACCATTGCATATAGTGATTAAAGGCGTCAGATCTAAGCAAAGTATTTAATGAAGTTAGGATTCCATGTTTACTCTTGTAGACGTAATTAGATTTTAATTCTTGTTAGTTAGTTAATTCTTAGTTTTGTTAATTTGTGTCTTAGTTAATTTAGTTTAATAAACCCAAAATTGTTATTGTCTTAGCAGTGCATAATAACCATACATTGTTGCATAGGCATATTTACTGAATAGAACCATAACTTGATCCCTGTGGGAACGAATTTGGACTTAACCTTATATATTACTTGTGACCACGTACGCTTGCGTGATTTAGTGCAAACAGTTATATCAGTGGAGTTTATAAGAACTCAACATAATTTAGCCGATCATCTAACCAAAGGATTGAGTAGAGATCTTGTGCACAATTCGGCGGTAGGGATGAGATTAAAGTCCATCTAAAAGTCTCTCATGTTGAGATACCCAATTCCCACCTAATATGAGATTAGGTGCTGAATTCAATGTGGAAAGCTTAACATCTAGAGATTGGAACACATTAGTATTGTCATCCCAAGGTATGTGTTCAGACCTGCAAGTTAAGGAGGTTGAAGTTTATCTTCTTAATAGTTCTTTTGAAAAATTGCATATGCAGGTGCGAGAATAAAAGAACTACCTATTTGAGCATGAAGTTTAGCCGCTTCAAGAAGCTTGGACTTGGCTTTGATATGCTTAGGAAGGATTAGGACACTAGGCTAGTAAAATATGGTGTCAAGTAAGAACATTTGAGAATGTAAATTTATGTGTATATTATCTTCATGTATTCACTATGAATAACGAAGGTTCAATCCATAGTGACACCTTGGTATTCGAATATTTGGAATGTGTAATATACTAATGTGAAATTCAATCGTCATGATATTTCATTTATGCATAAGTTTGTTGTTTGTTGTGATTTTGTTTAGTTAATCATGGATTACGCTAAAATGAGGGAGGATTGTTGGATATTTTAGTGTAATTGGATTGACTAGTTGATCAATGTAATCGTAATGTTACATCGAACAAGTCGGGAGAGTGCGGAGTGCATGCTGTGTTCGAGTTCGTTATGATTTCAGTATTATTGCTTATGAGACATGTCTATTGGTATCAAACACATCTGTTAGAATGAGATGAATGAGATGTGTCTGTTGGCAAAAGACACATCTTGAGATGTGTCTGTTAGCATTAGATATGACTGTTGGAATGAGATGTGTCTGTTGGCAAAAGACGCATCTGTTGACATCTATAAATAGGTGTTGCATTGATCATTTTCAGGGAGTTGGTTCATTTGAAATTCACAACAAAACACATTCTCTCTTCTTGCAGAATTTCTGACTTTATCCGATTGAATTTTTTAGGTGAACCACAAATAACTTCCATTTGAAAGTGTTCACACGACTTCAGAAAAATCCAAGTAATTACCCTATTCCCCAACAGAGCAGAGATTATAAGGTAGTAGAGTGTTTGGTAATCAGAACTTATAATTAGTAGACTGTTTGGGTAAATCACTTATAAGTTAACTTTTTTTATATAATTTTCAAAATATTTGTTTTTTATATATAACAATGGATATCAATGGATATCAATGGATAGATCTCGATGAATAGGGATATTTGATATATACATATCAATTTTCTAATGAATGGATCGAGAGATATATGGTTTTCAAGATTTGAATGATATTATATATTGCGTATATCGAGAATAAGTTATAAGTTGAAAGTTAAGGATTCTTAACATTCAACTCATGGGTTTATAAGTTATAAGTTGAGCTAAAACTTATTTTGATAAACATCCCATAAGTACTTATGGACTTAAAGCCATAAGCTCCTTGAAATAAGTGTAAACAAACAGACCCTAAGTTAGTTTGGGATTGGAGTCCAAAACTGTTAGTTGATGCCTGTACAGGGTGTGTGGAATATCGTATTTTGACAGAATTGTTGAGGATTGTGTTGAACTTTGTAATTACTTTGATGAAATGTTAGTCATACATGTTCATAGGTCTACGAATAATATGATTCACGTGTTAGCATGAGATACTCATTCTAGATCAGATTTAGCGGAATGGAACGTGACTGCTCCGAATTTATCCATCAATGCATTGTATTTGATATTTGGCCTGTTTGGCTGACCTTAATTTAAGGACTTGTGAACTTATTTTCGAGTAAAAATTCTATATTTTGATAAATTTTTTTATACAAGTATTTAATGTATGTTTGAGATTTAATAAGTTGCAAAAATAAGTTGGAAAATAAGTAGGAAAGTTAGGAATCTTAATTTTCAACTTAAAATAAGTTGACTTATTTTGAAAAATAAGTTCCATAAGAGCAACTCCAACGCACATAATCCCTTACCTATATTCCATCCAGTTGTACCCATTTAAGGGTTTTGCTTCCGTTTGCATTCTCCAACGCTGCAGCCCCTTCCCTATAATTTTTAGGGGGGGAGAAAATGAGCCCCTATATGTGAGGAAGCAAATTTGCTCCCCTATAATTGACATGTCATCACCTGCACATCTCTCCTGCCTGTTCTTTTTTCTTTCTTCAGTTTTTCTTTTTCTTTTTCTTTCTTCAGTTTTTAGGGGAGGGAATTGGGTGTTTTATTTTTGTTTTATTTATAATTTTGTTTTAATTAGTTTAATGATTTAAAATTTAATGTTGGATAAAAAAGGATATATAAATAGTTAGAAACAATCACATAAATTGTTGGTGATTTCTAGTATTTTATAAAATTACATTTCAAATTTTTGGATAAATAAGTGCGGAGATGAATAAATTCAAAAGTGATTAAAAATGAAAATTTTGGTCAATTTTATAAAATCAATAAAAATGTTTTCGGGAAAGAAGCATTTTTGTTCCTGTAAGAACCCTGATTTTTGTAATATTTTTAAGAATATAATATCATATGACATTGTGAATTCGGGACCTTTTGAGTCACCCTTGTTGTTTAATAGAATTGATTATCTGAGAAATTTATGTTGTTACATTCACTGTGTAAGAAAAAGGGAAGATTGTTGAAGGCAAGAGGCCTACTGCTATTAAGATTTATAAAAAAACTTGGGATTTGAGAGTTATTAGAGTATTAAAAGATTTTAAGAGACTATGACAAGGAGTTATGGATATTTAAAGGATTTACCCAATTAAGTACTTACGGAATTACAAGGGAAATCTCTACGCGACAAAATAGTATTACGAGGAATTAATTAAGATACAATATGAATTAAGGATTAAGTGACAACCATTGGTGGAGAAATAATAATACAAGGAAGGATATTACATGCAAGTGTCATGTAACTAGATAGTTAGAAAAGCAAACCAAAAAAGCAAAAAGCAACTAGATGAATAGTAAAAAGTGGATGCATCTTACTTTAGGAGACAAGGAGGTATGGTTGGCACCTAGGCTATTAGTAGAGTGGCAACATGTGACTTCTTTATACACACATATCAAGCATATCAATCATACACTACATTATTTTCAAACAACACAAAACAAAAAAAAACTCCCCCCCCCCATTTAGAAGCTCTCGGCCGAACTACAAGGAGGAAGAAGAAGAAATTCTTTCTTCAACTTCCCCTCACTGACAAATCCAAGCAAAAATACTAGGGCTCCCTTGCATCATTATAGAGGTATGGTATTAATTTCAACCCCATCCATCCATTAGATCTTGAGTTATAAATTGTTGAAGGTTGGATGAAAATTTACCAAAGTTGTTCATCTTTTAGATCTTGAAGGTTTAAGGTTTGTAAGGGCTCATCCAAGTGTTCTTAGAGGATATAAAGCTCACCCAAGGCCCCTAGCTACTCAAGAAGGTATAAAAACTCTCACCACTCTTAGTCATGAAGTGTTTATGGTTTATATTGTTAGATCTAAAAGTTTTAGTGCATATCTTGGTTATAAAAGTTATGGATGATGTAAATCTTGAGGATATATGTTGTTGGTGTGATTTTAAAGCTTGTACTTAGAGTATGTAACCCCATGTATGTTGTAGAGATGAGCCTTGATGATTTTAATGGTAGATATGATGTATAAGTTGAGTTCTTGAAAGATTAAACAAAGAAGTATGCTGAGTAAAAAGTCTGGGAGTACGTACTGCCTTGCAGTGGACTTTTGAACCCCTTAAACTTGTCTCCCGAAGGTCTAATACATATGTCTAGAAAGTTATTTGAATGTAGTTTCCAGAAATATAAAGTTCATAACTAGGTGATGTATAGATTTTGAGTTATGACCAGAAGAGTGAGGAGTGGTTCTGAAATCCGGACTGCACTGTATGGTCTGTTTGTGAACTGTCTTTGGACCCCCAAACTTTCTGCAAACATTGTGAAAAATTGAGGTTAGCTAGGTCTTACAGTAAGGAAGGCTTCCCAAAAAGAATCTGATTAAAACTCGAATTTTTCAATTTTATAAAAATGTTAGAGCGAGGTGTGCGCAAGTGAAAAACCACTTAGGGGATTAGTTTAAAGTAGTTTTAAGAATATTCACTTGAGTTTCGAGTTCGAGGAATAGATTTGAGTCGAATGGGTAACGAAAGTGATAATGTGACGACATGGTCATATGAGAGGGTTAGTGGTCACAAGTGGAGTCGTTAAGTTGGTTTTACGATTTTTAAAACCTTATGATTAAGTAGCGTTGTTAAGGCACTAACGTGCGAATATTGATTATGTATAGATTTCCATTCCACTCCGCAAGCCCGACCACCCCAACCTCACCAAGGCAAGTTTTCCAACTCTAAGTATTTAATTTCAAAAGATTATATTCTTGATTTTACCTATGCAAGTTTACTTCTCAAAACTTATATATAAGGATTTTCACTATTGTGTTTATAGCTTCCAAACGTATTATATGCTTATGCTTTACGAGATTATGTTGAAGTTTGAGATATATGCATATGTGTTTGTACACCCTTGAACTTAGAATGAAAGTGTTTTCTTCGGACAACGACTCTAGCAATAGAGGTCGTAGCGGTCCAAATATACTATTGACCGGGGAGCGGTATATTGTTGCATCGTGATTAAATTGCGAAAACCCGAAGAGTCATTCGGGAAGTATTGTATACCTAAGTAATTATTATTTTTACGTTGTTAAAAATACTCAAAAATATCTATCTTGGATTAAAAGCTTATTTTAATTAAATAATTATTTTATTAATTGTTTATATTAAATCTCAAAATATTATTTATTAATTATCGTTCATTATTTTAAAGACAAAACTAATCCAAGATACCTTTAGCATTTTCAAACTCGAACTCTTTCGAACCCAAAACATTTTCGAAAACCCCCGGTCAGGTTTTGCTTCTTGTACGTTTTTTTCAAGAATTATCGGTCGACTGAGGTCGAACTTCAACTACTCGAATTTTCTATCAAAATGATTTTTGAAAAGAAAAGAAAAAGGGGACTCTGGCAGGTGTGGGAATCGTTGACGAACGATTCCCGGGATGTGTAAGCGGCCGTGAGCCAGGCGGTCCATCAATTATTATTCCGGCCCAGGTGTTGCCGAAGGATGATTACGGATGTAGTTTTCATCGAGGGTGATTACGGATGTAGTTTTCACCCAAGGGTAGTTACGGATGTAGTTTCTATCCTTCTACTAGTAGAGAAGACCCGCTGATTGTTGGACTTGGTTGTGGCGACTGATCATCGTCAATCCTTGTCAGGTTTTTATGTTTTCTTCCAGTCCCATCCTCCACTTTGGAAAAATACTCAAACACTACTTCTTGGGCATAAGTGCCAAGTTGCCGATAGTGTGGTTTTTTATAAGAAAAATATTGACATCGTGCAGTATCTAGAACTGCAAGATTTTCTATAGAGATTGGCACGTGTTAGTGCACTCTTGCAATTATTTCAAAGAATGAAATGTTTTTGAATGAGAAACCTTCTAAGCTAATGGAAGGAAAGAGGTTTTGCATCAATGCATTCCCTGTACATTATGTTAACCGTAGAGTGTTTTGCCGAAACTGATATACTCATACGTATATATTTTCAAACTTGAGATATATTGAAATGAGAACCTTATAAAGGATTCATATGTTATTCTTAAAGCTCCTTGGTGAGTATAAATGTTTAATTCAAACTCGGACATATATATTGTCGAGTTATGTTTTGTAATCTGAGATATATACCCATACAGTTTGGAACGTTTTCAAAATAAACCACTTTATTATTTTTCAAAATGGTGAACTTGCTGAGCATTATGTAGCTCATTCTTGCTTTATAAAAACTTTTCAGAAAGAGAAGAATTTGGTCGGTTAACTTCGTACCAGCAGAAGAGGAGTAAGAGATTTACCCCGGAGATGATTTAGTTCCTGAAAAATACTATAGAGTAAGTATGATAGGTTTTTAACTATAATAGTAAGACTTGTCTTCAAGTGTAGTTGTATAAGTGGAAGTGCGTAAGATTCCGGATTGTACAGATGAATTGTAATATTTAGTGTTACTTTTGATTATCGTTTCTGAGGCTCTAACTTGTATGTGCGTAAGATTGAGGTCTGGATGGATGTATTGTTGAGTTGTAAAGTTAATACAGGTATGATATGGTTGGATGGTGATGTGACGACCTGAATCTCTGACCTCGGATTTGGGGGCGTCACAGAAATGGTATCAGAGAGATAAGTTACAGTACTCGGAAACGAGAGTGTTGAGAGTTAAGTCTAAGTCGGAGAATGACATAAGAGATTGTAGTAAACTTATCATTGGACTACCGGAAGAGGTACCGGTGAGTAGAATGGACTGGAGTGTTTACTGGAGGTATTATACTAGGGTCGATAGAATCCTTAGAGACCTTCAGAATGATGAATAGAGGTTTGAGAGTCGTACATGACCTATCATATGTAATGATATAGGAAGCAGAGCAAAATCTCAAGAGCAGCTGAGGTAGAGGCGATATTGCCAATATGATCGGATGACTAGGCTGGCATAAATTTTGTGGCCCGTAGTCCTCCACAGTTTAGGAAGCGGCATTTTAAGAATCAAAAAGTTTAGACTTCCCTACATAATTAAGGGTACTTAGTACTTGGAATAATGAAAGTCTTTTACTTTGGCTATAAGATCCGATTTTCGATAAGTAACGGGTTTACCTGAAAGGTGGTTACTATGCCGTTGTGGATTTCATTACCCTTGATGGTGAATTTTACATGTGTTATACGAGAATGCTATCATAAGACGAGCGTGCTAGATAATTCCATGCATGATTCGGACGCTAGAGCATGGTAGTTCACCTTAGAGAACAAACAAGTAGAATTAACAAAGGGACTCAAGTGAAGTTGAATATGGTTACAACGAGCGATACAGTGATCTCAGAGTCTACCAAAAGAAAAGACCAGTGGGTCTAGAGTGGGATCCTTTGATAGAGATGTTATCAGGGACTACGTATATATGTGTTGTAGACCTCAATATTTTGGTGTATGTTCACATGCACACACCCGCCACTGAACCTATGGACTGCACTGAGATCCCTGAGAGATCTCTTTGATCTGTTGGGGGAACTGGCCACTTATGATTCATGTCGGAAGGCATGAAGTAGGACCCTATGGACTTAGCAGGTGTCCCCGGAATGATGTGAAGCTTGGTCTTCAGGATAAAGCACGGAAATGATAGATATATTTATGAAACCCTAACTGGATAAATGACTTTAAGATGATGATTGGGAGACGCACTAGTTGGTGTCTTGTATTACGAAGAAGAAGAGATGGAGTTACCCTCATAATGGTGATAATGAGATGCACGAATGATTATTAACTTATTTTGGTAACTACTGGCTGGTGCACTACTTCATTTTTAAACTGTTCACTAACATGTTACCTCGATTAGTTTATATCGGGTAACCCTTCTAGCTTTCTACTTCAAACTTGTGGAATAACAACCAGTGATATAATTTCCCTAAAGCAGGACTTATCCGAAGTAATTTTATTTGATCCATGAACATTCTATTCAAAAATTTATGATGATCTTGTTCGGCTCAGACCTATTTACACTTTCTTTCAATTATCCAAGGAATGCTCAACAAATATTTCCTTAATTAATCGATGAATATTACTTAACGAATATTGATATTTGATTGCTTCTTTCATACTTACACTCTTCAGTTGAGCTCATAAATATTTAATAAATTACGGAGGACCTGGATGATCTAATGTCCAGACATCCCTCACGAATTCTTTTCTTCTATTCAAGATGAGATTGTACATCGTACAGTGAAATCATAGTAAGGATATCATTTTGATATTGGTATTCCGAATTTAATTCTATTATAGGATCTGATAAAGCATGTGTACGGAGGCACCCTTGGGTGGACCGTTTCATTGATAAGTAATATTTGATAGGAGGTTATCGATTGTTCCGATACCTAGAACATTCTCTTCAAATTTTATAGTTTTCTTTTTTTTATAACTTCTTATTTCCATTCGTTGTCCGAGTAGCCTAAAGTTTCTTCAGTGGCTACGATGTTGAAATTCTGTTCTAGCCAATTGAAACTGGCTAGTCGATATGTCAATATGAATGACTAGTTGATTGTTCTAACTAGCCAAAATTGTAATGTTATGGAGAACACCTAGCTAATTGTCCTAGCTAGTGGTGATGTCTCAAACAGGTGAACTAGCAAGTTTTGTCTAGCTAGTTGCTAGTGTTTCTTGAAAAGGACTAGTTATTGTTTCACTGGTCCAACTCCTAATTTAATTCATTCAGCAATTCCGCAATGCATTTTGCATATGGTAAAGTATGATGATGAAAGTTTTGACGAATAACTTGATTGAGACCCAGTGAGGTCGCCCACTCAACTTGAATTCTACCCATCTTCGTATCAGACTTTATGTCACTTGAATATTCTGTTCTTTCATTCATATAATGAAGATTCATTTGAAACCATAGATTACTTGAATGATAAACTACTTCTTTTTTTTTTGTCATAGAGTAGAATTGCTTTCGATCGGTTGACCTTTATCAATGGGACTTTTTAGATCCTCTATTTTTCAAGAGGAAAAGTATTCACCAGATGTAAGAATTATATAAAGACCGTCTTTATGACTTTTGTATCCAACAATCATTGCCCTCGTACAACATTCTCCATGATATCACATTATAGAATTATCTGGACATGAAGGAATAAACCTTGTTGTATTCTTTCTGTCCATCCTTACATCTCCGAAAATCGAGACTCCTGGTATTTGGAACCATCAGCATTCTTGGAACATCCAATGTGGAATTCTTATTGAAATTATCTATTGGACCCTGTTATTTTGAAACCATTCCTTTCAAAAGTGATTACTCTAAGGTGAACGGGAGGTACACTTGTGAACCGTTGCACTAATATGAGATCAAAAACCAAATGTTGTAATTGTGCAGCCAGAGCGTTATGCCGAGTAATTAATTAAAGTAGGAATAACATGTCGGGGCATACCACAGGACCTTTAATATTAGTGTGAGGAAGGTTATAAGAAATGATGAGGTGGTTGGGAGTACGCTCCTACCAACCATTGTCAGGATGTAATATTAATGAATTCTGGAGTTACCAAGCCTTTTCCTGATCCGAGAAATGTAAATCGATTGCGATGTAAGAGATATCCTTAGAGGAAACTAACATGGAAGTGAGATGGACAAGAAAAGAAGAAATATCGTGGCAAGAATGTGAAGCTTTACTTAGTTTAAAGGGATTGATGCATATAGAGAGACATAAAGTTTAAAAGGCCCCTAATAGCAAATGGATGCATGTATATATGCCAATGATCCTTCGAGATTACCACCTAATCAACTTTATTGGGAATCGCAGCAGCATGCAGGCCTCAGGCTGATTGGCGCCAGTTGTGAAAGAGGACGAGCGTATGACATCTTACATATACCATCGAGAATCGATACCCCTAACCGGAGATGTAGGGATTGTTGACCAGTTAAAACGCGTAGTTGTTTTTCAAGGATAGGGTTGAAAAGTGGGTTTCACCAACTCACGATCGACCTCTGTACTGTGCCAAAGTTGGCATTTCATACTAATATAAACATTATAAAATTATGGTAGTATCGTTTGAGTGGACTAATGAGTTAGACGCCTTTATGGATTAATGAACAAAGTTTTAGAATGAAATGAGGTATTAGCAACAACCTCGTTGTTAGCTATACTTGATGATAAAAAGAGGACTTTAAGACTCACGATGATGCGTCTTTCAAGAGTTTAAGAGGTGTGCTGATGCAGTAGAAAGGGGATGATAGCCTATACTTCTAAACAACATAAAGGTTACGAGATAGGATATACTAACCGTGAGTCGGGGATTAGTCATGATAGCGTTCACGCATAAAACTGAGACGTTAAACTTATGAGAAAAGTGTGAAATTTTTTTCCCACAAGTGCCATAAGTATATCTTCATATTAGAACTAAACATGAGAATGAGAAAGTGACGAAAGGGAGCAGGGAGTATAATGGAGAAATTTGTTATTACCCAGGAAAGGCCAGTATGGTGGCCGATACCTATAGAAGGATTAGTCGAAATTGGAATTCGGTCAGTATTGACCAAGAAAATAGAGTATATACAATAAAGAATAATGTTGGAGGAAAATGACTAAACTATGGGGAAGGACAAAGATGTATAGAGAATTAAGAGAATGTTTGGCAAACGGGTATGAGGAATGGTATTGGCAAACTATTAAGTACAAACGCAACATGTCAAAAGTAGAATGATAGAGATCTAGTGGATTAATTCCGCCTGTAGAAAATCTTGAACGTGGACAGAATTATAATGGATTTCATAAGTAAGTCGCCGAAGACCGAGCCAAGAGATGGCCCTAGTTGATTTATAATTGTTGAACCAAGTGATTTACCTACGAGGGACTTTCCATTTAGAAGATTATCGATTTATATACGGAAGAGATGGTGGTGCAATATAAAACTTCTACAGCGATTACGTCAGACAAAGACTTAAGGTTGAACTTCGAATATTGAAGGTGCTTTCAAGTATATTTAACAAAGAGATTGAGCGTATGTACTAATTTGATCTGTGGTTGACGAACAGGGAATAAGAATTATCCAGACGATCGAATTTATATTTAGTGTCGTGCCTTAGATTTCACGGGGCAGTCGAGAATAAAAACTTATCCATGAAATGAATGTTGTTATCACGATCGTCACCATGCGAACGTAAGGACGTCTCTTGTAAATCATACTGCGAAAGAAGAAGTTTCGCTTTTCTTGCATTACGAAGAAGTCAATGAACGAGGGATATAGTAGCTGAACTGGTTCGACGTATACCGAAGACTATACAATATCCATAGCAAGTGGTAACGGCTGACGGGAGGCAACACATGCGTGCTAATCAAGTCAAGGAATATGAGGAATACCGTGCGTATTGTCGTTGTCTCAGATTATAAAACACGACCACAAAGTATTCACGGGCCAACGATACAAGGACTCAACACGGATACTATGAACAAGGTAGGAAGGGAATGTATAAGTAGTGGGATAGAAATTTTCATTCATAGAACAACCGATAAGGAATACAGGTCGAGGAGAGCATGCGTTGAGAAACAACATTAAAGCATTGGGGAGACAAATGTGAGAGAACAAAAGGGTTGAAGTGTCAACCTGAGAGTTGGAAAGGGTAAAGTTGGAATTGTATCCATAACTAATTTCCTTAGGTTCTTAAGATAGAATCCTTTTAAGGAGAGGAGACTATAATGACCCTAATTATCTTGAATATTTGAAACCTGGATGAATAGTAATTTTATGGGTGGACGAGAAATTTTTGCAACCACGATATGTACGAATTATTAAATGAAGATTTCGAATTGATATTACGTTTTTACGGTGCAGATGAGTGTATGTATAAGTCGTTAGTTTTTTTTTTTTTTTTTTTTTTTTTACGAAACCCATTATTTTGAATGGTCAAATTTTATGAGATATCAAAGGAGTATGAGGTGGGAGACTTCGTGATGCTAAAGGTATCCCCATGGAAATGATTGATACGGTTTGGTAAGAAAGGAAAGCTAAGTCCGAGGTTTATTGGACCTTTTAAGATTTTGAGGCGTGTTGGAAAGTTAGCCTATGAACTAGCCTTGCCCCCGAGATTGCAACAAGTGCATAATGTGTTTCATGTGTCCACGCTACGACCCTACCATACGGACTTTCGGCATGTGATAGAATACGATCAGGTAGACCTGCAACCAGATTTGACCTATGTGGAACAACCCGTGGAAATCATGGATAGAAAGGAACAGGTGCTGAGAAACAAGATTGTCAAGCTAGTGAGAGTTTTGTGGAGGAACCAGAACGTCGAGGAATCAACGTGGGAACTAGAAAGCGCGATGCGTGAAAAGTACCCCCAACTGTTTTCAACCTGATTCCGGGACGGAATCCTTTTAAGGAGGGGAGGCTGTAAGAACCCTGATTTTTGTAATATTTTTAAGAATATAATATCATATGACATTGTGAATTCGGGACCTTTTGAGTCACCCTTGTTGTTTAATAGAATTGATTATCTGAGAAATTTATGTTGTTACATTCACTGTGTAAGAAAAAGGGAAGATTGTTGAAGGCAAGAGGCCTACTGCTATTAAGATTTATAAAAAAAACTTGGGATTTGAGAGTTATTAGAGTATTAAAAGATTTTAAGAGACTATGACAAGGAGTTATGGATATTTAAAGGATTTACCCAATTAAGTACTTACGGAATTACAAGGGAAATCTCTACGCGACAAAATAGTATTACGAGGAATTAATTAAGATACAATATGAATTAAGGATTAAGTGACAACCATTGGTGGAGAAATAATAATACAAGGAAGGATATTACATGCAAGTGTCATGTAACTAGATAGTTAGAAAAGCAAACCAAAAAAGCAAAAAGCAACTAGATGAATAGTAAAAAGTGGATGCATCTTACTTTAGGAGACAAGGAGGTATGGTTGGCACCTAGGCTATTAGTAGAGTGGCAACATGTGACTTCTTTATACACACATATCAAGCATATCAATCATACACTACATTATTTTCAAACAACACAAAACAAAAAAAAACTCCCCCCCCATTTAGAAGCTCTCGGCCGAACTACAAGGAGGAAGAAGAAGAAATTCTTTCTTCAACTTCCCCTCACTCACAAATCCAAGCAAAAATACTAGGGCTCCCTTGCATCATTATAGAGGTATGGTATTAATTTCAACCCCATCCATCCATTAGATCTTGAGTTATAAATTGTTGAAGGTTGGATGAAAATTTACCAAAGTTGTTCATCTTTTAGATCTTGAAGGTTTAAGGTTTGTAAGGGCTCATCCAAGTGTTCTTAGAGGATATAAAGCTCACCCAAGGCCCCTAGCTACTCAAGAAGGTATAAAAACTCTCACCACTCTTAGTCATGAAGTGTTTATGGTTTATATTGTTAGATCTAAAAGTTTTAGTGCATATCTTGGTTATAAAAGTTATGGATGATGTAAATCTTGAGGATATATGTTGTTGGTGTGATTTTAAAGCTTGTACTTAGAGTATGTAACCCCATGTATGTTGTAGAGATGAGCCTTGATGATTTTAATGGTAGATATGATGTATAAGTTGAGTTCTTGAAAGATTAAACAAAGAAGTATGCTGAGTAAAAAGTCTGGGAGTACGTACTGCCTTGCAGTGGACTTTTGAACCCCTTAAACTTGTCTCCCGAAGGTCTAATACATATGTCTAGAAATTTATTTGAATGTAGTTTCCAGAAATATAAAGTTCATAACTAGGTGATGTATAGATTTTGAGTTATGACCAGAAGAGTGAGGAGTGGTTCTGAAATCCGGACTGCACTGTATGGTCTGTTTGTGAACTGTCTTTGGACCCCCAAACTTTCTGCAAACATTGTGAAAAATTGAGGTTAGCTAGGTCTTACAGTAAGGAAGGCTTCCCAAAAAGAATCTGATTAAAACTCGAATTTTTCAATTTTATAAAAATGTTAGAGCGAGGTGTGCGCAAGTGAAAAACCACTTAGGGGATTAGTTTAAAGTAGTTTTAAGAATATTCACTTGAGTTTCGAGTTCGAGGAATAGATTTGAGTCGAATGGGTAACGAAAGTGATAATGTGACGACATGGTCATATGAGAGGGTTAGTGGTCACAAGTGGAGTCGTTAAGTTGGTTTTACGATTTTTAAAACCTTATGATTAAGTAGCGTTGTTAAGGCACTAACGTGCGAATATTGATTATGTATAGATTTCCATTCCACTCCGCAAGCCCGACCACCCCAACCTCACCAAGGCAAGTTTTCCAACTCTAAGTATTTAATTTCAAAAGATTATATTCTTGATTTTACCTATGCAAGTTTACTTCTCAAAACTTATATATAAGGATTTTCACTATTGTGTTTATAGCTTCCAAACGTATTATATGCTTATGCTTTACGAGATTATGTTGAAGTTTGAGATATATGCATATGTGTTTGTACACCCTTGAACTTAGAATGAAAGTGTTTTCTTCGGACAACGACTCTAGCAATAGAGGTCGTAGCGGTCCAAATATACTATTGACCGGGGAGCGGTATATTGTTGCATCGTGATTAAATTGCGAAAACCCGAAGAGTCATTCGGGAAGTATTGTATACCTAAGTAATTATTATTTTTACGTTGTTAAAAATACTCAAAAATATCTATCTTGGATTAAAAGCTTATTTTAATTAAATAATTATTTTATTAATTGTTTATATTAAATCTCAAAATATTATTTATTAATTATCGTTCATTATTTTAAAGACAAAACTAATCCAAGATACCTTTAGCATTTTCAAACTCGAACTCTTTCGAACCCAAAACATTTTCGAAAACCCCCGGTCAGGTTTTGCTTCTTGTACGTTTTTTTCAAGAATTATCGGTCGACTGAGGTCGAACTTCAACTACTCGAATTTTCTATCAAAATGATTTTTGAAAAGAAAAGAAAAAGGGGACTCTGGCAGGTGTGGGAATCGTTGACGAACGATTCCCGGGATGTGTAAGCGGCCGTGAGCCAGGCGGTCCATCAATTATTATTCCGGCCCAGGTGTTGCCGAAGGATGATTACGGATGTAGTTTTCATCGAGGGTGATTACGGATGTAGTTTTCACCCAAGGGTAGTTACGGATGTAGTTTCTATCCTTCTACTAGTAGAGAAGACCCGCTGATTGTTGGACTTGGTTGTGGCGACTGATCATCGTCAATCCTTGTCAGGTTTTTATGTTTTCTTCCAGTCCCATCCTCCACTTTGGAAAAATACTCAAACACTACTTCTTGGGCATAAGTGCCAAGTTGCCGATAGTGTGGTTTTTGATAAGAAAAATATTGACATCGTGCAGTATCTAGAACTGCAAGATTTTCTATAGAGATTGGCACGTGTTAGTGCACTCTTGCAATTATTTCAAAGAATGAAATGTTTTTGAATGAGAAACCTTCTAAGCTAATGGAAGGAAAGAGGTTTTGCATCAATGCATTCCCTGTACATTATGTTAACCGTAGAGTGTTTTGCCGAAACTGATATACTCATACGTATATATTTTCAAACTTGAGATATATTGAAATGAGAACCTTATAAAGGATTCATATGTTATTCTTAAAGCTCCTTAGTGAGTATAAATGTTTAATTCAAACTCGGACATATATATTGTCGAGTTATGTTTTGTAATCTGAGATATATACCCATACAGTTGGGAACGTTTTCAAAATAAACCACTTTATTATTTTTCAAAATGGTGAACTTGCTGAGCATTATGTAGCTCATTCTTGCTTTATAAAAACTTTTCAGAAAGAGAAGAATTTGGTCGGTTAACTCCGTACCAGCAGAAGAGGAGTAAGAGATTTACCCCGGAGATGATTTAGTTCCTGAAAAATACTATAGAGTAAGTATGATAGGTTTTCAACTGTAATAGTAAGACTTGTCTTCAAGTGTAGTTGTATAAGTGGAAGTGCGTAAGATTCCGGATTGTACAGATGAATTGTAATATTTAGTGTTACTTTTGATTATCGTTTCTGAGGCTCTAACTTGTATGTGCGTAAGATTGAGGTCTGGATGGATGTATTGTTGAGTTGTAAAGTTAATACAGGTATGATATGGTTGGATGGTGATGTGACGACCTGAATCTCTGACCTCGGATTTGGGGGCGTCACAGTTCCCTTTGTTAATTTCAAGCTTGACAACTCATGAATAATTTGTATATTGTTTGACATTGTGGAACAATTTTAGAAATGTTTGGATAGTATGTTTAGAATTCAACAAATATATCATCTATATATACATGTTAAAATATAGCTGTTAAAATATGATCGTTGGAATATAGGTGTTAAATATGGTCATTGGAATATAGCTGTTAAAATATGATCGTTGGAATATAATCGTTTTAATTTCAAATTTCAAAATAATACTTTAAAATTACTTTTCAAAGTACAGGGAACCAATATAGGGAATATCATTGGAGTAAAATAACTTTTTTTACCTATATTTTAGGGAATCAATATTTTACTACATTTTAGGGAACAAAAATAGGGAAGAATCTTGGAGATGCTCTAAACACCCCCCATTATTTAAGAAATGAAATTTGTTTCCTTTCACAGAAAAAGGTAAAACACTTGAGGATCTCTTTCCTTTCTCCTATTTTCCTTACTGCATTTCATTCCATTTTCTGAACACCAACAAAATGCCCTCTACATTATACTCTTATTCCTAACAAAATCAATACCTTGCAACTTGCAAGACTATCCTAGGTGTCCATAATTATCATGCACATCATATTTTACAACGAAAACATCACAAGTCAGGCCAGGTCATTAAATCACTAATTACAATTATCAATTCATATTTCATACTATGATACCAAAGTCCCTGGGCCATAGTATGATGTTTGGTTTGAAATATATTAGTTTACTGGTGATTGAGAAATTTATTTTCAAAATAAGTTAATTTATTTTAAGATAAAATTAAAGATTTCTAATTATTATTATTTTAAAAAAATTAATTTTTTTTTATAACTTATGGAATCTCAAATATACATTAAATACTAGTATAAAACAATTATCAAAATATAATTTTTTTACCCAAAAATAAGTACATAAAATTTATTTTAAGTCATGACTAAACAGGCCATTAGTTGTCACTTGTCTGCCTAATCAACTTTTGTCCTTGTTTATTTTTCTGTTTCTTTTCATCATGCTTTTGTTAAAGTTCCATACTTAACTAAAGTGTTAATTTTCAGCAATTTTTTAATACATGGCTAAGTGTAGTTGTAAAGTCATTTGTTTGTTAATTTCCATCATTTTTTTAATACATGGCTAATTGTAATTGTAAAGTCTTGTTTGCCAATTTGGTAATGCCATTTATATGCTAATTAAGTATATTATTTATTAAATAAAAATATTTAATCTTTTACTATAGTTTTTGTGTTTTTATAAAGTGATATTTCAAGTACGCTAGTGAATATTTATAATGTTTTTATTATATTTATTATAATTTGTAATCGATCAATAATTGAATTAATATCTGTTACGATTAAAATGCTAACGATAAAAAGAAAACTAAAACCAATTTTTACAAAATACTAGCTTATAGCCCGCACGGGTTGATTTTAATTTTTTGTAATTTGTTTATAGTGTAATATAATATTATAAATATTAATTTTAATTTGTTATAGTGTAATTTGTTATTTGTTTAATATGTTTTTTAATATTAAAAAATAGGATTGAACCAAACTACCAAACTACCGATTATCCCCTAATTTAATACTATTATAAGCGAAATAGGATATATTTGGTTGTCGGTTTGGTACTTTTTATTGGTCACTCATTTTGGTCAATTATCCCCTAATTTAATACTATTATAAGCGAAATAGGATATATTTGGTTGTCGGTTTGGTACTTTTTATTGGTCACTCATTTTGGTCACTCTTTAATTTGCTTAAATCTCTATTATTATTAATAATAAAAAAATGTTTATTAATAATAAAAAAATGTAAAAAAACACACATAACACTCGCCTGTTAAACACTCTCCTGTTAATAAAATTTTTTAAAAAAACACACACACACGCCACTCCTCTCGATCAAAACTCTCGGTTAAATCTTTGCTTACCCGGAAATGTTTTTAGGTAGATAAAATATTAATTAAATTTATTTTTAATTGAACTAAAATTATGGCTAAAAAATAGGGTTGAACCAAACTACCAAACTACCAATTATCCCCTAGTTTACTTATTATAGTATAGTATATTAATTAAATTTATTTTTAATTGAACTAAAATTATGGCTAAAAAATAGGGTTGAACCAAACTATCAAACTACCAATTATCCCTTAGTTTACTTATTATAGTATAGTATAGATACTAGCTTATAACCCGTGCAAAGCATGGGTTGCTTTTAATTTTTTGTAATTTGTTTATAATGTAATATAATATTATAAATATTAATTAATATTAAAAAATAGGGTTGAATCAAACTACCAAACTACAAATTATCCCCTACTTTATAGCCGCACTAACACACACACCACTACTCTCGATCAAAACTCTCCGCTAAATCTTTGCTTATCCGAGAATGTTTTTAGGTAGATAAAATATTAATTAAATTTATTTTTA
This sequence comes from Kitagawia praeruptora, assembly GCA_037693485.1. Taxonomy (NCBI): domain Eukaryota; kingdom Viridiplantae; phylum Streptophyta; class Magnoliopsida; order Apiales; family Apiaceae; genus Kitagawia; species Kitagawia praeruptora. Next base: position 169,712,306 of record CM075352.1, on the reverse strand, counting down.
ATTGAACTAAAATTATGGCTAAAAAATAGGGTTGAACCAAACTACCAAATCACCAATTATCCCATAGTTTAGTTATTATAGTATAGTATAGATATGGGCCAACAACATGTTGGTGCAGTGGTTGAGCCACTGGCCTCCTTTGAAGGAGGTCAGGGGTTCGACTCCTGCATGTGCATGAGTTTCTTAGTTTGTATTAGGTTTCCTAGACACCACTTTGAGCCACATATATAAAAGCTGGATCATAAATAATTCCATGTTATCAATACAAATTCTAAGAAAAATGAGTAAAATGATGACATTAATAAATATTAGGAAAAAGAGTTTCTACCTGACACTGTAAGAAACTTTTCTACAGTATCGTCTTAAATTAAATTTAGGTCATAGATTAATCTAATCCAATGGCCCCGTTAGGGGCACCACACATAAATCGAATACATCCTCACACACATAATCCCACCTAATTTCCTCCATTTTTAATTTGATTTTTCTCGTCAATTAGTGAATTTTTTTTTAAATCTGACTTCACTGTATTTTTTTCCATCTCTCAACGATCAGTTTGCATATCATATGTGCAACAAAATTGTGATTTTAAGGCGACACAGTAAAAAAGTTTCCTACAGAGATAGAAACTCTTTACCCTAAATATTATATATAATAAAATGAGTTTAGTGAATTAAAGTAATAGGTATAGTTATTTATTATTTTATAAAATTTTACTATTTTTGATAAGTTTTAGAATGTAAATAATTAAGAGTAACATTTCAAAAATAAAAATGTAAAAAAATGAAAGTGACAGAGAGAATAAAATATTAGTACTTGAACAACTACAACTACAATACAATATATGAACTCATAAATTTAAGGAATTTTAGGCTTAATTTTACGTTCTAATAGTTTCATAATTGATCTTATAAAATTAGTATATGTTTTCCATTCGTTATTTTTAGAGACTTCTAATTTTTATTTATTTCATATTCATTTATAAAATATTTATTTCTCTCTCTTTTTTAACCTTCATTTTCACTCTATTTTCAATTTTTTCTCTTTTTGTTAATATTATAATAATAAAAAGCACATATAAAAAGTATTATTGGAATAATCATTTTAAATTTATTCTAAATTATTTAAAAATTTAATATTTATATTATTTTAAGAAAATTATTAAAAATCTGTTGGAACTGACTATATGAGTCTTTATCCAAAAAAATTTAAAAATTTATATGTGGAATTTTATATACATGTGTCTTTTTCTTACCTCTTGCTTAGTCTTTCACAAATGTTATACATTAATCTAAATTATTATATTAAAGCCGAAATATTGAAAGTTCTGGTTTTCGATTTGGTTATCTTAATTATTCTAATTATTGAAATAATTAATTAAATTACAAAAACAACTTAAAAAGCTAATTACTAATGTTAACGTAATTATATTTCGATTAAAAAATTTTCATCCCCTACTTGGACTCTTTTTTCTGTTTCCACAACTCAATTACCCATTTTTTCTAAAGATTTTACTTCTAAATAAAAGACTTTGTCATTTAATTTAAAACTAATATTACAATAATTATTTTTAATTAATTTTAAAATAAGTAATTTTAATTATTTTTAAAATAATTATTTAAGATAATTATTTAAAATAATTATTTTGGATATGGTGTAATATCCAAAATATCACAGCATATCTTTCCGTAATTATTTTTAGTAGTAATTTTAATAATTAAAACACGTTATTTTTTAATTTAAAATTAATTTTACGATCACTAATATACACCCAAAAATATGTCACCATATATTCAAATCATTATTTTTGGTAATAAATAAGAATCGTTAGATCAAATAATAAGATATATTATATGATTAAATTAATTTACTAAAAATTCAAAGTTTGAACCCGTCAACGACATTTTTAATTTAGAATTTTACAAAATAAATTTTAAACCATGCATATCATTATATAAATTTATATTAAATTAAAATTAAAAAATTATTAAAAATAAGAATTATATAAAAACATAATTATAATGTTAAATAAATTTTATAACCTATCAAAAAGAAATCCGTACTTCGCACCAATTATAAGCTTATAATTATAAAAATGGTATAAAATAATATTATGATAAAAATGAAATAAGCCTAACATTTACGCACTGTTTAGCGAAAACTATTCTAACAAATAAATACGATATCTGTCATTTTGTTAAAACTCATTAAATCGAAAACTCTCGTATAAATATATAATTTCCAATATTTTTTTTCGTTCACCAAAAAAAATACTTAATCATATATAAATATCAAAATTATTAAAAATATATTAAATATAAAATCTATTACAAATCGAAATTTTAAAAATAATTTAAGAAATAGAGTTCGAGTCCAATCAAAAATTTTGAATCAATTTTTTTTTATATAAGTTGACATGACGTTAGAGTCAACAACCATAAAATCAAAAAAATTATCCGAACGGCAAATAATTAAACCGAATATTAATTGGCAGGACGGCATTTTAGCCCTTTATTGAGATTGCTAAAACAAAAAATTAGTACTCTTTCTTTCTCTCTCTCTAAAACTTGTTCAAGAAAATACACAAACACCAGCAAAAACAATAAGGTAAAACAAAAATTCAAGCTCCTTTCTTCCAAAGCTTCAATTTTTTCATGTGGGTCACTTTCTTTTTTGCATGTAGATGATCATAGATACATGTTCTTGTATGTATAGCTTGGGGCCGTTTGGGAAATCTTAAAATAAGTTACTTAACACTTATATGAAGTAAGTAACTTATATGAAGTAAGTAATAAGTGACTTACAACTTATATTTTCGTGTTTGGGTGTTTAACTTATAAGTTGGTAAAATATTTATTAAATTAAATTTAAAAATATTAATTATTTAATATAATAATCCCAGTACATGCATATGACATTTATAAATATAAATGTAAAAATATAAAATATTAAACAAGTTAAAAAATCAAGTAATACGAAATAAGTTGGAAAAAAGTACGTCATTACTAACTTATCACTTATCAACTTATTTGGCAATATAAGTCCATTCTACTTGTGCACACAAACGGTCCGAAATAAGTTGAAACGGACTTATCCTCAGATAAGTCCATTTTTCTCAGTAGACAAACACCCCCCTTGTAAGTAATAAAGGGTGTGTTGTTTGGTTGTAAATGAAGAAAATAGGGATGGTGTTCTTGTTTTTATGGGCTTAATTTGCGGAGGATAAAGAAAAAAAGATGGTTTCTTTATTGTAAAGTTAAAAAAATAAAATAAAAAAGACCCAACTTTATTTCTTGGTAGCTTCTTTTTGTACTTTTTGAATTGAAAGAAAAGAGATGATCAATAGTTAAGAATGCTTTTTAGGTGAATATTGAAGTTGGATTTTTTGATTTTTGTGTTTCTTGTTTGAGTTTGTTGAATTGTTATACTTTTTGGATTGAAAGAAAAGAGATGATCAATGTTTAGAATGATTTACAGGTGAATATTAAGTTGGGGTTTTTGTTTTTGTTTTTTTTGTGTTTTTGTTATGTGTTGTGATTGATTTTGTTGAATTTTTGTTTATATGATGATGATGTTTTGATGAAAAGTTGTGGGTGTAGGTAGGATTGTGATTTCTTGAAATTTTGTTTTTCTGGAATTTTTGATATTTTTTTGGTTCTTTGTGGATTGTTTATATATGGTTCTTGTGTTTTTGTGTATTTGGTTGAAGTTTAGCTGTGAATAATACGTTGATATGGAGAAAGTGATGTGAAGTACTTGTATTGGGTTGATGATGATTGTATGCAAAGTACTTGTATTGGGTTGATGATGATTGTCTGTGAAGTACTGCTCGGAAGTTTTTTGATATTTGAAGTTTGAGATTGTAGGTTGTGATTTTGGTTGCTGGTTCGATATGGAGTCAATCCATCTCAAGCACTGAGGTGGACGAGGAGATAAAACGCGCTTCCGATTAATGTAAGATTAATTTTTCAATAGTGGATTAATTACAGTATTTGGAGTATTACAGTTCTTTATGTGCAATAAGTTATTTCACCTGTATGAACTGTATGGACATTCCCAGTGACATCTTTTGAGTGACCGAGTCTGAAAGTTTGTAAACTTACCGTTCTCTCCTATGCTCGTGTTGTCTCTTATGTTTCCTTTTCCATATTTGTTTTTGATTCAGTTTGTTGTTAGTTCATGAGTTTCCTCTCCAAGTCGAAGGTGGATTTACCAACTTATTTTAAGAATTAGTTCTTCTGAGATGTAGCAACTTGTGTTCTTTATTAATGGTTTTGCAAATATTTTAGGTGCTTTCTTTCCCCTCTAGCTTGTAGTTAAAACTATTGTTAACATAATTCATATACAAATATAACTTCATTCATTCAAAAAATATATATTGAATTCTTTGCATTTCTTAATTTCTTGTATGGAGGATGGCATTTGTGAAATTTTACGTAGTTTGTGTTAATTCTAATGGACACTTGCATAGTTATAAGGCCAACTGAAATGTTTGACGGGGTGTACATTTCTGTGTTAACAGAAATAGGGAGCATACACCATATATGGATAGAATTTCTGGAAGAAGGACTGTTGGCGGACTTTGTGTACCTAAGAAAACTTCCAGCCTTGGTTTGAGAGATGCAGCTGACAACAAGAATGGAGATGCTCAATTCTGCAATAGACTTGGATGTAGTGGCAGGCTTAATCATACCAGAGCTGCCCAAATTGGAAGCTCTAGTAAGTCCAAATCTTGGAGGCCTTCTACTCATTTGAGAACTGGCAAGGAGACAGGTGGAAGTTCTTCTAGTAGTAGTTCCTCTGTTGTAAAGAATGCAAAAATTAGATTTCCAGATTCTCGTAGGAAGTTGCCTTTGAAACTAGAAACAGAAACATCAGAAAGTAGCAGTACTCAAGATGAAATTCAGGAATTTATTGTTGCACCAAGAACAAACACAAGAGTGTTTCAATCAGAACCCAGAGACGCCGAGTCTGGGAAAGTTGCATCTGTTAAAGTAGGGAGCTCTACTTTGATATCAAAAGCTAGAAACCATGCTTTCGGTAAAAGACCTGGGCTGGCCAATCAGGATGCTCTAGCTAGCTCTTCTAGTTCTTCATCGGAGAGCAATGGCCAAAGGATGAGTGGAACTGCTATTGCTAGTCGGCATGGATTCAGGAACTTACGCACGTCGATATCAGACGCCCTTCGCCCAGGGTGTTCATTGTCAGAATCAAACAGTAGTAAGAGGGATATCATGAAGAAGAGAAATTCTGAAGGAGAAAGTAGCTACTCTGGTGAAGGGAAGAAGAAGATGAGTGGACAACCTTCCAATAGTGGACCTATCTCTAAATCCACCAATGACTTCACTTTTCCAGATTCCAGAAGAATCAGAAATTGGCCTAGCAGGGAGAATGGTGGGACATCGGTCCGGTCTCGGAGATTAACCAACATTAACATCAGAAGTCCGATTAATGGAAGCATTCTGTCATCTGCTGAATCCTCTGTTATGCCACAGTCTGAAAGAAATATTCCTGTCAATGCAAATTTATTACATGAGGAAGCGTTCTCAGGTAGGTCGAGTATCTACAGCCATCCTATTGGTGCTAATTATGCTGATCATATGACGACCACGACATCAGTCGATGTTGGCATTGACAGTTTGCTGAACAGTGATGGCTCGAGACGATATAACATGGATGGTATTGCCGAGGTAATTTTTGAGGATTATGCTAAAATTAGACTTGTATAAAATGGGATATGGGAGTATCCAAATAATGTTAATGAACCAAATAAAATACAATGGAATTAGGTTAAATAGTGTTTCAGTGGATCTTTAGTTCTTGCTATGTGCTTTGCTTAATACTTGTAATCAATAATTTGTGCAGGTATTATTAGCTCTAGAAAGGATTGAACAAGATGAAGAACTCACGTATGAGGTATTCAATCTTTAATTTTTTTCGAACTCCTTAATATCCAACATGGTTTATCTTGGTTTCATTTCACTTTCTGCAGCAATTACTTGCTCTGGAAACAAATTTAATCATCGGTGGCCTTGGCTTTTATGATCGGCACAGAGACATGAGACTGGATATTGAGAATATGTCATATGAGGTTTGTAATATTCGTTTGAGTGTCACTCTGCAAATGAATAATTGGATGTCATGCTGACTATACCTGTTAAGAAAAACTTGTGCATGCCTGTTTCTCATCTAATTTTTTCATTTAAATGTCACGCAGTCAACATAACACAGTTAGGATGCAATGTGAACTAAAATATCTTTGCTCTTTTATACAGGAATTATTAGCTCTCGAGGAAAAGATGGGTAATGTTAGCACTGCACTTTCAGAAGATGCATTATTGAAAAGTGTTATAGTAAGTACCTATCCGGGTATATCTACAGAAGAAGAGGAAGCAACATGCAACATCAAAGCAGAAGATACTAAGTGCAGTATTTGCCAGGTCAACTACCTACAAACCAATATTAATCCTTAATTGTTCCCCCTATAATTACCAATTACATAGAAGTGGTGGGTCATGTTTGGATTCCTCCTTCCCCCAATTTTTTTGCATGATTAGCCATACAAGGACCTTACTACACCTTGCAATTTGTAAACTTGGCCTATTTTTTCATTTTAAATGAACTTGGGTGACACATTCATTTTTTTAATTGACCACCTTCATTTATTTAGGAAAGACACAACATTTATAGGTTGATATTTTCTTAGAGTCAGATGCCATTGTTTAAAATTAGAACTGGGGGAGCCTTTATTTCTTTTAAATACTTCCACAAGTCCAGATGGTATGACAAATGAAATGAACCACAGCATCTTGCAGTGTCAATTTATCGAGATACTTCAGTATGGAGGAAAGGATCATCATGCTGCTTTACTTTTTTTCACCAATTAAACTTGAAGAATTTAGAAGTTAATGTATGTCATTTGTTATACTACCTTTCTTCATAAAACAAATGATCTGGAGTGAATATATGCATTTTATGTAGGCATCACATTTCCTTCTGGTGAAGGGGTATGGATTTTTATAACTATTGAAATCCTTTTTGATTTCCCGAGCGTCATAGCACGACTTCCGAGTCTTACTACAGATCTCATCCAAATTTTTTCTTTTAATCTTTTATTGTAGGAAGAGTATGTGATTGGAGACCAAGTTGGGAAGATTGGTTGTGAACATGGCTATCACATGGGATGCCTAAGACAGTGGTTGCAATTGAAGAACTGGTGCCCCATCTGCAAGGCTTCAGTAGAGCCTGCAGAAACATCGTAGCTCCCTTAATAATGAAAAATGAAATCAAGTATGGTGCTGATGATCGAATGGCTTTCTTCTGTACATAGTATATCTGTCGGGTCACTATCTTTCTTTTTTCTCTTTTAACATTTTCAGTACTTCTCTCATGTATATACTCTGTGGTCTCAATCCAACAATAAACCCAGGCGTCAAGCTTTGTGGTCAAAATATATACATTCAGTTTCGTAGAGCAAGTGTTAAAAAAAAAAAAAAAATACTCCGTGCGTTACTCTACGGTTATTGATACAGTATCGAGTCTGTTGACCATTTGCGTAATTTTGCATTATTACGTGAAAAATTGAATATACTGCTCAGCACGAACCAAGTCCAGACGATTCGATTCTTTATAAAACTGACTGCTTTATTTTTTATTGAAATAATTTAAGTTGTTATGATTGTTACTTGTAAGAACTCTCCTAATGCAGTCTGGTGGATTTTTTTTTTTTTCTTGATAATCCGGTGTCCGGGCTAGCTTGCGCGCACCTCGATTAATCCGGAGGGCATATTAGCACACTCATACCCCCGAGCATGGTGACCCACTTAATCCCGGAACGCCCCAGGAAATCGTGACCTCAAGGCAGCAAGCGTGTATTTCAGGACACGCAAGCCTGCCTGGAGTTCTACCAGGACCGGTCCACCAGCCCCATGGTCAACACCGGCATGTAAATCTTGCTAACCGTGCGGTAAGACCCAGTGGTTGGGCTTCCCTGCGATATGCAAGATACACCACACCCTGTCTTGGGCAAAGTTTCCATTGTCTCTCCAACACGGCTACACGCAGGGGCGGGTGAGATTCGAACTCATGACCCTTTGGATCAACGCTAGGCCTCGTTTCCACTAAGACAGCTCTCACGCTCCTGAAGGATTTTTGTCAGAATCCTAGGAAATCGCTAGGCCTTAGACCCCTTTTTCCTAATGAAAGAATCCACCAGGCCTAGCGATTTCCTGCCCCTTCTTCCTAATGAAAGAATCGTGACCCTTTTTCCTAACTTCAGAAGGATTTTTGTCAGAACACTTCTTGCCCTTCTCAAGATTTTCATTCCTGAATCTCGATACTTCATTTGTAAAATACGGGTAAACCAGTCACACCCACCGTATGAAACAATGACAGTTCTTGATCCATGTAACTATTCTTATAAAGGCCATGAAACAAGGTACAGTACTGCATGTTTCTAAGAGCTGTCCTGTTCAAAAAGTCTCTTTCGAAACAGTAGTGTCTTAATTTTTTTTTTTTTGATTGTGGGGGCAAATATTTTATGGGAAATTAGATAAAAGACTCCATTGATCTTGTACTTTCACCTCTATAAGGTTCTGATAATATCTTTCATCAAAAAATCATACAGATTGCATAAAGAAGCATTTTACTGACATCTTCAAGTTTTCACTTTTTTTTTTTACTATTTAGGCTTATATGCCTTACAAATGAGTATCTATTCATCAGAGGTTACAATTTCACCAAATGAGTTTTTTTTACAAATGACCAAATGAGTTTTTTTTTTTTTACAAATGAGTATTCAGGCAGAGGTGCAATTTCACCAGGACAATTTGGTCAGGTTAGTGCTGTTAACATATATAATATTAGCATATTATTGGATAGTTATATTATTATGTTGGTTTCATATTATTGGATAGTTCTATTATTATGTTGGTTTCCTTGTTTGGATAATTTCCTTTATTATAATAAAATACTACTTTCTCTCCAATCCCCATATTTTAACATGGTATTTAGAGCTAGGTTGATTCGATCTGGTATCGGTTGATTAAGGGTTGAACTTGATGTCTTTAGCACATGTTGGATTAAAACATGTGATTTAATTTTTTTTTTTGTTTTCTTGTTTTCTTCTTCAAATTGGTTGTGTTTTTTTTCTTGGGTGAAAAAAAAAATATTAATTCTGGGTAAACATGTTCGTTTCGTTTTGTTTTGGTTGAGACTCTTACACACACTCTTTGTTTCTCTCTGGTTAATGGTATTGACTTGTTGGTAAGATTGTTTTGGTTTTACTTTTCCCTTTTTCTTTCTCGTGTTTATGATGGGAGTAGCATTAGGCACATATGTATACCTTCTTTCTAAACAAATAGAATCATCCGCTTTAATCAAGAGTATCACCCGCTTCATCCATATTCTTCGTTATGATCATCTTCTTCATCCTATTCCTCATCTCCGTCTTTGATATATATCGATGTCATCAGAATTTCGCTTTTGTCATTATTGGTATGAGACCCATCATCATCGTCGTTGTGCTTTCGCTTTATCGTTATCTTCATTCTCATACATTCATGATTTTTCTTTCTTCCATCCCCACGAACTCTCGCAAAAATCTTCTCACATCCACAAAGTCTCGCAAAATCATCTCACACCCATAAAGTCTCGTAAAGTTTTTTTTTCCTCACCTAACTCTTATTTTCTCTCTCTCTACTGGTTTAGGATTATACATCGGTTTTCTTGGTTATAATTTGGATATGGATTTGGATTCGATTTTGATTTTTGTTGGATATTAGATTTGCACACAAGTTTGCTGGTTAGATTGGATCAATTTTGTTGGTTGGATTTGTATACTGTTTGGATTCGATTCTTGTTTTAGATTAGGTTTGGATTTGGAGTTGGTTCGGATTGGTTATTGAGTTCGATTTGGATACAGTTTTGATTTCGATATTGGTATTGGTTTTCGATGGTTGTAGTTCGTTTGGATCTTTCTTTCTTGTTCATTGGTTGTAGATTCGTTTGGAAGTTTTGGCTCGTTTGGGTTCCTTTTCTCTCTTGTTTTGGGTGCAACTTTGGATTTGGAAGTGTTTGGCTCGTTTGGGTTCGTGATTTTATTTTTTAGATTTATTTGGAAGCTCTTGATTTTGGAGTTAGCAGTTTTGGATCCGTTTGGATACGTTGTTCCGTTTCTTGTTGGCAAACTCTCGATTCTCCATCGTGAGTTTGAGGGGGGATGTTAACATATATAATATTAGCATATTATTGGATAGTTCTATTATTATGTTGGTTTCCTTGTTAGGATAATTTCCTTTATTATTGTTGGATGTTGGCTATATAAGCCCCTCTTCTATTGTAATTGAGAACAAGTTTTCATTATAATAAAATACTACTTTTCTCTCTAATCGGAAAGCTGGTTACTTAACATGGTATCAAAGCTCGGTTTAAGAGGGGTCTCAGGTTCGAGTCCCTCCACCCCCATTTATTTAATTTAAATATTTGTTGTTGATATTGGTATTGGTTATATATATTGTCGTTGTATGGTCAATCGGTACGAAACGTATCGTACGATTGAGGGGGAGTGTTGAATAATACTTGTTGTAGCACAAGATCATGTTGGGACCTTTCTCTAACACCTTAAGGTTTTAGATGAGCTGGTTACTTAACAAGTGCCATGTCATAATCGCTAGCAGCGACCAACGTAACCATCATCAAGTAGACATAATATGCAAGGAGAACAACCCGACAAATTCTCCATCCTAATATGAGCTCCGATAGTTTTTTAATCCAAAAGTACTTGTTGCTGCTACATAGAATGCAAACTGTCTAAAAATGCTATAATCTCAATAGCAAAACAGAAGGCCATATATCTAATCACAAGGACAATTCTAAATAGTTTTGCAGTCATGTAGAAAACAGGGTTAAATAAAAAAATAACGAGTTTTTAGACTGAAAACAAGAAAATACCAGTGGGCGGGTGAGGGTGCAAAAATTACCGGATTGATTACGCATTTACCAATCGGGTATTAGCAGATACACATTATTGAATTGGGTGACATGGTATTACGCAAGTCAAGCTGGGGTATCTTTTATTTTTTTGTTTTTGAAAAAGGGACACGCATTTGAATTATGCGTGTTGCTCATTTGTGCCATTCCACGAGCCGGGCTGGGCGGTTTACTACAATTATTGTTTTTAAAAAATATCATTTATACATTTTGAATATTTCTAAAACCCAAAATGGAAAAACTAAATCCCAAAAATTAATCGTTGAACCCCTAGGGAATAAAGATAAAATTTAAAAATTTAATTAAAAAATTGAATACGGTGGCCTGATTTTTAAACGTGTATAAATTAGGATTTTGGGTTGTTTATTCCGAATATTTCTAAAACCCAAAATGGAAACCTTGAACCCCAAAGGTTAACCGTTGAAACCCCGAGGGAATACATATAAAACTAAAAAAAATTTAATTAAAAAATTGAATCTGGCTGCTTGATTTTTAAACGCTAATGCGTTTAAAAATCAGGATAAATTGGGGTTTTGGGTCTAGGGTAAACCCTAAACCCTAAGTCCGTATCGGTTTATTCTTCATTCCGAATATTTCTAAAACCCAATATGGAAACGTTGAACCCCAAAAATTAATTGTTGAACCCCAAAGGTTAATATTTTTAATTAAAAATATTATAAATAAAAAATTGAATAAGTGGCAAAAAAATTTTGAATATGTAAACATCGTTTTTATGAAGGATATGCATTTTGCATCTGGGTATTCAGGGGTTACGGATATGGCAAATGCGTAACCCAGGCATAATTGTTTTTAAAAAAAAATCCGTGAAAGATGGATACTTAAGAATGTAAAGAATACGCATAATAAAAATGCGTATCATTTAACACGCATGAACCGGATGCGTGTCTGGAAGACGCAAGAGCCAGCTGGGTAACAAAAACGTTATTTTAAACAACCCTCCCCGACAATTGTTATTTTTGTTGTTTTTTTTTCAAGAAAAAGGTTATTTTTAACATTTTTTCTAAAAAAACACTTGAAAACTAATAATAACTAAACACTCCTCCATCTTTTCTCTTCTGCAAACCCATTAGGAACCACAAATATAAGAAGTAATATAGCGATCAGCATTGCCTTTACATTGATCGTAGTCCCTTGAAAATTTTTGTCAATCAAATAATTTATGTAACTTGATTAATGATTAACTCTCTATAAGAACTTTTTATGCATAGAAATAGCAGGGATAGCAGGGTTCTGTTCTTTTGTTTCAAATAGGTCCAGTAGCATGGAGGTGGTAGTCGCATCCCCTTGCCGAACCATGAGCATGCATCTCGTCGATAGTTACACATGCTTCATTATACATGCTTCTTGATCTTGAGGATGTTGGAGTCGAGGTTCGCATCAGTGTTTATACAAGTATTTTACAAGTGTTTTTCTCCCCCTTTTCTCTATACCTGAGTTGGAGCTTTTATGACTGTTGGGTTTTCAAAGTTGGAAATGGTATAGCAAAAAGGAAAATCCTAGAGTTACATAAAGTTTCATAAAAAGTTTCACAAAATGATAGGTGTCGTAATTTGATTGGTTATAATTCAATTGGTCATACCATCTAGGGTAATTCAATGGAAGGAAACATGATTGCTTGCCAAATGATATTACATACAACGTGTTTTATATCAAACTGCCCACTCATCTTACAATAAAATATCAAGTAGCTACCCAATCTCAATGGCGACTCATTTAAACCATTAAAGTGATAATATCAGGTAGAACATGACGCTAATTTTCTTTATATATCATACTTGTATTTATACTAGTATATTAGAGTTCATCCTAAGATTTCATAATTTTCTTTTGTTTGCATATAATTCTCCCTTTTGCGTGAATGTAAGGCATGTGTTTTATCATAACAACGTATTTACTTTAACATTGACCATCAATTTTTTAATCAAAGTGATATATTTTGACACTTTAGTGGTCTAAACGAGTCGCCGTGGAGATTGGGTAGCTACTTGATATGTTTTTGTGAGATGGGGGGTAGTTTGATGTAAAACCCTACATACAACATGTTAGGTTAGGGGACTTACACACAATTCGAGATTCACAAGCAACCAATAATTGACAAGATCTACCAAAGCGCATAACAAGAACACACAAATACTTGACGTGAAAACACCCATGCCCCAAACTCGTATTATTAATCAAAACAATTATCAATAATACATCAAAACAATAACACCTTAATGGTGTCCCAACCCCTTGATACTTGAGCCAACAATGCTCAAGCATCACCCAAACAATACTTAAGACTACATCTCTTAAGCTTTCCCCTCTATCAAACAAATACAATATGACTATTTATATATAGCCATCGAAAACTTAGCCACCAAGACTTACCAGACTTATTGTACAAGTCTTACCATACTTGTTATACAAGCCTTCCAATTCTTGGCACATAATTACCCAACTTAGTGATCAAGACATATCATATATAATAATTGTCTACACATACAATTATTATATTACCCGTATATATCTTGGACCACCCAAGTCCATAACACATATTGGGTTGAAACCCAACAATCCTCCCCTTCAACCCAATACCTACATCGGATTGAACGGTAACCATCAAGCCATCGGCGTCCATTCGCCAATGCCTCCCCTCGAACAAGAACCCTCTCTTGCTCTTCCAATCTTGAGTGTCGCTAAAACCCGTATAGTGACCCTCCAAACCATCGTTCTTCACCATAACGATGTATCAATCTACAAACTCACGTGCATCAACCACCACGAGTGCTCTTCCACATGTTGAGTCACCCGATTCTTGCTTTCACAATCCTTCGGTCTCCTGAAGAAAATCACTAGTATCATCCAAATAGTTCACCTGGTTGATCCAGCCATTGAAGCAATTACGATGACCTCTTCCATCTTCTTCCATCTTGAGTCCGAACATAAGATTGATCCACGGTGCAAGTCAACCATCAAACCGCACGTAACTTTGTCTCTACCCGTTTTAGTAACAATCTCCTTGTCATCAAATCATTCATTGTACTCCGCCATACCAATTGAACCTCGAACTTTCCCTCAACCTCATCTATCACAAACCCGAACCTTGGCTCTGATACCACTTGTTAGGTTAGGGGACTTACACACAATTCGAGATTCATAAACAACCAATAATTGACAAGATCTACCAAAGCGCATAACAAGAACACACAAATACTTGACGTGGAAACACCCACGCCCCAAACTCGTATTATTAATCAAAACAATTATCAATAATACATCAAAACAATAACACCTTAACGGTGTCCCAACCCCCTGATACTTGAGCCAACAATGCTCAAGCATCACCCAAACAATACTTAAGACTACATCTCTTAAGCTTTCCCCTCTATCAAACAAATACAATATGACTATGTATATATAGCCATCCAAAACTTAGCCACCAAGACTTACCATACTTGTTGTACAAGTCTTACCATACTTGTTATACAAGCCTTCCAATTCTTGGCACCTAATTACCCAACTTAGTGATCAAGACATACCATATATAATAATTGTCTACACATACAATTATTATCTTACCAATATATATCTTGGACCACCTAAGTCCATAACACATATTGGGTTGAAACCCAACACAACATAGATTAACCAGGTGTCACTACAATTGAATCGAAAGAACGACGCAGCTCTTCTTGCTATGGTTAATACAAACCTCGTATTTAGTTTGAGACATGTAAAATGGAGAGCTTTTAATTAGTTCATTAGCTAAAAAATTGTAACATGGCCTGATTCTTTCATAGAAATTTAACATTTCCATCATCTAAGGATGATGAGACATACTTCTATCTGATATATAATTCTTGTGTAAACAGTCTTGCGACTAAAATCATAGAGTTATGTCATACAGACTAGAAGAATAGACATGAAGAGTACAAAGAACAATGATGTAGGACAAGGTGGAGAAAAAGGTTAAACAAGGGATAAATTACCTATCTCCACAGAGAATCGGTGGAGTCACAAATAAATCCTAGGATTCATCCAATAAAAATCAATTCATATTCATCTCTATCAAGTAACAAAGGATTACAAGAGTTTAAATAGATGATTAATTACTTGGGAGCCAAGTAATTTCCTAAGAAAACTAAATTTTTAAATATCAACTACCATAATTGATTGAAGGAAACAAATCCTTCTATTATTCCAATAGAATAATCTAGAATCTTCCTAATAAATATACTTAATATAACTAAACTACCTAATCAGTAATAAGTACTTTGAAATATAAATAATAATGTAAAATATATACAAACTAATTTAAATATTCCTTGTTCCACATCATTCTCCTCACCTTTAGGCCTCGAGTTTTACGGGACTCCATACGAGTTGGATACGAACTTTTGGAAGCATCTAGATTTATCATTTACATGATTGACTTCGTTGAACCACTGAGGAACAATAAAGTCAATATGAGTTGTTTGAAAGAGAGAACTTTCTTTGACATCTTCAAAGAATGACTTTAAATCATTAATATCTTTGTGAATGATCATCACATCATCAAAATGACCAACTTGTATCTCGTGTATTGGAATCTGATGACGAACAAGTTCTTCATCATTAACTTCTACATCTTGCACAACTGAAGCATCACCAATAATGTTCTCATCTATAATATCACTTGAAGGTGTTACATTCGATTGCTCCACAATACAAGGTTTTATAGGCTTTACCAACTTGATGCATAACTCTTCAAACTCTTCAAAGAGCTTTGTTAAATTCCTCATAAAATTTTCATACTCGTTGTACAATTGTTCACCCTCTATTTTTAATTTTTCGTATCTATCAACGGCTGCCCAATAGTTAAAATCACGCGCGTGGATATGATTGTTCAAGGATGCCTTCAATTTCACGAAGTAATCCATCAAGTTGTGAAACTTGAACATATAGTACTTGAGGATCTACGTAGGAAGACATGGTTGACTAGGGTTGTTTCCGGTTGAATACGGCTGCTGGTGATTGTTTGTGGCTGCTGTGGTGGCTGAACAAGGCCTGGTTGTTGTTGCTGGTTTTTTTTTTAAAATTGTATGGAAGGTGTTTGATAAAAAGTTTAGGTGAAGGAAAGGTGGCTCTTGATACCACTTGATGCATGACAAGGTGGAGAAAAAGGGTTAAAACAAGGATAAATTATCTATCTCCGCAGAGAATCGGTGGAGTCACAAATAAATCCTCGGATTCATCCAATAAGAATCAATTCATATTCATCTCTATCCAGTAATAAAGGATTACAAGAGTTTAAATAGATAATTAATTACTTGGGAGCCAAGTAATTTCCTAAAAAAACTAAATTTTTAAATATCTACTACCATAATTAATTGAAGGAAACAAATCCTTCTATTATTCCAATAGAATAATCTAGAATCTTCCTAATATAACTAAACTACCTAATCAATTATAAATACTTTTAAATCTAAATAATAATGTAAAATATATACAAACTAATTTAAATATTCCTTATTCCGCATCACGTAAATTTCCCAAGGGCTATAGTCATAGTAATCCTCCTATTCAACTACTTAGACCATTTCCGAACTGGATTCGCACAAAAATAAAGACAAGACCGTCTAAGGCGCAGAGCCCTTCTTGTCCAATCCTAACCCCCCCTCAACCCCCCTCACAGCTGCCTATTCTGTAACAAGAGCATTCTTGCACCTATCCTTTTTTCACCTCTGGGTCTTTGTTTGTTTTTGTAAAATAGGATTTGGCTCAATACGATCCAAGTAATAAATGCTCAAGTTTCCTTTGGGTCCCAATTCCAATAGGACCCCCATGCTTCATTAGCCCATACTGCTCCTGAAAGAATACTTATAGTTAAAAAGAGAAAACCTAGACTAATCACACGATAACTCCAATAATCCAATTGGTGAATCAATTGGGACCTGTAATAATTGTTAGCAGAAAAAAAAAGAAGCATTTCCTAAAAACCCAACGGATTCTTCCAATGTATCATCTCCTCAAACAACAATTACATCAAGGTATCTGTACTAAAGAAAATATGACAAAGTGAGAAAGGTCAACAAAATAATCACCAACTCAAACTTCCTTTCAGACTTGAAGGTTTTATTATCTAAATGTCTGGAGGTAACATGCGTGTTTTTCGGTTAGATGATGAATTTTCTTAAATGAATAAATCCACTTGTAGGATTATTGTATTTCAGTACAATTCATGAATGAGAAATTCACCATGGCTAATTCACCATTTTCATAAAAAAAAAAAGAAGAAGTTGAATTCACTTAAATTTCAATATAAGAAATCGTCACTGTAGCTTGGTCTTTAAAATAATATAAGTACATTTGTGAAATCATATATGACTTTTAAATCATATACTCCCTCCGTCCCAATGGGATGTTAACGTTTGCTTTTTGCACGGAAACCAAGATAGTGGGTGTAATATTGTTAAAATAAATGAAGTAGTGGGTGTAATAGTAATTTTATAGTTAAAATAAGTTAAGTAGTGGATGTAATAGTGTAAAGTATTTTTAAAATAAAGCCACAGCTAGCTTTTAAAATCGTCGCCGGCGACGACGAACAACACCGGAAGTTACAAAAGCCTCATAAGTCACCGGAGAAGCTGTTTCATATTATTCCGATGCTTCTCATCTTCTGCTTTCTCATCCTCTATCTAACTTCTCACGATCCTTCTCAAAAAGTCCTGCTTACCATATCTTCCATACTTCTTGTTATCTGTTGAGGTAAGTCCGTGTGAATTATGCCACGGCCCAGGTATGTACTCTATTAACATAAGTATGTACACTTTACGTGTTATCTATGGATATACATTTTTGACTTGTTTAAGGTGTAGTCGGTTTGTTGAGATATCCCTATGTTTAGAACATTGTTGTTGTTGCATGTCTCAATTTTATTAAGATATTCGTGTTCGTGTGCCCTGTGACCTTTGCCTTGTATAAACTTTCGATTATCTGGTGTTTAGACAAACATAACTTATTAATTATTCTTAATTTTCTTGGGGGTTTTGGGTGTGTATGTGTTGTAGTGTGTGTTTTGATCCTTAGATGGAGATAATTTTTTAGGGATATTGTTTTTGAGATATTGATTGCTTGATTTCATTAATTAGTGTATCTTTAATTGTTTTCGGTTACATTTTATAATTCCGTGATTAGTGCTTTATTAAATGATAATGGATTTCATTAATGGGTTGATTAATATATGACAAAATGTATGTAGTAGCAGCTGTGTGTATATATCTGTGTGTATGTAAGTGAATAGAACAGAAGAAGAGAAAGTAATGTAGAGAGTAATGTAAGCTCTGTGTTTTATATATGTTGTATTTGATTACAATGAGAAGAGAGACTATATATAGAAACTGAGATGCCCCATAAGTCTAGAGGAGGTGCCTAACATTGGGCAAAGTCATAGACGGTGCAGATATTGCTGACTGACTTTTGACACTCCCCCTCAAGTTGATGCATATATATCACTCATGCCCAACTTGCCAATAAGTGGATGAAGCATCTTCTGATTTAAACCTTTGGTAAATATGTCAGCTATCTGGTCCTCTGATCTTACAAAGTGAATACCAATGGTATCATTATTGATCTTCTCTTTTATGAAGTGTCGTTCAATTTCAATATGTTTGGTCCGATCATGTTGAACTGGATTATGTTCAATGGCAATAGCGGCTTTGTTATCACAATGTAGCTTCATTGGAGTTGCAGATGCAAGCCCCAATTCTTCTAGAAACAATCTTATCCACAATAATTCACGTACACCTTTAGCCATAGCTCTATATTCTGCCTTAGCACTAGATAAGGCAACCACAGGTTGTTTCTTGCTTCGCCAAGTAACTAAATTGCCACCAACAAATGTACAATATCCTGAAGTAGATCGTCTATCGTCTTGACATCCGGCCCAATCTGCATCTGTATAGCTTTCAACCCCGAGATGATTGTTTTTAGTAAACATTACTCCTTTTCCAGGAGCAGCCTTAAGATACCTTAATATCATATAAACTGCATCCAAATGTGGTTGGTGAGGATCATGCATATACCTACTAACAATTCCCACTGCATATGATATGTCTGGCCTTGTATGTGCAAGGTAGATTAGTCGACCAACTAACCTTTGATATTGAGATTTCTCGACACTTTCACCAGCATCTCCACAAAGTTTATGATTTGCTTCTATTGGAGATTCTGCAGGTCTACATCCCAACATCCCTGTTTCATTCAGAAGATCAAGTGTATACTTCCGTTATGAGAGGAAGATACCACCTGGACTTCTAGAGACCTCAATACCAAGGAAATACCGTAGTTTTCCTAAGTCCTTCATCTCGAATTCAGAGGCAAGCTTGCGTTTAACATTAGCAATCTCACAGGTGTCGTTGCCGGTGATCACAATATCATCGACATAAACAATCAACACTGTGATTTTTTCATCTCGTCTTTTTACGAACATGGTGTTATCTGAGTTGCTCTGTTTGTAGTCAAATTTAATCATTGCTCCCTGAAATTTGCCAAACCAGTCCCTTGGAGACTGTTTTAACCCATAAATAGTCTTCTTTAGCTTGCATATTTTCCCAATGGTCGCAGCTGTAGAAAAACCTGGTGGAATATCCATGTAAACCTCTTCTTTCAGGTCTCCATGTAAGAATGCATTTTTTACATCCAATTGCTGAAGTTCCCATCCAAGATTTGCTGCACATGATATCAAGACTCGAATAGAGGCCATCTTTGCTACTGGGGCAAAATTTTCCTGATAATCAATCCCGTAAGTTTGAGTATACCCTTTTGCTACAAGTCTCGCTTTGTACCTATCAATCAGCCCATTAGGTTTTTGTTTCACAGTGAATACCCATCTACATCCTACTACCTTCCTTCCAGCGGGAAGATGAGTTAACTCCCAAGTGCCATTATGTTTCAAGGCATTCATTTCCTCTATCATAGCATCTTTCCATTTAGGATCAAATAAAGCATCCTGCCAAGTATGCGGAACAGAAACACTAGACAAGGATGACACAAAGGCAAGTGAAGATGGAGATAATGCATTATAAGATACAAAGTTTGAGATAGGATGGTTAGTGCAAGAGCGTACACCCTTTCTTATAGCAATAGGAAGATCTAGAGTAGGATCAAGAGTATTACCATTTTCTGGCTCAAACACAGGAGATGCAGGATCTGTCTCGAGGTCAGAGGTCTCTGGATGTGGTAAAGTGGCCGGTGATATCATTTCTTTTCCGCCTGGAATATGTAATCAAATCTGGAATATCCAATCTATTTAGATCATCTGACTCATTACTCGTATGTGGAGGAATAGATAACCTGTTTGAGCTAGTGTTTGGAATAGGTATAAATGGAAGTTTCTGTGACTCATCTGTTGCTTTACTATCAAGACTGTGTCGGTTTATCTCCCCCTGAAGCAAGGAGGAGGAACCCGGAGAAAAATAAGAAATGTTCTCCCAGAAACTAACATCATGACTGACAAATATGCGACGTGAGGGAGGATGATAACATTTATATCCCTTCTGAGTTGGTGAATACCCAATGAAAACGCAGCGGAAGGCCCGAGAATCAAGTTTATCCCGAGAGGGAGCATGATTATGAACAAAACATACACTCCCAAATACTCGAAGGGGTAGTGGGTGCGAAGAAGGTGCAAGAACACAAGACAACGGTGTTTTGAATTTTAGGACACTAGAAGGAAGACGGTTTATAAGATATGCAGCAGTCATGACTGCCTCTCCCCAAAGATATTTGGGAACATGCATTGTTAACATAAGCGACCGAGCAACCTGTTGTAAGTGACCAATTTTCCTTTCGGCTACCCCATTTTGTTGAGAAGTTTTGACACACGAAGTTTGATGAATTATACCACATGTGTCCAAATAAGATATAAACGGGCCTCCATATTCAGTACCGTTATCACTCCGAAGAATTTTAACAGAAGCACTAAACTGAGTTTGTGCCATGTGGTGAAAAGATTTAAAACACTCGAAAACTTCACTTTTTTGTTTAAGGAGATATACCCAAGTAAGCCTAGAATAGCAATCAACAAAGACAACAAACTATCTATACCCATCATGTGTAGGATGTCTAAATGGACCCCAAACATCAGTATGAATAATAGAAAACAAAGTAGAACTTCTTTTATTTCTGGATGGATAAGATGATCTTTTATGTTTGGCTAGTTCACATGGTTCACAAAAGAAATCTTCCTTCTTACAGTGTTTTACTAAGGCAGGGAATAGATGTGTTAAAACACCAAAAGATGGATGACCTAACCGTCTATGCCACTGATACAAAGATTCAAAAGCAGAATTTAACTTAGATGACACCTGATAAGTTGAGGGAGAAATAGAATTCCCTTCCATAACATAAAGTCCATCTACCACTTTACCATTGCCAAGGACCTTGCCTGTCGCCAGATCCTGAAATACACAGTGGGAGGAAAAAAAGGTTACTGAACAATTAAGATTTTCAGTAATACGTTGAACAGATAATAAGTTTGCTGTTAAGGAGGGAACATGTAACACATCAGATAGTGGCAATGATGATGAGAGGTAGTGAGAAGTGCCTTGTCCATGAACAGGTACTATAGCTCCATTGGCAACACGAATATTGCCTGTTTCACCACTATATGTTTCTAGGAAACTAGAATTTCTAGTCATATGTGCTGATGCTCCGGAATCAATAATCCATGAATTATGACATTTATCGGAGGTAAAGTGACAAGATGTACCTGCATGAGCAGAATGAGCTGTAGGTGGAGTGGTGTTCATTTGTGACATTAATTGGCGGAGGGTGTTGACCTCTGAAGCAGCCATCGTCCCTGTTGAAGAATAAGACTCACATTCTGATGCAGCATGATGAGCACTAAATGGAATACCTCTACCCATGCTTCTGCCAGATGAGACACCACGGTAACCACCTCGGCCACGCCCTCCTCGTCCTCGAATTCTGAGATGAGGGTGCAGAATAAAACATGTTTCACGAGTGTGATTTTGTTGGGAATATTGACTACTACAGCAACATAGAGGCAGTTATATATCGTATTTAACAAGTCCAGGCCAAGCATACAATTAGCGAAACAAAACACGAAGGTAAAACACATGCAAATCAGTAACTGATAGAACAAAGGAAGATAAGAAATCATACCAGAAGCCATAGCTATGCAGGTATCAAATAAGAAATAATCAGCTGAGTCACCAGGCCTTGCAAAGAAGTCCTGATTGTTCTTGAAGAGATAATTGCCTCCACTTACACTGTGTCAGGATGCTGGCAATATTCTTCCAGGATAAAACAGCTCCGAGTTTAGATGGTCACAGTAACCAGAAAAACTCAACTTCGACTAACACCTCAGTTCGCCGAAAAACCTTAAGTAAAAGAACTATAGCAGGAGGATAACTGAGAGTAAAGAGAGAACAGAGAATGTATGGTGTGGACAGTATGTTCAGTGTATACAGTGTATATCACAATCAGTTGCTTAGGTCTCTATTTATACTAGAGGCTAAACGTAACTGATGCCACCCAATTAATATTGTAACTCCCATTCCAATTAATTAGAATGAAACGGTCGTTTTAATATAATCAAAACGGTTGTAACAGCTGATTTTATATTAAATAAATCGTAACAGTTACGTTATATATTTATCCACATTATGACTTCCAATTAATAGAATAAACACTCAGACTTTACTGTCAAAATCACGCAGAAGTTACTGTCAACAAGTCTCGACAGTATCTTTAAAGTAACTGTCAACAGTTGACAGCAACTTTGTTTCATGACAGTAAGTTTCACCTTCCTGACAGCAACCTTGTTTCATGACAGTAAGTTTTCACTTCCTGACAGCAACCTTGTTTTTGACAGCAAGTTTTCACTTCCTGACAGTAACCTTGTTTCTGACAGCAAGTTTTTCACTTCCTGACAGTAACCTTGTTTCTGACAGTATGTTTATAATATTAAAATAAATCAATAATCCATGCAATAAAATTCCTCGCCCAGGTCGCCTCGCGTACGCGAGACGCCGAGACATTCGCCCAAATCGCCCTTCGACCGAGCCGACCCGAGTCGAGTCGAGACGAGACGTGACGTGACGTGTCGTGTCGTGACGTGGCGGGGCGGGCGGCGGCGCGCGTGTGTGTGTGTGTGTGTGCGCGTGGAGCACACAGTAACACCATGCACCATCATACACCTTAGTAGTTGTACACTACCCATGTGTGTGATTCTATATAAAGCCAACAACCCCCCTTATTTATTTCAATGTGGGATAAATACACATTCTCATTTCAAGCTTATTCAAGCTACTAACTTCAACTCCATTTCTCTATGGGTTTCACTAAGAAAATTACTTAGACCCATATATGAAAATTTACGTTCCCATATCAAGGAACAATTTCCAATCATTAAAATCCGGAATTAACATCAAGAACATAAAATAATTATGCCCTTAAAAACTCCATTTTCTAACAATCCCCCACAAATCCATACAGAAATGTTCCAGGTTTCTCATCATGACTTGTTTTTCAGAGTTGGTACCCTTCCGGGTTTGAACCCTCCTAAGTCCCCTACTTCAATGATTACCGGATTCAGATGGAATGTTTCACCTTGAATCTTAATCCGTTTGGTGTAACCATGTTCCATAGACGACGACAAGTCAAAGGCTATGGTGCCAATCTACGGCTTTGAGACATTAATGGTCTTGTCTCGATCCTGTTCGTCGAATGTTTCAAGGAATAACCCTTTCCTCTAATTGCGACCACACAATTACATTCGCTTAGCTGGACATCTCCAGAGATGTACTGCTACCATCTCGTCAAATGACTTGACCCCATTCAGAGTTATAACAACTCTTGCTATCTAGCAGTATCAGTACCTTCTAGGTTTACAGGGGATAGACTCAGATACAACAGTATCATCTATGTAGCAAAGGTACTACCAATTCATCCTTACAGCTTGTTATTACCACATTGAATACACTTCAAGGGATCTCCTCTCATGTGTATTGGGTTCCCACTGATGATGAACTATGATGGATTGACAGCCCCATCCCCAACCTTGACTTAAGGACCACTGCAGGTTCCAGTCCTTTAGTTAAAGGATCAGCTATATTATTCTGAGTTCCTATGAATTCTACAGCTATAATCCTATCAGACACTAAACCCCTTATAGACTTTAGTCTAACTTGGATGTGTCTCTTTGTTTTAGCATTATACTTTTTACTGCTAATCTTGTCGATAGTTGTTTTACTATCACAATGAATAGCAAACGCAGGAAGCGGTCTGCTTACTACAGGTATCGCGGACATAAGTCCATGTAACCATTCAGCCTCCGTCCCCGTGGCATCAAGTGCACACAACTCAGCCTCAAAAGTAGACCGAGTTACTATAGTCTGTTTGGTCGACTTCCAGGATATTGCTCCCCCTGCTAAGGTGAACACGTATCCAGTCACTCCATTGGAACCAGACTTCTTAGCTATCCAACTTGCATCACTGTACCCCTCAAGTACACCAGGAAATCTCCTATAGTGTAAACTTAGGTACATTGTGCCTTTCAGATATCTAAGTACTCTATCAAGAGCATCCCAATGAGTTCTGTTTGGACAGTTTGTATATCTAGCCAACTTAGACACAGAGTATGAAATATCTGGTCTAGTACAGTTAGCAAGATTCTGCAAACTCCCTATAATCTGAGAATACCTTAACTGAGACACAGGTACTCCTGAAGCATTCTTAACAAGGGCAACTTTAGGATCATAGGGTGTACTAGCGATTCTACACTGTGAATAACCATATTTCTCAAGTATAGATTTCTCTATATAATGAGACTGCGATAAAGTTATTCCCTCAGCTGACTGAGTCAGCTTGAGACCAAGAATCACACTAGCCTCACCCATATCCTTCATTTCAAAATGCCTTTTCAAGAAAGCTTTTGTCTCGTTAATTATCTCAATATTGGTTCCAAACAGTAATATGTCATCTACATATAGGCACAAAATGACACACTCACTACCTTTAACTTTGGTGTAGACACACTTGTCACTATCATTAATATCATAACTGAACGGCACTATAGTTTCATCAAACTTTTTATGCCAATCCCTAGGAGCTTGTTTCAAGCCATAGATGGATTTGATCAACTTACATACTTTCCTTTCGTTACCAGATGCAACAAATCCCTCAGGCTGATCCATATAAATCTCTTCTTCAAGTTCACCATGAAGAAAAGCTGTCTTTACATCCATTTGATGGATGATAAGACCATGTACGGAAGCCAATGCTACAAGCATTCGGATTGTTGTCATCCTAGCTACAGGAGAGTATGTATCAAAGTAATCAATACCCTCCATTTGCTTAAAACCCTTAGCTACCAGTCTAGCTTTGTACTTATCTATTGAGCCGTCAGGGTTCAACTTCCTCTTAAAGATCCATCTGCACCCGATAGTAGAACACCCAGGAGGGAGATCAACTAACTCCCATGTTCCGTTAGAAACAATAGAGTCAATTTCACTCTTTACAGCGCCCTTCCAGTGCCTAGACTCTGAAGAATCCATAGCTTGTCGGAAAGTTAAAGGTTCATCCTCGACATTGTAAGTGATAAAATCACTTCCAAAATCCTTGACTACCTTTGCACGCTTACTCCTTCGTGGTTCCTCTACCTCCTTAGCAGTAGAGCTACTACTAGGTTCCGCCCCCACATTTGTCATCTTTTCCACATGATCAGGAATAGAACTTGATGTGTGAGTAGGATCTTCATTAGAAGTATCTTGAGGCATACCAGTCTTCATAGGGTAGACATCCTCAAAGAATGTAGCATCACGAAACTCAACTATCGTGTTTGCCACTATACCATCTATGTCAGATTTTAATACTAAAAATCTCATAGCTGTAGTGGTCTCAAGATAGCCTAGAAAGATACAATCAACAGTCTTCGGACCTAGTTTCTTTCTCTTGTGTTCAGGGACAAGTACCTTAGCAAGGCACCCCCACACACGAAGATACTTAAGACTAGTCTTCTTGCTCTTCCATAACTCATAGGGTGTCTTATCCATGTGTTTCAGAGGAACTCTATTCAGAATATGGCAAGCCGTATTCAGAGCTTCTCCCCACATGTATTTAGGCAACCCAGAATTAATAAGCATATTATTAATCATATCTTTAAATGTTCTGTTCTTTCGCTCAGCAACCCCATTAGACTCAGGTGTGTATGGTGGGGTAACTTCATGAACTATACCATTGCTTGCACAAAATTCATTAAAAGCGTTACTCGTATACTCACCACCTCTATCAGATCTCAACCGTTTAAGTACCTTACTAGTTTGTTTTTCTACTTCAGTTTTATATATAATGAATTTACTAAGTGCTTCATCCTTATGTCTAAGTAAATAAACATAACAGTATCTACTACTATCATCTATAAAGGTAATGAAGTATCTAAAATGGTCCTTAGTCAACACACCACCAAATTCACAAATATCAGTGTGTACTAAATCTAACAAGTCTGAATCCCTAACAATATTATGAAAAGGTTTCCTTATTTGTTTAGCAGACACACATACTTGACATTTAGAATTCTTTTCTATAGTGTGTTTTGGAATCAACTCTAAGTTCATCATATTTTTAAGAGCACCAAAATTTAAGTGACCAAGTCTAGCATGCCATAAATCAGAAGATTCAACATAATTAACAGAAGGAGTAATATTATTAATCAAACCACCCAAAACGGGTTCAGCATTTATCACAAATAAACCATTCGACAAGTAACCCTTGCCAAAAAATGTACCAGTATGAATAAGAACTACTTTATTACATTTGAGAGAGACTTCAAAGCCATTAGCTACTAAACAGCTACCACTTATTATATTTCTACGCATGTCAGGAACATGATGCACTCTCGTCAGGGATAGAACACGACCCAAAGGAAACTTCAAGTCCACGTTTCCTATTCCATGTACTTGAGCAGCACTTGCGTTCCCCATCGTCACTGTCAAGCTATGACTCTGTTGATAAGATACAAATAAACTAATGTCAGCACAAATATGCACATTAGCTCCAGTATCAATCAACCATTCATTTGACAGATAAGTGGAAAATAGTACAGGATTGTAGGTAACATACCGGTCCACATTGGTTTCAGAAGCCAAAGCCTCACCAACAACCATGTTCGCTACAGGCCCACTTGAGGTTCCAAGCACAACATTCGCTTGAGCTACACCCTCGGCTTTCTTTGCTTTCTTCGTAGGGCAGTCCTTACTCCAGTGCCCAACCTGCCCACAAGACCAACATGGTTTGTTTGCCTTTGGTTTCTTGGCCTTATCCTTGTCACTCTTAGGTTTATTACTATTACCCTTCTTAGAGACAGCCTTCCTTTTCTGTCCTACAGTAGCTACATTTACCTTCGAACTTCCATGCTCAGTTGGCATCACATGTCCCTGTTTGGACTTGTGTTGTTCTTGCACCGAGATGTCCAGCATAAGGTTGGTCCATGTCCAGCATAAGCAGTCATCGTCCCTGTTGAAGAATAAGACTCACATTCTGATGCAGCATGATGAGCACTAAATGGAATACCTCTACCCATGCTTCTGCCAGATGAGACACCACGGTAACCACCTCGGCCACGCCCTCCTCGTCCTCGAATTCTGAGCTGAGGGTGCAGAATAAAACATGTTTCACGAGTGTGATTTTGTTGGGAATATTGACTACTACAGCAACATAGAGGCAGTTATATATCGTATTTAACAAGTCCAGGCCAAGCATACAATTAGCGAAACAAAACACGAAGGTAAAACACATGCAAATCAGTAACTGATAGAACAAAGGAAGATAAGAAATCATACCAGAAGCCATAGCTATGCAGGTATCAAATAAGAAATAATCAGCTGAGTCACCAGGCCTTGCAAAGAAGTCCTGATTGTTCTTGAAGAGATAATTGCCTCCACTTACACTGTGTCAGGATGCTGGCAATATTCTTCTAGGATAAAACAGCTCCGAGTTTAGATGGTCACAGTAACCAGAAAAACTCAACTTCGACTAACACCTCAGTTCGCCGAAAAACCTTAAGTAAAAGAACTATAGCAGGAGGATAACTGAGAGTAAAGAGAGAACAGAGAATGTATAGTGTGGACAGTATGTTCAGTGTATACAGTGTATATCACAATCAGTTGCTTAGGTCTCTATTTATACTAGAGGCTAAACGTAACTGATGCCACCCAATTAATATTGTAACTCCTATTCCAATTAATTAGAATGAAACGGTCGTTTTAATATAATCAAAACGGCTGTAACAGCTGATTTTATATTAAATAAATCGTAACAGTTACGTTATATATTTATCCACATTATGACTTCCAATTAATAGAATAAACACTCAGACTTTACTGTCAAAATCACGCAGAAGTTACTGTCAACAAGTCTCGACAGTATCTTTAAAGTAACTGTCAACAGTTGACAGCAACTTTGTTTCATGACAGTAAGTTTCACCTTCCTGACAGCAACCTTGTTTCATGACAGTAAGTTTTCACTTCCTGACAGCAACCTTGTTTTTGACAGCAAGTTTTCACTTCTTGACAGTAACCTTGTTTCTGACAGCAAGTTTTTCACTTCCTGACAGTAACCTTGTTTCTGACAGTATGTTTATAATATTAAAATAAATCAATAATCCATGCAATAAAATTCCTCGCCTAGGTCGCCTCGCGTACGCGAGACGCCGAGACATTCGCCCAAATCGCCCTTCGACCGAGCCGACCCGAGTCGAGTCGAGACGAGACGTGACGTGACGTGTCGTGTCGTGTCGTGACGTGGCGGGGCGGGCGGCGGTGCGCGTGTGTGTGTGTGTGTGTGCGTGGAGCACACAGTAACACCATGCACCATCATACACCTTAGTAGTTGTACACTACCCATGTGTGTGATTCTATATAAAGCCAACAACCCCCTTATTTATTTCAATGTGGGATAAATACACATTCTCATTTCAAGCTTATTCAAGCTACTAACTTCAACTCCATTTCTCTATGGGTTTCACTAAGAAAATTACTTAGACCCATATATGAAAATTTACGTTCCCATATCAAGGAACAATTTCCAATCATTAAAATCCGGAATTAACATCAAGAACATAAAATAATTATGCCCTTAAAAACTCCATTTTCTAACAGATTTAACTTCTTGCAGTAGTCACATTGAAGACTGGATTTTTCACCCATTAAAGCCATTGATACCTGTTCAGGTTGTTCTGGCTCAGATTGCTGAACATTTCAAGTTAAGAGTGCAGATCGTTCAGAAGAGACAACCGGAGCCATACTTTGCTTTCGACTTTCCTCTAATCTGACACGACCATAGGCTTCTTCCACAGTAGGAAATGGAACTTGTCCTATAAGTTGATTTTTTATTGAATCATACTCATCAGACAATCCATCAAGAAACTTCATCACTTTTTCTACAGTCATCATCTTTTGATATTTTTCTTGATCTTCAGCATGTTTACACTCAAATATAGTGTAATGTCCCAATTCACTCCATAATGATGTAAGCTCAGAATAATACTGAGCTAATGTTTGGCTTCCCTGAGCCAATGCCCACATCTTCCGTTTAATCTCAAATTGCTTGGCTACATTTCCGGAGAAGGAATACGTCCGAGTGAGAGAATTCCACACATCTTCAGCGGTATCAATGAAGATATATGTTTTTCGAATATCAACCTCCATAGAGTTAGATAGCCATGAACACACCATGGCATTTTCAGATTCCCAATCATCGAAACTAGTATCACTTTCCGAAGGTTGTTTGGCTTTCCCATTGATATATTTCATCATTCTATGAGATTTAAGTGCCATTGTGCAAGCTTTGGACCATTCCAGAAAATTCTTTCCGTTGAATTTAGGGCTTACATACGGAGTACTATGAAAACCAGATTTCATGCTACTTGTAGCACTACTTTCGGATGCATTATCTAACACCCTACTACTAGATGTATTCTCTAAAACTTCCACCATTTTATATTAAAATAGTGTAATATCCAATCAATAAATATTGAACTGAATATAATAATATCTACTGCTATATATCTATATATATATAGTAGTTTATATAGACTGAATAAGGCCTAGTAAACAGAAACAAATTTTGAAAAAAATGTCAGGAGGAATAACAACAATTTTGACAGAAAAAAACAAAACTGCTCAGATTCAAGGGATAGTACCACAGTTGGAATCGGTTTTGAGAGGAGAACAAGAGTCCCTGAAGAAATTTCTTCAAAAAACGGCCGGAAACAGCCTCACGCGCCGGCGCGTGGGCGCGTCTGGCGGCGCTGCCGCCGGCGGCGCGTGAGGGCGCGTGTGATGGTGTTTTCCCAGTCTGCTTGCTGCTGTAGTCTCCTCTTCCAGTCCTCTACCCAGTGGTATATTTGTTTTTTTGTTTTGATAAGTTTCGAATTCTTCGAATTCTTAACAGTTGTGGTTTCTGGAGCTTCTGGTTTCTTCTGGAGCTTCTGTTTTTGATTCTCTTCTCCTATGTTACAACCTTCTCTGATACCATGACAAAATGTATGTAGTAGCAGCTGTGTGTATATATCTGTGTGTATGTAAGTGAATAGAACAGAAGAAGAGAAAGTAATGCAGAGAGTAATGTAAGCTCTGTGTTTTATATATGTTGTATTTGATTACAATGAGAAGAGAGACTATATATAGAAGCTGAGATGCCCCATAAGTCTAGAGGAGGTGCCTAACATTGGGCAAAGTCATAGACGGTGCAGATATTGCTGACTGACTTTTGACAATATATTTTGAATTTTAGAGTTCAGAGTTAGTGATTTTTGGTTTTATTTTATTGATTTGTTTCCTTATTTGAGTGATGGTCTATCATTATTTTTTTCCTTTTAAGCTGTTGCTAGATTAGTGCCTTTTTTCTTGCTTTCATGTATATAATATTTATTTGATTATGTGATTATATATTGTCTTTATTACTTGCGGTCAACCTGGTTTTACACTGGGTCCTATTATGCATGTTTAATTGCTCTTAATTGCCATTAGTAGTCCTTATTTCTAGTACTTAATTGCAGGAGATATGTGATTGCTTTTTGGTTTTAATTAGCGAACTATTCTGGTACCGGACCTGGAAAAATTGTAGTTTGGGGGCTATCTAAAATTTCTAGCAAATTTTAGTTTTTGTAATAAATGCTATGAACAAATTTTGGATCTGATTTAAAAATTAGGAGAGAATTGGTTGCTAACTACGTAAATGCATATTTTGATTCATATTTTTCAATTATGCTCTTATTGACATACTTTGAATAAGTCAATATTTATTGTGCTATTAAATCACTCTTATATTTTAATTGATTTTGTGTACCATGAATGTTTTATTCATTGGAGGCCATGATTGATGGCATATATACCTTTATGGAGTAAATTTGTGCCATAATTGGTGGCTTGTCAAATTTTGTGGAGTTTTTTGAATGATTTGGAGTGATTTTTAATGTGCATGTTTTTGTAACGGTTGCAATTATGTTTTCACCTTAATTGACTATATTTTAATGGTTTTAAATATTTTCTTTTATAATTAAATGTGTTTGCTTAAGGGAAAGTTTGGGATCTAGGTGTATGTCTAACCAAAGGTATTCCCTTTGGTTGGGACTTTTTAGTATAGAGTTGAGTGACAATATAGGAACTCAATCCAGTGTTTGTTTTAAATGGATTTTGATAGTTTTTTGTTATATAAATTACAGGTTAGCTTTTAATTTGGCGGGAGGAAATGGACTGAAACAAAGTTTTGAAGATAGCTTTTCGACAATTTGGGGTTTAAGGGAGTTGGTGGACACGCTTTTGGCAAGATACACATTTTTATGGAAGAATTCTTTGTTTTGGAGTGCCGATTATGGTTTTGCTTTAGGCATTTTTTTCTCCCATTTTTGTAGTTGTATTTCCCTTTCGGGTGATTTTCTTTTCGGACTTAAAGGTTCTATTGTCTAAATGTCCGGGGGCAACATGCGTGTCTTTCGGTTAGATAATAAACTTTTTTGAATGAAAGAAACCCCTTCTTACGAATATTGTATTCGATACAATTCATTTATGGAATATATTCCCTTTGACAAAAAAAAAAGTATTTTTAAAATAAGTAAAGTAGTGGGTGTAATAGTGTTAAAACTTACTATTTTAGGAAATGTTAACAATCTATTAGGACATCCCAAAATAGAAAGTGTTAAGAATCAAAAGGGACGGAGGGAGTATAATTTAAGTCTTTTACTCTTGTAGTATTTTAATATTTAAGATTTTTAAATTTAAATTTGTATAAACCCTGTTGTTTGAAGCTCAATCAATGCATTGCAAAATTAATTCTTTTTAGAAAGTACTGCAGTATATATTTTTTTATAGTTGAACTTTTTTTTATAGTTGAATTCACGCACACGTCAGGAGTCGAACTCTTGACCTCTCTTAGAGAAGCCAAGACCTCAACCATTGCACCAACCTTCTTTTTTTTTTTGATAAAAAAAAATAAATGGGAGTAAAGTGCACTTTACTCCCATCTATAAATGGTAGTAATCAAATGGTACATTTATAAGTGTACCATTTATAAATGGTACATTTGATAAATGGTAGTTGCAGTATATTGATAAAGAAAAGCAATCAAATAAATGGGAGTAAAGTGCCTGCACTTTGGTCGCCAAATCGCTTGCAATACTACACTTATGAAACTACGAATAAATTTGAACTACACCCTTATACACTACTTAAACACTACCTAGATTATAGGACTAGTATATTACTCTATAGTATTTTTTATTTTCTTGAAATGGGCCCCGCCAGGAACATTTTTTTAATGCTAGTAGTGTTTTAATAGTGCACAAGGGTGTAGCCCAAGATTTACTCATGAAACTACAACTGTAATAGTGAAGTTCACATTTTGCTAGTTTCATGAATTTTTTCGTCCAATTTAAATTTCGACGAGTATATTTGTATTATACTCAAATCTTCAATAGCAGATCATCAATCTTCAATTTCTTTCTACAAATCAATAGCAGATCAGCTTTAATTACTCAAAACATGCCAACATAAAGTTGGTTTCTGGTGGGTTTGATTTTTTTTTTTAAAAATAAAACACCATGAACCTACAACTACTTATCCTTGGTCAATAGTTTTCAGTAAGAACTAGGATGAAGCAAAACTAACATAGCTTTGAATATCCTAGTTTGGGAGGTGCATATGTAAACTATTTTCAATCCTCCTTGTCCATTAGGCCCATAGCTTTCACCAGAAAAGCATATTTATATGCAGCTTCCTTGAGCCGACAAAAAGTCCAAGGTTCACCACGATGCCCAGTCATCATATTTGTCTTTAGGATCACTGCTTTAGAACATTCTGAACATGTAATTTCTCTTACTTTGGCAACCCATTTTGCAGGTTCCCAGACTCCAACTCTGAGATTGATCAACAAAAGTAAGTTATTGAGTGGTATAATTTACGGGCAGATGTTTGTGAGTGCATGATGAATTAAATGGAATATGCATTAGAAGTTACCTACTGTCGTTAAAAGATGCTAACACAAGCATCGCAGGACAGCAAACTCCAGCTGGTACATTATCATAAGGAGAGTAGCTGAAAATTGATAAAAATTCGGACTCTATGCCAGGGTTCCCAAATTCTTCATGGTCTTTTCTACTAGGATAATTCAATAAAGTGTTGCAAACATCAAGAAAAGGAACCTGGGGCAAGCATAAATTACACAAAAAGAGTCAACTGACATCTCTATTCACATTACATACATAGACAAGTTGCATATTAATTTCATTAATATTATCCTCATTGTTTTTAATGTAACTGCAGTAATGGATCACCTATATTCCAAGTAATTGCCATATGAACTAATTTGGGGATCAACCAAGCGACCGAGTGAAGACAAAATGTGGTTTTGATGGAAGTTTGCAGAAAGATTTACCTCCAAAATGATAGCTCGAAAAAGTTCTGGATACTTATTAGCGGCTGCACCAACAAGAAGACCTCCAGCACTACATCCAATTGCACCAAGCTGATACTTGTCAACATAACCTTCACTTATTAGATACTTGGCACATGACACGAAATCAGCGATAGAGTTTGATTTGTACAAACCGGTCCCAGATTTATGCCATGAAGAATCGGTACCAGCACCACCTCTGTGCAGTTTAAACAAACCAAGCCAAAATTGGTGACCAATTTCCAATTACAATGACATCAATGTATACTGCAGTCTGCTGCAAACAGTTGGTAGATACCTTTCTATATTGCCAGCTCACACTTGAAAGTGAGACTGCCGTGAATGATTATGGACCATGATACATAAACATTTAACTAGCTCCTTAACTTCAGTTTTGGAAGATAACAGACTTAGCAAGCGCATGGTGTAGCATTAAGTTGTAAAAACATCCTCTAAGTAAATTATGGTCCATATGAAAATGGCTTAATAGAAAAGCAATATTGACCAAACTTACCCCAGTAACATCCACTCACATATCAATATATCATAGTTGCACATTGCAATTTTCAGTGGACATTTAAAATGATATTAACAAACTTGATAAATACCTTACATCAGCAAATGCAACCACCCAACCACGGTCAAGTAAGCTTAGTCGCTCTGGGGTCCAGCAATTATCAAGCCCATGCCCGTATGCTCCATAGCCTTCTAAAAGTCCAGGAGATTGTGCTTTGTGATGGGCTTTACGTGAGTAAACGATGGTCAAAGGGATATTGATACCATCATGAGAAACAACTTCCTTTTTTTCACAACAGTATGCATCAGAAAAATCACTCCATTTTTTCCCCTCAGTATATATGACATCTTCCCCCTTCTCACTCCTGGTGTTAACAAATTCGGAACCGTCTTTTTCATGAATAATTGA
This sequence comes from Kitagawia praeruptora, assembly GCA_037693485.1. NCBI lineage: Eukaryota > Viridiplantae > Streptophyta > Magnoliopsida > Apiales > Apiaceae > Kitagawia > Kitagawia praeruptora. The sequence continues at coordinate 169,677,436 of CM075352.1, read as the reverse complement.
GCATGAGTTAGATTCCGCAGTATTACCAACAACCTCATCATGATCAAATATGGAGAAAGTATGTCTCGACATGTCATACTGAACAACCACATCGGACATCTGCACTAGACAAATTGGGACTAGGTATGAGGAGACACTACTATGTCTTATTCTTGCTTTTTTGGACTTCTAAAGAAAAATTCAGTTGAGTTTCGGAATAGAACATTGGGGGCATAGCATGCTCTTTTGTAAGTAGAGAACTACGAAACTAAAGAGTATCACTGTTTTGGATTAGAACATATGCACAAATATGTAAACAAATGTTGAAACTTATGGGCCTTCAACCGCGAACACCACTCGGTCCCTGCCACATACTCATTATTCAGTGTACTTCTCTGGGACTATGGGAGAGTTAAATATTAATTAGATAACTAATTGAAATGTTTAGTTTCAATTGAACTGGGACAGCATCCTCTCCGTAACATGTAAAAACATGAAATATCTATAAAGTTTAATTGTGAAATTGCATATTCATACATGGATGTACAATTTTTTTGTTTTAAATTGTAATAGTGCTGCAGTGATTCCCAAAACTATATCGGTTACAGATCATACCACTGGAGACGAGACGGTAGCACGATACCGAGAGCTCATAAAGTCAACATTTACACAAGGATCAATTGTGCATTGATTTGATGGCACAGGGAAATACCACGGGTTAAGATCATCAATTTTCATTCCATTCTGCACACCAACAGCAAATCAGCTCAAATTACATAAATACGTCAGCATCAAAAGATTCAAAATTTCATATTTTGGTTTACGAATTCAAATAAAAGAAGAAAGAAGATACATGAAGCAGAGCTAAATGAGTACATGATAGATATGATTAGGGTGATACACTATTAAGTGCTTATCATTATGCAGTTCTCTTAATATGATATATTCTTTTCGAAATTACTTTTAATAATAATATATACTGTGACATATATCTTCAATTCACACATCCATTATGCACATACAAAAAAGTAGATATTATACCTTGAAACTTCCATCAATTGGCAATTTGATAGAACATAGTACGGGTAAACCATTTCTTTTAAGGTATAGGACCAGATGTTCATTAAAAATGTCAATGTCCATTATGATGATATCTTCACCCGGTACAAGAACGGTCTAGCAAGAAAAAGTCAAAAGTTGAAGCAATTGAATATAAGGAGCAGATGAACATATTACTAAAGAACATGTGCCTAGGAAGAAAAATCCAAGCAGAACAACGCACTATCTCAGTTCATGGTAAAACATTATGATTTGCCAAAACTTTCCAAGTATGGGGACTGAGACTAAATTCCCAAGTTTACTTTAAAATATTTTATTTTTTCTGTAATGGGGTTTAGGATACCAACTGAGTTATCATTCAATGAAATAGCAAGGTTTTGGATTCAGATTTTCTAACTGAATCATCACCTCCTTACAAATTGCTAGAATTACTTGTAGTGAACTCAATCAAGGAATACAGCTTAAGGAAGAAAAATTAGCTATACGAAGACTTCCCAACGTTGCCAGCTTTAGGCGAGGTCTGCAACTTCTTAAAATAATAGCATCTACCAAAAGCAGAGGAAAGAAGAAAGTTATTGAAATTATAATAACCCTTCTCAGTGTTTGTTCCAGGATTTAAAAATGCAACGATGGAAAGTGCTTAAGTAGTAGAAATAGAAGAATATGATTATCAAGAGTTTCTATGCAGAATACCTGTAATCTCCAAAAGTTTTACGAAGTCAAATTTGAAAAAATGCTTATTTACTTGGGAATAAAGTTTACCTCCCATCTAGTTTCATGTACATCCTGCGCTGGGCATCTAACTAAGTAACGCTTTCCAGTTGCCAATAACTCATCCCCAGAAAGAGGTTGATCCGTAAGAGCATAGAAAAAGCCATAATGATGATGTTTCAAACGGTATTTTACACGAGGGATGCACTTTTGAATTTTATGCAAACCACTTTTGACGTTATTTGCATCTATGACATAAACCTGAAGTGAAACTACATAAAGTTTAGTAAAAGACACCATTCAAACACCACTTTTCATATAAAAAGAGGGGGACTAAGAGGAGGGTTTTTATTTAAAACCTCCGATGAAGTTTTTGAAGCAGAATTCACGATAATATAATTATTATCCTTGGTTATATCAATATCCACCCAGAAGCTTGGGTCCGTTTCTGTATATACAATGGTATTTTTGATAGGATCTTCTTCTGGTGTACAGGATTGCACCCTGTTCAGCTAAAAATTAGTCTGATCTATGAAATACCGACATGAAAGACATAAAAAATTGATAAGAAAATTTGCCTGCAATGCCTCCCTGTGAATGTGGTATAAAACAAAGTGCAATTATCTTGAGCCCACACCAAGTTATAAACATCATCAACTTTGAAGTTCTCGAGAAGACCAGTGTTGAGGTTCTTAATTTGAAGCATGAACCTTTCAGCGCCAGTTACATCAAGTGTATAAGCAAGATAATTATGGTTTGGTGACACGACAAGTGCATAGACATCAACATACCCTGTCACTGAAGACAATTAGTAGACCAAGTAATAGAAACATGATATTGAACACACAAGTAACTGTAACTGTTACCACACAGGTAAGAATACTAATAGCCTATAGGTTTGCATATGAGTCAACATGAACATATAAGCACCTAAACCAAAACTTGGTAGTCTTACACACAAGGCTTAAAGCCAAAATTAAATAAGACCCTTTAAAGTTCATGCAGTGGCTACAATATATTGACTCATACAGTGTGCAAGATCACATATATTACTTGAGGTTCACCCAGGGACGGAGGCAAGGGGTGGTGGGCAGGGACGGCCGCCACCCCAAAACCCTTATAATTATGAAATTAGTATTAAAATCTATAAGAAAAATTAAAAAATTCAAATTTTTAATGTTAAAATATTGTTATATTTTGATTTCGCCCCCTCAAATTTATGTAAATTTTATGAATATGGTGATAAAATTTTCAATATTTATCATATTTTTGGATTTTAATACTTGAATTTAAGTATTTTCATAAATTAAAAAATTTCAATGATAAATTTATTTTTTATTTAATAATAAAATATTTTAATATATTAGTCATTAAGATGAAAAAAAAAATTCGTCCCAGCAAGCTCGATTTTCTAGCTCCGTCCCTGGGTTCATCTGCAGATATATAGAGTTATACTCAGATACTTAAACGCTGAATTCATACTCTAGCATACAATCAAATGTTTCTTGATTTCTGTTCAAAAAAAAAAAAAACCTAAAGTACATTACCAGCGCATGCTAATATTATTTATGCTTTGGATTACTCACTAAATAAAGAAAGTTAAGAAATGAACCCACCATACTCTTTCACAAGTTCATTGTAGTCAAGCACAATTTGAAAGCATCCTTCCTTCTCGGTAGCTAATTTCCTACATAGAACTGGGAATTCCTTACCCTCCGGAATATATTGGTAGTAAAACCTATTCAAAAACGCAATTAGGTTAAAATAAGCAACAATCCCAATACGCACAAAAATCATATTGCGTTCATTGGTAATGATCTCCCAATACACACAAAAAACATATTACATGCAAATCAACAATTTTAGCACATTTATCATTTATGAACATGATCCAAAAACAGGCAAATACGTCATCCCCAAAAAATAAAATGGAGATTGTTCCAGCGTGGTGAGACCTAATTGCAAACTCTAGACGATTAAATTAAACACCTTTTTAAAAGTAGAACACATGAAAAGAACCTTCAAGCCTAACCCAAATAAGCAGAAGATTATATCTTCACATTTCCTCATACATATTAGCATAACAAAAAAGAACAAATGCATTAATTCACGTTTGAGTGGACCTAATTGAAACTTTACTCTACTTAAAGTATGAATAATAAATGCAAACATAAAAAAGCTTAAAACTTTACACATTTTTGCGCACACACACACACACACACACACACACACATATATATATATATATATATACATATAGGGTGTGGCTCAAAAGAGAACTCATTTTTTGAAGAAAACTAAGGTACTAATCCTAACCATTGGATGTATTATAATCAATGGCCCCGCCAGAGGCACCCACACACTAATCAAATACACCCTCACACACACAATCTCACCTAATCACCTCCGTTTTTTATTTGCTTTTTCCCGTCAATCGGTGATATTTTTTTAAAATCTAATTTCACCATATTTTTCTTCATCTCACAACGATCAGTTTGCATACCATATGTGCTATATTTTAATTTAGTTTTCTAAGTTCTCCTTTTAAAGGGGTTCTCTCTAGATCCCTACTCTATATATATATATCCACATAAAGGCAACAAATTTGAATACATATATAAATTCAAATGTGCTTAGACCTAACTGTAAATGCTACTTGAGTAAACCATATATAATCCCGGAAATTATTTTCTCAGAAAATGTGCTATTTTGCTATTATGAAAAAATTATTAAAAATGATGAGAAATGTTCATTTTGGAAAATGTTTTCCCCTTTTAAAAAGGGAAAGTTATTTTCCATTTCTCTAAGGATTTTCCTCCTTTGGAAAATATTTTCTTTCCCTGAAGACCAGACAGACAGACAAACAGACAAAAATCTCACAAAGCCAAACAAACACACAAATAAACAACTTCCTGAAAAAAATTTGGAAGAGCCCAAACACATGCCGGAAAATCGGGAATTTTCTGGGAAATGAGCCTAAAAAGGATTTATAATCCTAACCTATATGAGAGAGAGATTATATCTTCACACATTCTTGCGCATATATTAGCATAATAAAAGCAAAGCAAAATATTATATCTTTCACATCAAGCATACTAGGCATGTTTGGTTTGTTTTAAATTATCCTTTACACATTACTTATTACTTAACACGTACCTTGTATTAACTTACCAACCCATCTAAAACCTTAAGGTGTTAGAGTAAGGCCCCACCTAGATCCTAGGAAGCACCAACACGGTTACGGCGGAATACGGGACACGAGACTGTTAGGAACTGATTTATATTGATAGTATAGGCTGCCAAGAGAGTATATAAAAAGAACGAATTCTTAAATTGATAAACTCACACACACTAAGCTAGGTGGTATTCGAGAGACCACCCACTCTCCACATTCACACTTCGATCAATATGATTTTCTTGATACCTTTCACATACAATTGGCTTCTCTATTTATAATCCTAACATCAACTTGGAATCCCTAAATTGAAGCTCAAATATTATTATTCCCACCAAATCCTCCTTTCCCACAAAATCCTCCCTTTCAAAACCATAATTGATGCACACACTAATTATTCAGATTTGTAACTGATTACATATTTATTATGTTTATTATGGTGCCTAACATTACTTGCCGGCCCAAACTCAAACCTTGTCCTCAAGGTTTAAGTAATTTTTTTTCCTTTTCTTTTTGATTGAGTACCCCTGCATGATCAATAATATTCTGAATTCTTCCTAGCTGCAAAAAGGTTGTCGACTTTCCTTGTAACAGTACCAAAACAAAGCATCGTTTTTCGAGCATAGTACAACAGACCAGGCCTTGCCTTGTAATGATGGGAGATTGTTGAGTTCAAAATAGTGTTCCTCATGAAACAACCCACCTTCGAGGTTCTCATCATTAAGCACAGGCAATTCAATTAGTGGCGGCATTGAATTCATGGATGTTCTTGTTGGTGGCAATCCATCAGACATTTGAGTCCCTTGTTCTTTGTCTTCGCCACACCTAGATTCTGTCGGCACTTGTTGTAAAATCCCAAAAACAGCCGTAGACGTTCCAGTACTTTCGAAATGAAGGTTGTTCCCTTGTTCTTTGTTTTTGCCACATCCAGATTCTGTCGTCACTTGTTGCAAAATCCCAAAAACAGTCGTGGAGGGTCCAGTACTTTCAAAATGAAGGTTGTCTAATTTTTTAAGTATGGCAACCATACTTTCTTTGAGAAAAGAGATGTCGTTTAGACCTGATTGCATTGCTTCCGCTTTCTTCTCTAGGTCCTCGATTCGATTTTCAATTTGTTTTGCATCTGCTATAGTCCCAAGAACGGAATTGCTTTGATACCACTGTTGGGAACTGATTTATATTGATAGTATAGGCTGCCAAGAGAGTATATAAAAAGAACGAATTCTTAAATTGATAAACTCACACACACTAAGCTAGGTCTAGGTGGTATTCGAGAGACCACCCACTCTCCACATTCATACTTCAATCAATATGATTTTCTTGATACCTTTCACATACAATTGGCTTCCCTATTTATAATCCTAACATCAACTGGGAATCCCTAAATTGAAGCTCAAATATTATTATTCCCACCAAATCCTCCTTTCCCACAAAATCCTCCCTTTCAAACCATAATTGATGCACACACTAATTATTCAGATATTTGTAACTGATTACATATTTATTATGTTTATTATGGTGCCTAACGGGACACGGGGATTCACCAATTATCAAAGAGTCCCGGCTACAGGACACGACAAAAAAATAGGAACAAAAAGTATATAATATTTAAATGTGAAATATTAGAAAACTTCATTCATAATAATAATAATAATAAAAGTTTCTTTCACACTATAAACATAAAAAAGTAACAGATTCTCAGATTCAGTGATATATATATATGGATGGATGCATATATGGGCGGATGCAGATATATCAGATTGATATATATATATATATATATATATATATATATATATATATATATATATATATATATAGAGTAAGGCTCTAGAGAGAACACGCTTAAAAAGAGAACGAGAGAACAACTTAAAATATTGATTTTTAAAATTCAAAAAAATTATAAATATGTTTATATCATTAATACAATTCTAAAAAACACAATTATGAACAACAAATACATGTGTAAAAAACTATTTGTGAGATTCTAAAAGAGATTCTTCAATACTTGTGAGATTCTAAAAGAGATTCTTAAAAATTTGTGAGATTCTAATAGAAAACTAAATTAAAAGAGAACTTAGAAAACTAAATTAAAATATAGCACATATGGTATTCAAACTGATCGTTGGGAGATGGAGAAAAATGTGGTGAAATTAGATTTTAAAAAAATATCACCGATTGACGGGAAAAATCAAATTAAAAACGGAGGGGATTAGGTGGGATTGTGTGTGTGAGAGTGCATTTGATTAGTGTGTGGGTGCCCCTGGCGGGGCCATTGATTATAATACATCCAATGGTTAGGATTAGTACCTTAGTTTTCTTCAAAAAAAGAGTTCTCTTTTGATCATTTGCCTATATATATATATATATATATATATATATATATATATATATATAAGAGAGTCTCGCTCCATTGAGAACCTCTTATTATGAGAACTATGAGAACCCACGTCTTGATGATGTCATAAAAATAATTTTCAAATTGCTTTTTGAAAAAAAATCTGACGTCATGCTGACGTCATACTGGTGATTTTTTACAAAATCTGGTGATTTTTATTAAATTCTGGTGATTTTTTATAGCGTTTTTTTTTTCTCTTTTCTCCTAAATATATACGGTTTATCGTCGTTCCGAATATTTTTAAAACCCAAAATGGAAACGTTGAACCCCAAAGGTTAACTGTTGAAACCCCGAGGGAATACAGATAAAATTTAAAATTTTTAATTAAAAAATTGAATACGGCGGCCTGAACGCATTTAAAAATCAGGATAAGTTAGGGTTTAGGATCCAGGGTTTAGGGTTCTAAATAAACCCTAAGTTCTTATATGCTTTATTCGTTGTTCCGAATATTTCTAAACCCAAAATGGAACTGTTGAACCCCAAAGGTTAACCGTTGAAACCACGAGGGAATACAAATAAAATTTAAAAATTTTAATTAAAAAATTGAATCTGGCGGCCTGATTTTTAAACGCTAACGCATTTAAAAATTAGGATAAGTTAGGATTTAGGGTTGTAAACAACCCTAAACCCTAAGTTCGCATACGATTTATTCATCGTTCCGGATTTTTCTAAAACCCAAAAATGAAAATGTTGAACCCCAAAGGTTAATTATTGAACCCCTAAGGTTAATAAATTTATTGTGGTATAAATTATTAATAGATGTTGTATAATATACATACCACCTATTATAGTGATCTTACTCCCTCTGTCTCACCCATTTCTTTACATAAAAAAGTGTGTGTCTGACACGCATTTTAAGGTGCATTTTTAGGATAGTTTTATAACCTTTTTTTGATATTTTCTTTTTTTGTATAAAAATAGGATTGTTCTATTTTTATACAAAAAAAAATATCAAAAATAAGTTATAGAACTATCCTTAAAATGCACCTTAAAATCCGTACCGAAAACTGGTCCGCAAACGTAAAGAATTCGAAGGGACGGAGGGAGTATTATATTGTGTGGTAGAATTTATATAAATTATGTAATAATATTCATAGTAAGGAGAATAAATTGGTAGTTTTTGAATAGGTTTTCACGTTTTGTTATATATAAACAAAAATCACCAGATTTTGTAAAAAATCATCACAATTCAACAAAAATCACCAGATTTCGTAAAAAATCACCAAAATTCAACAAAAATCACCAGTATGACGTAAGCATGATATCAGAATTTTTTTTCCATATTTTTTTCAAAAATGAAATCAGAAAAAAAATTATTTCTTTTAAAAAAATTATATTTATGACATCAGGGGGATGGGGTTTAGGGATGGCAAAAATACCCGACCCGATGGATACCCGACCCGATCCGATCCGTTTGGGTCTACCCAAACCCGATTTTTTGGATTTGGATTTGGATTTGGATCTTATTTTTGGACCCGAAAAGGTTTGGATCTGGATTTGGATCTTAGGTATCCCGATCCGAGACCCGACCCGAAACCCGAAATCCAATCCAAACCCGAAACCCGATTAAAAACCCGATATATATATATATATATATATAATGAATTATTAAATATAATAATATCTTACTTAATTTTATAACCATGATACATAATTTACAACATTTCACTAATTATTGTATCATTTCATTATTAATATTTACATGCACTTAATTTTAATTATTAATTATTATATCATTTTATTATTAATATTTACAATTAATAGTCAAATAATCAATTTTTTTAATTATAATTTTATTGATAATTCGGGTTCGGGTCTCGGGTAAAATCCAAACATTCGGGTTTCGGGTAAAATCCAATCCGATCCGAAATCCGTTGGATCCGGGTCCGGGTCTTAATTTTCGGGTATTTTTCGGGTCCGGGTCGGGTCCGGGTCCAGTCAAAAAAATCGGGTCTGGATCTGGATATTGAAAAACCCGACCCGACCCGACCCGTTGCCATCCCTAATGGGGTTAGTGTATGTGAGGGTGTAGGTTATTAGTGTGGGTGCCCCCAGCGGGACCATTAGATTAGATTAAAATGAAGGGATGAGATTAGATCTCATATCTCACCAAATAAAAGGTTCTCACTTGAGCAAAAACCTACATATATATATGAAAAGAATGATGAAAAACAAAGATAGGAAACAAAAGATGAGAACGATTGATATTAGGGTAAAATCAGATTTTTTTGGGACTTTTTGAGGTGGGCCGAGTCGATCGCGTGTCCGCCCCGTGTCGGAAGCGTTTCAGAGCCGTGTCCCCTGGCGTTTGCGTGTCGAACACGTACTCAGCCGAGTCCCCATGTCGGCCATGTCCGACACGCGTACGACACCCTTTTTGCCGTGTCCTTGCTTCCTAGCCTAGATCTTTTTATTACTACATTTTAACACTCCCCAAAAAGTGGATCACGAAAGCCTGTCTTTGGGACAATAATTTGTCTCCGTGGGTCCATATTCCATAATAAATTAAATTGTGAGAACCATAACTCATAACTCTGATACCATGTTAAGTTATCAACCACTTAACCTGGTCCACCCAAATCCTTAAGGCGCCAATTGGATCTCTATATTAATCCATCCATCCCAAATTTTTTGTCTTGTTTGACTTTTTATGATAAAATTGATCGAACTTTGACTAACAATTACTCTTTGTTCACATATAATTTAAAAAATCTGAAAGATACGTATTAAAATAGATTAAATGTACTTTCTAGTCATATTCATTTTTATTACAATTTTGAGTAATCAGCACTTTGCACCCTTTATCTTTGGGCGTTTTTTCAATTTGGTCTCAAATTATGTTTCTTGGCAGATTGCACCCCTATGGTTTCAAACTCGCTTCAATTTGCACCCTTTTGACCAAATTTCGTCCACTTTGACCGCTACTATTAGGATGAGCGAGGGTAAAAATACAAAGATTTATTCAAGAAACAGTCAATTTACCCTTGATTAGCCTAATAGTAACGGTCAAAGTGGACGAAATTTGGTCAAAAGAGTGCAAATTGAAGCGAGTTTGAAACCATAGGGGTGCAATCTGCCAAGAAACATAGTTTGAGACCAAATTGAAAAAACGCCCAAAGATAAGGGGTGCAAAGTGCTGATTACTCTACAATTTTTAATCATAATCTGTATGTAAATTTGGGACATAGCGATTACATTCTAAAGACCTTGAATATTGAACAAATATAAACATTTGGTTAAACCTCAATAAAAATATACATTTGAAACCGAAAAATCCTATTCATTTATCGAGATTATGGGGAAAAAGATAATACCAAGGTCCCAATCTTTCTGGACGATTGAAAATCTTGGAGGCTCTTCTTGCTGCAGTCATTTCAGAATAAAAAGTGTGTTGAAGAGTCTTTAAATCATCCATAAAAGCATCTGCATAATAATTTTCTTGATGAAGATAGTTAATAAAATCTGGATCTTTAGTTTGTTTCATCCAATGGTAAGGATCTTGCCACGTCATCCCATGAGCTGACACTTCAAATGGCACCTTTTTAGGTACAGGAGGAGGAGGTGGTGTTTGATGTATATTCTGATGGGTTTTGCAGGAGGAAGAGAATGGAGAAGAGGGTGTGATTGAAAATACACGAAAAATGTAGGGTAGTTTGGTCCTTTTCAGAGATTTTCCGGCGGTGTTAAGGGCCGCCGGAAAAAACATGGTGGTTAATTGGGTTGAAGCCTGAGGGGTAGTGTCGATGTTACCGTGGCTGCTGAAATTCTATGTAGAATATCTATTATAATATGAGAAAAAAGGCCCTGAGGTTACCGGTAGCAGTGTAAATACTTGTGGCATTTTTGTAAATATTGAATTTTTTTTAAAATAATCCTGTAATTACAATTATACCCTCGTGCATTAATATGGAGAATCTATGTTATCTCAGGTAATTTTCCTGAGGTTACCTCAAGAACATCAAACCCTTATAATATTCTATGTTATTTGAGATACTTTAATTTACATACAGTATGTTATTGTGTAAAAAAAGGAAAAAGGTCAGGTATGTGATGTTTTTCATTAACTAGATACTCCCTCCGTCCCATTGAGTTATTTATATTTGCGGATTAGTTTCTGACATGGATTTTAAGATGCATTTTAAGGATAATTTTATAATTTATTTTTAATATTTTTTTAAAATATCAAAAATATATTATATAACTATCCTTAAAATGCACCTTAAAATACTTGTCAGTTACGCATTTTTTTATGTAAAGAAATCCAAACTTATTTTCAATATTTACAATAAACTAGACAACTTAACTGCGGTTAATAAATTTTTATTTTTATATATTAATATAGATAAATAAATTTCTATTATGTAAAAAAATTAATAAATATTATAAAAAAATTAAATAAAAATTGATTTAGAAGATTAATTTATAGAAATTTTAATGTATATTCGTTTTAGGAAATTATGATATGATGAATCAAGGGCCCAATCTACGGATCCGGATCCTCTGTCCCCTTCTTCTGTGTCTCCTGTTCTTTTTAATACAAAAAGAAGAGTGCCCTGCAGAACCCATTTTAATAAATAATAAAAATGAGTTTCACAAGAGCATTTTTTTTATTACAACAGGAGACACAAAGGAGACACGAAGAAGGGGACAGAGAATGCCAGCTCCCAATCTACACCTTTAAAAATAGTGCAAGAGAGACTGTGACGAGATATTGAGGAGGATTGACTTGCCCCCACTTTAAACTCTCTCTCTCTCCTCTTTATCACACCAAAAATAAAAACTAAACTCTCTCCTCAAGTCATCTCTCTCGTCCATCTCCGATCTTCCTAATCATGTCTCCGGTAAATCTCTCTCTCTATATATATATATATATCTCCTCTCTCTCCCTATCTCTCTCTCCTCTCTCTCGCCCTCTCTCTCTCTCGATCAATTGTAATTTCAGTTTTACAAATATGCATATATACATGTACAAGTTCTGCCTTTGATCTGCTGAGAGTGTTCTGTAGTTGAATAATTTTTTTAATTAAATGCTTTTTTTGTTATAATTATCTGAATTTCAATTTTTTGTAATTTGTATGGTGTTTTTAGGTCGTTGATAAAGATGCATCCGCAACTAAAGGTACAATTTCCCCCCTTTTTTATGTGATGAACTTGTAATTAAGGTGTTTATGTTCATTCTTATGTAATAATAAGTGTATAGATGACATCAGTAGATTTTTCGGTAAAAGTAAATAGAACGTAAATCAGTAGAGTTTTCGGTAGAAGTAAACAAGTAGATTCTTCGGTAAAAGTAAATAGAACGTAAATCAGTAGAGTTTTCGGTAGAAGTAAATAGAATGTACTTACATCCACTTGACACTGCCTTTTGATGTTTTTATATGTATCAAGATATTCATGTTTATTCTATGTGATGATAAGTATATCATGTTGGAAATATTCACTAATAAAGCAACATAGAAGCAGTTATATATTGTATTTAACAAGTCAAGGCCAAGCAAACAATTAACGAAACAAAACACGAAGGTGAAAGCTCCGCGGGACCACCTACCACTAGTTCTGGGAACTATGATTTTAGGTAACTGTAAGAACGAAGGAAAAATAGAAGACATAGCAGCAGCCATAACTATAACAGTATATCAAACAAGTATGAAAAGCAGCTGAGTCAGGCCTTGCTCGAAAATATTTAATCCACACATTTCAGTTTTATTAAATGAAAATAGTTTTATTAAATGAAAATGGGCAGTTACGAAAGTAATTGGGTGGTATCAGTTACGTTTGGCCTCTCCTATAAATAGAGAGCTAAGCAGCTGATTTTATACACACCACACCCTACATTCTCTTCTCTCTACACTCTATCTTCCCCTCCTGCTATGCTTGTGAGTTTTTCCGGCGACTGAGGTGCCAGTCGTAGTCGAGTAGTCAGGTTGCTGTGATCTTATTACTCGGAGCTGTTTTATCCTGGGAGAGGTGTTGCAAGCATCCTGACACAGTGTAAGTGGGGGCGATTATCTCTTCTCAGGTTTTCGAGCAAGGCCTGGCGACTCAGCTGCTTTTCATACTTGTTTGATATACTGTTATACTTGTTTGATATACTGTTATAGCTATGGCTGCTGGTATGTCTTTTATCTTTCCTTCGTTCTTACAGTTACTGATATGCATGCTTTCTACCTTCGTGTTTTGTTTCGTTAATTGTTTGCATGGCCTTGACTTGTTAAATACAATATATAACTGCCTCTATGTTGCTTTATTAGTGAATATTTCCAACATATCAGTCGATGTTTGAGGAGAATTTTCGGTAAAAGTAATTAGAACGCTCAACATTGCCTTTGAGTCTTTGTATAGTGTAGATTGTTATTTTAGATTGTAATGTTTAATTCCTAGGGTAAAGAGAATCTACCTGACACGGTATAAAATTCTCTACCTATGCAGCTTCAAATCAAGTATTTACCATTTTTTCTTTTGTAAATCTAACTGTACCGATGAAAATTTTATGCAAAAATAAGTAGGTGTGCAAAATTTTATAAATTTTTTATTCTTTAAGAATACATTTAATTTAATAACATGGTATTTTATATATGGTTACAATATGAATTTAACGGCTCAGATTTTATACCATTTTTTAATTAAAAATTGCATCATATACAAAATCAATTTGTATGTAATTTTGTGTACCCACTAATTTTTGTGTAATCTTTTAATCTGTACGGTTGGATTTTCGTAAAAACTATTGAAAATATGAATTTGAAGCCGCATAGGTAGAGAATTTTTCTACCGTGTTAGGTAGATTCTCTTTACCCTAGTTCTTATGTGATGATAAGTATATCAATCGATGTTTAAGTAGATTTTCCGGTATAACTGAATAGAATGAAACCATATCCACTCGACAATGTCTTTTTATAGTGTAGATTATTATTTTATCTTGTTATGTTTAATTCTTATGTGATGATAAGTATATCAATCGATGTTTGAGTAGATTATCCGGCATAAGTGAATAAAACGTAACCATATCCACTCGGAAATGCCTTTTGAGTCTTTGTTTAGTGTAGATTATTATTTTATCACGTAATGTTTAATTCTTATGTGATGACAAGTATATCGTTTTGGTTCAATTCTTACTGTACTGTTAATATGCTTGTAAAGCTCTGACCTTTAAGTATATACTTCTTAGAAGAAAAGACTGGCTCAACCGTCAAGACATCTGAATCGAGCTCCACAGAGAATCAATCTGGACAAAGTACAGCAACACCTGCTCCGGGAGCTGGGATTCCTGGAAATCCATTTGACTTTTCAAATATGGCGAACTTACTCAATGTATTACTACAATGCTACTTTACACCTTGAATATTACGCACTTAATTTTTTGTTTCCTTTTTTGATTGGGGCTGTCGCCTAGTGGTTCATATGCAAGCTCACGAGGCAAATAATGCAAAAAAGATATGTCATTTAATGGTTTATATTCGTCAGTTATGAATATGAAATTTTGGCCGTTATCGATATTTAAGACCATCCAGGATAATTAAGGATGATATATATTTACCGTACTGTTTTGATCTTCCATGCTAAGGTTCGTATAATGTGATGACTTAGGATCCAAGTGTCAGGGAATTGGCAGAACAAATAGCCAGTGATCCTTCATTTACCCAGATGGCCGCACAGCTTGAAAAGACATTAAAGGGCCCTGCAGTTGGTGATGCAATCCCACAGTTTGATGCCCAGCAGTACTATTCTAGTATGCAAGAAGTTATGAAAAACCCTCAGTTTGTCTCAATGGCTGAACGACTTGGTAGTGCTTTGATGGAGGTATATTTAGCTCTTATATTGATAAGAAATGAATTTGAGGATATGAAATAACTAGAGAGGATGTGAAATAACTGTAGTGGCAAGTTATATATATATTTTATAAATATTGTTTTATACCAGGATCCATCTATGTCACAAATGCTTGAGAGCCTAGCTAATCCAGCACAAAAAGACCAGCTTGAAGAACGAATTGCTCGTGTCAAAGAAGATCCCTCATTGAAACCTATCTTAGATGAAATAGAAACCGGAGGTCCGGCTGTAATGATGAGGTCATTAAAGTTTTTTTTTTTGTTTTTCATAACTACCATCCAATATATACTCTACTTGATGGATAATTTATTATGCTTTCCGATTTTAATGGTGCTAAAGTTGAGATATAGAAATTTGTTTTATTTGTTCATCTATGAGGAAATGCCATATTTATTGCACGACTGCACAAGAACATATGGCACATATGGATAATTGTTACATTTTTTAATATATTATGAGGAATCACCGTTCCATTGGTCATTTTTCATGTATATGTCTTTCTTGTTTTAAGGTATTAGATTTGTTAAATTACAAGGCTATTGATAGTACACTCATGGATGACCAACTGTTGCCAGTTTGTATTAGTTATTTATATACTCCCTGTGACATTTATACCGTCCTTGAATAAAATTTCGAGTTTTTGTTTCATCACTTTAAATACACTGATAACTACTAAAATTATGTATTACGTTTCACATGAATTAACAAAATTAACACTTAATTTACTTTATAAACTGAATGTGGACACCGCTTTTGTGACAAACAAATTAGGTACTGTGGCAATTAAAAATGTGACTTGTTTTACTAGGTAATAATGACGTGTGTTTGACAATAGTTCACAGTGATGTTATATATGGTATACTGTTGATGTAGGACAATAACTAAAATTGATTAAACAGTGACAATCTTGGGTGGTTGAAACACAAAATAATCACTTTACCAAAAGGTTTCCATACGCGCAAGGTAAAAATAATTAAGGAGAGTTGAACGTATAATAATTAAACATTAAAACATGATCATCCAACAGGGATTATAAATTACAAAAAAATCTAGACTAAGCCCCACAATAGTCTGACTGAAATAAATAAGTAATCCAACCATTATTAAATAACACATAATCTAATAATAAAAATAAGCTCCTCCTGATTACATATTTTTAATTATCTCTTAATTTTCTCTTGTTATTGTGTTTTCAGATACTGGAATGATCCGGTCGTTCTTAAGAAATTGGGTGAAGCTATGGGTGTTGCTGTTCCAGCAGATGCTGCTACTTCTGCTGAAGTTTCTGGACTAGATGAGTCGGATGAAGTAGGAAATGAGGATGAATCTATTGTTCACAACACTGCTAGTGTTGGTGATGTGGAGGTAATTAAATTCTGTGTTATCTTTTTAAAGGTGTTATCTGGTGACTTGCATGTCTTTAGAGATTGATTACGTACTTAATATTGGACTTGATATGATAGTCTCAGGCATTGCATGAAGTTCGAAAACAATGCATGCTAAATATATTGTGACCATTGAAGTGGATGCATAATATTCATGTCAATAAACAGTTATTTCTTGCTAGTTCAAAATAAGTCGCGAGTATCTGAAGTGTGCTAAAGTTTTCCTTGCCATATTTGAAGAAATTGTTGATTTATTTTTTATCTAAAAGAAAAAAAACTTATCTTAAATAGAGGAAGGATATTTTCTTTTTGAACTCATGAAAGATGAGATCCTTGTTCAAATATTTGGATGATCAGAACAAACTCACTCAAGAAAGTCACGAGATTCTGAATTGTGTTTAAATAAAAATTTTGGCACGACTTCTATTTGAAGAAATTGTTCTCTTTTTTAGTATTTTTTTTTTAATCTTAGGATGAGTAAGGATTCTTACATTTAAACTTATTAACGATGAGGATCCAGATCCTGTTCAAATTATTTAATGATTAGCATAGAAGTTGCGCACCAGCAACATTTTTATCAGATTTATCTTGGCTCAGTTTGCAACCAAATTTCACCATGAAATATTCTGTCTTGACTAGTCGTTATAAATTAAACTAGACCTACACTAGGTCACTAAAAGCTTTTAGGTGTAGGTCTTGTCTTCTGTCTATTATTGGTGGATTTAATGTTAAACAATGACCCTAGAATACCATATATTACTTGCTGAGTTTATCTTATTATCTATACACATTTGTTGATGCTTATATACTCCATATATATTAGGGTTTGAAGAAGGCACTAGCCTCTGGTGGTGATAAGGATGAAGAAGACTCGGAAGGAAGGACAGCTTTACATTTTGCATGTGGATATGGCGAGGTATGATAGACAGTACTTAAAAAAAAGGATTTAATTCTACGTTTTAATGTTTTTTCTTCTTAAGGATTTGCTTATAATTGGACAGTATCTTTACCAACTTACTGGAGCTTCTAAGTAGCTCCAAGCACACTACTTTTCTTCTCTCCCTCCCTCTCCAGCTTACTCTGCTAATTTTGCCTTCGTTATACGTAGTCTGATGCTATGCAGTCTTTATGCATTTAATAACTCAATTTTCATACCCTGTGGGTTTGCTTAGCCAATCTTGCAAAGTATTCATGTTTCAACTCATCTTGTCCGTTCTAATTTTTTGCTTCACTTGCAACATGCTACATATTTTGTTCATTTATTAACGTAACCATCGGAGATGTCGGGAAATATACTTGTCTGAGCTTTGGATGTTACATTATTTTGGTTCTTGTTTTATAGGCTGTTTTCATGCTCTGTTTGACTGTTTGTTGTTCTTAGCTAATCTTTTGTTTTCAAAGAGCTAAAAAACCTTATTGGCTCATTCAGAACATTTTATTTCTCTTGTAGAGTCCCCTTCTTAGAGTATTTGTTGGGTTTGTGTGGATTAGTTAGTAAGTCACGGAATCATTTATGGTTCATTTACCATTTGCTTTTTAGTATTGACCTGAAAAGCTTTAGAATGGCATCTAGTTTTAGCTGCTAAATTATGTCTTTACATGAAATTTGTATTCTAATAAACAAATACCTTAGAAAATTACTCAAGTACAAAACCCTAACAAACAGATTAAGGCCTGTGCTTAAGTGCATTTAATACGTACTTGAGTTTATGATTGATTTTAAATGGGATAAGGTGAAGTGGGATTAATTAATTACAGAGAAGTAAGATTGGAGATGTACAAATTTAGATATTTTCTAAATTTACTCTGATTATTGCAAATTACAATTTTACTCCGAGATGTATACTATTTACAAATTTAGATAGTTTCTTAATCTACTCTGAGATGTACAACTTTCTTACATGCATAACTACGCCATTGTTCTAGAAAGAACCTTATTAACCTTCTTATATAGAGTCTTGGAGAGAACCATTGATTCCACCATAGAATTTCATCAATAAATTACAAATAAATTTTTTTAAAATATAAAATTTGATTCTAATGTAGAATACTAATGACATATAAACTTTATAAAGGATTTAACACATAAAATTTGAACAAAAAACTTGATTTGAATTTGATTCTATGGTAGAATTGCTTTGGATTATTTCATTAATTTTTAATGATTTTCAAAAAGAAAAGTTGTGTAATTTCATTTTTAATTTCTTAATTAAGATTTATAATTATATTTCATACAAAAAAAAGATAAATATATGTATTTTGTTGTGGTTCTCTCTTGGACTCTATAGGTGGTTCTCTAAGGAGTGCCACCCTGTATAACTATTTACAAAATGTTGAGATGTATACTGAAAGTTCTAGCATTGCTTATATTATTACAAACTTTGGTACAAGAGAGCTAAAACTAATTGTAGATGATCAATTACATTAAGTAATAATTGTTACCCTTTCAGTCTGAGTTATCATTATCATATTTAAAAGCAAAAACCATGTGCTCAGACTGCTATCCAATTGCATATCTTCTTGTTTAATAGATGCAGAAGACCATGCTTTAGTACCTGGTGCGGCAAGCAACCAGTTTAAACCTTGGGGGAGGGGGAGGGGGGTGGTTCCGAGTACCATCAAATCATAGTTGAACTGGGCTCTTATCCCGGCTACCATTTAGTCCCCGAATAAAGTGATTTTTCTCCTTTGGAAATTTGCAATAATCAGACTAATCATAAATTACTGGTCTTTGAAAACACATGGCTGAGCTGACCAAATAGCAACCAGCTTAATTTGGCTTGTACTTTATTTGAATATGTATGTTCGCAATGGTCCTTTTGAGTTCTTAACTATTCCTAAAGCACATAACTGCATTAGTTTTATTACAGTGTACATAGTCATCTGTTTATCTCACGGACTCGCACCCTCTCTTGTAAATCATTTAGCACTATCATGTGTAGATTATTTTGTTGCTAAGGAGATGGTGCCTTGCTATGTTTCAGGTAAAATGTGCTCAGGTCCTTCTGGATGCTGGAGCAAAGGTGGATGCGCTTGATAAGAACAAGAACACTGCTCTTCATTATGCAGCTGGTTACGGCAGGAAGGAATGTGTGTCACTTCTGCTGGAAAACGGAGCTGCTGTGTAAGCGGATTATCCAGTGAACATATTGTCATGGTTTTTCTTTTGTTTATTTTATCTGATCGAATTTACCTATATTCCTTTCAGTACTCTCCAAAATCTTGATGGTAAATCCCCGATTGACGTGGCCAAATTGAACAACCAGCAGGAAGTGGTGAAGCTACTTGAGAAGGATTCGTTTCTATAATTCATAGAACAGTACAAGATTCACCGTCTTCTGCCATGTTATTTCCAAACTTTGTTTAAAGTTTTAAATAGAGTCAAGAATGTTAGATTTGGCAATTCTTTTGGGTATGAAATGATTTGATGTGGCTTGTTTATTATGAAATATTTTATAGTTGGTTACAAAAATGGTCCTGTCGGTACATTGGATTGGATTTCATGAAATTTTATTTCTTTATATGATTCTAGTAATTTTGAGATGTTGAAAACGCTTTTAAAATGAAATGCGCACTTGACCTTGAATAGTTATGGGCCAAAAATATAATAACCTGGTTGGATATTTTGTTTTGAGTAATTAGCATTTTGCACCCTTTATCTTTGGGCATTTTTTTAATTTGGTCTCAAACTATGTTTTTTGACAGATTGCACCTCTATGGTTTCAAAATCGCTTCAATTTGCACCCTTTTGATCAAATTTTGTCCACTTCGACCTCTACTATTAGGCTAATCAAGGGTAAATTGACTGTTTCTTGAATAATTCTTTGTATTTTTACCCTCGCTCATCCTAATAGTAGCGGTCAAAGTGGACGAAATTTGGTCAAAATGGTGCAAACTGAAGCGAGTTTGAAATCATAAGGGTGCAATCTGCCAAGAAACATAGTTTGAGACCAAATTGAAAAAGCGCCCAAAGATAAGGGGTGCAAAGTGCTGATTACTCTTTTGTTTTTGGGTTGAATGGGCTATCACTTGGGCTTTTAAAGGACTAGTAGACGATCAGTTTTTTTTTTTTTTGACGAAGGAAAGATTTTATTAACTTGATAAATCCTCCACAATACAATTCATCACATAAGTGGGAATAGAAATTCTTTCAAAACTACGATCTGGATATAAATAAGCCACCATTGCAGACCGCTTAATAAAATGCAACAAAACGTTGTTGCTTAGATGAAGTAATCTCCGACAACTTTCAATAACCTGCATCATATCAAATATTGGTTTATCATAAGAAAGATAAAGCAGTATAAGTAATTCTAGTAAATGTTTGTTAAATTAATTTAATAAATAATTATTTATTACAATAATCTGGGTGAGTGTCCTTTTTACCTATTTTTTGGGTTTCTCTCACCAAAATGCCCAAATCTGATCATCACCGCCCTAAATGGTCATTCAATACGCCTCTGGCAACAACGTATGTGGTCTCACGCAACTGGCAACGACGCATTAGGCAAACACGCCGCTGGCAACAACGCATCTGATCCACATACGCCTATGCAGAAGGAGCAAGTAACATGGGATACGCCACTGTAATCAACGTAACTCGTGATACGCATCTTGAAGATGCGTATCACACGTCAGCACAGAGCTCTTTCAGGCGGGCGACAATGGCGATTCCGGCGTTATTTTTCAATTTGTTCCACCGTCCACATCCGTGACTTTTAATTCACATACCATATACCATTAGAATCGGGGTTCGATTATCTAAACAACCATAATAAGTTTATTAAGTTTAAATCCCCCGATTTGAAAACCCTAAATCGAACTATTTTCCCGATTACAATTTCCGTTGAGCTTGTTCATGCCCCTGCGGGGCCGAAGGAGATAAACGGATATGTGCATAAGGACGGGGACGATTCGCTTGTGCTATGGTGATGATTTGGAGGGCGGTAGACGATGCAAGGTTGGTAAACTAAGAAAGCTCAGTTTTTCGGTTAAGTTGTCGGCCAATCGCCCCTCTCCAATTCTGGCGAGTTCAGCTGGTTTCTGGTGATGAACAGTATAAGGGATACGCCACACCGAATGGCGTATCCCGTATGGTATTTCGATCGGTATTTTCAAATGTGAATATTTTGGTAAGTGGGTACCAAAATATTGGGTATTTAGGGCATTCTTTCCAATAATCTTAGGTTTAAAAACACTTATATATTAATAAAATTTATTAAAAAGTGTAGAAATCAAAGAATAAGAAAGAAGTCGAGATAAAATTGCGTTATTACTAATTTTCAATTTACCATCATATAACAAGTTGAGCTCATAAATTAGACTCAAGTCTTATCGGAAGTTTATTTACTTAGTGTTTAACATCTTTGATAAATTTTTATGAAGTATAAGTCAGCTTAAAAATTGTTTTCTTCAAACAGGCCGATTAGTCACTGTCTCTCAGTTATTTAGTTATAATTTTGATTGATAATTATATTTCAAGGTAGTTGTATATGTAAAATACACAATTTTTAATTAACGTAACCGGACCAAACTGAGTTGAGAATGTTTTAAAGTTAGAGTCGGCAATTTAGTACACGATACGAAAATGATATAAAAATTTCGGGTTTGTGTTCACCGTTTTAGTACACGAACATGAAATTATACGAGCACGAAATTAGTGTCGATTTTGTGTTTACTCTTGGATACACGAAACAAAAATAGACGAAATAAATAATTAGATATTTTAAATTATATAAATATATTATAGATAAATATTACATATTTAACTTTTTTACAAAATAAATATAAAATTGTTTCTAGTTAAGTTTGAATATTTGACAAAATTTGACCACGGCTCTTATTTATGTTTTGATTTTATGTTCCATGAATTTTGATGTAAACATAAATTTTAAATATTTTGGTGTACAATCCCTTTTTATTTTTGTGTACTATTTCATTTCGTGTACTATTTTTTTTTCTGTGTATTATTTCATTTCATTTTCGTTGAGTTCGTTTTGTTCGTGTACACGAAAAGTACATGAAATTCGTTTCATTTCGTGTTTACACAAAATGTTTCGTTTCATGTTCGTTTTAGAATGCAGATACACGATTTTATTTCATTTCATTTATGGATTGACCTCTTAATACACGAAACACGAAAGTATATAATACAAAAGTACACGACACGAATTGTCTGGTCTAGTTAAACTTAACTGAAATTAAACGAATTTATCAAAACGTTTATTTATGTTAGACAAACTCAATTGGAATTCGTTTATTTATCAAAGATATATTTTCATATGCAAACTCAAATTTTATTAGTAAACAAATCTATGAGCGAAACACCTGTTTTGTTTACGGAGTCTGATTCTTTATAACCATGTTATTTTATTCTTTTTTTCGTTTGTAAATTGATTTTGCTTTTCCTCTTGTTGTCTTTTCTTTTGATAATTCAATATATTCGGATCAATTTTTACGCACCTTAATTAATCCGAAGAACCGCCTAACCCTCTTGTTTTTCTTCCAACACAAAACAGGGCAATTTTTCTGAACTGAAACAGCTGAAATGTATCATAAATGCACCAAACAACCCTTCCAGCAGAATCTGAAGAAAGTGAGTAATTAAAAAGATTGGAAACTGCACCCATCATTAACACATGATTTCAAAAATGACGAGGTGGTCCCTACAATAAGTCAATCTTACAACTCATCACGCATTTCGAGGTTCTGTCTTGTCTTCTCTCGATTGGGACCCACGTACCTTCTTACTCTTAACCATTAGAGTCAATCACCTGACTTGATACTGGACCAGCTAGCACAGCAGCGCCAGTTAGCTTGACCATGCATGTTCATGCTGGTTACACGGTCGACATGGACTTTGCGCGTCCCGTCATAAAGGTCACATTTTCTAATTTAGCTGTTCCAAAGCATTGTTCATACGTTTGATATGTGTTCATGGACTTTATATTATTAGTAAATCGTATGATTGCTAATTTCCAAAACCAGAATAATTTGGTTTAGATATCTGATACTCCTTCCGTCCTTCTCAATTCTTTACGTTTGCGAACCAGTTTTCGACACGGATTTTAAGGTGCATTTTAAGGATAGTTCTATAACTTATTTTTGATATTTTCTTTTTTTTTTTATTATAAAAATAGGATTGAAAATATAAAAAATAAGTTATAGAACTATCCTTAAAATGCACCTTAAAATGAGTGTCAGATATGCACTTTTTTGTGTAAAGAAATGGGTGGGACAGAGGGAGTATCAATTTATTGATAAATCGGTAAGTTATCGAAATGATAAATCGGAATAAAAATAGGATATATTTTAATATTCAAATAACATTTAATATATTGGCTTAATTTAAAATATAATATATCATTTAAAAATAATTCATAGCGATAAATCGGATTTTAAAAATCAGATCGGTAAAATATTTTTTAACAATAAATTGGTGATTTATCGACGATTTTTGAAAAATTGTACGTTTATTAAAACACTAATAAATAAGGAGAGTTTCCTTTATCATGTTAATTTTCATTATTATTGATTATGTATTAGTTATATAAACAATTGTAATGTACTGTAATAAATTTGAGCCTTATATACCTTCACCATTGAATGAGAAAGAGAACTTGAGAGACTATTTTATCATCGTATCAAGAATCAATGATCAAAAAAATATGTGAGAGTTTGTGGGTATGAGAAAATCCTGCGAAAGTTCGTGGGTGAGAGAAAAAGAAGATCCTGCGAGAATTCGTGGGTGAAAGGCGGAAAAAAAGATCTTAAAAGAGTTCGTGGGTATAAGAAAAAGCAAAGATTCTGCAAGAATCTGTGGGTGAAAAAGAAAAAGAAAATTTAAAAGAATTCGAGAATTATGGAAAAGGAAAAATATTTGAGAACGAAGATGATAATAGGACGAAAGAACAACAACGATGAACGATGATGACGTGTTTGTGGAATAGATTTTACCAAATCAACAACGATAAAAAGAGATATTTTAAGAAAAATTGTGATAGCAATGACAAAGATGACGATGAGTAAAAAGATAATGAAGAAGACGAGGAAATTGATCACGACAGGAAAATTGATTCAAGTGGGTGATTATGTTGATTGGAGCGAATAATTCATTTTTTAAAATTTTGGTAAACTCTCGATTGAGTATGGTGAGTTTTGAGGGGAATGTTGACATAAATGTTAATATATATTATTATGTGAAAATATGGAAAATTGCCTTTATTATATTAATAGTAAATAGGGAGAGTTTTCTTATTATATTAATTTCCGTTATTATTGATTATGGATTGGCTGCATAAACAACTGTGAATGTATTTTAGTAAATTTAAGTCTTATGCCTTTACGATAAAAAAAATGAATACTTACGAATATTTTATCAAATCATCTAAAAAAACAACAAAGAAATTAAAATTTAGAAATAGATATATGAAAACAAGGATCCTAAGTTAGTTTTAGGATAACAAATCTAATTATTATCTAATATATATATATATATATATATATATATATGAGTTAAGTTCTATGGAAACCAACATTTGAGTGGAGAGACCATATACATGTACATTATGCACTCAAAATATTATAAAATATATATATTTGCAAAGAATGTTCAATGAACATTATTATTTTATTCAAAATCTTAAAAATCATATATGATTTGTAAGGAGAACATGTTTTGAAGAAAAATACGTTCTGCAATATTTTGTTTGCAGAACATACATGATTTTCAAGATTTTTAATGAAATTTGCATGTAAAACATATATGATTTTCAATATTTTCAATAAAATAAATGCAGTAGTGATTTTGCATATAACATGATTTTCAATAAATAGGTTTTTACAATGTTTTGATTGATATACGGTCTCCGGTCTATATATATATATATAGGCAAGTGTATATATATATATATATAGGGTCCTACTCCACTACAAACTAAAATTAACTACAAACTAAAAACTAAACACTAATCTAATATTTCAAGCTAGGGGTATCCCAATACAAAAAGTGTCTAAAATTCTTGGCTCCATTCAGCAAAAAAAAAAAAAAAAAAAAAAAATCACTGTTCACTGCTGACGTGGCAGTGACGTCAGCAGTGAACAGTGATTTTTTTTTTTTTTTTTTTTTTTTTTTTTGCTGAATGGAGCCAAGAATTTTAGACACTTTTTGTAAAGGTGCCCCTGGCGGGGCCATTGGAATGAATGAAATATAAAATATTTTATGTTAGTTTGTAGTTTGTATTTAAGGATTGGTTTGTATTTGAGCAAAAGCCTATATATATATAGGCCTTTGCTCCATAAAGAACACTCTTATATAAAGAACAATAAAGAACACTATAAAATCATTTATTCCAATAGATCCATTGGCCCCGCCAGGGGCACCCAATACAAAAAGTTCTTATTTTTTTAGGCTCTATCCATCCAGCAAAAAAAAAAAAAAAAAAATTTTTTTTGAAAATTTTACTGTTCATGATGACGTCACTGATGACGTCATCGATGAACAGTAAAATTTTCAAAATTTTTTTTTTTTTTTTTTTTTTTGCTGGATGGATAGAGCCTAAAAAAATAAGAACTTTTTGTATTGGGTGGCCCCGCCAGGGGCAATGGATCTATTAGATATGAGGTGTTCTTTGTTGTTCTTTATTTAAAGTGTTATTTATGGAGTCCAACCCTATATATATATCATATTTATAGTTTATTTTTATTAAAAAGGTGGAGAATTTCAAATCAATTAGTATCTCAGGAAAAAGTATCTTAAAATTAAATTTAGGATCCTTATTATCATACGAGAAGAATTATATATGTTTATATATAATTTTAAAATTAATATTTGAATTTCCAAAACTATAATTTGAGATTCAAAAAGCGATTCATAAAATTTTTTGAGATTCGAAAACTAATTCTTAAAAAAATGAGATTCAAAATCATATTCTAAAATATTTTTACAACTTTTTTTATATTTACAAACAAACTATTGTTTATAATTAATTTTTTGTAAGCTCTACAAGAATATAAATTTCTTTAAAAAAATTTCTAATTTTAAAATCAATTTGGAGATGTTTTTTTTTCCCGTTTTTTCTAAGAGAGTTCTTTCTTAAAATTTGGTTTCAAAATTTCTACAATTAACTGTGTCTCCTCATAAATTCTAAACCCACTTGAAACATTTTTCTTAACGAATTACAAACCTTCAATAGTATTATATTTTGATCTTACTCAAAATCTATATATCTATATATTAGTATAAACTAGCTTAAAACCCGTGCAATGCACGGATTTTTTTTATTATATAAAAAAATTCATTAATTTCAATTAATTTTTTTAAAACATGAATTTTGGAGGTTTACATATTTATATGAGATGATTTGATAATAAATATATAAATGTTATCCGTGATATTTTCGGAAAATGAGGGATTTTAGTTAGAAAATATAGAAAAGATGATAGGTTTTAGTTAAAAAGAGTAATCCATTCATTATTAGTAATTATAAAATTATTACTTCATTTTATTAAATATAATGCACGTGATATGATTAGAAAAATAAAAAATTTAGTTAGAGAAAATTAAAAAGGTAATATGTTCTAGGTAAAAATGTAATTGATTAGTTTATATTATTTATAATTAAATTACGTTATTTTACTAAATACAATTGCTCGTAATGTTTTTAGAAAAGGAGAAATTAATATTGTCCGTGATATTTCAAATATTTTTATTAAAAGAGGGATTTTAGTTAGAAAGTATAGAAAAGATGCTACGTTCTAGCTGAAAAAGATAATTAATTAATTAATAATATTATAATATTTTTAGTTTATTTTATTAAATATAACCGCCTGTGATATAATTGGAAAAATAGAGAGTTTAGTTAGAGAAAAAAAAAAGGTAACGTGAGGATGACATGATTTATGTGAAAAAGGTAATTGATTAATTTATAGTAATTATAATTAATTATGTTATTTTACTAAATAAAATTGTTTATAGTTTTTAGAAAGTGAGAAATTAATGTTGCCCGTTATATTTCTAGAAAAAGGGGGATTTAATTAGAAAAGATAGAAAAGATGACATATTTTAGCTGAAAAGGTAATCGGTTAATTATTAGTATTATTTATAATATTATTATTTTATTTTAATTAAATAGAAATGTTCGTGATATAATTGGAAAAGGGAGGTTTTAGTAACAGAAAAAAAAAAAAGGTAACGTGTTTTGGCTGAAAAAGGTAACCGTCCATGCATGATATAATTGGAAAAAGAGATATTTTAGTTAGAGAAAAGAGAAAATGTAACGTGTTTTGACTGAAAAAAGTAATTGATTAGTTAATAGTAATAATAATATAATTATGTTATTTTATTAAATAAAATTGCTCGTAGTGTTTTTAAAAAGTAGAAATTTTAGTTAGATAAAATGTAAAAGATATTCTATTTTACCTGAAAAAGAAAATTATTTAGTTATTGAACAATAGAAAAGATAATATGTTTAACCTGAAAAAGGAAATTGATTAATAAAGGAGAAATTTTAGTTAGATAAAATATAAAAGATATTGTATTTTACCTGAAAAAGGAAATTATTTAGTTTTTGAAAAATAGAAAAAGATAACATGTGTAACCTGAAAAAGGAAATTGATTAGTTAGTAGATCTGTAATTGAGAAAGGGTAAATAAGTAAAATCAACAGGTACCGTACCGACCGACCGACCAACCAACCAAACTTTTAATGTTTCGGTTTTTATATAATAGTATAGATTAGTGAATAACCCTTATTTGGTATCCATATTTAGGTTTGGACAAGATTTTGCATTGATTTTGATCCACTGGATAATCTATTTTTAGATTTGATATCCATATTACGTTCGAAAGATACAAATTCATTATTTGACCCATTGTTAATTAAAGAAAGTTTGTATACAAATTTAATTCTATTAATATATTTACTTAATATTTATGGTAAGATTATTAATGAAAATTCTAATAAATATTTTAATTTTGGTAAGCTTATTAATACATTTTATCACATGACAGATATAGAAACTTTAAATAATTTTATCTTTAATTGTATTTATTATAATATAGAAAAATAATATTTTATTAATATAATTTCTTTCAATATTAATTTATTTGATCTTTAAATATAAAATTATTATTTTTATTTATTCGTTATTGTTATTATTTATCATAATTATTATGAAATTTAAATTTAAACTATCGTCTACGTATCACGGACTATGATCTAATGGTTATAAATGATCTAATGGTTATAAATTGTGCCAAGTATTTCATACATCCGTATTGAGCGGGTTATCTAGGATCCACTGAATTCGCCGAGTACAAATATAGATTCAAATCTTGAAGTAGAACAGAATTTCTTCTTCTACTGCCCTAACAGTACAGTCCCGTCCTGCATTATTGTTTAACTTTTTGGACTTCTTCTTATTTACACATATATTGTATCTTGTTTAGATTTCATTTTCTTGTCAAGTCGCTTTTAAGCATTGAATTGTAGTAAACTAATTATTCAACTTTACGTGTTTTACTAATTTCCATCTTAACCTTTTTGAAAATCTTATTGCGAGAGGTATTACATTCGAGTGAAATATGAACTCTCTGACAATTAGAATCTGTTCTAATAAAAATCAATATGTACGCGACAATCAAATCTAATTAAAACTTAGCTAAGATGATCTTAATTACTATAATCGAGCAAAACTTGCGTCTAGGATCCTAGTTCAAGCAATCCAAATTTTCGAATCCCTTATACAGAAATGGACCCAAAAATTGGGTATATGTACAGCTATTTTCCATTTTGTTCAAGGCGCGTCACTGGATGGCAGCCTATAAATCTACCGTATATTCACATTCCTTAGGTAGCTAGGGTTTTCTATTCATCTCCTCTCTTGTTTCTCTTCTTCCTTCTACTCACCACCCCATTTTCTCTCCCTTTTACACCCCCCCCCCCCCCCCCCCCACATTTTTATATATATATGCTTGAAATGGGATCCGAGGCGCAAGTTTTGCTCGATTGATTTATGCATTTGTTATTTGGTTAGATATAGAAGAATACAAATGACACATATCAAAGAATGATTTGTTTGTGGGGGATGTTGGCTGGCTCGATGCATTCACTTGTGAACCACATAACAATGTGACGGCATCGGACCAGGCTTCATTCCTCTCAAATCATTTCCTTCATTTTGGTTATGAAGCTTTTATAGATAGTGGCGGAATCAGAATTAAAAAAGATCCGCAAAAATACCTTAAAATAATTTCCACTGTTTTCTAAAGATCAGTCCTATATGTATATAAGGTGTGTTCTTTAATTCTCTTCATTTTCATTGAACGCTTAATATTGCCGTCGGTTAGGTGTTCTACAATTTTCATTTTCTTTGTATTAATACTGTCACGATAGCCCATTCGTGTTTTGTATTCAAGTCTTTGAAACATAAATTCTAGACTCATAAAAAGGTAGTAATATTTTGATTGACTTATAAAAGACTTGCAAGCTAAAAAGATATGTACTGTACTACTTTTAGGTTTTAGCTTACAGTAGTCATTCACAAACAAGATAAGTCATCAAACCTAAGAATTAATAATGGCAGCTTTAGTTGGCAAAAAAAAAATAATGGCAGCTTTAAACTCGAATTTGATATTTATATTACTTAAATATCCCTTATTTTACTATATTCAAATTCCCACATATTCCATATTTCCATCATACTATGGTATTTATGAAAATGGAACTTAAATAACAATAGTTGTAACTTTTTTTTTTTTTTTTTTATCAAATTTAAGATTTTGAATTTTTCACTCATTCTGTTATTTCGGCATCATATTCAAAATAAAAAATATAAATAAATAATCAATAAATCTAGTGAAATCTTGTCACAATCAAAATCAATTATTATTTTATTTGTTCGAAAATAAAATTTATTTGACTAAATAGGTTTATAGCGAGAATCGAACTTAAAATCCGTGTAAATGATAAGTTTATTAAAGATGAGATATTTTGTAGATTGCAATTAATATGAAATAGATGCTCAATTTTTACCAATATTTTTTGATATAATTTGATCAGTTTGATATATAAATCTTCCCATACATATGATTCGGTCATTTAGTTTTCATCTCGATTGATTTAAAGGAGGTTTTATATCAAACTGGCCACCCGTTTCACTTAAAACTATCAATTAGACCACCTATTCAAAAACGATATCATTTGAATCACTAAAGTTATAATAAATATCAAAGTGGTCACCCATTATAGTAATCGAAAAGTAAAAATAATTTTTCATCGAGTTTTACACATTTTTCTTAAATACTACTATATATAATCAAATGAAAGGTTATCAATTCTAATATTTTTGATAATATATTTAGAATTTAAAAAGTTTATTTACTATTTATTTTTAATTAAAATAAGGAAAATGACAATAAAATAAAAAATAAATAGTAAATGAGTTTTTAAAAATCTAAATATATTATCAGAATTATTAGAAATAGTAACCTTTCGTTATGGAAGCATTCAAGAAAAATGTGTAGAACTCGATAAAAAATTACTTTTACTTTCTCAGTACTATAATGGGTGGTCACTTTGATATTTATTATGATTTTAGTGATTTAAATGATATCGTTTTTGAATGGATGGTATAATTGACAATTTTTTAGTGAAACGGATGGCCAATTTGATATAAAACCCGATTTAAACGTGCCAACCTATTAATGTAACATGTTTTTTTGTTATTTGACTTTTTTCTTGCAATTTACATGTTTTTACGTTTTGAAGTACAAAAGGAGGAGCTGAAAATCGAGTTTTACTTCTCGTCTAGCATGTGTACATTTTGTCAACATCGGAGTACCCCATATCCACAGAAAAAAAAAAAGAAAAAAAAAAAGAAAAGGAAAACTCGTATGATTTGAACTCCATTCGTTTTTTAAACGAGCTAAATTGAAATTCAATTTTAAAATTTGATACATAAATGAGTCGAACTTGATCCTGCAAGAGTTTTGTGCTACAATTACTAAATATACTAGTTGGATAAGTAAACTTGTGAACATAGATAGCAAGAGTTTCGAATTATTAATTCTAAATGATATAAGTTTTAAACAATACATGTCATTAATTAAATTTATATTAAATTATAATAAAAAAACTAAAATTAAAATAGAATAAATTTTGTTAATTCAAAAGTCTATTACAAAAGTACTTAATACACTACAAGGAAAACTGAACTATACAATGGTTTTTGCCCGTTGTCTGATACCCTGGAATAGCGTTGTCTATCGAGCAGGCGTCTCTTACCAACCTCAGACAACGGTACACAAAACATTGTCTGATATCCGTAACAACAACACACCAGGCTCAAAAAACGTTGTAGCACACCCAGAAACAACAACGCAATCATTTAAATCCGTTGTTAGAAAATGAGGACTACAATGGTTCTTAAAAAATAAAACATTGTTCATTCCTTATGTTAACAACCATTTCTTAAAATATAACCATTGTTGGATAGCTGAGCATACAAACATTTTTGTTTCTTAAATGCTTGTTTTTGTTATTTTCACACAATGGTTTTACAATTTTTATACACTGGTCAATTCTTTTTGGTACAATGCTTTCTTGAAACTTATCCATTGTTTGATGATATTTTTAACAAGTTTTTATCAAATATGATAACATTGGCTAATGATAAATGAAACAATACTTTTATTTACAACAAAAATCAAAGTTTATACAATACTACCAAGATTCCAACTACATCATCCACCAATCCAAACAAACTACATAAATCAAAACCAACTACTAAACATATTTCCAAACCATCTACTATACATATTTCCAAACCATCATTTACAAACTACATAATTCATCCCAAACATAGTTTACCTACTACATTTCCCCATCAACATAAACCACAAGTCTTACTACTTGAGTCAACATAAAGCAAAACAAAAGAGTTGCAGATCTGGGCTATTTTTACAAGGACTCGATATGGTTAAGAGTCAAATCGAATCTCATCAAACTCAGCCCTGGAATAAGTCACCTTTCGATTCTTGGCAACCCACTGAAAAGTGTAAACCAGGGGTAACCCATACTCGAGAATGTAGGCATGTCATGCAACTAACCTTAATATATATACTTCCTGAGCAAACTCTTTCTGGACACCTGCACTTATGTTAACATTTAACAATCAGCATAGTATTGTGCAGATTGTAAAATAATATAAATGTAAAATAGTTTCATATAACATAACTGCATGTTAACATTTAACAATTGTTATCCACTGCTCTACTTGCAATCTGTTCACTCAATCACTCGAGAGTTTTTGTGGTGCTTTTCCAAGTTTTTCCTATTTTATGAATTAACCAGTTGGTAGTCCATTTAACAAACCTACATGGTTGGTCTATTAACACTATAACAGGATAAATATTATAAGGTTTCATAAAATGTAGGAGTCCATTTAACTAATTGGTGGTTAGGACATAGTCAACATTCACATTTTCAACCGATATACTTCATGTAGGCTAAAAAGTAGTACAATTTTACTAATGTATACCTATATATACGTGGTTCCCATCATTTTTAACTTTTTTAATTTAGCATGTACACAGGCACTGCGTGCTTGCATTTGCACTTGTAGTT
Source organism: Kitagawia praeruptora (assembly GCA_037693485.1). Classification (NCBI taxonomy): domain Eukaryota; kingdom Viridiplantae; phylum Streptophyta; class Magnoliopsida; order Apiales; family Apiaceae; genus Kitagawia; species Kitagawia praeruptora. The sequence continues at coordinate 169,644,275 of CM075352.1, read as the reverse complement.
GTATATCCTTTTCATAGAACAGTATTGCAAAGCACCAAAGAATCAAAATGGCTTTTTTGGTAGGTAGTTTCTGATAATAGTAAGATAAGGGCCTAAGGTTGATAATAGAAAAAGAGCACGTCAAGAAATGGCTAATTTTGCACAAAAAGTAACTAAAATAAGTTCAAATTGTCGCAAACCTCCAAAAGAATTTACCGAAATAACTGCAGATTGGCACTCATAGTGCTGCTTCCATCTGGATTCTGGAACTAAAGATATCCTGGCTTCAAGTCCAAGTTCATAAGGGAGACGTTCGGAAGAAATAATTACAGCAATATAGATGATTAACACTTGCATGATAATGTTAATCTCACATATCTCAGAGTCTCAGACCAAGCCACTTATATAGGGTTTTAGGAGGCAACTGCTAGATTAAACTCAGAACTTGTAAGCTAATAAGACAATTTCACGGCTGATTCTGACACAACTATGATTTGCTTCATGTTTTCTTTTCTATATTAGAACTAAAAAAATAGTAGTGCAATACGAATCATTTATGTTATATATTAATTTTACCTCTTGCTCCTACTCCGACTCTTACTTCGGCTACGGCTGCGGCTGTTACTCCTGCCTCTCCGACCTGGACTGCAGCTTGAATCATAAACCTTCACCTACATCAGTAGTTATATGAGGATATTTACATATGACAAATTAAGGGTAAAAGTAAACTATACACTAATTATGGTCATCTAATATCTTACTCTTCACATCGCGGAAAAAGGCATTTTTGAACTCAGTCTCGTCCAATTTCCTGTGATCTGAAATCATTGTATACTTTCAATTATATCAATCTAAATAAACACTTCCAAATAAAAAGATAAAGCTTGTCAATAAAAACAGTTGGAATACAAAGCAAACTGAAAACAACTTACAACATATTTCATATCATCATAGTTTGTATAATCCACAATACCAGTAATGCCTGTGAGAATCACAATACAGCCACAATGAGATATTCTTGAGACCAAATTTTCCTGAATTGCCAACATGTATATTCTTGAGACGAAATTGTCCTGAATTTGCAACTTCATAAATAGATAAAATTGATTCTGTTTTTCAAATACATCAGAAACCACATAATAAGATCATATGATTCACAACGAGAACATAGGTCGCATATAAATAAGAGGTCTTAAAGGTCTTATCACGTATGTAATCGCTGTTCTAGATTTTTACTATTAGTAGAAAGTAAATTATACAAGATGCTAGGACTTTTGACAAGAAGAGCTTCAAGCATATGACAAGAAATAGTTAACCGAAGTAAAGGGCTAAGCGCCACAACCTTGACAATACCCTGTTGCAGAATCAACCCATGCATAAACAGCAAGTATATCTGCCAATCTAGCCATATTTTTTGTGTCCTCGTAGAACTCCAGGTGACTATCTGTGCGTACCACATCAACCACTATACACACGCACCATTAGAAGAAAAACAAACACAAAATTAGACCAGAATATATAAAGATAGCTTTCATAGTCGAAAAAATTTAGCTATTAACACTAATCAGCTTCAAACTAATATTTAATTTACCAATTTGGTGCAGTGTCCATAGCCATTCCGATACTTTCTCTTCGTCAATAGCACCTCCCTGAGAAGTGGTTGCATATGTACCTGCTATTTCAGAGGCGCCTAAGACTCTTAGTCTGTTTACAATCTCCGCTCCAACACTCCAACACTCCAACAAACAAATAAGTCTAAAACTAGGGTCAAACACAGAATCATACCTAGAAGAGCGACGAACAGGACCCATATGGCGGCTTATAGGGGTTGCAGAACATATACATATATAGTGAGATCTAAATTGATAGGATTGAGAATTTACCATCTCGAAATTGGAGTGAGATAAAGAAATTGAATGTGTGTGATTGAGAGAATATGAAACCCTAAGCGAGAGAGAAGGGGGGTTGAATTAGGGTTTTCAATTGGGAATGGTGAGAGGAATTGTATTTGAAGAACTAAAGTTTATGTTTTGATTTTAGAGGATTGAGTGAGGATCTGTGTTTTGTGTATGTTCGGACACCGAGAGCAAAGAGGGGGAAATAAAAATTTTGGGGAAGGGGGAAATGAAATATTGGATAAGCGGGAGAAGGGGGAAATTTTGTGAGGCTCAAAACAGGGGGCGGCGATTATGAATTAGATGAATGGGGAAGTGAAATTTGAGATTTTGGATCATGAAATTTTAAGAAATTTCAGAAATTTGATTCGAAATAAAAAAAATTCAAATTTTTGGAATAACAATACTCATTCTAGTGTTGGAAAAAAATAATTAAAAAATAGAAAGGTTCGGCGGTGTCGCATCTTAACGTAAACATTGTAATAGTACAGATCCATTCTTTTTAATGTTATTGCCAAAATTTCAAAAAAAATAATAATAATACGGAGCTAATCCTAAAATTAGTACACATCACTAAACTTAGTATATAACATCATCTGTACGGTCGGATTGTCCAAAAAAAAAATTAAAAAATATTATCAAAAAATAAAAAGGTCGGGTTGTACGAGATTTTAACAAAAACGTAGCAAAAGTGCTACTTCCTATAACGAGTCACGATCCAGATTCACTGAATAATTTTTTTGATAGATTTCTTCGACGATCCAACCGTACGAAAGTTAAAAAACACTCATTCTAGTGTTGGGAAAAAATATTCAAAAAATGAAAAGGCCGGGTTGTACGAGATTTTAACAAAAACGTAGCAAAAGTGCTACTTCCTATAACGAGGCACGATCCAGATTCATTGAATAATTTTTTGATTGATTTCTTCGACGATCCAACCGTACGAAAGTTAATAAACACTCATTCTAGTGTTGGGAAAAAATAATCAAAAAATAAAAAGGTCGGGTTGTACGAGATTTTAACAAAAACGTAGCAAAAGTGCTACTTCCTATAACGAGTCACGATCCAGATTCACTGAATAATTTTTTTGATTGATTTCTTCGACGATCCAACCGTACGAAAGTTAATAAACACTCATTCTAGTGTTGGGAAAAAATAATCAAAAAATAAAAAGGTCGGGTTGTACGAGATTTTAACAAAAACGTAGCAAAAGTGCTACTTCCTATAACGAGTCACGATCCAGATTCACTGAATAATTTTTTTGATAGATTTCTTCGACGATCCAACCATACAAAAGTTAATAAACACTCATTCTAGTGTTGGGAAAAAATAATCAAAAAAGAAAAAGGTCGGGTTGTACGAGAGTTTAACAAAAACGTAGCAAAAGTGCTACTTCCTATAACGAGTCACGATCCAGATTCACTGAATATTTTTTTTGATAGATTTCTTCGACAATCCAACCGTACGAAAGTTAATAAACACTCATTCTAGTGTTGGGAAAAAATAATCAAAAAATAAAAAGGTCGGGTTGTACGAGAGTTTAACAAAAACGTAGCAAAAGTTCTACTTCCTATAACGAGGCACGATCCAGATTCACTGAATAATTTTTTTGATAGATTTCTTCGACGATCCAACCATACGAAAGTTAAAAACACTCATTATAGTGTTGGGAAAAAATATTCAAAAAATAAAAAGGCCGGGTTGTACGAGAGTTTAACAAAAACGTAGCAAAAGTGCTACTTCCTATAACGAGTCACGATCCAGATTCACTGAATAATTTTTTTGATAGATTTCTTCGACAATCCAACCATATGAAAGTTAATAAACACTCATTCTAGTGTTGGGAAAAAATAATCAAAAAATAAAAAGGTCGGGTTGTACGAGATTTTAACAAAAACGTAGCAAAAGTGCTACTTCCTATAACGAGTCACGATCCAGATTCACTGAATAATTTTTTTGATTGATTTCTTCGACGATCCAACCGTAAGAAAGTTAATAAACACTCATTCTAGTGTTAGGAAAAAATAATCAAAAAATAAAAAGGTCGGGTTGTACGATAGTTTAACAAAAACGTAGCAAAAGTGCTACTTCCTATAACGAGGCACGATCCAGATTCACTGAATAATTTTTTGATAGATTTCTTCGACGATCCAACCGTACGAAAGTTAATAAACACTCATTCTAGTGTTGGGAAAAAATATTCAAAAAATAAAAAGGCCGGGTTGTACGAGATTTTAACAAAAACGTAGCAAAAGTGCTACTTCCTATAACGAGGCACGATCCAGATTCACTGAATAATATTTTTGAATGATTTATTCGACTATCGAACTGTACGAAAGTTAATAAAAATCATCACTAAAATTTGTATATAACATCATCCGCACTGTTGGATCGTCCAAAATTTTTTTAAAAAAAAATTATTATTCGAAAATTATACTAGTTTGACCAAGGAGTACTTTGATAGTTGACCATTAAATATCATACAAGAACATTAAACAACGGTTTTTTTATTAAAAACTGTTGTTGTGCTTAATATAACACAACATTTTTTTATATGAAAACCGTTGTCTGATTATTTTCATTATTTCCCACCAAATTCAATTCAAATTATTTCATTATTCCCACCAAATATTTCATAATTTCCCACCAAATTCTATTCAAAATTTTGGTAGTTTAGACAACGGTTTCATAAAAACTGTTGTCTCATCAAAACACGATTTAACAACGGTTAATTATTCCGTTGTGTGAATCGTAATAACACAATGGTATATGAAAACAGTTGTGTGAATTATACAACGGTTTATAAACGTTGTCTCAAAATAGATCAGACAATGTTCGTAAAAACAATTGTGCAACCTTACTCGTCTTTACAACACCACATTGCAAAAGCCATTGTCTGAATCAATTTACTAGACAACGTTTTTAACCCGTTGTAGGGTAACTAGATGACACAATACTTTTCTGAAGTTACAAAAAAACCGTTGTCTCTTAATTCCAAACAATGCTTTTTCGTCCGAGCGTTGTCTGATGAGTGTTGTCTGATTGCGATTTTCTTGTAGTGATACAAAAGCGCAACTTACAATTTTGCAAAATGGTGGTCAAACTTACCGTTTTCCTTTTGGAAAGGTGGCTGCAGACGATTTTCAACTTTTTGGCAGGGGTAAAATGGAAAAAAAAAAATGCTAGAAATCCCAAAAATTGTCCACAAAAAGTCTCAAATTAATATGTGTTGCCATATGATTGGTTATATTCGTAATAATAATAATAATAATAATAATAATAATAATGCCCCCATGTATGCACATCAATTCACCAAAAAATCCACAAATATGAGTTGTCAAGATTTAATTAGTCAATTTATGTGCTTGCATGGGGGGCATTATTATTATTATTATTACGAATATAACCAATCAAATGGTGACACATATTAATTTGGGGATTTTTTGGATAATTTTTGGGATTTCTAATTTTTTTTTTTAGTAAAATAACATATTTTCCCATTTTACCCCTGCCAAATAAGCTGAAAATCGCCACCAGCCACTTTTTAAAAGAAAAAAGGCAAGTTTAACCACCATTTTGCAAAATTAAAAGTCTGGTCATTTTTTTGAAAATGAGTGTAAAATTTGGCAACTTTTTTGCAATTAACTCTACGATCTACTACGAACCTAAAATTCTTGAATTCAATGTCATCTCATTCGATCTTACATACATTGAACCATGACATAAATAAGAATTCCAAGATTATTGCTTAGAGCATCTCCAATAGTAATTGTTAAGAGGCTGCCAAGTCCTATGTAACATGACATTCTTGATTGCCCACCTATTGGAGAATTGTAGTTGCCAACCAAAATTACCAAAAGTTGGCAACTTCCCCATATAGTAAAAACACATACAACTTCCAAAAAATGTATTTAACTTTATCAATTTTTATACCTTCCATATATAATACTCCCTCTTGTCCATTATATAAGGCATTTGACTTTTTTGCACGTAACTTTAGGTGCTTTGACTATATGTTACTCCCTCCGTTCCAATTTACATGTCCCTTTTGAAAAAAAAATACGCATATTAAGAAAAAGGTTGGTTGGATAAGGTTTTTCAATAAATAACCTTAATAAATGCATTGAAAAATGAGAATAGAGTTAAGTTTTAAAGAAGTCAAGCATTGAAAATATAAATATATGGGTACTTTTGGAAAATTAGACTTAAATTTGTATAGAAAGAAGAGATATTTGTATGGAAAGAAGAGGGGGACATGTAATTTGAGACAAATTTTTTTTGCAAAAGGGACATGTATTTTGGGACGGAGGGAGTAAAATTTATTATTTTTCAATTTTTCTTTTTTTGAATAAAAATATGATATTTTAATTTTTACTCCCTCCGTTTCAAATTAGGTGTCCTGTTTTGACTTTTGGTACGATTTATTCTAAGCGATTGACTACTAATTTATGCATAATCTATAATACCAAATGTAGTCATGAGTGATCTTGTTGGATTCGTATTTATGAGTACTTTAATACAATGAAGTTTTTATATTTAATACTAATACGAAATTGAAGATATTAACGATTAAAAGTGTGTGTTGGCAAACGTGTTCAGAAGAAACAGGACACATAAATTGAAACGGAGGGAGTATTTAGAAAAAGAAATTTTAAAAAATAATAATTTTAGCTATGTAGTCAAAGCACCTAAAATTACGTAAAGGAAAGTCAAACGCCTTATATAATGGACTAGAGGGAGTATGTGTTTATAAGATAATATAAAATTTATGCATGGGACCACATTGTCAACTTTTAAAGTTGCCAACTATTGGATAGGGATGGCAAAAAAATCCGATACGACGGATACCCGATTCGAAACCCGAAATTTTGGATAACCCGAACCCGATTTTTTGGATTTGGATATGATTTTTAGACCCGAAATTTTTTGGATATGGATTTGGATATTACATATACTGTTAGTCACAGAGGCATGCCTGTTTACATCAAATAACAAGCCTAATTGTCTGTAATGCTTTGCATTACTTACATGACCTCTTAACTGAGGGAACCTCTAGTTGTAGAGTCTCTACTTGTTCTGTACTTATAATAGGCACTAAAGCCTAGTTGTGTAAATGTACTTATATAGTCAAGAATAATGCTTGAAAGAAGTTCCAAGGTTCATGCCTCAAGCAAGGAGATAAAAACTGTCAAATAATCACAGTTGGGATTTGAAGGAAGTGAAGCATTTGCATAAGTACCAATTCGAGAAGTACATTTGTCTATTCGAGAATCTAGCATTCGAGAAGTCAGGGATTCGATATCTCTGAATACACTGTTCGATATCTCATTCGATATCTCAGAGATTCGATATGTCTATTGCTATATTCGAGAACTCAAGAAGTCAACAAGTAAAAGTGGTATTCGAGTTCTCAAGGAGTCAACAAGTCAAAGTTCCATTCGATATCTCAAGGACTCAGAAAGCTATTCGATATCTCAAGGATTCGATAAGTCAAGTGTTCTATTCGATAACTCAAAGAATCCTGATGAAAAAGAGCTATTCGAGAAGTAATTCGATATGTCAATATAACAGTGTTCGAGAACTCAGAGTTATCGATCAAGTCAATTCTAGTTCTCGAATCACTTACTCAGTCACTTCTCGAATACATTCTTGGAGACAAAATACTGGAGAAATTGTACAAGTCAGAAACCTGCAACAAGCCAATGCACTTTATGGACCTCAATCTGTAACGTGCTCTGGAAAGCCTACAAAGAAGCTTGGAGAGATATAGAAAAGACAAAGGGCTAAAGAAGTGGATCTGAACAGGCTTTGCAAAGTCAAATCTGTAACCGTTTGGACTCTTACTCAAATAGGATAGACAGACTAGAAAGTAATTTGTTTTAGCTACCTTATTTGTAGTAAGTAGGTTGTATCCATGTTCTATAAGGATACAGCCTCACTTCCTTAGCAAATAAAATTTTAGTGAGTCAAGTTTTCTCATATTCATTGTAAGCCATATCTTTCTGAGAAAAACGAAGTTGAGAATACTATCATTTGTATTCACAGATTGCAGCAACCTTTATCTAATAATACATTTGTTAGGAATATGTTGTAGTTGATGATAACTTAACATTCAAGCAAAATTGTATAAGTCAAGTTTTGTAACTGTCAACGGATGAGACCTTATAACTCTATTCGTTGACAGGTAGCTCATCAACGGATGAGGTTTTGTAGCATACTGCAATATCTCTATTTATCAATTGATAGTGTTTCTATTCAGAGTCATGTTGACCATCAATGGATAGGTAGAATAGGGTAGCCAATTGTAAATAAGCTATGCTATGTAATTCTGTCTAAGTGAAAGTGTATCAATGGATAAGAACAGGGCTCTATCAACGGATACAACTCAAATCTACTCGATCAACGGATACAGCTCAAACTACCATCAACGGATAATTGTGCACAACATCAACGGATAATCATTGTCACTTTATCCTATGCTAGCTGGGAATTAGCAGTTGATAAGGACAGGTTTGACTGACAGATCACATGGATTGATAGTAGGTATAAAAAGCAGTATGGCAGCCATGCTTTGGAAACACAGAAGAAAGAAGCATTCCATTTACACAGTACATACAAGAAAGGTGCAGGGGACATATCTGTTCACAAGGACAACCTTTCGGCTACATGTGGATTTGGAGTGGAGTAGCAAGTCAACTTGAATTAGATTAATATTATCTTATTCCTGTAGCACTTGTAAACTTGGGATATATAACCAAGTGTAGCAACTCGTTAGACTGTAAGAAAACAGACATATTTGCTTAGGGTTTTTTGAATATTCTTAAAAGCAAAGAGTTGTAAAACAGAAGCTATGTACATTTGAAGTTTAAAGATCAACACACTTCCAACATGTCTAAGAAGGATTATGGAGTGAAGATACCGGTTCTTGATAGGGAAAATTACTTTCACTGGAAAGTAAAAATGCGTCTACATCTCATGTCTATTGATGTAGGCTTTGTAGATTGCATTGAGAAGGGTCCTCATGTTCCAATGAAGGCTGCTTCGAGAGTTGGTCTTGCTGCAGATGCACCAGACACGTACATCCCAAAACCTGTTTCTGAGTGGAGTACTGAGGATGTTGTAGAAGTTCACAAAGATAAAAAGACCATGAATATTCTGTTTAATGGTTTAGAAACAGACATGGTTGACAATATTATCAACTGTACTACCGCCAAGGAAGTATGGGACATTGTTCAAACCCTTTGTGAAGGTAGAGAACAGGTAAGGGAAAACAAGATGCAGCTACTGATCCAATAGTATGAACACTTCCATTTCAAGAATGGAGAGACATTGAATGACACATTTAGTAGATTTCAAAAGCTGCTGAATGGCTTGAAACTGTATGGAAGAATCTACCAAGTGAAAGATTTTAATCTCAAATTTCTGAGATCACTGCCCAAAGAGTGGAAGCCTATGACTGTTTCTCTAAGAAACACTCAAGAGTACAAGTCATTTACTCTTGAAAGGCTCTATGGAACTTTAAAGACATATGAACTAGAAATGGAGCAGGATGAAGAAATTGAGAAGGCCCAAAAGAAAAGTGGGTCAGTTGCACTTGTTGCCAACTTGGAGCAGAAGGAGGAGAAGAGGACTGAAGCTGCTAAATCTACACCAAACAGGGAGGTTTGTGAAGGTAGAGCAGAATCAAGCAAAAGCAAGGAAAAGGTGTCTAAAGAAATGAGTGTCCTACAGCAGGATGAATTGGATGAGATAGATTAGCATTTAGCCTTTCTATCTAGGAGATTCTCTAAGCTAAAATTCAGAAGAAACTCTGGGGTGGCCAAGCCATTTAACAAGGATTTTTCTACAAGCAATTATGTGGATAAATCCAAAATTAAATGCTACAATTGTGGAATTGCTGGTCACATGATAAGTGAATGCAGGAAGCCTAGATCTGAGAACAAGGGAAAGCCAACTGAAACTGTTGACTACAAGAAGAAATATTTTGATCTTCTCAGACAGAAAGGAAAGGCATTCATGACCCAAGAGTATGACTGGGCTGCTGATGGAAATCATTCTGATGATGATGCTGAGTTTGTCAACCTTGCATTAATGGCTGATTCTGAGCAGGAAGCAAGTTCAGCTAGCAATCAGGTATTTTCTACTAATCTCTCTGAGCTCACCAAAGAGGAATGCAATAGTGTTATAGATGATATGTCTACTGAACTATATCACTTGAGTGTTACTCTTAAATCACTTACTAAAGAGAACAATAGGATTAAAGAAACTAATCAGTTCTTAAGTGATAGAAATGCAGTCCTAGAAATTCAATTTCTAGAATTTGAGAAAATGAGAGTTGATTGCAATGATGCTAAAAGTGAACTTGAAGCTGTGTTAAAAAGAGAACTGATTTTAAGAGACCAGCTTGAAAAAGAACAAGGAATAATTGCTAAATTTCAAAGTTGTAGGAATATTTCTCAAAACATAATAGAAGTCCAGGGAATAGAATCATTTGTGAGGGATACCTGGACTCAAAAGAAAAAGGAGCTAGAACCTTGCCTTGAGGATCTAGAGACTAATTGTGAATCAACGGATAGTGATCATCCGTTGACAGATGAACCATCAACGGATGAGAGGTATCCGTCGACTAGCAAAAAGTCTGTTAGTAAGAAGGAACTCAAGAAACTGAATAATCAGTATGGTCCAGTAGCCAAGAACTTTGTTTCTGGTGAAAGTAGCCAAGCCAAATCAAGTGAGAAGGCTAAGGCAGGTGATTTACTTAACAAAAAGGCTGTTGGTAAATCATTTAATGAAAAGGTAGAGACTGAGGGTAAAAAGAAAAAGAACAGGAATGGTAAGATAGGCATTAACAAGAAAAACAATTATTCTCCTGACAAGTTTGCTCCTAGGAAAACTTGTGGTAATTGCAATAGTGTCAATCACCTATCTTCTAATTGCAAGTCTGTTAAAAGGACTCCTGTTCATGTACCTCAATCTATGTCAAGTATGCCTGCAATGCCTGTTATGCCTGGTTTGTATCAGAATGCTAGTTTTTCAAATCCATATGTGAACATGCCATATGTGCCTAATCCTTATTTTCAATCTGTGAATATGCCACAAATGTCATGGAGCATTCCTAGCATGGATAATATGTATGCCAATTTTTCACAAATGCATGCATCAAATATTTATGCAAATGAGCATCTGTCAAAACCTATCACTCAAGCATCTACACCCAAAGTGAAGATTGCTAAGAGTGTAAAACCAAAGGCTAACAAGAAAGGACCCAAGGAAACTTGGGTACCAAAATCAACTTGATTTGTATTTTGGATTGTGTGCAGGGAAATAAGAGGAATCTAGGGTACCTAGACAGTGGATGTTCTAGGCATATGACAGGAGATTCAACCCTGCTCACAGAGTTCAAGGAGGAAGCTGGCCCTAGAATTACCTTTGGAGATGACAGCAAAGGATATACTAAGGGATATGGCTTGATTACAAAGGACAATGTCATCATTGAAGAAGTGGCTTTAGTTGAAGGTTTGAAGCACAATTTGCTGAGTGTCAGTCAGATTTGTGACAAAGACTATGAAGTAAAGTTCACTAAAGATGCCTGTGTTGTTTCTACCAAGGAAAACAACAATGTGGTTCTGACAGGCTTTAGAAAAGGAAATGTTTACATAGCTGATTTCAACTCAGTATGCTCAGAATCCATTACTTGTCTCTTCAGCAAAGCAAGCAAGGATGAGAGTTGGATATGGCATAAAAAGCTGTCTCATTTGAATTTTAAAGTCATGAATGATTTGGTAAGAAAGGATCTTGCTAGAGGAATCCATCAATTGGAGTTCATCAAAGATGGATTGTGTGATGCCTGCCAATTAGGGAAGCAAAAGAAATCATCCTTCAAGAGCAAGACAGAGTCATCCATTGTTAAGCCCCTTCAATTGCTACATATGGACTTATTTGGTCCAGTAAATGTCATGTCCATTTCAAAGAAGAAATACTGCCTGGTGATTGTGGATGATTTTTCTAAGTTTTCATGGACCTTCTTTCTGCACTCCAAAGATTGTGCAAGTGAAATCATCATCAATCATCTCAGACTAGAAAACAATGGTTCTGAAGTAAAAGTACAAAGAATCAGGAGTGACAATGGCACTGAATTCAAAAATTCCACAATGAAGATTTTCTGTGAAGAGAATGGAATTGTCCATGAGTTTTCTGCTGCTAGAACACCTCAACAAAATGGGGTTGTTGAAAGGAAAAACAGAACTCTCATTGAAGCAGCTAGAACAATGTTAAGTGAATCAAGATTGCCAACATATTTCTGGGCTGAAGCTGTCAACACTGCCTGCTTCACTCAGAATATTTCCTTGATCAATCAAGCTAGAGGAATGACTCTTTATCAATTATTCACCAACAAGAAACCAACGTTAGCTTTTCTTCATGTCTTTGGATGTAAGTGTTTTGTGATAAGAAATCATGGAGATAACTTGGGCAAATTTGAAGCAAAGGCAGATGAAGCTATCTTTGTTGGATATGCAGCAGGGAAAGCCTATAGAGTCTACAATCTAAGAACCAACATTGTTATGGAATCTGTACATGTTGTGTTTGATGATCAAAAGATTCTAGGTCTAAATGATGAAGGCTTCCATGAAAAGTTGAGATTTGAGAATGAGGTAGAAGGAAGAATGTACATTGATGATGATGAGGAAAATGAAGATCATGGCCTTGGAAATTCACCTAGAGTTGTTGGTCCAACTAGAAGTGATGCTAACACTGGAAATGAAGCATCCGTTGACAGTCATACTAGATCATCAAATGCATCCGTTGACAGGCATTCTCATGTATCCGTCGACAGGCAAAATGGAGCATCCGTTGATAGACAAAATGATGCATCTGTTGACAGTCAACTTCATAACTCCTCAAGGGCAACAAACTCAGGGGGAGTTTCTCAAAGTCAAAACTCAATATCCAATCAACAAGATCATGCTCACGTAGATGAAGCAACCTCATCTAGATCAAACCTTCCACCTTCAAGAAAATGGACCAGAGATCATCCTTTTGAGTTAATCATTGGCGACTCAAACTCAAGAGTCCAAACTAGGAGGGCCATACAAGAAGAATGCCTATACAGTAGTTTCCTGTCTCAAGAGGAACCTAAGAAAGTGGAGGATGCCCTTCTAGATCCAGATTGGGTCTTAGCAATGCAAGAAGAGCTAAACCAATTTGAGAGAAATAAAGTATGAAAGCTTGTGCCCAAACCTGATGATAGAGGTATCATAGGTACCAAATGGGTTCTCAAGAATAAGACTGATGAAAATGGCATAATTGTGAGGAATAAAGCTAGATTAGCGGCAAAGGGCTATTCTCAAGAAGAAGGAATAGATTTTGATGAAACTTTTGCTCCAGTGGCAAGACTTGAGGCCATCAGAATTTTCCTAGCCTATGCAGCACATGCCAACTTCAAAGTCTATCAGATGGATGTTAAAAGTGCCTTTCTAAATGGGGAACTGGAAGAAGAGGTATATGTCCATCAACCTCCTGGCTTTAAAGATCCAGAATTTCCAGATTATGTATATCTTCTCTTGAAAGCACTTTATGGTTTGAAGCAAGCACCAAGAGCCTGGTACGACACTTTATCTCAATTTCTTTTGGAGATTCACTTCACTAGAGGTACAGTAGATAAAACCTTATTTCATAGAAATGTCAATGGTTCTTCAATACTTGTTCAAATCTATGTAGATGATATTATTTTTGGGTCTACAGATGAGAAGCTTTGCAAAAGGTTTGCCAAACTTATGCAAAGTAGGTATGAAATGAGCATGATTGGTGAATTAACTTACTTTCTTGGTTTACAAGTAAAGCAAGTTAATGAGGGAATTTTCATAAGTCAAACAAAATATATTTATGATCTCTTAAAGAAATTTGACTTAATGGATTGTGCCTCTGCAAAAACACCTATGGCCACTGCAACTAAGCTTGAGCTGAATACTAAGGAAAAATCTGTGGACATCTCAAGCTATAGAGGCATGGTAGGCTCACTTCTATATCTAACAGCTAGTAGACCTGATATAATGTTTTCCACATGTCTTTGTGCTAGATTTCAAGCTGACCCTAGAGAGTCTCACTTGATTGCTATTAAGAGAATTTTCAGGTATCTCAAGGGAACACCAAACCTTGGCATTTGGTACCCAAGAGATTCTGGCTTTGATCTAATTGGCTATTCAGATGCAGACTATGCAGGTTGCAGAATTGATAGGAAAAGTACTACAGCCTCCTGTCAATTTCTAGAGAACAGGCTTGTGTCATGGTTCAGTAAGAAACAGAACTCAGTCTCCACTTCTACAGCCGAAGCTGAGTACATTGCAGCTGGAAGTTGTTGTGCACAGATTCTTTGGATGAAAAATCAACTTATTGACTATGGTCTAAAAGTTGAGAAGATTCCAATTTTCTGTGACAACACTAGTGCTATTGCCATCACAGAGAATCCAGTGCAACATTCGAGAACCAAGCATATTGACATCAAATACCACTTCATTAGAGAGCATGTGATGAATGGTACAGTAGAAATGCACTTTGTGCCAAGTGAAATGCAGCTTGCAGATATCTTCACCAAGCCTCTTGATGAATCCTCATTCACAAGGTTGGTAGGTGAACTAGGTATGCTTAATTTTTCATAATTCCTAGTGATATCTAATCATACTGTATTGCAGCTAGAAATGTGTTTTGGTTTACTTGAGAATTAAAAACTCTCAGAAAAACTCTTAGCAGAAATTTTGTTTTAGACAAAATTTGCTTATCAACGGGTATCCTTTTATCCGTTGGTAGTATAAACACATTACTAGATTTTCGTATGTCAACGAATAACAGGTTGTCCACGTCATCGATGGATAAACTGTTTTCTCAACCGTCCAATCTTTATCCATTGATATACATATTTCTTTTTATAGCCGTTGGTAAACGTGTATAATTAGTCACGGCTGTACTTCTTTTCTTTTCATTTATTATCTGACAGTTACTTTTGTCCAATGGGGTAATTATTTTTAATTATTTCATTTTTAAATCTTGGAAAATATAAAAGGCTATCTTGTGCTCTCACATCTCACCTTTATTCATTTTCAAGAATCTCATAAGTTAACTGCATCTTCTTCACTAAAACTCTCTCTGCAACAAAAGTTCAAACACTTCAATGGCGCCTATTGTCAAGATGATGTCTTCCACTGGGTTTACCTATGAGAAGAACAATTTCGCAGCTTTTGTTGACACAGCGAACGCTCCAGAAGTATATCACATCATGATGAATTTCGTGAAGAAATGCAAACTGTCATATGCTATGACTACCACCACACCCCTCATTCATGAAGTAATTGAGGAAATGTGGACATCGGCTGAATTTAATGGTAATGATGAAACTATCTCTTTTTCTCTTAAGGGTAAAAATTATGTGGCTAATTCTGATGTCATTACTGCATGTTTAAAATTGCCTGAAAATAATTGTACATCATTTCCAACTGATGCTGAAATAGTTACCATGCTAAACTCAAGTGGATATGCTTTTAGTACTGACAATTTAGGCAAAATTGTTAGGAAGGGTATGGTTAAAGAATGGAGTTATCTATGTGATGCTTTCATTAAAACTTTTTCTGGTAAAATTAGTAATTTTGATGCTGTTACTAAAACCATGCTAGTGATGCTTTGTATGCTCTTAACTGATAAATATTTCAATTTTGGCACACTAGTGATGTATGAAATAGCAGCTAAATTAGGTAACAAAGAAACAAGGGGCAAAATATCTATTTTGCTAGATTTTTTATGCTCTTAGGCCTGCATATGTCAGAGAATGAGCTATCCCTCTCTAACCCGGATAGCAAGTTCAGTTGTTTTGTACAGGAGAAGAGAGTCCTCAGTGACTTGATTCGAATGAATCTGAATGCAGGAGTGCAATTGGTTTATCCACCAATTGTTCAGGTAGCTTCTAATCTTTTTACTCCTATCTCTACCCAAATTTCTTTGCCTTCCATTGTCACAATGGAGTCTGTAGTTGTGACCAAACAGGCTCCTACCCAAGTGACTAAATCCAAAGTTTCTAAACCACAATCTAAAAGACAAACCTCAGGTGTCTCTCAAAAGGCACTTGTTGCAAAAACTACCAAAACTCTTGAGGGGAGTGTGAAGGTGGTAGTGAGTGGTGAGGGACAGGGTGAACATCAAAGAAGCCCTAAGGATAAGGAAGGTGAGGCAGGTGCAACCAACATTTCAGTCTCTCAAAAGACTGTTAATGAACCTTCAAGAGAAATTCTAGTTACATCCTCTCAACAGGGTGTGACTACTGATTTAAGTTCCATTCCAGGAACACTGCACAAAAGGGCAAGAGACACAGATAGCTCTCACTCAAAAACCTATGGTAGAAGAGTAAAGTCCAAAACCATTGGGGAATCACAGGGTGCACACACTGTACAGCAAACTGTACCTTCTCAAACTCAGTTTGATGTGACTTCAATAAATGTGGAGTCACAGCCCCTTGATCTTAACCTTCAAATCGATACACATTTTGATCCACCATCACCAACTCCATCTCTGGATGTGGATATGATATCTACATCAATTCCTGATTCTCCATCTTTAAAATTCTTGGCGAAGCCCCACTCAACAATTGGTGGTCATCATCTTTTAGATGATTTGTTGGGCCATCAATCTTCCATTCCTGAATTCACAACACTATCTGTGGCCTCTTCCTTAAAATCAATCACCACAGATTCAGTGTTGGTTTTCACTTCAACGGATACTCGTTTTCCTTCATCAACGGATATCCTTCATTCGTTGACAAGTGTTTCTCCATCAACGGATATGTCTATAACTAATTATCCGTTGACAGCAATAGCTACTACATCAACGGATATACTTTATCCGTTGACAACTCTCTCTACCAATGCAAAATGTACATTCCCATGTCAATTGTGGAGGAGTTTGTAGTAGTTGAAACACTTTTAGGAATGAGGGAAGGGAGTGAGAGGCTACCTTGTGAGCAGGCAAAAGGAGAGAAAAACAATGAGAGGCTGACCATTTCTTCCGGTCAGGCAAAAGGAGAGCTAGAGAGTTCCACCTTAGTAGGTGAAGGTGAGGGTGTGAGAGGTGTGAGCCAGGGGGAGCCCCTGATGCAAGAAAAGAGAGATGAGAGGAGAGAAGGGACTACAGGAGAAATAAGGCAGGAAGATTCAGCCATTGCAAGTGAGTTAATGGAGGTTAATGAAGCTTCCAAAGAGATGGAATTTAGACAAGAATATCAGTCAATTATTGACTCCATCTCTTTGGATCCTGAAACCTTTACTCATCCTGTTTCTGCCTATCAAGTCATGGCACAACAGGGCAATGTGGAGGCAGAGAAGGCAATGCACCTAGTGCACACCTTAGAATCTCTTCAAAGAGCAAAAGAAGCTTTACAAACCCTGTCTCCAAGTGCTGGAAGTGAAGAGTTTGGCAGTGATGACAGTCAAAGTTCAGATGGTGAAGAAATCAATGAAGAAGAAACTCCAGAATGGATGTTTACAAATGCCACTGAACTTGGGGATCTCAATGTGGAAATCATGAAGCAATATCAATCTGCTAAGGCTGAGCACCAAACTGCAGAACCACAGAGAAAGACTGTTCTTGAGCAGGTTATGGCTTTCTTGAAATTACAAAAGATGCAATCTGTTATTCAAAGAACACAACAAGAGGAGGTCAAAACTGCAATTAGAGATATGAAGATAGAACTAGATGCCAGGATTGAGGCACTAGCTCCTACTACCACTCAGAAGGTGCTTACAAGCAAACTTCTCAAAGAAGATAGCCTGGCTAAGTCTGTTCAACTTCTTTCCTCCAGAGTGGATAGTATGGAATCTCAAATGCACACTATCATTGCCAATCAATCAAAACAGACTCAACTACTAGAAATGCTACTTGCAGCTTCAACCCCAACCCTTGATGCTAACAAAAAGGGGGAGAAAATGGGAATAAGCACAGAAGAGGCTGCAACATCTACTAGCCAATTTCAAGCTACCAGTAGTGAGATAGCACAGATTGAGGGGGAGCAACAGCCAACTGTAGTGGTCAATCCAACAGAGTTTGAGATAAAGGCTTTCCTTGTGAAGAAACAAGTGGCTTTGCCTGAGATTCAAAGTTTAGAAGAAATCTCAGATGGTGAAAGGCAAGCCAGAATAAAAGCTTTGGAAAAGATCAACAAGGAGACTAGTGAAAGAATTCTAAGGACAGAGAGGATGATCAATGAATCAATTGCATCATCTCTGTTTCTTAATGCTCAATCTTTTGCTCCAACAATATCAACCAAAATTATGAAGGTGTTCACTCCAAAGATTGTGGCTCCTACATTCTATGATGCTGAGCCATCATTTGTCAAAGAATTTGAACCAGCCATCAAAACCAGAGCCTACTCACCACCAAAGGAAAATGGGAAGAACAAGCTTCAATTAGACTACCCATTTCCCAAGAATGATGAAGAAAAGCTAATGGGAAAAACAATCATGGAGTTCAAAGTACAGACAAATAAGAGTGTAAGAGATTGGATGGCTGTAATCATGAGGAATGGAAAAGTATTAAATATATCCAACAGCCGTCCTAGATTTGTGGAAGCTAAAAGAGAAGAAGTCTCCAGAATCCAAAGGGAAGCCCATCCAAGTACAGAAAATCAATATGAAAACTCAGATGAGAAGCAAGCCAGGCTGGCTCAAGAGTTAATGGATGAGGTAGAGGTTGAAATGAAGGAACCTGAGGAAGTTCCCAAATCCAAACCTAAAAGAAGGAAAGCTAAAACCAAGAGGGTTCTTTCTCCAGAACCCTCTCCAGAAAAAGAAACCATTGGCTCATCAGTACCTATATCTGCAACAGTAATCGACCCAACTGTAAACTTTCATGGTGACCCCATAATGCCCAAAGAAGAACCAATGAATTTTGATTCAATTGAAGTTCCTTCATTCTTGCTGAATCCAAAACAGAAGAAAAGGGCTCCAAAGAAGCAACTTTCAAAGGGACCAGTTCAAGTTGCTAGGGTACCTGCTATTGTCAAACAACCAATCTTGGAAAAGAAAGAAGACTTTATCTATCAGGCAGAAATTGAAGAATACTCTGGCATGAATCTATATTTGGATGAATTGTCAGAAGTAAGAGGAATTGACAAGTACAAGAATCAGCCTGAGAGATTAGTGTTTGTCTACAAGGGAGGAAGTCAGAGGACATGGCCATTACAGAAAGTTCTTGGAGAGAATTATCATACACTGACCAAAGTGTTCTCAGCATTCAAGAGACACACAGGGTTCTCTGAGACAGCCAGAAGGGAGATAATCAGCAAAATAGAAGAAATAAGGAGAGAATGGAACTCACCCTCAAGTCTACCAAAGAAAATGAAGATCCCATATAATGGACAGAAAATCCACATTCAACCATTTTGGATGATGGAGTTCAGGGATGAAGAGGGCACTAGGAGATTCTTCAGGTTAGAAGACCAACTGTCAAAGGCTAGTTCTGATTACCTAAGATGGTTACAACTAAAGCTAAATCCAAAAGTTGTTGAAGAAGATACCTTCTATAGGCAACTTCAAGTGCAAATTGAGTCCAACTCTGCCAAGGAAGGAAAGTCAAGGGTGCAGCCAACCAGAGAGAGGAAACATCATTAATCTGCTCAACCTAAAGGAGCACATCTCTGATAAGTTTCTTAAAGCTTTCTGTTTCTAATTTTTGCAGCTTAATACAATTGTTGCATACTGTAGTGTGTATATATCTTTAGGAATGTTTTGTTATCATCAAGGTTCTGAATTTATGCTTCATTGCCATCAAGCATAAATTGGGGGAGATTGTTAGGAATATGTTGTAGTTGATGATAACTTAACATTTAAGCAAAATTGTATAAGTCAAGTTTTGTAACTGTCAACGGATGAGACCTTATAACTCTATTCGTTGACAGGTAGCTCATCAACGGATGAGGTTTTGTAGCATACTGCAATATCTCTATTTATCAATTGATAGTGTTTCTATTCAGAGTCATGTTGACCATCAATGGATAGGCAGAATAGGGTAGCCAATTGTAAATAAGCTATGCTATGTAATTCTGTCTAAGTGAAAGTGTATCAACGGATAAGAACAGGGCTCTATCAACGGATACAACTCAAATCTACTCGATCAACGGATACAGCTCAAACTACCATCAACGGATAATTGTGCACAACATCAACGGATAATCATTGTCACTTTATCCTATGCTAGCTGGGAATTAGCAGTTGATAAGGACAGGTTTGACTGACAGATCACATGGATTGATAGTAGGTATAAAAAGCAGTATGGCAGCCATGCTTTGGAAACACAGAAGAAAGAAGCATTCCATTTACACAATACATACAAGAAAGGTGCAGGGGACATATCTGTTCACAAGGACAACCTTTCGGCTACATGTGGATTTGGAGTGGAGTAGCAAGTCAACTTGAATTAGATTAATATTATCTTATTCCCGTAGCACTTGTAAACTTGGGATATATAACCAAGTGTAGCAACTCGTTAGACTGTAAGAAAACAGACATATTTGCTTAGGGTTTCTTGAATATTCTTAGAAGCAAAGAGTTGTAAAACAGAAGCTGTGTACATTTGTATCACAGGGTTTTCTTCAAATAAAAGTCTCAGGTGGTACATTTAACCACCTGATTTTTTATGTGTTTGTGAACCATTTCTATTCAGCAATTATTTCTTTATAGATTTCTGTGGTTTTTATCAGAAATTTATAACTATCAAGAATTGTATTCAACCCCCCCTTCTACAATTATACAAGTGTGTAATCTGGGAATAACAACATTAAATTAAAGTGATATTGTGACTTTTGTTGTTCTTTGTAAGAACCCAGATTTTTGGATAGAATTAAAACTTTTATTATGTATTGATGTAAGAGTGAATAGTGGTTACAACTACAATGTAATACTGGTTTTAATGAATGAATAATGAAAGGATATAGATTCCAAGGTTGTATGTCATGAAGGATGCTATTGGGTGATAACTTAGATTAGAATAATCTATCTCCTAGAAAGTTAAGATAATATTCCCTATAGAGAAATAGATACCCTCATGTCATCCAGATCGATATCGGATACAAGTACGGAGGTTCCATGAAAGAGTGAAGGAACGCTCGAGGAAGCACAAAATATTTTCTAAGTACCAGGACTAAAAAGAGGATAAGTGATGAATAGTGTTTTTTATGGAAATAAAAATATTATGAGACGACACTATATAGAAGTACCCGGAATGAATTTCTGAGTTCGTATTAGTAATCCGAGAGATTCTGAAAAACAGCACTTTTATTTTCTCCGAGATTTTCCTGGGCACTGCCAGACATAAGGATTTATTAAAGGGATTTAAGGAATTTGAATTCGAGAAGTGTTAAGAAAGATGGAGAATAGTATTATAAATATTAAGAAGGTTTTCGGTAAAACCCTAACTAGAAACGGATGAGTTATTCCCTCGAACGATCAACGAATTAAGCAATAACCGGACAAAAGAGCAAGCAGAGGGAGCAAGAGTCATGCATAAGCTACTAGAAAATATCTAGTAACCATATGGTTACATAAGTAACCAACATACTTAGGAATCAACCATGCACTTAGCAAGCAAACCATGTAGTTAGTTTTTAACCATCCAAAACACAACACTTGGCTTGCAAATGCATCATTCAATGCATCATCACTTTAATAAAGGTACTTTAGATGAGATATTATCTAAATCAATTCACTTTATGCATTATTAGCAAAGGAATCAACCAAGCAACTCCATTCTCCCCCTTGTTCATGACATTCGACCCCTCCTTAATTCAAAGATCAAAAACCCACTTCCAACCATTGTTTGATCTTGTAATTTTTATGGTGAGTTCCACAATTCATAAAAGTAATCTCCAAGAAATCTTAGCTTCAAACTCCTTTGTTTCCATTTTCAAACAAATCATCAAAGCCTAGGGTGAATAGTGATTTTCAAGAACAAAACTTTTGGATCTTGATTTTGGTTGATGATCCAAGCTTCATGGAGGCTATACAAGGACCATACAAGGCTTAGTAAGGATATATCACTCTCTAAGGAAGGTATAACCTCTTGAAACCCTAAATCTACTTTGAGTTTTAAGCATGTTCTTGAGTGATCTAAGTTTAGTTATGTTGTTAGTAGGTTATAAGCATGATTATAAGCATGATTATGATTTGGTTTTGGTAAATGTTAAAAATCGTTTAGATGAACGGAAAGGCATTTCTTGGCCTCAGTTCATGGGTATATATCATGTATATGTTGTTTGGAGTGGATACCATGATTATTGGAAGGTTTGGAATTTGGAAATATTCGATTTATAGCCGTCGTAATGCCGAAATTTCATTAACCTTAAGAACACGAACTTGACAGTAGATGTAACTTACTGATTAGCTTCGATTTTTGCCATGATGATCTAGATTATGTTATAATCTTCGTTTTGATATAAAGTTCGTATGAAATGGATTTACGGTTTAGGAGTTATGATTAAATTCGTAAAAGTGGTTCGAAACCGTAAAAGCAAGTTCGTAACTGAAATTGAACCTTCTTAAAATGGGTTATGCAGTGACGAATCATGGTAATTAAATATTAGAGGTCATAAGGAAGGTGTGAAAGAAAACCTCATGTCAAACGAATCATTTTTCAATTTTATAAAAATGTTCGAATCAAGGTTAAGTACGAAGAAACCCCTTTTCGGAGGTAACACTATTCACTGAATGCTCCTGCCCTGTTTTGGCAAAAATCCGAAAAATTAATCTTCTGACCTAAGTCCAATTTTGAGTTAGCTACCTTCTAGACATTCTCTAGATCATGTATGCGAAAACGGTGCGTCATTTGAGTTAACGGTTACCGAGTTATGAACGTTTTAGTGAAAGGGGTGTGAATAGTAAAGATCCGTAGTTGACTGAACTTCGAAAATACATTTCACTTATCTAGACCCGTGGCTTCAAATTGGAAATTTTATGATAAATATTACAAATACCAAAGATGATTTTAGAAGTGGTTTCATAATTAAATACGTTTCCAGTGATTTATTAAAAGTGTTGAAGTACGAGTCACGGAATAGTAATTCTCAGAAAGGTCAACTCTAGGGATACTACTTTGGCCACCCATTTTGGCTAGATTAAAAGAGGAATCTCGAGTCGACTAAAACATGAAACTTGTTAAGAATTATCAAGACAACATATTGCTTCAAAGAACGAGGCTATAAATGATTAAGCGAGATGTACGAAAGATCCGACATTAAGGATGGAATCGAGTGTCGGATTATAGCGGTATTAATAAGAGTTATGTTAGGGTTTGCCTAACGAGATAATTTGAAAATATGTTTTAACCTAAGTTAAATATATACTTAGCATGTCGAAGTGTTAAAGTGATTAACCTCGGATATTGTGACTATTTATAGATCACCGGATTGAACCGAGGTACACTACACCCACGGGATTACCAGGCAAGTTTCAAATCCTTTTAAAGGCTGTTGTTGTGATAATATATATATGTTGTTTTCTGATACATGTGCCATAGCATGCATGCCTACTTTCAAAGTCTATTGAAATACTTGTTCCCTGAATTGATATTGGCTTATAGACTAGATAAGGATTGCAAGTTATAAACCGAATTGTTTTGTAAGACCCTTAGTGAAGGGTATATAATATTCATTCTTTAAATATAGACCGGGAGCCGGTATTTTGAGATATAGAGATAGTCGTGGAAACCCGGAGGGATTCCAGCGACAGATTAGTATTCCTTTTGAGGAATGTTATTATTAAGCATTAATTATATTTCCATAAAGTATTAATTACTTGGAAATCTTTCGAGGAATGTTATTTGAGTTCTCAGTCGAGAAATATTTAGTGAATATTATTTTCAAATATTCATTTAGAGTTTGATTATTTCACAAATATTATTTCAATATTCATTTAGAATATTGTTTATTAAATGAATATTACTTTCGGATATTCATTTAAGGTTTTATCTATTTAACGAATATTATTTTAAGATATTCATTTGAAATTCTCTTTACTTAAGGAATATTATTTCAAATATCCCTTTAGAGTGTCGATTACTAAATGAATATTATTTGGATATTCATTTAGAATAGTATTAATTAAATGAATATTAATTTCGGATATTCATTCAAGGAGTTATTTACTTAATGAAAATTATTTTAGAATATTCATTTGAAGTTCTATTAACTTAAGGAATATGATTTCGAATATTCCTTTAAAGTTTTGGTTATGGAATGAATATTACTTTTGAATACTCATTTAGAATATTATTTATTAAATGAATATTATTTTCAAATATTCATTTAAGGTTTGATTTATTTAGTGAATATTATTTTAAATATTTATTTAAGTTTATTTATTTAATGAATATTGTCTTGAATATTCATTTAAGGTTTGAATTATTTAATGAATATTATTTATTCATTTAAGAAGAGATTTATTTAGTAAATGATTTTATATATTCATTCGAGGATTACTTACGAGTAATATTATGATTTAAAAAAAATAGTCCTTAAGTATTATTGATTTAATAAATATTCTTGGAATACTTATGTAAATTCTTTTAAATTCTTTTTATAATGATTTATATCATACAAAGATTTTCTTTCACCTTCAGATATTATGCAAAATATTTCAGAGTCTTTTTATGACTATTTAATCAAGGGGGGTTCCCAAAACTCTACTTTTATTTAAATCTATCTTATAAGAAGATTTAAATACTCGCTCAAACTTCCAGAAATATATAAGGGAACCTCACTTGAGAGCTGTTATTTATTTGGCTGCCCGGTCATATTCTTGCTAAACTATCTTGTCACTCACATCGATATGAATCTTTTTGGTTACCTCCTCAATGCTCGAGGGGTAAGATTGACGGAACAAGTTTATATCCATTAACAAGCATCGGCTTGGGAAATATTGGTGATATCTTCCTTTCCAATTAGATACGACTACTTTGTGGAGTCCTATCAACAAGTACTATACTTGGGGAAAAGGGGGACGAACTTTATGTTTCAGAGTATTGGATGTTAATTGAACTAGGAGACGCGTAAGTGGCCGAGTGGCGCCGGTCCAGCAATAGCCCAACCGTTGGCTGAGGAGTTCCAGAGGGCGGTAGACAAGTAAATCCGTTGGAGCTACCTTCTACATGTAGAGAACGACTGATGAGATGCATGACATACGACTGATCATCGTAAACGTCAGGGCATCTGGCGCGGCAATGCTCCCGTATTAGTTCATCCTCTAAATTGAGAAATTTTCTACAACATTATCATTGTTGGCAGGTTTGAAAAGTGTTTGAACTGGAATTGCAATATTCTTCCTGCAAGTTCCTCTATTACGAAAATTTGATAATATCTTGCTTATCTTTGACATAGCAGATATTTCTTCGGAACAATTACATTTTGAGTTACCTTGTAACTTATCTCATACCTTATATTGGTACTACGTTCGTTAATGCATGGCATATGGTTTCAAAGATATTTTGGACTATTATACATTATCACTGTTCAATTATATTTTTGGTGGGCTATTGCTCACCCTTGCTTTATTTATTCATATCACAACAACAGTTAGATCAGATGGCCGCACAAGGTGCACTTGGTGCGAGCAGGTGTCAGCCGTCAAAGGATTAACCGCTGAGATCTTAGCTACCATTGCTGAAGAGTAAGCTGTTGGTAGGCTAGTTGTTAGATTTTGTATATCAAATGTATTATTGATTTGGTATATATATAAATGGATGGCAAAGAGTATGTAAATTATTAATGTAATTTCTTGGGTTGTAAGAACTTAAATGTGTGATTAATAAAATTTGGTTACTCTGATTACATCTCTGGGACTATAACGGGTGTGTTCTATATTGTTGTTTGGGTCACAAGGTTGTAATTTAAATTATGTTGGTTTTGTGGATGGAGGTTGAGATCGTAACGACCAGATCCCTGACCCCGGATCTGGGGGTGTTACAGAAATGGTATCAGAGAGTACGTTATAAACCCCAGAGATGCTGCGACGTTAAAATAATAAATTCATTAAGATAATAAGAACTCTTGCCAAGTTCATAGTCGGACTACTTAATGTAGTACCGACATATAAAACCCTTATGGGAACTCTTAAGTATCATGATAGTAATTTAGTTCGTTCCCGTGTCGACTAGTAAAGAGATAGACCTTGAGGTGTACGAGCAGTAGTACAATGATGCTTTATTGTATGTTGGCAATCGGATTGTGAATTCGATGGAGTACCCTACTAAGGACCCGGAAAGGGTTCCAGCAGAGGAAGGGAATCCTATTGAGGATGAGGAATTACCCCTGAGGAAATGAGGGTTGTAGCCCGAAAGACTGTAAGAGTTAAGATATAGTGCTCAGAGGAATGAGCGTAAAGAACTGAGATATTGTTAATGGAATTAAAGAGGCATATTGGATTCATAGCCGAACTACCGGATGAAGTACCAGCAAGTAAGATGGATTTGATGAATTACTCAAGATCTTATGTAAGGATAGATAAGAAACCTTGGAGACTTTCAGATTAATGAGAAAGGAGTTAGAACTATGCATGATTATCAAAGACATTGATATAGGACGGGGAGCAGAGTCCCTAGGAACAGTTAAGACATAGGTGGCAAGTGCCATATCTTCGGATAAATGGATTAGTGTGAATATTGTCAATGGTAATTCGCCATGAGAAGACAGATTTCATAGGTTTTAATTTATGAAACCAAAGTGAGATTGTTAAGGTGATTTTATTCATGGAAATGCCCATCTTATAAATGGATCAACTTAGAAAGTAAAGACATTGGGAAGTGATGGCCCGATTGGACAAGGTTATACAAGAGGAAAAGACCAGTGAGTTTGTGATAAACTCGTAACAAGACTATTGTCAGAGACTAAGTATAGGGTTATATTAACTCAGTGGAATGAGGAACCAGAGGCATTAGATATATGTGGTTTAGAAGAATATTAAATTCTTTCTTTTCCTTGACTGGATTATAGTGGTTGCATTAGTTACTCCAATGCGGAATCATAAATGGATCGGGTAATACGATTAGTGGTTAAGAGATAACGGGAAAATATTTTAGATGAGACCTAAAAGAGGTAAGTGTCTGTCAAGTTCTCTGAGTATGAGTTCGGGCAATTGAAGTTCCGTTATTAAGACATGCGATCAATAAGTGAGTAGTGTTGGTGGATCCCGCCGATTTAAAGGCAGTTTCAGGCGAGAAAGGTCAACCACACCAACAAAGGACTAAGAAGTTGAATAGACAGAAAAACGGGATGAAATCTTCCTGGAGCTAAAAGATGAAATTGGTGACGACCCATCGTTGGTGTTGCCTAAATGGAAGAAGGAGAACATTGGGATATATTATGATGCTTCTCATACCAGATTTGGCATTGTACTTATATAGTACGGCAGCGTAATCTCGAATAAATTTGAACAACACGGTTCACCAGATTCGGATGGCCTTGGTAGTGCCAATTTGGTGGAATGACTAACCCCGACGGTAGTGTTCCTTCTGAGACTAGTTGTTAAAAAGACTGGTATTTGGTAGTATCGACTAATAGGACGAATATGTATTGGGAAGATGTGGCATGTTTCAGTTGAAACTTTGACTTCCCTTCTAAGGGATGTACATATATTGGGATCCTTTCCAGTAGTTTAACTTCTGACTTCATGTCGATCATTCTATTAATATAACTGTTTACGGTTCGACCTGCTTGGATGTTCCTACAACTATTCCTCAGGTATCGACATAGACCTTCCCAGTGTCACCAGTGGGTGGATAGATTGACTAAAATTTTCCCAAATTCTGGAAAGGAATTCAACGAATTTTGGCAAACCTTGTCTTTCTGATTATCAAAGAATGTCACTAACAAGGGTGGAAACCAAAGCAAACCCGATGGATTGAGTAAGGTAGCCGCTATATGGACTGATAGTCAAACCCCGATTACTACGATTGATTATAGAGATAAAATTATGAAGTTGAGATTGGATGATCAAAAGGGAAATATAATTAAGAAACGAGCCAGACTGAGAAATTCCGGGATTGACTTAAATAAAAAGGTTGTTATGCCAGAAGTGTTAAGCTTTTGTGGCACGTGAAATTGATAAGAACAACTGAAAGAACAAAAGTAAAGGAAAGGTGACCGGAGGCGATACCGAGAAGTCGATTGAGACTTATATGGAGTAAAATTTTGAAAGGATCAAAAGGTATCAAAGAAGAAGGCACTATGCCGGCAATTGCTAGAAAAGTAGTGCTATTAGCTAAACTCACATATTTTAGTTTGGCTAGTTGGGACCAAGTCACAAAGGATTATCTAGTGACTAGACCAGCAATGGAAGGACAAAGCGGGGTAGCTTCTAACCAAGCGCCAACTGCGAGAAATTTGATATAAAATAAATTAGGATACATGATGATGGATTTTATGAATGCCATGGATGTACTAGGATTAAGGATAATGACCAATGAAGGTTATGTAGATTATCAGAGAAAATGCAGTGTGATGCATAAATGTTATCTGAAACTTAGTGTCCTTAAGAAAAGCAATATATGCTAAGAGATTCACGTTGAACACGACCAATATCTTCCAGAACATCCTTGCTACCATTACCAAGTTCTGTAAGAAAGACAAATAGACATATGTTGTCTTTTGGAAGGTTATATAGACTGACATTCGTTTGAAAGAAGAGGTTAGCATTAGGCTACCTATAGATTATCAAGATGAGAATGATTGAAAAGAGACCCTTATTAAGGATATATGATTGAATTGCCAAGTACAGGATGTATGTATTCCTTGAAAATAGAATTGAGGATAGAATGTCCAGAGATTAAGATGAACCCTGGGGGATGCACAAAGGATAGCATCACCCCTAATAAAGGCATTGTGAAATCAGACGATATAAGTTGAATCGACCAAGGTATCAATAACCTATAAGGATTTGTGGAAAAGAGTCTCGAAAAGTACATAGACAGAATCGTTATAGAATTGGTTAATGATGTTTGATATACCCTGTACCCAGAAGATACAGGAGGAGTGGTGATAATGACCTAAGAAACCCTATAAGGGAAGTTTGGTAAGGAATGTATGACATAGTAACAATAAGGCCAGATAAAGCATGTATGAAACCATGAGCAAGTATGGATTGAACCAATAAGGTTGAGATTTTCCTAAAATAAGAAAGGACTGAGATAAGAAATATCCTAGATATGATTGGGAGTAACCGTGATAAAGTGTACACAGAAAGGTGGAAGCAATGATTTTTGGAAAAAGACTGGAATATGTTTTCTCTCATCTAGCAGAGTTCAAGGGAGGATGCTTCCACCCTGAGTTGGAATAGATCCAGAAAATATTGATTTCAAGAAAATATTATATTCAGGAAAGGCCAATGAGGTGGCCGACACTTTAAGTATAAGGGAGTAAGTATATATGCCTATACTAAAGAGATAGAATGATAGTGTAAAGGACCTTGATGGTCATAATGTGATAGAGGAAGTTACATTCCGTCTGATAATTGTGCCAGGATCAACTATAAGAATAGTGTAAGTAAAGATTCGATTCCTGATGTTGCCGGTAGCACATTACCGACATTAGGAGGCTCTACGATAGGCAAGACCAAATTCCCCAAGAGACTCGCCTTTCCTTTGGAAAAGAGAGGGGGGAGGTTAAGTAACAAGGAATTGGTAGTAGATAACCAGAAACAGAGATGGTACAAATACTGATAAGTTAAATGGCATGATGATGAATAACAAGCAAGTTTATGTTGGTGTATTTCTACGCAAACAAGATAGAGTACAGGAAGTTAAAGATTAGTGATACTGAAAGGTATCCCTGTATTAAGGATTAACGAGATTTGGAAAGTGAATAAGTAAAACGCTGAGCTTCCAGTCTTCAACTAGAGATATACGATTAATAATCTCCTCAACCTATCCTAGCTGTAACGCTTGAAGCTCTTCTGCAATTCTATCTTCTTCATGTGATATCTGTATCAAGTTCAGGAAGTATTCCTTATGGGTAAGGAATAGTGATTATTTTGTCTTCCTAAGAGAGTGGTGATTTGACAAATCATGAAACCCGTATGTCTAGCTATTAAAGCCCTACGTAAATGATAAACGATGACGATTTATCCATGGACCACATTAATGTAGTGGTGATTTTTTTGCGAAATTAGATGATTACGACTGTGGAAGGGTCGGAATTGAATCTAAGATAGAGAAATCATCCAGGTTTGTTTCGGATGGTTTAAATTTTGGAATGACATGATATTTGAAATACTGATTAGGTTATAATGGTCCATAGTAAGATGGACAGAACATCGAGAATGCGTTGACACACGAGATTACGATAAAATAGTATTTATTACGATTACGACTATTTTCTTCTTTGACAAACCTCTATAGTTCAGGGGTAAATTCCAAGTATGATACTTTGCAATCAAGAAAAATTTTCTACAAATCCTTGAAATTCTTTCTTTTCTTCTCACTTATTCATATTCTTCTGAATTGAGGAGAACAACCCTTTAAGGAGGGGAGGTACTGCTACGTGACGATCTGTCTGTGTGATAGAAGTCTAAGTGGAATGCCATTAATTGTTTAATTGCTTGTCAAGTACTAAAGGCTGGCCCCCTTCTGTACTAACTATGTAATATAACAAATGTTCATTGATCATAGTGATCTCTCAATAAATTTTTCCACTTCAATATATATAGATCCAGATTGCGAAGGTAAAAGCGATCAGGAACGTAGTACGAGTAAGGTTATCTCCGAATTCGTAGCGCGATAGTGATACCGAAGTCACTGCACGTACCAATAAGGTTAATAGTATAAGATCGGACAAGAGCGTATACCGGATAATGTGTTGTACGAAAGTATCAAAGAATTGGTAGAACGGATAAAGGGTGTATTGTAACACCAGTACGATGTGCTTTAGAAAGATTAAAATGTGTAAGGATCGACCAGAGAATTTGAAAGCGAAATAACCAACAAGTACCCAATTGTCTCCTACCTGATTCTGGGACGGAATCCTTTTAAGGAGGGGAGACTGTAAGAACCCAGATTTTTGGGTAGAATTAAAACTTTTATTATGTATTGATGTAAGAGTGAATAGTGGTTACAACTACAATGTAATACTGGTTTTAATGAATGAATAATGAAAGGATATAGATTCCAAGGTTGTATGTCCTGAAGGATGCTATTGGGTGATAACTTAGATTAGAATAATCTATCTCCTAGAAAGTTAAGATAAGATTCCCTATAGAGAAATAGATACCCTCATGTCATCCAGATCGATATCGGATACAAGTACGGAGGTTCCATGAAAGAGTGAAGGAACGCTCGAGGAAGCACAAGATATTTTCTAAGTACCAGGACTAAAAAGAGGATA
Source organism: Kitagawia praeruptora (assembly GCA_037693485.1). Classification (NCBI taxonomy): domain Eukaryota; kingdom Viridiplantae; phylum Streptophyta; class Magnoliopsida; order Apiales; family Apiaceae; genus Kitagawia; species Kitagawia praeruptora. The sequence continues at coordinate 169,613,006 of CM075352.1, read as the reverse complement.
AGTGATGAATAGTGTTTTTGATGGAAATAAGAATATTATGAGACGAAACTATATAGAAGTACCCGGAATGAATTTCTGAGTTCGTATTAGTTATCCGAGGGGAAAATAAGTGTATGTAAAGACTGTCAGATTCTGAAAAACAGCACTTTTATTTTCTCCGAGATTTTCCTGGGCACTGCCAGACATAAGGATTTATTAAAGGGATTTAAGGAATTTAAATTCGAGAAGTGTTAAGAAAGATGGAGAATAGTATTATAAATATTAAGAAGGTTTTCGGTAAAACCCTAACTAGAAACGGATGAGTTATTCCCTCGAACGATCAACGAATTAAGCAATAACCGGACAAAAGAGCAAGCAGAGGGAGCAAGAGTCATGCATAAGCTACTAGAAAATATCTAGTAACCATATGGTTACATAAGTAACCAATATACTTAGGAATCAACCATGCACTTAGCAAACAAACCATGTAGTTAGTTTTTAACCATCCAAAACACAACACTTGGCTTGCAAATGCATCATTCCATGCATCATCACTTTAATAAAGGTACTTTAGATGAGATATTATCTAAATCAATTCACTTTATGCATTATTAGCAAAGGAATCAACCAAGCAACTCCATTCTCCCCCTTGTTCATGACATTCGGCCCCTCCTTAATTCAAAGATCAAAAACCCACTTCCAACCATTGTTTGATCTTGTAATTTTTATGGTGAGCTCCATAATTCATAAAAGTAATCTCCAAGAAATCTTAGCTTCAAACTCCTTTGTTTCCATTTTCAAACAAATCATCAAAGCCTAGGGTGAATAGTGATTTTCAAGAACAAAACTTTTGGATCTTGATTTTGGTTGATGATCCAAGCTTCATGGAGGCTATACAAGGACCATACAAGGCTTAGTAAGGCTATATCACTCTCTAAGGAAGGTATAACCTCTTGAAACTGTAACGCCCCCAAATCCGGGGTCAGGGATTTGGTCGTCACGCGGAAATCCTTAATAACAAATCACCTGCTTAACCACATTCGAGACCCCAACCACCAAGCATCTTTTAGGTTATAGGGCTAGAAACAAGAATCAACTCCTTACTACTAGTATAACTTCGTTGAGAAGTACACCAGCAACTAGTACTATATTATGCAAAGTAACATATATATTACACATCAATATACTTACATATAACTTACTCCAGCTATAAACTTTCTAGATCATATCGTCTTCATAAGGGCACACTGCTCGCTTCATCTAAGCCATGCAGATAACCTCGTCCGGCTACCTTCCACTGAAAAGTTAATATTTGAAAACAAGCAAGTATGAGCGGAAGAATTGCTCAGCAAGTTATTACTAGAGTTTAACAAAATATCCCATCATATGCATGGGTTTCCACATTCAACTGATACTTAATATCATTCTTGAAACATTTATAACCACGAAATTCTATAGGGAAAGTATAATGTTTGAAATTAATATCAACTGAACAATATACCAATATAATATAAACGATGCCGTTACAAGGTAATTAAATAGCCACATCTTGTTTGCGCAGTAATACACCAACATAAGCTTGCTGGTTATTCAATATGAAATCACTTACTTATTGATAATATAATATCAGTTCTCTTCTATAACAAGATAATAATCAATACATCATCTTAGTATAATATCTCAAGGTAATATAACATTTAAAATCAAGCTCTCAATATAATCTTTCCATTTCCTTTTATACAACAATTGTGTATAAAAGTAATATAAAATCAGTTTCTCTTCTTACTGTAAAACAATTCCATCATTTCATACCATTTTCCTTTTTCAGTACATAACTCTGAAAACCATTATCAATTCTTTCTTTTAAGTTTTGGGGATATCTGCTGGTGCCAGATACGTAGGACGATGATCAGTCGCCTGACCGTACCCGCTCTCTGTTTACTACTAGTAGAAGGGATGATCCCTACCTGGTAATCAACCCTGGAGGAAGGCTACCTGCTACATCCTCCCTTGGCATCTTCGTGCCGTAATAAAATATTGGGTGCCGGACTGTGCCACTTCCACACAGCCTCTTACGCTTATTGTTGAAATCCCCCTTTTTGGTCAAATCATTATTCCATTCACATTTATCATTTTCATTTCCATTTCCATTTCACCTTTCCACATTTCACATTTCTGTTTCACCTTTCCATTTTCATATCCGTATTATAATCATTTGAAAACATTTATACATATATATCCATTCAAGACATACATTCATTTCACTATGAAATTCCTTAAACAACCTTTTAACAATGTATAATCACCCTTAGAACACTTAGAATATCTAAAGAATAACTATTCAATAATCCCTTTTAAATGAATATTATAATTAATATTCATTGAATTAAATAACCATTAAAATAACCTTTATCATTATCATTCCAGACATTTTTAACCAAAAATGTCTCATTTATAACCATCGAAATATCTTTATTATTATTCCGGAACAAAGCGATTTTAAGAAAACATTTTAAAAATAATATTCATCTAATTAAATAAATTTAATTAGACGAATAAGGTTTATTTAATTAGTAGATGCTTCAAGAGGTATCTAATAATTAAATAAACACTAGTTTATTGGTGATGTTGCCATTAGGTTAATTATTGCGAAATCCTTTCTAAAAAAAAACTTTGTCCGGGTTTTCGAAAATATACATTCCAAGATAACCCCTTCCATTTTTCCATTCATATATCCATACATTTAAATTACACCAACTAAAATACTTTACATGGAAATCCCTTTTAAGAAAATCTGTAAACCTCAACCCTTGTCCCCTTATATAACAAAATATTTATTAATAACATCTGACAGGGTTTAGAACTCAAAGATCCTCAATTTACACATAACTGTAATATTATAAAATAACTTTAGATAACAACTGATACCATAATATCATAAAAATAACCATAATAACAACTGATACCATTCCTCCCCACATCACTTTACTCCTTATAGTATATCACTCTCTCCATATCACATATATTTCCAATCAAACCATTTTACTTAAAAGTAAACAATTTATAAAGATAAAGATAGAAGAAATCTTGCAAATATGGACTGAAGTCTTATTCCACACATTTCATATATTTTAAAATAAATATACTCTGAACGATAGAGTATGTATAAATAAACTTGCCTCTAGTCCTTAGCACCAAACGGAACACCGCGAATAAATCTTTGGCGTTTCGCCCAAGCAGTTCCATGAACTTTACACGACGCCTCGATCCTTCCTTTTTGATACACGTTGCTCCACTCGATCACGCCCTAATGGTACTATAATTGTTACGAGTACGTGTCAGTCCCCCCTCGTATCTCGAGTAGACACCACTCGAAATTACCACTAAGTCACATAAAGTCAAACTATCGGTGTCCTCCCTATGGTTGATTACTCTAATACCACGTAATGCACACAACCCATTTAGTCAACTTCACTTAACATATACAATTATAATACTAGTGTCATTCTATGACAAAACTAAGTTTATAAATAATCCTCAAAACGTATTTAATCCCCGAAACACATAAATCCTTGAATTAACACATAAATCCTCGAAATAAATCACTTAGCACATAAATCCTCGAAATAAATCACTTAGCACATATACACATAAACAGTTAACACCCAAATCATACATTTAAACCATTGAAATCAAATAAGTTAAATAAATTAAAATGCAGGGGATTTTTAGAAAATTTCGGCATGAGGTATTCGTTTATCGGACTATGGGCACAGCCCCTCAAATGCAATTTAACCCTGTTTTTGCAAAAATAAAGCTGCCTCAACTTGCAGCAAAGTAAACAAGTAAGAAAAGTACCCGCCCAGACATGCGACACCTAGCACATAAGGAAAAGTATCCGCCCAGACATGCGGCACCTAGCACATAAAGAAAAGTATCCGCCCAGACATGCGGCACCTCAACATTCAAAGAAAGTAAACTAAGTTTATCCACATGTAAGTCAACACCATGTAGTTGACATTTATACTTCCAACATATACTATGACCCAATTTATACCATTTAGCACATAGACTTTTACAATTTAACCAACCCTTATATCGACACCTTATATCACAACAACAATTAGCACTTAGCACTTAGTAATTAACAATTACAATTGGACACTAACAAATTGACAATTAGCACTTAACATTTAACAGTCACTAAACTCAACAATTACGATTAATCACAAATATAGACTCTCCGAATAAAATACGAAAATCCCAATAATATTCACAATCCACCATATTAATCTAATTACGAAAATTAGCATATTAAATTACAAATTAAATCCAACTTAATTACCACAATAATCTCACCATTACTAATTAATAACTCACAATTAATCACAACAATATTCTCAAAATTCAATATAATCTAATTATCAAAATTAACACATACATCTCACAATTTACAACTAATTAAATTAAAACAATCAAATAAATTTAAAATACGAAAATATACCATTTCGATTTCGATTCGATTCACCCGAAAATCAAGCCACCGGAACAATTTCCACCATCTCTCTCCAATCTCTCTCTCTCGACCCAATCTCTCTACACCATCTCTCTCACTCCGCTGCTTCCTCTCCTTGCCCAGCTGCTGTTTGCGCTCGCCACCACCACCACCGTGCGGTGGTGGCTCCTCCGGCCGCCATCTACGGCACCCCCCCCCCCATTACACACACGCGATTATATACACACACTGCACATACACAACACATATACACGAATTATATATACACACACACGCCTATACATACATATATATATAACTTAAACCCCCAATTCTCTCTTCTTTTCCCGATTTCTTTCTCCCCCGATCTGATTCTCTGTGTGTGTGTTTTGTGCGACTGTGTGTGTTTTTGGGTGAATTGGGCTTGGCCCAATCTAATTATATAACTACTAACACTTAACTCTGAGCCCAAATAAAATACTACTCATTCTTGTAAAAACTAATACACATCTTTTACAAATCGAAATTAAATAGAAAGTTGGGAAAATTAAACTTTTCATTTTTAAAATAAAGAATATAAAATTATGAGCACCCACATATTTTTAAAATATTTTTCGGATCAAAATGAATTAAATATGAATCCTGTACTTCTTCTCCCAAATCATTGTATTCCTTGCTCTGCCAACAATATTAAATCCTGCTCGTGCAATAACCAAAACCCCATGGCTTATAATACTGTTGATGGGCAGTGATATTTTTATGGCTCTATATCTTGATTTATACGGTATATATATATCTATAAACTTTTCGTACTATGGAAAGTGGACTATATGCTATGAGGTATATATTTACGTATAGGAATAAGGAAGGCTCAGAGGGTAGGGCATGTATTGAGTTTTAGAACTTAGCCGCCTGTTGGGGCTATTTTGTATTGTATGTTTTCGAAAACCCGGGCAAAGCTTTTAAAAAGAATTTCACAATAATTAACCTAAAGGCAACATCACCAATAAACCAGTGTTTATTTAATTAATAAATGCTCCTGAAAGCATTTACTAATTAAATAAACCTCATTCGCCTAATTAAAATTATTTAATTAGATGAATATCATTTTCAAAACGCTTTCTTAAAATCACTGTCCCGGAAAAAAATAAAACAATTTAATGGAGTGATTCTATCTAGTATATTATTTATCGGAGATAGTTTATTTTCAATACGGATTAAAGATATTCCGATGGTTATAAATTGGTTACTTTCAGCTTAAAACAGCTAGATTGATATCGATATATGTTATTTGAATGCTTATTTAATTCGATGAATATTAATTATAATATTCATTAAGAAACAAAAAAAAAGGGAAGAGAAGAAGGATTTTCATGCTTATTAATTATTTCTTATTGACCGAGAGTCAGTAGTAGTTATTTGATAAAGTGGCTAAAGTTTGGAGACTGCTGGAGAGATTGTGTCTTGATTTTGATTAGAAACGTTCCAAGAGTTGTATTTGGGTGTTTTGAGGTTATTAAATATTCCAGTATTAATAGTAAATATTATTTGAATATTACTTAATAAATGAATATTAATTTGAGTATTCTTTTAAAAAGGGATTATTGAATATTTATTATTTGTTGCATAGTAGTCAAATATTTATTAAATACTCTAAGTGTTTTGAAGGTTATAAAACACTATTTAAAGGTTGTCTAAGGACTTTCATAGTCATTTAAAATATTATATTTTGAATCTATCTAGTAAGTTACTTTTCAAGAACTTATATATATATGGAATTACCCTGTTGTGGTTACAAGCTTTATGCGTACCAATTTCCATGTGTGATCACAAAACCCTGTGTCGAGATTGATATCGGTACAAGTGTATATCTATACTTAAACTCTTTTAAACTCAAAACATTTTCGAAAACCCCCGGTCAGGTTTTACTCTCTTGCTCATTTTTCAAGAAATTATCGGTCGACTGAAGTCGAACTTCAACTACTCAAGTTTTCTATCAAAATGATTTTGACAAGAAAAGAAAAAGGGGACTCTGGCAGGTGTGGGAATCGTTGACGAACGATTCCCGGGATGTGTAAGCGGCCGTGAGCCAGGCGGCCCATCAATTATTATTCCGGCCCAGGTGTTGTCGAAGGATGATTACGGATGTAGTTTTCATCGAGGGTGATTACGAATGTAGTTTTCACCCGGGGATAGTTACGGATGTAGTTTCTATCCTTCTACCGGTAGAGAAGACCCGCGGATTATTGGACTTGGATGTGGCGACTGATCATCGTCAATCCATGTCAGGTTTTTATGTTTTCTTTAAGTCCCATCCTCCACTTTGGAAAAATACTCAAACACTGCTTCTTAGGCCTAAGTGCCAAGTAGCCGATAGTGTTGTTTTCAATTTTGAAAGATGATGAATTCATGCAGTATCTAGAACTGCAAGATTATTCTAACAATAATGGCACGTGTTTGTGCACTTTTGCAATTATTCAAAAGATGAAAGATGGTTCATCGGTTATTGATGGTAAGTCCCAAATGTTTTGCTTCAAGAGCTTTGACTCTCTTCCTATCAGTTATTTCTGAGTTTAGACTTATCAAGTGGTTAAAGAACTTATACCCGGTACATGATGTCGATCTGTAAGGTGTTTGATGGAAATGACATACTTATATGTATATGCTTTCAGATTGAGAAATACTAAAGATGAAACCTTCTAATGGTTGGTTTGTATATGATGATAAGCAACTGTCTTAGCAGCTTATTGAACTGCGTATTTTGAAAAGCTTTCTAAAAGATTAGCAATACGATAGTGTACACTATTTCGCTAAGATATGAGGATTACTATGGTTATTATAAACTTATCTGCTCATTGGATGTTGCGTTAAATGTCATATTTTCTTTATTGAAGTTTCATCGTTGTAAATATTTCGAAATTGATATTAAGTATCGTTATACTTCAAAAACTCCATGTGTATATTGATATATATTGTTGTGCTCTATTAATACTTGCTGGGCAATTCTTTCGCTCATACTTGCTTGTTTTAAATATTAACCTTTCAGAGGAAGGTAGATGATTGAGGCTTATCTACATGGCTCAGGAGAAGCAGGCAGTGTGCCCTTGTGAAGATGATATGATCCAGAACATAGATAGCTGGAGTAAGTTATATATAAGTGTATTGATGTGTAATATGTATATATCACTTTGTACAGGATAGTACTAGTGCTAGTGTACTTCTCAACGAAGCTACACTAGTAGTATAGGATTTGTAATACTCAGTGTGATGTAATTAAATGGATGTAATGAGAAATGTAAGGATCGATTCTTGTTTCTAGCCCTATAACCTAAAAGATGCTTGGTGGTTGGGGTCACAGATGTTGTAATTCATTTATTAAATGATTACAGGTGGTTTAATATTGTCAAACAGGTGATTTGATGTTAAGGATTTCTGCGTGACGACCAAATCCCTGACCCCGGATTTGGGGTGTTACAGAAATGGTATCAGAGCTTAGGTTATAGTAAACTAGAAACGAGAGTGAGTAGGAGTGTGTATAGTTATGTGAGAACGTCAGAACTCATGTAGAGTTCCTGTTGGACTATTGGATATAGTACCAATGATTAAGTTAAGATTAGAAGGCTATGCCGAGGAATATGTTGAGATAGACGTCACTTCTTGTGGTGATGAACGTCTGCTAAAGAATTCTCAGGGATAAGTATTGGTCGGCAGGGGCATAAATCGCCCGAGACCTAAGATTAAGATAATTTTAGGGGTTCATGGATGAAGTTATGTATTCCCCGAATGATAGGAAATTTCAATATGATGATGAAGGATGGAAAGCTGGCATCCAGTATTATGACAATGATGAGTTGAGATAGTATCCGTACTGTTAAAATTCCAAAAAGGGAAGTAAAACAAGATCACTATGAAAGGTTATCAGTCGAAGTTGCGGGTATTTAAAACCCTCTCGAGCTTGATAGAGTTTAAGGTAATATTATGAATGGATTGGTGGATAGACACCGATTGTCTCAAAATTATAGAAGTAAAAAGGGTGAAGATGAGATTGATCAATAAAGATGAAATGTTTTAAGAATCAAGACGGACCGAGAAAGTCTGAGAGAGACTAGTACGAAGGTTGTTATGCCAAAAAGGGATAAGCTTAAGTTGCACACGGAATTGTCATGAGGACAGGAACATGTGGTATAAATACGGTTATAATGGTGACTGGATCTAAGTATGTATTTCCAGCAATGTTCCAGAATATCGCCCATTCGACACGTGGAATTCGTCGTTGCTAGGGGCAACACCGGTATCGAAGTCTTCTCAAAGAATAGAACGCTTGCGTGAGATGCTTGCGCCGAGTCGAATAGAACTCCTTAATATCGTAAAATGCCGATGGTTGAATCTCTAGCGACTATTACGAGTCGATGATGATGTCGGTTATTGAGCACCTTAGGGTGTGCGTGGAAAAGAAGAGCGCTACAATTATCCGTCAGAGGAGCCGACATGAAAGGCATCCGTGGAGACCTTGGCATTACCCTCCCCATTTGGGAATCATTTTGACTACCTCCCCAATCTGAATTATTTGACATCTCCTCATTTGCAAATTATGTTTATTACCTCCCCAATCTGTAAATTATTTGACACCTCCTCGTGCATAAATTATTTTGATTAACCCCTATCTATGACCTATCTTGACGTCTCTCCAAGAGAGAATTTTAATAAAGAATATACTCCCTCTTCGAAGTTGTTCTTTAATACTTTTGTTAAACCATATTTAATGTCGATTGTGCCAGAAACTGTCATTATTCCTACCTTCAGATTTCTGAAGCCCTGTTGAATGATGTTATTTCAAACTTCCACTTTCCTTCAATAGTGGATGATTCTATGGTGGTATAGCACCACTTGCTTGTTGAATACCTGTATCTTTCTGGTTACCCTTTTCTTTGGAAATCACACCTTTGGAATCCGTTCAATTCAACTCCAAGGTGTCCCTTTGAGAATTAAGTGTCCAAAATACGATAATTAATAACTTGACTTTGAATTGCTTTCATACTTCTCAACTTCCACTGAGACGAATAACCCTATACATATAGGGGCCACAAGGACCATCTGTCTGTGTGATAGAAGTCTGATGGGATGCCATCACTTGTGTGTTATGAAATACAAGAAGGCTAATTACCTTTAGTAATGTCTCAACTGAGACACGCAACGTGAGTTCTCTTGATCATATTGATCTCTCGGTAAATTCCCTTATCTCAAATAAGGTTGACTTTAACACTCATAACCTTATGATCACCAGTGTGTAACAATAGCCTTGATATGACAGCTATCTTTTCAAAGTTTCATAATTCTTATTATCTCTAATAAATTTGAAGGGGATACCAACCAGGTCGGCCAAGTCAAAATTCGCTGATAGAAACTAGATTCGCAACGGAATCGCCAAGAGCAGGAGCGAATTCCAAAACGAATAGAATATCAGTGACGTATCAATAGAATCAGTTAATTCTTTCTCTCAATGATATTATGTTAATGGAATTAGTGCACTCTCTCTCTCAAGAGTGTTATGTGAATAGAATCAGTGAACTCTCTCTCGCAAGGATAGTGTGATAATCGAAATTTGGTCAAAGACATATGTGTGAAAAGAATAATGTGGTAAGACTAAAGTGATAACTGTGTCAAATAGAGATCCTATAGTTGGATTGAGGTTTCGGAGATGTAGATTATGAATGGACACTCTCCGGTTTGGCAGAATAAATGTCGATGATGAAAGAGTTAAGGAATCCCAGTAGTGGCCTTAGCTGATTCCGTGGACGGAATCCTTTTAAGGAGGGTAGACTGTAATAACCCGGATTTTCCAAGAAATGAATTTATTATTATTTCAATAATAATAATGTTTTCCTAAAATGAGGAGGAATTTTTTTTTATTTTATTATTCAATTATCTAATTATTTTCGGTTAAGTGGAGCCTGGTGCTCCTATTTAAAATTTTATTGACTGAGTAGATACCCCGAGTCAATTGTTTATTTGTGCAAAGATTTAATTTTGAATGTGAAATTATTCAGTAAAGATTTTATTTTAAATTATTGAATAATTTAGAGATTTTAAAATCCTTAGAAAATGATTATTTTAATTATTTGAGGATTTGTAGAAATTACTTGATTAATATATAAAATCAAGAATTTGAGGTTTTACTAAAACAGTAATGTTTGTAGTATTTTTATAAAGCCCTGTAAATTGTGAATTATGAATCACAATTATTATTTTTATGAATTGTTTTTATAAATTATTAATATTTGTAAAATGCATATCAATTTAGAAAATTTAGATTTAATTCTGATTCTTTCTCCAAAAGTCTTTAAAAATAATCTAGTATTTAATTATGCTGGAATTATTATTTTTACCGATCGAGGTTTTTAATTCAAAAATTATTATTTTACCCGAGATATGTTTTGCGGGTTTAAAATTAGAAATGTAGTGTTTAAATAGTATTGGGCCAAAGGCCCATTAGGTTTTAACAGAAAAACACAAAACACAGCACATATATACACAGATATACATACACGCAGCCGCACCAAGAACAGATTGGGGGAGGGGGAAGAGAGGAGAAAGAGAGATTGGGGGTTTCATCTTGCAACCTAATTAGCTAAATATACACTTATATATATATATATATATATATATATGTTCGCGTGTGTGTGAGTTCGTGGGAGTGTGAGTGCGGGTGTGTTGCAGGCGGAGGAGCAGGCGCGGCCGGAGGGGGTCGCCGGCGAGGGACTGGCGGCAGGCGGGTGGCTGAGTGGTGGTGGTGTCGCCTGTTGTGCAGCGAGGAAGAGAGAGAGAGAGAGAGAGAGAGAGAGAGAGAGAGAGAGAGAGATGGGGAGATTGATTTTTCGGTAGTTTGATTTTCGGGCGAGTCGAATCGGAACCGAAATGGTATAATTTCACGTTTTATTTATTTAATTTTCGTAATTAAATTAGTTGTACATTTCGATGTAGATTAATTGTTGTAATTTAATTAGTTTAAAATTGCGAGATTATTGTTGTGATGAAATTAGATTTAAATTGTGAATTTAATGTGTTAATTGTCGTAGTTAGATTGATATTGTAAATTATGAGTATTGTTGAAATTCCGAGATTTAATTCGGAAGGTATGTTGGTAATTATAATGGTTGAGATTAATTGTAGGCCCGATGTAATGGACGGGTTAGTGATTGTTAAATGTTAAGTGCTAATTGCTAATTGCTAGTGTCGGATCGTATGTAAAGTTATGTGGCTTACTTGTCATATATGGTCTTCGATAAATGTTTATGTGCTAAGTGCTATAAGTCGAGTCATAGAATTTGTCGGATGCCACATCTGTCAATTACTTGGTATTGGTTATAATTGGTTAAATGGTTATCGATAATGGTTCGGGTAGAAAGTTGAATTGCTAATTGTAATAGTTATTGTTATAGGAGGTGTAATTATATGAATGGCTAATTGGCTAATTGGCTAAGTGCTAAATGGTATGAATCAAGTTATAGTATATGTTGATAGTATAAGTGCCAACTACGTGGTGTTGGCTTAAATGTGGATAAACCTAGTTTACTTTCCTTACATGTTGAGGTGCCGCATGTCTGGGCGGGTACTTTTCCTTATGTGCTAGTTGCCGCAAGTCTGGGCGGGTACTTTTCCTTATGTGCTAGTTACCGTAAGTCTGGGCGGGTACTTTTCCTTATGTGCTAGTTGCCGCATGTCTGGGCGGGTACTTTTCTTACTTGTTTACTTTGCTGCAAGTTGAGGCAGCTTTATTTTTGCAAAAACAGGGTTGAATTGCATTTGAGGGGCTGTGCCCATAGTCCGATAAACGAATACCTCATGCCCAAATTTTCTGAAAATCCCCTGCAATCAAATTTATTTAATTTAGTTAAATACAATGGTCTAGAAGCATGAAATGGATATTAATTGTTATGTGAATATGTGCTAAGTGAACTATTTGAGGGTTAATTGTTATTTCGAGGGTTATGTGCTAATTGCTGATTTGATGTGTCTCGAGGATTAATTATGTTTGAGGACTATCTATATACTAAGTTGATTAAGTGGTATGGTTTGAGGTGTTTAGCACCAGGAATTGTCCACTTTAAAAAGGGGACTTTTCCATTTCATTTTCTTTACTATAATATGTTATGTGCAATAAGTGGTATTAGAATAGTCAACTATAGGGAGGACACCTATAGTTTGACTTTATATTATTTAGTGATAATCCCGAGTTGTGACTACTCGATATACGAGGTAGGACTGACACGTACTCGTAACCATTTCAGTACCATTAGGGCGAAATCAAATTGGAGCGACGTGCATCCAAAAAAGAAGATCGAGACGTCAGGTAAGGTCCATGGAATTACTTGGACGAGGTGCGAAGGATTTGTTCGCGGTTTCTATTTTCTGCTAAGGACCAGAGGCAAGTTTACTATGCATACTCTATTGTTCAGAGTATATTTATTTTAAATATATGAAATGTGTTAAATAAGTTTTCAATCCATAATCGCGAGTTTTTCCAACCTTGTACTTCTTCTCCCAAATCATTGTATTCCTTGCTCTGCCAACAATATTAAATCCTGCTCGTGCAATAACCAAAACCCCATGGCTTATAATACTGTTGATGGGCAGTGATATTTTTATGGCTCTATATCTTGATTTATACGGTATATATATATATCTATAAACTTTTCGTACTATGGAAAGTGGACTATATGCTATGAGGTATATATTTACGTATAGGAATAAGGAAGGCTCAGAGGGTAGGGCATGTATTGAGTTTTAGAACTTAGCCGCGTGTTGGGGCTATTTTGTATTGTATGTTTTCGAAAACCCGGGCAAAGCTTTTAAAAAGAATTTCGCAATAATTAACCTAATGGCAACATCACCAATAAACCAGTGTTTATTTAATTAATAGATGCTCCTGAAAGCATTTACTAATTAAATAAACCTCATTCGCCTAATTAAATTTATTTAATTAGATGAATATCATTTTCAAAACGCTTTCTTAAAATCACTGTCCCGGAGAAATAATAAAACAATTTAATGGAGTGATTCTATCTAGTATATTATTTATCGGAGATAGTTTATTTTCAATACGGATTAAAGATATTCCAATGGTTATAAATTGGTTACTTTCAGCTTAAAACAGCTAGATTGATATCGATATATGTTATTTGAATGCTTATTTAATTCGATGAATATTAATTATAATATTCATTAAGAAACAAAAAAAAAAAGGGAAGAGAAGAAGGATTTTCATGCTTATTAATTATTTCTTATTGACCGAGAGTCAGTAGTAGTTATTTGAAAAAGTGGCTAAAGTTTGGAGACTGCTGGAGAGATTGTGTCTTGATTTTGATTAGAAACGTTCCAAGAGTTGTATTTGGGTGTTTTGAGGTTATTAAATATTCCAGTATTAATAGTAAATATTATTTGAATATTACTTAATAAATGAATATTAATTTGAGTATTCTTTTAAAAAGGGATTATTGAATATTTATTATTTGTTGCATAGTAGTCAAATATTTATTAAATACTCTAAGTGTTTTGAAGGTTATAAAACACTATTTAAAGGTTGTCTAAGGACTTTCATAGTCATTTAAAATATTATATTTTGAATCTATCTAGTAAGTTACTTTTCAAGAACTTATATATATATGGAATTACCCTGTTGTGGTTACAAGCTTTATGCGTACCATTTTCCATGTGTGATCACAAAACCCTGTGTTGAGATTGATATCGGTACAAGTGTATATCTATACTTGAACTCTTTTAAACTCAAAACATTTTCGAAAACCCCCGGTCAGGTTTTACTCTCTTGCTCGTTTTTCAAGAAATTATCGGTCGACTGAAGTCGAACTTCAACTACTCAAGTTTTCTATCAAAATGATTTTGACAAGAAAAGAAAAAGGGGACTCTGGCAGGTGTGGGAATCGTTGACGAACGATTCCCGGGATGTGTAAGCGGTCGTGAGCCAGGCGGCCCATCAATTATTATTCCGGCCCAGGTGTTGCCGAAGGATGATTACGGATGTAGTTTTCATCGAGGGTGATTACGGATGTAGTTTTCACCCGGGGTTAGTTACGGATGTAGTTTCTATCCTTCTACCGGTAGAGAAGACCCGCGGATTATTGGACTTGGATGTGGCGATTGATCATCGTCAATCCTTGTAAAGTTTTTATGTTTTCTTTAAGTCCCATCCTCCACTTTGGAAAAATACTCAAACACTGCTTCTTAGGCCTAAGTGCCAAGTAGCCGATAGTGTTGTTTTCAATTTTGAAAGATGATGAATTCATGCAGTATCTAGAACTGCAAGATTATTCTAACAATAATGGCACGTGTTTGTGCACTTTTGCAATTATTCAAAAGATGAAAGATGGTTCATCGGTTATTGATGGTAAGTCCCAAATGTTTTGCTTCAAGAGCTTTGACTCTCTTCCTATCAGTTATTTTTGAGTTTAGACTTATCAAGTGGTTAAAGAACTTATACCCGGTACATGATGTCGCTCTGTAAGGTGTTTGATGGAAATGACATACTTATATGTATATGCTTTCAGATTGAGAAATACTAAAGATGAAACCTTCTAATGGTTGGTTTGTATATGATGATAAGCAACTGTCTTAGCAGCATATTGAACTGCGTATTTTGAAAAGCTTTCTAAAAGATTAGCAATACGGTAGTGTACACTATTTCGCTAAGATATGAGGATTACTATGGTTATTATAAACTTATCTGCTCATTGGATGTTGCGTTAAATGTCATATTTTCTTTATTGAAGTTTCATCGTTGTAAATATTTCGAAATTGATATTAAGTATCGTTATACTTCGAAAACTCCATGTGTATATTGATATATATTGTTGTGCTCTATTAATACTTGCTGGGCAATTCTTTCGCTCATACTTGCTTGTTTTAAATATTAACCTTTCAGAGGAAGGTAGATGATTGAGGCTTATCTACATGGCTCAGGAGAAGCAGGCAGTGTGCCCTTGTGAAGATGATATGATCCAGAACATAGATAGCTGGAGTAAGTTATATATAAGTGTATTGATGTGTAATATGTATATATCACTTTGTACAGGATAGTACAAGTGCTAGTGTACTTCTCAACGAAGCTACACTAGTAGTATATGATTTGTAATACTCAGTGTGATGTAATTAAATGGATGTAATGAGAAATGTAAGGATCGATTCTTGTTTCTAGCCCTATAACCTAAAAGATGCTTGGTGGTTGGGGTCACAGATGTTGTAATTCAGTTATTAAATGATTACAGGTGGTTTAATATTGTTGATAAGTGGATTTTATATCCACTTGGAACATTCTAAATTGGCTTAAATTGATTGCTTTGACCTCAAGATTTTGGTAGTTTTGATGTGTTTGTTTTATTGTGCAGGGTTGGAATAATGTTGATTAAGATCGTTGTTTCCGTTGCTTTTGGAGTTGGATTCGGGCTTAATAATATAGAATGGAGTCTTGTTATGGTTCACCATGAGGATTCCAAGCATAGAGGATTGAAAACGGAAGAGAATGCAAAAAGAACGGGAGCAAACGGAGCAAATACGAAGGAGAAAAAGCTGAAAAACGAAGGAGAAAAGAACGGGACCAGAATTTGCCCGAGCAAACTGCGCCAGTTTTGAGCAAAGTGCTCGGGGATGAGCAGATTTTGGCCGAGCAAAGTGCGCCAGTTCTTGAGCAAAGTGCTCGGGGACGTGCTGATTTTCCAGTTTTGCCCTTATTCGATCTGAAATTGTATTTTAAGTGTTTTTTGACATTAAAATCGTTTCCGAGTTGTATTTTAGGTATTTTTTATTATTGGGTAAGAGGGAATACGTGTTTTATATATTATCATCCAACCCTTGTAATTAGGAGAGATACACACGTACGTATTATTAAGCTAGGGTTTCAAGAAGAGAGAAAAAGGAGAAGAAATTCTTCCAAGCTATTCTTGAACCTTTGTATTCTTCGATTGTGGGGATTAATTCTAAACCTTATTCTTCTTCTTCTCTATTTTATTTACTTGTTTATTTTGGAGTTATGTATTCAATAGAACCCATGATGATGATTAGTTCGATCATGAACTAATTCGTTGTCATGGGGGTTTAGTGGACTTATTCATGAATTCTATGTGTTGAATCTTCTCGATGCCTTTAGTGTGATTGATGTGATATCCTATCATGGTTGATTTTAATTCGTTATAGGAGAGTAGCTAACTCCTGTAATTGTGTGTTAATTCTTGTTGAAGCGAAAGTGGAAATAAGAGTTTAGAACTTGCCATGTTAGCGTAGGTTTATGCGTGATAATATCATTCGTAATTAGTGTCGTAGCTCTAATCGTTTTATGACGACTATGTGATCAATTGAATGCTTGCACCTTAACCATTATGTTTTATTCTTTATAGACATATGAAGACTTGGCATAATCGGGAGACTAAATGATTTCTATCTTTATTGTGGATATTGTTTAGGATGGTATTTGTTTAACGGAAGTTGGCTTATATCAGTTTTGTGTGTTCGATCAGGTGTTAATAAATCACATGAACAAGGCTAGGGATTTGGAGACTATAGATGGATTGTTTAAAAAAACTAAATTCCCATGTTTTATTTGCAATAGTAATTCGACATAAATCTCAGTTAAGTAGTTGATAATTAGTTATAATTTCTTAGATAAAGTTTAGTGATAACAACAATCCACTTATTTATTTGTTTTAGCATCGGATAACAATCATACATTGGTGAGTGAGTTAGCTAGACAATACAACGAGTCCCTGTAGGAACGAACCTTATTGCTATCTGTATTACTTGAGATCACGTGCACTTGCGTGTTGAGTTGGTCGTAACAAGTTTTTGGCGCCGCTGCCGGGGACGCGGTTTTATTTTGTTTAGTTTCAATATTTGCCATCAGTGGTCATTGAATTTCGGTGACTAGGACGTTTTCATAAAATTTCTTGTTGGTGAATTTCAGGTACTTGTGTTGAGAGTTTATGCGTACACGAGCTCGTGCACGTAGAGACGAACTAGCACGTAGAGAAGAACTAGCTAGGAGAAGACTTGATTTCGGGTTAGGAGACAATCTTGAAGCAAAGGAAGTTATGGCAAATCAAGATCAAGCAGCGAAGGCTTTGAGTGAATTCTCTCAGCCGAAAGTGGAGGACATCCATACTAGTATTGTTCGCCCAGCTATAGGGTCTAACAATTTCGAGCTAAGGCCAAACATCATTCAGATGATTCAGAACACAGTCCAGTTTGGGGGTAGTCCTGCTGAAGATCCCAATGCTCATATTAGGGACTTCCTTGAGATCTGTGACACCTTCAAATTCAACGGAGTTACAGATGACGCAATCAGATTGAGGCTATTTCCCTTCTCTCTCAAGGATAAAGCCAAGAGTTGGTTACATTCTATGCCATCAGGCTCTATTACAACATGGGCAGACTGTGCTCAAAAGTTCTTGACCAAGTATTTCTCCATGGCGAAGACAGCAGCTTACAGGAATGCCATTTCTCAGTTTGCTCAGCATTCCCAGGAATCTTTGGGAGAAGCTTGGGAGAGGTACAAGGAGATATTGGCACGTTGTCCTCATCATGGAATGCCGGATTGGATGATAATCAGCAATTTCTATAACGGGTTGGGAGCTCAGTCCCGGCCTATGTTAGATGCAGCTTCTGGAGGAGCACTATGGGCAAAAATCTATGAGGATGCTTATAATCTGATTGAAATGATGTCGGCCAATGAGTTTCAGAATCCTACTCAACGCTTGCCACCTGCTAAAGTGGCTGGAGTTCTTGACTTGGATGCAGCTACTGCTATTGCTGCCCAACTCAAAGCGTTGACAATGAAGGTAGATTCCCTTTCTAATCTTGGTACTAACCAGGTTGCTATGGTGTGTGAATTGTGTGCAGGGGCACATGACACAAATATGTGTGCTATCTCAGCTGAATCCGCACAATTTGTTGGTAATTTTCAAAGATCTCAGCAGCCAGTGCCACAATTTTATCATCCCAACAATCGGAATCATCCTAACTTCAGTTGGAGCAACAATCAGGGAGGTGCTCAGCAACCACAAAATCAGCAGTTCAATGCAAGGCCAAGTAATCAGAACTATCAACCACCACCTTATGCTCCAAGGCAACCATTCAATCCACCGGGGTTTCAACCATCTCAAGGAACTTCATTGAATCAGTCTGAGAAGTCGGAATTGGAAGAGCTTCGGATGATGTATAAGAGTCAGGCAGTGTCATTGAAAACTTTAGAGAATCAAATTGGCCAGCTAGCCAATGCCTTGTTGAACCGTCAACCAGGAACGCTTCCGAGTGACACATAGGTGAATCCAGGCAAGAAAGATCAAAAGGAACAGGTTCAGGCAATAACATTACGATCAGGAAGAAGTCTACAAGGTCAGAACGTAGAAAAAGCAACCGAGGAAAAACTTGAATCTTCAGTCGAGGTCGAATCTGGTTCTGATTTGCTTCCTAATGCTACTCCTTCAACTCCTATCATTCACAAGAGTGTTAATTCTCAAAAAGAAGTAGAAGATAAGGTGTTTCCACCTCCTCCATTCCCAAAACGAATTCAAAGGCAAAAGTTAGACAAGCAATTCGCTAAGTTCTTGGATGTATTCAAGAAGCTGCAGATTAACATACCATTTGCGGAGGCTCTTGAGCAAATGCCGAGCTATGCGAAGTTCATGAAGGGTATTCTCTCGAAGAAATTGAAACTTGAGGAGTTAGAGACCGTTGCCTTGACGGAGGAATGTAGTGCCATCTTGCAACAAAAGTTGCCTCCTAAGTTGAAGGACCCTGGAAGCTTCACCATTCCATGCACTATTGGAGACCTCTCTTTCAGCAAGTGCTTATGTGATTTGGGAGCTAGCATTAATCTGATGCCGATGTCTGTTTTTAAGCAACTTGGGTTACCTGATCCGAAACCTGTTAATATGACCTTGCAGTTGGCAGATAGGTCGATCACATATCCTAGGGGTATAGTGGAGGATGTATTGGTGAAGGTGGATAAGCTGATTTTTCCGGTTGATTTTGTTATACTGGACTTTGAGGAGGATAAGAGGATTCCTATCATCTTGGGAAGGCCATTTCTAGCTACGGGCCGAACTCTGATTGATGTGCAAAAAGGAGAGCTTACCATGAGAGTGCATGATCAGAAAGTCACTTTCAATGTGTTCAAGGCAACAAAATATCCGTCAGATTCAGAGGAGTGTTTCAAAGTGGACGTTGTTGATAAGAATGTGAAGAAGGAGGTTGAGCAGCTAAAAAAATCAGATCCAGTGGAAAAAGCTTCAAGTGGGATTTCTGGCATTGAGAACGAAGGAAGAAAGGGGCTATTTCAGTTGTTGGATGCAACTCTATGGGAAAGAAGAGTTGACATTCTACATAAGTCTCGTGGGCTAGCTGATTCTAATAATTTTCAGGTGCTTCGTAAGTTGTCAAATGAGGAAGTTTTTGCACTCGGGCTCAAGCCATTACCACCCGAGGAGGGTGACCCTGCTGACGACGAGTAGGTATGCCTTGCACTCTTTTGATTCTTACCTTCAATGTGGACATTGCAACTTTTAAGTTTGGGGGTGGGGATTAAAGGTGCATTTGTATTAGTTGTATAATAGATGTGTTGCATATCATGTTAGGAGCATAATTGCATGTTAGTGTAGAGTGTTTTTGTTTTGTTTTTATGTATGCCATATAGGACATTCTGTTTATTGTGATATTTATGTTCATATAGTTGCATTTGCATTGCATAGCATGCATTTTTCATGATCCCTTAGAACGAGCTAATTCTGATTGATAGGTGGATGTTGATTTGGGTGTGATGATGATGAGTAGAGGGTTGATTTATAGTTTCTATGAAATTGACTTGTATGTTACGGGAACAAAATCTATTACACAGTCTCATTGGGGTGCTTTTGGGCTAGGTTAGGGTCATGCATGTGGGATGTTTTGAGATTTAATCACTTGTTTATATTTAGAATTTTCGTTATTCCCTTTATAGCGTAGGAACATTAAAGTCTAAGTTTGGGGGAAACCAGGAATTTTCATGCTAGTTGTGTCAATAATGGCTAGGCGTCAAATGGCTAGTAGCCAGCTCATATTTTTATGAGTAGTCTAGGGTTGGAAATGAGAAAGGCTCATTCCAGATTGCGGGAAAAAAAAAAAAAAAAAAAAAAGAAAAAAAAAAGAAAAAAAGAAAAGAGTCATATAAATAATTTAAATGCAAAATTAACCAGAGTGAGCTCTTTAATACTCGAGTAATTAAGTCCGAGGGGACTTAGTCCTAGTGACCTAAGGCTTTTATAGTCTGGGATCCTGCTGACCTAACACTCGCTACATGGGTATTATTGTATAAGCCTTTTGGGGTCTCACTCATTGCACGGTTAAATAAGCATGCTTATTGTATATGTAGTGTCGTAGTATAGTAATAAAGCATGAGTTTCTGTCTACCTTGGATAAGGGTGGAGGTGTTCCTAGGCTATGGAGTGTCTACAGTCTATTCTGATTATAAACCTGTGATTGTCTTGACGGAAAGCATGTATGATTTTTGACCTAGTTCTGGGGGTATTTCTGATGAGCATTGCACACACGCACGTTTCTGTTCATGTATTTGTTAGTATACGGGGACTTAGTCGAGCTCTGCTTGGATTTGTTACGTTCATTGAGATATTTGCTTGTTAGTTGGTTTTGGTGAGTTTGAAGGGGATCTTGCATTTTCATAGTAGTTGCATTCATGCATTACATTGCATTGGATTTTGTGGGTACATTCACTATAGGCCCTCACGAGACCTTACTCGTCCACTAGGGCTGCCTAGGGGTTTAAAGGGCTTGTTGCATATGCTAAATGCAACCGTGATCACCTACGGAAGTGGTACTAATTAGTTAGTTAGTTGTAATTGTATATGATTGAGGACAAGCATCAGTTTAAGTTTGGGGGTGTGATAAGTGGATTTTATATCCACTTGGAACATTCTAAATTGGCTTAAATTGATTGCTTTGACCTCAAGATTTTGGTAGTTTTGATGTGTTTGTTTTATTGTGCAGGGTTGGAATAATGTTGATTAAGATCGTTGTTTCCGTTGCTTTTGGAGTTGGATTCGGGCTTAATAATATAGAATGGAGTCTTGTTATGGTTCACCATGAGGATTCCAAGCATAGAGGATTGAAAACGGAAGAGAATGCAAAAAGAACGGGAGCAAACGGAGCAAATACGAAGGAGAAAAAGCTGAAAAACGAAGGAGAAAAGAACGGGACCAGAATTTGCCCGAGCAAACTGCGCCAGTTTTGAGCAAAGTGCTCGGGGATGAGCAGATTTTGGCCGAGCAAAGTGCGCCAGTTCTTGAGCAAAGTGCTCGGGGACGTGCTGATTTTCCAGTTTTGCCCTTATTCGATCTGAAATTGTATTTTAAGTGTTTTTTGACATTAAAATCGTTTCCGAGTTGTATTTTAGGTATTTTTTATTATTGGGTAAGAGGGAATACGTGTTTTATATATTATCATCCAACCCTTGTAATTAGGAGAGATACACACGTACGTATTATTAAGCTAGGGTTTCAAGAAGAGAGAAAAAGGAGAAGAAATTCTTCCAAGCTATTCTTGAACCTTTGTATTCTTCGATTGTGGGGATTAATTCTAAACCTTATTCTTCTTCTTCTCTATTTTATTTACTTGTTTATTTTGGAGTTATGTATTCAATAGAACCCATGATGATGATTAGTTCGATCATGAACTAATTCGTTGTCATGGGGGTTTAGTGGACTTATTCATGAATTCTATGTGTTGAATCTTCTCGATGCCTTTAGTGTGATTGATGTGATATCCTATCATGGTTGATTTTAATTCGTTATAGGAGAGTAGCTAACTCCTGTAATTGTGTGTTAATTCTTGTTGAAGCGAAAGTGGAAATAAGAGTTTAGAACTTGCCATGTTAGCGTAGGTTTATGTGTGATAATATCATTCGTAATTAGTGTCGTAGCTCTAATCGTTTTATGACGACTATGTGATCAATTGAATGCTTGCACCTTAACCATTATGTTTTATTCTTTATAGACATATGAAGACTTGGCATAATCGGGAGACTAAATGATTTCTATCTTTATTGTGGATATTGTTTAGGATGGTATTTGTTTAACGGAAGTTGGCTTATATCAGTTTTGTGTGTTCGATCAGGTGTTAATAAATCACATGAACAAGGCTAGGGATTTGGAGACTATAGATGGATTGTTTAAAAAAACTAAATTCCCATGTTTTATTTGCAATAGTAATTCGACATAAATCTCAGTTAAGTAGTTGATAATTAGTTATAATTTCTTAGATAAAGTTTAGTGATAACAACAATCCACTTATTTATTTGTTTTAGCATCGGATAACAATCATACATTGGTGAGTGAGTTAGCTAGACAATACAACGAGTCCCTGTAGGAACGAACCTTATTTGCTATCTGTATTACTTGAGATCACGTGCACTTGCGTGTTGAGTTGGTCATAACAATTGTCAAACAGGTGATTTGATGTTAAGGATTTCCGCGTGACGACCAAATCCCTGACCCCGGATTTGGGGCGTTACATCTACTTTGAGTTTTAAGCATGTTCTTGAGTGATCTAAGTTTAGTTATGTTGTTAGTAGGTTATAAGCATGATTATAAGCATGATTATGATTTGGTTTTGGTAAATGTTAAAAATCGTTTAGATGAACGGAAAGGCATTGCTTGGCCTCAGTTCATGGGTATATATCATGTATATGTTGTTTGGAGTGGATACCATGATTATTGGAAGGTTTGGAATTTGGAAATATTCGATTTATAGCCGTCGTAATGCCGAAATTTCATTAACCTTAAGAACACGAACTTGACAGTAGATGTAACTTACTGATTAGATTCGATTTTTGCCATGATGATCTAGATTATGTTATAAGATTCGTTTTGATATAAAGTTCGTATGAAATGGATTTACGGTTTAGGAGTTATGATTAAATTTGTAAAAGTGGTTCGAAACCGTAAAAGCAAGTTCGTAACTGAAATTGAACCTTCTTAAAATGAGTTATGCAGTGACGAATCATGGTAATTAAATATTAGAGGTCATAAGGAAGGTGTGAAAGAAAACCTCATGTCAAACGAATCGTTTTTCAATTTTATAAAAATGTTCGAATCAAGGTTAAGTACGAAGAAACCCCTTTTCGGAGGTAACACTATTCACTGAATGCTCCTGCCCTGTTTTGGCAAAAATCCGAAAACTTAATCTTCTGACCTAAGTCCAATTTTGAGTTAGCTACCTTCTAGACATTCTCTAGATCATGTACGTGAAAACGGTGCGTCATTTGAGTTAACGGTTACCGAGTTATGAACGTTTTAGTGAAAGAGGTGTGAATAGTAAAGATCCGTAGTTGACTGAACTTCGAAAATACATTTCACTTATCTAGACCCGTGGCTTCGAATTGGAAATTTTATGATAAATATTACAAATACCAAAGATGATTTTAGAAGTGGTTTCATAATTAAATACGTTTCCAGTGATTTATTAAAAGTGTTGAAGTACGAGTCATGGAATAGTAATTCTCAGAAAAGTCAACTCTAGGGATACTACTTTGGCCACCCATTTTGGCTAGATTAAAAGAGGAATCTCGAGTCGACTAAAACATGAAACTTGTTAAGAATTATCAAGACAACATATTGCTTCAAAGAATGAGGCTATAAGTGATTAAGCGCGATGTACGAAAGATCCGACATTAAGGATGGAATCGAGTGTCGGATTATAGCGGTATTAATAAGAGTTATGTTAGGGTTTGCCTAACGAGATAATTTGAAAATATGTTTTAACCTAAGTTAAATATATACTTAGCATGTCGAAGTGTTAAAGTGATTAACCTCGGATATTGTGACTATTTATAGATCACCGGATTGAACCGAGGTACACTACACCCACAGGATTACCAGGCAAGTTTCAAATCCTTTTAAAGGCTGTTGTTGTGATAATATATATATGTTGTTTTCTGATACATGTGCCATAGCATGCATGCCTACTTTCAAAGTCTATTGAAATACTTGTTCCCTGAATTGATATTGGCTTATAGACTAGATAAGGATTACAAGTTATAAACTGGATTGTTTTGTAAGACCCTTAGTGAAGGGTATATAATATTCATTCTTTAAATATAGACCGGGAGCCGGTATTTTGAGATATAGAGATAGTCGTGGAAATCCGGAGGGATTCCAGCGGCAGATTAGTATTCCTTTTGAGGAATGTTATTATTAAGCATTAATTATATTTCCATAAAGTAGTAATTACTTGGAAATCTTTCGAGGAATGTTATTTGAGTATTATCTCAGTCGAGAAATATTTGGTGAATATTATTTTCAAATATTCATTTAGAGTTTGATTATTTCACGAATATTATTTCAATATTCATTTAGAATATTGTTTATTAAATGAATATTACTTTCGGATATTCATTTAAGGTTTTATCTATTTAACGAATATTATTTTAAGATATTCATTTGAAATTCTCTTTACTTAAGGAATATTATTTCAAATATCCCTTTAGAGTGTCGATTACTAAATGAATATTATTTGGATATTCATTTAGAATAGTATTTATTAAATGAATATTACTTTCGGATATTCATTCAAGGAGTTATTTACTTAATGAAAATTATTTTAGAATATTCATTTGAAGTTCTATTTACTTAAGGAATATGATTTCGAATATTCCTTTAAAGTTTTGGTTATGGAATGAATATTACTTTTGAATACTCATTTAGAATATTATTTATTAAATGAATATTATTTTCAAATATTCATTTAAGGTTTGATTTATTTAGTGAATATTATTTTAAATATTTATTTAAGTTTATTTATTTAATGAATATTGTCTTGAATATTCATTTCAGGTTTGAATTATTTAATGAATATTATTTATTCATTTAAGAAGAGATTTATTTAGTAAATGATTTTATATATTCATTCGAGGATTACTTACGAGTAATATTATGATTTAAAAAAATAGTCCTTAAGTGTTATTGATTTAAGAAATATTCTTGGAATACTTATGTAAATTCTTGTAAATTCTTTTTATAATGATTTATATCATACAAAGATTTTCTTTCACCTTCAGATATTATGCAAAATATTTCAGAGTCTTTTTATGACTATTTAATCAAGGGGGGTTCCCAAAACTCTACTTTTATTTAAATCTATCTTATAAGAAGATTTAAATACTCGCTCAAACTTCCAGAAATATATAAGGGAACCTCACTTGAGAGCTGTTATTTATTTGGCTGCCCGGTCATATTCTTGCTAAACTATTGATATGGGCTAAAAGTAAGCCCTAAAGACACATTTAATGTGGCATTAATTAGACCCGGAATGGTCCAAACGTGGGGCCCACCAGGTGGGCCCAAACCCTATTTACAATATTAATTTCGTAATTAATATTATGGATAATAAACAGCTCAGCAATAAGTGTCAGATAAGAACATTATCTCTACAAGGAGTAGCCTCCAAGACATCCACTCATACAAGGAAACAGACTCCTACAAGGAAGGGGTCTAGAACTTTCCTCAAGATTGACTTGTCCGCCAAGTCACTTAACCCTACCCTAATTCTGAGGCTTCTCAGCCTATATAAAGGGTCAGACCCCTCAACTCAGAACTACGTTTTATTGGCTTGATTCTCTTAATACAGAGATACGTAGGCATTCTGTGAGGACCGTTTAAGTCTCGAACGCAGAAGCAGCCATTAAAGCACGAAGCTCACGAACCCTAGCAATAAATACACATAAACCCTAGCCGCAATCTAATAGCCTCGTTTTTATTCCACAACATTTGGCGCCGTCTGTGGGAAGAAGACATCAACCATGGTTCAAACACGAAGAACTGCACCAAGCACTACGGAGCCAATCACTACCGAGGCTCTACCTCTTAGCTCTGCTCCGCCCCTTACTGAACAAGTGCTACCGACATCTGAGCAAGTACCTCCAACAACCGGGACTATCGTTCCATATCAAGTTTCTCAACCCCTAGGGACGACTACCCATGTTGAGAGTACGCTACCTCCGATCGTCCACACAATTCCAGGGACTAACCCGGGGATTTCTTCCCTGATTGTAGACCCCAACAACCCTACACGAGGGGTTCAGATCCACACCACGGATCTCCCCATAAGCACCAATCCAATGTATGGGATGTCCAATTACGGAGCTGGACCGAGTGGTCATGCCTTATATATTCGAGATCGAGATTATCGCGATTTTTCTGGTCCTTATACAGATGAATCATCTTCTGGCGATGATTACGAGCGTGATGAAGCTCCGAGGAGGCGACGTGCAAGTAAAGAGCCTATGGGGAGAACTCGAACTATCCATGATGGACTCACTTCAACAGCTGCTGAGAGGATTAAGGCTTATGAAGCCGAGATCTTAAAGTTAAAGGAAGATATGGCCAGGGAGCAAGCCAGATCAAATCAGACTTTGCCACCTCCCACGTCAGGACCGATTCCCTTTATAGATCTGGAGAGGCCTTCAAGAAGGCAAAGAAGGGCTACCGCCCCAACTGGAAGAACTACAAGGGTGGAAACCCCTAAGAGCAACCCCAAGGATCTGATGCCACTTGGGGATCCTGATGATCCCACGCCCCCATTCACCGAGGAGGTGATGAATGCCCACATATCAAGGAAGTTCAAGATGCCGACAATTAAGGCTTACGATGGAACGGGTGATCCCGCAAATCATGTTAGGACGTTCTCGAACGCACTATTACTACAGCCTGCAAGTGACGCCTTGAAGTGTAGGGCGTTCCCTCAAACCTTGTCGGGCATGGCTCAAAGATGGTATAGCCGACTCCCTGCAAATTCAATTGGCTCCTTTAAGGAGTTAAGTGCTGCTTTTGTTAGTCAATTTATCAGCGGGAGAGTTCATGAAAAAAGTTCTGCATCTCTCATGTATGTGGTACAAGGGAAGAATGAGAATCTGAGAGATTATCTTAAGAGGTTCACCAAGGAGACATTAAATATTACTGATTTAGAGAACAAGGTGGCCATGGTAGCCCTGGAGCACGGCACCACTGATCTTTACTTTAAAAGGTCATTGGCAAAGCACCCACCCGAGAATATGGCTGAGCTCCAACGAAGGGCTGATAAGTATATCAAGGCCGAGGACAGCACCATGAAGGATGTCGTGATAAACAATGGAGGCAACGGGAACTCCAAGAAGCGAAGGCAAGACCAGGAGTATGATGACCAGGAATGTGATGCTAGGGACAAGTATCCCCGAACTAGTGAGGACTCCGACTCTGCCCCTAAGAAGAGCCAAGGACCAAGGTTCACTGAGTATGCAAGGTTGAACACTCCCAGGAGTCGAATCCTATTGGACATTGAGAAGGATAAGGATTTCCGATGGCCGAAGCCACTCAGGGGTGAACCCACAAAGAGGAACAAAAATCAGTATTGCAGATTCCACAAAGACGTGGGGCATGACACTGATGACTGCAAACAACTCAAAGATGAGATCGAGTTTTTAATCCGTAGAGGAAAACTAAGCCACTTCACTAAGGGTGAAGATCGTGGTGGTCAAAGAAGAAATCATGATAGGAGCGATGATGATCGAGATCGAAACCCACAGCCCCGAGGGCCAGTAATTAACATGATCTCGGGAGGCCCGACAGCGGCTGGGATAACCAAGAACTCTCGGAAGGCTTATGCAAGAGAGGTGGTGCACATTGTCGAAGAAGCACCGAAACGTGCAAGAACCGAGTTAACGATCGGATTTGAGGATTCAGATCTTGAAGGGGTGAAGTTCCCCCACGATGACCCGCTGGTCATAACACCCATGATTGGGAATTCAGAGGTGAAGCGAGTCTTGATAGACAATGGAGCTTCAGTGGACATTTTGTTCTATGATGCATTCGTGAAAATGGGATACAACGACTCTCAGTTGACCCTATCTAACATGCCTATATATGGATTCAGCGGAGTAGAGTCTAAAGTTGAGGGAACTATTCTGTTGCCCGTCACCATCGGACAGAAGCCAACAGAGGCCACTCAGATGCTGAACTTTTTGGTTATCAAAGCGTCTTCCACCTACAATGCCATCCTCGGGAGGACTGGACTCCATGCTTTTAAGGCTGTGGCCTCAACCTATCACATGAAGATCAAGTTTCCAACCAGGAATGGTGTAGGAGAACAAAAAGGTGACCAGAAAATGGCTAGGAGCTGTTATGTAGCCGCGTTAAGGCCTGATGGAGTCGGGGGGCAGGTTCTTCCGATTGAAGACATGGACGTTTGTAGTGATAAGGAACATCAAGAAAGGCCAGCAGAGGACATCACATATAAACCTCAGACAGCCATTAAGGCTAAGGCGTCAACTGACTTCGTGGTTGAATGCATCATTGGCAACCAAGAAATCGAGGGGCAGGAGATTGTACCCCAAGCTGTAAGTGAACTTCAGAATAAGAATGAGGTAACCAGAAGGAGTAGTGAGTGCTCTATTTTATTGGAGCATCAAAAATAAAATCAAAGTGGTGCAAGCCTAGTCTTGCAAAGCCCCGATGGGTTCAAATTATCCTAGTAGTTTTTAGCTTCATATTTTATCTAGTAGAAGTAGAAATAAGGTTCGATGAAACCATCGCAGAGCATGTTGCTCCGAGTAGGACAGTAGTATTCTATGTAAGGGTTGAACCCATCTCAAGTTATTAATGCAAGTTTGTTTTCCATTCATTGATTATGTGATTTTATTTATGTACCTAACACCTGATGTGTGTAAGTCAAAGATGACCAAGTACCGAAAATAAAAAAAATACACGAATGGAAACAAACAAACGCATAAATAAAAACCCTGAAAGGTTGAGAGTTACTAAGAGTTTAAGTCCTTGAAGGACCCCGGATAAAAAACAAGAAGCAAAGATAGGTTTGAAAACCCTGAAATCAGAACTAAGATTCGAGACAAGCCGTGAAAGACATGAAGTCAAGTAAGGGATCCAAAAGACCTTTAGTTTGACATCAATCCAAAAGAAAGGTCGTGAATACTTGTCGATGAACATGTAAACGTCAACCTCGAATCCTAGGATAAGGAACACGAGTTATTAGCCATGAAGGCCATGGGATAGCTATGAAGGCCAAACTTGAAGGGGTCGTGAACCTCCAGATAGGATCCAATGATTGAAACTTCGAGTCAAAGCTTGAAAACCAATCTGAAATTTTGGACCCTCAATCCAGAATGCCAACATTGAAATATCTGAACAAGCATTGAGTGTCATCCTCATTCGAAAGGATAACAAGGTTCAGAAGCCTATCTACTATGTGAGCAAGATGTTGCATGCAGCTGAGTTAAATTATTCTCCCATTAAGAAGTTTGCTTTGGCATTGGTGACAGCCTCGAGGAAGCTACGATCGTACTTCCAGGCACTTAAGATTGAAACCCTGACGGACCAGCAACTGAGAAACATGTTGCATAACCCGAAGGCTAGCTAAGTGGGCGATAGAACTCAGATTATTTGATATCGCGTACAATCCTCGAATTGCAATTAAAGCACAGGTACTCGTTGACTTCTTAGTTGAATATACCATTGACAACCAAGAAGTCGGGGGCAGGAAGGCACAACACCCCAGTAAGGGCAAGATGAGACACCCCAAGAGGGAGAGAACTTATAAAGTTAAAGTTTAGGAGAAACATTGGGTGCTCTATTTTGATAGGGCATCAAAAACAAAATCAAGTGGTGCTGGTATAGTCCTACAGAGCCCTGATGGCTTCGCGATTGAATGTGCCTTGAAGTTGAATATTTTTCGACAACCAATAACGAGGCAGAGTATAAAGCCTTGAATGCCGGATTAGGCTCGTCTTTAGCCATGAGGGCCAAAAATCTTAAAGTCTATGGAGACTCAAGGCTGGTGATAGCCCAAGTGAGTAGAGCTCTAAAAGCCAAAGATGAAACGATGTTGAAATATCTGAAAATTGTAAAATCACAGTTGGTATGGTATGATTCGAGGAATACCAACTTGTATAACGGCCGATGCCTTGTCCAAATTCGCCTCGTCTGAAATCGAGAATTACACTAGAAGTGTTTACTATCAGGTCTTGGAGACCCCGCTATAGAGCGCAAATTGTTGGCGCCCATCGACGTTGGAAGTTGCTAGACAGACCCCCATCAAAGCTCATCTTGAGACTGGTTGGCTCTATGATAATGCCTTGGAGGCACGAAACTGTCAGTGAGAGCATTGAGATACGCATTCGCCTTGATGGCCAACAAGGCCGTTTGCCTCAAATTAAGCTGGTTGTTTGAATTCAAGGCCTAAAAATCAGGAACTAGTGGCTAAATTAAAACCAAGGCAAGGTCCTACAAACCAAGGAAAGACCCGAAAGAAGAGGGAGAAGGTCAACCGGCTGTAGCCTATTGGAAATCTTTGTTGGCCATCGACACAAAGTGGACTTTAAAAAGGCCCAACAACACTAGGCTTGTTAAGGCCCAAGTTTAGTTAAAGTGATTAAAGGCCTGTCATGGCCCAACCCATATTGATAAACCTAATTAAGGTTTTAATTTAAGGTCATGTTGACCAAAAGTTAAGGCCCAAGTCAAAGTCAATTGGGGCTTCAAGAAGAAGAGCCCAAATACATAATTAGCATAGGCCCAAATGGTTTGAAGACCAAGGCCCATGGAAATTAAAAGGCATGGCCCATTAAAGTCCAACAAAACTTGGACAAAAAATTAAAAGGGGGCACGAGGTCGTAGCATTTGACCTCGATTTTTAGTGTAAGTACGAGCTTGACTAAACGACCTGGAAAACTCATTTTGAGGTCGTGAGTAGCCTCTAATTTTGAGGTCGTTATAACACGGTTTGAAATCGTAAATTCCAGGTCGAATTTGTACTAGGAATTCAAGAAAATCCATACGACCTGGGACTTATTCGAGGTCGAGTTTACATTGAATCAAGGTCGTGAATTCCAGGTCGAAAAAGAACTGGAAAACCTACAAAAAAGGCGCGACCTGGAACCATTTTAAAGAGTGTTTCTTCTTCAATTGAGGTCGCAGATTCCAGGTCGAAAATCAACTGCAAATTGAGCTCGAAGCTCACGACCTGGAACCTAAGTGAGGTCGATATTCTCTAGATTTGAGCTCGTAAATTTGAGGTCGAAAAAACACTGGATTTCCACGAAAAAAGCCACGACCTGGCCCTATTTGAGCTCGTTTTTTGAGCTCGAATTTGTACTGGTTGAGCTCGAAAAGCTCCAGGTCGAAAATAAGCTAAATGAGCTCGAAAAAAGCCCCGACCTGGGACAGTTTGAGCTCGAAGTTTGAGCTCGAAAATGAGCTGAAAAAAAAGGGAGAAGAAGAAAAACATGCAATTTTGGAAGCAAAATTAGTGATAAAATTTTAGAAAAATAAGTCGAAACGATAATTTCTGAATAGTACTAGTCTTCAGAAATAAAAAATTTCCTAGCTGACCTGGCAGCTCGACCCCAGCCAGGGGCTCTGCCCCTTGGACCCCGCCAGGGGCTGCCGCCCCTTGGACCCCGCCCGGGGGCTGCCGCCCCCGGACCCCCGCTAGCACCGTTTAGTGCCGATTAAGCACCATTTAATGCCGATTAGCACATATTAGTGCCTGTTAGCACCGATTAGTGCCGATTAGCACCGTTTAGTGCCGGTATAGCACCGTTTAGCGCCGATTAGTGCCGTTTTATGCCATTCGACATTGTTTAACACTGTTTAAACATTGTTTAAGGCTGATTAGCGCTGTCTAGTGCCATTTAACACCGCTTAGTGTCGTTCAACATCGTCGTAAATTGCGTCGGTCGCTCCACGCTTTACATTAAGATGATAAGTTGAAAAATACTCATGTAAGAGCAATAAACCCTGACCCAAGTCTCATGTAAGGCCGTTATAACTTCAAGGAAAACCTGATCAGTTTTCCTAGAAGTTGGGGGGCAAATGATATGGGCTAAAAGTAAGCCCTAAAGACACATTTAATGTGGCATTAATTAGACCCGGAATGGTCCAAACGTGGGGCCCACCAGGTGGGCCCAAACCCTATTTACAATATTAATTTCGTAATTAATATTATGGATAATAAACAGCTCAGCAATAAGTGTCAGATAAGAACATTATCTCTACAAGGAGTAGCCTCCAAGACATCCACTCATACAAGGAAACAGACTCCTACAAGGAAGGGGTCTAGAACTTTCCTCAAGATTGACTTGTCCGCCAAGTCACTTAACCCTACCCTAATTCTGAGGCTTCTCAGCCTATATAAAGGGTCAGACCCCTCAACTCAGAACTACGTTTTATTGGCTTGATTCTCTTAATACAGAGATACGTAGGCATTCTGTGAGGACCGTTTAAGTCTCGAACGCAGAAGCAGCCATTAAAGCACGAAGCTCACGAACCCTAGCAATAAATACACATAAACCCTAGCCGCAATCTAATAGCCTCGTTTTTATTCCACAACAACTATCTTGTCACTCACATCGATATGAATCTTTTTGGTTACCTCCTCAATGCTCGAGGGGTAAGATTGACGGAACAAGTTTATATCCATTAACAAGCATCGGCTTGGGAAATATTGGTGATATCTTCCTTTCCAATTAGATACGACTACTTTGTGGAGTCCTATCAACAAGTACTATACTTGGGGAAAAGGGGGACGAACTTTATGTTTCAGAGTATTGGATGTTAATTGAACTAGGAGACGCGTAAGTGGCTGAGTGGCGCCGGTCCAGCAATAGCCCAACCGTTAGCTGAGGAGTTCCAGAGGGCGGTAGACAAGTAAATCCATTGGAGCTACCTTCTACATGTAGAGAATGACTGATGAGATGCATGACATACGACTGATCATCGTAAACGTCAGGGCATCTGGCGCGGCAATGCTCCCGTATTAGTTCATCCTCCAAATTGAGAAATTTTCTACAACATTATCATTGTTGGCAGGTTTGAAAAGTGTTTGAACTGGAATTGCAATATTCTTCCTGCAAGTTCCTCTATTACGAAAATTTGATAATATCTTGCTTATATTTGACATAGCAGATATTTCTTCGGAACAATTACATTTTGAGTTACCTTGTAACTTATCTCATACCTTATATTGGTACTACGTTCGTTAATGCATGGCATATGGTTTCAAAGATATTTTGGACTGTTATACATTATCACTATTCAATTATATTTTTGGTGGGCTATTGCTCACCCTTGCTTTATTTATTCATATCACAACAACAGTTAGATCAGATGGCCGCACAAGGTGCACTTGGTGCGAGCAGGTGTCAGCCGTCAAAGGATTAACCGCTGAGATCTTAGCTACCATTGCTGAAGAGTAAGCTGTTGGTAGGCTAGTTGTTAGATTTTGTATATCAAATGTATTATTGATTTGGTATATATATAAATGGATGGCAAAGAGTATGTAAATTATTAATGTAATTTCTTGGGTTGTAAGAACTTAATTGTGTGATTAATAAAATTTGGTTACTCTGATTACATCTCTGGGACTATAACGGGTGTGTTCTATATTGTTGTTTGGGTCACAAGGTTGTAATTTAAATTATGTTGGTTTTGTGGATGGAGGTTGAGACCGTAACGACCAGATCCCTGACCCCGGATCTGGGGGTGTTACATTCTTTATCCGCACCTACATCTTTGCACACACAAACACTTATCTGCTACACAGACTCAACCAATAAAAGTTCAAGAATCCATTCACCCCCCTCTGTATTCTTTTACTGTATTCTATACTCAACAAGTGGTATCAGAGCGGGCTGTTTATTCAAAAATAGAAAAATGATCATGAGTTCGAATACACCAAAGACCATAGGAACGGTGAAAGTCCCTAAGTTTGACAAAGAAAACTACAACCTCTGGAAGATCAAGATGCAGTTGTTCATCAAAGCATCTCATCATTTGTATCCTGAGATTCTCAAGAATGGTCCATTTGTTCCCCAACAGGAGATTCCTGAAAAGACTGTTGGAACAACTACTATTCCAAGATCTTATGTGGCTAAGGATCCATCCAAATGGACAGAATCAGAAAAGGAGATGGTTGCCCTTGACAGTCACCTCATGTTGCTGATTATAGATTCCATGGACATGTCAATGTTTGCAAACATTACTTCATGTACCACTGCCAAAGAAATGTGGGATCACATTGAGGTGTTATGTGAAGGAACTGATGAGGTCAGAGAAAACAAGAAACAGATACTGGTCACACAGTATGAAGCTTTCATGGCACAGCCCAAGGAAAGCATCACTGAGATGTTTAAGAGATTTCACAAGCTAGTTACTGAGTTGCAGATGAATGGCAAGGTTTACAGCACCAAGGAATTGAACTTGAAGTTTCTGCTATCTTCACCAAATCATCTAGAGCAAAGGGTCATTTCTCTAAGGGAAAGAGATTTGAACAAAATCACTTATGATGTGCTCTATGGGGTTTTAAAAACTCATGAGCTTGAGTTGCTTCAGAAAAGGGCTATCCAAGCCAACCAAGGCAGAATGATAAACACATCATGTGCCTTGATTGTTAACAAATCTATTCAAGACCTAGAAGCATCTACAAGCCAATTAAGGATAGAGGAGGTAGTAGAAGATGAAGAAACTGAAGCTGAGGTAAGTGAACCTGTTGAGGAGAATGAGGAAGATGATTTCTATACTTTTGAAGAACTAGATGGGATGGAAAACACTTCATATGCTTTCATGGCCAGAAAATTTCTAAACATCAGATTTAAGAGGAATCATCCCTTCAAACCCAAAACCCAAAACCATTCATTCAACAAGAACAAGGCACCTGTGAAACCAAACAAGAATAAGTTCAAAACCAGCCATGTGGATAGGTCATCTGTAAGGTGTTATAGATGCAATGACCTAGGGCATTTTGCCAGTGAATGCAAGAAGCCTAAAAAGAAGGATAGAGATTATCTTGAGCTCGATGCTAAGTATGAGGCCCTTCTGAAAAAGCAGACACAAGGTAAGGCCTACATAGATGAAGGAAAGTGTTGGGATGATTCTGATAGTGATGGAGAGGAACAGGAATTTTGCAATTATGCTTTGATGGCCAATTCCAAGGATGACACATCTCCATCAGATCTTCAGGTACCATCTCTCACTACTATAGACATGTCGGTTTCTGAGTATAAATGCATGATTGAACAACTATCTGTTGAGATGTTTAACATTCATACTAGTATGACTGCTGCTAATGAAGAGATTACTAAAATGTCTACTAGAAATGAAATGTTAATAAAAAAGAATGAGGAACTTGAGCTAACTGTTATGCAAGTAGAAAACCTTAAGAAAGAAGTTCAATATCTGCATAATAAGGTTTTGTGTGCTAGTCAGGTTGAAAAAGCTCTTAGGGATGAATTAGCTGAAAATGAATTCAAACTGAAAACGTTTAAGAAATCATCTGGTCTAGTGCAATACTACTGTGAGAAAATTCAAGCAAAACCCAAAACTGCTATTGGACTTGACTATGGCACTCTTAACCAGAGAAAAGGCTATGCTGTCATTGAAGATGACACTGTTGTTCATGAGGAAGTCCCTCACATCTTGAAAAAGATAGAGACTCCTATTTTTAAAGAATCAACATTTGAAATTGATGAGGATGCCTTACTCATCAAGCAAATGTTAAATGATGAAGATGAGGCACAATCCAGTGAACAACAAGCATCCTCTAAGAGTGAGAGTGTCAAGTCAAAAGCCAAGGAGCCAGTAGGTAATAGGTCAAGACCTAAGAAGTTTGTTAAGTTTGTTTCAGCTGGGAAGAGTGAATCTGAGAAAAAAAGTGACTAAGAAGAAACAGAACAGAAATGGCAAGTTAGGGATTAACAAAGATTATAACTATGCTTATATGCCTAATGCCCCTAGGAAAACTTGTCAGAACTGTTTCAGTACCAATCATCCAACTCATGCATGCAATAAACCTATTGGTAGTGTGCCCAAACCTTTCTATGGTTGTTCTGTGCTCCTAAGACATAGAGGTGCTCCATTCTGTGATAAATTTGACTGTATGCCATGCAACATGAATGTTATAACTAGTTGTTTTAATTTGAGAAGGCAATTCATTGATGGTTGTATCAGTCACAATTCTCACACACACTACACAAGGTCAAAGTCTTCAAGTCCTCCTAAAGCTAGGAAGGTACCTTTGTCACCTAAGTCTGAGGCCTCAGGCTCTAAGACTTCTAACAATGACAAGAAGACTAACACCAAGAAAGTTGATAAGCATGTTGTTTATGATAAAACTGTTTCTAAGTCACATGGACCCAAACTTGTTTGGGTACCAAAGGAGAAGTAATACCTTTGTGTTTGTAGGGCAAAGAAAGTGAAAAGAAGGTCATGTGGATTTTGGACAGTGGATGCCCAATGGTTGCTTTTGGAGATGACAGCATGGGTAACACATTGGGATATGGAAAGTTGAAAGTTAGAAATGTCATCATTGAAGATGTAGCACTGGTCAAGGGACTCAAGCATAATCTGCTAAGTGTTGGTCAGTTTACTGATAGAGGATTCAAGGTGGATTTTGACAAAGATAAATGTTTGATCACCCACAAGAAGACTGGTGACTTTGCTCTATCTGGAGTAAGGAAAGGAAGCCTATTTGTAGCCAATATGGACTCTGCAAACAAGGACAAAATTTGTTGCTTCTACTCAAAAGCATCAAATGAAGATTGTTGGCTGTGGCACAAGAAATTATCACACCTGAACTTCAAAGCCATTAATTCTCTAGTCAAAAGAGAGTTAGTGAGAGGCATTCCCACACTTGAATTCTGTCAGGAAGGAGTGTGCGAGGCCTATCAAAGAGGAAAAATGAAAAGATCAAGTCACAAGTCAAAGACAGTGACATCAATAACTAAGCCCCTACAACTCATTCATATGGACTTGTTTGGACCTGTCAATATTATGTCACTAGGAAGAAAGAAGTATGCCTTGGTGATGGTTGATGACTTTACAAGGTATACATGGGTGGAAATTCTGTCATCAAAAGATGAGGCTCCACAAGTAATCATTGAGCACATAAAGAAAGTTGACAAGGAAGCAAAGGCCAACAATGCAAGTGTGATTGCATTAAGAAGTGATAATGGAACAGAGTTCAGAAATGCCGTACTCGAAGTATTCTGCAAAGATAATGGAATTTCTCAGCAATTCTCAGCTCCAAGGACTCCACAACAAAATGGAGTTGTTGAGAGAAAGAATAGAACTCTGATTGAGGCTGCTAGAACAATGTTACTTGATGCAAAGATGCCTAC
Organism: Kitagawia praeruptora; assembly: GCA_037693485.1. Classification (NCBI taxonomy): domain Eukaryota; kingdom Viridiplantae; phylum Streptophyta; class Magnoliopsida; order Apiales; family Apiaceae; genus Kitagawia; species Kitagawia praeruptora. The sequence goes on along the minus strand of CM075352.1, from coordinate 169,575,321 downwards.
ATGTTTTTGGGCTGAGGCTGTGAGCACTGCATGCTATATCCAGAACAGAACCCTCATCAACAAAAATACTGGAAAGACACCTTACAATTTGATGACTGGAAAGAAGCCTACTCTAAAGTATGTTCACACTTTTGGAAGCAAATGCTTTGTATTGAAGGATAATTCTAAATATGTTGGTAAGTTTGATGCAAAGGCATTTGAAGGAATTTTTCTTGGCTACTCTATGAAAAGAATTGCATACAAAGTTTATGTCATCAGTCAAAAGAAAATTATGGAAAGCACAGATGTGACATTTGATGACATCAAACTACCTGGACTAGAAGAAGCCAATGATGAAGATAAAGATCCATTGAAGTTTGATAATCTAGATGATTCTGATGAAGAGACTGAAACTGAAGTTGAAACTCAAGTTCAACAAACTCAAGTGAATGATAATACAAGAGAAGTATTTGTGCCAATCAACAGTGGAGAAACTAGCATCCAAGACACAACTATGAGTAGTGGCAACCTCACAGGGGGAGAAAATTAGGATGATCGTGATTTGGATGATGAAGCTACATTAAGAATGAGAAATCAGGCTAAGCACTCAAGGAAATGGGATAGATCACACACTGCAGAGCAAATCATTGGAGATCCTAATGCAGGAGTAAGGACTAGGAGAGCAACTCAGAATGAGTGTCTCTATGGTTGTTTCCTATCTCAGGTTGAGCCTAAGAAACTTGATGATGCACTGTTGGATCCAGATTGGATTATTGCCATGCAAGAGGAGCTGAATCAATTTAAAAGGAACAAAGTATGGGAACTTGTGCCTGCACCAAAGAATAGAACCATTGTTGGAACAAAATGGGTTCTGAAGAATAAGATGGATGAAGATGGTGTAATAGTAAGAAACAAAGCAAGGTTGGTTGCAAAAGGATACTCTCAACAGGAAGGCATTGATTATGATGAGACATTTGCCCCTGTTGCTAGATTGGAAGCCATCAGAATATTCTTGGCATTTGCTGCTCACTCAAACTTTAAAGTATATAAAATGGATGTCAAGAGTGCATTTCTGAATGGAGAGTTGGAAGAAGAAGTTTATATGCAACAACCACCTGACTTTGAGGATCCACACTTCCCAGAATTTGTCTACAAACTGCTTAAGGCACTGTATGGACTTAAGCACGCTCCAAGAGCATGGTATGATACTTTATCTCAATTTCTCCTTGAAAATCAATTCACTAGAGGCACATTGGACAAAACACTGTTTTATAAGAAACATGGTGATGATATTATCTTAGTTCAGATCTATGTGGATGATATCATATTTGGTTCTACTAATGAGAAGCTGTGTGAAAAGTTCTCTAAGCTAATGCAGAGCAGATATGAGATGAGTATGATGGGAGAGTTGACATTCTTTCTTGGGTTGCAAGTTAGTCAAAGGAAGGATGGTATCTTTATCAGTCAAACCAAGTACATCAAGGATTTATTGAAGAAGTTTGACTTGGAAGACTGCTCACCTGCAAAGACACCCGTGGCCACTGCCACTAAATTAGATGAAGATGCTAAAGGCAAGAAAGTAGATATTTCAGTCTACAGAGGCATGGTTGGTTCTCTACTCTATCTCACTGCAAGTAGGCCAGATATCATGTTTGCTACATGCTTGTGTGCAAGGTTTCAATCAAATCCAAAAGAATCACATTTTATTGCAATAAAAAGGATCTTTAAATATCTGAAGGGCACTCCAAACTTGGGTTTATGGTATCCTAAGGACACAGGGTTCAATCTGGTTGGTTATTCTGATGCTAATTATGCTGGATGCAGAGTGAATAGAAAAAGCACCTCAGGTAGCTGCCAGTTTCTTGGACAAAGGTTAGTCTCTTGGTGTAGCAAGAAACAACAATCTGTGTCAACTTCTACAGCTGAGGCTGAATACATAGCTACTAGAAGTTGCTGTGCTCAAGTGCTTTGGATTAGAAATCAACTTAGAGATTATGGACTTGTGTTGGAAAGAATTCCAATCATGTGTGATAACACAAGTGCAATCTCTATAGTTGCCAATCCTGTCAATCATTCTAGAACAAAGCATATTGACATCAGATATCATTTCATTAGAGAGCATGCAACTAATGGAACCATTGAGTTGCATTATGTCTCTACAGATAAACAACTAGCTGATATATTCACTAAGCCATTAGATGAAGCCACCTTCACAAGGTTGGTTAGTGAGATTGGAATGCTGAATTCTTCAGATTCTGGCTAAGTGAATACAACATCTAGTTTGTTGCAGCAGTAAACACTTACTTTATCTAAATTCTCAATATTTTTGGAGTAAGTGTTGGCTGAAATATGATTTATAAATATTTCAAATCTGTTGCATATGTTGGAAAATCATATTTTCTTGTTAACTTGAAATTTGTATGAAATTTTGAGAGAATCACTGTTTAATTTGCTAGAATATTCTTAAATGAATATGGCTGGTGAATTTTAAGAGATAGTGAAAATTAATTTTTATGAGTGATGAGTATATTTCGATAAGTCAGACTTCTCGAGTGATTCACTATTCGACATCTCTAACAAGTCTCATTAGAGCACTCTCGAGTTCTCGAATAGAGTCTTTTAGAGTTATCGAATAGAGGTATTCTTGACTTCTCGAATATAGTGTTTTAGTTCTCTAATGACTGAGTTCTCGAATACTATATTTGAGTTCTCGAATCGTTTGAAAAGGCTGAATTCTCGCTGAATCTTAACCGATTTTGGACTTTTGTCTAAAATTTTAATTCACTCATAAAAACACATTTTACCTAATTTAGAATTTGTTTTAAGTTAGATAGCTGTCAGCTGTGAGTTTTCAACCTGCTTGAGTTATCGAATAAGCCCTTCTTGACTTATCGAATAGTTGTTTTCTACTTCTCGAATGCTTGACTTGTCGATACAAAACATACATCTAATCGACAATTCAAGTACTTCATACTTATACAATTTCACATCTATTCAGTTCATTTCATTCGATTTCTCAAGCATCAAAGCTCCCAAAACCCCTGAAAACCCTAACTGCTAAAAGCCAAATTTCTTCTTCAACCTTCATACTCTTTTCTCTCTTTTCTCTATATCAATGGCAACCGTGAAATTCAACACCAACTTTATCGCCCTAACCAGTGATGTGGAAGCACCCAAAGCGAACTTCAAGTGTTTTGTAAAATGGATGTCTGAGTCATACATCAAGGATGCACTCTCTGCCAACCCAACTCTGTATCTAGACATCCTAGAACAGTTTTGGGGAACTGCTATTGTAGAAGTTATAGCCCTAGAAAGCGCAATAACGTCATATATAATCTACTGCAAGATTTAGGACCAGGAAATCACTATCACCACTGCAGACATGAATCAAGCACTGGGTCTACAACAAGAGTCATATGACACACTGGCCACAAATGCACAGTTGGAAGAATTCTTTGAATTCATCAACTACTCAGATGGGATTAATCTTGGAAAGCTAAACAGGAAGAATCTGAGGAAGGAGTGGAGCTATGTGTTTGCAACTCTCCTTCAAGTCTTCACTGCCAGGAAATCAAGTTTTGACCAAATCAGTGCACCCGCGCAGTAAATTACCTATGCATTGGCTTATGGAAGAAAGATAGATGTTGGTCAAATCATCCTACAAGAGTTGTATGGGAGACTTGGTAAGAACACAACCAAGAGAGGTACTGACATTTTCTTCCCCAATGCACCTACCTGTACAGAGTCAGCACTTGGGAGTGATAAGGTTGGCACTACACTGAGTGGAGAGCACATCACAATTGAAACTCCATCTATCTCTCAGGGTGAGTTACCCAACTCTAATCTACAAGACACTTCTCTTCCAGAATCTACCACTCAAATTTTTTTATAGCCTGCAACTCAAGCAATTGAGGAGCAAGGCATTGATCATCAAGAATTCTTTTCTCTTGATGAGCCAATGATTTCAAGTGACTTAGTGCATGACACTTTGCTCACCACCCAGGACCCACATTTAGATGGTGAGGGAATGCATACTGGGGCATCTCCTAATGACACCATCACAAACACAGAGGATTCACTAGTTTTCACTAGAGACTCTGTGCCTGTGTCAACTGCTGGTGTAACTCATCCCACTTCTGTGGAGACACCAGTAGTAGAGTCAATCCATCCGGTTACAGAAGTTGCATCTGTAACTGAGGAGTCTAGCTTGCCTAGCTCTAGTTCTGACTTTATGTCACAATGGCTGAAGCCTGTGCACCATGACAGTGCTTCAGGATCAGGGTCTGTTCCACAACAATTGACAGTTGAAGCACTTCGAAGCTTAATTGTGGATCAGATTCCTGAGTTCACAAAGATTGCTCAACACCTTCTCACTGCCAACATGCCAAATCCAGATTATGAAGCCATTCTTTTATGCCACAGAGATGATGTGGAGATGCAAAAGGCTAAGATAGTGGAGGATACTGAGAGAGATGGCAATGTAGATGCCTGGCTGCAAGGAAAATATGACATACCTATCTCAGAAGGCCTCCAGTACATCAGAGAAGAGTACATCACTGTACTTGGGTCAAATGCCAAATCTCTCTCCCCTAGTGAGGTGTATGAAGTAGTCAATGACAACTACAAGGGCATTCTCAAGGCTGCACACTACCTTGGAAAGGGTCTCTAAACAGAAATTAATGGTGTATGTCAAGCCACAACCCAGGAGGTGAAGGAGATAAAGAGGGCTTTTGAGGTCAAATTCCCTAAGTTGGAGACTGTAATTAAGGACATACTGGAATGCAAATCTAAATGCACCAAGATGGACCATGGCTTGGCTCTTCTAAAAGATTCAGTCACAGGTCTAGCTAATATTCTTACTCTCAAGTTCTCAGTTGTAAAACTTATTTGGATACAGCCCAACAGAACAGTTTCCAGTAATAATACGTGGATGGATCTTTCCCATCTGAGCTATACTATATCTATCTACCATCGGTTCTCAAATACTTACAACTGGCCTGTTTATAAAATGCATAATAAGTACTTACGTCATCAAAGGGTGCCTGTTGTAGAATAACTTAATATTACAATCAATATATACACGATCTTACTAAATTCCTGCATATTTTAGGTACATGTCTATTCTTCTTATTTTTTGCTAATAATTTTAGATTAAAAGCACGTCCATGTTTTAAAAGGAGTGGATTTAAATTCTAAATTTGTAAAATTGTGCTTTGTATTATAGCTCATTCAATCAGTTACATATTTGTCGTACATTTTTTGAACAAAGTTCTGCCATCCGTCTTTGATGTTATTACCTGCATATTAGATTGCCATTGTTTGTAAATTTTAGATGTCTGCTATTCTTGATAGTATTCTTGATTGTTTGTCGAAAGCTATCGATTTTTTTTATAACTGCTTATCTCTTTCCTTAGGTCTGCGACAAGCTGCTCCTGCAAGAAGTCCATCCTTACTGTTGAGGAAAGCTATTTTTTTACATCTGCACTATGTTGACCATGAGATATCTTTTATGACAATGTCCCACGGAGATGACAATGTTAGATCATTTTATGTTATGCTAAGTAACTTTAGAAATTTTTGTTATATGTAATTTTGGATGGGTTTTTATGTATTGAAATGGCTTTTGGATAGCCTTTATGTATTGGAATGTTTGACAATATTTTGAATGGAAATCTTTATTTTTCAATTTCATATGTTGTCTTTCTTTATTTAAAATGTTGGTATAGAGCTTACAAAAATGTTTAATAAAAAAGTGTAGGCATAGTGGTACTAAAGAAGGTGTTGGCATAGGTCTACACCAACATATTTAATAGTGTTAGTAGAAAGATAATGGTGTAGGCATAGATCTATACCAACAACTTATAAGGTGTAGCCACAGATCAGGAAGGTGTTGGCATAGGGATCTACGCCTACACTTTTCTCCCATGTTACCAAAAATCGAAAAAGTGTTAGCATAGACCCCTACGGTAGCACCCGTTTTTGTAACACTCCCAAATTTGGGAAAAGTGTAGCCGTAGGTGATTTTAGGCTCTTTTACCAACACTTTTGGCCCTATAATCACACTTTTTTGGGCGTAGCCGTAGGCCATATGTGGCGTAGTGACCCCTCGAAACCACAGACTCATTATTGCTGTTGCTGATCAGCTACAAAAGAAGGGTGGAGTCAGAACTGCTGAAGAGTTGGAAGCACTACACATCCTAAGATCATTCATTGCTACTGGTGTAATTCCGGAAATGGCTCAGCCAAGGAGGAATAAGGATGATAAAGATGATGATAAAAGTGATGGGAGGAGAAGTAATCACAGGAGTGATAAGGATGGTAAAAGTGAGAAGAAGAAAGATAGCAAGGACAAGAAAAATGATGATGACCAAGGTAAAATCTATGAGAGGAAGATTGTAAAACAGCAAGTCTTAGGCATTGCTAGCAGTAACCTCACCACAACACAAGACTTCTGATTCAATGACTTCTACAACTGTTTTGCCACCTCAAGAAGAGAAGAAGATTCAAGTCAAGAAACCATGTGCATGTTTTAGAAAGCAAACTGCTAATGGAATACTACTATGGTTTACCAGCAAAGGTCAAAAATTTCTGCCAAGCAACCATGTAAAGAGGAGTAAATTTAAGCATGCTGCAAGAAGGGTGAAGTTATCCAAGTCAAAGGCACTGACAATTATTCCAGGATTGAACCTACCACCTCTGGATGAAAACTATGATGAAGACCAACTGCAGTTCCTATGGGCTCAAAGAATCTATCATGTTGCCATTGTTAATGATTTTCTTGAAATTAAATATATTGATCGAAGACAGAAGAAATTCAGACAAGGAACATGTCAGCACTGGGGCAGGCTATATGACATAGAAAGAATAATTGCAATGTTGGATTCTGAAGACAGAGTGGAAAGGGTATGGAAGCAGGAGTTAATTGACTTTGTTAAAATGAAGAGAGATCACCAGGCAGAAATGAAAAGGAAAAGTGAAGAGCTACTAAAGAAAAGGGAGGAGGAGTTTGCTGCAATGGAAGCTAAGGCTGATGAATTGAGAGCTATGGGTCTGTGCAGAGTCAAGTTTAATCCTTACATCATTGAGTACAAGAAATATGGTAGAAATGTAAAGATTAGAATGGACTACATCAGTTTCTATTCTGAGAAACAGCTGAATAAAGTACTCAAGTATCTGTCAGGCTCCCCTCTAATTGAAGAACTCACTGCAATGGAAGATATTATTCTTGCCATGGAGGAAAATGCAAAGAAGAAAGCCAAAGAAGCTGAAGAGAAGATGAAAAATGAGAATCTGCAAGCCAAAGCTCAAGAGATGAATCCAAAAGGATATGGCTAGTAGTTTCTCATAACTAGTAAGAATACTTCTATGTACTTTCTTCAATCAATCTACATACCTGTACTTTTAAAGTTTTATCTTTATGTATGTTAGGCTTGTTATTAGACATGAAATTGTGACTAAGGGTCTTACTCACAATTTGGGGGAGATTGTTAGTCACAGAGGCATGCCTGTTTACATCAAATAACAAGCCTAATTGTCTGTAATGCTTTGCATTACTTACATGACCTCTTAACTGAGGGAACCTCTAGTTGTAGAGTCTCTACTTGTTCTGTACTTGTAATAGGCACCAAATCCTAGTTGTGTAACTGTACTTATATAGTCAAGAATAATGCTTGAAAGAAGTTCCAAGGTTTATGCCTCAAGCAAGGAGATAAAAACTGTCAAATAATCACAGTTGGGATTTGAAGGAAGTGAAGAATTTGCCTAACTACCAATTCGAGAAGTACATTTGTCTATTCGAGAAGTCTAGCATTCGAGAAGTCAGGGATTCGATATCTCTGAATACACTGTTCGATATCTCATTCGATATCTCAGAGATTCGAGCAAAAGTGTTCAGACAGCATCTATAAATTAGTGTTACCATAGAGTTCAGACAGCATCTATCGTAACATGGAAATCAGTGTAGGTGTAGGTCTTAAAAAAAAGTGTAACCGTAGCTCAATCTTTGTCAAAAATATTCAATTAAATTAACTTAATTAATAGGCGGGCTCAATCTTTGTCTAAAATTTCAGTTTACCGGGTCAATTTCATTCTATTTCAAAATTTCCCTCTGTCTCAATTATCTCAGCCCTCTCACTCTCTCTTTCTCACTCTCTCTCTCTCTCTCTCTCGCTGCTCTCTTTCTCACTCTCTCTCTCTCAATTTCAATTAAGGCTTTCTCTCTATGGATTCTTCACAGGTTCTCTCTCTACGGGTTCTCTACAATCAGGGCGTGTAAATTAGAGTTCTCTTCGGTTCAATTAGGGCTTCGAATACGGGTTAGGGTTCGATTCAGCTTCAATTGGGTTGTCTCATGGTTCTTCTTGTTCGATTAATTCTCTATTGCCTAATTGTCTTCTTGTTTAATTGTCTTCTTCATGTATTCTTCTTTATATTCTTACTGCCATCTTCTTGTTTGTGTATAACATGTTTATTTGCTTGTTTGGGGCCTCGATTCATAATTATTTGCTTAATTTCTTGTTTAATTGCTTAGCAATACTTTCCCTCCCTCCCTCATCCTCTCTCTCTCTCTCTCTCCCTCTCTCCTTTTTATTGTCATTTCATATCTAGAGTTTTGTACATGTGTTTGTCTGTGTGTGTGTGGTGCCGTGTGTTTGGTTGTGTGGTGGTCTTTCTTTTATTGATTGTTTCCGATGATATTGTGTAAGATTTGTACTATTAGTTTATATGTTCGATTTTTGTTTTTTAAATATTTGTGGAGAAAAAGGAAACTTAGTTGTGTTGTAGTTTTGGTTTTTGGCATTTGAAACTGATTTTGTATATCTTTGTACATTGGTGAATTCAGGACTCAACTTATAAAACCAAGCAGAAAACAAACTCTGTGATTGTGATTGGTACATTGGCATGTGATGGTATATGTCTGTGTGTGTGTCGATATATTAAGTACTTGTAGAGATGCAACTTTTGTTGCCCTTGTGAGCCAAGTCAAGTTGATAACACTTCTGCTGTCAATATTGCAGGCTGTTTATTTGGAGTCCAAGCGCTTATCACTGCTCCAGGTACCATTAGGTTTGCAGTTTAAAAAGCTTCGTTATATATTTGAAGTGAGCATAAATTAAAAGGATCACTGTTGCTGGATTTTATTTTCTAATTTGTGATTAAATTTCCTTTCCAGTAATGGACAGTCAGATTTAGCTTGTTATATTGCAAAATTAATGCTAAAGCTGTTGTCGTAGACAAGGTCAAGTGCCAATATGCCAGGGCCTTGGGCACTTCTATTATAATCTTCACATGTACCTCTTATTAATCTTCAAATTGTATAGACTTGCGTTACTAAGCCTTCAATTTTATAATCAAAAGTGTCATAAGTGTGCAATATATATACCGAAAACAACCTAGTTAAACGCCTTCCTTTTCCTGCAGTTTACAAGAGATCATATCATTAAATGCTGGAAATATCTTTGGTATTGAGGATGGTCGCCCTATTCCAAAATGGGAACGCATCATTCGTGAAACTTTAAACAAAATTCAACCTGTCAAAACAAAGGGCAAATGCTACAGTGATCCTCCTTCTCCCTCATATCTTTTGTGTAATATTAAAATCCCATTTTTTTTGCTAAATGATAAATTCCCATTTTCTACAAGTGTCTATATGTGACAAAATGTTGTCGAATATATGCTGTACTGCGAAAAACTTCATTGTTACTTAAATTTGGTTTTGCAGGGACAGCCCCCTCAAGATGATGGCAATGATGCACCCCTTGCAAGTAGGTTCAGTGCTATAATTGAGAAGATTGAGCGGTTATACATGGTATGGCGTATGTTATTCTGTGTTTTTTGTCCTACTGTATATGCTATTTTCGGCATATTTAATCAACATAAGTATATAAGCACAATACCTGAGCAATGCTTTCTATATCATGATATGCCCTCAAATGCTATTTCAGCTAACTGTACTTCTATCCCTGCCTTGCTATTTGTTATTGTCTGATATAATGTTTGCCTAGTTATTCTTTGTAAAGTTTAGAAACAGTTTGGCATGACATAGAATGCCAATTTTTTTTTAAGTTTGTACTAATAAGCATATATTATTAATGATGCAGGACGATTACTTCCAGGTCGATAACTCAGCAATAAAGCATGATGGTTTTTTTGTTAACCGCGGGAAATTGGAGCGCATGTTAGTATCTCACAATCTCTGATTCCGTTTATTTAAAAATTTTCGAACATTGATCCTTTTATACTGTTTTGATATTATCTTCACATGGTCATAACAGAAAAACATGACCAAAAAGTTTTGCACCAGTATTTGTGATCTAACATGACACTGCCAATGTCTGTACTTAACAGGCAACATGACTAGGTTGACTGCAGATTTTTTAATCAAAGTAACAGGGGATGTACTGCAGGGTAACTAATTAAAGGACCAGATGACCCTATTTAAATACTAATGAACACCTACGTGACAACAAATCCAACTCCATAATCAAATAGATCATGAGTTCAAATGTTTAATATTCTTACTCTCAAGTTCTCAGTTGTAAAACTTATTTGGATACAGCCCAACAGAACAGTTTCCAGTAATAATACGTGGATGGATCTTTCCCATCTGAGCTATACTATATCTATCTACCATCGGTTCTCAAATACTTACAACTGGCCTGTTTATAAAATGCATAATAAGTACATACGTTATCAAAGGGTGCCTGTTGTAGAATAACTTAATATTACAATCAATATATACACGATCTTACTAAATTCCTGCATATTTTAGGTACATGTCTATTCTTCTTATTTTTTGCTAATAATTTTAGATTAAAAGCACGTCCATGTTTTAAAAGGAGTGGATTTAAATTCTAAATTTGTAAAATTGTGCTTTGTATTATAGCCCATTCAATCAGTTACATATTTGTCGTACGTTTTTTGAACAAAGTTCTGCCATCCGTCTTTGATGTTATTACCTGCATATTAGATTGCCATTGTTTGTAAATTTTAGATGTTTGCTATTCTTGATAGTATTCTTGATTGTTTGTCGAAAGCTATCGATTTTTTTTATAACTGCTTATCTCTTTCCTCAGGTCTGCGACAAGCTGCTCCTGCAAGAAGTCCATCCTTGCTGTTGAGGAAAGCTATTTTTTTACATCTGCACTATGTTGACCATGAGATATCTTTTATGACAATGTCCCACGGAGATGACAATGTTAGATCATTTTATGTTATGCTAAGTAACTTTAGAAATTTTTGTTATATGTAATTTTGGATGGGTTTTTATGTATTGAAATGGCTTTTGGATAGCCTTTATGTATTGGAATGTTTGACAATATTTTGAATGGAAATCTTTATTTTTCAATTTCATATGTTGTCTTTCTTTATTTAAAATGTTGGTATAGAGCTTACAAAAATGTTTAATAAAAAAGTGTAGGCATAGTGGTACTAAAGAAGGTGTTGGCATAGGTCTACACCAACATATTTAATAGTGTTAGTAGAAAGATAATGGTGTAGGCATAGATCTATACCAACAACTTATAAGGTGTAGCCACAGATCAGGAAGGTGTTGGCATAGGGATCTACGCCTACACTTTTCTCCCATGTTACCAAAAATCGAAAAAGTGTTAGCATAGACCCCTACGGTAGCACCCGTTTTTGTAACACTCCCAAATTTGGGAAAAGTGTAGCCGTAGGTGATTTTAGGATATTTTACCAACACTTTTGGCCCTATAATCACACTTTTTTGGGCGTAGCCGTAGGCCATATGTGGCGTAGTGACCCCTCGAAACCACAGACTCATTATTGCTGTTGCTGATCAGCTACAAAAGAAGGGTGGAGTCAGAACTGCTGAAGAGTTGGAAGCACTACACATCCTAAGATCATTCATTGCTACTGGTGTAATTCCGGAAATGGCTCAGCCAAGGAGGAATAAGGATGATAAAGATGATGATAAAAGTGATGGGAGGAGAAGTAATCACATGAGTGATAAGGATGGTAAAAGTGAGAAGAAGAAAGATAGCAAGGACAAGAAAAATGATGATGACCAAGATAAAATCTATGAGAGGAAGATTGGAAAACAGCAAGTCTTAGGCATTGCTAGCAGTAACCTCACCACAACACAAGACTTCTGATTCAATGACTTCTACAACTGTTTAGCCACCTCAAGAAGAGAAGAAGATTCAAGTCAAGAAACCATGTGCATGTTTTAGAAAGCAAACTGCTAATGGAATACTACTATGGTTTACCAGCAAAGGTCAAAAATTTCTGCCAAGCAACCATGTAAATAGGAGTAAATTTAAGCATGCTGCAAGAAGGGTGAAGTTATCCAAGTCAAAGGCACTGACAATTATTCCAGGATTGAACCTACCACCTCTGGATGAAAACTATGATGAAGACCAACTGCAGTTCCTATGGGCTCAAAGAATCTATCATGTTGCCATTGTTAATGATTTTCTTGAAATTAAATATACTGATGGAAGACAGAAGAAATTCAGACAAGGAACATGTCAGCACTGGGGCAGGCTATATGACATAGAAAGAATAATTGCAATGTTGGATTCTGAAGACAGAGTGGAAAGGGTATGGAAGCAGGAGTTAATTGACTTTGTTAAAATGAAGAGAGATCACCAGGCAGAAATGAAAAGGAAAAGTGAAGAGCTACTAAAGAAAAGGGAGGAGGAGTTTGCTGCAATGGAAGCTAAGGCTGATGAATTGAGAGCTATGGGTCTGTGCAGAGTCAAGTTTAATCCTTACATCATTGAGTACAAGAAATATGGTAGAAATGTAAAGATTAGAATGGACTACATCAGTTTCTATTCTGAGAAACAGCTGAATAAAGTACTCAAGTATCTGTCAGGCTCCCCTCTAATTGAAGAACTCACTGCAATGGAAGATATTATTCTTGCCATGGAGGAAAATGCAAAGAAGAAAGCCAAAGAAGCTGAAGAGAAGATGAAAAATGAGAATCTGCAAGCCAAAGCTCAAGAGATGAATCCAAAAGGATATGGCTAGTAGTTTCTCATAACTAGTAAGAATACTTCTATGTACTTTCTTCAATCAATCTACATACCTGTACTTTTAAAGTTTTATCTTTATGTATGTTAGGCTTGTTATTAGACATGAAATTGTGACTAAGGGTCTTACTCACAATTTGGGGGAGATTGTTAGTCACAGAGGCATGCCTGTTTACATCAAATAACAAGCCTAATTGTCTGTAATGCTTTGCATTACTTACATGACCTCTTAACTGAGGGAACCTCTAGTTGTAGAGTCTCGACTTGTTCTGTACTTGTAATAGGCACCAAATCCTAGTTGTGTAACTGTACTTATATAGTCAAGAATAATGCTTAAAAGAAGTTCCAAGGTTTATGCCTCAAGCAAGGAGATAAAGACTGTCAAATAATCACAGTTGGGATTTGAAGGAAATGAAGAATTTGCCTAACTACCAATTCGAGAAGTACATTTGTCTATTCGAGAAGTCTAGCATTCGAGAAGTCAGGGATTCGATATCTCTGAATACACTGTTCGATATCTCATTCGATATCTCAGAGATTCGATATGTCTATTGCTCTATTCGAGAACTCAAGAAGTCAACAAGTCAAAGTGGTATTTGAGTTCTCAAGGAGTCAACAAGTCAAAGTTCCATTCGATATCTCAAGGACTCAGAAAGCTATTCGATATCTCAAGGATTCGATAAGTCAAGTGTTATATTCGACAACTCAAAGAATCCTGATGAAAAAGAGCTATTCGAGAAGTAATTCGATATTTCAATATAACAGTGTTCGAGAACTCAGAGTTATCGATCAATTCAATTCTAGTTCTCGAATCACTTACTCAGTCACTTCTCGAATACATTCTTGGAGACAAAATACTGGAGAAATTGTACAAGTCAGAAACCTGCAACAAGCCAATGCACTTTATGGACCTCAATCTGTAACGTGCTCTGGAAAGCCTACAAAGAAGCTTGGAGAGATATAGAAGAGACAAAGGGCTAAAGAAGTGGATCTGAACAGGCTTTGTAAAGTCAAATCTGTAACCGTTTGGACTCTTACTCAAATAGGATAGACAGACTAGAAAGTAATTTGTTTTAGCTACCTTATTTGTAGTAAGTAGGTTGTATCCATGTTCTATAAGGATACAGCCTCACTTCCTTAGCAAATAAACTTTTAGTGAGTCAAGTTTTCTCATATTCATTGTAAGCCATATCTCTCTGAGAAAAACGAAGCTGAGAATACTATCATTTGTATTCACAGATTGTAGCAACCTTTATCTAATAATACATTAGATTAAAGTGATATTGTGACTTGTGTTGTTCTTTATCCGCACCTACATCTTTACACACACAAACACTTATCTGCTACACAGACTCAACCAAGAAAAGTTCAAGAATCCATTCACCCCCCCCCCTTTGTATTCTTTTACTGTATTCTATACTCAACATATACCGATCCGAAACCCGAAAACCAATCCAAATCCGACCCGAACCTGAAACCCGGAAAAAAACCCGAATATATATATATATATATATATATAGAGTTCTACTACAATACAAACTAAAATCTAAACACTAACTGTTAGGTCCAAATGTGTTGTAGAGGGGGGGTGAATACAACTTTTCGATTATGAGAAGCAATAAATACGATGCAATAAATGAACACACAGATTCAAGGAATATATTTCTTTATATATAACTTGAAAAGGTTGCTACAACATTCATTACAAAGTATAACAGAAGTTCAGAGAGAAGTGAATGATTCTAAGCTCTGTGAATATACTCTCTCTTTTTCTTGTGTTTTTCTCAATATTGCTCACTAACTAAAACATTACACAAGTGCTTCTATTTATACTACATGTAATCTATGTCCTGTAGTCTTCAAAGACTAAGATGTACGTGGCCCAATGATGTCCACATAAATCTTGCCTTATCTTGAAAGCTTGGAAATCTGCCAATCAGAAGATGCCATGTGTCATGTTGAAGCTGCACTCTAAGTAGAACTTCTACTTGAGAATTTCTACTTAGCCATCTCGAAATTTCTAAGTCGAACTTCTACTTAGAAATATTCTACTTGGCCATCCAGAACATTTAGTACTTAGAAAATATTCTGGTCTTCAACTTGAAACTTCAATGCACATCTTGAGCTTGTGATATCTTCATGTCTTCTTTATTCTTCAGCAAGCTCTTGAACATGGATCTTTATTACTGACATAAACTTGCTATCAATGTCCTGACACTTGATGCACTGGTCTGGTTCATAAGTGACTAGTCTTGATAGTGTTTCTGCTTCTTGAATAAATTACCATATTCACTTAGTAACTTGGCTTTCCAATATTCGCTTTCCTTCTTGTTCACTTGAAATCAATTGGTCTTGTTGATACTGATAGTTATGATCTTGATTCTCGATTTCTCAAATCACTGAGGCCTGAACAACTTTGACTTGAACTTCTCTCAATGATTTCTTCTTGGCTTGATCATAGTTAACATGTTCAATTGTATCAAATACCTTGTCTTCATTTAGTGTTGATTTCTTGTGACTTCTTGTTCTTGATTGTCTTCTGGTTAAGTATCTTTTCTTTTAATTGAGTTACATTAGTTATAGTGTTACAAGTTTATACACTCTGCCTTTCAATCTCCCCCTATTTGATTGTCTAACAATGACATTCAAATTAATGAAGGATAACTCAACTAAACAAGAGACGAGAAAAGATAATTAACATTACATTCTTGAAAAATATACAATTGAAAAGTACTTGAAAACAATACAAAGAACTTAAACTAGAAACAGAATTCGAACCTCGAATTAAAGATCATTTGAATGATTCCTATCACCTGGATTATTTCATATCTTTTAGTCAAACTTATATCACCTTATTGGATTCACTCTAAGGTGAATTTTCCTCAAGTGAGTTAAAGCAACCGAAAGACATGAAGTTTTTCCAACTTCAAGTTCACACCACTCTGACCTTTAACCCTAATTCCGTTTCCTTTTCCTAGCTTCAGCAGCTTGGTCTTTTTCTTCTTTCTGCCTTCTGCGCTTCTCCTCCTGCTGCTTTTGTTTTTTATATACTGGATCATGAAGTTGCGTCCACCTAGCATTCAACAAACTTACTGCTTCCATTTCTAGAGGGTTCCTGGGTTCTGGGTAAGGATGTTTGAAAAGCCTTCTGAGTTTGTCCACCTCCTGAGTAGTCCTGATCTTTGGAATGTCCTCAAATATCTTCATTATAAGCCGAGGTTTCCTATGAGTTTTATCAGCTTTAAACTGACAATAGATCATTTTGGGATAGCCCTTGACACGGTTAGTATTGTGGACACTAGCCGCATCTTGCTCCAATCGCTTCTTTTCCACTACTACATCAGACAGGTAACTCACGAGTCTCTGCTTTTCTGTCACATACTTAACTTCCACATCTTCCCATTTGAACACATATAACACTTTCTCCAGAAATGCAGCATCTTGAGTCTGCAGCAGCCATTGTCTACTCATATGCAAGAATGTTTGATTCTGGTCTGCATCTATGAATACTAAAGCATCAGCTGTATTATCAACAAAACAGTGTATCCAGTATACACTGTCTCTTCCTGGAACACCAACTACCTCCCTTATCTCTCCTTGTTCCAGTTCTCCAGTAGGAAGATTCAGAGCTTCATCTACATTCTTCATAGCTTGAAGAATATTCCATTTCTTCTCTATTAGCTCTGGTTCAATCTTCACATTATCAAGAGGGTTTGGAGCAATGACATCACACTTCCACACCTCATTGCTCTTCTTGAATATGGCACTTTCAATGATCTTCACTGATTTATCTTTAAGCTCAGAAGCGAATCCCTTACCCATCATTTGTCTACAGACGGCTTTAAGAGATTCCACTGAAAGTTCCATTAAGTCCTTTTCCTCCAAGCTCACCCTCTTCAATTTACTGTCAACCACCATCCGGACAACATTTGGATATGCTGAGAATTCTGGACCCTTGTCCTCTGCTAGCTGCATTAACTGATCCCTATACAGAATGCTTAGATTCTCAGAATGAGAGTATTGAATTTTTGTTGCTAGCAAGAACAACTCTGATGCAGATCTTCTCGTCATGAATTGGTCATCCACATACATGAAAGACATTGGGACTCCTTCTGTCAAAGACAAGATAACCTGCCACTCCTTTTGCGTTGCATTGTATCCAACCCTGACTTTAGAAATTAATCTCTTTAAAGCACTTATGTAGTCAGCAGCCATTGGATTTTGCAAATTTAGGTTGTAGAACAGATCATCTGCCTCCTTGTTATGAACTCCTTTCGTACAGGGTCCCATCAATATCTTCCTTGCGTCATCCCATTTCTGCCCTAACCTTCTATTGTCCAGATCAATTTGAGGATCAGCTAGCCTTGCAAGCTCATAATCGTACTGCTTCCCTTGTAGCTCCGCTTTCTTTTCCTGAAACACAGCACGATCTTGCATTGCCTTCATTTTAAAGAACTCAGCTTGATCTAAGGCTAACTTTTGAGACTTCAGGGTTTCCTCATCAACAGTAATTTCTTCAGGCCTTCCGACAGACATCCCAGCACCTCCACCTTGATCTTTCAATGATCTCTTTATAGCATGTTTCAAAGGTGCGTCTTCCATATCGGAATCTGAGTCAAGTACCACCTGTACTTTTTCTTGATAACTCAGGTCAACGAATGGCTCATCTTGCTCAATCGCTATGGCCTTACCCTTTTTCCTTCTCAGAGCCTCTTCATCAATAGACGGCTCAATTTCTATTTCTTTTACAAGATCAGCTTGTTCTGGAATTTCTTCGATTTGAACTCCCTGCTGTCTCGTCTCCTTTATACTCTCCCCCTTAGGTGAGTTATCCTGCACTCCACCCTGGTCTCCAGATCCACCAGCTACGTAAGAATCTTCAAAACCAGAACCATAGGGTCCTGCTCCACTAGCACCACCTGTACCAGCATCGGGGGGAGGTTGTTGCGGCGCGAAACACTCTGGGGGCACAAAACTTCTGATTGCGAACATAACTCTACTGATCTCCACAGCCAGAGTATCCATTGTAAGCTCCATTGCTCCCATCCTGTCATTCAGAGTGTTTCCCAAGACACCAGCAGCATGGCCCAAGTCATTTACCTTGTTTGTCAAATCATTAAAAGCTGTAGCTTGACTTGCCATTCGTGCTACGTAGTCGTCAAGAGCCCTTTGATTGTTTCCAACGTTCATCCCTAACTGCCCCATCGTCTGCCCAAACTGCTTCATTTGATTTTCCATAGAAGTCATACGTGTATCAAGATTTTCAATATTAAGGGACGGTGTTTGGTTTAGGTGACCTCGCTCTAATACTCGTTCTGTTGGTATTTGGCGCTCGGTTTCGGGCCTTAATAATGAAGGTCCCTCTCTCCCTAACCTCTCACACACACTCCCTGTCTCACGCTCGTGTATGTCTTCAATAATTGATCCAAAATATGAAGCAGTACCTGCAGAAACTGGATAAGCAATATAATTTGCAGTTATGGGATCAATTGCTGTTTGTTCCTGAGTTGGAATCTCAGGCTGAGAGGCTACAAAGTGTTCTTGTACAACATCAGAACCGATCCTCTTTGCAGCATCAGTACGTACTGGTGAAGGTACGGCTGAAGCTTTTAAAGCTTCATGTCCTTTTGAAGCAACAGTATCTTCAAGAGGTACATAATCGTCATCAAAATCCCTATGTGCAGATTGTTCAAGGGGTGAACCACTCTCGTGAGGTGGAGTGGTTGCGTGTGACACGCTAGGGTTTGACTGAGGTTTAGAAGTAGCAGCATGAGAAATTTTGGCTTTCTTTCGAGTAAGAGGCTGCTCTTCGGGGTCACTCTCCTCATCATTTCCTACATCTATATGTGCTGGCTGTTTGGATTCCGGTGACATGGGTGACAAAGAATTAGAAATATAGCTCTCACCCTGGGATAGATCCTGCGGGCTAGCAGTCTCTTGGGTCTGGGAATCAGAAACATAGGAAGAGGAATGAGTAGAATGTAGAGAGAGATTACCTGATTCATTACCTTGTTCGTCACCGCTTTGCTCATCAGGAATCTCTTCAAATGCCTCAGCATGAGCAGACCGATTCTGAGCATGTGATGAAACTTGCGAGAATTCCATCAAAGTGGTAACTCCCTCATCATATGTAAGCCACTGTTGTAAGGTATCAGGAATAGACATCGGTTTTCCATGATGTTTATTCTGATTATCAATTGTTGAAAGTGACTTAGTGCCCATCCCTAGTGGTGCAGATGTTTGACTTCTGGCAAAACTCTGTCTAACTGCAAGAGCATCCTTCGGTATTAAATGATTAATCAGCATCTGTAAGAACCGAGGAAACCAGCAGACAACATCTGTTGTGTTGAGGTCTCTGCTTGCAGGAGATCCCATCACAGCCACTATCTCAGAGAGAACTATTCGTCCATAATTTATATTCAGCTCTCTTGCTAGGGCAATTCCAAGGTTTTGCATGGGAATGGAAATTTGATGGAAATCGCTTTCTCGTGCCCGAAAACATCTTGTGATGGCCTCGAAAAAGTAATTCCATTCCACATGAAAGAATTGTTTTTGGATGTTTCTAGTGATCCGGCCAGTCGGAGGATAACATCCTATTTCTTCAAAGAATCTGAGGCGTTCTGCAGCTGTAGGTTCTGGATCATAAGCATCTTTAATCGGGAATCCCAGAACCCTGTTGACAATTTGTTCATTCACCTCATATTCCTGACCCGCTAAGGTAAACCTGAAACCAAAGGGGGTTGATTTGCTCCCAAAAGAAACCGCACTAGTCCATAATTGCTGTAAAGCATCATGCACTAGTGTAGGTTTAGCAGTAAAAGCATCGCTAGCTTTGGAATACAAATTGAGAAATCGTATCCAAGACTTAAAGCGTGGGAGTTGATCACCAATTTCCGTAGAAATATTATAAAAATTGTTTTTGGCAAGTGAAAATTGGTGAGCCATTTTAATTTAAAATGTTTTTCCTTTAAAAGATGTGAATTTTAATATTAATTTCTGAAAAACAATTAATTTTAGAATTAACCGTTATATCCCTTTTAATTTATCAAGAACAACAAAAGTCCCTTTTTGAAAAATTAAACTACGGGATCCAATTAACAGTTAATGGAAGGCAAATTTTCAACCAAATAACTAAATCTGCTTTAACAGTGAAGTTCGTGTGTGTGAAATCGTGTTTGTATAGATCTGTGAAATTGTGTGTGTATATACGTGTGTATATATCTCAAGAAAGATGGACCGTTACACAAACACACAAGAACAGAGATTAATGATAACACACAGATGATAGCAGTCTAAAATTGGGCATTAATTCGTTGTCCGTATGAGATTAGTCACAAAAATCACGAATCAGTGGTTGTAAGTATGAAATCGCCTGTATGTATATGGGGCGGCTGTAAAACTCAATTAGGTAAAAGTGAAAGAATAGATCGAGTTAAAGATGTATATATAGACATTAATGTGAAATGACAAAAATGTCCCTGTTAAAAAGAGTGAAAAACACTAAGTACGTACAGGGAACACTCTATCTCGAACATCAAGTCGAAATTCGAGATGAAGTTCGAGATAGGTGTCAACTCGAACATTTAGCACTTAGCCATTTTACAGCAAAAACCAACAAGGAAATCTATCTCGAAATTCTAAGTCGAAATTCGAGATAAAGTTCGAGTTAGGAGTTAACTCGAAAAATCCCCTTAACTAACTAATTGAGAATTCCATCTCAAACTCTAAGTCAAACTCTAAGTCGAACTCTAAGTCGAACTTCGAGTTGAACTTCGAGATAGAGATTAACTCGAAGTTATTCTCAATTCTTTTCAAAATATCCCCAAAAATGGAAACCTCATCTCAATTTCGAGATGGAATTCGAGATAGACTTTATCTCGAATATTTTGAAGATAATAAATAAATAGGCACACTGGTAACTCTAAGTCGAACTCTAAGTCGAATTTCGAGTTGAATTTCGAGATAGAGGCTAACTCGAAATTCTTCCCAGACTTAGAATTTTCAAAACTTCACTCTGGAAGCTCAAATCGAAATTCAAGTTGAATTTCTAGATGAGTTTCGAGATAGAAACTAACTCGAAATTTTGAAGATACTTAGAATAATTTGACAATTTTTCAAGAAACTCAACAATTAAATTTTGTCAAATTAATATAAATATCAATTCAAGGATTTTTAATATATGACATAATTAAAACATTCCTTGATAATTCTAAGGCCTCTAATTACATGAAAAACATAGGTAAATTCATCTAAAAATCATGCAAAATTTAGAATATTATGAATTTAACTCCCCCTATGATCATGCAATCTAACAAGCATGAATTCAAAGATTTGTGCTATAAAAGACACTTAAAACACACTGAATTCATGTAAAATCACACTATATGCACCCTATAATAATCATTAATTAGGCATTTTAAAGTCTAAGCACATAATGATTAAATAGCTTGCATATACAATCATAAACATGGATTTTACAGATAGAAGGCTTTACTAACTTGTGTTAAGCATTCCCAATTCACCAACCAACCTATTGAATGTTACTTCATCAAGAGGTTTGGTGAATATATCTGCAATTTGTTGCATTGTGGGCACGAAATGTAGCTCCACAGTCCCCTCCTCGACATGTTCTCTTATGAAGTGATACCTGATGTCAATGTGCTTGGTTCTTGAGTGATCTACAGGATTGTTGGTTATGGCAATGGCACTTGTGTTGTTACACATAATTGGAATTTTTTTGTGCTCCATGCCATAATCCTTCAATTGGTTCCTCATCCACAGTATTTGAGCTACACAGCTTCCAGCAGCAATGTACTCAGCTTCAGCAGTAGAAGTAGATACTGTATGTTGCTTTTTACTTTGCCAGGACACCAATCTTCTACCAAGAAATTGACAAGCACCAGATGTGACAGCCCCATCTCCGGGGTCATGAATTTGGGCCATCACGAACCAACTTCCATTCAAATTCAATATCTCTTGGGTTTTTTTTTTTTATAATTAATACTTATGCAATTGACCCCACAGTAATACACACACACACACCAGTCATATGCTCAGAGAACAACATTCACCATAATAAGAGTTTAGAATTTAAAAAGTTATTACAACCCAGAATCATACTTCAGTACATTGTTGAGTGATGCTTCTACAAGAAGCATTTCAACAACCAAATTTATTACAATCTTTCAAACTTACACACTTAATATACATAAGCCCACTAAACCCCTTGCGATGGTCATCTACCTCGGGGATTGATGCTAACGAGCTCTCAGAAGGTCGCCTTTCCCTTACCCTCTTGCGGGGCGTTCTGCGTAGTATGGGCATACCTAGCTGTATATAGATAAGTAGCAAGAGTGAGCTATAATAGCTCAGCAAGATCATATGGTAAACTAGAATTTAAAATGTGGACAAGTATATATATATGCATGTGAAAGCGGAAACCATTTATAAACTTTAAGGAAGAATGAAACTCTTATTTAATAATACATCATCCACTTACTATTATAAGAAAGAAATCTAAGATCATACAGTATCAGTTTCTCTTCTTAAATATTATAACAACCAATATACCCTTTTAGTGTAATATTTAAAAATAACATAAATACTTGAGTAAATCTCTCACTATCATCTTCTCATTTCCCTCCTGTACAGTAATTTTTATAAATTAATATAAAATCAGTTTCTCTTCATCTATATCAATAATTCCATCGTTTCATATCACTTTTCTGTTTTCAGTTATAGAAATCTGAAAACCACTTTCAATTCTTTCTTTCAAGTTTTGGGGATATATACTGGCGCCAGATACGTAGGACGATGATCAGTCGCCTGACCGTATCCGCTCTCTGTTTACTACTAGTAGAAGGAATGAAGGCACCTGCTAACATCATCCCTGGAGGAAGGCACCTGCTAACATCCTCCTGGAGGAAGGCACCTGCTAACATCCTCCCTTGGCATCTTCGTGCCGAATCATGAATACTAGACTATGTCGCACACAGCCCTGACATAGCCTCTTATGCAAGTTTGTTGCTAATCCCCCTTTTTATAAGATCATTATTCAATTTATCAACACCATTTCACATTTCCATATGTCATTCACTTATCTCATTTCCATTCTCGCACATTACTTCTATAAAATATATTCATAACATAATACTTTGATTATGATTCAGACATCTCTTTTATATTCAAGAATTTAAATATGCTTTTATATCCATAACATATTCCATCTACTTAAAAAGTAGTAATTAATAATCAAATAATATTTATAATACCACCAACACCAAAAAGAATATTTTTAATATAGTATTATAAACCATATAACCCTGGATAACAACTGATACCATTCTTTCATATTCCCTTAATCATAAGGCATGTTCACTTCATGCATAATCATCTCTATGTATATTCATATCCATCTCATACTCATACTCATATCCATATTCATACCATACTCATATACCTTCCCTTTTTACATCAATAATCGAGAAAAACCATTTCTTAACAATATAGTAACAATAGCATCTCATATATATATTTCATGAAATCAAGTTTCTTTGAAGATAAATAATTTCCAAGTAGGGATAGAAAAGATCTTGCCTTGGTTTCTGTATCCTGATAGTATAGCTGGTCCCTCCTCCGGAATCTCTATAAACACAAAAGGACCCTCATTAGAATGCCACATCTCTTACTCACTACCCTCTCGTATAACAAAACCCTTTACACTTCAATGTATGTTTAACGTATTATTATTATCCCAAAGGCTCAAGAACTTAACCATTTATAAGCTCAATCGAAGTTTTAGGGGTTTTTACCATTTCCCCTAACAACCACACTCGACTGTAAAATTTCTTATAAATTTTAGAATTCAAATTTTAATGCAAGGTCAACTGGTATTAGTTCTTTGACCACACTACTACCATATCCCAAAATTTCGTGGCTTTTAAACATGTTAAAGTATGGTAACTATAACCTCAAATCTGGTACAATTACGATTTCTCGACTTTCGAACGTCTTTCACTAAAACTGACTTTTCTCCTAAACCGTTCATCAGATTTTAACGCACCTTATATCGAAACGATCTATGAACTAAGCTCTATCATTTCATAGTCAATTGGTAACCTAGGCAGTGAGGTACCATATGAATACAGGGGTCACAAAACAGGGCAGTTTTCGTTCTAACGAAAATCGGACATTATAACTGCTGTAATTTCATACTTTCCAAAATTTCACCACTCCAAAACCATTATCAAACACCATAATCATCACCTACACCATGTGGTCTTCATTACCAGCCATGGTTACAATTCCAAACACCTCCATATTCAACTTTAAATCACTTACAAACACTTATAACATCATAAACATAACCATTATACCCCTTAATCACTAAACATAACAATATCCATCATAAACACAAAAGGGCAAGGGTTGTTATACCTCTTTGAAGCTTGAAGAACACTTAATAATCCTTAATAATCCTTGGGCACACCTTGAACAACCTTGAATTAGCTTGGATTAACTAAATGAGCCATTAAAACAAAGTTAAAAATTCGAAGTTACTATTCACTCAGCTGAAAGAATCGCAAAAACGAAGGTCTTACCTACGTTTTCTGGAGGAGGCTTCTAAATGAAAGTTGTAGAGCATCTCATGGGCTTTCCAAAAAGCTAAAGAACACAAAATTCGGCTGAGAAACGAAGAAGTTATGGCTGTTTTACTGACCTGCTGCTGTTTTGGCCGAAAATTGTGATAATGGAAGGGGGAGAGGTTTCTTTTGATTTCTTTTATCTCATCTCATCTTAATCTTGTTTAATCTAGCTTGTCTTGTAAGCCTTGAAAGATATTTGTGATTAAAACCAAGCAAAAGTACTAATTTGCCCTTAAAACTAGTTAGTGGAAAGTGATGTCATTCTGATGATCCAATAAATCCCATTTTGATTTTCTAAGTATAATGCTAATGATCTTGGTAAGTAAAAATGTGGTATGCATCCTTGTTATATTACTAATCTTGGTTGCTTGGTTTCCATACTCGTCTAATTGTGGTTCGTTTCGAGTAAACCTCATTATCTCAGTGGTTTTCGAAATCATTTACGAATCCAATTTCCTTTGGTATTCTCTTAACTTAATAATCCCTTGGTTTAATCTAAATTCACTAATCCCTCAATTTGTCATTCTTATAATATTTCCATGCCCCTCAATATCCAATAGAAGCTTATTCGAAATCAAAATCCTCAAAATCCATATTCCGGAATTTCTGAAATCTATCGTCATTTCGAGTCACTTAATTTCAATGTATAATATTAATATGGTTTCTGTTTATTCATTTTCTGTTTCCATTATAGGGTACCTACGTACCATTTCTCTAAATCCTCGAAATTTACTATTCATGTGACCACTGTAGCATTACTGAAGTTAGGGTTATTACATCCTTCCCCCCTTAAAAGGATTCCGTCCCGGAATCACGTCAAAAATGTCCATAGATACCTTTTCATCTACACCTTATAACTTCTATATCACTTTCTCCATCCTTTTTCCTTCATAATATCTCTATCTTGTTTGCGCAAAATTACACCAACATAAACTTGCTTGTCATTCATCAACATCCCTATTTTAGTTATGGTTATTGGCCACCACATTGGCCTCTCCTGAATGGTAGTGTATCTCACTTATGGTTTATCCCTATGTTGATCTCTATCATGACATAAAATATACATTCTTCAATCTTATTATATCTTGTATCTGTAAAATCTTCCAGAAATCCGGCTCGAATAAAATTCCTTGAAACAATTGTAAGAAAATACTCCCTATAATATATATTTCCTGTTCGTATCTGAACAAGTCTATGGTTTACCCCCAAAATACTATTATTCTCCTTTTCATAGAATTTCTAACCCCTAACAGATACTGATTTTCCTTATCTAGATTATCAACCTACCTATACCATTCATTGACCACATTGATTCTTAACCAAACATTTACACTAAAAATTTAATTACTAGAAAAATGTTCACCTGGATTTGTATCCGGCTTTCTCAATGCCTCTCCTAAAGTTATGTTGTACACTCTGGCAGTAGGTTTATTTGAAACAGTCATACTTTGTCCCGGCGCAGATGACCCACCGGAACGGCAATCTCTAGCAAAGTGTCCTAGTTTCCCACATTGATAACACTTGATATCAATCTTGTCAGTTGATTTGCACTGGTTAATATAGTGTCCTTTCTGTCCACACTTAAAACAAGTTATTCTTAACACTCTACACACTCCTGTATGCTTTCTACCACACGTATTGCACTCTGGTAAGGGTGGTCTTGATTGGTTTGACTTCCCACCCTGATTCACAGTCTCACTAACAGCCTTATTATTTCCTGACTTTCCCACAAACTGAGATTTTTGTCCCTTATCAACCTTGTTAAAGTAACTTCCTTCGCTTGAACCTCCTTTCTGACCCTCACATCTCCTTTTCTTACTTTCTCGCCCCATCTGATTTTGTTCGTTATGAGCATTTTCATTCTGTCTATTTCGTCTTCCTTCATCTCTCTCATTTTCCTTTGCATTTGCTCTATTATTACGCTTAGGCGGCATGATTCTGTATATAACAATATTCTTCTTTAATCACCCAATTTAGGGTATAATATACATCATTCTCATATACACAATTATATCACTAGTTAACTCATTTATATACCATAATATTCTTAACTCAACTTTAGCAAATAAGCGTATCACCTTTAGTACGATAACCTTTTCATTTAAGTCAATCACCTTATATACATCAATATTCTTGAATCTCAATAATCCTCAAATATACCCATTTCTTCTCACGAAATTCCTTCCTCTTTATGTCAAAACGCTTCTAGCTCTAATTATCTCTTATTGAAATTTCCCTTGAAATCTCGAGTTTCCTCGCACAGTCACGTATACTCTAAACCTTGATTCCATTATCCCATCCATTACTGAAATCTTCTATACTCGAAATAATTTATAGAATTTAAGAAACTTTGAATTGAAACGAACCCAAATAAAAAAAACAAGCAAGTGTCCCACAACAATGTATAAAATTAAGAGTTTTAAATAGCTCTTATTTGAAAAAAAAAGATATTTGGGAAATCAATAGGATGGAAGAACCCGTACGTAACACAAGTGAGGGCGTCCCCTCCGACTTTCTATCACACAGACAGATTGTCCCCATGTATACATATAGGGCTATTCCTCTTAGTTGGAGTAAGAAATATAGAGGGAAATTTAAATCACGATGATAAACACCATTTTTCGAAAATAATTTTAGAGAAATATTTTGACTAAGATAGATCGGATAAAATTTTGAAATACATTCGAAAGGCACCAGAAAGTTTTGAAAAGATACCGGCCCCTTTTTGAATAAGAAATGATAGATCACCCCAGGATTACTCACGAGGTTATCTAACGTACACTTCCCGATACACCAAGTATTCCCTTCCTCATATCGATCTCGCGTGCTACATAAACTTAACACCTTTGGCATAATAACACCTTTACTAGCAATAATCTATAAAATTATAATTACGACTTAGAATAAACGCTTCGTTCGATAAACCCCCCTTGAACTCGATGTGAGTTCACAATTTCTATTATTACTGATATATTTATTATTATCACTCTTGTTCCCGAGCATTATGACTCTTAGCTCTGATACCAACTGTGACAGCCCCATCTCCGGGGTCATGAATTTGGGCCATCACGAACCAACTTCCATTCAAATTCAATATCTCTTGGGTTTTTTTTTTTTATAATTAATACTTATGCAATTGACCCCACAGTAATACACACACACACACCAGTCATATGCTCAGAGAACAACATTCACCATAATAAGAGTTTAGAATTTAAAAAGTTATTACAACCCAGAATCATACTTCAGTACATTGTTGAGTGATGCTTCTACAAGAAGCATTTCAACAACCAAATTTATTACAATCTTTCAAACTTACACACTTAATATACATAAGCCCACTAAACCCCTTGCGATGGTCATCTACCTCGGGGATTGATGCTAACGAGCTCTCAGAAGGTCGCCTTTCCCTTACCCTCTTGCGGGGCGTTCTGCGTAGTATGGGCATACCTAGCTGTATATAGATAAGTAGCAAGAGTGAGCTATAATAGCTCAGCAAGATCATATGGTAAACTAGAATTTAAAATGTGGACAAGTATATATATATGCATGTGAAAGCGGAAACCATTTATAAACTTTAAGGAAGAATGAAACTCTTATTTAATAATACATCATCCACTTACTATTATAAGAAAGAAATCTAAGATCATACAGTATCAGTTTCTCTTCTTAAATATTATAACAACCAATATACCCTTTTAGTGTAATATTTAAAAATAACATAAATACTTGAGTAAATCTCTCACTATCATCTTCTCATTTCCCTCCTGTACAGTAATTTTTATAAATTAATATAAAATCAGTTTCTCTTCATCTATATCAATAATTCCATCGTTTCATATCACTTTTCTGTTTTCAGTTATAGAAATCTGAAAACCACTTTCAATTCTTTCTTTCAAGTTTTGGGGATATATACTGGCGCCAGATACGTAGGACGATGATCAGTCGCCTGACCGTATCCGCTCTCTGTTTACTACTAGTAGAAGGAATGAAGGCACCTGCTAACATCATCCCTGGAGGAAGGCACCTGCTAACATCCTCCTGGAGGAAGGCACCTGCTAACATCCTCCCTTGGCATCTTCGTGCCGAATCATGAATACTAGACTATGTCGCACACAGCCCTGACATAGCCTCTTATGCAAGTTTGTTGCTAATCCCCCTTTTTATAAGATCATTATTCAATTTATCAACACCATTTCACATTTCCATATGTCATTCACTTATCTCATTTCCATTCTCGCACATTACTTCTATAAAATATATTCATAACATAATACTTTGATTATGATTCAGACATCTCTTTTATATTCAAGAATTTAAATATGCTTTTATATCCATAACATATTCCATCTACTTAAAAAGTAGTAATTAATAATCAAATAATATTTATAATACCACCAACACCAAAAAGAATATTTTTAATATAGTATTATAAACCATATAACCCTGGATAACAACTGATACCATTCTTTCATATTCCCTTAATCATAAGGCATGTTCACTTCATGCATAATCATCTCTATGTATATTCATATCCATCTCATACTCATACTCATATCCATATTCATACCATACTCATATACCTTCCCTTTTTACATCAATAATCGAGAAAAACCATTTCTTAACAATATAGTAACAATAGCATCTCATATATATATTTCATGAAATCAAGTTTCTTTGAAGATAAATAATTTCCAAGTAGGGATAGAAAAGATCTTGCCTTGGTTTCTGTATCCTGATAGTATAGCTGGTCCCTCCTCCGGAATCTCTATAAACACAAAAGGACCCTCATTAGAATGCCACATCTCTTACTCACTACCCTCTCGTATAACAAAACCCTTTACACTTCAATGTATGTTTAACGTATTATTATTATCCCAAAGGCTCAAGAACTTAACCATTTATAAGCTCAATCGAAGTTTTAGGGGTTTTTACCATTTCCCCTAACAACCACACTCGACTGTAAAATTTCTTATAAATTTTAGAATTCAAATTTTAATGCAAGGTCAACTGGTATTAGTTCTTTGACCACACTACTACCATATCCCAAAATTTCGTGGCTTTTAAACATGTTAAAGTATGGTAACTATAACCTCAAATCTGGTACAATTACGATTTCTCGACTTTCGAACGTCTTTCACTAAAACTGACTTTTCTCCTAAACCGTTCATCAGATTTTAACGCACCTTATATCGAAACGATCTATGAACTAAGCTCTATCATTTCATAGTCAATTGGTAACCTAGGCAGTGAGGTACCATATGAATACAGGGGTCACAAAACAGGGCAGTTTTCGTTCTAACGAAAATCGGACATTATAACTGCTGTAATTTCATACTTTCCAAAATTTCACCACTCCAAAACCATTATCAAACACCATAATCATCACCTACACCATGTGGTCTTCATTACCAGCCATGGTTACAATTCCAAACACCTCCATATTCAACTTTAAATCACTTACAAACACTTATAACATCATAAACATAACCATTATACCCCTTAATCACTAAACATAACAATATCCATCATAAACACAAAAGGGCAAGGGTTGTTATACCTCTTTGAAGCTTGAAGAACACTTAATAATCCTTAATAATCCTTGGGCACACCTTGAACAACCTTGAATTAGCTTGGATTAACTAAATGAGCCATTAAAACAAAGTTAAAAATTCGAAGTTACTATTCACTCAGCTGAAAGAATCGCAAAAACGAAGGTCTTACCTACGTTTTCTGGAGGAGGCTTCTAAATGAAAGTTGTAGAGCATCTCATGGGCTTTCCAAAAAGCTAAAGAACACAAAATTCGGCTGAGAAACGAAGAAGTTATGGCTGTTTTACTGACCTGCTGCTGTTTTGGCCGAAAATTGTGATAATGGAAGGGGGAGAGGTTTCTTTTGATTTCTTTTATCTCATCTCATCTTAATCTTGTTTAATCTAGCTTGTCTTGTAAGCCTTGAAAGATATTTGTGATTAAAACCAAGCAAAAGTACTAATTTGCCCTTAAAACTAGTTAGTGGAAAGTGATGTCATTCTGATGATCCAATAAATCCCATTTTGATTTTCTAAGTATAATGCTAATGATCTTGGTAAGTAAAAATGTGGTATGCATCCTTGTTATATTACTAATCTTGGTTGCTTGGTTTCCATACTCGTCTAATTGTGGTTCGTTTCGAGTAAACCTCATTATCTCAGTGGTTTTCGAAATCATTTACGAATCCAATTTCCTTTGGTATTCTCTTAACTTAATAATCCCTTGGTTTAATCTAAATTCACTAATCCCTCAATTTGTCATTCTTATAATATTTCCATGCCCCTCAATATCCAATAGAAGCTTATTCGAAATCAAAATCCTCAAAATCCATATTCCGGAATTTCTGAAATCTATCGTCATTTCGAGTCACTTAATTTCAATGTATAATATTAATATGGTTTCTGTTTATTCATTTTCTGTTTCCATTATAGGGTACCTACGTACCATTTCTCTAAATCCTCGAAATTTACTATTCATGTGACCACTGTAGCATTACTGAAGTTAGGGTTATTACACCAGATGTGCTTTTCCTATCAATCCTGCAACCTGCATAGTCTGAATCCGTATAGCCAATTAGATTAAAACCTGTATCTCTTGGGTACCAAATTCCTAGATTTGGTGTGCCCTTGAGATACCTAAAAATTCTTTTGACGGCTATGAGATGTGATTCTCTAGGATCCGCTTGGAATCTTGCACATAAACAAGTTGCGAACATTATATCGGGTCTACTTGCAGTTAAATAGAGAAGTGAGCCAATCATACCTCGATAGCTTGTGATGTCAACTGATTTACCTGATTTGTCTTCATCAAGCTTCGTGGCTGTTGCCATGGGAGTCTTAGCTGCTGATGCATCTTCTAGATTATACTTCTTGAGTAAATCTCTGACGTACTTGGATTGACAGATAAAGATACCATCTTTTCTCTGACTGATCTGTAATCCAAGGAAGAAGGACAGCTCTCCCATCATGCTCATCTCGTATTTCTCTTGCATTAGCTTAGCAAATTTCTCGCACAAGCGCTCATTAGATGACCCGAAGATAATATCGTCCACATAGACTTGAACAAGTATTAAATCATTCTTCACATTCTTATAGAACAATGTTTTGTCAATTACTCCCCTAGTAAAACCACTTTCAATTAAGAATACGGATAGGGTTTCATACCAACATCTTGGGGATTGCCTGAGGCCATAGACAGATTTGAAGAGAAGATACACAAAATCTACAAGTTCTGGATCAATGAAGCCAGGCGGCTGTTCCAGATACACTTCTTCTTCTAACTCTCCGTTCAGGAAGGCACTTTTCACATCCATCTGGAAAACCTTGAAGTTCTTATGTGCTGCAAATGCCAAAAACATCCTGACTGCCTCAAGTCTTGCAACTGGTGCATAGGTCTCATCATAATCAATTCTTTCTCGTTGAGAATAACCTTTTGCAACCAAACGAGCCTTGTTTCGTGTTACAAGTCCGTTTTCATCCATTTTATTTCTGAATACCCACCTTGCTCCAATTATTGATTTGTTCTTTGGTCGGGGTACCAGTTTCCAAACTTTCTGCCTTTCAAACTGATTGAGTTCCTCTTGCATTGCAATCACCCAATCAGCATCACCAAGAGCTTCTTCTATTTCTTTAGGTTCAAGCTTGGATAAGAACCCAGAATATAAGCAAATATTAGCCAGGTCAGCTCTTGCGGATCTTCTAGTAGACACACCAGCATCTGGATCACCAATAATTAATTCAAACGGATGGTCTCTATTCCATACCCGTTCTCTTGGAAATTGTCTTGATGATTCAGCGTGACTTTCTGAGTTGTGGTGCTGACTACTTTGATTACTTTCACTAACTCCCCCTGAGTTAGTGCCAGCTCCTACAGAACTAGAGTCAACTCGACTCGAGCCTTGAACAGTAGTCCTTGAGCTGCTATTTACTCCCCCTGAGTTGTTGCCGGTTCGTACTGAAGAAGTCTCTCCTGATCTTGTAGGATTAGCTTGTTCACTAGACTCAGGTTCTTCACGTACACTTGGAACATTTAATGGGACAACCAACTCAGGTTCATCTTCAAGTTCTTCTAAGTCCAGATTCTGAAATTTTAGGGACTCAGGTTCACTAGAATCTCTTGAAATTGATGAGAGTTTGGTATCGTCGAATCTGACGTTGTAGCTTTCAGTCACTTTTCGATCATTTACTAAGAACACCCTATAAGCTGCTACCACATCTGTGGAGTAACCAACAAAGATTCCTTCACGAGCTTTTGCTGCAAACTTGCCTAGATTTTCATCATCTATAAGTACATAACATTTTGCTCCGAAGACATGAAAGTATTTGATTGTTGGTCTTCTTCCATTCATTAGCTCACATGGTGTCTTTTCTTTATCTTTTATGATCAAGGATCGATTTTGAGTGTAACACACGGTACTCACTGCTTCTGCCCAGAAATACAGAGGAAGTTTCGAATCATACAACAAAGTTCTTGCTGCTTCAACCAATGTTCTATTCTTCCTTTCAACTACTCCATTTTGTTGTGGAGTTCTCGGGGCTGAATACTGACGACGTATTCCCTTAGATACACAGAAGTCATTTAGCACTGCGTTTTTGAATTCAGTGCCATTGTCTGATCTAATCGTCTTCACAGTAAGTGTTGAAACATTCTCAATTTGAGTGATGTGATCAATGATTAGGAAAGGTACTTCGTCTTTCGTCATTGCGAACAATACCCATGTATACTTGGAGAAGTCATCCACGATTACCAATGCATATCTTTTCCTAGACAAAGATAGGACATTCACTGGGCCAAACAAATCCATATGAAGAAGTTGCAGAGGCTCAGTGATACTAGAAATTTCTTTGCTTTTATGCGATGCTCGTTTCGACTTTCCCATTTCACAAGCTTCACAGAGTCCTTTCGGAGCGAATTCCATTTGAGGTAGATCTCTCACCAATTCTCGCCTCGCGAGAGCATTCATCGTTTTGAAGTTTAAGTGAGATAACTTTTTGTGCCATAACCAGCTTTCATCATCCGAAGCTTTGCTGTAGAAACAGGTGACTTCATTCTGATTTGCTGAATCCATGTCTGCAACAAAAAGATCTGCCTTTCGAACTCCTCTCAAAGCCAGTGAACCTTCCTTGATGTGAGTGATTGATACACCTTTCTTGTTGAAGACAATTTCGTAACCTTTGTCACAGAATTGACTGATACTCAACAAATTATGCTTTAATCCCTCAACATAGGAAATATCTTCAATGATGACATTGCCAGTTTTCAGTTTGCCATATCCCTTTGTCACACCTATGCTATCATCTCCAAAGGTAACATAAGGGCCAGCTTTCATAACCAACTCTGTAAGCAGGGACTTGTTTCCAGTCATATGCCTCGATGCTCCACTGTCTAGCACCCATATAACTTTATTTCTCTTTTGCTTAATGCCCTGCAATGACAGATTGGTTAGACATTCTTCGGAACCCAACTTTGATTGGGCCCGGCTTTTCGATAAGATTTAGAATCAACAGATTTAACAACAGGAGATGCACTTTTCTTAACATTACTAGAGCTTTCGACTTTCTCCTTTCCTTTCTCAGACTTGACATATTTATCAGTCCTAGGAGAAGGTTTGTCACTCCTAACTTTAGGAGGACTGACAGTCTTAGCTCTCACATGCTTTTTCTTGATGTTTGAACTAGCAGCAGTATTTAAGCATGACTGGCTAGATGCATTCATTAAATTCACAAAAGTTTGCATGACATTAAAAGTGCATGGCATACAATTAGGTTGACCACACTGTGCATGGTTCGGATGCAGATTATTCATTGTATGTGTGACAGGCATGGCATGTGCAGCAGGAACATTTATGTTAGCTTTACATGCATAAGAAAGATGTTCAGTAGATTTGCAGTGATAACATGCTTTCTTTATTCGATCAGCCTTAACCTCTTTTATGCCTTTCTTCCCTTGTTGTTTAACAGCCTTAGCTCCTAATCCTAGTCTAGATTCATCTCTAGGAAAATTGATTTTAACTTGTTTGATAGGAGTTATAGGTTGTGCTTTCTGACGATCTTCCATCTCAATCTCATATCTAGCTATCAATTCAGTCTCTTCTTCTTCTATTCTAGGAACAAGGTGTTTGTAGATGGGTTTGACAGAAGGTTTAAAAATGCTAGGAATATCATTTTTAAGGTCACTGGAAGTAGTGTCGATAGGTCTCTTCCCTTCTTTCTTAGAAAGGTTAGAATAATCAAGTCCTACACCTACTCCAGTTATCTTCTTAAATACGTCATTATCTACATACACTTTACTAGCAGCTAGTTTGTAAGCTTCACATTTAGTTTCTAACTCAGCTAGTTTGTTCCTTAAACATGATTCTATTTCTGCCTTAAGGACGAGCTTGTGTTCCAAAGATTTAATAAAATCTCTTAGGGAAGTATCTACAGTGCAAGCAGCCTCTAACTCTTCCACTTTTGCCTCAAGCATTCTGCTTTTGGCGACAAGTGTTTTCTGTTCCTTTTGAGAAGTGTCTAGGCTTTTGCACAACATGTAGATCTCTTCGCTAAGAGCCCCGTTCTGTTCCTTATAATCATCAATAGACATTTCTACTTTAAGGGTTAGAACTGGTATCTCTGGTTCCTCTGATGTCTCAGCCATGAGCGCAAAGTTTGCTACATGAGTAACATCTTCCTCATCTGAATCATCCCAAGCTCTTCCTTCTGTTACTACTAAAGCTCTTTTACCATGTTTTTCTTTCACCAGCGATTCATACTTGCTTTTGAGGGCTTCAAATGTCTCTTTTGGATAAGTCTGTTTAGGCTTTTTGCAGTCCGAGGCAAAATGTCCAGGTTCACCACAATTATAGCAATTGAACTTCATTTTGAAATCCAACGGAGATTTGTAGCTGGTACTCTTGCCTTTGCTTTTGTAGCCTGACGAACTACCACCACCCTTAGCAGCCCGATAGTAAGATGAAGAATTTCTCTGTGGTCGGTTGCTCTTTCTGAATCTCATGTTGCTGAACTTCCTTGCCATGTATGCCACGACACTATCGTCCATGTTGTCCAGCTCTTCTTGGGTGAAGTAGTCATCATCACTGTTAGATGCGCACTCGTCATCATTATCAACTTGATGTGGTGCAAGTGATGATTTAGGCTTTGCTGCAACCATTGCCTTCTTAGACTCTTCCTCATCAGCAACTAATCCTGATGCAGTTTCTTTTCCTTTTGAATCATTGTCCCATGCTTGATCTTGAAGTGTCTCCAGCTCATAGGTCTTCAGAATTCCATAATATTCTTCCAGAGAAGTTGTATGCAAATCTCTGGTTTCTCTGATTGCGTAGACCCTATGTTCAATGCTCTTTGGCTGGTTCCTCAGATATCTCGTATTGGTCTCAACCATGGGGAGAGTAACACCTCTCAGATTCAAATCTAATACCAACTTACTGAATCGTAGATAGACATCTGTTATGCTTTCTCCTTTTCGTATTCTAAAGGTGTCATACTCCATCTTGAGTATAAGTGTCTTGTTGCTTCTAACCTCTGCAGATCCTTCCATGACAACTTCTATCTTGTCCCAAATCTTCTTTGCTGTATTCAAACCTTTGACTATGTTGAACATTTCATGATCAAGGGATTCCATCAAGGTTTGTCTTACAGAAGTATCATAAGCTATTTGCTCCTTGTCAGCATCCGTAAAGTCCGCTGCCTTTTTAGGCTCAGACCGAGCAGGTATAACCTCCTCTCCTTCCGTACGCTCAGGAATAGCTTTCATTGGAACAAATTTACCCTTTTCAAGGACTTCCAGATACTCAGGGTTAATAGTCTCTAAGTAGAGTCTCATTCTGAAAACCCATTCTTCATAGTGATCTTGGTTGAACATTGGGATCTTGAAAGAATTTTTAGGAGCCATTTCAAATCTGGTCACTAAAAGTTTCTAAGTACCCAAGACTAGGCTATGTAGAATATCTATGTAGAACTTCTGCCAAGTCGAAATTTCTCTAAGTCGAAATTTTGCTCAAGTCGAAATTCACCAAGTAGAAATTGTCCAAGTCGAAATTCTATGTAGAAAATCTCAAGTAGAAATTCTATGTAGAACTTTTTGTCCTTAGAATAATTTTCTGCAGATTACTTTAATATTGAATAAACAATATCACCTTTTTGACTTTTGATACTTTACACACCGAAAGCAACTAACCCACTTGCTAGGCACTGAGTATGTCTTGTTACACTTTCGGCCAAGGAATATTTATCAAATCAAAAGTACAAAAACACCTTTTTGACTGTCTTATTTGTTTGAAAAAGGAGATCAAAAAGTTGTTGGGTTATCTTCTTTGATAAGAACAGATGATGAACACTCAAGAACACCAAATATCAATGAACCCAGATTAATTCACAAAAATTAATTAAAATACACCCAAGCTAAATAATCACACCTGGAGTATTTAAATAATTTTTCGGATGAGTTTTCACTACCAACGAATTAAAGCACACTTTTCGAAAAAATGAAAAGTAGATCTAGAAAATGAAAACTCACGATTCTTCTACCAAACACAAGGATCTATGTTTTGTATGTTAAACATCCGCTCTGATACCAATTGTTAGGTCCAAATGTGTTGTAGAGGGGGGGTGAATACAACTTTTCGATTATGAGAAGCAATAAATACGATGCAATAAATGAACACACAGATTCAAGGAATATATTTCTTTATATATAACTTGAAAAGGTTGCTACAACATTCATTACAAAGTATAACAGAAGTTCAGAGAGAAGTGAATGATTCTAAGCTCTGTGAATATACTCTCTCTTTTTCTTGTGTTTTTCTCAATATTGCTCACTAACTAAAACATTACACAAGTGCTTCTATTTA
This sequence comes from Kitagawia praeruptora, assembly GCA_037693485.1. NCBI lineage: Eukaryota > Viridiplantae > Streptophyta > Magnoliopsida > Apiales > Apiaceae > Kitagawia > Kitagawia praeruptora. The sequence goes on along the minus strand of CM075352.1, from coordinate 169,537,820 downwards.
TACTACATGTAATCTATGTCCTGTAGTCTTCAAAGACTAAGATGTACGTGGCCCAATGATGTCCACATAAATCTTGCCTTATCTTGAAAGCTTGGAAATCTGCCAATCAGAAGATGACATGTGTCATGTTGAAGCTGCACTCTAAGTAGAACTTCTACTTGAGAATTTCTACTTAGCCATCTCGAAATTTCTAAGTCGAACTTCTACTTAGAAATATTCTACTTGGCCATCCAGAACATTTAGTACTTAGAAAATATTCTGGTCTTCAACTTGAAACTTCAATGCACATCTTGAGCTTGTGATATCTTCATGTCTTCTTTATTCTTCAGCAAGCTCTTGAACATGGATCTTTATTACTGACATAAACTTGCTATCAATGTCCTGACACTTGATGCACTGGTCTGGTTCATAAGTGACTAGTCTTGATAGTGTTTCTGCTTCTTGAATAAATTACCATATTCACTTAGTAACTTGGCTTTCCAATATTCGCTTTCCTTCTTGTTCACTTGAAATCAATTGGTCTTGTTGATACTGATAGTTATGATCTTGATTCTCGATTTCTCAAATCACTGAGGCCTGAACAACTTTGACTTGAACTTCTCTCAATGATTTCTTCTTGGCTTGATCATAGTTAACATGTTCAATTGTATCAAATACCTTGTCTTCATTTAGTGTTGATTTCTTGTGACTTCTTGTTCTTGATTGTCTTCTGGTTAAGTATCTTTTCTTTTAATTGAGTTACATTAGTTATAGTGTTACAAGTTTATACACTCTGCCTTTCACTAACCCAACATTTCATGCTAATCTAATGATCAAATTAGGGGTACCCCAATACAAAAGATGTCTAAAATTCTTGGCTACATTCAGCAAAAAAAAACTATTGTTCACTGTTGACGTCATTTTTTATAAAGGTGCCTCTGGCGGGGCCATTAGAATAAATGAAATATAAAATATTTTATTTTAGTTTGTAGTTTGTATTTAAGCATTGGTTTGTATTTGAGCAAAAACCTATATATATATATATAGGGTTGGACTCCATAGCAAACACCTTATATAACAAACAACAAAGAACACCTCATATCTAATAGATCCATTGCCCTTGGCGGGGCCACCCAATACAAAAAGTTCTTATTTTTTTAGGCTCTATCCATCCAGCAAATTTTTTTTTTTTTAAATTTACTGTTCATCGATGACGTCACTGATGACGTCATCATGACGTCACTGATGACGTCATCATGACGTCATCGATGAACAGTAAATTTTCAATTTTTTTTTTGCTGGATGGATAGAGCCTAAAAAAATAAGAACTTTTTGTATTGGGTGCCCCTGGCGGGGCCAATGGATCTATTGGAATAAATGATTTTATAGTGTTCTTTATTGTTTGTTATATAAGAGTGTTCTTTATAGAGGAAAGGCCTATATATATATATATATATATACATATATATATATATCCTAAATTTAATTTATAATTTATACACATCCAAGTATAATTTAATTATATATATATATATATATATATATATATATATATATATATATACACACACACACACATTATTTTATATAGCCTTAATTGCACTTTGCACCCCTATACTTAGGCGAAAATTCACTTTGGTGCATACTATTCAAACAATTGCAATTTGCATCCCGATTGTTTCAATCCCGCTACAATTTGCACCATTTTAACGATTTCAAGTTAATTTTGACCGTTACCGTTAGTCAAAGTAAGGGTATTTCAGTCTTTAATTATTATATTAAACAATTTATTTTCAAAAAAAAAATAAGAAACAAAATTTAAAAATTGATTTTTTTCAAAAAAAAATGAAAAAAACACAAAATCTTAAATTTATGATATTTATTTTATGGATAATATTTGAAAATTATAACGAATGTAGTTTATATTTAAATAATATTTTACGAGAATTTAGTAATGTAAATATTTATAAAAATATGAATTATAAATTATTTTTAAAAAAATCTGTGAATTGTAGATAAAATGTTGGTAAATCTACAAATCTAAAAAATATAAAAGTAATTGAAATAATTTAATTTTAAAAATTATTGTAGAGTACAATGACCGAAATACCCTCATTTTGACTAACGGTCATGGTCAAAATTAGCTTGAAATCGTTAAAGGGGTGCAAATTGTAGCGGGATTGAAACAATCGGGATGCAAATTGCAATTGTTTGAATAGTAGGCACCAAAGTGAATTTTCGCCTAAGTACAGGGTGCAAAGTGCAATTAAGTCTTTTATATATATACAATATACATTTTAATAAAAATATTATACATGTAATTCAAATTCAATTTTAATAAAACATTTTAATAATTATATATAATATGATAATTTGTAATTATTAAATATAATATTTCAGATTTTAGATGTATGAATTATTATCATATTAGAAATAATTAATAATAATCTAGTGATTAATCATCTCTTTCTCAAAATCAAATTTTATTAATAGATTTAGGATGTGAATTCCTTTATTTTACATAAAATTTACATTTGTGTTGGTATATTAGAAATTATTAATTTAACGCATTTCAGATTTTACTTAATATATCAATCCGTATAATACATTATATCTAACTACTTAATCATATTTTATTTAATTTTTATATAAACATTGTTAACGTAATTTGCATGTAGCGGTGTTTTTAAATTTACTTACACTATTTTTTATTTTTTGTTTGTTAATCAACTTACTTGCACTATTTTTAATTTTGAATACCAGAAAAAAATCCGATCCGATCCGAAACCCGACGGATTTGGATTTGGATATTGAGTTTCGGATTTGGATATGGATATGAATTTATTTTTAAAACCCGAAAATATTTGGATATGGATTTGGATTTTGCAAAACCCGAGCCGAACCCGACCCGTTGCCATCCCTACTATTGGAGTAGATATTTAACAAAAATTGCCAATAATGAGATGGAGGAGGGAAGAATAAAAAAGTAATATATATGATGATGTGATAGAAGTTGGCAACTATGTTGGCAACCTCTATTGCAGATGATCTTACACATAACACACATATACAATAATACATATAACTTCAAAATATAACCACTTTACCCAAAGTTTTGATATTAAATACGTACACATAATACATAATTTCGAAAGATAAATGATAGATCAATCGGAAACTTATCTCTACGCATTCTGACAAGACTTGTATTTAGTCTTTTTGATCCTCTAAACAATATTTTCTTGAAAAATTCAAAGAACAAAAGTTGTAGAATACGAAAAGATCTACGATATTTTTTTTTTTACGAATTTTAGAATATCGCTGATTTTGTGTTTGAAAAAGTACTACAAATTTTGATAATAAAGATGAGAAAGAAGAATAAGAAGTTTATATAGTATTACAAAATCCTAGTTTAAACCTACAAATTATCCGTATTTTAGGCTCATTATTCTAATAAATTTTAAATCATATTTAATATCTAATTTTTAATCCTTTTTTCTATTTTTTTTTATTATTATTCTAAAATTACAGATATTACATACTATCATTCTTAAAAAGAATTTGGTCCACAAATTCTCCAAACTCTTATACTAAAAAGTTTGTGACATATCTATTCTAAAATTCTAGTTCTATGCCTAATACATTCCGAAGTATAGCTTGTTTTTTTTTATTATGCTTTTATTATTATTATTCTAAAATTACGGGATATTACATATTGATGATATTTCATTTTAGCCCCCAACTATTTTGAAATCCCGGTTTGCATATACGTATGTTCATGAACAAATTTGACAACAAAATGCAACGACTTTGTACCTAATACTATAATTTAACAATTATTTATTTGATTGCGGTAGCATTCAAGAAAAATGTGCAGAATCAAAAGAAAATTACTTTTACTTTTCAAAAGTTAACGGAGTATAACATTTCTTGTATTGATTGGTTTAAAAAAGACCAAAAAAAATCCAATAATCCGCTTGATACATTAGCGTGTGATAAGTGATCTATATGACCCTTTACAATGTTGCAGCATTGTGTTCTTTCTTAATTAAAAACACATTAATATTTTACACACAATGATCACATTACCTCAAAAATAAATTCTTGCATCGCAAACCTTTCTTTACAATACTTTTTGAGACTCTTGGGACTTAACTTGCGGTGACTGAAGAGAAAAAGTATCAAGTTGGTTTTCAAAAAATCTACGAACTACTATTTTTTTCTGTAAGGAGCTTTAAGAACTTGCAAGAAAGCAATTGTGTGTTTATCGAACACTGTTTTCTTTTAAGAACTTGCAAGTAATGTAATAGTGCACGCGTTCATCAATATGTAAATCGGACCATAAATTAAAAAGATTAAGGGAAAGAATCATCACTCTGCGGGTGATGGTTAAAAATAACCATTTTTTAAAACTTCATCATGAAAATACCCGTTTTAAAAGTGTATGGTTATTTATAACAGTTGGGATACCCATTTATAAGTTGGGTATCTCATTTTATATAGGATACCCGTTTATAAGTTGGGTATCACAAATTTTTTATACTTTTAATTTTTGGGATACCCATTTACCGGTTGGGTATCTTATAGGGATACCCATTTTTTAATTGGGTATCTTATACAAAATGAGATACCCAATTACGAGTTGGGTATCCCATCGGGTAAAAATAACCATACACTTTGGAAATTGTTGTTTTTGTCATTCTTAACTCAAAAATGGGTATTTTTAACAGTTTTTCTCACTCTGCAGTCTGCAAAATAAAGAGAAAGGAACAAATTTGAATGTTATCATAGTTCTGGTACTGTGTAGGATTGCCCTCTTATGACTTGGAGATTGTGATCGACACTGGATAGTTCTTTTGTCATAAGTTGGAGATTGTGATCGACATCTGGATAGTTCTTTTTTCCTCTTACGACTTAGGGATTGTGATCGACGTCTGGATAGTTCTTTGCACTCCTGAACATACTAACCTAATATTGTTTCTAGTGTTAGGTTTATTTAGATCCTGAGGCATGTCAACAAAAGAGTGAAACACCTGGGAGATATTGGTTTTCCGCGATTTCACATTTTGCCCATTAATAGATTTGCAGTATTGAAGACCCTGCTGTTTAATCTGCACCGAGGCTGTGATTAAGCTCCACTCGTTCAGGGCTACGTACTTGCAGAATGGATAGAATGACATGAAATCATGTAAATTCTGATGTGAAAGACTGAAAATTATACTTCTTGAAAATCGTCTACAGCAAATCAGATGTTAAATTGTAGGGATTCTTTGTTTATGTAAACATAGTGAAGTTTACGAAATGGTGAAGTTGTTGCAAGTATTTATCGCTTTTTATTGGCTAAAAGAAAGGTTGTTGCAAGTCTTGGCTATATAAAAGAATTTTAAAATTTAGCGCGTTCAGAATTGAGAATTGATTGTCGCCTTGCCATTAGAGTCACTCAACAGTGTGTATCGACAAGGTCACGTAGCTGATGGATCCATTGGTCCACTTGAGTTTGCTATGGACTTAGTAATAATCACACCACTCGAATGATAAACAGCAGAACAAGGCAAATAAAACTCCAAATCAACAATTATATTACAAGGGCTTACTGATTAATTATAAATGATAGTGTTTGTTACAAAATAACTCTCAAAGAAAATACAAGGCTCCACCGCTTTCGAGAGGCGGCTCTCTCCCAATTCCCAATTCTCTTAACACAATAATCTCATGCCCTAATTCCCCAATTCCTCTACCTTTTGTATTGCCCAGTGAATTCACTCTTTTACCCCTTCCAGCTCTGTGTTATTACGGATATGCCCTTTGCCAGCCTTCTTTCGTGAATAAGTCACTTATTCACGAAAGAAGGCTGGCAAAGGGCATATCCGTAATAACACAGAGCTAGAAGGGGTAAAAGAGTGTTAGTCACAGAGACATGATTGTTTAACTCTAATAACAAGCCTAATTGTTTGTAATGCTTTGCACTACCTACATGACCTCTTAACTGAGGGAACCTCTAGTTGTAGAGTTTCTACTTGTTTTGTACTTGAAGTAGGCATCAGATTCTAGCTGTGTAACTGTACTTATTGAGTCAAGAATAATGCTTGAAAGAAGTTCCAAGGTTCATGCCTCAAGCAAAGAGATGAAGATTGTCAAATAAATCACAGTTGGGATTTGAAGAAATGAAGAATTTGCCTAAGTACCAATTCGAGAAGTAGTTTTGTCTATTCGAGAAGTCCAGCTTTCGAGAAGTCAGGGGTTCGATATCTCAAGACACTATTCGATATCTCTGAATACACTGTTCGATATCTCATTCGATATCTCAGAGATTCGATATGTCTACTGCTCTATTCGAGAACTCAAGAAGTCAACAAGTCAAACTGGTATTCGAGTTCTCAAAGAGTCAACAAGTCAAAGTTCCATTCGATATCTCAAGGACTCAGAAAGCTATTCAATATCTCAGGGATTCGACATGTCAAAATGCTCTATTCGACAACTCAAGGATTTCCAGAGAAAAGAACTATTCGAGAAGTGACTCAATATGTCATATAACAGTATTCGAGAACTCAGAGTTATCGATCAAGTCAATCCTAGTTCTCGAACCACTTACTTAGTCACTTATCGAATACATTCTTGGAGACAAAATACTGAAGAAATTGTACAAGTCAGAAGCCTGCAACAAGCCAATGCACTTTATGGACCACAATCTGTAATGTGCTCTGGAAATCCTACAAGGAAGCTTGGAGAGATATAGAAGAGACAAAGGGCTAAAGAAGTGGATCTGAACAGGCTTTGCAAAGTCAAATCTGTAACCGTTTGGACACTTACTCAAAAAGGATAGACAGACTAGAAAGTAATTTGTTTTAGCTACCTTATTTGTAGTAAGTAGGTTGTATCCATGTTCTATAAGGATACAGTCTCACTTTCTTAGTTGTTAACTTTGAGAAGAGTCAAGTTTTTCATATATTGTAAGTCATATCTCTCTGAGATAAACGAAGCTGAGAATACTATCATTTGTATTCACAGATTATAGCAACCTTTATCTAATACAATATTATATTAAAGTGATATCGTGTCTTGTGTTATTTTTTATCCGCACTCATATCCTTGCACACACAAACACCTATCTTGCTACATAGACTCAAGAACAAGAAAAGTTCAAGAATCCATTCACCCCCCTCTCTGTATTCTTTTACTGTATTCAATACTCAACAAGTGGTATCAGAGCGGGCTGTTTATTCAAAAACAGAAAAACGATCATGAGTTCGAATACACCAAAGACTACAGGAACGGTGAAAGTCCCTAAGTTTGACAAAGAGAATTACAACCTCTGGAAGATAAAAATGATGTTGTTCATCAAAGCCTCTCATCCTTTATATCCTGAGATTCTCAAGAATGGTCCCTTTGTTCCCCAACAGGAGATTCCTGAAAAGACTGTTGGAACCACAACAATTCCAAGATCTTATGTGGCCAAGGAACCATCCAAATGGACAGACTCAGAAAAGGAGAAGGTTGCCCTTGACAGTCATCTCATGTTGCTGACTATAGATTCCATGGACATGTTAATGTTTGCAAACATTGCATCATGTGCCACTGCCAAAGAAATGTGGGATCACATTGAGGTGTTATGTGAAGGAACTGATGAGGTCAGAGAAAACAAGAAACAGATACTGGTCACACAGTATGAAGCTTTCATGGCACAGCCCAAGGAAAGCATCACCGAGATGTTTGAGAGATTTCACAAGCTAGTCACTGAGTTGCTAATGAATGCCAAGGTTTACAGCACCAAAGAGTTGAACATGAAGTTTCTACTATCTTCACCAAATCATCTAGAGCACAGGGTCATTTCTCTAAGGGAAAGAGATTTGAACAAAGTTACATATGATGTGCTCTATGGGGTTTTAAAAACTCATGAGCTTGAGTTGCTTCAGAAAAGGGCTATCCAAGCCAACCAAGGCAGAATGATAAACACATCACGTGCCTTGATTATCAACAAATCTATTCAAGACCTAGAAGCATCTACAAGCCAATTAAGGATAGAGGAGGTAGTAGAAGATGAAGAAACTGAAGCTGAGGTAAGTGAACCTGTTGAGGAGAAGGAGGAAGAAGAGTTTTACACTCTTGAAGAACTAGATGGGATGGAAAATACTTCATAAGCCTTCATGACCAGAAAATTTCCAAACATCAAATTTAAGAGGAATCAACCCTTCAAACCTAAAACCCAAAACCATTCATTCAACAAGAGCAAGGCACCTGTGAAACCAAACAAGAATAAGTTCAAAACCAGCCATGTGGATAGGTCATCTGTTAGGTGTTATAGATACAATGACCTAGGGCATTTTACCAGTGAATGCAAGAAGCCTAAAAAGAAGGATAGAGAGTATCTTGAGCTCGAAGCTAAGTATGAGGCCCTTCTGAAAAAGCAGACACAAGGTAAGGCCTACATAGCTGAAGGGAAGTGTTGGGATGAATCTGACAGTGATGGAGAAGAGCAGGAATTTTGTAACTATGCCTTTATGGCCAATTCCAAGGATGACACATCTTCATCACACTCTCAGGTACCATCTCTCACTACTATAGACATGTCTGTTTCTGAGTATAAATGCATGATTAAACAACTATCTGTTGAAATGTTTAATATTCATAATAGTATGACTGGTGCTAATGAGGAAATTGCTAAACTGTCTGCTAAAAATGAAATATTAATCAAAAGAAATGAGGAACTTGAGCTAACTGCTATGCAAGTAGAAAACCTTAAGAAAGAAGTTGAATATCTGCAGAATAAGGTTTTATGTGCTAGTCAAGTGGAAAAGGCTCTTAGGGATGAATTAGCTGAAAATGAATTCAAACTGAAAACGTTTAAGAAATCATCTGGTCTAGTGCAATCCTACTGTGAGAAAATTCAAGCAAAACCCAAGACTGCTATTGGACTTGACTATGGCACTCTTAACCAGAGAAAAGGCTATGCTGTCATTGAAGATGACACTGCTGTTCAAGAGGAAGTCCCTCACATCTTGAAAAAGACTGAGACTCCTATTTTTAAAGAATCAACATTTGAAATTGATGAGGATGCCTTACTCATCAAGCAAATGTTAAATGATGAAGATGACGCACAATCCAGTGAACAACAAGCATCCTCTAAGAGTGAGAGTGTCAAGTCAAAAGCCTAGGAGCCAGTAGGTAATAGGTCAAGACCTAAGAAGTTTGTTAAGTTTGTTTCAGCTGGGAAGAGTGAATCTGAGAAGAAAGTGACTAAGAAGAAATAGAACAGAAATGGCAAGTTAGGGATTAAAAAAGATAATAATTATGCTTATATGCCTAATGCCCCTAGGAAAACTTGTTAGAACTGTTTCAGTACCAATCATCTAACTCATGCATGCAAGAAACCTGTTGGTAGTGTGCCCAAACCTTTCTATGATTGTTATGTGCCCCTAAGACATAGAGATGCTCCATTCTGTGATAAATTTGACTGTATGACATGCAACATGAATGTTATGACTAGTTGTTTTAATTTAAGAAGGCAATTCATTGATGGTTATATCAGTCATAATTCTTACACACACACTACACAAGGTCAAAGTCTTTAAGTCCTCCTAAAGCTAGGAAGGTACCTTTGTCACCTAAGTCTGAGGCCTCAGGCTCTAAGACTTCTAATAGCTACTGACAAGAAGACCAACACCAAAAAAGTTGATAAGCATGTTGTTTATGATAAAACTGTTTCTAAGTCACATGGACCCAAACTTGTTTGGGTACCAAAGGAGAAGTAATACCTTTGTGTTTGCAGGGCAAAGAAAGTGAAAAGAAGGTCATGTGGATGCTCAAATCATATGACTGGGGATATGGCCCTGCTATCACAGTATGAGGAGAAGGCTGGCCCAATAGTTGCTTTTGGAGATGACAGCATGGGTAACACATTGGGATATGGCAAGTTGAAAGTTGGAAATGTCATCATTGAAGATGTAGCACTGGTCAAGGGACTCAAGCATAATCTGCTAAGTGTTGGTCAGTTTACTTATAGGGGATTCAAGGTGAATTTTGACAAAGATGAATGTTTGATCACCCACAAGAAGACTGGTGATCTTGCTCTATCTAGAGTAAGGAAAGGAAGCCTGTTTGTAGCCAATATGGACTCTGCAAACAAGGACAAAATTTGTTGCTTCTACTCAAAAGCATCAAATGAAGATTATTGGCTGTGGCATAAGAAATTATCAAACCTGAACTTCAAAGCCATTAATTCTCTAGTCAAAAGAGAGTTAGTGAGAGACATGCCCACACTTGAATTCTGTCAAGAAGGAGTGTGTGAGGCCTGTCAAAGAGGAAAAATGAAAAGATCAAGCCACAAGTCAAAGACAGTGACATCAATAAACCAAGCCCCTACAACTCATTCATATGTACTTGTTTAGACCTGTCAATATATGTTACTAGGAAGAAAGAAGTATGCCTTGGTGATGGTTGATGACTTTACAAGGTATACATGGGTGGAATTTCTGTCATCAAAAGATGAGGCTCCACAAGTAATCATTGAGCACAAAAAGAGAGTTGACAATGAAGCAAAGGCCAATAATGCAAGTGTGATTGCATTAAGAAGTGATAATGGAACAGAGTTCAGAAATGCCATACTCGAAGCATACTGCAAAGAGAATGGAATTTCTCAGCAATTCTCAGCTCCAAGGACTCCACAACAAAATGGAGTTGTTGAGAGAAAGAATAGAACTCTGATTGAGGCTGCTAGAACAATGTTACTTGATGCAAAGATTCCTACATGTTTTTGGGCTGAGGCTGTGAGCACTGCATGCTATATCCAGAACAGAACCCTCATCAACAAAAACACTGGAAAGCCACCTTACAATTTGATGACTGGAAAGAAGCCTACTCTAAAGTATATTCATACTTTTGGAAGCAAATGCTATGTATTGAAGGATAATTCAGAATATGTTGGAAAATTCGATGCAAAGGCATTTGAAGGAATTTTTCTTGGCTACTCTATGGAAAGAATTGCATACAAAGTTTATGTCATCAGTCAAAAGAAAATTATGGAAAGCACAGATGTGACATTTGATGATAGTAAACTACCTGGATTACAAGAAGCCAATGATGAAGATACAGATCCAATAAAGTTTGATAATCTAGATGATTCTGATGAAGAGAATGAAACTGAAGTTGAAACTCAAGTGAATGATGATACAAGTGAAGAATTTGTACCAATCAATAGTGGAGAAACAAGCATCCAAGACACACCTGTGAATAGTGGCAACATCACAGGGGGAGGAAATGAGAATGATCAAGACTGGGATGATGAAGCAACATCAAGAATGAGAAATCAGACTGAGCATTCAAGGAAATGGGATAGATCACACACTGCAGAGCAAATTATTAGAGATCCTAATGCAGGAGTAAGGACTAGGAGAGCAACTCAGAATGAGTGCCTCTATGGTTGTTTTCTATCTCAAGATGAGACTAAAAAACTTGATGATGCACTGTTTGATCCAGATTGGATTATTGCCATGCAAGAGGAGCTGAATCAATTTGAAAGGAACAAAGTATGGGAACTTGTGCCTGCACCTAAGAATAGAACCATTGTTGGAACAAAATGGATTCTGAAGAATAAGATGGATGAAGATGGTGTAATAGTAAAAAACAAAGCAAGGTTGGTTACAAAAGGATATTCTCAACAAGAAGGCATTGATTATGATGAGACATTTGCCCCTGTTGCTAGATTGGAAGCCATCAGAATATTCCTGGCATTTGCTGCTCATTCAAACTTTAAAGTTTATCAAATGGATGTCAAGAGTGCATTTCTGAATGGAGAGTTGGAAGAAGAAGTTTATGTGCAACAACCACCTGGCTTTGAGGATCCACACTTCCCAGAATTTTTCTACAGATTGCTTAAGGCATTGTATGGACTTAAGCAGGCTCCAAGGGCATGGTATGATACTCTATCACAATTTCTTCTTGAAAATCAATTCACTAGAGGCACATTGGACAAAACACTGTTTTACAAGAAACATGGTGATGATATTATCTTAGTTCAGATCTATGTGGATGATATCATATTTGGTTCTACTAATGAGAAGCTGTGTAAAAAGTTCTCTAAGCTCATGCAGAGCAGATATGAGATGAGTATGATGGGAGAGTTGACATTCTTTCTTGGGTTGCAAGTTAGTCAAAGGAAGGATGGTATCTTTATCAGTCAAACCAAGTACATCAAGGAGTTATTGAAGAAGTTTGACTTGGAAGACTGCTCACCTGCAAAGATACCCATGGCCACTGCCACTAAATTAGATGAAGATACTAAAGACAAGAAAGTAGATATTTCAGTCTACAGAGGCATGGTTGGTTCTCTACTCTATCTCACTGCAAGTAGGCCAGACATCATGTTTGCTACATGCTTGTGTGCAAGGTTTCAATCAAATCCAAAAGAATCACATTTGATTGCTATAAAAAGGATCTTTAGATATCTGAAGGGCACTCCAAACTTGGGTTTATGGTATCCTAAGGACACAGGGTTCAATCTGGTTGGTTATTCTGATGCTGATTATGCTGGATGCAGAGTGGATAAGAAAAGCACCTCAGGTAGCTGCCAGTTTCTTGGACAAAGGTTAGTCTCTTGGTATAGCAAGAAACAACAATCTGTGTCAACTTCTACAGCTGAGGCTGAATACATAGCTGCTGGAAGTTGCTGTGCTCAAGTGCTTTGGATTAGAAATCAACTTAGAGATTATGGACTTGTGTTGGAAAGAATTCCAATCATGTGTGACAACACAAGTGCAATCTCTATAGTTGCCAATCCTGTCAATCATTCTAGAACAAAGCACATTGACATCAGATATCATTTCATTAGAGAGCATGCAACTAATGGAACCATTGAGTTGCACTATGTCTCTACAGATAAACAATTAGCTGACATATTCACTAAGCCATTAGATGAAGCCACCTTCACAAGGTTGGTTAGTGAGATTGGAATGCTGAATTCTTCAGATTCTAGCTAAGTGAATATATCAACTGAGTTGTTGCAGCAGTAAACACTTACTTTATTTAAATGGCCAATATTTTTTAAGTAAGTGTTAGCTGAAATATGATTTATAAATATTTCAAATCTGCTGCATATGTTGAAAAATCATATTTTGTCAACTTGAAATTTCTATGAAATTTTGAGAAAATCACTGTTTAATTTGCTAGAATATTCTTCATTGAATATGACTGGTAAATTTTAAAAGATAGTGAAAATTGAGTTTCTATGAGTAAAAAGAACAGTTCGATAAGTCAGACTTCTCTAATGATTCATTTCGTTGTTAGTGGTCGACTTCTCTAACAAGCCTATTCAGGACACTCTTGAGTTCTCTAATAGTGTCTTTTAGAGAACTCGAACAGAGACATGAGTGAGTTCTCGAATAAGGTATTTAAGTTCTCTATTGACAGAGTTCTCGAATAGCATGTTTGAGTTCTCGAATAGCATTTGAAAAGGCTGATTTCTCGCTGAAATTTAACCGATTTTGGATTTTTATTCAAAATTCAGAATTACTCATAAAAACATATCTAACCTAATTTAGAATTTATTCTAAGTTAGATAACTGCCAGCTGTGAGTTACAACATGCTTGAGTTATCGAATAAGCCTTTCTTGACTTATCGAATAGTTGTTTTCTACTTCTCGAATGCCTGACTTGTCGATACAAAACATATGTCTAATCGACAAGTCTAGTACTTCATACCTATACAATTCTACATCTAGTCGATTCACTTCATTTGATTTCTCAAGCATCTAAACTCACAAAACCTCTGAAAACCCTAACTGCAAAAGCTTAATTTCTTCTTCAGCCTTCATTCTCTTTTCTTCTATGTACAAATGGCAAACACCCAACTCACCATACCCACTCAAACCAATTTCATTGCAATAACTAATGATGTGGAAGCACCTAATGCAAACTTCAAGTGCTTTGTCCGCTGGATGTCAGAATCATACATCAAGAGTGCACTATCAACCAACCCAACTCTGTATCTGGACCTCCTAGAACAGTTTTGGAGAACTGCCATCGTGGAAGTCATTGCCCTCGAGAATGCTATAACCTAATATATAGTCTATTGCAAGATTCAAGGCCAGGATATTACTATTACTACAGCAGACATGAATCAAGCACTAGAATTACAACAAGAGTCATATGACACACTGGCCACGAATACATAGTTGGAAGAATTCTTTGAATTCATCAACTACTCAGATGTGATCAATCTTGGGAAGTTAAATAGGAAGCATCTGCGGAAAGAGTGGAGTTATGTGCTTGCCACCATTCTTCAAGTCTTCACAGCCAGGAACTCAAGCTTCGATCAGATTAGTGCACCTGCACAGCAAATAGGCTATGCCTTGGCTTATGGGAGAAAGATTGATGTTGGCCAAATTATTCTACAGGAGCTATATGGGAGACTTGGCAAGAACACAGCCAAGAGAGGTACTGAAATTTTCTTCCCTCGCTTTATTCAATCTGTACTTAACTTTAAAAATGCTAAATTGATTGAATTGCCTGGAGTAGATAACAGTAGAATAGGCTACCCTAGGTCCATGACCAAACTTATTTTTGGTAATTTGGAAACTAGGAATGATGTGGATGTAAGACTCAAAATAACTCCCCATATGGAGAGTCTATTTAGGACTTACCCCCACAACATGCCAACATTTGACTCAAAGTCACAGTTAGCACAGCCTAAGCAAGTAGTACAAGATGCTAACCCAAGGCTTGCTAACCAACCCTCTCAACCAAACACTCTACCACACAGTGAGCCAACTACATCATCCTCTCAAAAGAGTGATGCTAGTAAAAAGAAGAGAAAGAAGGTAATGTCTGCACCCTTGAACATATTATCTGAAGCAGCATTGGTTGTGGAATTAGGTATAGGTAGTGAGGAACCTGAGTCACCCTTACAGAGGCCAAAGAGGAAGAAATCTAGAACCACCTCTTCAGTCACACAAATGGCTGAAGTTGTAAAATCAGGGGCATACAGTTCACTAGATGTATCCTCTCAACAGGGTGCATCTATAGAATCAAGCATCCTCCCCAATGCACCTAATTGTACAGAGTCGACACATGGGAGTGATAAGGCTGGCACAACACTGAGTGGAGAGCACATCACAATTGAAACTCCCTCTATCTTTCAGGGGGGGTTGCCAAAATCTAATCTACAAGACACTTCTCTTCCAAAATCTACCACTCATATTTCTTTGGAGCCTGTACTTCAAGAAATTGAAAAACAAGGCATTGATCACCAAGAATTCTCTTCTCTTAGTGAGCCAATGAATTCAAGTGACATGGTGCTTGACACTGTGCTCACCACCCAGGACCCACATTTAGATGGTGAGGGAATGCATGCTGGGGCATGTCCTGATGACACCATCACAAACACAGAGGATTCACTAGTTTTTACTAGAGACTCTGTGCCTGTGTCAACTTCTGGTGTAACTCATCCCACTTCTGTGGAGACACCAGTAGTAGAGTCAATCCATCCGGTTGCAGAAGTTGCATCTGTAACTGAGGAGTCTAGCTTGCCTAGCTCTAGCTCTGACTTTATGTCACAATGGCTGAAGCCTGTGCAACATGACAGTGCTTCAGGATCAGGGTCTGTTCCACAACAATTGACGGTTGAAGTACTTCAAAGCTTAATTGTGGATCAGATCCCTGAGTTCACAAAGATTGCTCAAAACCTTCTCACTGCAAACCTGCCCAATCCTGACTATGAAGCTATTCTCCTATGCCACAGAAATGATGTGGAGCTACAAAAGGCAAAGATAATAGATGATTCTGAGAGAGATGGTAATGTAGATGCCTGGCTACAAGGAAAATTTGATATTCCTCTCTCAGATAGTCTCCAGTACCTCAGAGAAGAGTACATCACTTCACTGGGGTCCAATGCCAAATCTCTCACCCCTAGTGATGTGTATGAAGTAGTGAATGACAGCTACAAGGGCATTCTCAAGGCTGCACACTACCTTGGAAAGGGTCTCAAAACAGAAATTCATGAAGTGTGTACAGCCACAACCAATGAGGTGCATGAGATTAAGAGAGCTTTTGATGCCAAATTCCCTTCATTGGAGACTGTATTCAAGGATATTCTGGCATGCAAGTCTACCTGTACCAAGATGGATAATGGTTTAGCTCTATTCCATGACACTGTCACAGGTCTGGGGAATAAATTTCAAGCTTTATCTGATCAGACCACAGATGCCAATGCCATGCTGAGGACCATGTTCAAAAATCTATATGGAGACAAGCTGGTTACTGACGTCCCAGTGCATGATTTGACTAGGTTTGAAGTGCAGAGACTTAAAGAACAATCCCTGTCTGGCTTCAAATCTATTGAATTGTTCAGCAAGGTAGATGCACTTGAAAAGGAGGTAGCTACTCTATCACAATCCAATGCTCATCTGACAGAGAAAGTTGAAACTCTTACTGAGCAGTTGAACACTCAAGCCACCACCACAGCTGATGTTCTTCTGCATCAACAATCTATGTTGGCTGCCATGATGAAGCACATGGGTCTCCCTCTACCTGAAGAATCTTCGAACCCTAAGGTCACTCCTACAGCCTCTGTGCCTGACAACAAGCCTAAGGGGGAGAAGAGGACATCAAGGAATTCAAATACAAAGGGGGAGAAACCTAAGGAGAAAAGTATAAAGATAAATGAGGGTGGCCACCTAAGTGCATCTAAATCCCTAACTCATGTGCTAGGAAAAGGGAAATCAAAAGTTAATGAGCCCCCAACCACTCTACCAGTTGTCACTCTACCAACTGTGCATGTCATCACTCCAAGTGGCCAGAAGCAATCCATCACAACCACAGTGGTTGCAGGGAGTATGCCATCTGATAACTCTCCATCTACTAAAGTTGAAAGTGTCAAAACTGTAGAGGTAAAGGTGGTTACTAAGGCCAAGCTACAAGAAGTTGCAAACTCTAATGTCTACCATGATGATGAATTCTTGAAGTTTCTGAAAGTCTCAAGGGAACAGGCTGATGACACTCAAATATATCTAAGGAGGCTGAGGGATCAGATCAATTACTTCACTGTGATACCTAGAAGAGTCAATGGCTTATGGATCAAGGAGGTGATGATGGTGGCAAAATCCAGTATCTGGCATCTAACCTATAACACTCTACAAACATTGAAACATTCAGAGATAGATGTACTGATCAGGCTTATTGAGAAGAGGGATGCAAATGAAAACAATAAAAGTCTGTATGATGACTTAAGAAATGATCAACCTTCAAGGCTGCCAGAAGTAATCAAAAAGCCATGGACAATCATCTACCAATCTGGCACCAAAATTGGAGACATCAAGCAATTGGTCATTCCTCTTGATCTCACACCTCAAAATCAAAGACTTATTATTGCAATCATTGAGCAACTACATAAGAAGGGTGGAACCAGAAATGCTGAAGAACTAGAGGCACTGCAAATTCTCAGATCCTTTATTGCAACTGGTGTAATTCCAGAAATTGCCAAGCCTAGGAGAAATAAAGATGATAAAGATGAGGATAAAAGTGATGGGAGGAGAAGACATCACGGGAGTGATAAGGGAGATGAAGACAAGAAAAAGAAGAGGGATGACAAAGAGAAGAAAGATGGTAATGACCAAGGGAAAGTCAATGAGAGGACAAGTATGAAATAGCAAGCCATAGGCATTGCTGACAGTAACCTCACCACAACACAAGACTCTAAGTCTAGGGTGAATACTGTTAGTAGTGACCTACAAAAGTCAAATTCCATGGCCTCTGCAAATGTTTTACTACCTCAAGAAGAGAAGGAGATTCAAGCCAAGAAACCATGTGTATGTTTCAGAAAGCAAACTGCTAATGGAATACTACAATGGTCTACAAGCAAGGGTCATAAGTTTCTACCTAGCAACCATGTAAAAAGGACTAAATTCAAGCATGCTGCAAGAAGGGTGAAGTTGTCCAAGTCAAAGGCACTGACAATAATTCCAGGACTAAACCTACCACCTCTGGATGAAAACTATGATGAAGACCAACTGCAGTTCCTATGGGCTCAAAGGATATATCATGTTGCCATTGTTGATGATTTTCTTGAAATTAAATATACTGATGGAAGATAGAAGAAATTTAGACAAGGAACATGTCAGCACTGGGGCAGGCTATATGACATAGAAAGAATAATTGCAATGTTGGATTCTGAAGACAGAGTGGAAAGGGTATGGAAGCTGGAGTTAATTGACTTTGTTAAATGAAGAGAGATCACCAGGCAGAAATGAAAAGGAAAAGTGAAGATCTACTAAAGAAAAGGGAGGAGGAGTTTGCTACAATGGAAGCTAAGGCTGATGAATTGAGGGCTATGGGTCTGTGTAGAGTCAAGTTTAATCCTTACATCATTGAGTACAAGAAATATGGTAGAAATGTAAAGATTAGAATGGACTACATCAGTTCCTATTCTGAGAAACAGCTGAATGAAGTACTCAAGGATTTGTCAGGCTCCCCTCTAATTGAGGAACTCACTACAATGGAAGATATTATTCTTGCCATGGAAGAAAATGCAAAGAAGAAAGCTAAAGAAGCTGAAAAGAAAATGAAAAATGAGAATCTGCAAGCCAAATCTCAAGAGATGAATCCAAAAGGATATGGCTAGTTGTTCCTCATAACTTGTAAGAAAACTTTTATGTATTTTCTTCAATCAATCTACATACCTGTACTTTTTCAAGTTTTATCTTTATGTATGTTAGGCTTGTTATCAGACATGAAATTGTGACTAAGGGTCTTACTCACAATTTGGGGGAGATTGTTAGTCACAGAGACATGCTTGTTTAACTCTAATAACAAGCCTAATTGTTTGTAATGCTTTGCACTACCTACATGACCTCTTAACTGAGGGAACCTCTAGTTGTAGAGTTCTCACTTGTTCTGTACTTGAAGTAGGCATCAGATTCTAGCTGTGTAACTGTACTTATTGAGTCAAGAATAATGCTTGAAAGAAGTTCCAAGGTTCATGCCTCAAGCAAAGAGATGAAGAAAGTCAAATAAATCACAGTTGGGATTTGAAGAAATGAAGAATTTGCCTAAGTACCAATTCGAGAAGTAGTTTTGTCTATTCAAGAAGTCCAGCATTCGAGAAGTCAGGGATTCGATATCTCAAGTCACTATTCGATATCTCTGAATACACTGTTCGATATCTCATTCGATATCTCAGAGATACGATATGTCTACTGCTCTATTCGAGAACTCAAGAAGTCAACAAGTCAAACTGGTATTCGAGTTCTCAAAGAGTCAACAAGTCAAAGTTCCATTCGATATCTCAAGGACTCAGAAAGCTATTCGATATCTCAGGGATTCGACATGTCAAAATGCTCTATTCGACAACTCAAGGATTTCCAGAGAAAAGAACTATTTGAGAAGTGACTCAATATGTCATATAACAGTATTCGAGAACTCAGAGTTATCGATCAAGTCAATCCTAGTTCTCGAACCACTTACTTAGTCACTTATCGAATACATTCTTGGAGACAAAATACTGAAGAAATTGTACAAGTCAGAAGCCTGCAACAAGCCAATGCACTTTATGGACCACAATCTGTAATGTGCTCTGGAAAGTCTACAAGGAAGCTTGGAGAGATATAGAAGAGACAAAGGGCTAAAGAAGTGGATCTAAACAGGCTTTGCAAAGTCAAATCTGTAACCATTTGGACACTTACTCAAAAAGGATAGACAGACTAGAAAGTAATTTATTCAGCAACCTTATTTGCAGTAAGTAGGTTGTATCCATATTCTATAAGGATACATCCTCACTTCCTTAGTTGTTAACTTTGAGAAGAGTCAAGTTTTTCATATATTATAAGTCATATCTCTCTGAGAAAAACGAAGCTGAGAATACTATCATTTGTATTCACAGATTGTAGCAACCTTTATCTAATACAATATTAGATTAAAGTGATATCGTGTATTGTGTTGTTTTTTATCCGCACTCATATCCTTGCACACACAAACACCTATCTTGCTACATTGACTCAAGAACAAGAAAAGTTCAAGAATCCATTCACCCCCTGTATTCTTTTACTGTATTCAATACTCAACAAATAGTGAATTTACTGGGTAATACAAAAGGCAGAGGAATTGGGGAATTAGGGCATGAGATTATTGTGTTAAGAGAATTGGGAATTGGGAGAGAGCCGCCTCTCGAAAGCGGTGGAGCCTTGTATTTTCTTTGAGAGTTATTTTGTAACAAACACTATCATTTATAATTAATCAGTAAGCCCTTGTAATATAATTGTTGATTTGGAGTTTTATTTGCCTTGTTCAGCTGTTTATCATTCGAGTGGTGTGATTATTACTGAGTCCATAGCAAACTGGTATCAGAGCGACATCGATCCATGGCGCCCACTACAGTTGAAGTTGAGCGGGTTAAAAAGATAGAGGAGAAGCTCGAGAACACCCATCGTGAAATGAGAGATCTCGACACCGTCGAAGTAGGCGCCGTAGTGAAAGGGGCGGTGGCGGTGATGCAACAAACCCTAATCAACAGATTCAGCTCGACCCTTGAAGAGGTTGCGAAACAACAAGATGAGAAGCTCACATCCGCCATCACCAGACTGAAGGGTCGCTCACTAGAGCTCGCGACACACAGGAGAATCTTATTGCAACAATGAGAGATGACCAGCTTAAATCCCAAGCAGAGATGAGATCCACTATGACTACCCTCAAATCGGGTCAAACCCGGGCGTCCGGTGCTAGTCAGATTCCGGCGGCGGTTGTTGCGAATTTAGGGTTTGGAGAAGGAAGTAATAGTGGAATTGGGGGAAAAGGAGGGGGAATGGGAGCAAGAGGGTCGGGTCACGCTATAGGGTTTGAGATGGATGGAAATGAGTCGGGTTCAGGTGGTGGGTCGAGCCAGGGATATGGGCCGGGTCAAGGATTTGGGTCGGGTCTTGGATTCGGATCCGGGATCAGTAGTGGGACGGGTTTTCAAGGGGAAATTAACCGGAGTCAATGGAGGCACAAGAAATTAGACCTATCGTTGTTTGATGGGGAGAACCCGGACGACTGGATTCTCCAGGCAGAGAGGTTTTTCGATTTCTACAAATTGACAGAGCAAGAAAAAGTGGAAGCCACTATAGTGACCTTGGAAGGTAAAGCACTGTTGTGGTTCCAGTGGGAACACATGCGGCGTCCTATCGAGAGTTGGGAGCAGGTGAAGCAGCTACTCCGATGCCAGTTTAGATCTCAGTCTAGCAATACTCTACAAGAGCAGCGGTTGGCTCACCGTCAAGGAGGTACGGTTTCTGATTACCGACTGAAGTTTATAGAGTTGCTAGCCCCTTTAGATAATGTTTCCGAAGAGTTGTCTTTGGGGCAGTTCTTGAATGGTCTGCGTGATGACATTAAGGCGGAGGTTTGATTATTATGTCCACTTACTGTTGATCACGCGATGGAACTCGCTCATATGGTGGAAGAAAAACTGAGATTTTCTAGGCAGAAGGGGGAGTTTAAAAGGGGAATGAGCTCACTAGTCAAACCGGGGTTTTCCATGGGATTATCACCTTCCACCTCGCCTCGATCCTACAGCAACAATTATATTTCCAGCCCCAAAACCTTTAGCCCCTCAACCCAATCGACTTATTCACAGTCTGTAGTATCTACGGGGAGCAGCCCTAAACCCCAGGGGGATGTGAGGAGGTTAAATGAAAAAGAGTTGCAAGAAAAGAGGCGAAAGGGCTATGTTTCCGTTGTGACGGAAAATGGAGTGTGGGGCATAAGTGCCTGCGAAGGGAACTTAGTGTTTTATTGTCAAGATGACAGTGGTCAGAAGGAATAAAGGGGATCAGGGGAAACGGAGACGGGCAGCGAAGGGGTGCAAGAAGAGGAACTACATTCAGAAATCTCATTAAACTCGGTGGTGGGAATCACCAGCCCTAAAACGTTCAAGTTAAGGGGTGAAGTAAATGGGACTCCAGTGATTGTGATGGTTGACCCGGGAGCCACCCATAACTTCATCTCTACACAGGCCATGGACAAGTTGGGAGTAGAGTGCAGCCAAGCAAAAAGGTTTGAAGTGGCCCTGGGTACGGGGAAGGTGGTTCACAGTAATGGAGAGTGCAGGTCCGTCATTTTGCAACTACAGGGGCTGACTATTATTGAAAATTATTTACCGATCGAATTGGGCAACTCAGATATGATTTTAGGACTGCAGTGGTTAGAAAAGTTGGGGACTATGACAGCCAATTGGAAGTCGAAAAGAATATCGTTTAAAATGGGGAAGAAAATCGTAGTTTTGCAGGGAGATGCGTCCTTGGGTAGGTCTGGAATCACACTCAAGGCGATGTTGAAGACATTGCGAAAGGAGGGACAAGGGTTCTTAGTCGAATTTAACCACCTTGGAGTTATGAAGGAGGGAGCAACGGAGGATGAGGTTGATAGTTCAAGGGTACCACCCTTTATGGCACCTCTGGTACAAAGTCATCAAAACATATTCAACCTCCCTAACGGGCTGCCCCCCGAGAGAACTCAAAATCACCATATCATCTTGAAAGAAGGCACAGACCCGGTAAATGTAAGACCGTATCGATACCCCCAAGCCTAAAAGGACGAGATTGAGAGGTTAGTGGGAGACATGATAAAGGCAGGGATTATACAGGTTTCCAGCAGCCCATTTTCGAGCCCAGTTTTGTTGGTTAAAAAAACAGATGGGTCATGGCGCTTCTGCGTGGATTACCGGGCCCTCAACAAAGCCACTGTTCCTAATAAATACCCAATCCCAGTCATTGACGAGCTCCTAGACGAGCTACATGGGTCCACCGTCTTCACTAAACTTGACCTCAAATTTGGGTATCACCAAGTACGGGTACAAAAAGAAGATATCCCAAAAACGGCTTTCCGAACCCACGAGGGACACTACGAGTTCTTAGTCATGCCGTTTGGTCTCACAAACGTTCCAGCCACATTCCAAGCCATCATGAATGAGGTATTCAAGCCTTATGTCCGAAAATTCGGTTTAGTATTTTTCGACGATATACTTGTATACAGTCCAACTGAGGCAGCCCATCTAGACCATGTGGGGACAGTGCTCGATATTCTACAACACCAGCAACTTTATGCAAACTTTAAAAAGTACGAATTTGGAAAGGCCGAGGTAGCGTATTTAGGCCATTTAATTTCGAAGGAAGGGGTGGCTGTTGACCCTGAAAAGATGCAGTCAATGGTGCCTCAAACTTAAACCGATGATTGTCCTCAAGCATAAACAATTACAACTAACTAACTAACTAACTAGTACCACTTCCGTAGGTGATCACGGTTGCATTTGGCATATGCAACAAGCCATTTAAACCCCTAGGCAGCCCTAGTGGACGAGTAAGGTCTCGTGAGGGCCTATAGCGAATGTACCCACAAAATCCATCTAACTAAACAATGTAAAATAATGCAATGCATGAATGCAACTAATATGAAAATGCAAAGATCCCCTTCAAACTAACCAACACCAACTAGCAAGCAAATATCTCAAAGAATGCAACTAAATCCAAATAGAGCTCGAGTAAGTCCCCGTATACTAACAATACATGAACATAAACGTGCGTGTGTGCAATGCTCATCAGAAATACTCCCAAAACTAGGTCAAAAATCATACATGTCCTTCGCAAAGACAATCACAGGTTTATAAATAGAATAGACTGTAGACACTTCATAACCTAGGAACACCTCCATCCTCATTCAAGTTAGCCAGGAATTCATGCTTTATTACTACACTACGACACTACGACACATACTACTATATACAATACGCATGCTTATTTAACCGTGCAATGAATGAGACCCCAAAAGGCTTATACAATAATACCCATGTAGCGAGTGTTAGGTCAGCAATCCCAAACCACAAGGGCTTTAGGTTACTAGGACTAAGTCCCCTCGGACTTAATTACTCGAGTATTAAAGAGCTCACTCGTGGTTAATTTTGCATAAAAACAATTGAACTTTTGACTTTTTTTTTCTTTTTTTTCTTTTTTTCTGAATTTTTTTTTTCATATGCAATCTGGAATGAGAATTCTCATTTCCAACCCTAGACTACTCATATAAATATGAGCCGGCTACTAGCCATTTGACACCTAGCCATTATTTAACCAATAATTACAACTAGTATGAAATCCCTGGTTTCCCCCAAACTTAGATTTTAGTGCTCCTACGCCATCAAGGGAATAACGAAAATTCTAAATATAATCAAGTGATTAAATCTCAAAACATCCAAACAAGCATGACCCTAACCTAGCCCAAAAGCACCCAATGAGACTGTGAAATTATTGTGTTTCCGTAACATGCAAGTCAATTTCGTAGGAACTATAAATCAACCCTCTACTCATCATTACCACACTCAATTAGACACCTACCTACCAATCAGAATCAGCTCGTCCTAAGGGATCATGAAATATGCATGCCATGCAAATGCAACTAAAATGAACTCACATGGTATACGCACATAAAAACAGAATGTCCTATATGAAACTAACGTAGATAATACGAACATATATGCATAATTTAATACTACTAATATGCAAAGCATGAAATCCTACATGAACACATAATACAACAACAACTACTAATCCCCCAAACCACCCCCAAACTTAAAATATTCAATGTCCGCATTGAATGGAAGTAAATACGAGGGATAGTAGAAAACATACCTACACGGCGCCTTACATATCCTCCCCCATCGCAACTCAACATGCTTGTTCGGCAAAAATCCCCTTTCTGTAGCTATAGGCCTCAACAACAACCGATTAAATTCAACCTCCGCCGTCGAAAACAAAAATTTTGCAACACTAGCATCACCTCTCCCACACTTAGGAGCCATAAGAATCAATACCCAACTCACAAGAAGCTCAACCAATAATCACCAAGCAATATCACACTAAAAATAGCCCAAAAACCAAGAATAATACAAAATCCCCAATTTACAAGAACACAAATTCGTAATAAAAATAAGATTAGAAAAAAAAATTACCCAATACGAATTGGAGAGGTGAACTTGCAATTAATTCCTCTTTAGAATTGAATTTTTAGAGATTTAAAGAAGTAGAAGAGGAATTGGATTTGTATTTATAGGTGGGTATAAATATAAGATGATGTAGAGGTTTGTTATAAATTTTAGAGTGTAGGAGAGCTTTAAGATGGTATGGAATTGATCTATAATAAGAATAGAATTTAGGGATCAAAGGAATTTGAGTTAGGATAGAATTTGGGGTTGATTTTGTAGGCCAAAACACAAAAATTCGGGCAGAAAAATGATCTGGGAGCTGTAACGCAGGTGCAACCTGCGTTTCCCATGTGCAGACTGCGCGGGAGGCAGTAACACAGGCGCAACCTGTGTTACAGGGGGCAACCTGCTCGAAAAGCAGTAACGCAGGCGCAGCCTGCGTGACAGAGCTGCATCCTGCTCGAAAATCAATTTTTTTTTTAACACTCAATTTTTATTTATTTATTTTTTTTACACTAATGCGTGGGTTGCCTCCCACGAAGCGCTTCTTTAACGTCAATAGCTTGACATTCTTCCAAGCCTCCATTAAGGATGATAATAGTTTGTCTGTTCCTCTCTTCGTGAGACTTCATCGTCATCATGGCGGCACACTTTCTGCCCCTTCTCCTCGTTTGGCCTATTCGTGCAACAACTATGTCCTATTCCAATGCCTTCATCTGTTGACCCAAAAGCTGTCAATATGTAGAACAACACACACTCGCGGGCTTTGCTTGAATATAATGGAGGAGGGTAAATGTAAGTTGCTGAAGCCTTTGGTTCCTTAAAGAGAACTTCCTCCATTGGCTCTAATGCGCTACATCCATCTTTATACTCTGAGACAAGTAGAAGACCTGCATCTTTCCCATGGTCAT
Organism: Kitagawia praeruptora; assembly: GCA_037693485.1. NCBI lineage: Eukaryota > Viridiplantae > Streptophyta > Magnoliopsida > Apiales > Apiaceae > Kitagawia > Kitagawia praeruptora. The sequence goes on along the minus strand of CM075352.1, from coordinate 169,511,999 downwards.
CAGCCTCTTGGTACGCACATACCAATTCTTGAAATTTGTGTAGCTCAACAGTGTCTATCCCAAATAGTGCCCTTTTCAAATCATCCACCATCCTAACATGATCAAATTCCTCACATGGCTTGCGAATGCTCACCTCACCTTGGAATTTGTCTTCCTCAATTAAGCATGCAGTACCTTGCTCCAAGTCACCGTTCTTTTCTGGAATTGCCTCTAGTATGAATTGTTGTTTCTCTTGTTCCACAGCACTCACAACTCGAGCAACTAGTATCTCCAAAGATTTGAGAGACTCCTCATTACTCTTTGTAAGCATCCTAATCTCCTCCATAACATCAACCTCATCTGACTGAAAAGTAGGAGTAGGTTGCTGATGTTGAAACTCTTCACTACCAAAGAAATATGACATATTTGGAACATCTTGCTGGTACTGTTGAGGATGGTATTGAGAATATGGTTGTTCCTCATAAGTGACATATGGATCAACTCATTCGTAGTAACAATATTGTGAGGGATCATGAACGCCCAAACATTGCTCACATTGCTGAGGCATGGATGTCCTAGAATATACCCACCATGGCAACTCCTCGCATGCCATCTTCAACACTCAAGTACCTGAACACACCGAACTAAACAAGATAGGTAAGAAAAAATCTGAGTCAGTGAACTCTAACAACCACTATTGACAAGCACATAAACCAAAAATAAAACACCGATGATCCCCGGCAGCGGTGCCAAAAACTTGTTTGCACTAAATCACGCAAGCGTACGTGGTCACAAGTAATATATGAATAAGTCAAGTTCGTTCCTACAGAGATCTGGTTTTTAATTTAGTTTAGTACCTATGCAACAATGTATGATTATTATTCACTGCTAAGACAAATAACAATTTTGGGTTTAATAAACTAAATTAACTAAGAATTTAATTAACAAGCTAAGAATTAACTAACTAACGAGAATTGGAATCGAATTACTTCTGCAAGAGGAAACATGGGATCCTAACTTCATTAAATACTTTGCTTAGATCTGATGCCTTTAATCACTATATGCAATGGTTATGATATCTGATCGGATAACACGAAACAAGTACACGCTACCTGTCAGCATACGTATACCAAACTAAACATACATCCACAAAAGAGATAGAAGATGAATAGACACCAATTATGCTTAGACCCTATATGTCTATAGAATTTGAAAACATAACGGTTGAAGAGCAAGTTATCCATTAAGATCACACAGGGCAGTATAAGTATTTTCATCTCACACCACGAATCATATTGATAAACAATTATGAACCTATGCTAGCATGGCAAGTTCTAAATCTCAATATCCACTTTCACTTCACAAGAGATTAACAAATTAGATGTTCATGACGCATCTATCAATTAAGCATAACCATACGAGGATATCAAATATACATCACACACAGATCTTTAAAGCATCAAGATACTAAAGCTCCATAAATAAATCTGTTAGAATCCAATGACAACGATTAGTTCATAATCGAACCGCTCGTCATCATTTGATCTGATGAAACCATGATAAAAACAAAGTATGAAAATATGCAAATAAACCTAAGTAATTGATATGTAATGGTTCTCCTAATTACAATGATAGGATGTGTTTATATAGGCTCTAGATTTCTTGCCCAGCAAGAAATTACCTTCTATTACAATTAGAATTCGATTAAGGTACTAAAAACCGCCCAAAATACAATTAGAACTTAAAAAGGGCAAAACAGTAATTTCCCTGCTCCCATCAGTCTGCTTGCCACGCTGCCTGCACCCACCACGCGCATCCTGCTTGTGTAAGACCTGTTCCATGTTGTAGAAAATCTCCCAAGCTTCGCGTGGACAGTAAGATCGCTGAAAACGGACTTCTAGAACTCCAAATATGGCCAAAACAGTGTAGACTGCGCAACCTTCCCGAAAATCCGAATTTTAATCAATTTAACATCCAAAAACGATAGAAGCATCAACCATAATCGACATTCTTGCAACCCTGTACAACTACACAAAACACATCAAAACTATAACAAACTTGAGTCCAAGACAATCAATTTAAGCCGATATGGAACGCTCCAAGTGGATATAAAATCCACTTATCACTTGGCCTGTTCCTCACTATATTAAAAGTCTACGGGGCTTTCTTGGGTTATCCGGATATTATCGGAAATTTATAAGGAAATATGCTCACATAGCAGGGCCGCTAACTGACCAGCTCAAAAAGGACTGTTTTGGATAGACGGAGAGTGCAAACATGGGCTTTAAAAAACTTAAACGAGCCCTAACAACGGCCCCTGTCCTCCAACTGCCGGATTTTACTCTGCCCTTTGTATTGGAGACGGATGCTTCCGGATACGGTCTAGGGGCGGTGTTACTACAAGTGGAGCACCCAATTGCATACTACAGTAAAGTCTTGGGACCCCGAGCACGGAATAAATCCATCTATGAAAAAGAATTAATGGCCATTGCCTTGGCGGTCCAGAAATGGCGGCACTATCTCTTGGGGCACCCATTTGTGATCCGTACCGACCAACAAAGCTTGAAGTTTTTACTCGAACAACGAGAAGTGGGGACTGACTATCAACATTGGGTCAGTAAATTGATGGGATATCAGTTTTCGATCGTGTACAAGCCGGGAAAAACTAATAAGGCCGCAGATGCACTATCTCGAACCTTCCCAGAATTGTGTAACATGGTTTCTGTTGGGGGGGTGTCGTGGGCAGCTATACTTAAGAGTTTGGAGGGAGATGTATTCTTGCAAAAATTAAAAGCTGACTTAGAAGAAGGACGAACTCTCCCAAAGGGATATGAAGTGGTTCAATGGCTGGTACGATATAAGGGCGAGTAATCATACCACCAAAATTGGATCTGGCAGTGAAATTGCTTAAGGAATACCACAACTCACCCATAGGGGGCCATTCTGGCGAGTTAAAAACATATAAGAGGCTGGCAACAGAGTGGTTCTGGCCCGGGATGCGCAAGGCAATTGCGGGTTACATAAGGGAGTGTGAAATATGTCAACAACAGAAACAATCATCACTTAAGCCCGCTGGGTTTCTCCAACCCTTACCCATACCCACACGAATCTGGGAGGATGTATCACTTGACTTTGTCGAAGGATTACCCAAGTCGAATGGGGTGGACACAATCTTGGTAGTGGTGGATCGGCTGTCCAAGTACGCTCATTTTATTGGTCTATCCCATCCGTTCTCAGCCCCTACCGTGGCCACAGCTTTCATTAAGGACATTGTTCGACTACATGGGTACCCTGCGACTATTGTATCGGATCGAGACCGTGTGTTCATGAGCCTCTTTTGGCAAGAGTTATTCCACAGCCAGGGTAAAACACTTCTACGAAGTACGGCCTACCATCCGCAAACGGACGGCCAGACCGAGGTAGTCAACAAAACCCTCGAGAGCTATTTGAGGTGCTTCGTCCAAGGTAAGCCTCGCAACTGGTCAAAGTGGCTCACCTGGGCTGAATATTGGTATAACACTAGCTTCCACGCGTCCACTTAATACACCCCATTTGAAATTGTTTATGGCAGACCTCCGCCACCTCTGATCAGGTTTACAGAACCCGACACAGTTGTCGCCTCTCTTGAAGAACAGTTACTTGAAAGAGACGCCATATTAGATGAACTCAAGGCGAACCTGGTTCAAACTCAACAGCGCATGCGCGCTCAAGCTGACAGCCACCGTAGAGAGTTAATACTGCAAATTGGGGACTGGGCATATGTGAAGTTGCAACCCTATCGCCAGCAATCCTTGGCACGATGACCGAATGATAAGCTGTCCCCTCGTTTCTATAGCCCCTTCAAGGTGTTGGCCCGAATAGGACAGGTAGCCTATCGTCTGCAGCTTCCTCCAACAGCTAAGATACACAACGTATTTCATATATCCCAACTGAGAAAGGCTGAGGGAACTATTCACGGTTCGACCCCCATACCACCACAAATTTCTTCAGATTTGGTCTTGGAGGCTGTTCCAGAAAAGGTGCTAGATGTCAGGCATAAGGTGTCACAGGGGAAAGAGATGACTGAGGTATTAATTAAGTGGTCTGAACTACCAATCTGGGAGGCTACTTGGGAAGAAATGACAGGTATAGAGCTACGTTTCCCAGATTTTCACCTTGCGGACAAGGTGTCTGTGTTGGCCCCCGGTAATGCTATGGTCCCACACTTGACTTATTCACGAAAGAAGGCTGGCAAAGGGCATATCCGTAATAACACAGAGCTGGAAGGGGTGAAAGAGTGAATTCACTGGGCAATACAAAAGGCAGAGGAATTGGGGAATTAGGGCATGAGATTATTGTGTTAAGAGAGTTGGGAATTGGGAGAGAGCCGCCTCTTGAAAGCGGTGAAGCCTTTTATTTTCTTTGAGAGTTATTTTGTAACAAGCACTATCATTTATAATTAATCAGTAAACCCTTGTAATATAATTGTTGATTTGGAGTTTTATTTGCCTTGTTCTGCTGTTTATCATTCGAGTGGTGTGATTATTACTGAGTCCATAGCAGATCACGATAGTCGAAAGGGGACACATATACACTGATGGATTCTGTTTATCATTCGAGTGGTGTGATTATTACTGAGTCCATAGCAGATCACGATAGTCGAAAGGGGACACATATACACTGATGGATTATGCCATCAGCTTAGGCGCCTCAACAAGCCAGTACATGGTTGTTCAGTCTGTAACTTGTTGATCTTCTGAACTCAAAGGTTGTGTCGAACCACTATAGTCCTAGTTGTCCAACATGGGCTCCTCCGAATCTGTAAGATATTCAACTGTGATTTTCTCCTTTGACACATGACTTGATTTCAGAAGTCGATACTTGAAAATTTTAACGAAACATTAAAACTTGTAACTTTTTTCCATTTTAATGATGTTGTAGTATTACATTTTCAACAATTGGAATGTGAAGCATTCAACTTATACAATGGCTAAACTTTCCACCGTTATACATTACAATTTTTGACCAAGAGGAAGGCTAAAATTAATTTGCTCTGAATATACGTTTGTTCTTATAAGACTCAGAACTTAAAAGAACAAAACTGTAACTAGACGTCTAGACAGCCTGCTGCAAGAATCAGGTGAATGTACCTATCAATGAATATTTGCTAAACATCAATCACCAGAAACCCTCTGAATGTGAGCAGCTAATAACTTGAATCTGTAAACTTCAAAATCATAAAGAAAGGCGAAAGGAGGTGATCTGGAAGCAGAATAACATAAGGACGGAGGAACAGGATTACTCTTAGGTTTAAGTTGGTACGAATACTCTCTCAAGAAAATTTACGAAACGTTTTGAATATGGGGTGGGTTCCATGACAGATATTGACTTAGGGTCGTATTTGAATGACTTGTATGCAAGTTCCACTTTCTTTTTAAGGTTGTATTCCTGAAGTATATCGATTATGCCAAGATAGAGAACCACGTCGTAAACCTCAAAAAGTTCAGCTTCAGATGTGTCTCCACCAACCCGGTGAAGCTTATGATTTGCCTGAGCTGGCATGTTTACTCCTAATTGGACTCGTAATCTGAAGATTTTGCAGCAAAGAAATTTAGTAAGATAAAGTTTCGATGGTAACTTCACTAAATATATTATATATTATCCTTTCCAAACTATGCTTATGAAATTAAAGTTAAAACACAGCGAAGGTCAAATGGAAACTGGTGCATACAAAGAAGTAAAAATCATGAATAGAATTAAGTTAAAGGAAGTGTGTTTGTTAATGTCCTTCCTCCAACAATACAACATATGCTTCACTAGTCCTGCACTAATAGCATATGTAAGATTCGCTTCAGCAGAGTATTGTCATGGCACAGGATATTTATCCTCCAAAGGAAGCAGATATTGTGTTTCTAACCATGTAGGCAAACTTGTATAAAACAGGCTTAATTATTCAGTTCATTGAACAAAATAAATTGAAGTTTAGAAAAGAGCTTAGTCAAAACCAAGTATATCCCAGCCAAACCTGTCGATACAGTTAGAAAAAACACGTTCTTTATCCTTTTGATTATCATTAATCATCTCTACAGCCATTTTCAAGTCTGTAACTTACCTGTATCAGCTGCATCGGCAAGGTTTGCTTCAGCAGCTAATTAATACATATTACGGTTTTAATGAAAAATCATAATTACTGTACTTTGAATCCTATATAAAGGCATTATTGACACTGAGAAATAATTACATGATGGCACTTATAGATTTCACTGCAAAAGTATATAATACAGAAAAGAATAGGAATCTTTGCGCAAATAATATCTGAAACAAGTAGAATACCTTGCAGTACCAGGCAGAAGAAGGTCCACCTCCTTCTCACCCACAGAAAATGCTTTCAAAGTATTCCCTCTAATGTGAGGACCTGGTGCAGTGCTGACAAAGTTCGGTTCATGGGTCACAAGTAGAAGCCCCTTTGGAGGAATCAACATTTCATCTTGAGAGATTGCACCTGGAAGAAGTCAATACTAAATAATCATCATATAGACGAGGAAAATGAAGAGTACCCAAGTCCTAAACCTGCAATGTTTTAAAGTCGATCTACTGAATTTTGCATGCAATCATTCATGAACACATCCCTGAAAACTATATGTACCCAGTACCCAGTACCCACCAAGCAAATTTAAAAATTAATAAAATAATTAATTAATAAATGATATCTACTATAGAGATTGGAAGGGCAAACAGAAACAAAATAATAAACGAACTGCCCCAAAACCACAGCCTTGATCTGCATCAGGCGGTTCCGAATCCAGTTGAGTTTAAGAAGCACATAACATCCTAGTATATGTAGCATAGGAAGAATAACTTACGCATAACAACATGCATAAGCTAATTAGTTACATTTACTGTGTCTATCTGGCTCTAATCTACAAACCCTGTCCAGATATCATAAGCTATCTACTCCTACTTTATAGATAACATTAACCTGGCTATGAATAACTGTCTCTCAAGCATGTTTCAAAGTGTGTTATGGTTCTAATCAAGACCAACATCAAAGTCAGCTAACAACAGTCAGATAGTTTCTTTAGCAAGTCGCCTGAAAAGGCAGTCAAAATACTGAATGACATTCATAGCAGATCATTTGGAATCAAGTTAATAACTTGCCTGCTTCTCTTATATGATTAGATCATAAACGAAGATATTTGTGGAAAAAGAATTAAGAAAATATGAAAATTAGGAGACACAAACAGTATATGCAAGTATTCTTAGAGAAAAACTAGCAGAATTGGAAGTGGTTTATATATGAGATTTACCATCATTAGCAAATGTGTGCTCTGGTTGATGCATAGACTCAGCAGTTTCCAGGAAGGCTTTCAGATGCTCCGGAGCTCGGAAATGTAACCCCAATAGAAGGCTATAATCTATTATTTGCTGAGACTCCAGGAACATACAATCATGAGTGATCTGCCTGCACAAGAACATAGAAGTAGAAAGGTTATGCCATCACCTTAAACCTGGATAGTAAGTTGGAGTGACATGGTAACCATAGGAAGGAGTTATCTTTGAAATGTCTTCTTATAAAGCCAAATATATCTGTATGTGGTACATAAGAAAAGATGAGCGTGCATGTCATTTTTTTTTAAGCCTTCATTTAAAATACTGATATATATATATATAGTTAGTACAATGTTAATGGTGTAACTCTACCCTTCCATATTTTCGCCCTTGACCGTAAACATCAGAATTCTCATGTAAAAATGTCAATTTTAACAACTCAGGAAAGTTCCGGTGGCGCTACTCAAATAAATAATTAAATTGGTCGTTTTTCAAGTGCTCAATAACCAAGCATTGCTAGGCAAGCCACATTTCCTTTCCCCCATTTATAAAAATAGATAGATAGGCATAGATGTAACATGCAAATGTTATGCTACCTGTTAAGTAAGTAAAGCTTGTAAAATGCTTCAGTTTGTTATATAAAATCAAAGGCAAATACATGGTCTATAAATAGACCTACAAAGGAATAAAAGAACAGCTCATATGAACTAGATACAAGCTTCACATGGGCAACAAACACATTGATGATCACACATGAACACACATGCATAACACTCACAAACAAACAGCTCATACACACAAGTACAACACTCAGAAACAGCACACACATGGATCCACAATCATGATGTTGTAACATGACTCAGTCGGACTCCAACATTGCCTCCCTTAAACTGAAAAACGATAGTTTCAGTTTATTCTTACACACATTCCAAGCTTCTCTCTTAAACGAACATAGGTTTCCAACTTCAAAGGTTTAGTTAAAATGTCAGCTACCTGATCATTTGAACTACAATGTACCAGCTTCACAACTTCATCTTTAGTAAGATCCCTCAGAAAATGGAACCTAATGTCGATGTGTTTGCTACGGCCATGCATAACTGGATTCTTTGATAGTTTTATGGTAGAACAGTTGTCACACCAAATTGTAGTACAACCTGGCTGCATCAAGCCTAATACTTCCAGAATTCTTCTCATCCACACACATTGACATGCACAGTATGCTGCAGCTATGAATTCAGCTTCTGTAGTGGACAAAGTTACCACTGGTTGTTTCTTTGATGCCCAAGCAACTGCACCCCCACTTAATAGGAATACATAACCACTAGTACTACGTCTAGTATCTATGTCACCAGCATAATCACTGTCTGTGTATACCATCAAATCTTCTTTTAATCCTCTTTTATAAAACACACCAAAATCAAGCGTACCTTTGATATATCTCAGCACACGTTTAGCCGCCTGCATGTGTTCCTCTCTAGGATCTGACATGTATCGACTCAATAAGCACACAACAAACATTAGGTCTGGACGTGTTGTTGTGATGTACATTAAGCTTCCAATTAGCTGCTTATACAATGTGCCATCAACTCGAGTTTTATCTCCATCTTCAGACATCTTAATTCCTGGCACAATTGGATTCTTCACATGATTTGCATTCTGTAGACTGAACCTCCCTAGAATCTCTTTAGCATATTTCTTTTGGCTAATGAAAATCCCATCACTGTCTTGTATAACTTCAACACCCAAGAAATATTTCATTTTTCCTAAGTCAGTCATCTCAAATTCCTTTTTCATAGAAAGCTTAAAACAGTTAAGCATTTCTTCATCATTTCCTGTGAAGATCAGGTCATCAACATAGAGACTAATGATGAGAATTTTATTACCTTCCTTCTTGACAAACAGTGTATATTCGTACTCACATCTTCTGAATCCTTCTCTGGTAAAATAGGCTTCAATCTTTTTGTACCAAGCCCTAGGAGCTTGTTTTAGACCATACAAAGCTTTCAATAATTTGTACACCTTGTGTTCTTCTCCCCTTTTTTCGTACCCTTGTGGCTGCTCCACAAAAACTTCTTCAGTAATTTCACCGTACAAGAAAGCACTCTTGACGTCTAACTGGTAGACACTCCAATCCTTCTGAGCTGCCACAGCTAATAGCATACGAATTGTATCCCACCTTGCTACCGGAGCAAAAACTTCATTGTAATCTACTCCTTCTTTTTGTGCATAGCCCTTGACCACCAACCTGGCTTTGAATTTGTCTACTTCTCCTCTCTCATTCAGTTTTGTTTTATACACCCATTTAACTCCGATTTTCTTTGCTCCTTTTGGAAGATCAATAAGGAACCAAGTTTTGTTTTTCTCTATTGATTCCAGTTCAGTTTCCATGGCTTTTATCCATTTTCTTTCTTTGCTGGCTTCTTCAAACTTTACTGGATCTTCAACTGATGCAAACATTACGAGACTAGCCATTTCTTCTTCCTCTTCTCCCCCAGTCTCGTAATCCATCAAATAAGCTGGCTTTCTTCTTATTCTCTGAGTTTCAAATGTTGAAGCTTGAACAGGTGTTACTGCATCTTGAGCTGATTCTATATATTGCCTATTTCCTTCATTGTTTTGTTCCTTTTCAAATTCTTGACCTGCTTCCTCAATGTCTTCTTCCTTTTCTGGATCTTCATAACTCAGTTGTTCTTCCTTTGTTTTCAGTCCCCAATCCCATCCTTTGTCTTCTTCAAACACTACATCTCTGCTTGTTATAATTTTCTCTGTCTTTGGATTGTATAGGCGGTATCCTTTTGATTCACTGCTTACTCCAATAAGAACACACATAGTACTTTTATCATCGAGTTTTGTTCTTCTCTGGTTCGGAACATGAGCATGTACTATGCAGCCAAAAACTCTGAAATAATCCACTGTAGGTTTTATCCCACTCCACATTTCTTCAGGTGTTTTTCCTTCTATCACTGTGGTTGGACTTCGATTTAGCACATGTACTGCCCATCTTGCTGCTTCAGCCCAAAACTTCCTTGGAACTTCTTTGTCATTTAGAATACATCTGACCATCTCCATAATTGTCCTATTCTTCCGTTCGGCGACTCCATTTTGTTGCGGAGTAAACGCAGTGGTGAGTTGCCTACTGATTCCAGCTTCTTCACAGTAAACATTGAATTCATTTGATGTGAATTCCCCACCTCGATCTGTTCTTAAGCATACTATCATTTCTTCACTTTCTCTTTCGACCAAACTTTTGAAATTTTTAAAACAACCAAAAGCCTCTGATTTGAGTGATAAGAAATATATCCATATCCTTCTGCTAAAGTCATCAATGAATGTAAGAATGTACCTTTTGCCACTGTTGGACATTGGAGAAATAGGACCACAAATGTCTGAGTGTATCAACTGTAGTTTTCGTGATGCTTGCCACATGCTTTTCTTTGGTATACTCTTGCGATGTTGCTTGCCTACCAAACAGCTTACACACTTATCTGCTTCTTGCGTGTTAAAATATGGAATCCCTTTCACCATGTTCTGACACTTCAAAGTTCTTAAACCTTGATAGTTTAGATGCCCATACCTTTTATGCCAAAGTTGCAAGTCATCTATTGTTGATATTTTCAAACATTTTTCGGTTGTAGTAGACTTTCCTTTGGATGCCACGATTTTAAATACCTTGTTTGCAGACATCTTTGATTGTATCACCAGTCCTCTTTCAGGATGGTATATCTTACACACTCCGTAATGCATTAAAATCTCACATCCCTTTTGCACCAACTGTCCTAAGCTTACAAGATTGCTTGTCAGTTCTGGCACCAAATACACATCTGTTATTACATGTGATCTTCCATTGATACATAGATTCACATCACCTTTTCCAATCACTGATAGAAGAGAGTTGTTCCCTAGTTTTACTGAGCATCGAAAGTTTTCATCAAGCTTAGAAAACCAGGTCTTGTTTCTGCTCATATGGTTGGAGCAGCCTGAGTCTAAAAACCATATCTCTTCCTTTTCTTCTTGAATTTGTGTGTATGCCATTAACAGAACATCTTCTTCAGTGGTCTCTGCATAGTTTGCATTTTCCTCTATCGGACATTCATATTGAAAGTGCCCGAATTTTTGGCATCGATAACATTTCACTGTTGCCTTGTTAAACCTTCCTCTTCCTCTTCCTCGACCATAACTTCTTCCTCTACCTCTGCTACCTCGATCTTCATACGTGACTTTTAGCACTTGCTCTTCTACCACAATGTTCTGTTTCTTCATCTTTTGCTCATGTACAAGCAATGAGCTTTGTAATGCATCAACAGAAAGGTCATCAATGTCTCTGGACTCTTCAATTGAGCACACTATGTAATTGAAGTTTTCAGTCAACGTCCGTAGGATCTTTTCTACAATTCTGACATCTTGCATATCATCTCCACAGTTTCTCATATCATTTGCAACTATCATTACCCTTGTGATGTACTCAGTGATGGTTTCCTCATTTTTCATCTCCAAAAGTTCAAAACTTCTCCTCAAAGTCTGCAACTGTGCACGTTTCACTCGTGCACTTCCTTGATACTTAGTCTTCATGGAGTCCCACAACTGCTTTGATGTTTCCTTCATAGTGATGGTTTTGAGAATTGATTTGTCAATCGCATTGAACAAATAATTCTTTGCCTTCAGATCTTTTAGCCTTGCTTCAGCAAGACTCTTTCGTTGCACCTCAGTCAGTACGTCCTCCTTAGCTGGTTCTTCCACACCATCCTTTACAACACCGAAGTATTCTTTCGATCTTAGAAGATTCTCCATGAGAAGGCTCCAATGATCGTAATCCCCATCAAACTTTGGTATGCATGGTTGTGTAGAACTGCTAGATTCTCCCATTACACTCACTCTGTGTAAACTGGCTCTGATACCAGATTTGTTAAGTAAGTAAAGCTTGTAAAATGCTTCAGTTTGTTATATAAAATCAAAGGCAAATACATGGTCTATAAATAGACCTACAAAGGAATAAAAGAACAGCTCATATGAACTAGATACAAGCTTCACATGGGCAACAAACACATTGATGATCACACATGAACACACATGCATAACACTCACAAACAAACAGCTCATACACACAAGTACAACACTCAGAAACAGCACACACATGGATCCACAATCATGATGTTGTAACATGACTCAGTCGGACTCCAACACTACCTACAGTTGTTATGATCAATTCAAAATGATTCAGACTTTCAAGTTATCCAGCTTGGAAATTGAGAAGGAACTCAAGGTCACCCAGAAAATCGTTCATCACAACATTAGTGGATTTGGTTCGGGTATAAGGTTAGAATGAACTCATGACTACTCTTCCGAACAACTTAATTTATTTTAATTTTTAAACTGCAAAGTCGAAGGACTCATTCATATGGAAATGCAGGTCTTTAAAGGATACTAGGATAGTAAACCCAAAACAAACGTCTGCTATAGAAAGTACAAACAAATAAGATGATTCTTGTTTTCCTTGTACTTTATCTTTAATTTAGATAATATCCTCAACTAGATCTGCACTACCTATAAGATTGAGAATAGGATACTTACTCTAAAAGTGACTCACGCAACAATTTGTCCATGTGGAATACGTAGGGCAAATCAAGGTCTTTGAATGTGGTGCTCTCTTTAATATCTTCTTTATTTGTTACTCTTCCTTGACATGAACCCTTCAGGTCATACCGACGATGTATTCGCAATTCAGTGCAGAACATATTCCCCATCACAACAAAGCGTACCTAAAGGGGAAAAAAATGATTAAACCATCACCCATGTGTAATTTTGGAAAAATACTCAATCCCTTATCTTTTTATTTGGAATATCAGATACCTTTCTTCCCGCCTTCCATGCTATCTGGTGGACTCCAAAAAACTTCGTTAGAAGGGTGTTTTCATGCGCTTTTACATTATCATAGTAGCTAGGCAGCATCTTGAGTAATACCTGCAACAAGGGTTAAATAGCAAAAAGCAACTGAATAAGAGCAGTCTTAAAGAATAACATATTGTTTACAATTATATAATCTGAATAAGATTGACATAAACAACATTAGTGACTCAGAAACTCTTCAATGAAGGGTAGAGGTGGAATATTTCAATCTTAATATTATTCCCTTGCCAAGTTGTTAGTGCAGCTGCAATATCTGCCTTATATGCATGACAGATAATCAATATCAACCTTGATGTTCCATTGTGCAAGTGAATAGATTCCTAAAACTTGATAGTCTTACTGGGTTCAGGCTCATAGTCTTCATCACACTTGACATCATTAATGGAAACTTGATAGTGGGGGAATCAGCAAGTACAATATTCAAGGTATCTAGAGACTATGTCAGCTTACAATTTTACCTCCAGTATGCATTTAATGCCGGGAAACATAGAAACTCTTATCGTGATGGTTCATAACAAATAACATATAATGAGAGGCAACAAGTTCGCTACTATCAGTTAGTGTACTATAATAATACAGATCTATCTAGCTTCGGTTCAATTATTGGTGACATATGAACCTATGGTATGATATCCCATGAAAACGTAAAAAAACAGAGAAGTTTTTAAAAAATATACTTCCTCTAGACACACTTTAAACTGTTTGAAGAAGTTAGAGGCTATCAACTGAAACTAAAGCAGTGACAACAGTCTTTCTGCTCTATAAGGTAATGCAACCAACTTTTACATATGAAATATAGACCCATGCTTATCATATCAAAAGGATATCCGAGAAATCTCATTACAATACGATATAAAATTGTGCTGACTGAAATGAACACCTAACTTTGCAATGCGGTATTTTAACAGCACAGAGTTGCCAAATCAACATACTTGTGCCTTCCATGTTCTAGTATCTTATAAGCTCCTTGTGCCATACATGGCTAAGTTTTTTATGTATAAGTTGCTACAACGATGCTTCGATAATGCCTAAAAAGCTGAAAGATGATTACTCTTTTCCGTTCTATTTTCTTATGAGTTTCATGGATAGCTATGAGAAAAAGCATTTACAAATACCCTTTCAAAGTATTTACATCTCACAATCCAAGAGTTAACCAAACCAAATTAAACATACCCAGTATACCCCTCTCGTAAAGCAAGGTCCGGGAGTGTAAGATGTACGCAGGCCTCACATCTACTCTAAAGAAGTAGAGGCTATTTCCTCAAAGAACTCTGGCTTCAAAAATCCAAGAGTTCATGTGTCCTATTATCATGGATCAATATATTCACCTAAAATGCGCCCCAAATCCTGAATGCAAAACCTCGACCAACTATTCTTATAAATCTGACAGTTCAGGGGATTACCAAATACAGTTGTTTTAACATCAAACTCAGAAGATGCTAATTATTCTAAACAAACATCATTGAAGAGACATTCAAGTTTAATCTGCTGAAAATTTGAATGCATAGACTACTAGTAGAATTGATAAACTCAATACCAACTATCACATGGATCTACTATGGGAAACACGTGTTAAGTACCAGTTTAAAGAGTGTATTTAATCAAAACAGCATCTAAAAATAATAAAGTGATATTTTTGTCAAGTTCACACCTTCAGCTCGGATCTTTTCAAGGTTTTAATAACAAATCGATCATCGTGTGAAAGATAAAATAAGCTGCCACTTTTCCCGGCTGAAGAAAGCTCTGTTAGGCCATCATCGCCACAGATTGACATCATGTAGTCTGCAGCGTCTAGCTTGAACATCTCCCTCAAATTCCTGAGTATTAGGATGATCATTAATATGAAATCATTTGATTTTGTTACAGTGCAAAATACATACAATCAAATGACAATTATAATATGTACAGGAGAGGGGGAGAGAGAGAGAGAGAGAAAGAGAGAGAGAGAGAGAGAGAGAGAGAGAGAGAGAGAGAGAGAGAGAGAGAGAGAGAGAGAGAGAGAGAGAGAGAGAGAGAGAGAGAGAGAGAGAGAGAATTGCAGTACTCTGTTTTGGTATCGATAAAAAAATTGGACATATATCTTTGAGTACGAAAGGTAAAATATGCATTTTGAACAAGATGAGCCACAGAAGACAATAAGTAAAATATAAGAACAAGGTTTAGGTGCTGTCAATACATACCGGAATACCATAGGATAGTAATCCGTCCAGTAAAAATCTAAGGAGTAATGTGGAGGAGTTTTTTGGGAGCCCCTTGTAGGAAAATACATTTTTATTCTAGCTTGTGCTCCGTAATCAGATGATCGTACTTCACGCATAGGCAATGGCGAAATTTTTCCCACAGTGTACCTGTGACCTCCATATGAGTTGATCGAAGGTAAATTTCAGAAATGAAGTTGATACAAATATATACAATCACAAAATGATGGAAATTAGTGCCAGCCACACAAGGTAAACGAAAGAAGCAACAAGAGCCAAGATGAAAAGGGCTCCTGTGGCAGTACCATGATATAAGGATCGGTGAAGTAATTGATTGCTGGCCATTATGTGAACTTATTAAATGATTCGAGGCAGCTTACATCAAGTGCCTTCTTACATTGACAGTTACACGGCCCAAATTTCCCCACTTTTTTCCACTTACAGAAGTACTAATAAAGCCACCATCCAGTGCACACATCAACTGATAATATTTCCAGTTTTAAAAAGTATACTCATTTGTAAGGCATATAAGCCTAATTATTCAAAAAAAAAAGTATTTACTTAAGCTATTAATCTGAAATATGAATGCCTAATGTATGTAGGGCTTGAAATGAGAAGAAGTAAACATCTATATACTGTGGAGTGCATCTTATTTAGCCATATCTTAAGTTTCGTCGATGTAGTATTTCAACAAATACTCTACCCCGCGCAAAACAACCTTTAATTCATATTTTAGTCCTCAGTAGATACTGCATAAATGCCCCCACGACTTTCAATCAAATAGTTAGGTAATTACTATTGTCTGCTTTATTCATGAAGATCCTGCATTATATGTGACAAAGAAACTGAAGGACAGCAGCAATAGTATGAAGAACATTCCTTTTAAATTAGTTTACCTGATGCCAAGTTGTAGATTAAGCATCAAATAATAACTTTTAAGGCCTGCATATGTGCTCACAAGTGACTTCTTTCGTGCTTCCTTTGTCTTACCCCGTAGTTTAATGCTGTTACTGCGTTTAATGCTGTTACTGCGACCTGCATAGTTTATAATCCTTTCTTTGATCAAGACCCCTTGCATGTATTCTCTTTCATAAACTTGAGAACCGCTATGCTGCACCTCTTTTTGGACTTCTTCTAAAGTACCTTCTAAAGTACCATCTGGAACAGAATGAATGGGGTTCTGATTTCCCTTCAACACTATACTCTTATGTGGTGGTCTACGAGTTTTACCCTTAGAAAATCCATTAAGTGCAATTATAGAAACACTGCGCTTAACACCAGGTTTTATAACCCTGATTTCTGGCTTCACTGATGAGCTAAGAGGGACGGAACCCTCCACATTTTCATTGAGTAATTCAGATTTATTCCACTTTGCTAGAGACGGACGATTACTTCCTTCCGGATAGAATTTACCCCATCCATCCTTTATGCCTTTTGTCCATATCCCATAATAATAACCTCCATCTTGAAACCTATAAAATCCCGACCCGTGTCTTGACCCACTTAACCAGAAGCCATCGAAGAGATCACCAGTGGACCATTTCATAACACCTCTACCACACAAATTCCCAGCTTTCCAAGTACCAATATACATGTTTCCGTTACTCCAAACATACTTACCGCTGCCTTCCTGTTTACCTTCTTTCCATGTACCTTCATAAACATCTAAGTTTTGGTACTGCTTTTCTCCAAATCCATGCTGAAGGTTTAACTTCCAGGAACCTCTGTATACAGACCCATCCGAACTAGTTAAAATTCCAAAACCATGTAGGTAACCCCCGGAAAAGTCACCCTCATATGATGCACCTGATGGCCAAAGAACCTTTCCTTTCCCTGTCATTTTTCCTTCCTCCCAATCACCCTCATAAACTTTTCCATCTGACCAGGTGTATTTACCCTTACCCTGAGGGAGCGTCCCTTTAAAATTACCATAGTAGACATCTCCGTTTGAAAAAATGCTCTCGCTACTCCTGAAAGAGGGAAAAGGAGAAGAAACACATTCATTAAAAAACACTGAAATTACCTGAAATCATTTTTGAAGTCACTAAATGTGCAAGACGCAATAAAAGATTGTCGAACATGTTAGAATATAATATAAGATCCATATAAGGGTAACACTAACAGAACAAAAAAAAGTTATATTGGAAAGAGCAGGACAACCTTCCGCTGCTCTCCATGATGATGAATGACAACACGATCTACCACATCAAAATGACATTATTGGATCGCTTTCAGAAACTTATGCGAGACTACCTGACAAGACCTTTAAGTGAAATTGTCTTGATGGCCACTATCTTGGTCTGAAAAAATCACAAAAGAAACCACACTTAATTCAAAATAACACAAATGGACAAATTCTTTCTTCTAATGATACCCTAAATCTAGAAAATTTGGCTTTCAATGCACAATGACATATGACTTGCAGACTCAGAAATATGGTTCCTATTCACATTAATATAAAATTCTCCAGATATCAGTAAAAAGATAGTATATGCTTAAGCTCCTTACATTTCCCTTGCTTAGAAACTTAGAGGGGTGTATTCAATTAAAATTTTAATGGATTGTTAATAATCCATGAATTTTATTGAATTTTGTAAATTCTACACATTCTGTTGGATTTTAATTGCTTGATTTATTAAGATTTTTGTAGACTAAAAACAATCTCAAAGATTCTATTTTATTTATTTCATTTTAGGATATCCATATATAAATTAAATAATATTATTAATAATTCAAAATATTTATTTATCTAATGTAACTTTTCATCCATGTGTTCTTCGTTCTCATTATATTTTTTTACCAATAAAATACGAGAATTCAAAATCCACAATTTTATGAAATCCAAAAAAATCCATGGATTTTTTAATACCATGAGATTTTATTGGATTTTTAGAATCTAAATTGAATACCATCAAATTTTAATATATTTTTTAAAATCCAAATTGAATACATCTAGATAGATTTTAAAAAACTTTTTAAAATCCTTATTGAATACCATATCCAGATTAAATACCCTCATAGTTTAGTAATCCAAAAAAATCCTATAAAATCTTAATTGAATACACCAGAAAAAACAAATCGGATTTTGATTCGAAGCATTTGGAACTGCAATAGCATGCTAACCAGACAATTGCCTTTCCGGTAAGCATCTAAACAAAGAATGTGAAAAAGGATTTGTGGTCTAAAAATTCAAAGTATAACTACCTGTGTCTGTCTGCACACAACATAAGCACACATATTCAATCTTAGTCAAAACCAAACATTTGAAACAAAATCAAAACTACAAACAGTGGCGTAACCAGAATTCCAAAACAGACACCAGATGAAAAGAAGTATAGCTAATTTCCCCGTAATCTTAAAATTTCAAGCTAAACACAAGAATCAAGTATCAAACTCAACGAAATACGAAGAACAAACAAGATCATTGACATATAATGCAACATCTTAATGGCACAAGAAGCAAAATCTTACATGTGAGTCAAGCAGTAGTCCCAAGAAACAAGAAATCACTGACCCTCTACGTAAACATGAATGAAATTTGTGTGTATGTGTTTGTAAATATACAGAGAGATGAATAAGGAACAGAGTATGGTTGCTGGTTCATGAAGCTGTTGTGTCTTGATATATTTGGAATGAAAGAAAGATGGAGTAGATAAAGTTACAACATGTCTACTGTGTCCGAATAATGACATTGGTACGAACACTGTTTGTGTTAAACTTTTTCACTGTTACACAGAATGATTGTACTTGGATCACCCCTACTTGCTGCAATAAATACTCAAAAGGTTCTATATATAAAAACATATATTTAAAGTTTAAAATACTTTTTTAAAATGTACTTACCAAACTAAACGCGACTAATGTTTGGCTCCACTTAATTTTTTTTTACACTTAATTTTTTTTAGTTCCACTTAAAGTGAAATTGAAGATATTTACAATAAAAAATATGTATTGGCAAACGTGATAATGATAAATGGGAAAAGTTTTTTTGGACGGAGGAAGTACGTGTTTTTCCAAAATATATGTATACTCCTGACCGAACCCCTTTTATTCTACCCGCGAAATAGATAAATGGTTACAACCATCATATATCAAGCACGATGACCTTTAACAATAATGTTAGTTTCTTAAATCAATTTGCCGTCTAACTAGTTTATCAAAAATATTTGTAAATATCCGTTATGCAACTGAATGTAATTGAAATCGTTTTTCCATCATATGTCTTTGAAATAAAAATATTGGGGTTACATTTGATTGATGGCATTTTTGGATGATTCGGATGGTTTAAATTCTATAGAAGATGATTATATATGCAGATGAAATGATGTATATGTAGATATATATAATTTGGTTTAAGCATCTTGAAAAGAATAGAGGAGACCCCATGTAGGACATGCAAGCTGTGGCAGTGACCTTCGTCTCCTATTGTCTTTCTCTTTGCGCGCATATGTCTTTGCTGTACTCTTTTTTTTTTTGTATGGGCAAACTCTATCAATAATAACCCTGCTCGTTTCACACTTTCTTATCTATATTAATCCCTATTCCATAGATTATCGCACAATGATTAATGATCCGAATTCCGATTAATCATTTCAATTAATCCCCAAATATTAGATTAATCGTTGGACAGTACCTCTACCGATTAAGTCTTATTCCTGTTTTTCACAACACTGATTGTACCTGATTAATATTATAATAAATGTCTAAATTTTTAATTAACCCTAAATCCATAGCTCCAAGCTGTGAGATGGGATTCCCAAATTTTATGACCTTCAAGTGGAGGAAAGGGCCAACTTTGTACTAATTAAGTTGCAAGTAGTCTATTTCTACTTCTACATTGGGTGATTTGGTGCATCTGCATTTGCCATATTTTAAACTAAATGTCTCTGATAGGTATGTAGGTAGTACAAATAATTTAATGAATCTTAAAGCAGAGTAGGTGCAGAAATTTAGGGAGGGTAAATTTATGGTTTTTTAATGTTTACTACTCCACCTCTGAAGTCTGAACACAGGCAAAAACATTATTTTAATATGTTGTTGCTGAATTTCATTAAAAATTACTGTTAATAGGAAGTACTCCGTTTCATAATAAGTTTCCTCTTTCCTCTGAACACGTTTGTCAACGCACACTTTTAATCGTTAATATCTTCAATTTCGTATTAATATTAAATATAAAAAACTTCATTGTATTAAAATACTCATAAATACGAATACAAAAAGATCACTCATGACTATATTTTATTTTACAAATTATGCATAAATTAATAGTCAACTGCTTATAATGAACAGTGTCCAAAATCAATACAGGAAACTTAAAAAGACACAGAGGGAGTACTCCGTAATAACATTATTTTATGAATGCAGTTTTGTACATTATTTTAATATGTTGCCAAAACCATTCCCCAATTGTCACTATATTATTAGCTATTTCTTACATTAATACAAAGTAGTAACATTATCCTATCAGATGAATCTTTTTGAACAACCTCGATCAGAGCTGGGTTCATTTTTAGTGGATGATATTGCAAGAGTGACGAGATTAAGATGGGTTAATTAGTAGTTTATTTTCGTCTTATTTGTTATAGTTATCCCTATTTAGCAACAAAAAAAAATGAATACATTATGTATTAATTATATTAGTTTTTATGAAAAATAATATAATTATTTAGTAACAATTAGTTTATTTAACATGATTGAATAAAAGATGAATTTTTTATTGTGAAAAACATAAATGGGATGGAAGAAATTGGTTATTTTGGGAGTAGTACACTATTATCGAGAATTTTAAAAAGTTAAAACTCATTTAAACTTTAGAATCAATCAAATTCGCAAATCTGATATCAAATCTACCATAAAATCATTTGCACCATTTTTGTTATAAATTTTTTACATATAATCTGTTCTTTATAGTTGCTTATATATGATACTCCCTCCATCCCATTTTTATTGTCCATTTATCAAAATCCACCTTTTATTCAATCATGTTAATTAAACTCATAGTTACCAAATAATTGTATTATTTTTTATAAAGTTAACATAATTAACACATAATATACCTTATTAACTAAAAGTGGACAATTATCTTGGGACAAAGAAAATAGGAAACAGTGGACAATAAAAGTGGGACAGAGGAAGTATTATTTACAAGATGATGGACTATATATGTATTTGAATGATATAAATTTATTCCACCTATAAATGAACAAAAATCAGTTTAATGTAAATATCCATATTTTAATAGAATTAATTATTATTCTTGAAATTTAAATTATAAATGCTAATAAGATTGTGTGTATAGATTTTTTTTAGGATTTACTCATGAATTACTCTAATTAGCCTTGAATATATATTGTGCAAAAATAGAAATTTTAAAGGGAAACAGTGCATGCAAATAAGTCGATCACAATATCCCAAGAGGAAGAAATGTCATACATGATTTTGGCTTCATCAACCAAAACTAAACTGTGTTCTTCAAGAGTAGGTTTGTAAATATACCAAAATCTGCTATAATTACTTGAACCGCAAGTTGATTAAACATACTAATATCCAATTAAGGATCAATCAATCAAACATACCAAGTATATCTAGACTATTAATAGAATAACAAAGTAAAGAAGAATCTTACTGTATCATGTGACTTTAATTAGCTTGAGAGCTCCAGGAGAAGCTAGCAAATTCACTATCTTTTCCTACACCTGCAATGAAAAATCTATCTATATTGATAGATACAGAGATAAACAAAATGGTGTGTGTTGCTTGTTGGTTGATTAAGTTGTGTGTTTGACATATATGGAGAAAAATAAAAAGGAGAAAGATGCATGTATAATGTATTTGATATTTTATTTATTTTATTGTATTGTACAGTTTAATTTAATGATGACAATGGCAATCCTGTGTGCATTTAATTTTTTCACTATTTCTAAAATTTGTTTTATGTTGACTCGATAAGCATATCTACTTGGTCTTTGTGGTGGGATCTTATTTTATCTCTTTTAATCTCATTTTGTTTGGTTTAATTTGATAAAGGAAAATGCTAGGTACCCCAAATTGGTACCCAAATTTTTTTCCAAATTACACGTGTCATTATCTGAATGGTTATAATTACAATGGGCCCGCCAGAGCCATAAATATCTCACCAATTAAAATCCTTCATAAATCCAACTCATCAATGCCACATCATTTGGGAGCATTTTTTGGGTACCAATTTGGGATACCTAGCATTACTCTTTGATAAAATTACTTGTTCCGATTCAAATTAGTAATTTATTTTCAAAAAATTATGCATATTAAAAGATTCAAATATTGATGATTTAATTACATATGTACCCATATTTATTGTAATGGTTAGAAAAATAAGTATATATATAAAATCAATCTTGAAAATTTAAACTCAGGGATAATACGAGAAGTTTAAGTAAAAAATTACATTAAAAGTATAAGTGAGACAACTATTTTGAAACAATTTTTATTTTTGAAAGTACGTGGACTACTAATTTGAAACGGAGGGAGTATAGTTATGTTCTCTTTTTCCGTGAATTTTTTTTAAAACTTTTGAAAAGTCCTAAATGTCGTTTCATCCTAAAATAAGTGTCGTTTTGATTTTTTGCACGTATTTTGAGGTGCGAAAAAAAACATCTACATACTCCTTCTGTCCCATTTTTATTGTCTAGTTTACCTTTTGCATATAATTTTAGGTGTATATTTAATATAGTTCTATAGATAATTTACAATTTTTAAAAAAAATATTCAAATTCTAAACTTTAATTCAGGAAAAGAAAATTTAAAAAATAATTTGTGAATTATTTTGAACATATTTTTCAATATGTTTGGATTTGGCAAGAATAGAAACATGTAGGACATACCTCCCCGTCCTTGTGTAGTCTATCTCGCATGTGGCATTGCCGTGCCATCATTTTCATATATATGGCCAACTTTGTCAATAATGGGCCTCATGGACGTACGTACAACAAACTAACAAAAAATTCCACATTACATAAATATCACAAATAATTTCTTTATGAATCAAAAGATGATTAATTTCTTTTTCCAAATAATATTAAGTTTATTTGTCTTTCAAATGAATATTTAACAAATTTCGATCAAATTAATCTAATGATCTAGACACGACAGACGATAAAAATAATTTCTTTATATATCAAAATTTGGTTAATCTTTATTAAAGTAAAAAGTAAACACATTTTTGATACTCTTTTACAATCCCTCCTTCACTTTTTTTATATTGGACCTACACAATTTGATTAGTGGTTGATTAAAAGTTCTTATATTAGAGAAAGAAGAACACTATCAAATCTTTGCTTGAGACTACACCATTATGGAGACCAATATAAAAGACTACGATTTAAAGTTATAGACTATATATAGGTGAACATAAAGTTGTCCCAGTAGGGTGGACCAACAACCAATAGGAACGGGGCAATTTGAGTTTGATAAAGTTAGATATAGAGTCTCTTTGGCAATTCTGTCTGGTAACTTATAAGTTATTTATTTTAGAAAAAAATTCGTATTTACATATATTTTTTTAGAAAAATATGTGTATGGGGAGTTTAATATTCATAATCTTGCAAAAATAAGTTACTTATTTCAGAAAAAAGTACATATTTCCTAACTTTTTTCTAGAATAAAAAACTTATTTCTGAAAAATAAAATTTACCAAACGAGCTCATAATGCTATAGCAAAAACAAACTTCTAATATTTTTTAAAAAAAAATTGAAATAATTTCGATCATAGGAGACAATTAAAATCAAACGATAGTTAGGAACATCCCAAAAACGCTATGTGCACAAAAATTCTACTATACATTGTATAGCGATATATTTTCTCGATATGATATGTTGCAATTTGGTTACTTAGATCTTTGATTATATGGTATGTTATCTGTACAATACAATTGTTATCATTTTGCCGATCAAGTTCGTTTGCCAGATACGTCTTCATGTCCTAAATAAAATATATAGAAAATCATGTGTTTGAGGATTATCTCAAGTAATGTAATATCCCATATTTTTAGATTAATTTTAGTAAATAATTTGATAATTTAGTATTAATAATTTACGATTAAAATTATAGCATTTTTCAATTTTAGAGGAGTTATTGCAGAAAGTGATTTAAAAATAGAAGATTAATAGGTTATGACTCATAATTGATTTTCAACTTTTGAATTTAGACTAAAAATTAATAATTTTCTTTAGTTATAGGAAGACGCATCATCAAAGAGTAATTATTAAGGATAAAATTAGATATAGGATAATGTATGTATACTTATATAGAAAATAGAGAAAGATTGAGAAAGATAGAGAAAGAGAGATGTCAGTTGCAAAAAAACTAGAGAGAGGAACATGAGAGGAGGAAGACTCAACAAGAATAAAAAAAAAAGGGTAATGATTATTTAATTCTTTTGATATTCTTGTTAATTCATGTGTATTATGTTTGATTGATTTTGATTATGTTAATGATTTTTGTTAGTCTCTTAAATTTTGTATATGTGGTGATGTTGTGTATATGTATCCACGAGTTCTTTGTTACATTCATTGTATTTGTATGATTACACCGATTTCGCATGTATAGTTTATATGAATTCTGAATTCTTGTAATATTTGTATAAAATTCGTCTTTTATTCTATGATGATGATTTTGGTGTCCCTGGAAAGGTATTTGAATTATCTACAACTTTTCTTATTTAACTTTTCTGAAATTCTGCATGTAAGTTCGTGTTTTCTGTGATTTTGTGATTTGACCTCCTTGTTTTTAAAACTAAGTGCCCAACTTTGAAAATTCATGGAAAATTGAGTTTTTATCCAATTATTATAAGTGATATCATTCTGGAAAGATATTTTCGAGCTCTACGTTTTCTGTTTGCATTCCTCCGTCAAATTATGTGATTTTGAAGTCTTAAATAACAAAATACTAGGGAAGTCAGGGTCTGATTCTGTTCTGCAGTCCGCAAATATCTACTTTCTGAATTCGTTACTTGTTTGTTTGTGTGTGCTACCTGATTTAGATGCAATTATTGGAAAAGAGTTATAGTATTACAGAATAATTCCAGTTTTTAATTGAACATTGATTATTAAATTTGTATAGTTGCGTTTTTAGTTCAATTGTTTCAGATTATTTTGTTGACTTTTGGTTTGACTTTCGTTGAATTTGGATGTATTGAATAAAGAATTGTATTTTATTTTAGTTGAGAATTTAGAAATAATTGTCAGAAAATTCGGGTTTTCACAAGTAACATCCCGAAGTTAGCATCCTAAAATTAGATTAATTTTTCATATGAAATATAAAAACATTATTGTAATTACACACAGCTCATAATTGAATTTACAAATACATTCTTAAAATATTACAGGTAAGAGAAGGTAAAATGCTTATATTCTCGTGATTACCACATGAGGATGACATAAATATATATGCTTTCGTAACATTTTTGTTTCAAAAACTTGTTATATTTATTACTCCTCTCATTTTTTTATCGTTTTTCACTGATTGACACGAATTTTAAGGCATTTATAAAACGTAGTTTCATAATTTATTTTCAAAATTTTCTTTTTAAATAAAATTTAAACATTAAACTTTATGTAGAAGAGAAAAAAAATTAAAAAAATTATGAAATTATATTATATATGAGTTTTAAATTGCGTGTCAAATTCTCATCTAGGGATGGCAATTTGTCCCGATCCGATGGATACCCGATTCGTTCCGATTCGATTGAGTCTAACCGAACCCAAATTTTTGGATTTGGATTTGAAATTTATATTTAGACCTGAATAAATTTTGGATTGGGTTTGGATTTTATGCTAACCGAACCGGACCCGAAACCCGAAAAATTGAACCGAACCTGTATCAAACCCGGATCCGAAGTATAAATACATGTAGATTTGTGTATAATATAGTTCATATATAATATATTTTTAATTATTAATGTTTTAATAGTTTAATTATTTTAATGCTATTAATTTAAAACTCATTCAACTTAAAGTTACTATATAGTTTCTTGAAATCTCGTCAATAGTATTTGTTCGTTCATAAATTTAAAAAAACTCATTTTATAAAGTAGTCAAGTCAATTTGTGGCATATAAATGTTACAAATTGTGAAACGTATTTTACTATTCATCTTTTAATTGTATATATTTGGATGATGCATGCGTTTATTTAGAATTTACATTTTTTTGACATTTGATTAAATATATTGTTCTAGTGGATTAATTATTGTTTCAAAAAAATTGTTGATAAATAATTATATAAATCAATTGAAACCCGATTAAAATTCGAACCGAACCGAAATCTGACGGATCGGGTGTGGTCCATGAATTTGGATTTCAATCGGGTCTAAGTTTGGATGTGGGTCCAATATACATATTTGGATCCGGGTCTGATTTTCATAAAATCCAAACCGATCGACCCATTTATCATTCCTATTCTCATCCAAATATAAAAAATATAGTGAAATTAGGAAGTAAAAAACAAATAATATTTAAAAAAAAACAAATGATATTTTTAAACGGCAAAATAACAACCCACACTATACGTACATTGAATGAATACAATATATACTGATGCATGCATGTACTGTACAATGCAAAGTCAATCAGTAAGATCGCGTACAAGATACCGTGAAGTATCTGACTTCAAATATATTTCATTTGTGTGTATAATATTGTTGAAGTTTTTTCTCGTCACGGGCAATCATCCATAATTGATTATTTTTTATTGTTGCATGTTTGTCTTTAACAGAAAGACATGCTCCCTCAGTCTCACCCATTTCTTTACATAAAAAAGCGTGTGTCTAACACGTATTTTAAGGTGTATTTTAAGGATAGTTCTATAACTTATTTTTGATATTTTCTTTTTTTGTATAAAAATAGGATTGTTCTATTTTTATAAAAAAAATTATAGAACTATCCTTAAAATGCACCTTAAAATTCATGCTGGAAACTGGTCCGCAAACGTAAAGAATCAAGAGGGACGGAGGGAGTAATTTGATAGGAATTTGGATATTATTGATCGTTGTCCGATGATCTAATAAGGGACACGAAGAACATGTGTCATTTCTAAAATAAAATTTAATAAATTTTCTCTCTGACAAAAAAAAATTTAATAAATTTTCTCGATAATTAAAGTTTCGAAAAAATATATGAAAACGTTTTTTTTAAAAATACACTCGATATTTATTGTAGAAAAAAATCTAGATCCGTCCCTCAATCACAGGTCATGAGGGACTTCGGTTACACAGAACAGTTGAATACCGACTTGGTTTCAAAAAACAACCAGAACTTTAAGTGCAGGCATATACACAAATACATGTGTATCAGGCGGGCAAGCCAGCCAGACAGGCCTTTAATTTTAGGACGAAACCAAATCATTTAAAAACAAAATCAAAGCTGTAAAGCATAAAGGCTCAATCACTATCAGGATGATGAGTTTGTATATCAAGGCTAATCTGCATGCAAATTATTCTTAAACTTGCAGTAAACAGAATAATCAAGGTGTTAAACTCAGCTGTGCTGTAAGAAGAATCCTGCACCATAATCTAACTTTTTTGTACTATACTCCCTCTGTCCCATTCATTTCTATCCATTTACTATTTTGGGATGTCCCATCATTTCTACCCATTCCAAAAATAGTAAAGTTTTAATAATAAAATACACTATTACACCCACTAACTTTTCTCCACTATCTCAAATCTATAATATAAAACACTATTACACCCACTACTTTCCTCCACTATCTCAAATCTATTATTAAATATTGATAGGTCCCACCACTTTATCCACTTTTCATCTAACTTTACTCATTTTTTATACATTTTCTTGGTCTCTGTGTCCAAAAGAAATGTGTATTATTCAGTGGGACGGAGGGAGTAAAAGCTAACAATAGGGGAATATATTCCCTCCCTCCCTCTCTCCCTCTCTCTCATTTTCCATAATTTTTTGTTATACATTAAACAATAAGAGGTAGGGGTGTACATGGGTCGGTAAAACCGACCAACCCGATCCAAATCGGCATTATTTCACCCGATCCAAACCGATTTTTTTTAAATCGATATATAATTGGATTGAAAAGACGTTAAACCGATTTAAATGGCTTGGGTACGAGTTTTAATTTTTTTTTAACCGAACGAACCCAACCTGATTAAAAAATAAATTAATTTAATAAAATATTTTTTATATCCATTATCCATTATTACATTGGCCCATTTACATTTATATCAAGATTGAAAGCATAATGCCTACTGCAGTACCGCGTAGCACTAGTGCTAACATGTCTTTGTACCAGCCATGTATATTCATGTATTTTGTCATGCAAACCATTAAAATACATGAAGCTTACTGAGAGAAAGTAGCAGTATTTTATCTGTTAAAGAAACTATGAGATGCAAATCGTATGTTAAATTTTTATCGCAATCATGTTATGTTGAAATGTATTAAACATATGGTGAAACCTTTCATTCTTTCGGCAACCACAAAAATGATAACAACTTTTTAATATTTATTCATAACCCGTCCAAACCGATCAAAACCGATTAGATTGGATTGGATTGGATTGGATTACGAATTTAATTTTAATGGATTGGGTTGAAAATTTTTCAAACCGATTAAATTGGGTTGGGTCGAAAAATTCTCCCAACCCGTCCAACCCGAACCGTGTACACCCCTAATAAGAGGACTTCCCAATCTTAATATTTACTTTTGAGCAATGCTAGGTACCCAAAAATTGCTCTCAAATAAAAAACTTACATGACATAATGAAATTTTTTGATTGGATGGTTGGTGTGAATGTAGGGGTCCATTATTATTATAATCAATTGAATTGCTACATTTGGCATTTGGGAAATATTTTGAGAACCAATTTGGAATACCTAGCATTTTCATTTACTTTTACTTAATAAATTATGATGATTAAGTTTAATTATGTTGAATTGCTCCCCATTTTAGACACATAGAATATGTTACATCAATTATTCCTTAATCAAAGGCATAATTATTAGAAATTACTGTGCATGACGACTTAAATATAAAGTTAAACTGTTTGTAAACGAATAAACACATGTTGGAGTAGGACATGCAACTTGTGATCTCCACGTCGTTGTTTTTGTCTTTGTCGCATGCATGTGTGATTACTCTACTTTCCTTTTCGTATGCTACATGTAGCTGCCTGTATCTAGCCTCGGATTATTATAATTAATTGTAGCTGCCAAAAGCTAGCCTAGATTATTATACGGATTTTAAGAATAATTTTATAACTTATTTTTGATATTTTTTCTTATATAAGAATAGAACAATCCTATTTTTATAAAAAAAAATATCAAAAATAAGTTATAGAACTATTCTTAAAATGCATGCCAAACACACAAATTTTTATATTAAGAAATGGGTGCCGGAGTATTTCTTTTATACGGCGTACTTTGTTCTAATATGTTTGATTATAAGAAGTGGTTTGATAGATTGTTGCTGGATACGGTCATACAGATCATGGTAGTAGGTTGGACCAATATCCGGTTGATCCAAATTGGGATTTGAGAGAGAAAAAAGTGTGGCTTTTCATATTTTTCGAAACTGTATGAAGAATTTACGCAATAAAGAATAAAGTTGTTCCTAATTCGCTGCACCTTAATTAAATTCGTATCAGCAACAGAAAAAAGTAAATTTATTTGAGATATTAATTAAAGATAAATATATTCTATCAAATTTTGGATTACTGTACAGAGAAAACGTATTTGTTCCCATACTTTATTAGAGGTTAGGGTGTTGGTGTTGGTGTTGGTGTTGGTGTTGCTGACTCAGCTGCTGAGTAGATTTCCTATGCTGACTAAGCATAACAAACTCTCTCTGTCATATAGAAAGTTTGTTAGATCACAGTTGTCAAGTTGTCTTATATATAAGGAGTTAGTTACATCTTTTAGAACTAAGTTTGGATTGTATTCTCTATCAATATGTAAACAACAACTCTGTCTTCTTCATCATGTAATATACAGTTTCTTTTCAAGCTTCATAGATTCTTGTTAATGGAGTTTATACTTGATTGTTGAATCATGAGTTGTTTCATGGTATCAGAGCGAGGTTAGCTTTGTTTTTCCGCAACGATTGTGATGTTTACTCAAGCAAGATCAATCATTTCATCGTTGATGTCGATCGTTTCTTCTCTGATGGTGATCGTCTTCTCCGATCTTCATTTTTATTGATTCTTTCTCTCTGCAGATCTGTAAGTTGTTCGTGATCTCTATTTTGTGAGTTTGGATGTTTTTTATCTGCTCGTGTTCATTCTTAGATCTATTCTGTACTCTAAGTGTTCTACATAGACTAAATCTGTGTGATTTGATCTGAGTCTGTGAATATGACAACAATTGCTTCTTATTCGTCTGCTACGATTGGTTCTTCATCTGTATCATCAACATTAGACTGTCATCATCCTTCAGATAATCCGGGAATGCAACTCATTACTGTTGTTTTGACTGAGTCTAATTACAATCAATGGCAGCGATCTATGACTATTGCACTATCTTCAAAGCTAAAACTAGGTTTTGTTGATGGAACGTATACTAAACCTGCAACTAATTCTTCTCTGTTAGTTCATTGGATGCGTTGTAACAATATGGTTACTTCGTGGATGTTAAACTCTGTTTTTGTTGAAATTAGAAACAGTATTGTGTACATTGAATCTGCAAGAGAGATATGGTTGGATTTAGAGGTGCATTATGCTCAGAGCAATGCACCTAAGCTGTTTAATTTGAGGAAAGAACTTACTCATCTTACACAAGGTTCTCTTTCAGTTTCTGCATATTTCACGAAGTTTAGGACTATTCATGATGAACTTGATAGTCTTGTTACAAAACCTAGATGCAATTGTGCTAACTGTACCTGTAATGTCAATGCAAAATTGACATCTCTTGATCAACATGATCAGTTAACTCAGTTTCTCATGGGATTGAATGATACATACACAACTATTCATGGTCAAATTCTTCTTATGAAGCCATTGCCAACTCTGAATCAAAGTTATTCTATTCTTCTTCAAGAGGAGAGTCAAAGAGATGTTCATAACTCTCTTGCTGTTACCTCAGAGAATGTGGCAATGTCAATCAAGCCTTATGTTGCAAAGTTAGGTGTTAAATCACAGTCTATGAAGAAAGGGACTGATTCTACAGTTGTTTGTGACTATTGTCATCCGCCTGGTCATCTCAGGGAAAAATGCTATTGCATACATGGTTACCCAAGCTGGCACAAACTATTTAGCAAATCAAAGCCAAGACCTAAACATCTGACTGCTAGAAATTCAGTTGTTGCTAATGTTGCTCAAATTTCTGCAGGAAATGTGCCTGAGTCAAATGCTTCTGTTAGTTCAGGAGTTCAGTTTTCTGGTTCTACATCTCCTTTGAATTTGTCTGAATCTCAATGTCAACAGCTTATTCAGATGTTACAAAAATCATTGCATACTGGAAGTTAGACTTCTTCTCAGAATGTCATTACTAATCCATGGAATACTCCTCATTCTATTAATACTGTTCATATGTCAGGTAAGGGTCATTTTGTTAGTCAAGTTCATAATGTTGGTAGTGATTGTTCTCAGTACAAATGGATTATTGATACGGGAGCTACAGATCACATTACTCCTTACCTGTCACTACTTCAAGATGTGCAGTCTTGTAATGCTTACTTACAGCTTCCAAATGGAGCTACTTCAGTCATAACTCACACTGGCAATATGGTTCTCAATAACCAACTTGTTCTAACGAATGTTTTGTGTGTTCCTTCATTTGCTTACAATCTGTTGTCTATCTCCAAACTGACTCAAGATACTAAGTATCAAGTTGTTTTCCTAGCTGATACTTGTTATATTCAGGACCCTGCTTGGATGAATGCTCTAGAGATTGGTAAAGAGGAAAATGGTTTGTACTTACTGACAGATTCAAGGTTGTCCAGTCAACACAACAACAATGTGCAAAGTGGTGAATCTTCAAGATATTCGACTGTTTTTCAAAATGCTAACTCTGTTTCTACTCAGATGTCTAGCATTGATACTTGGCATGCTAGACTTGGTCATGCTCCTGCTAATATTATTACTTTACTACCGTTCTCATTTCCAGAGAAGGTCATAGATACTTGTGATAGTTGTTGTTTTGCAAAACAGTCAAGACTGAGTTTTCCTGATAGTACACATGAAAGTATGCATCTGTTTGATCTTGTTCATGCTGATGTATGGGGACCTTATAGGTTTAAGACACATGGTAATTGTTCATATTTTCTTACCATAGTTGAAGATAAGTCTCGATAAACTTGGGTGTATTTGCTTCCTGATAAAACGTCTATCTCTTATATACTTAAGGATTTTGTTATGATGATTCAAAATCAGTTCTCTACTACTGTTAAAGTTCTACGTACAGATAATGGTACTGAGTTTGTGAATAGTTCAGTGTCTGCTTTTCTTAAAGATCTAGGCATTCAACATCAAACTTCATGTGTGTATACTCCTCAGCAGAATGGCATTGTAGAACGTAAACATAGACATCTTCTAAATTGTGCAAGAGCTCTCAGGTTTCATGCACATTTACCTATTGTTTTTTGGGGAGATTGCCTGCTAGCTGCAGCATATCTGATAAATCGAACTCCTAGTCGAGTGTTACAGAATAAAAGTCCTTATCAGATATTGTTTGATTGTTTACCAGATTATGATCAACTCATAGTTTTTGGTTCTCTGTGTTATGCAACTGTAGTTCCACAATCTACTGATAAGTTTGCATCAAGGTCTGTTAAGGGTGTATTTTTGGGATATCCCTATGCCAAGAAAGGCTACAAAGTACTTGATCTGTCTACTAGACAAGTATTTGTTTCAAGAGATGTGAGGTTTGTTGAGACTGTTTTTCCTTTTAAGGATATTGAGTGTCAGTCTCCTCATAATTTGTTTCCTCCATCTTCACTATTTGTTGATGATGATCCTTTACAAACATCATCTATTGAGTCTCTAGCTCCAGAAAATGAGAGTGTTGATTCTTCTCTGAATTCTCAGAATTCTTTGGGTTCTTCTTCTGAAAATTCTGTCTTATCTAGTACATCTAGAGAGGTTCCTATTGTTAGACCTTAAAGACAAAGAAAGGTACCAGGTAAGTTTGTGGATTATACTAGTTTACCTAATCATTTGATTAATTCTATTTCTCTTAATGAGAAAATAGTTGAACCCGAGTGTTATAAGCAGGCTGTTGAAGTGCCTGAATGGTGTCAAGCTATGAGTGTTGAGTTAGCAGCCCTTGAGGCTAATGAAACTTGGGACATAGTGCCATTACCTGCTAATAAGAAAACAGTTGCTTGTCAATGGATTTATAAGGTTAAATATCTACCAGATGGTAAGGTTGAAAGATACAAGGCTCGTCTTGTAGCAAAAGGTTTTACTCAAACTGCTAATATGGATTATTTTGAGACATTCTCACCTGTGGCCAAGATGACTTCTTTTCGAATTTTGTTGGCCCTAGCATCTATGAATCACTGGTCTATTTCACAGCTTGATGTAACCAATTCATTCTTACATGGAATGTTAGATGAGGAAGTTTATATGACTTGTCCTCCTGGTTACAAAGTTCCTGACCATATTCTACAGAAATATCCAAATCAAAAATTGGTTTGTAAGCTACTTAAGTCCTTATATGGCCTTAAACAGGCTCCAAGGCAATGGTTTATTGCCTTATCTTCTGCATTGGTTTCTTTTGGTTTTCAACAAACCGTTGGTGATCCTAGTTTGTTTGTCTATTCTCAAGGGGCATCTCTGGTTTATTTGCTAGTCTATGTAGATGACATTGTTAGGTCCGGAATAACGTAGAAGGGGGGTTGAATACGTTATTTAAAAATATTTCGATTTTCGAGATGTGAAAAATGAGGTCAACAACTGAATCGAAATAAAACAATTGGTTCGGGAAAATATCTTTGAACTGATAAAAACCCAAGGGGTGTTACAACTTCTAATCCAACGGATTAGCTTCAAAAACTCGAACACTCCTAAGGATAGTTTAGGCACGAGGACCTTCTATCCGACACTTCCTGAAAGCGGGCTAAGCCGGCTTTCCTACTAGATGGACTGTCTAGCAGCTTACACAGAGATGATATAAGAGAGAGAAGAGAGAGTTGTGTGTTGAGGTGTGTTTTGAAATGAAATACAACAGGCCTATTTATAGATTTTAGAAAGTCACTATGCTGCACTATTCACGTGGGCCCCATCTGCATAGTAACCACTATTCCACCAACCAAAACGCGTCTGCTGAAAATTTTCATCTCATGTGGGCCCCACCAGCCACTATTTGAATAGTACTATTCACGTGGGTCCCACCTGCATAGTAACTACTATTTGCATAGTAACCACTATTTGCATAGTAACCACTATTTGCACAGTAACCTGCATAGTAACCGCGCATAGTAATCTTGCATAGTAACCGCGCATAGTAACCGTGCATAGTAATCTTGCATAGTAACCTTGCATAGTAATCATGCATAGTAACTTTGCATAGTATTACTATTTTTGGCTGCTTCTTTTGGGCTTCTCTCTTCTGTTTCAAATATTCTGCTTGAGATATTATGTCTGTCCTTGATCGTCAATAGGCTTTGGCAATTCTTTCTGTGAATTAAAGTGTTGATCCTTCTCTTATGTGCTGACACTTAGTGCACTGGTCTGGTTCACAAGTGACTAGCACTGATCTTGATCTTCACA
Organism: Kitagawia praeruptora; assembly: GCA_037693485.1. Classification (NCBI taxonomy): domain Eukaryota; kingdom Viridiplantae; phylum Streptophyta; class Magnoliopsida; order Apiales; family Apiaceae; genus Kitagawia; species Kitagawia praeruptora. The sequence goes on along the minus strand of CM075352.1, from coordinate 169,476,904 downwards.
CCTTCGTTACATTCCAATTGATTAGCCTGCAGCAATATCTTCAAATAATATAAATACATGGAATCTTTTGGCCCTTCAACTGAATCATCTGTACATCTTATTCTGTCACTGAGGCTTGATCATGTTAATGAACTTCTTTCAGCGACTTGATCCTTGTCGATGCCTGTTCTTCAAATTTCACGATCCCTGTATAAAGTTAATATTATTTATCTTTTATCCTAGTTGAGTTATATATGTCCTCTATTACATATTACATTACATTATGCTTTACCATCTCCCCCTATTTGATTGTTAGGGTTTGACAAGCAAATACCTAGAGGATGACTCAACTGATACAAATAAAATACAAAGATAAATAATATTAAAGTACATTCTGGATCATATATACATTTTCCAGATTTGCAAGTGCAAGACAATTGTTCCTCTAGACTGAACATATTTTCAAGTTTGCCTTTGCTTTCTTTCCACATAGCACGAATATTCCAATTAGCTTTTCCTTTCCCAAAATAAAGTTAATTTTGTGTCAACAACCTTTTCCTTGCCCATATTACGCCTAGTAGCTTCTTGATCATCCACCTTCTCCCCCTCAGTTGGGTTATCCTCCAGAGTAGTAGGATGTGGAGTTGGTAAATTAGACGAAGCTGTCTTCCCCAAGGAATGAATTGCATGACTAAACTGGGATGCCATGGAACTTAATTGAACCTGGAATGCATCATGTTGAATAAGTTGCAAATTTTTAATTTCTGCAATGGACTTACAGATATTTTGCAACTCTTTCTCCATTGTTTGGACCCGTGTAAGGAGTCTGCTATATTCCTTTCTGGTTACAGGTGCATGTGGTTGAGTAGGTTGCTCACTCGTATGTTCTGCAGGTGTTTCACTCAACACTCTATATTCACTCGGTTTAGTGGTTTGGGTTACACTTACATGTTCTGTTGGTGTTTCCCTCAACTTTCCTCTAGAGCTTCCACCGATATGTGTACCTGCAAATGAAATCATCCTAGCCCCTTTTTCAGAGGTCACGGATGGTGCAATGAAAGTTCGTGAGCTTCCGTCCTCGCGTGAAACGAGTTGCCGACCACTGGTAAAGAGTGGTAAATCTCGAAAGAGATCCAGAGATTTTCCCTCTGGGAGGTTAAACTTGAATCGATTAAATGGCACAAAACCCAAGTTTCCCTCGTATGTCTGTGAAGACACTTGGTTCATAAAAGAACCTCCTACCGATGGATCTTTCCGTAAAATGGAAGATTCACCAGTTGCTCCCGTCAATTCAACCTTATTTATATTTTCACTTATTGGATAAGAAAGAATTGTTTCACTAACATTTGCCGTTACCTCAGGTTCATTGGGTTTACTCCGTTTAGAATGAGGTAGAGCGGCTGATGTAACTAACTCCTTATGTGGTGCTGCTGAGGCACTATCTCCCTCAATAATATGGATGACTGGTCGTTTAAGTGACAATTGAGGTGTAGGAGTTTGTTGTGTTTGTGTTTGCATTTGTAGAATGGGCTCTTCGACCTGTGTTAGAGTCGGTGGGATTTCCTGCTCTTGGTCGGGTAAGATGGCCACTGGGGGCTGTAGAAACTGTATTTCCTGTGACACAATAGGGAATACAGAGGTTGGAATAGCAGGGATTGAAATATTACCTTGTCGTATACCTGCTCTCACTGGTCGTGGTAACAACGGAAGTGGGACAGTCTTTAGATATTCAGTTAGGACTGTAGGCACATCCGTATATTTCTTTTTGCTTATGTAATTAATTACATTCGTCTTTATGGAAGAACATTCCACCTTTTGACCATTTTCCAAGCGTACCCTGTCTTCATCAATCAAAAAATCATTTAATATTAACTGTAGAAACCTTGGATATAGACATTTGACATTTTGAGTCCGAACATCGTTTGTTCCCAAGCGTTTCATTTTTAAAATGATTTGGCCAAGCACTATTTTTCCAAAATTAATCCTCAAATTATTGGCGACCGCATACCCTATTATTTGAATAAATTCAGGTATTCGATCTTGATTTGTTCTATCTGAGGAAAAAACATGGTTAAGAGTGTGAAAGAAGAAATTCCAGTACTGGGTTAGAAACGTTCTAGAAAGATTACCAGTATTGAAATTGCCATCTTGGTACCTTATAAAACGAAAGAACATTTCAATCTGTTCAGGTGTAGGATCAGAAACGAGATTTTCCATAGGAAAATGAAGAATTCGATTAACATCTCGTTCAGTGACCCTAATCGACCTACCAAGTAGTCGATATGTGAATGCACACCCGTCCTGTCCAGAAGTGTTAACCGCACTGCAATATAGTTCACACAATGCATCATGGTTAAGCTGCACCTGTGTAACTAAAGCATAACGGATTAATGAATGTTCATTCAGAAATTGTGTCCAAGCCCGAAATTGCTCATCCTGAATGGTTTCGATTTGCTGAATAGAAACAGGATTAACTTTAGCAATTAAAAAGCTTCCCTGCAATGCCATTTTCAAAAACTTTGAGGAAATTCAAAAACAAGGGTTAGTGCGTATAACAAGAATATGAAATCCGCTCTAAAAACCACCAGCTGGATTGTGAGATCTTTCCGGTCAAAGCTTGAAATATTCAGCAATTGTGTGTATATGCTCTGTAGATCTGAAAATTGATGATGTTAAACACAAACAAAAACTCATCATTTATAAGGTTTCAAGTATTAGTGGGTTAGGTGTAATAGTGACAGGTTATGTTTGAAAAATAACACCGCTCAATAATTTCTCACCTAACTACCTAATTAGCCGAAAAAACATCTTATCACCGAAACCTGTCGGCCGAAAAAACATCTTATCGCCGAAACCTATCAGTCTATACACATACACATATAATACTTCTAATTATTATGGATTTAAAAATAATCACACAGTAAATCAAGAATTAATCCACAATAATCAGATAAACTCACAATTAAATAGACATAAAATTAACAAAATATCATTAATTGATATATGTCAATAAAATATTTATTTAATTATGCTACAATTAACTCAATTATTTACTAACTAATTACCATAAAATATAGCATTTATAAGCGTGGTAATTAATATAGAGATACCTATAAAAAAAATGATGACTGGATGCAAAGTAAATTCACAAGTCCTAAAAATATGGACATTTAAAATACCTGTGAATTTATAACAAATTGCAGTTATTGATTATCCAAAATTAATTAGACAGATTTAATATCCCAAGTTCACCAACTAACCTGGAGAAAGTGGATTCATCCAGTGGTTTAGTAAAGATGTCTGCAATTTGTTGATCTGTGGGAACAAAATATAATACCACAGTTCCATTCATGACATGCTCTCGTAAGAAATGATACCTGATATCAATGTGCTTAGTCCTGGTGTGTTGAACAGGATTGTTGGCAATGGCAATGGCACTCGTGTTGTCGCATAGAATTGGAATTTTGTCCAACATGAGTCCATAGTCCTGAAGTTGATTCCTCATCCACAGGATCTGAGCACAACAACTACCTGCCGCAATGTATTCTGCTTCGGCTGTTGAGGTAGATACTGAGTGTTGCTTCTTGCTGTACCAAGATACCAACCTTCTTCCTAGAAACTGACAGCTTCCAGAAGTACTTTTCCGATTAATCTTACAACCTGCGAAGTCAGAATCTGTATAGCCAATTAGGTCAAAACCTGTTCCTTTAGGGTACCAAATCCCAAGATTGGGGGTTCCCTTAAGGTATCTGAAAATACGTTTAACAGCTATAAGATGTGACTCTTTAGGGTTAGCCTGGAATCTAGCACATAGACAAGTTGCGAACATAATATCTGGTCTACTAGCAGTTAAGTACAAGAGAGAGCCGATCATACCTCGATACTTCGTGATGTCAACTGACTTACCAGATTTGTCTTCATCAAGCTTGACAGCAGTTGGCATCGGGGTCTTGGCAGTAGCTGCTTCTTCCATCCCATACTTCTTCAGAAGATCCTTTATGTATTTTGATTGGCAGATGAAAATACCATCAGGCTTCTGAACAACTTGAAGTCCAAGGAAGAAGGACAACTCACCCATCATGCTCATCTCGTACCTACTCTGCATTAGCTTAGCAAATCTCTTGCATAGCAAATCATTAGTAGAACCAAATATTATATCATCCACATATACTTGCACCAGAATTATATCATTTTTATGCTTTTTATGAAAGAGAGTTTTGTCGATGATACCTCTTGTAAAACCATTTTCAAGTAAGAACTTGGAGAGAGTATCATACCATGTTCGAGGGGCTTGCTTGAGACCATAGACAGCTTTGAAGAGAAAGTACACAAAACCTTCAAATTCCTTGTCTTCGAACCCAGGGGGTTGTTCAACATAGACTTCTTCCTCTAGATCTCCGTTCAAAAATGCACTCTTCACATCCATCTGAAAAACCTTAAAGTTGGAGTGTGCAGCAAATGCTAAGAACATACTGATTGCTTCAAGCCTTGCAACTGGAGCATAGGTTTCATCATAATCAATTCCTTCTTCTTGAGAGTAACCCTTTGCTACCAATCGAGCCTTGTTCCTCGTAACAATACCATTTTCATCCAGTTTATTTCTAAACACCCATCTAGTGCCAATTATAGATTTACCTTTTGGTCTTGGCACCAGCTTTCATACTTTCTGCCTTTCGAACTGATTGAGTTCTTCCTGCATTGCAGTTACCCAATCTGGATCATCAAGAGCTTCATCAACCTTTTTAGGTTCAATTTGAGATAAAAATCCTGCGAAATTGCATTCATTCTGTGTTGCTCTTCTAGTCTGTACACCCGTGTCCGGTTCACCAATGATCTGTTCAAAGGGATGCGCTCTGCTCCATACCCTTTGTCTCGGCAGATTTGATCTTGATGATTCCCCAAGTTCATAATTGTGTTGAGTGTGATGACTAGTAGATCCAAAATCATTGTTTGCTCCCCCTGAGCTGTTGCTTTTAGAGTTTGATGAATCAGAGTTTAATGAACCAGCAGATGCATTCTTTGATGTTTCTTCACTTGATTGGGGTTCATTTTCATTGTTCACTTGCTCCCCCTCAACATATGCTGCTGTCTGATCTACTGGTATAGATTGAACAATAGAGTCTGAAAGAGTATCAGAATTTTGTAGATCAGCATTTATTTCTTCATTCTCAAATCTCAGCTGGTCATGTTCATCAAAGTCTTCAAGTCCTGTTATCTTCTTATCATCAAAAGACACATGGATAGATTCCATGACCACTTTTGTTCTCAGACTGTAGACTCTGAATGCTTTTGTGGATAGTGGGTATCCAACAAAGATTCCTTCATCAGCTTTTAAATCAAATTTGGAAAGCTGTTCTGGATGAGTCTTAAGAACAAAACATTTACATCCAAACACATGAAAGTACTTCAGGTTCGGCTTCTTATTTTTCACCATCTCATATGGTGTTTTACCATGCTTGTTTATGAGTGTAGCATTCTGTGTGAAACAAGCAGCTTGCACAGCTTCAGCCCAGAAGTAAGTTGGCAGCTTTGCTTCATCAAGCATGGTCCTTGCAGCTTCTATGAGAGTCCTGTTCTTTCTCTCTACTACTCCATTTTGTTGTGGAGTTCCAGGTGCAGAGAATTCTTGCTTTATTCCATTTTCTTTACAAAACTCTTCCATGACTGCATTCTTGAACTCAGTGCCATTATCACTCCTTATGATTTTTACTGTATGTTTAGATCCTTTGTCCAGTTGTCTGACATGCTCTGTTAAGATTGATGCAGTTTCTTCTTTCTTGTGCATGAAATATACCCATGTATATCTGGTGTATTCATCAACAATAACCAAAGCATATCTTTTCTTTCCAATAGACATTATATTTACTGGACCAAATAAATCAACATGCAATAAGTGATATGGCTCAAGAATTGAGGATTCAGTCTTACTTTTGAATGAAGTTTTCCTTTGTTTTGCCTTTTGACATGAGTCACATAGGCCATCTGGAGTAAAAACTGATTTGGCCAATCCTCTCACAAGATCTTTCTTCACTAGCTCATTAATGCTGTTGAAATTCAGATGAGAAAGTCTCTTGTGCCAATCCCAGCTTTCTTCAATTGATGCTCTACTTAGTAGACAGATTGCAGAGCCATCAGAGTTTGTTGAAAGCTTGGCTTCATAAATGTTACCATGCCTGTATCCCTTCAGAACAACTTTTCCTGTAGATTTGCTTACAACTTCACCGTGTTCTTCAAAGAAACCCACATGATAACCTCTGTCACAGATTTGACTCACACTTAGCAGATTATGTTTGAGTCCTGAGACTAGAGCTACAGCTTCAATGATGACATTCCCAAGTTTGATATTGCCATATCCCAGAGTCCTTCCTATGTTGCCATCTCCATAAAAAACACTTGGGCCAGCCTTCTCCACAAATTCTGATAGCAGGGCTTTATTTCCAGTCATGTGTCCTGAGCATCCACTGTCCAGAACAAGGATATTTTTCCTGTTACCCTGCAATCACAAAAACCACTAATGATTAGTTTTAAGGACCCAGACTTGCTTGGATCCTTTGGTCTTATTAAGTTTGTTAGCTTTTGCAGCAGAAGTCTTATCAGAGTTTGTGCTAACATTCTTTTTATCAGAATTTATACATGTAGAATCAATCTTGAATTTATTCAAAGAGGGTTTAAGTTCATAATAATCATAATACAACTTATGATACTCTTTGCATGTATAAATAGAATGCCAAATACTATCACAGTGAAAACAAGGATTCTGTGGCTTAAACCTAACTGAACCACTCTTAACTCCTGACTTAGGAGGTGTAGAGTTTATATTTTTATTCTTCCTGCAAAAAGCAGCAAGATGGTTAGGACTTCCACAGTTATAACATTTCTTCCTAGGAGCATTGGGAATAGGCATATAGTTATTGCTTTTACTGATGCCTACCTTTCCATTTCTATTTTTCCTAGGTTCTTTTACCTTGTTTATTCTTTTTAACTCCTTCAGCTTGTGTTTAATCTGTTTCTGAGACATTGAACTAATATCTACTGATTTGGCTTTATCCTGTTTTGGTTTGTCAGATTTTGGTACAAACCTCACATGATTAATTTTGGGTTTTGCAGCCTTTTTAGTAAATACAGGTTTAGAGGTCTCAGCTTCTAGGTTGACAGTTTTCTTTTTATCAGTGTAACCTAGACCTTCTTTCCAACAATCATTGTCTATGATATCCTGAGTTTTCTTACCAGAGTTAGTCCAAATTTTAAGAATGTTTCTTTCTTTAGCAAGTTCAGATTCAAGATAAGCATGCTTTTTCAATAATTCATTTTTAACAAAAATAGCATCATCTCTCTCTTTCTGAATTTCTAACATCTGGACTAATTCTGATTCTAGATAATCATTTCTCTTTCTAAGGTCTAGACTTTCAGATTTTATTCTTTCATTTTCTAAAGTCTGATCTCTATAGCTAACATGCAAGTTTTTAAGAAAGAGTCTTAACTCAGATATATCAGTAGTATCAAAAGCTAGAATAGAGTGAGGTACCTTGGTCTCAGTAGCTTCAGAGATACTATCAACATTTGCCATCAAGGCGTAGTTCACCTCATCTTCAGAGTCTGAAGTGTCAGCCCAGTCCTTCTTCTTTGTGATGTAAGCTTGACTTTTATCAGCTTTGGCTGTCTTGCACTCAGGTGCAAAATGTCCTTTCTCACCACAATTATAGCATGTGATCTTGGACTTGTCGACTTTCCCAGACCTGCTTTCCTTTCCCTCAGTTTTTCTGAAATTCTTCTTGTCAAAATTTGAATCTCTTCGTGTGAACTTCTTTCCCTTCCTGAAGTTCTTGTAAGCCATCTTCTTGAAGCCTTTCACCATTAGGGCTGCAAGTTGTATCATCTCAGCATCACTACCATCATCATCAGAGTCTGTGAGATTGTCAGAGTTTAAGTCATCATCAGAATTTGATGACTCAGTATCAGACTTTGTAATAAGAGCCTTTCCTTTGGATTGACTCTTTTTCACAGCAATTTCTTTAGAAGCTTTCTCCTCAGCTTTAAGAGCAATTGACTTGGTCTTGCTTCCATGCCTCTTGCTTCTTTGTTCCATCTCAAGCTCATGAGTCTTGAGCATTCCATAGATTTCATCAAGGGACATGTCTTCTAGATCATGATTGTCTCTGATAGTAGTGGCCTTTAAGTCCCATTTCTCAAGAAGAGCCAACAAGAATTTCAGATTGGAGTCTTCAAGATTATACTCCTTATCTACCAGTGATAGATCATTCAACAATTTCAGGAATCTATCATATATGTCTGTTAATGACTCATCAGCATTTGAGTCAAAGTGCTCGTACTCCTGTGTGAGTATTGTTCTCCTGTTCTTTTTGATGGCTTTGGTTCCTTGACATCTGACTTCCAAAGCATCCCAAATCTCCTTAGCAGTTTTGCATCCAATGACCCTGTTAGACATAACATTGTCAAGGGCGTTATGTAATAAATGCCTTACTTTAGCATCTTTGCTAATAGAGGAGATATCTTCAGGAGTGTAGTCTTTCTTCTCTTTTGGAATCATTTTCTGTTCTTCTCCAGCAACTGCAACAGACAATTTTGTAGGCTTATGTGGACCATCATGGATTCTGTCTAAGTACTCTGGATCTGTAGCCTCCAGAAACATTTCCATCTTCACCTTCCATATGGGATATTCTGATGCCCTGAGTATTGGAACTCTAATTGATTCATATCTGCTTGTTGTTGGAGTTTGTGTTTTCTCTGTCATGATTGTATGGCTTTTTGTATAGTAACAGAGTGGCTCAAAATGAACAGTACGGTATTTATGAACAGTACCGTATTTGTGAATAGTACCGTATATGTAAATAGTACCGTATCTGTGAATAGTGACGTACAACACCGGATCTGATCTGTATATCGATCAACCTGCTCTGATGCCAATTGTTAGGTCCGGAATAACGTAGAAGGGGGGTTGAATACGTTATTTAAAAATATTTCGATTTTCGAGATGTGAAAAATGAGGTCAACAACTGAATCGAAATAAAACAATTGGTTCGGGAAAATATCTTTGAACTGATAAAAACCCAAGGGGTGTTACAACTTCTAATCCAACGGATTAGCTTCAAAAACTCGAACACTCCTAAGGATAGTTTAGGCACGAGGACCTTCTATCCGACACTTCCTGAAAGCGGGCTAAGCCGGCTTTCCTACTAGATGGACTGTCTAGCAGCTTACACAGAGATGATATAAGAGAGAGAAGAGAGAGTTGTGTGTTGAGGTGTGTTTTGAAATGAAATACAACAGGCCTATTTATAGATTTTAGAAAGTCACTATGCTGCACTATTCACGTGGGCCCCATCTGCATAGTAACCACTATTCCACCAACCAAAACGCGGCTGCTGAAAATTTTCATCTCATGTGGGCCCCACCAGCCACTATTTGAATAGTACTATTCACGTGGGTCCCACCTGCATAGTAACTACTATTTGCATAGTAACTACTATTTGCATAGTAACCACTATTTGCACAGTAACCTGCATAGTAACCGCGCATAGTAATCTTGCATAGTAACCGCGCATAGTAACCGTGCATAGTAACCTTGCATAGTAATCGTGCATAGTAACTTTGCATAGTATTACTATTTTTGGCTGCTTCTTTTGGGCTTCTCTCTTCTGTTTCAAATATTCTGCTTGAGATATTATGTCTGTCCTTGATCGTCAATAGGCTTTGGCAATTCTTTCTGTGAATTAAAGTGTTGATCCTTCTCTTATGTGCTGACACTTAGTGCACTGGTCTGGTTCACAAGTGACTAGCACTGATCTTGATCTTCACACCTTCGTTACATTCCAATTGATTAGCCTGCAGCAATATCTTCAAATAATATAAATACATGGAATCTTTTGGCCCTTCAACTGAATCATCTGTACATCTTATTCTGTCACTGAGGCTTGATCATGTTAATGAACTTCTTTCAGCGACTTGATCCTTGTCGGTGCCTGTTCTTCAAATTTCACGATCCCTGTATAAAGTTAATATTATTTATCTTTTATCCTAGTTGAGTTATATATGTCCTCTATTACATATTACATTACCTTATGCTTTACAGACATGATCCTGACTGGTAATAATTCTGAACTTATGGCTCACATTATTGAGTTTCTTGGAACTCATTTCAAAATTAAGGATCTTGGAGCTTTGCATTATTTTCTTGGTATTCAAGTAACTAGAGATGCTACTGGTTTGTTCATTAACAAACATAAATATACCAGTGATCTTCTTACTGAATTTGAGTATCTATAGTCTAAGTAGTCTATTGTTCCTATGGATCAACATCATGGCTTGTTACAAGAATCTGATAGTCCTTTATTACAGGATGTCTTTGCTTATAGACGATTGGTTGGTAAACTTATTTACCTAACCATATCAAGGCCTAATCTGTCATATGCTGTTCATGTGCTTGCTCAGTACATGCATGCTCCTCAGTCCACTCATTGGCATGCTGCTTTGAAACTTGTTAGATATCTTCATGGTACTGTTACTCAAGGGTTACTTTATCCATCTCATACTAATCCTGTTCTTCAAGCATTTTGTGATGCTGACTGGGGTGGATGTCAGTTGACTAGGCAGTCATTAACTGGCTATTGTGTCACTTTAGGTGGTACTGGTGTTGCTTGGAAATGTAAGAAACAACATGTGGTCTCTCGATCTTCAGCTGAAGCTGAATATCGAAGTATGGCAGATACTGTGTGTGAAGTGTCTTGGATTGTGTCTCTTTTGTCTGAGCTACATATTAACAATCTCACACCTGTTCCACTGTTTTGTGATAATCAATCTGCTTTGTACATTGCTTCTAATCCTGTGTTTCATGAGCGTACAAATCATATTGAAATTGATTGTCATTTGGTGAGACAAAAGCTTAAGTCTGGTCTTGTTTATACTCAACATATTGGTTCTAGTGATCAGCCTGCAGATTTATTCACCAAGGCTCTTTCCTCTACTCAGCTGCATTATCTCTTGTCCAAGTTAGGAGTTTGCTCTTCTCCCACTCCTAACTTGAGGGGGGCTGTTGGTGTTGCTGACTCAGCTGCTAAGTAGCTTTCCTATGCTGACTAAGCATAACGAACTCTTTCTGTCATATAGAAAGTTTGTTAGATCACAGTTGTCAAGTTGTCTTATATATAAGGAGTTAGTTACATCTTTTAGAACTAAGCTTGGATTGTATTCTCTATCAATATGTAAACAACAACTCTGTCTTCTTCATCATGTAATATACAGTTTCTTTTCAAGCTTCATAGATTCTTGTTAATGGAGTTTATACTTGATTGTTGAATCATGAGTTGTTTCATAGGGTCAATATTTTTTTTGGTTTAGCTAGTAGTTTCGCGATCATGTTTGTTTGTAGTAAGTAATAAAAAAATGAAGGCCCTTTTTTTTTTTTCTGTCTTTACTCTTTTTACCATTAACTTGATTTCGTTAATATTTCGTAAGTAAGAGTTAGAGATAAATGTTTTGAAATATTATTACTTCCTAAATTAGTTGTATTTAGGTCAGTTTACTTCAATATATTTGAAATTTTAAATTCGAACTTGATCCAATTTTTTGAAAAAATTTCAAAATTTGACCACGATTATCACAATGTAATTGATTCTCCGGTGGGTTTAAGCAATATTTTTGATTTGCTTATGTTAAATTTGATGAATGAACTATTCTAACTTCGATTCATTTCCTCGACTAAAATATTTTACCCAATTCCTAGGCTATCAAAACTTAATCTCAGCAGATTAGCAAAAAAAAAAAAATTTAATTAATCTCAAGATATTAGAAAGAAAATGTTAGATATCCCAAAACGGTTTCCAAATTTTTTCCCAAACAATGATATGATACTTATATATTTGATAATTTTTCGATAATAATATGGAATCCCGCGCATATATTCATATATATGTGCTCATAAATTAATCAATCATGTGCAGTGCCATATTATTCGAAAAAAATTTAAAAAAATATTTGGAACACATAACGTCACCCACTCGTATAAAAGAATGTAATATGCACTGCCGGTTTATTCCTTAGATTATTAAAATATTCAATCTTGGTAAATAAATAGTATGCAACTTTTTCAAACGGAATTTGAATTTGGATAAAAAAGAAGATTTGATGGTTTGGAAATTTCTTGACAAAAGTTGAGCATATTGAACTGTCAAAGTCACGGCGTTGGTTTTCCAAAAAACATTAATACCGACTTCGTTAAACAAAGGTTCCAAACAACGGAAGTCTTGGCCACACCTGCAACCATACAAGTAGAACTCTACAAGCTTTAAAAAATAATTATTTACAGAAGAGAAAATTGTAATAATACAAAAAAAAAAAAGAAATGTTATATTCAGAGCAATTTTTTTGCATCCAGAGCAATTTGCTCTGGATATAACATTAGCCTCCTTGTTTTGTTATCAGGGGAGAGATTACTCTGGATATAAAATTTTCCAAAAAAAAAAAAATGTAAATTACAATTTTATAATGCGAATCAAAACTCTTTAAAATGTGTATTAAAAAGTATCCATTATTTAAGAACGAATACACTAACAAATTAAGTGTTGGAATCAGTTTTCTGTCGGGTGATCCTTCGATCGAACCTGTAATAAAGAAAAATGTGAGGGCGGTGCCCCCGATTCAACTCCGGTGTAAAAATAAGTTAAACTGATCTCGAGAGTAAGGTAAACGTAGAAGCATTTGTGATAGGTACCCGCTGTAAGGCAACAGCGGGCACCCGCTGCTGAAATAACCAAAACAGTACCTTTCTACTTTACACGTGTCATAAGATATTATTTTCTCCCAACTTGCTCAATTTGACAATAAATATCATTAGAAAAATACTTTTGTGCAAAATATCTTGGTATCTTGCTCAATAAGGTAGGGAACACAAAAACATTCAACTATAACAAAAGCGGTTGTGGTAGGATCGAGGTATGTGAGGAGGGGACACTAATCACTGTTCCAATAGTGGCTCACTGTAGCTTTAACGGCACAACAAGTGGGCAGCCAAGTGGATAAACAGTGATTGTGAGTCCTAGCTTATAAATACCCCCATTCTACACATAAGCTAACACACAATTTTAGCAATACAAAAGCTCTCTACATATTCTCTCCCTTCACACAGATACATTATTACCCGTTCGATTATTATTATTCCGATTACTGATTCTCACACCAAAGGTGCTTGACGGCCACCACCCCCGGGCAAACATTATTTTGCAGATAACCAAACTCAGGTGAAGCACCCCGGAACAGTGATCGGAAGCCTCTAATCAGCCGTTACCCCCATTCTACACATAAGTTAACACACACAATTTTAGCAATACAAAAGCTCTCTACATATTCTCTCCCTTCACACAGATACATTCTTACCCGTTCAAATATTATTATTCCGATTACTGATTTTCATACCGGAGGTGCTTGACGGCCACCACCCCCGGGCAAACATTATTTTACAGATACCCAAACTCAGGTGAAGCACCCCGGAACAGTAATCGGAAGCCTATAATCAACCGTGAGAATTATCAATTTGTATTGTGTGTAAAATTGTGATTAAGTGCTTGTCCCAAACTTCACCACTGTATATTCCCATCATCCGTTGACGATTCACCAAGAGGTGGGGCGAGTGAGTGAACGTGCCCCACGTTCGGAGGGATTAACAACTAATTGGATCGTTGTTGGTGGATGGACTGGATCAATGTGGATTTTTGATTTGGACTCTCTTGCACCTGCTTCGACTTCCTGGTTTTAGACCTTCAGTCTAAACTACTGAGGAGATATGCCTCCAACATTAAGTAGAAGTGGAAAAGGTATTTCTTGATCCCATCTCTCTTATTTTGAACTTTTATTATTTTTCGTAGCTCATTAACATTAAAAAAAAAAAAAGTAAAACGAAAACTTGTTCTCTAGGGACTATATAAAATTGAAAAAAGATATAAATAAAATTTTGAAATTTGAGATACGAAGTAAGAAATTGAGGTTCTTGCATGGCTTGTTTGTTCCTTTCTTAATATAAGTTGTAAGTTAATACGTATTACTTCTTCTTAAATAAGTTAATAAGTTAATAAGATTATCTCCAATAGATTTCTAGTTAGATAAAAATATGACTCTTACTAAGTTATTATTTTGATTAATATATCGAATTCAAAAATATTTTTATTTTTATTTTTTTATTATAATTTATTCACAAACTAGTACTCCACAACGACAAAAAATTGTGCAAAAATTGGTGGTCCTTTATATTTTACTAATAAAATATAAAATTAAGTGCTATTAATGATTCTTAAAAATGAGAAGAAACATTAAATTTTTAAAATTTTAAAGAGTCGGCTTCTTCACGAACGAAACTACCAATCGGAACACTATCATGACTTCCAAGTCCACAAAGAAACATCACAATCCTTCGTAACATAATGTGCCTGTTTGGCTAATCTCATTTTAAGGACTTATTGATTATTTTCGGATAAAAATTTTATGTTTTGATAATTTTTTTTTTATACAAATATTTAATATATGTTTGAGATTCAGTAAGTTGCAAAAATAAGTTGGAAAGTTAGAAATCTCTAAGTTTATCTTAAAATAAGTTGACTTATTCTTATAAAAAATTTCCCCAAAACACCCCAAATATCGTTGGAAATGAGATTTGATTCCACAATCTCTTGGATAAAAAGGTGGATGCTAATCGTTGGATTAAAGATTACCGTTAAAAAAAATGATAATTTGAGTGTCAATCGATAACTCAAGCCGTTAATGATTTATTTTTGCACTCCGGCTTCAAGTCTTACTTTTTTTAAAAAAAAACAAAGAAATTAATTCAAGAGAAAAAGGAATCTAAAGTTAACTGTAGGTGGATTTTCTAAAGTTAATCGTCAAAACTACGTAATTTTGATTCATTTTTATCATTTATTTAAAAGGGTCCCGTAGGGGCATCAATAATTATGCATATGTGTCTTCATTTGAATGGTTAACTTTAGAAAATTATCTAAAATTAATTTTAGGTTCCCTTTACTCTTAATTCAATAATAAAAAATCATACGACCTCTACACCAATGATGGAGTCGAACAAACAGTAAATTACAATCGTCTGTTCTCATATCGATATTTTGAAGATAATGTATATACAAATACAAGTTCTCACTTCGTGCATACTCGTTGCATTATTAGTACCTTCTTCATCATATCCCGATGGAACTATCGTTTGAGCTATCAAATAGAAATGAATTATAATTCTATACAAAATTTCGTTACTAAATTAAGACCCCGCTCACAATCAAGAAGCGTAAACAAACCTCTCTAAATCAGTAAATCCAAGACCTATAAAAATATAGATAGAATTGTATTTTATTTTTAAGCTTCGAAAAAAAAAATACTCCGTAGTTAACTTGATTGGATTGTCTGAATTTTATTTATAGCACGTACGCGTACCAAGAAACAGATATTACAATCACCTATATTAATGTGAATAGATTATCAAATCTAACTTTGTGTGATTAGTACGTACTTTAATAGTTTAACGTGTTATATACGTAAAAATATACGATTAATAATTTAATATGAACATGACAAACAATATGGACACATATGTTGCTAGCGCAACAGAAAATATACTCCCTTCGTTATAAAATAAATACATATTTTTTTTTGATTTTTACGTATATTTTAAGTTACATAAAAATGATAATTTTGCAAATTATATTTTTAAGTTTTTTGTGAATTAAACTTTAAATATCAAATTTTAATTCAAAAAAAAATTCAAAAAATTACATGTGAAGTTATATTTTTTTTTATTCATCTTAAAATACATGTAAAAAATCAAAAGGATATTTTTATTAGTATTGATAAATTTTAGGAAAAAGATACATGGACTTACAATTTAAACTTTAAATCTATACTTACTATTATATAATAGTCAAAAAATTAAAAGCTTTGTTGATCGGTCAATTGATCGGTACGGTACCCGCTAATTTTACTTATTAATCCTTACTTAACAGTACATATTTATTGTGAAATAAAACTAGGTTTTCCAATTGTATTTAATGTTAGGATTGGGGAGTTTCTAGCTTTAATGGTTATTTCTGTGTTCGAGATTAATTGGTCCTAACATAGTGCCTACGTATTTCGAGGTTGAGAATCAAGCAAAACGTAGTTCTGAGAGTGAGGGGTCTGAGAGTGAGGGGTCAGACCCTTATATAGATGTTGGGAGCCTAAGATTTAGAGTAGGGTCAGGAGACTTGATGGACAAGTCACCGTCTTGAGAAAGGTTCTAAACTCCTGCCATGTAGGAGCCTGTTTTGATGTTGAGTTGTTTATCACCCTCAACATTAATTACGAATTTAATATTGAATTAGGCTTTTGGGCCTATTAATGGGCTTCATATTTGGACCAAGCTAGGTTCAGTTAATGCATCATTAATTGTGTCTTTAGGGCTTATTTTTAGCCCATATCGATATTATTTTTACTTAATTATCTTTATTTAATTACTTATAGTTACTAATAACTAATAGATTTCATTTTTCAGGTAAAATATGTTATCTTTTTTTATTTTTAATAACTAATCATTTTTTTTCACGTAAAATACTTTATATTTTATCTAACTAAAATTTTTCCTTTTCTAAAAATCTTATGAGCAATTCTATTTAATAAAATAAAATATTGTAATTATAATTATTAATAATTAACCAATTACCTTTTTCAGCTAAAATAAGTTACCTTTTCCAATTTTTTTTTTAATAAAACCTATCCGGTTAGCTTTATTTAAGTAACATAAAATATTAATATTATAATATTAATAACTAATAACTAACCGATTACGTTTTTCAGCTAAAACATATCATCTTTTCTATATTTTCAAACTAGAATAAATCATTTCTAAAAATATCATGAATAATATATATATAATTATTATCATATCATATTATTTAAAATTTTAAGTCTACAAATTTCATGTTTTAAAATTTTAATTTTGAAGCTTTATTGCAAAGGACTAATTTTGAAGCTTGAATGTTTCTTTAGTACTGGATATGGTTTACACTGCCTTTGGACTTTTTTAAATGGGCGTTTGGGCTTCAGTTTAGGCTCCTGCTTTGAGAAAATTTAATACTACGTCTTTTCATTTAAAGCTTTTAATTAACAAAAAATGAAATATTAAAAAAAATTGAACAAATTGAGTTCAGCTGCTAGTAAAACTAGGTCTGTCAATAGATCGGATATTCGATCATATTCGATCATATTCGATCTGATCCGATCTACACTGATTTAAATGAATATGGTATGGTCTGAAAAATATCCAATTCGAAACCCGATCCGATAAGAACGACCCGAATAATAAATGGATCGGATATGGATTTAGGTTGATCCGGTCCGCTTATCTACGACCCGATCCGTTTAATTATATAAAATATATTTTATAATATATATAGTAATATTTTTAAAATATTTTATATTGTAATAAGTTACATTATTGAAAATCCTAAATCTTATACATTCCCGCCTCCAAATTTAATGTCATTATATTTTTTTGTATTTAATTTTTAATGACAATTTTCTGTATTAAAAACTTGCATTTATAATTTAAATATGTTCGGACAGTGATTTTTGTTAGTGGATAAATGGTTACTTATATTTATCTGCAGCGAAGAACGAGGCGATGTTCAAATTGTAGGCTAGGAAAAAAATAAATTTCTTTTTTTCGAAGTACTTGGCTTCATATATTTCTTTTCTTCAATTTGAACTTGTAATTTATGTTTTTTTAAACTTTGTGTTTGAACAGAAAAAAATAAATTTCTTTTTTTGGAAGTACTTGACTTCATATATTTCTTTATTCGATTTGAACTTGTGATTATGTATTTTTAAACATTGTGTTTGAACAATAAAATTATTAATATAGTTTAAATTTTTAATTGCTACTAAAATTTGCACACCGACTTCTAGATTGTAACTTCTCAAATTTTAGTATTTTTTTTTAAAATGGTGAATGATATATATCGATGTGATTATTTTTTGAAATAATGCCCAAAATACACTACTTTCCCTTCTCCCTTGCCCAAAATGCATGTTTGCGGAAACGTCCGCCCGTTTTGCCCACGGTGTACGCATGCTGGGTATGCATACTATGAGATACGCATTCTGGTAATGTGCATCTGGGGTTGCGCATCTCCTAGATGCGCATTGACGTCAGCTGACGTCATTGTTTCACTATCCTCTCCGGCGACTCTCTCAAGCTCTAAATCGCCAATCGCGTCGCCTCAATCGTTTGCACAGCTCCGACAACTTCCAATACTCCTGATGGTACCAAATGAAAGCTCAGACCTGCCTCTACCTTTTCCACTATTAATCTGTTGTTTTCCGGCCTGACACGGGCGTGCACAGACCTACCGAAGATTCAATCGGAAAAAGTGGTTCGAATTTGGGGTTTTAAAATCCGGGAAACAAAATAGAAAGTGAGTGGTATAGGATTGTAGATCGTGAGAAGGCGAGTAATTTGATGTATAGAATGCTAGTGTACAATTGCTGTAAAGGGATGAACGGAACTCGTCGATTTTTCGACCAAAGCTTCGTCTCCGACGACTGGTGGGAGACAGTGAACAGTACTCCATATACGCATGTTCATCATGCGTATCCTGTATCACGCATTCTGAACATGCGTATATGGAGTATTGTTCACTTGTCCACAAAAACAACATTAACGAAGTCCATGCATAATGAGGATGTGTATACCCACTGTACGCATAATGAGGTTGCGTATACAGGCCACACATGTGTGTGATGCATGGTCCGTGGATAAAAAGGGCGGACAGTTTCATTCGTGGGTATTTTGGGCGGCTGGAATTAAAATGTGGGCATTTTGGTTTTTCACCCTTATTTTTTCTTATTTTAAAAAATATAGAGCAATGAATATCTGAAATCTGATCCGTTTATCCATTAAACTAAATTGATTGGATATGGTTTGACCTATAAAATATCCGAGGTATAATCCGATCCAAATCCGATAAAAACAAATGGATATGAATATGGATTTAGGATTATCCAATCCGAACCCGACCCGGCTTAAGTAAACTATAAAAATAAATTGATTACCTTTAATTGGTACTGTATGTCCATATATATGATTTTATTGAAAATTAATAATTTTTTAACTTTTTAACTTGCAAATATTCGAGTATCAAATTACGTCGCAAAATTTCTTTTAATTACAACTTTAATTTTAAAACAAATACTCTCTTTAGTGGGTGTTGACCTAATTTATCGCAATTTTAAATTAAATGATCTCAAATATTATAATCTGAAAGGATGATCCCAAGTATCACACTAAACACTAGGGGTGTACATACCATTCGCTCAACATCAACCGAACCGCAAACCATTCGTAACCGCATCACATTTTGCGGTTAATCGCGATGCGGATTGAATTTTTAAGAACCGCATATTTGCGGATTGGTTGCAGATTTGAATATTGAAAAATCGCAAAATCGCAACCGCAATATATATATATATATATATATATATATATATATATATATATATATATATATATTGCAACCGCAATATATATATATATATATATATATTATATATTTTTATATAATATAAAGCATGATAGGTTCTTATTTTTAGGTTCTTGTCTAGTCGTCTCTAGTTTGTACTTTCAGTTAGTATTAGTTCTTTGTTTTATTAACGAAACCGAATACAAGTTTGTGTTTAGTGAGTTCATTCTTTATTCTAATACACTAGGATCTGATTTTCCAAAAAAAAAAACATGGAATTTTTTCAACTTATAATTGGTTATTTATCCCAAAAATAAAAAATTAATATAAATTTTAAAAGGTGGTTGAACCGCAAATCGCACCGCCAAACCGCAACTTTAACCGCAATCGCAATCACGGATAACCGCAATCGCAATTGCGGTTAGAAATTTCACATAACTGCCAAAATTGAAAAATCGTAATAACCGCTAAAAACTACCCGCAACCGCACCGCGTACACCCCTACTAAACACTACATCGTATAATGAAATACTACATCATGTAACGTGTTTTTTTTAAACATTACTTTAAGTTTGGTTTTGATCTCAAACCCTACTTATGATTTGTTTGTTGGAATGGATGGAAAACACGTCACTTGATCCTTTGTTACCTATTTTTTTCTTCTAAATATGTATTTTTAAACATTATTAATAAATTATAATCAAATGGTCAATACAAATTGTATTTTTCTATTGAGATCGGCAACCTGATTTTTAAAAAATCAGGGACCAACCTCGATTTTTTAAAAATCAAGATAAGTTAGGCTTTAGGGTTGTTTGTATATAATTTATTCGTCATTCTGAATATTTGAAATGTTGAATTTCAAAGATTAACTATTGAACCCCCTAAAGGTATACAGATAAAATTTAAATATTTTAATTAAAAAATTAATTATTTCTAAATCCTAAATGGAGCTCCTTAAATCCTGAGTAAAAACTATTTAACCTTAAAAGAAATATCGATTAAAATTTAAATTATTAACTTAAAGATATTATATAAAAAAATTTAATATTTGAATAATTTTAATAATAATTTAATATTTTGAATCTCTCTCCCTCAATCCCTCCTACCCAACATACTATATTAACCTGAACACCCCCACGCCCATCCACTCTAAACGCTACCTTAAACCTCCGCTATCCTTTGGTTCTCATCTCCTATCCCTTTAAATGCTATATGATGTAGCATTTTAGATATAAAAAAAAATAAAAATGCTAAATGAATTATAGTTTTAGAATGATATTTGGGAACAATTTTTAAATTTGTGATATTTTGTGGGTGAAACACAGGAATACCCATATTTTAATGTTGGAAACCCAAAATACCCACGCGCTGCTGGGAACGCCCAAAATGACCACCGATTACGCATTATGGGATTGCGTACTCCAGTATACGCATTATTACAAAACGTATTCTTTGTTGGACAGGCGAATGGAGAGAACTCTACAAAGATATACGCATTGTCCTTTTGCGTGGCCTGCATACGCATTTCTGTTATGCGGGGTGGAGACGAGTACGCATTAAACGTATGCGTGTATGCCCCTGGTTGCCCTGACTGCTTACATTTCTCCTATATGCAAGTTTCTTATGCGTGGTCTGTTCTCTATACGCATTAGTTATATGCGTATACATTCCATACGCATTGTACGTATGCGTATATTTTCTTGCTGGTTGCTTACCAGTCCACAGTACGCAAGTTTCTAATGCGTGATCCGTACTACGCATATACATATTGCGTAGTCAGACTGACTTAAATCCCTAAATCGTATCTATCTGACTTCGTTTACTTTCTGCCTGCCGCTCTAGAGACTAAAGCTGTATGTATATGTCTTCTGCTTCAAAAACCCACAGCAGGAAACACAAGAAGTAACGGAAATCTTTGTTGCTATTGACATCAAATTGTTCGTGAGGTAAAATGCTCTTTCATTATTTTACAATTCAAATTATTTAGGTTTAAGTTTGAGTTTGAAATGGCTTCTTCGAATGTGAATTATGTATGGGGATGGTTCTACTATGGTGGAAATATTATTCATGATAGCGTAATTGGTAGTGCATATGATCGAGATGTGCTTGCCTTTATGAAGCTAAATTTTGGTTTGAAATATGAAGAGCTTTTGAATGTTGTGCACAAAAAACTCAATGTAGATCCGATTTTGTGTAAATTAAGGGTATCACGTAGGTTCATGAATCCCACAACCAACAAATATGGAGTTGTCTTAATTGTAGATGATGAAGATGTGGAGTATATGTTCGAAACTTTGGATGGTTCGGGTAGTAAAGTGTATGTGGAACTTTATATTGAAAAAATTTCTATTGGCTCGTCCGAAAATTCAACTGAATCTGGAAGATGCTCAAAGATTGGGGAAGATTGTGAAATTAGTTCAAGTACTCGTAGTTCAGAAAGTGTTCATTGGGGTAGTGTTTCTAGTGGGAGTTCAACTAGGAATTTGATTCTCGGTAGTAGTGAAGGAAATTCAAGGGCAAGCAACGAGCTAACAGATGATGATATCCCGTTCTATAGCTCATTTGATGGATCATCAATGGTTGTTTCAGATCTAGGACCTAGCATGAAAAAAATTGGTGAACTTCAGAATCCAGCAGAATTGACAAAAGGGATTACATTTGAATCGAAAGAAAAGTTGATGAGTGTGGTGAAGAAGGTTCACATTGCAAACCATCAGGAGATAAAGGTGATTAAATCTGATTCCATCACTTGGGAAGTTGTATGCAAACAAGATACAGAGGGTTGTCAGTAGAGATTGAGAGCCAGGAAGAGGAGCTTGCGTCATTATTTTGAGATTATGGACACAAGGGGTCCACATACATGTGTGAATCAAGCCCTCTCACAAGATCACAGAAACTTGAGCTCTTCACACATTCCACAGATCATTATGAACTTAGTTGCTGCTGATCCTGCTATCTCGGAGAAGGTGTTGGAGGCTGCAATTGTGAAAGAAGTTGGATATAAACCATCAAGCAAAAAGGTTAGAGATGGAAAAAGGATTGCAAGTTAGAAGGTCTATGGTTCTTGGGAGCAATCGTACCAAGATCTTCCATTATTGATGAATGTCCTTCAGAGAGTAAACATTGGCACACATGTGGATTGGTACTTCAAGGAGCATGAGCTAAGAGAGCCAATACTTAAGGTATATTCATTTACCATGATTATGTCGTCTTCATAGTATTTAATATAACTGAATGTTCATTTTTGGTTCGATTTGACTTAGCTTGTTTTTTTGTGGGCATAATGACAGGTGGTGAGATTCAGACGGTTGTTCTGGACATTCAAGCCATGCATAGATGCATTCGCACATTGCATTCCAGTACTTTAGATAGATGGCACACATCTATATGGCAAGTTTGGTGGAGTACTACTTACTGCTACAGCCATTGATGGCTTCCACCACATTCTCCCGGTTGCATTTGCAATTGTTGAAGGGGAAAATGTAGCTAGCTGGACTTGGTTCATGGAGAGAGTGAGGAAGACGGTTGCCCTCCAATGAATGGGTGTTTGTGTGATTTCGGATAGACATGCAGGAATCATGTCTGCAATGAAGAATCCTAACATTGGGTGGTGCGAACCACATGGATATCATCGATTCTGTGTCAGGCACCTTGCAGCTAATTTTGCAAATATTTTTAGGAAAAGTGGCATGAAGGATAGGGTGGTTGCAATGTGTAGTCAGTTGACAGAGGAAAAGTTAAATTTGTATTGGAAAGCATTGTTGGCAGTTGAGCCTAAAGCAGATGAGTGGTTTAGTGAAATGCATCCCAAACACACATCATTAGCTTGTGATGGAGGCAAGAGTTTCGGGATCATGACAACAAATGTGGCTGAAAACTGGAACAATGCCATTAAAGAAGCAAGAAAACTCCCAATATCTGCAATGGTTAAAGCCTTATATTATAAGGTGGTTAGCTACTTTGACCAACGTCGCATAGAGATAGAGAAACAAGTTCTTAAGGGTGATGAGTTCACCAAGCATGCCAATAAAATGGTGAACATATGGAAAGAGCGTGCAACTGGATACCATGTGACAAAAATTGATCGCAATACTTGGGTATTTGAGGTGATGACAATGAAGCATGGTCTGAAGGGAGGGAATAAGCAGATTGTTCGCCTACAGAAATGCACATGTACATGTAACAAGTGGCAGACATATCAGATACCTTGCTCTCATGTTTTTGCTTGTTGTGCCAGTGTAGGATTGCAACACACAAATTTTGTAAGTGAGTGGTACAAGTTGGAAACTGCAAAAAAGGTTTATGAAGGTCAATTTCAGCCAATACCGGACAGGAAGACATGGCCTTTATTGAGTGAGTTTCCTACACTGATTCCCGATGATGATATTCCAAAGAAACCGGGGAGGAAGAAGTCAACAAGATATAAGAATCAGATGTATTATCAGTCATTAGGAAAGGGAAAAGCAACTTCATTTACTGATCCATCTACTGCTCCATCTACTGATTCGTAGAGCACTTTGATAGGTATGTTTTGCAACATACTTTTACTTTTAAAAAACAAGATATAAGAATGAGATGTTTTATCCAAGACAAGATATACACGGTTTATTCGTTGTTCTTAATATTTCTAAAACACCAAAATGGCAATGTTCAACCCCAAAGGTTAACTGTTGAACCCCAAGAGAATACATATAAAATTTAATTATTTTAGTTAAAAAATTGAATATTTCTTACCGAGTCCGGCGGCCTGGTTTTTAAAAAATCGGGGGCCAGCCCCGAATTTTTAAAAACCAGGATAAGTTAGGGTTTAGGGTTTAGGATCTAGGGTTTAAACAACCCTAAATCCTAAACCCTAAACCCTAAGTTCGTATACGGTTTATTCATTCTTAATATTTCTAAAACCAAAAATGAAAATAATCAACCCTAAAGGTTAATCGTTGAACCCATAAGTGAATATTGATAAAATTTAAAAAATTTAGTTTAAAAATTGTAGTTAAAGAATTGAATTTAAAATGCCTTTTGACAATTGCAGGTCTGGTAATTAATCACACTGCTCGAGTTCTCATTTCTGCTAGCTGGACGACATGAAGATCAGTTTTTCAGTTGAATGTAATAATTAGTGGTGATTTTTGTTGTATTTGAATATTGTAGTAATTGTTGTTTGCACTAAATCACGCAAGCGTACGTGATCACAAGTAATACAGATATAAGTCAAGTTCGTTCCTACAGAGATCTGGTTTTTAATTCAATTTAGTACCTATGCAACAATGTATGGTTTTAATTCACTGCTAAGACAAATATCAAATTGGGATTTTCAATTATCTAAATTAAACTAAGATGCAAATTATAAAACTAAGACTTAAATTAACTAATGAGAATAGAAATCAAATTACTTATATGAGAATAAACATGGAATCCTAACTTCATTATCTACTTCACTTAGAGTCGCTGCCTTTAATCAATACATGCGATGGTTTTGATATCTGATCGGATAACACGAAACAAGTAAAAGTTACCTCTCGGTATACTAGCACCAAACTACACATACATCCACAAAATAGATAGAAGATGAGTAGACACCTATCATGTTTAGACCCTATATCTCTATAGAATTTGAAAACATAACGGTTTAAGCACAAGTTATCCACTTAGATCACATAGGGTAGCATAATATCTCTATTTACGTCACAAATCATGATGTTAAAACATCAACCTATCCTATGCTAGCATGGCAAGTTCTAAATCTCAAGATCCACTCTCGTTTAGCAAGAGATTAACATATTAGATGTTAGCTACGCATCTAAATTCATGAAGCACAACCATGCAAGGATATCAAGAATTCACCACACATAAATCTTTAAGGCATGCAAACTACTAAGCTACATAGATAAATCCGCTAGGATCCCATTACAACGATTAGTTCATAATTGAACCTTTCGTCACCATGGAATTTGATGAAAACATGATAACGAACAAAATAACAAAGATGAATAAATCAATAATGTAACAAGGTTTAGAGAACAAATCCGTGTATGTAACAAGCATCCAAAAGATATGCCTAAACAAAGGAATACAAGAAAACTAAGTCTAGATCTTCTTGTCGTCACAATCCTCGCCTTGGCTTCTCGATCTCGTGCTACAATGGTGTGTATGTGTATGAAGTAGATCTGATCTCTGGTGGATGGGTGGTGTTTTTGTTGTCCCAAGATGTGTATTTATAGCCCCAAGTTGCCTCTCCTCCAAGTAATTGCCGTCTTTTAGTTGGAATAGAATTTCGGCAATTTCCGTTCTTGAAAGAAAATAGAATTGCAATTCGCATGTATAAATCTGATTCTGGAATGTTCTAACCGTCCAAAACAATTGCGATAATGATTAGGAGAAGATTTGTGGAAATTTTCCCATTAAGAATAGAATTCCAGAATGTTTCTGTCGGCTCAAGCGCGGCTGCGCGCTCCTCTAGTTCTTTTCAAGCGCGCCCGCGCGCATCCACTCTGCAGCATCCTGCCAAGCGCGCCCGCGCCTCACTTCAGTTCAAACCAAGCGCGCACGTGCCTGTCTCTCTGCTCAGCAGAAATTCTTCTTGCTTTTGCTGATTTCTTTGCCGACTTCAATTGCAACTTCCGACACTTGTTCCATTGACTTTAAAACACCATATAATCATTGAAAAGTCTATACTTGCATCAGAGATACATCCTGCATAATTCTCACAAAAACATATTAAAACACACCAATACTTGAGATAAAAGCGATCAATCTAAGCCGAAATGAAGCGATCCAAGTGGATATAAATCCACTTATCACACCCCCAAACTTAAACCGATGTTTGTCCTCAAGCATAAACAAATAAAACTATCTACACTAACTAGTACCACTTCCGTAGGTGATCACGGTTGCATTTGGCATATGCAACAAGCCCTTTAAACCCCTAGGCAGCCCTAGTGGACGAGTAAGGTCTCGTGAGGGCCTATAGTGAATGTACCCACAAAATCCCATCTAACTAATAATGCAAAAACAATGCAATGCATGAATGCAACTATATGAAAATGCAAAGATCCCCTTCAAACTAACCAAAACCAACTAACAAACAAATATCTCAAAGAATGCAACAAAATCCAAGTAGAGCTCGACTAAGTCCCCGTATACTAACAATACATGAACAGAAACGTGCGTGTGTGCGATGCTCATCAGAATACTCCCAAAACTAGATCACAATCATACATGTTCTTTGCCAAGACAATCACAGGTTTATAAATAGAATAGACTGTAGACACTTCATAACCTAGAAACACCTCCATCCTTATTCAAGTTAGCCAGGAATTCATACTTTATTACTATACAACGACACTATATACAATACGCATGCTTATTTAACCGTGCAATGAATGAGACCCCAAAAGGCTTATTGTTTGCACTAAATCACGCAAGCGTACGTGGTCACAAGTAATATATAAGGTTAAGTCCAAATTCGTTCCCACAGGGATCAAGTTATGGTTCTATTCAGTATATATGCCTATGCAACAATGTATGGTTGTTATGCACTGCTAAGACAATAACAATTTTGGGTTTATTAACTAAATTAACTAAGATACAAATTAACAAAACTAAGAATTAACTAACTAACGAGAATTTAAATCAAATTACTTCTGCAAGAGAAAGCATGGAATCCTAACTTCATTAAATACTTTGCTTAGATCTGACGCCTTTAATCACTATATGCAATGGTTATGATATCTGATCGGACAACACGAAACAAGTACATGCTACCTCTCAGTATACGTATACCAAACTAAACATACATCCACAAAAGAGATAGAAGATGAGTAGACACCAATTATGCTTAGACTCTATACGTCTATAGAATTTGAAAACATAACGGTTGAAGAACAAGTTATCCACATTGATCACATAGGGCAGCATAATATCTCTATTTACGCCACAAATCATGATGTTAAAACATCAACCTATCCTATGCTAGCATGGCAAGTTCTAAATCTCAAGATCCACTCTCGCTTCACAAGAGATTAACAAATTAGATGTTAGCTACGCATCTAAATTCATAAAGCAAAACCATACGAGGATATCAGATATACATCACACACAGATCTGTAAAGCATCAAGATACTAAAGCTCCATAAATAAATCCGTTAGAATTCCATGACAACGATTAGTTCATAATCGAACCTCTCGTCATCATGGGATCTGATGAAACCATGATAAAAATAAAGTATGAAAAAAATACAAATAAACCTAAGTAATTGATATGTAATGGTTCTCTTCCTAATGATACAAATTACAAGGGTTGGATGTGTTTATATAGCCTCTAGAAGTCTTGCCCAACAAGAAAATACCAAATCAGAATTATAATAGAAGTACGTTTCCTAAACTGATTCTGATTTAAAGGGAAATTCGTAGCTGCCTTTTCTTCAGATTTTCTGGAACGTTCCAGCTGCAATTGGGCCTCTGGACCACTTTAGAATGATAGAAAATCTCGTTATCTTCGCGTGGACTGCTTACGGGCCTCAAACGGAGTTGTAGAACTCAAGATATGGCCAAAATAGTAAAAACTGTAATTTTTCAGCACCACGCACATGCAACCTGCTCGTGTAACACCTGTCCCATATTATAGAAAATCTCCCAAGCTTCGCGTGGGCAGTAAGATCGCTGAAAACGGACTTCTAGAACTCTAGATATGTCTAAAACAGTGTAGACTGCGCAACCGTCTCAGAAATCCGAATTTTAATCAATTAATTCTCCAAAAACGATAGAAGCATCAATCTTAATCAACATTCTTGCAAGCCTGCACATCTACACAAAACACATCAAAACTATAACAAACTTGAGACCAAGTCAATCAATTTAAGCCGATATAGAACGCTCCAAGTGGATATAAAATCCACTTATCACTTATACAATAATACCCATGTAGCGAGTGTTAGGTCAGCAATCCCAAACCACAAGGGCTTTAGGTTACTAGGACTAAGTCCCCTCAGACTTAATTACTCGAGTATTAAAGAGCTCACTCTGGTTGATTTTGCATTTAACAATTGGACTTTTGACTCTCTTTTTTTTTTTTTATCTTTTTTTTTTATCTTTTGTCATGCAATCTAGAATGAGCCTTTCTCATTTACAACCCTAGACTACTCATATAAATATGAGCCAGCTACTAGCCATTTGATGCCTAGCCATTATTTGACAATTATTAACAACTAGCATGAACTCCCTGGTTTCCCCCAAACTTAGATTTTAGTGCTCCTACGCCATCAAGGGAATAACGAAAATTCTAAATATAAACAAGTGATTAAATCTCAAAACATCCAACACGCATGACCCTAACCTAGCCCAAAAGCACCCAATGAGACTGTGTAAAAATTTTGTTCCTGTAACATGCAAGTCAATTTCGTAGGAACTATAAATCAACCCTCTACTCATCATTATCACACTCAATTAGACATCTACCTACCAATCAGAATCAGCTCGTCCTAAGGGATCATGAAAAATGCATGCCATGAAAATGCAACTATAATGAACTCACATGGTAATAAAAAAAAACATAATGTCCTATATGAAACACACGTAAATAACACGAACATATATGCATGAATTACGCCTAATATACAAAGCATGATATCCTATATGAACACACAAATACTACATATAAATAACTACATATATAATACTTATCCCCCAAACTTAAGATATTCAATGACCTCATTGAATGGAAGTAAATACAAGGGAAAGTAGAAACATACCTACGTCGCAGCGTCATCACCCTCCTCGGGTGGAGAATCAGGAGGTGGATACATAGTGTCCGATCCAAAAACTGGCCAATCAACATGAACACCACTGGCTCCAAAAGCACTACCCAAAGTGTTAGGTCCAAATGTGTTGTAGAGGGGGGGGGTGAATACAACTTTTCGATTATGAGTAGCAATAAATACGATGCAATAAATGAACACACAGATTCAAGGAATATATTTCTTTTATATATAACTTGAAAAGGTTGCTACAACATTCATTACAAAGTATAACAGAAGTTGAGAGAGAAGTGAATGATTCTAAGCTCTGTGAATACTCTCTCTCTTTTTCTTGTGTTTTTCTCAATATTGCTCACTAACTAAAACATTACACAAGTGCTTCTATTTATACTACATGTAATCTATGACCTGTAGTCTTCAAAGACTAAGATGTACGTGGCCCAATGATGTCCACATAAATCTTGTCTTATCTTGAAAGCTTGGAAATCTGCCAATCAGAAGAAGCCATGTGTCATGTTGAAGCTGCACTCTAAGTAGAACTTCTACTTGAGAATTTCTACTTAGCCATCTCGAAATTCTAAGTAGAACTTCTACTTGGGAATTTCGACTTAGCCATCTAGAACATTTCTTACTTAGAAAATATTCTGGTCTTCAACTTGAAACTTCAATGCACATCTTGAGCTTGTGATATCTTCATATCTTCTTTGTTCTTCTACAAGCTCTTGAACATGGATCTTTATTACTGACATAAACTTGCTATCAATGTCCTGACACTTGATGCACTGGTCTGGTTCATAAGTGACTAGTCTTGATAGTGTTTCTGCTTCTTGAATAAATTACCATATTCACTTAGTAACTTGGCTTTCCAATATTTGCTTTCCTTCTTGTTCACTTGAAATCAATTGGTCTTGTTGATACTGATAGTTATGATCTTGAATCTCGAATTCTCAAATCACCGAGGCCTGAACAACTTTGACTTGAACTTCTCTCAATGATTTCTTCTTGGCTTGATCATAGTTAACATGTTCAATTGTATCAATTACCTTGTCTTCATTTTGTGTTGATTCCTTGTGACTTCTTGTTCTTGATTGTCTTCTGGTTAAGTATCTTTTCGTTTAATTGAGTTACATTAGTTATAGTGTTACAAGTTAATACACTCTGCCTTTCAATCTCCCCCAATTTGATTGTCTAACAATGACATTCAAATTAATGAAGGATAACTCAACTAAACAATGAGACGAGAAAAGATAATTAACATTACAGTCTTGAAAAATATACAATTACAAGTACATGAAAACAATACAAAGAACTTAAACTAGAAACAGAATTCGAACCTCGAATTAAAGATCATTTAAATGATTCCTATCACCTGGATTATTTCATATCTTTTAGTCAAACTTATATCACCTTATTGGATTCATTCTAAGATGAATTTTCCTCAAGTGAGTTAAAGCAACCGAAAGACATGAAGTTTTTCCAACTTCAAGTTCACACCACTCTGACCTTTAACCCTAATTCCGTTTCCTCTTCCTAGCTTCAGCAGCTTGATCTTTTTCTTCTTCCTGCCTTCTGCGCTTCTCCTCCTGCTGCTTTTGTTTCTTATATACTGGATCACGAAGTTGCGTCCACCTAGTATTCAACAAACTTACTGCTTCCATCTCTAGAGGGTTCCTGGGTTCTGGGTAAGGATGTTTGAAAAGCCTTCTGAGTTTGTCCACCTCCTGAGTAGTTCTGATCTCTGGAATTTCCTCAAATTTCTTCATGATAAGCCGAGGTTTCCTATGAGTTTTATCAGATTTAAACTGACAGTAGATCATTTTGGGATAGCCTATGACACGGTTAGTATTGTGGACACTAGCCGCATCTCGCTCCAATCGCTTCATTTCCACTACTACATCAGATAGGTAACTCACGAGTCTCTGCTTTTCTGTCACATACTTAACTTCCACATCTTCCCATTTGAACACATATAATACCTTCTCTAGAAATGCAGCATCTTGAGTCTGCTTCAGCCAGTCTCTACTCATATGCAAGAGTGTTTGCTTCTGGTCTGCATCTATGAATACTAAGGCATCAGCTGCATTATCAGCAAAAGAATGTATCCAGTATACGCTGTCTCTTCCTGGAACACCAACTGCCTCCCTTATCTCTCCTTGTTCCAGTTCTCCAGTAGGAAGATTCAGAGCTTCATCAACATTCTTCATTGCTTGAAGAATATTCCAATTCCTCTCTATCAGCTCTGGTTCAATCTTCACATTATCAAGAGGGTTCGGAGCAATGACATCACACTTCCACACCTCATTGCTCTTCTTTAGTATGACACTTTCAATGGTCTTCACTGAATTATCTTTAAGCACAGAAGCGAATCCCTTACCCATCATTTGCCTACAGACGGCCTTAAGAGATTCCACTGAAAGTTCCATTAATTCCTTTTCCTCCAGGCTCACCCTCTTCAATTTACTGTCAACCACCATCCGGACAACATTTGGGTATGCTGAGAATTCTGGACCCTTGTCCTCTGCTAGCCGCATTAACTGATCCCTATACAGAATGCTTAGATTCTCAGAATGAGAGTATTGAATTTTTGTTGCTAGCAAGAACAACTCTGATGCAGATCTTCTCGTCATGAATTGATCATCTACATACATGAAAGACATCGGGGCTCCTTCTGTGAAAGACAAAACAACCTGCCACTCCTTTTGCGATGAATTGTATCCAACCCTGACTTTAGAAATTAATCTCTTTAAAGCATTTATGTAGTCAGCCGCCATTGGATTCTGCAAATTTAGTTGGTAGAACAGATCATCTGCTTCCTTGTTATGCTCTCCTTTTGTACATGGTCCCATCAAAATCTTTCTTGCGTCATCCCACTTCTTCCCTATCCTTCTATTGTCCAGATCGATTTGAGGATCAGCTAGCCTTGCAAGCTCATAATCGTACTGCTTTCCTTGTAGCTCCGCTTTCTTTTCCTGAAACGCAGCACGACCTTGCATTTGCTTCATTTTAAAGAACTCAGCTTGATCCAAGGCTAACTGTTGAGCTTCAAGGGTTTCCTCATCGACAGTAATTTCTTCAGGCAATCCGAAAGACATTCCAGCACCTCCACCCTGATCCTTCAATGATCTCTTTATAGCATGTTTCAACGGTGCGTCTTCCATATCGGAATCTGAGTCAAGTACCTCCTGTACTTTTTCTTGATGACTCAGATCAACGAATGGCTCATCTGGCTCAATCGCTATTGCCTTACCCTTTTTCCTTCTTAGAGCCTCTTCATCAATGGACGGCTCAACTTCCATTTCTTTTACAAGATCAGCATGTTCTTGAATTTCTTCGATTTGAACTCCCTGCTGTCTCGTCTCCTTTATATTCTCCCCCTTAGGTGAGTTATCCTGAACTCCACCCTGGTCTCCAGATCCACCAGCTGTATCAAAATCTTCAAACCCAGAACCATAGGGTCCTGCTCCACTAGCACCACCTGTACCAGCATCGGGGGGAGGTTGTTGCGGCGCGAAACATTCCGGGGGCACAAAACTTCTGATTGCGTACATAACTCTGCTTATCTCCACAGCCAGAGTATCCATTGTAAGCTCCATTGCTCCCATCCTGTCATTCAGGGTGTTTCCCAAGACACCAGCAGCATGGCCCATGTCATTTACCTGATTTTTCAAATCAGTAAAAGCTGAAGCTTGAAGTGCCATTCGTGCTGCGTAGTCGTCAAGTGCCCTTTGATTATCTCCAACATTCATCCCTAACTGCCCCATTGACTGCCCAAACTCCTTCATTTGATTTTCCATAAAAGACAAACGAGATTCAAGATTTTCAGAATTAAGGGACGGTGTTTGGTTTGGGTGACCTCGCTCTAATACTCGTTCTGTTGGTATTTGGCGCTCGGTTTCGGGCCTTAAAAATGAAGGTCCCTCTCTCCCTAACCTCTCACACACACTCCCTGTCTCACACTCGTGTATGTCTTCAATAATTGATCCAAAATATGAAGAAGTACCTGCAGAAACTTGATAAGAAATATAATTTGCAGTTATGGGATCAAATACTGTTTGTTCCTGAGTTGGAATCTCAGGCTGAGAGGCTACAAAGTGTTCTTGTACAACATCAGAACCGATCCTCTTTGTAGCATCAGTACGTACCGGTGAAGGTACGGCTGAAGTTTTTAAAGCTTCATGTCCTCTTGAAGCAACAGTATCTTTAAGAGGTACAAAATCATCATCAAAGTCAAAATCCCTATGTGCAGATTGTTCAAGGGGTGAACCACTCTCGTGAGGTGGAGTGGTTGCGTGTGACACTCTAGGGTTTGACTGAGATTTAGAAGTAGCAGCATGGGAAATTTTGGCTTTCTTGCGAATAAGTTGCTGCTCTTCGGGTTCACTCTCCTCATCATTTCCTACATCTATATGTGCTGGCTGTTTGGATTCCGGTGACTGGGATGATATAGAATTAGAAATATAGCTCTCACCCTGGGATAGATCCTGCGGGCTAGCAGTCTCTTGGGTCTGGGAATCAGAAACATAGGGAGAGGAATGAGTAGAGTGTCGAGAGAGATTACCTGATTCATTACCTTGTTCGTCTCCGCTTTGTTCATCAGGAATCGCTTCAAATGCCTCAGCATGAGCAGACCGATTCTGAGCATGTGATGAAGCTTGCGAGAATTCCATCAAAGTGGTAACTCCCTCATCATATGTAAGCCACTTTTGTAAGGTATCAGGAATAGACATCGGTTTTCCATGATGTTTATCCTGATTTTCAACTGTTGAAAGTGACTTAGTGCCCATCCCTAGCGGTGCAGATGATGAACCACTGGCAAAACTCCGTCTAACTGCAAGAGCATCCTTCGGTACTAAACCATTTATCAGCATCTGTAGGAACCGAGGAAACCAGCAAACAACATCTGTGGTGTTGAGGTCTCTGCTTGCAGGAGATCCCATCACAGCCACTATCTCAGAGAGAACTATTCGTCCATAATTGATATCCAGCTCTCTTGCTAGGGCAATTCCGAGGTTTTGCATGGGAATGGAAATTTGATGGTAATCGCTTTCTCGTGCCCGAAAACATCTTGTGATGGCCTCGAAAAAGTAATTCCATTCCACATGAAGAAATTGTTTTTGGATGTTTCCAGTGATCCGGCCAGTCGGAGGATAACACCCTATTTCTTCAAAGAATTTGAGGCGATCTGCAGCTGTAGGTTCTGGATCATAAGCATCTTTAATGGGGAATCCCAGAACCTTGTTGACAATCTGTTCAGTCACCACATATTCCTGACCCGCTAAGGTAAACCTGAAACCAAAGGGGGTTGATTTGCTCCCAAAAGAAACTGCACTAGTCCATAATTGCTGTAAAGCATCATGCACTAGTGTAGGTTTAGCAGTAAAAGCATCGCTAGCTTTGGAATACAAATTGAGAAATCGTATCCAAGACTTAAAGCGCGGGAGTTGATCACCAATTTCCGTAGAAATATTATAAAAATTGTTTTTGGCAAGTGAAAATTGGTGAGCCATTTTAATTAAGAGTTTTTCTTTTAGAAAAATGTGAATTTTAATTTTAATTTTCGAAAAACAATTAATTAAACAATTAATTAAACAATTAACTGTTATAACCCTTTTAATTTATCAAGAACACAAAAGTTCCTTTTTGAGAAATCAAACTACGGGCTCCAACAAACAGTTATTGTAAGGCAAATCTCAAACCAGTGGTTAAATCTGCTTTAACAGTGAAGTGTGCGTGTGTAAAATCGTTTTTGAACAGATTTGAGAAATTGTGTGTGTATATACGTGTGTATATATCTTCAAGAGAAATGAATCGTTACACAAACACACAAAACAGTGATTAATGATGACACACAGAAGATATCAGTAAAAAAATGGGCATCAAATCGTTGTCCGTATGAGATTTGTCACAAAAATCACTAACAATGGCTTGAATCTATGAAATCGCCTGTATGTATATGTGCGGCTGTAAAACTCTATTTAGGTAAAAGTGAAAGAAAATGTCGAGTTAAAGATGTATATATAGACATGAATGTGCAATGACAGAAATGCCCCTGATAAAAAATGTGAAAAACACTAAGTACATACAGGGAACACTCTATCTCGAACCTCAAGTCGAAATTCGAGATAAAGTTCGAGATAGGTGTCAACTCGAACTTTTAGCACTTAGCAAAAATCAGCAATAAAATCTATCTCGAAGTTCGAGATAAAGTTCGAGTTAGCAGTTAACTCGAAAAACTTAAACCACTTGAACCATTAATCTATCAAAGATCATGTAAACAGCACACTACCAACATTACTAGGGATATCTATCTCGAAATTCAAGTAGAAATTCGAGATAGACTTTGAGTTAGGAGTTAACTCGAAATAAATCCCCTTGAACACAACTGAGAGCTCTATCTCGAACATCAAGTCGAAATTCGAGTTGAGTTTCGAGATAGAGTCTAACTCGAAATTATTCAATAACTCGAAATTTTCTCAGTTCTTTTCAAAAATATCTCCAAAAATGGAAACTTATCTCAACCTTCGAGATAATGTTCGAGATAGAAATTATCTCGAATATTTTGAAGAAAATAAAGATAGGCACACTGGTAACTCTAAGTCGAACTTTAAGTCGAATTTCGAGTTGAATTTCGAGATAGAGTCTAACTCGAAATTCTTCCCAGACTTAGAATTTTCAAAACTTCCCTCAGAAAGCTCAAATCGAAATTCAACTAGAATTTCAAGATGAGTTTCGAGATAGTGACTAACTCGAAATTTTGAAGATACTTAGAATAATTTGACAATTTTTCTTTGAAAAACTCAACAATTAATTTTGTCAAATTAATATAAATATCAATTCAAGGATTTTAATATATGACATAATTAAAACATTCCTTGACAATTCTAAGGCCTCTAATTACATGAAAAACACAGGTAAATTCATCTAAAAATCATGCAATATTTAGAATATTATGAATTTAACTCCCCCTATGTTCATGCAATCTAATAAGCATAAATTCACAGATTTGTGCTATAAAAGACACTTAAAACACACTGAATTCATGCAAAATCACACTATATGCATCCTATAATAATCATTAATTAGGCATTTTAAAGTCTAAACACATAATGATTAAATAGCCTGCATATACCAACATAACCATGGATTTTGCAGATAGAAGGCTTTACTAACTTGTGTTAAGCATTCCCAATTCACCAACCAACCTATTGAATGTTACTTCATCAAGAGGTTTGGTGAATATATCTGCAATTTGTTGCATTGTGGGCACAAAATGTAGCTCCACAGTCCCCTCCTCGACATGTTCTCTTATGAAGTGATACCTGATGTCGATGTGCTTGGTTCTTGAGTGATCTACAGGATTGTTGGTTATGGCAATGGCACTTGTGTTGTCACACATAATTGGAATTTTCTTGTGCTCCATGCCATAATCCTTCAATTGGTTCCTCATCCACAGTATTTGAGCTACACAGCTTCCAGCAGCAATGTACTCAGCTTCAGCAGTAGAAGTAGATACTGTATGTTGCTTTTTACTTTGCCAGGACACCAATCTTCTGCCAAGAAATTGACAAGCACCAGATGTGCTTTTCCTATCAATCCTGCAACCTGCATAATCTGAATCCGTATAGCCAATTAGATTAAAACCTGTA
Source organism: Kitagawia praeruptora (assembly GCA_037693485.1). Taxonomy (NCBI): domain Eukaryota; kingdom Viridiplantae; phylum Streptophyta; class Magnoliopsida; order Apiales; family Apiaceae; genus Kitagawia; species Kitagawia praeruptora. The sequence continues at coordinate 169,440,022 of CM075352.1, read as the reverse complement.
TCTCTTGGGTACCAAATTCCTAGATTTGGTGTGCCCTTGAGATACCTAAAAATTCTTTTGACGGCTATGAGATGTGATTCTCTAGGATCCGCTTGGAACCTTGCACATAAACAAGTCGCGAACATTATATCCGGTCTACTTGCAGTTAAATAGAGAAGTGAGCCAATCATACCTCGATAGCTTGTGATGTCAACTGATTTACCTGATTTGTCTTCATCAAGCTTCGTGGCTGTTGCCATGGGAGTCTTGGCTGCTGATGCATCTTCTAGATTATACTTCTTGAGTAAATCTCTGACGTACTTGGATTGACAGATAAAGATACCATCTTTTCTCTGACTGATCTGTAACCCAAGGAAGAAGGACAGCTCTCCCATCATGCTCATCTCGTATTTGTCTTGCATTAGCTTAGCAAATTTCTCGCACAAGCGCTCATTCGATGACCCAAAGATAATATCGTCCACATAGACTTGAACAAGTATTAGATCATTCTTCACATTCTTATAGAACAATGTTTTGTCAATTACTCCCCTAGTAAAACCACTTTCAATTAAGAATACAGATAGGGTTTCATACCAACATCTTGGGGATTGCCTGAGGCCATAGACTGATTTGAAGAGAAGGTACACAAAATCTTCAAGTTCTGGATCAATGAAGCCAGGCGGCTGTTCCAGATACACTTCTTCTTCTAACTCTCCGTTCAGGAAGGCACTTTTCACATCCATCTGGAAAACCTTGAAGTTCTTATGTGCTGCAAATGCCAAAAACATCCTGACTGCCTCAAGTCTTGCAACTGGTGCATAGGTCTCATCATAATCAATTCCTTCTCGTTGAGAATAACCTTTTGCAACCAAACGAGCCTTGTTTCGTGTTACAAGTCCGTTTTCATCCATTTTATTTCTGAATACCCACCTTGCTCCAATTACTGATTTGTTCTTTGGTCGGGGTACCAGTTTCCAAACTTTCTGCCTTTCAAACTGATTGAGTTCCTCTTGCATTGCAATCACCCAATCAGCATCACCAAGAGCTTCTTCTATTTCTTTAGGTTCAAGCTTGGATAAGAACCCAGAAAATAAGCAAATATTAGCCAGGTCAGCTCTTGCATTTCTTCTAGTAGACACACCAGCATCTGGATCACCAATAATCAATTCAAACGGATGGTCTCTATTCCATACTCGTTCTCTTGGAAATTGTCTTGATGATTCAGCATGACTTTCTGAATTGTGGTGCTGACTACTTTGATTACTTTCACTAACTCCCCCTGAGTTAGTGCCAGCTCCTACAGAACTAGAGTCAACTCGATTCGAGCCTTGAACAGTAGTCCTTGAGCTGCTATTTACTCCCCCTGAGTTGTTGCCGGTTCGTACTGAAGAAGTCTCTCCTGATCTTGTAGAATTAGCTTGTTCACTAGACTCAGGTTCTTCACGTACACTTGGAACATTTAATGGGACAACCAACTCAGGTTCATCTTCAAGATCTTCTAAGTCCAGATTCTGAAATTTTAGGGACTCAGGTTCACTAGAATCTCTTGAAATTGATGAGAGTTTGGTATCGTCGAATCTGACGTTGTAGCTTTCAGTCACTTTTCGATCATTCACTAAGAACACCCTATAAGCTGCTACCACATCTGTGGAGTAACCAACAAAGATTCCTTCACGAGCTTTTGCTGCAAACTTACCTAGATTTTCATCATCTATAAGTACATAGCATTTTGCTCCGAATACATGAAAATATTTGATTGTTGGTCTTCTGCCGTTCATTAGCTCACATGGTGTCTTTTCTTTATCTTTTATGATCAAGGATCGATTTTGAGTGTAACACACGGTACTCACTGCTTCTGCCCAGAAATACAGAGGAAGTTTCGAATCACACAACAAAGTTCTTGCTGCTTCAACCAATGTTCTATTCTTCCTTTCAACCACTCCATTTTGTTGTGGAGTTCTCGGGGCTGAGTACTGACGACGTATTCCTTTAGATACACAGAAGTCATTTAGCACTGCGTTTTTGAATTCAGTGCCATTGTCTGATCTAATCGTCTTCACAGTAAGTGTTGAAACATTCTCAATTTGAGTGATGTGATCAATGATTAAGAAAGGTACTTCGTCTTTCGTCATTGCGAACAATACCCATGTATACTTGGAGAAGTCATCTACGATTACCAATGCATATCTTTTCCTAGACAAAGATAGGACATTCACTGGGCCAAACAAATCCATATGAAGAAGTTGCAGAGGCTCAGTGATACTTGAAATTTCTTTGCTTTTATGCGATGCTCGCTTCGACTTTCCCATTTCACAGGCTTCACAGAGTCCTTTCGGAGCGAACTCCATTTGAGGTAGATCTCTCACCAATTCTCGCCTCGCGAGAGCATTCATCGTTTTGAAGTTTAAGTGAGATAACTTTTTGTGCCATAACCAGCTTTCATCATCCGAAGCTTTGCTGTAGAAACAGGTAACTTGATTCTGATTTGCTGAATCCATGTCTGCAACAAAAAGATCTGCCTTTCGAACTCCTCTCAAAGCCAGTGAACCTTCCTTGATGTGAGTGATTGATACACCTTTCTTGTTGAATACAATTTCGTAACCTTTGTCACAGAATTGACTAATACTCAACAAATTATGCTTTAATCCCTCAACATAGGAAATATCTTCAATGATGACATTGCCAGTTTTCAGTTTGCCATATCCCTTTGTCACACCTCTGCTGTCATCTCCAAAGGTAACATAAGGGCCAGCTTTCATAACCAACTCTGTAAGCAGGGACTTGTCTCCAGTCATATGCCTCGATGCTCCACTATCTAGCACCCATATAACTTTATTTCTCTTTTGCTTAATGCCCTGCAATAACAGATTGATTAGACTTTCTTCGGAACCCAACTTTGATTGGGCCCGGCTTTTCGATAAGATTTAGAATCAACAGATTTAACAACAGGAGATGCACTTTTCTTAACATAACTAGAGCTTTCGACTTCCTCCTTTCCTTTCTCAGACTTGACATATTTATCAGTCCTAGGAGAAGGTTTGTCACTCCTAACCTTAGGAGGACTGACAGTCTTAGCTCTCCCAAACTTCTTTTTGATGTTTGAACTAGCAGCAGTATTTGAGCATGACTGGCTAGATGCATTCATTAAATTCACAAAAGTTTGCATGACGTTAAAAGTGCATGGCATACAATTAGGTTGACCACACTGTGCATGATTCTGATGCAGATTATTCATTGTATGTGTGACAGGCATGGCATGTGTAGCAGTGCATGCATAAGAAAGATGTTCAGTAGATTTACAGTGATAACATGCTTTCTTTATTCGTTCAGCCTTAACCTCTTTTATGCCTTTCTTCCCTTGTTGTTTAACAGCCTTAGCTCCTATTCCTAGTCTAGATTCATCACTAGGGAAATTGATTTTAACTTGTTTAATAGGAGTTATAGGTTGTGCTTTCTGACGATCTTCCATCTCAATCTCATATCTAGCTATCAATTCAGTCTCTTCTTCTTCTATTCTAGGAACAAGGTGTTTGTAGATGGGTTTGACAGAAGGTTTAAAGATGCTAGGAATATCATTTTTAAGGTCACTGGAACTAGTGTCTATAGGTCTCTTCCCATCTTTCTTAGAAAGATTAGAATAATCAAGTCCTACACCTACTCCAGTTATCTTTTTAAACACATCATTATCTACATACACTTTACTAGCAGCTAGTTTGTAAGCTTCACATTTAGTTTCTAACTCAGCTAGTTTGTTCCTTAAACATGATTCTATTTCCTCCTTAAGGACGAGCTTGTGTTCCAAAGATTTAATAAAATCTCTTAGAGAAGTATCTACAGTGCAAGCAGCCTCTAACTCTTCCACTTTTGCCTCAAGCATTCTGCTTTTGGCAACAAGTGTTTTCTGTTCCTTTTGAGAAGTGTCTAGGCTTTTGCACAACATGTAGATCTCTTCGCTAAGAGCCCCGTTCTGTTCCTTATAATCATCAATAGACATTTCTACTTTAAGGGTTAGAACTGGTACCTCTGGTTCCTCTGATGTCTCAGCCATGAGCGCAAAGTTTGCTACATGAGTAACCTCTTCCTCATCTGAATCATCCCAAGCTCTTCCTTCTGTTACTACTAAAGCTCTTTTACCATGTTTTTCTTTCATCAGCGATTCATACTTGCTTTTGAGGGCTTCAAATGTCTCTTTTGGATAAGTCTGTTTAGGCTTTTTGCAGTCCGAGGCAAAGTGTCCAGGTTCTCCACAGTTATAGCATTTGAACTTCATTTTGAAATCCAAAGGAGATTTGTAGCTGGTACTCTTGCCTTTACCTTGGTAGCCTGACGAACTACCTCCACCCTTAGCAGCCCGATAATAAGATGAAGAATGTCTTTGTGGTCGGTTGCTCTTTCTGAATCTCATATTGCTGAACTTCCTTGCCATGTATGCCACGACACTATCGTCCATGTTGTCCAGCTCTTCTTGGGTGAAGTAGTCATCATCACTGTTAGATGCACACTCGTCATCATTATCAACTTGATGAGGTGCAGGTGATGATTTAGGCTTTGCTGCAACCATTGCCTTCTTAGACTCTTCCTCATCAGCAACTAATCCTGATGCAGTTTCTTTTCCCTTTGAATCATTGTCCCATGCTTGATCTTGAAGAGTTTCCAGCTCATAGGTCTTCAGAATTCCATAATATTCTTCCAGAGAAGTTGTATGCAGATCTCTGGTTTCTCTGATTGCGTAGACCCTATGTTCAATGCTCTTTGGCTGGTTCCTCAAATATCTTGTATTGGTTTCAACCATGGGGAGAGTAACACCTCTCAGATTCAAATCCAATACCAACTGACTGAATCGTAGGTAGACATCTGTTATGCTTTCTCCTTTTCGTATTCTAAAGGTGTCATACTCCATCTTGAGTATAAGTGTCTTGTTACTTCTAACCTCTGCAGATCCTTCCATGACAACTTCTATCTTGTCCCAAATCTTCTTTGCTGTATTCAAACCTTTGACTATGTTGAACATTTCATGATCAAGAGATTCCATCAAGGTTTGTCTTACTGCAGTATCATAAGCTATTTGCTCCTTGTCAGCATCCGTAAAGTCCGCTGCCTTTTTGGGCTCAGACCGAGCAGGTATAACCTCCTCTCCTTCCGTACGCTCAGGAATAGCTTTCATTGGAGCGAATTTACCCTTTTCAAGGACTTCCAGATACTCAGGGTTAATACTCTCTAAGTAGAGTCTCATTCTGAAAACCCATTCTTCATAGTGATCTCGGTTGAACATTGTGATCTTGAAAGAATTTTTAGGAGCCATTTCAAATCTTGTCACTAAAAATTTCTAAGTACCCAAGACTAGGCTATGTAGAATATCTATGTAGAACTTCTGCCAAGTCGAAATTTCTCTAAGTAGAAATTTTTGCTCAAGTCGAAATTTCTCTTAAGTAGAAATTGTCCAAGTCGAAATTCACCAAGTAGAAATTGTCCAAGTCGAAATTCTATGTAGAAAATCTCAAGTAGAAATTCTATGTAGAACTTTTGTCCTTAGAATAATTTTCTTCTGCAGATTACTTTAATATTGAATAAACAATATCACCACTAAAACACCTTTTTGACTTTTGATTGCTTTACACGCCGAAAGTGACTAACCCACCTGCTAAGCACTGAGTACACTTTCTTTGGCTTTCGGCTAAGAAATAATAATCAAATCAAAAGTACCAAAAACACCTTTTTGACTATAATTTCTTTGAAAAGGAAATTGAAAAGTTGCTGGGTTATATTCTTGATAAGAACAAATGATGAACACTCAAGAACACCAAATATTAATGAACCCAGATTAATTCACAAAAATTAATTAAAATATACCCAAGCCAAATAATCACACCTGGAGTATTTAAATAATTTTTCCCGGATGAGTTTTCACTGGTAACGAATTAAAGCTCACTTTTCGAAAAAATGAAAAGTAGATCTAGAAAATGAAAACTCACGATTCTTCTACTAAACACAAGGATCTATGTTTTGTATGTCAAACATCCGCTCTGATACCAATTGTTAGGTCCAAATGTGTTGTAGAGGGGGGGGTGAATACAACTTTTCGATTATGAGTAGCAATAAATACGATGCAATAAATGAACACACAGATTCAAGGAATATATTTCTTTTATATATAACTTGAAAAGGTTGCTACAACATTCATTACAAAGTATAACAGAAGTTGAGAGAGAAGTGAATGATTCTAAGCTCTGTGAATACTCTCTCTCTTTTTCTTGTGTTTTTCTCAATATTGCTCACTAACTAAAACATTACACAAGTGCTTCTATTTATACTACATGTAATCTATGACCTGTAGTCTTCAAAGACTAAGATGTACGTGGCCCAATGATGTCCACATAAATCTTGTCTTATCTTGAAAGCTTGGAAATCTGCCAATCAGAAGAAGCCATGTGTCATGTTGAAGCTGCACTCTAAGTAGAACTTCTACTTGAGAATTTCTACTTAGCCATCTCGAAATTCTAAGTAGAACTTCTACTTGGGAATTTCGACTTAGCCATCTAGAACATTTCTTACTTAGAAAATATTCTGGTCTTCAACTTGAAACTTCAATGCACATCTTGAGCTTGTGATATCTTCATATCTTCTTTGTTCTTCTACAAGCTCTTGAACATGGATCTTTATTACTGACATAAACTTGCTATCAATGTCCTGACACTTGATGCACTGGTCTGGTTCATAAGTGACTAGTCTTGATAGTGTTTCTGCTTCTTGAATAAATTACCATATTCACTTAGTAACTTGGCTTTCCAATATTTGCTTTCCTTCTTGTTCACTTGAAATCAATTGGTCTTGTTGATACTGATAGTTATGATCTTGAATCTCGAATTCTCAAATCACTGAGGCCTGAACAACTTTGACTTGAACTTCTCTCAATGATTTCTTCTTGGCTTGATCATAGTTAACATGTTCAATTGTATCAATTACCTTGTCTTCATTTTGTGTTGATTCCTTGTGACTTCTTGTTCTTGATTGTCTTCTGGTTAAGTATCTTTTCGTTTAATTGAGTTACATTAGTTATAGTGTTACAAGTTAATACACTCTGCCTTTCACAAAGCCTGTGTCAATATCTGTGAAAAATGGCTATGACTCTCATACAAAGTATCCATACGCCTCATCATCTGCCTATCATGAGAAGCACTAAAAACTGCAACAGGAACCTGACCCTGAACCGGCTGATCTCCTCCAGCAATCACATAACCTAAACCCCTAGGATTAGGAATGCCGCCAGGCCATTCCAATATCTTCGACAACTCAATAGGTCCACCCGGCATTTGTATCTGCTAATCTGAAGACCATGTGACCCCAACAGTCGAGCATAATCTCGTAATAATAGAGCCATGGGGAATCGCCCCTATCATTCCACCCCTCAAATACCGGAGAATATTCTGATTAATCAAATAACCAAGATCTATGTAATGACCATTCAGAATCCCCCACAACAATATAGCTCGCTCCTCCGTCACTTCATGAGAATGAGTAGAGGGCAACAAATTAGCACATATGAATAAGTTCCATGCCCTAGCATACCTGTTCATGGTAGCAGCAGGAAAAGTAGCCTTCTCCGTCGAGCCTACCTTCAACTTGCACGCTGTCCCTGGCACACAAAGTCGTGCCACAATAGCATCCAAATCAACCTCAGACCTGGACTTAAAAGTCCAGTCCTCTGCCCCCGCGGGTCTATCCGGCAATCCAAGAATCTGGCGAATAGCACGTGGCGTATAATCAACAGTAAATCTTCGAACCGTAGAATACCCATACTTGGTCTCCTTTGCATTAGCATAAAATTCCCGGACAATGATCAACGGGACAGCGGATGCAATCTCAAAAATACCCTGCCAACCCCTATCCTGTATCATCCCCATGATCTCACCATCTCCAGCAGTGACCAACCAACCCCTATCCTTCGTTACAGACTTAGTCATCAACTTGCCATATTCAGCCTGAGCCTCCGTAGACCGAAATTTATTCACAGCCTCGCCCGAACTTGAATCGGAATCCGACGACTGCTGAGCACTAGAACTACTACCCACCACACGAGGTCTCTTTGGGGCCATTAGTAAGCAAAATCAACAGTAATACCACACCAAAAATCTCACACAACAAAAACCCCAAAATTGCAAGTACCACAATTCGAAATAACAAATTACGAGAACAAGAGATTACCCAATCGAATCGTAGAGGTAGCACTTGCAAGAAACAGCCCCCAAACTTGAATTTTGATCCCTTGAAAGCTTGAATGAGTGGTAGAGAGATATAGAGATATGTGTGTAAGTGTGTATGTATAGGTGAATGTAAATGTATGAATTTGTAGTTGAGATGTGGTGGGGAGATGATATGGAGAGGATTAAAAGATGATATGAGAGATATAGAGAGGCTAGGGTTCGAATTTAGGAGAAAAAAAGAGGGAAATAGGGGTTTGTAAACACAACTGTTGTTCAGGGTTATTATTATTTTTTTCAACAGAACTCAAGCGCGCCCGCGCTTCATTCCCATACATTCCAGGCGCGCCCGCGCCCAACCTATTGTTCCGAATTTTTTATTTTTTTTAGATCAAGACAGCAAATCCTACCTACTGAATAACTAAAAAAATACACGAACACCATGGGTTGCCTCCCAAGAAGCGCTTGTTTTACGTCAGTAGCTTGACGTAATTTCGAGACTTCACATTGTTGACAAAACGACGGCAACCTTCTCACGGTTTACCGTTCCTCCATAATAAGGCTTAAGTCGCTGTCCATTTACCTTGAAAGCATCATTAAAAGACCCCCTAAATATCTCCACCGCTCCATGTGGAAACACCTCCTTGACTGTAAAAGGACCCGACCACTTCGACTTGAGCTTACATGGAAAAAGTTTGAGGCGAGAATTGTAAAGCAACACCTGTTGGCCCGGCATAAATGACTTGAACACCAATTTCCTATCATGCCACCTCTTAACCTTCTCCTTGTACATCTTCGCGTTATCGTAAGCCTGCTCACGAAATTCCTCAAGCTCATTCAACTGAAGTAGATGTTTTTCATCCGCAGCCGAGATATCCAAATTTAACTTCTTCAACGCCCAATAAGCTTTGTGCTCTAGCTCGGCTGGCAAATGACAAGCATTACCAAAAACCAACTGATAAGGAGACATCCCTAGAGGTGTCTTGTAAGCAGTTCTATATGCCCAAACTGCTTCGTCTAACTTCAACGACCAATCCTTCCTTGATGGATTTACCACTTTCTCAAGAATTCACTTGATCTCACGATTCGAAATCTCCGCTTGACCATTAGTTTGGGGATGATAAGTAGTGGTAACACGATGCGTCACATTATACCTCGCCATCATAGCAGTAAACTGACGATTATAGAAGTGTGTCCCCTTATCATTGATTATAGCTCGTGGAGTCCCAAAACGCGTGAAAATCTATTTGTGAAGAAAATTCAGCACCACTTTAGCATCATTGGTCGGTAAAGCCTTCACCTCGACCCATTTAGATACGTAATCCACAGCTAGCAAGATGTACTGATTATTGCAAGACGAAACAAACGGACCCATGAAATCAATTCCCCACACATCAAAGATCTCAACTTCAAGAATAGTATTAAGAGGCATTTCATTCCTCCTAGAGATATTACCAACCCTTTGACATCGATCATAACTCATCACGAACCTATGAGAATCTTTAAACAGAGTTGGCCAATAGAATCCCGCTTGAAGTACTTTCTGAGCTGTTTTATCACCACCGTAATGGCCTCCATATGTGGTAGAATAACAATCATGCAAAATACTTTCTGTCTCACTGTAAGGAATGCACCTTCTCAAAATCTGATCCACACCAAGCTTGAACAAGAATGGCTCGTCCCAACGGTACCACTTCACATCATGCAGAAATTTCTTCTTTTGAGCATAAGAAAATTCCGGAGGTAAGACATTACTAACAAGATAGTTCACATAATCTGCAAATCATGGTTCCTCACCTTGCACCCCAAAAAGTTGCTCATCGGGAAAAGATTCGTTAATAAGAGATTTGCCATGTGAATCCTTATCATGGTCCTCCAAACGTGATAGATGATCTGCCACCTGATTTTCTGTGCCCTTCCTATCTTTGATCTCCAAATCAAACTCTTGCAATAGAAGCACCCAACGAATCAATCTAGGCTTTGAATCCTTCTTCGATATGAGATATCGAATAGTAGCATGATCCGTATAAACAATCACCTTCGTACCAAGCAAATAAGATCTGAATTTCTCAAAAGCACAGACAACTGCCAACAACTCCTTTTTCGTAGTGGTGTAGTTAAGCTGTGCATCATTGAGGGTTTTACTAGCATAGTAAACCATATGAAAAATTTTATCCCTCCTTTGACCAAGCACAGCTCCAACAGCATAGTCACTAGCATCACACATTAGCTCGAACGGTTCCTCCCAATTAGGTGCAGTAATGACAGGTGTAGTAGTCAACTTCTTTTTCAAGAGCTCAAAAGCTGCAAGTCACTCATCATCAAACTTGAAAGGAACATCCTTCTCCAACAAGTTACACAAAGGTTTAGAGATTTTCGAGAAGTCTTGAATGAATCGCCGATAGAACCCCGCATGACCAAGAAAACTGCGAATTCCTGTAACAGAGATAGGTGGAGGAAGATTCTCAATAGTCTCCACCTTAGCCTTATCCACTTCAAGCCCCTTACCAGATACCTTGTGCCCAAGAATAATTCCTTCTTGCACCATGAAGTGACACTTCTCCCAATTAAGCACCAAATTAGTCTCCACACAACGCTTCAATACCAAGCCAAGATTATGCAAGCACTCGTCATATGAAGTACCAAAAACTGAGAAGTCATCCATGAAAACCTCCACATTCGTGCCAATCATATCCGATAAAATAGCCATCATACACCTTCGAAAAGTAGCAAAAGTGCCAAAAGGACATGTGAATGTGGTCTTCTCTTGATCTTCCGGAGCAATGCAAATCTGATTATAGCCCGAATAACCATCAAGTAAACAATAATACTCGTGTCCCGCCAACTTGTCTAACATCTAATCAATGAATGGAAGAGGAAAGTGATCTTTTCTCGTGGCTTTGTTGAGCTTCCGATAGTCCATGCAAACTCTCCACCCCGTGACTGTCCGAGTAGGGATGAGCTCGTTCTTCTCATTAGCAACAACTGTCATGCCTCCTTTCTTAGGCACACACTACACCGGACTCACCTAGGAACTGTCTGAGATAGGATAGATAATACCCGCATCTAACCACTATAGAATTTCCTTCTTCACCACCTCTTTCATAATAGGATTGAGTCTTCGCTGATGTTCAACAGTAGGCTTAGCTCCTTCCTCTAGCAGAATTTTGTGCATGCAATAAGAAGGGCTGATTCCCTTGATATTTGCTATGGTCCAACCAATTGCTGACTTGAACTCCCTCAGAATTCGCAAGAGCTTTTCTTCCGCACTAGTTGACAAGTTAGAAGCAATAATAACAGGTAATGTAGATGCATCACCAAGAAAAGCATACCTCAAGTGCTCAGGAAGTGGTTTGAGTTCAAGTGTAGGAGCTTCTTCAATAGATGGTTTTAGACGCCCCTCAGAATTTTTATGTTCTGCTAACCCAAGAGATCCAAAAGGCATGTCAACTCTCCTTCTCCACGGAGCTGAATTTAACTGTTGTAGCTACTCGGCTATTTCTTCCTCTTCAAAATCAAAATCACCAACTAAAACTTTTTCCAAAGAATCAGACTTTAACAAATGCTCAATCTCTATAGTAACTGCAGAATCGACCAAATCCACCTTCAAGCATTCTTCTTCATCTGTGGGAAATTTCATTGCATTGAACACGTTAAAAATGACATTCTGGTCTTGCACCCTCATAGTGAGTTCCCCTTTCTGCACATCAATCAAGGTTCTCCCCGTAGCCAAGAATGGTCTTCCCAAGATTATGGGAATCTTCTTATCCTCTTCAAAATCCAAGATAACAAAATTAGCTGGGAATATGAGTTTATCAACTTTCACCAAAACATCATCCACTACGCCTCTAGGATATGTAACTGATCGATCATCCAACTGCAAAGAGATGTTGGTAGGCTTTGGTTCCGGTAACCCAAGTTGCATATAAACTGACAAGGGCATGAGATTGATGCTAGCTCCCAAGTCACACAAACACTTGCTGAAAGAAAGGTTGCCAATAGTGCATAGAATAGTGAAACTTCCCGGATCTTTAAGTTTAGGTGGCAACTTTTGCTACAGAACGGCACTACACTCCTCCGTTAAAGCAACGGTCTCTAATTCATCGAGCTTCAATTTACGAGAAAGAATACCCTTCATGAACTTGGCATAGCTCAGCATATGTTCAAGAGCTTCAGCAAAAGGAATGTTAATCTGCAACTTCTTAAACACCTCTAAAAACTTAGCAAACTTCTTATCCAAATTGTGCTTCTGGAGTCTTCTAGGATATGGAGGAGGAGGATAGATCTGATTATTCTTTGTAGACTGCTCCGGAGAAGCTTTAACAGGTTCCTTGCTCTTCTCTACTTCATCATCTGGCTGATCAGCTCCCAAGTCAGATTTCTCAATTTCGGGCACTGCAGATTTTCCAACTTGTTGATTCTGCACTTCTTCATCTTCCTTAACGGCTGATTTAGGATCTGATGTAACCTTTCCCGATCTCAAAGTCACGGCCTTCACCTGTTTTTTGCCATCCCTCCTGCCTAGATTAGTCTCTGTATCACTAGGAAGAGTTCCTTGTTGCCGACCAAGTAAGGCACTTGCAAGCTTTCCCATCTGGTTCTCCAAGGTCTTGAGAGCAACTGCTTGGCTTTTAACCATCATCCTCAACTCATCCATCTCTGATTTTTCATTAGAAGATTGCCCCGCACTAGCCTGGGGTTGTTGCTGCTGAAATCCCGAAGGCTGATATGGTTGCCTTGGAGCATAATGCTATTGATATCCTTGATTAAATGGCTTCACTTGCTGTTCCTGAAACTGCTGCTGATAAGGTTATTGTTGAGCACCTTAATTGTTGCTCCAGCTGAAATTGGGATGATTTCGATTATTAGGATGATAAGTGGCTGGAACTGGTGCAGCAGGTCTCTGGAAATTACTCACGAACTATGCTGATTCAAAAGAGATAGCACACTGATTCGTCTCATGTGCGCCCACACATAGCTCACAAACACTAGCCACCTGCTGAACTCCATAATTTGCAAGAGAATCCACCTTCATAGTTAAAGCCTTCAACTGAGCTGCAATAGCTGAAGCTGTATCCATTTCAAAAATACCTGCTACCTTGCCTTGAGACTGGGTTGGATTCTAATATTCATTGGCAGCCATCGTCTCAATAAGATCATAAGCTTCATCGTAGCTCTTAGCCCATAGATCTCCTCCAGATGCTGCATCTAGCATAGGTCTAGATTGTGCTCCCAACCCATTGTAGAAACTATTAATAACCATCCAGTCAGGCATGCCATGATGTGGACACCTACGAAGCATCTCCTTGTATCTTTCCCAAGCCTCACACAAAGATTCTCCAGATTGTTGCTGAAATTGAGTTAGCTGGTTCCTTATTGCTGTAGTTTTTGCCATAGGAAAGAATTTTGTAAGAAATTTCTGAGCAAGATTCTCCCATGTAGTAATGGAACCAGCTGGTAGAGAGTGTAACCAGCCCTTTGCCTTATCCCTCGGAGAGAATGGGAAAAGTCTCAACTTGATAGCATCATCCGACATACCATTGAACTTGAAAGTGTCAGTGATAGAGTATATATTTATATGTATTTTATATGATTATATTCCTCATATTTATTATATTTTGCATTTAATTAGATTTTTATTAAATAAATTATAATGTTTTATTGTAGAAAGCAAGGAATCCTAAACTTGGAAGGATTGGAGAATAAAGAGCTGAATTTGGAGATTTTTTAGAGGAAATTCGTAATATTGGGTTATACGGGCTGCCTACACTGTTTGGGCCGTATCTTGAGTTCCAAAAGTCAGAATTTGACGATCTTACTGTCCACGCGAAGCTTGGAGAATTTTCTTTAATTCCAAGGTGGTCCAAAGAGCAAAATCGCACTGGAACAGCCCAGAAACAGAGGAGCAAAGTCAGCAGCGAATTTTACATTAAAATCCTATTCAATTATGGATTTCTTTTTGTAAATTTATTAAAACATTAAAAATACTTTTATTAGGGGTGAAAGATCAGATTTTATTAGGAGTTTTTTTTAATTATTTGCTTTAGAGAGGAATAGAGACATACACATTATCTAGGGTTTATCTAGGGAGCTTTTTCTTTCTACGCATAGCAGAAGAAGGAGATTGACACATCTTTCAGAAGCATAGCAAGGAGAATAAATCTGTATTCTTATTAGAACTATTGGTTCTAGTATTCGGTTTGGATTTCAATTATTTGTTTCTCATAATTCAGTTTTTATATATCTATTCCAAGATTTGTTTTAATTATGTTATCAATTGAACCCATGATGGTGCTAAGTTCAATCATGAACTAATCATTATCATGGGGTTCCAATGGATTCGATTTCATAATTATTATGTTTGACATGTGATCGATGTTGGGTGATTTTATTGTGATAATCTAATATGGTTTGGTTTAATTGATAGATGTGTAGCTAGCATCTAGTTTATTAATCCTTGATGATTGCGAAAGTGGATTCTAGGATTGAGAATAAGCCATATTAGCATGGGTTCATGAATTAATTGTTTATTCTTGATTAGTAGTATAATTTTACCCAATTCATATTGCCCCATGTAATTACAAAAGATAAATTGTGCTTAAACCAATTGTGTTTCCAGATTGTATAGACATATATGATTTGAACGTAATGTGGTGTCCTCTTGATTTCTATCTTTTGTGGATATTAAGTGGTATGATATGAGTGTACTGAAAGGTAGCTCGTATTATTGTAGTGTTATCTGATTAATTATCTTGTTTATCACCCGTATCGATTTACTGTGTCAGCCTTTAGTGAAGTTTCGATGAAATTGGAATCCCATGCCTTCTCATATTAAGAACTCTTTTCTAATTTACTTGCACTTAGTTAATTAAATTAGTTTAAACAAAAACCCAATTTGATAATTGGTCAAGCATTAAGAAGTAACCATACACTATTGCATACGCACTAAAATTGGCATTACACCTAGTCTCTGCGGAACGAATCTTACTTATCACTTGCTATTTGTGATCGCGTAAAAATGAAAAAAAAAATAAAATAAATTTTGTACATAATTGTCATGTCAAAAGCATGTTAGCAAGGATAAGTACACATTTTGTAGACTAATTTTGCATGATTAATTCTGAGTGTTGTATCATATAATAAAAATCATTTGTTGCTTGATAATTCCTTGTGTGTGCTTTCGAAAATTTAAAAACTTGAGATGCTTCTTAGTCAAATTTAGTGAGTCGAGCATGCTTTCACCTTGTGAGATTTTGAGCCTAATTAATGATTGATACATTTTATATCAATTGAATTTCTTTGTTGTGTGTTGTTCGTCAATTAGCATTGCTCTAGAACTTGTTTTGATACCTTGTTGAGACTACATGTTGTGTGTGTGCATGAAAGTGATAAAGGCACTAGGATTAACCTCACTGACCTAAACACTATCCTTATGAGTTATATCCTTAGTAAGCCCCCTTGAGCTTATATCCGTTTCTTTCAATTATCACCACTCTATAATTTTTGAGCCTACTTGTTTATTTTTATGTTGATTTACTAGTAGAGCATTGTGATTCAACTTAAGGGTGGGTGAATGTTCAAGTGTGGGGATCTCTTTGTTAAGGTTTGATATTTTGGTGGGAATTATATAATGTGGTTGCTTGATCTTCAAAAAAAAAAAAAGAATAAAAAAAAAGAATAAAAAAAAGAGAGAAAAATTTGAAGAAGATCGAAGTAGAGTTGTGTTCATTGGTTTGTACAATATGAAAGTGGAAAGTACGTAATGATGTACTTATGGGTTTAATGTTTGTGAAAGTTTAATTATCTTTTACATGGTCTACTATTCATGTTGGGTGCTTTAATTAGAAGTGAACATTATGCTCTATTAGTTTATCACGCTTAGCCACTTGTGAGCCTATTTCTTTGATATCCCACCCCATACCTAAGCCCCATTACAACCTTTAATGAAGACCTTTTGATTTGTGCATGCACATATACGAAGTAGTGGAGATTTGGTGGACAACCAAGCATATGGTAGCACATGTCTATTTTGATTGAACTTGAGTGAAACGCAAACACTTATACACTTGTGTGAATTGAGAGCAATGTAAGATTTTTTATCCACGGCATGCTTACTTATTGAAAGAGACTTTGATGTTTATTTCATGATATTTTTGTCTGTCAAGACAACGTGTGCATACTTGGATTGTTTTGTGCAAGTGGTGTACTTTCAGATCTTCTCAGATTGTTGTGTGATTGAGGTTTGCATATGTGGAGTACTATGAATTGTTGCATGTTTAAGACTTGGTGATTGAAATAATTTGATTTTGTGGGTATATCTTCTATAAACCCTCACGAGACAAAACTCGTCCTACTAGGGCTGCCTAGGGGTTTAACGGCTTGTTGCATATGCTCAATGCAATCGTGTCATCTACGAAAGTGATGTTTGTTAGTTAGTTAGGATAGTTTTTATTTCTTTATTTGCCCGAGGACGTGCAAAATGCTGAGTGTGGGGATATTTGATAGAGTATATATTTATATGTATTTTATATGATTATATTCCTCATATTTATTATATTTTGCATTTAATTGGAATTTTATTAAATAAATTATAATGTTTTATTGTAGAAAGCAAGGAATCCTAAACTTGGAAGGATTGGAGAATAAAGAGCTGAATTTGGAGATTTTTTAGAGGAAATTCGTAATATTGGGTTATACGGGCTGCCTACACTGTTTGGGCCGTATCTTGAGTTCCAGAAGTCAGAATTTGACGATCTTACTGTCCACGCGAAGCTTGGAGAATTTTCTTTAATTCCAAGGTGGTCCAAAGAGCAAAATCGCACTGGAACAGCCCAGAAACAGAGGAGCAAAGTCTGCAGCGAATTTTACATTAAAATCCTATTCAATTATGGATTTCTTTTTGTAAATTTATTAAAACATTAAAAATACTTTTATTAGGGGTGAGAGATCAGATTTTATTAGGAGTTTTTTTTTATTATTTGCTTTAGAGAGGAATAGAGACATACACATTATCTAGGGTTTATCTAGGGAGCTTTTTCTTTCTACGCATAGCAGAAGAAGGAGATTGACACATCTTTCAGAAGCATAGCAAGGAGAATAAATCTGTATTCTTATTAGAACTATTGGTTCTAGTATTCGGTTTGGATTTCAATTATTTGTTTCTCATAATTCAGTTTTTATATATCTATTCCAAGATTTGTTTTAATTATGTTATCAATTGAACCCATGATGGTGCTAAGTTCAATCATGAACTAATCATTATCATGGGGTTCCAATGGATTCGATTTCATAATTATTGTGTTTGACATGTGATCGATGTTGGGTGATTTTATTGTGATAATCTAATATGGTTTGGTTTAATTGATAGATGTGTAGCTAGCATCTAGTTTATTAATCCTTGATGATTGCGAAAGTGGATTCTAGGATTGAGAATAAGCCATATTAGCATGGGTTCATGAATTAATTGTTTATTCTTGATTAGTAGTATGATTTTACCCAATTCATATTGCCCCATGTAATTACAAAAGATAACTTGTGCTTAAACCAATTGTGTTTCCAGATTGTATAGACATATATGATTTGAACGTAATGTGGTGTCCTCTTGATTTCTATCTTTTGTGGATATTAAGTGGTATGATATGAGTGTACTGAAAGGTAGCTCGTATTATTGTAGTGTTATCTGATTAATTATCTTGTTTATCACCCGTATCGATTTACTGTGTCAGCCTTTAGTGAAGTTTCGATGAAATTGGAATCCCATGCCTTCTCATATTAAGAACTCTTTTCTAATTTACTTGCACTTAGTTAATTAAATTAGTTTAAACAAAAACCCAATTTGATAATTGGTCAAGCATTAAGAAGTAACCATACACTATTGCATACGCACTAAAATTGGCATTACACCTAGTCTCTGCGGAACGAATCTTACTTATCACTTGCTATTTGTGATCGCGTAAAAATGAAAAAAATAAAATAAAATAAATTTTGTACATAATTGTCATGTCAAAAGCATGTTAGCAAGGATAAGTACACATTTTGTAGACTAATTTTGCAAGATTAATTCTGAGTGTTGTATCATATAATAAAAATCATTTGTTGCTTGATAATTCCTTGTGTGTGCTTTCGAAAATTTAAAAACTTGAGATGCTTCTTAGTCAAATTTAGTGAGTCGAGCATGCTTTCACCTTGTGAGATTTTGAGCCTAATTAATGATTGATACATTTTATATCAATTGAATTTCTTTGTTGTGTGTTGTTCGTCAATTAGCATTGCTCTAGAACTTGTTTTGATACCTTGTTGAGACTACATGTTGTGTGTGTGCATGAAAGTGATAAAGGCACTAGGATTAACCTCACTGACCTAAACACTATCCTTATGAGTTATATCCTTAGTAAGCCCCCTTGAGCTTATATCCGTTTCTTTCAATTATCACCACTCTATAATTTTTGAGCCTACTTGTTTATTTTTATGTTGATTTACTAGTAGAGCATTGTGATTCAACTTAAGGGTGGGTGAATGTTCAAGTGTGGGGATCTCTTTGTTAAGGTTTGATATTTTGGTGGGAATTATATAATGTGGTTGCTTGATCTTCAAAAAAAAAAAAAGAATAAAAAAAAAGAATAAAAAAAAGAGAGAAAAATTTGAAGAAGATCGAAGTAGAGTTGTGTTCATTGGTTTGTACAATATGAAAGTGGAAAGTACGTAATGATGTACTTATGGGTTTAATGTTTGTGAAAGTTTAATTATCTTTTACATGGTCTACTATTCATGTTGGGTGCTTTAATTAGAAGTGAACATTATGCTCTATTAGTTTATCACGCTTAGCCACTTGTGAGCCTATTTCTTTGATATCCCACCCCATACCTAAGCCCCATTACAACCTTTAATGAAGACCTTTTGATTTGTGCATGCACATATACGAAGTAGTGGAGATTTGGTGGACAACCAAGCATATGGTAGCACATGTCTATTTTGATTGAACTTGAGTGAAACGCAAACACTTATACACTTGTGTGAATTGAGAGCAATGTAAGATTTTTTATCCACGGCATGCTTACTTATTGAAAGAGACTTTGATGTTTATTTCATGATATTTTTGTCTATCAAGACAACGTGTGCATACTTGGATTGTTTTGTGCAAGTGGTGTACTTTCAGATCTTCTCAGATTGTTGTGTGATTGAGGTTTGCATATGTGGAGTACTATGAATTGTTGCATGTTTAAGACTTGGTGATTGAAATAATTTGATTTTGTGGGTATATCTTCTATAAACCCTCACGAGACAAAACTCGTCCTACTAGGGCTGCCTAGGGGTTTAACGGCTTGTTGCATACGCTCAATGCAATCGTGTCATCTACGAAAGTGATGTTTGTTAGTTAGTTAGGATAGTTTTTATTTCTTTATTTGCCCGAGGACGTGCAAAATGCTGAGTGTGGGGATATTTGATAGAGTATATATTTATATGTATTTTATATGATTATATTCCTCATATTTATTATATTTTGCATTTAATTGGATTTTTATTAAATAAATTATAATGTTTTATTGTAGAAAGCAAGGAATCCTAAACTTGGAAGGATTGGAGAATAAAGAGCTGAATTTGGAGATTTTTTAGAGGAAATTCGTAATATTGGGTTATACGGGCTGCCTACACTGTTTGGGCCGTATCTTGAGTTCCAGAAGTCAGAATTTGACGATCTTACTGTCCACGCGAAGCTTGGAGAATTTTCTTTAATTCCAAGGTGGTCCAAAGAGCAAAATCGCACTGGAACAGCCCAGAAACAGAGGAGCAAAGTCAGCAGCGAATTTTACATTAAAATCCTATTCAATTATGGATTTCTTTTTGTAAATTTATTAAAACATTAAAAATACTTTTATTAGGGGTGAGAGATCAGATTTTATTAGGAGTTTTTTTTTTATTATTTGCTTTAGAGAGGAATAGAGACATACACATTATCTAGGGTTTATCTAGGGAGCTTTTTCTTTCTACGAATAGCAGAAGAAGGAGATTGACACATCTTTCAGAAGCATAGCAAGGAAAATAAATCTGTATTCTTATTAGAACTATTGGTTCTAGTATTCGGTTTGGATTTCAATTATTTGTTTCTCATAATTCAGTTTTTATATATCTATTCCAAGATTTGTTTTAATTATGTTATCAATTGAACCCATGATGGTGCTAAGTTCAATCATGAACTAATCATTATCATGGGGTTCCAATGGATTCGATTTCATAATTATTGTGTTTGACATGTGATCGATGTTGGGTGATTTTATTGTGATAATCTAATATGGTTTGGTTTAATTGATAGATGTGTAGCTAGCATCTAGTTTATTAATCCTTGATGATTGCGAAAGTGGATTCTAGGATTGAGAATAAGCCATATTAGCATGGGTTCATGAATTAATTGTTTATTCTTGATTAGTAGTATGATTTTACCCAATTCATATTGCCCCATGTAATTACAAAAGATAACTTGTGCTTAAACCAATTGTGTTTCCAGATTGTATAGACATATATGATTTGAACGTAATGTGGTGTCCTCTTGATTTCTATCTTTTGTGGATATTAAGTGGTATGATATGAGTGTACTGAAAGGTAGCTCGTATTATTGTAGTGTTATCTGATTAATTATCTTGTTTATCACCCGTATCGATTTACTGTGTCAGCCTTTAGTGAAGTTTTGATGAAATTGGAATCCCATGCCTTCTCATATTAAGAACTCTTTTCTAATTTACTTGCACTTAGTTAATTAAATTAGTTTAAACAAAAACCCAATTTGATAATTGGTCAAGCATTAAGAAGTAACCATACACTATTGCATACGCACTAAAATTGGCATTACACCTAGTCTCTGCGGAACGAATCTTACTTATCACTTGCTATTTGTGATCGCGTATACTTGCGTGTTTACGAGTCAACAAGTTTTTGGCGCCGCTGCCGGGGACTTCGGTGTTAATTGTAGTTTATGTGCTTGTCAGCAGTGGTCGTTATAGATTACTGACTTGAATTTATTTTTGTTTACTTATTATCTCGTGTCTTTCTACTCTTTGTACTCAGGTACTTGAACGTGCATGCTAACACGATCTAAAGCTAGAGCTCAAGCGGAGTTAGAAAAACCAAGCGAGGTAATCTTACTACCGGAAGAAGTTGCTCTTTTCGGGATGGACGAGGCTAATGCTAATGCTAATGCTAATGCTAATCCACCGGTACAGCCAAAGGCACTCATGGAATATTCTAGACCAAAAATCAATGATATACAGTCTAGTATCATCAGGCCAGCTATCGCAGCGAATACCTTCGAAATTAAGCCTGGTACTATCCAAATGGTGCAGAACACAGTGCAGTTTGGGGGTGGAGCAACAGAGGATCCTAATATGCATATTAGGAATTTCATTGAAATCTGTGACACCTTCAAATTCAATGGTGTTTCTGATGATGCTGTGAAGCTGAGACTCTTTCCCTTCTCTTTAAGGGACAAAGCAAAAGGTTGGTTACATTCTTTACCGGCTGGATCCATCACTACTTGGGACGAGCTTGCACAAAAATTTCTCTCGAAATTCTTCCCTATGGAAAAAACAGCTGCCATCAGGAATGCTATTGCTCAGTTTGCTCAAACACAAGGTGAGTCATTGTGTGAAGCTTGGGAGCGTTATAAGGAGATGCTCAGGAAATGCCCCCATCATGGAATGCCAGAATGGATGATCATAAATAGCTTCTATAATGGACTTGGAAGTCAATCTAGGCCTATGGTAGATGCTGCTTCTGGTGGAGTGTTGTGGGCTAAAAGCTATGAGGAAGCCTATGATCTGATTGAAATGATGGCTGCGAATGAGTACCAAAATCCTTCACAGAGACTACAACCAATTAAAGTAGCAGGAGTTCTTCAAGTTGATACCGCTACTGCTCTGTCAGCTTAGTTAGAAGCTCTGAACTTAAAGGTGGATTCTTTGGCTAATCGCGGGATGCAACAGGTAGCTAGCATCTGTGAGCTATGTGCAGGTGGACATGACACTCGTCAATGTGCCATATCTAATGAGTCAGCTCAGTTCGTTAGCAACTTCCAAAGGCCATAACAGCCAGTTCCTAACACATATCATCCGAACAATAGGAATCACCCTAACTTTAGCTGGGGTAACAGTCAGAACAATATGCAGCAGTCATCTTATTCTTCTCCTAACCAGCAGTTTGGGGGTAGACAGTCCAATCCTTCGGGAATGCAGCAGCAGTATGTGCCGAGGCAGCAATATCAGCCTCCAGGATTTCAGCAGCAGTCAAGTGAGAAATCTGAACTAGAAGAATTGAGAGCGATGGTCAAGAGTCAAGCAGTATCACTTCAGAGTCAGGCTTCTTCTCTCAAAACTTTGGAAAATCAGATTGGGCAACTTGCAAATGCCCTTCTCCATAGACAGCAAGGAAGTCTGCCGAGCAACACAGAACCTAATCCAGGGAAACAGGATGGCAAGGAACAGGTACAAGCTATTACTCTGCGATCAGGAAAAGTCACAGGGGGAACAGAAGTGGAACAGAATTGAGAACATGCAGAGCAAGAGGAAGTTGCAATAAAGGAAAAACAGCCACTCCCTCAATCAGCCAAGCAGTCGGTTCCTTCAGAGGCTAATCCTCCAGTCTATCCACCTCCACCATTTCCTCAAAGGGTTCAGAAACAGAAGCTGGATCAGCAATTTGGCAAATTTCTGGAGGTATTTAAAAAGTTGCATATCAACATCCCATTTGCTGAAGCTTTGGAACAAATGCCTAGTTATGCCAAATTTATGAAGGGAATTCTCTCGAAGAAGTTAAAGCTAGCTAATTTCGAGACGGTTGCATTGACTGAGGAATGTAGTGCAATCTTGCAACAAAAACTACCTCCAAAGCTGAAGGATCCAGGGAGCTTCACTATTCCCTGCACGATTGGTAATGTGTCGTTTAACAAATGCTTGTGTGATCTTGGTGCAAGTATTAATCTGATGCCTCTCTCAGTCTTCATGACACTTGGACTTCCCGACCCAAAACCAACCAATATCTCCTTGCAGCTAGCTGACAGGTCAGTTACATATCCTCGTGGAATCGTGGAAGATGTCTTAGTCAAAGTGGATAAACTCATTTTTCCCGCCGACTTCATCATCTTGGACTTTGAGGAAGATAAGAACATCCCTATCATCTTGGGAAGGCCCTTCTTGGCCACTGGCAAAATGTTGATTGATGTTCAGAAAGGGGAGCTGACTATGAGAGTGCATGATCAAGACGTTACCTTCAATGTTTTTAAAGCCATGCAACTCCCAACTGAAGAGGAAGAATGTTTCAGACTTGATATGGTTCAATCAGTGCAGCATGAGGAATTGAATCAGTTGTGGAAGGCAGATGCCTTGGTAAGCACTTTATAAGGGGATTCTGATTCTGAAGATGAAGAAATTGCAGAATGTGTTCAATTGTTGAATGCTAGCCCCTACCAAAGGAAATTCAGTGTTCCACCAGAATCACTTGGCTTAGCTGAGCTTCAAAAATCACAGATTCGTCTAAAGCCATCTATTGAAGAAGCTCCTGAACTTGAACTCAAGCCACTACCGGATCATTTAAGGTATGCCTTTCTTGGTGAAACGTCTACATTACCTGTTATTATTGATTCTAACCTGTCAGGTAGTGAGGAAGAAAAACTCTTGCGGATTCTGAGAGAGTTCAAATCAGCCATAGGGTGGACCATAGCAGACATCAAGGGCATCAGCCCCTCTTACTGCATGCACAAAATTCCAATGGAGGAAGGAAGCAAACCCTCCGTGGAACATCAGAGGAGGCTAAACCCCATCATGAAGGAAGTTGTCAAGAAGGAGATTCTTAAATGGCTAGATGCAGGCATTATCTATTCCATCTCGGATAGTTCTTGGGTGAGCCCCGTTCAGTGTGTACCAAAGAAAGGGGGTATGACAGTGGTAACCAATGAGAAGAATGAGCTTATTCCGACTCGGATATTCACAGGTTGGAGAGTGTGTATGGACTACAGGAAACTGAACAAGGCTACTAGGAAGGATCATTTTCCTCTACCCTTCATTGATCAGATGCTGGACAGATTAGCTGGGCACGAGTACTATTGTCTGTTAGATGGGTATTCAGGCTACAATCAGATTGCCATAGCTCCTGAAGATCAGGAGAAGACTACCTTTACATGTCCCTTTGGAACTTTTGCATTCCGCCGAGTTTCTTTCGGACTTTGTGGTGCTCCAGCCACTTTCCAACGATGCATGATGGCTATTTTTTCTGATATGATTGGGATTAATGTGGAAGTCTTCATGGATGATTTCTCTGTGTTTGGGTCTTCGTATGACGAATGTTTGCATAATCTGAGCATGGTGTTGAAACGGTGTGTCGAGACAAATCTAGTGCTCAACTGGGAAAAGTGCCACTTCATGGTACAGGAAGGCATCATTCTAGGACACAAGGTGTCTAGAAAGGGTTTAGAAGTGGACAAGGCCAAGCTGGAGAAAATCGAGAAACTTCCTCCGCCTATCTCAGTCAAAGGAATTCGCAGCTTTTTAGGGCACGCCGGGTTCTATAGGCGTTTTATAAAGGATTTCTCTAAAATCACAAAGCCACTCTGCAGTCTACTAGAGAAGGATACTCCTTTTAAATTCACTGATGAATGCTTGAGAGCATTCGAGCATTTGAAAAAGAAGTTGACAACTACTCCAATCATTACGGCTCCTAACTGGGATGAGCCGTTCGAGATGATGTGTGACGCAAGTGATTTCGCCGTGGGCGTGGTTCTCGGGCAACGGAAGATGAATGTGTTTCATGTGGTTTACTATGCTAGTAAAACCCTTAATGATGCCCAACTGAATTACACCACCACTGAAAAAGAGCTTTTGGCAGTTGTCTAGGGTTCGAAAAATTCAGATCCTACTTGCTGGGGGCAAAGGTCACGGTCTACACAGACCATGCAGCCATCAGATATTTACTCTCCAAAAAGGATGCTAAACCCCGATTGATTCGATGGGTACTCTTGCTTCAGGAGTTCGAGCTAGAAATTAAAGACAGAAAGGGGACTGAAAATCAAGTGGCTGACCATCTCTCCAGATTGGAGCGGGGAGAGGAAACTAAGAAGGATGAGACTCTCATCAATGAACACTTTCCGGACGAGCAGTTGTTTCTTGTGCAAGGTGAAGTACCATGGTTTGCTGACTATGTGAATTATCTGGTGAGCAATGTCATTCCATCTAAGCTCTCTTATGCTCAAAAGAAGAAATTTCTACATGATGTCAAATGGTACCGTTGGGACGAGCCTTACTTATTCAAGCAAGGACCGGATAACCTTCTCAGGCGTTGTATTCTATATAGTGAGACAGAAGGGATTTTGCGAGATGGTGGACATTATGGTGGAGATAAGACCGCTGCTCGAGTGCTTCAAGCTGGATTTTTCTGGCCGACTCTATTCAAGGATGCTCATCAGTTCGTGATGAGATGTGATCGATGCCAAAGAGTTGGTAATATTTCGAGGAGGAACGAGATGCCTCTAAATAATATGCTTGAAGTGGAGGTTTTTGATGTTTGGGGGATCGACTTCATGGGACCTTTTGTTCCCTCATGCAACAACCAGTACATTCTTTTGGCAGTGGATTATGTATCCAAATGGGTTGAGGTGAAAGCTCTACCGACGAACGATGCTAAGGTAGTACTCAACTTTCTACACAAACAGATCTTCACTCGTTTTGGAACTCCTCGTGCTATTATCAGTGATGAAGGCACTCATTTTTGCAATTGCCAGTTCACGGCTTTATTAGCCAAGTATCGAGTATCTCACCGCGTTGCAACAGCCTATCATCCTCAAACAAATGGGCAAGCCGAGGTTTCGAATCGAGAAATCAAAAGAATCTTGGAAAAGGTAGTGAATCCTTCGAGGAAAGATTGGTCCTTGAAATTAGATGAAGCCGTATGGGCCTACAGGACAGCGTATAAAACTCCTTTGGGAATGTCACCCTTCCAATTGGTCTACGGGAAAGCGTGTCATTTGCCAGCGGAGCTTGAGCATAAGGCATACTGGGCCTTGCAGAAGTTGAACTTTGACATGAAGTTAGCTGGGGAGAAGCGGTTGTTGCAGTTAAATGAGTTGGAAGAATTCCGTTCTCAAGCCTATGAAAACTCGAAGATGTACAAGGAGAAAGTGAAGAAGTGGCACGACAGAAAACTAATGCCCAAAACCTTTGAACCAGGCCAACTAGTACTTCTTTTCAATTCTCGGCTCAAACTCTTCCTGGGAAAGCTTAAATCAAGGTGGTCCGGTCCTTTCAAGGTAAAGACAGTGTTTCCACATGGTGCAGTGGAAATTTATGATAAGCTACCTGATCAATCATTCAAAGTGAACGGTCAAAGACTCAAGCATTACTTTGGTGGCACGGTGAATCGTGTAGCGATTACCGCTATTCTTGCTACTACGTGAGTCAAAAATGTCCGGCTAAATGACATTAACGACAGCGCTTCTTGGGAGGCAACCCATGATTTGTATAAGGAATTTTAAAAGGAAAAAAAAAAAGAAGAACAAAAAGAAACATAAATTTTATTTTGGCGGTGTTGATTTTATACCCGCGGTGTGCAAATCCCTGGTGTGTGTTTCTGTTTTCTCCCACGGTGCATGCTGACTATCTGCGGGATGAAAGTCCCTGTCTTCAATCAAGCCTGGCGCCCTGCAGTGCGCGTGAGTCTCCCCACGGTGCAACAGTTTCTGTTGCTATTGTGCATCTTTACTAGCCACGTAGCAGGCCATCTCCTGCTTCTTGCAAAGCCCATTAATTTGTTCTTGCTGCAGGCCCATTAACTGTTCTTGCGGCCCATCTCTTTGTAGCCATTAATCTGGTCCATAGATGCACATGCAGGCCTCAACATGTCACCACAACGTCAGCCACCTCTGCTCTCTGTCACGTCATCAGTCCAGCAGGATTTTGGTTGCCACCTCAGCATCCAGTCAGCTCTGAGTCGTCAGCCACGTCATCTGCTTGGTGGCAGCCCTTTGCAAAAATGTTTTGAAAATATTGGAAGGCCAAGGGAGTTGAACCCCTGACCTTGGGTTCTTTGTGAAAAACTTCTATTTGCCCCTTCCCACCACATGAGCAGCAATGTTGTTGGTGTTAGATAATGGATTAATTTGAATATATAAAGAAGCTGAGCCCTGGAATTTCAACACTACACACATTATTTCTTAATTCTTTTTCCGGCGGCACTTCGTGCATGCGCACTAGGGGAGTATTTTAACCTTTCTTTGTACATTTTTTATTTTTTATTTTTACTTTATTTTTGTATTTGTTTTTAGGAACTTTTAGTTGTATATATTATATATTTATTCATTGAGGACAATGAACCGCTTAAGTGTGGGGATATGTTCTTAATGTATTAAAAAAAATCCAAAAAAATTATATATGATAAAAAATCCAAAAAAATGAAAAAAATAAAATAAAATAAATTTTGTACATAATTGTCATGTCAAAAGCATGTTAGCAAGGATAAGTACACATTTTGTAGACTAATTTTGCATGATTAATTCTGAGTGTTGTATCATATAATAAAAATCATTTGTTGCTTGATAATTCCTTGTGTGTGCTTTCGAAAATTTAAAAACTTGAGATGCTTCTTAGTCAAATTTAGTGAGTCGAGCATGCTTTCACCTTGTGAGATTTTGAGCCTAATTAATGATTGATACATTTTATATCAATTGAATTTCTTTGTTGTGTGTTGTTCGTCAATTAGCATTGCTCTAGAACTTGTTTTGATACCTTGTTGAGACTACATGTTGTGTGTGTACATGAAAGTGATAAAGGCACTAGGATTAACCTCACTGACCTAAACACTATCCTTATGAGTTATATCCTTAGTAAGCCCCCTTGAGCTTATATCCGTTTCTTTCAATTATCACCACTCTATAATTTTTGAGCCTACTTGTTTATTTTTATCTTGATTTACTAGTAGAGCATTGTGATTCAACTTAAGGGTGGGTGAATGTTCAAGTGTGGGGATCTCTTTGTTAAGGTTTGATATTTTGGTGGGAATTATATAATGTGGTTGCTTGATCTTCAAAAAAAAAAAAAGAATAAAAAAAAAGAGAGAAAAATTTGAAGAAGATCGGAGTAGAGTTGTGTTCATTGGTTTGTACAATATGAAAGTGGAAAGTACGTAATGATGTACTTATGGGTTTAATGTTTGTGAAAGTTTAATTATCTTTTACATGGTCTACTATTCATGTTGGGTGCTTTAATTAGAAGTGAACATTATGCTCTATTAGTTTATCACGCTTAGCCACTTGTGAGCCTATTTCTTTGATATCCCACCCCATACCTAAGCCCCATTACAACCTTTAATGAAGACCTTTTGATTTGTGCATGCACATATACGAAGTAGTGGAGATTTGGTGGACAACCAAGCATATGGTAGCACATGTCTATTTTGATTGAACTTGAGTGAAACGCAAACACTTATACACTTGTGTGAATTGAGAGCAATGTAAGATTTTTTATCCACGGCATGCTTACTTATTGAAAGAGACTTTGATGTTTATTTCATGATATTTTTGTCTGTCAAGACAACGTGTGCATACTTGGATTGTTTTGTGCAAGTGGTGTACTTTCAGATCTTCTCAGATTGTTGTGTGATTGAGGTTTGCATATGTGGAGTACTATGAATTGTTGCATATTTAAGACTTGGTGATTGAAAATATTTGATTTTGTGGGTATATCTTCTATAAACCCTCACGAGACAAAACTCGTCCTACTAGGGCTGCCTAGGGGTTTAACGGCTTGTTGCATACGCTCAATGCAATCGTGTCATCTACGAAAGTGATGTTTGTTAGTTAGTTAGGATAGTTTTTATTTCTTTATTTGCCCGAGGACGTGCAAAATGCTGAGTGTGGGGATATTTGATAGAGTATATATTTATATGTATTTTATATGATTATATTCCTCATATTTATTATATTTTGCATTTAATTGGATTTTTATTAAATAAATTATAATGTTTTATTGTAGAAAGCAAGGAATCCTAAACTTGGAAGGATTGGAGAATAAAGAGCTGAATTTGGAGATTTTTTAGAGGAAATTCGTAATATTGGGTTATACGGGCTGCCTACACTGTTTGGACCGTATCTTGAGTTCCAGAAGTCAGAATTTGACGATCTTACTGTCCACGCGAAGCTTGGAGAATTTTCTTTAATTCCAAGGTGGTCCAAAGAGCAAAATCGCACTGGAACAGCCCAGAAACAGAGGAGCAAAGTCAGCAGCGAATTTTATATTAAAATCCTATTCAATTATGGATTTCTTTTTGTAAATTTATTAAAACATTAAAAATACTTTTATTAGGGGTGAGAGATCAGATTTTATTAGGAGTTTTTTTTATTATTTGCTTTAGAGAGGAATAGAGACATACACATTATCTAGGGTTTATCTAGGGAGCTTTTTCTTTCTACGCATAGCAGAAGAAGGAGATTGACACATCTTTCAGAAGCATAGCAAGGAGAATAAATCTGTATTCTTATTAGAACTATTGGTTCTAGTATTCGGTTTGGATTTCAATTATTTGTTTCTCATAATTCAGTTTTTATATATCTATTCCAAGATTTGTTTTAATTATGTTATCAATTGAACCCATGATGGTGCTAAGTTCAATCATGAACTAATCATTATCATGGGGTTCCAATGGATTCGATTTCATAATTATTGTGTTTGACATGTGATCGATGTTGGGTGATTTTATTGTGATAATCTAATATGGTTTGGTTTAATTGATAGATGTGTAGCTAGCATCTAGTTTATTAATCCTTGATGATTGCGAAAGTGGATTCTAGGATTGAGAATAAGCCATATTAGCATGGGTTCATGAATTAATTGTTTATTCTTGATTAGTAGTATGATTTTACCCAATTCATATTGCCCCATGTAATTACAAAAGATAACTTGTGCTTAAACCAATTGTGTTTCCAGATTGTATAGACATATATGATTTGAACGTAATGTGGTGTCCTCTTGATTTCTATCTTTTGTGGATATTAAGTGGTATGATATGAGTGTACTGAAAGGTAGCTCGTATTATTGTAGTGTTATCTGATTAATTATCTTGTTTATCACCCATATCGATTTACTGTGTCAGCCTTTAGTGAAGTTTCGATGAAATTGGAATCCCATGCCTTCTCATATTAAGAACTCTTTTCTAATTTACTTGCACTTAGTTAATTAAATTAGTTTAAACAAAAACCCAATTTGATAATTGGTCAAGCATTAAGAAATAACCATACACTATTGCATATGCACTAAAATTGGCATTACACCTAGTCTCTGCGGAACGAATCTTACTTATCACTTGCTATTTGTGATCGCGTATACTTGCGTGTTTACGAGTCAACAGTCACAGATCTCGATAAAGTTTGAATATGCATGTTAGGATCCTCCGTAGAAGCACCCCCAAACTGAACCAAATTATGTACCATCTGAATAGTGCCCGGCTTGATTTCAAAGTTATTAGAGGTAATCGCCGGCATGATAATACTAGACTGGATGTCATTGAAATATTCCTTCAAAGCCTTAGTTGTTGCTACATTAGCCATCTGTACTGTAGTTTCATATTCCTCTTTCTTATTCTCTCTATTATCTACAAGATCGTCTTCTGCCAGTTCTTCCAAACGAGCTTGTAAACGTGTTCGCATACAAACTCAAGTACATGAAACACCACGAAACAACAAACTAAGTAAGAAATCCGAGTCAGTGAACGCTAACGACCACTATTGACAAGCACATAAACTAAAAATAAAACACCGATGATCCCCGGCAGCGGCGCCAAAAACTTGTTTGCACTAAATCACGCAAGCGTACGTGGTCACAAGTAATACAGATATAAGTCAAGTTCGTTCCTACAAAGATCTGCTTTTTAATTCAATTTAGTACCTATGCAACAGTGTATGGTTTTAATTCACTGCTAAGACAAATATCAAATTGGGATTTTTAATTATCTAAATTAAACTAAGATGCAAATTATAAAACTAAGACTTAAATTAACTAATGAGAATAGAAATCAAATTACTTATATGAGAATAAACATGGAATCCTAACTTCATTATCTCCTTCACTTAGAGTTGCTGCCTTTAATCAATACATGCGATGGTTTTGATATTTGATTGGATAACACGAAACAAGTAAAAGTTACCTCTCGGTATACTAGCACCAAACTACACATACATCCACAAAATAGATAGAAGATGAGTAGACACCTATCATGTTTAGACCCTATATCTCTATAGAATTTGAAAACATAATGGTTTAAGCACAAGTTATCCACTTAGATCACATAGGGTAGCATAATATCTCTATTTACGCCACAAATCATGATGTTAAAACATCAACCTATCCTATGCTAGCATGGCAAGTTCTAAATCTCAAGATCCACTCTCGTTTAGCAAGAGATTAACATATTAGATGTTAGCTACGCATCTAAATTCATGAAGCACAACCATTCAAGGATATCAAGAATTCACCACACATAAATCTTTAAGGCATGCAAATTACTAAGCTACATAGATAAATCCGCTAGGATCCCATGACAACGATTAGTTCATAATTGAACCTTTCGTCACCATGGGATTTGATGAAAACATGATAACGAACAAAATAACAAAGATGAATAAATCAATAATGTAACAAGGTTTAGAGAACAAATCCGTGTATGTAACAAGCATCCAAAAGATATGCCTAAACAAAGGAATACAAGAAAACTAAGTTTAGATCTTCTTGTCGTCACAATCCTCGCCTTGGCTTCTCGATCCCGTGCTACAATGGTGTGTATGTGTTATGAAGTAGATCTGATCTCTGGTGGATGGGTGGTGTTTTTGTTGTCCCAAGATGTGTATTTATAGCCCCAAGTTGCCTCTCCTCCAAGTAATTGCCGTCTTTTAATTGGAATAGAATTTCGGCAATTTCCGTTCTTGAATGAAAATAGAATTGCAATTCCCATGTATAAATATGATTCTGGAATGTTCTAACCGTCCAAAACAATTGCCATAATGATTAGGAGTAGATTTGAGGAAATTTTTCCATTAAGAATAGAATTCCAGAATGTTTCTGTCGGCTCAAGCGCGGCCGCGCGCTCCTCTAGTTCTTTTCAAGCGCACCCGCGCGCATCCACTCTGCAGCATCCTGCCAAGCGCGCCCGCGCCTCACTTCAGTTCAATCCAAGCGCGCACGCGCCTGTCTCTCTGCTCAGCAGAAATTCTTCTTGCTTTTGCTGATTTCTTTGCCGACTTCAATTGCAACTTCCGACACTTGTTCCTTTGACTTTAAAACACCATATAATCATTGAAAAGTCTATACTTGCATAAGAGATACATCCTGCACAATTGTCACAAAAACACATTAAAACACACCAATACTTGAGATACAAGCGATCAATCTAAGCCGAAATGTATACGCAATACCTTTTTGCGTGTATACAGGATACGCATTAGCTGCTTGCGTTTTCTATATTGGCTTTATACAAATCAGTAATGCACAGACACTACCACTCAAATGGTCAAACTAAGACAACCCAGCTAGACACTGAACAATTTACAAACAAAAGGATGTATACATTAAAACCATAAAACATTATCCATAAAACCATTATCCATGAAATAAAAAACCTACTACCATTATCACACCTACTACCTAATTCCATAAAACCATTATCCATAAATTAAAAAACTTTTATCCATTACATAAACAAAAGAAGAGTTCTATATGTCGCCTTGCAAAATTACTTTATCTCAAACTACAAAAGTAGTAGAAAGTTTTAAGCCATTACAAGGCATCATTCAAATTAACCGATTTACTAGTCTTCAACTTCAGCCTCTCACTTTACAACTATTTCTTCAACTGTCCAAAACAAGCTTCACATCATTGGTTTGCAAAATATAATTGTTGATATTTTACTACTTCCTGCAAAAAAATTAACAGCAACATCAGAATTCATATACAAAAGTTAAAACAGTGAATCCAAGAAGACTAACTAAAAACTTACATATTAACATAATCGTAAGAATTCCTACTAACTAGGATCCTTTTTTGTAAACATTTCTACTACGTGCTACACACCCATTTTAGGACACAAATACTTTCCTTATGCAGGCTATACTTTATAATTACAATTCAAATTATGTCGCTGAAACCAATCAATTGGAGGCCCCTCGGAATACTGAATCAGCTCACACAAAAGATACAGATAGATTTCTTAAATGAACATATTAATACTAGGGCCCCTTGGAAGATAATTTGCGATATGATTTGTATAGAATTTCCATCGATAAAAAACCAGTGAATGTTAGCAAGTAATTGAATTAATTTACTGTAACATCTAAGAAATAATTGACTTTTTAGTTATTACTTAGAAGTTAATGTATGTCTGTCCACCATCCA
Source organism: Kitagawia praeruptora (assembly GCA_037693485.1). Lineage (NCBI taxonomy): Eukaryota > Viridiplantae > Streptophyta > Magnoliopsida > Apiales > Apiaceae > Kitagawia > Kitagawia praeruptora. The sequence goes on along the minus strand of CM075352.1, from coordinate 169,406,436 downwards.
GGCATCTAACATGACCAGTAATTATTTAGTAGCCGCAATGCTGAAAAATCATACTACTCTATAAGATATAATCAATAAGATGGATACAATCAAACACGGTAATCATAAGGGCAAATTCTAACAGTGATGAATGAACTAAAACATATTTGTAAACACCACATTTGCACTAATAAGAGATATCATTCCACAATTAAATTAGTATATATTATAACAAAACATAAAAAGAGTATAAATATAAAAAGATAAAACCCTTTACACCTCACAGAATTTCTAGAATTACTAGCATCACTAAACACTATATATAATTAAATCAATGACAAATATATAACAAAATGTTTACTCTTGCTGTAACAAGTCCCTGTAAATGTTTGTCCACTTTACCCATCTCTTTGCAAGTTTTAATGCTTGTGAATTTATTATATTTTGGTTCGTATCTTCAATTGTGCTATATATTGTTTTGAAAAAGTAATATTCTGCTATATTTACTCCATACACTTGCATTTTCCTTCAATCTAAACCAGATTTAGCATTACAAGAAGAAGAAGAAGCTGAGACATATGAAAACAGATTATACTGTACCATAAAAGAAGTACTAAGAAATTAGAGGATGATTTCGATACTTTTACGACTACTAAGTCTACTGATGTGGCGCAACCCTTAGTCTGTTTTGGTGTTTCCAAAACAAAAGAAGTACTGTACCATAAAAGAATAATATCAAAGTAAGGATCCCCTTGTGGAAAATAAAAGCTGATACTTGAAGTTTAGCAAGTGTAAAAAATCATTGAAATAACTTACTTTGGGTGTCTCACAAAAGTCTCTAATTTTTTACGGCCAGTAGTGCCACAACATGGAGCAACACGCTTTCGAGGGCGTAAATTCATTTGGTCTTGTATTGGTTGCTGCTGTGCTGGCTGTTCAACTGGCTGTTGTACAGGCTATTCAACTGGCTGCTGGGTAGGCTGATTTGCAGGCTCCTGCACTGGCTGATGTGCAGACTCCTGCACTGCATGCTGTCTCTGTTGCTGTGCTACATTCATTGAAACTGGTTGCTTCTGCACTGACTGCTGGTGTACTGATTGTTGCTGCAGAAACTGATGCTGCCCCAATTGATCCAGCAATGTTTCATGTGCTGGCTGATAGGGAGGGGGGACTGTGAAATGCCCAGATTGAACGTTGGATGTGACAAGGGTGGAGAATGAGCATTGGCATCATGCTCGTCATGTAGATCTGACTTCTGAGGTTATGGGGGTATGAACAAAATAGAGTCATTAGACGGCAACAAGTTAAACTTAGGACAGTAATCAATCGATGAAAGAACTCTGCTTTCTGCCCTTGTTTCTGCCTCATGTTCATCACCTAAATGAATATCTCCATCATCACCAACATTATTACCTCCTTCTTCATCAAAATGAACACCTCCATCATCATTAACATCAATTCCTTGCTTTGGTGGAGCATTGACACCTCCACGACCTCCCTTACGACCGGCCTTTTTGGGTTTTTTTTTTAGCTCAATTTCTTTTTGTCGCCTATCTTCAATTGGAAAATCCTCAAAAACACCACGGGTGAACTGATCTTGTAAGAGATCTCTACCATTACTCGCAATAGAATCAATGTAGCTCAAATCTCCATCTATCACTCCCCTAGCAACTAAAGAGATATGATCGAGCAACTGAACATGTTAACAACAAGACAAAATAAAAACAAATTAGCAAAACAACTACTCGGTAAGTACACTACAGGTCACTAGTAAATAAATTTTAATTATCGCGAACAAGTGAGAGCCACCAACTCGTGTATGATACAAATGAGTAATGCGAGCATACCACTGATCGTAACCAGCTGTCACACCAACACCAATAGTACCACTAACTACATGTTGTGCATGATCAGCCCAATGTGATATATGGTCGCGATGCAACAAGTGCCATTCAGAATCTTGCTTACCTTGTAAGGTAATACTATGGAGTTCTTTTGAATAAGTGTCATTTAGAGGTATATCTTGAATGAAACCTAATTGACGATGGCATCTATTAGGCGTGTGTGGCTCCACAACGTGAAAACAGATGAGTGGACCCTTATAGCACCAAGTAGAACTACCATCTATACAAGAAAAAGGTAACGACGCCAATATCTCATTTGAATAGGGCTGCCATATGAAATGGGAAGGCGCAAGACCATCTAAAGATAATCTGATAGCGGAGAGTGTATGTGAAGTAGTATCGGTAAATGATAAATGATAACACCACCTATATGACACATTAAAAGCACAATATAATTAATTCTACGAATATAAGACATAAAATCGAAAAAAGAACGAGAACGATACTATATGCTAGAATAAACAGAATGACATATGATAGAATATAAAGAAAGATATGAATACAAAAATTACCTCATCCCATAAGGACCTGGTCGTTCTTCCCATATGAGTTTATTATCCAATGAAGGACCACGAAGCACAGGAGCTAAGGTAGGCAATCTAGTCCATGCCCACAACTACAATAAGATGAGGCATCCAGCATTTTTCTCCACACCTATCCTACAAGCCTTGCATAAATCCCTATATAAGAAAGCAAGCACAGCTAATCCCCAAGCTAATGTACGATACCGTCCAAAATCCTGAATCAGCCACCTGAATGATCAGTGAATAATACCCCGGCAAATAGCTATAATAGATATGACTGTGTGTAACGAATGACTTCGACATTAGAAGCATCATCAGATAGTGATTTAAAATTTGAAGTCAGCTAACTCAATTGCAATCGAGCACCTTTCAAACTTTTACCCGGGTCTATTCCAAATGTTTGCTTAACAAGGTTGTTCCAGCCACCATCAACTTGTGTACCGCTAGTCACCACATCACCATCAATCTTTAGGCCAAGAAGAACATTAACATCTTGTAATGAGATACTACACTCTCCGACGGAAAGGTGAAACGTGTGTGTTTAGACCTCCAACGTTCTATTAATGCAGTAAGCAAACCCCAATCCAAATCAATAGATGCCAGCCTGCTAATTAACACCATCAAATCTCAAGTCCAAAAGAAAGGGAACCATCCGCTTATGCATCTTTGGGAATCTATCTTGATTAGGATAACACTTCCGCGATCTCTGACAATCTCCATGACCAGCCTTCAAAACTGCATCAGATCTATGTTCAGATTGTAGGTGCAATACAGAAGGGTCCCTAGGTCCGAGATCCATAGACATCTCATCATTAGGATCCATAACCTGTAAACAAGAACATAATCAAGACGTAGTATAATTATTTAGAATCATGAACACAGACAGTTTCAGCAGTTACTTTATAATACAGATCTAAGACAGAATTATAAACTTGTAGGATCTTCAATATTCTAGGGCTCGGATGGATTAAGGACTGTCAATATTGGTGCATCAGGTTAGCAGGATGGTTCTATATGTTAATTAAGCTACAAGTTTAAATGTAATTAAGCTACAAGTTTTGTATGCAAGTTTATGCTAATGAATGGTAATGAGTTACAAGTCATGTTAAGTCAAAATGTGGGCAAAATTGTTTGGAAATACAACCTAATACTCGTATTCAAATTGAAGAGCACAAACTGTCATACAAACTGCTATTGCATTAAAGAACACAAACTGTTATACAAACTGCTACTGCATTATTCCTATAAGCTCTTGTTAACAGTCAGATGAAGCTACGGCTCTTATTAATTTGTCAACTAGTACTATAGTTTCATTCTAGTGTAAGGAGTATTTGATTTGGCTTCCAAAGTTTTATAATACATTTACATCAAGCTTATTTTCATTCCTAATTAACCCAAATTGCACAGTTTATAATATGTAGAGATAATTGAGAGATATTAACCCGTGCTTCATTCAGTATCAGGTTAATATTATGATTACAGATAGTTGCTAATTAAGTTTGACTCTTAGCAACTGTATATACAATGGGTCACATGGCTATTAATCTATCTATCAAACTCCATATATTGACCTCTGAATTTGAATGAATTAGCTGAAGCCTGAAATTTATCAGAATCCATTTTAATGTATAGAAAATCGAATTGAATTCAACTCGATCAAATCTCTCAATTCAAAACTAATCCAATTACTTCGCAAATTCAAATACTTAGACAATCATCTCAACTTTATAGAATAAAACACACATGTATTCTAAGCACTAAACATGTACAAAAAAAGAAACTCTAATCTAAAATTTTGGGGCGAGTATTCAAAAAATCAAGCAAAAGATAGGAATTACCTACAACATAAAGAAAGATAAATTGCAGTGGTTCCGTCCGCCGTACTTCAACACTTCAACATCGTGGTCATTCGCCGTAATAATCGCTCCATGTGGCATGTATATTGTGTTGTCAGCTATTTATTACTATATTGTGTCTCGATGAGTTGAAAACAAAAACATAGACTACGCATGTTATGGGCGCGCAAACTGTGGGTAGTGTTGTGCCCAAAATCGTCATGGGCTGAATTTAGGCCCACTAGCCTTATAGATTTAATCCATCAGAGTAAGAAGATAGATCCAGTACAAGACAGGAAGAATTAGATATGAAGAAATGAACATCAGACAGAAAAATGATCAAGAAACCATGAATACCAGGAGGTTCCTAAAGGTCTGAGAGCCGAGTAGATCATTTGAAGACCAGGTTCCCTTAAGCAGAAGAGTTCGAATTAATATAGCTATAATCACGAAAAGAGGTAAGAACATGCAAAGATATTAGATGAGTTATCCAGCCTAACACATTTGTTATTTGTGCAGGTATAGGTACCTAGAAAGAGGTTCCTAAGCAGTATGTCCCGAAATAAGGAGGTTCCTGAGAAACAGGCTCCTGTGATATAGGTTCCTGAGCACCAGGTTCCTAAGCACGACCGATAGAATGTTCTAGAAGCTATCTAGAATCGATAAATGCATTATTATTGGAGTATAATTCTAGGGCGCAGATGATCCTAGAATATCTCTAATAAACGAGAGAATTAGAATGGAGTACGAACTCGAGTTCTACTTTATTCCAACAACTAGTTCGTGAAAGGCTCTAAAGGAACCTGAGTCCAACACGAACTAGGTAATCGAACACAGCTATTCTAGCAGAGACAGAGTCACATTAGAACTACATGAGCTTGATTCCTATATAAAGGATACGTAGGCACCTTGAGGGTAAGACAAATTCAGCTCTCTAATTCTCTCAAAAGGCACCTGAGATTATTGGAGACACCCTCGAGCTCAGCTCAATCCCATAAACACAACCCAAATCATCCATTGAACAGTTGATCGTTAGCCTTACAACTCATCAAGAACCTCACAAAAGTTGTTACGAAATCCACTCATCAACATTGGCGCTAGAAGGAGGGCAGTTAACATCTTAAGAGTGGAAAGATGGCAGGCGATTTAGATAGTGAAGCAACCCGTTCTGTGGAGAAAACTCATGATGGTGACGAACGCGTTCCTCAGGGAAAGAAGGTTACCTCAGCAGACGTGTTAGAGGTTTTGAAGACTTTTGGAGAACGGTTGTCAACCTAGGAACAAGCTTCAGGAAAAAAGAAAAAGAAGACAAAGAAAGGAAAAAAGTCGAAGGTTACCCCGAAGCAGTTGGATTTTGAGGAAAAAGAAGTTGGGCCTGAGAATAAATTGGAAGAAGAGGAGGAAGAACCAAAGCAGGATGGTGATGATGAAGAACAAGAGAATCCAGAGAAGAACAAAACTCCTGCAAAGAAGGTGCAATCCCAGGTCCATACTGAGTCCAAAAAGAAGGTGAAAATAGGAGTTTCCTCGTGGAAGAAAAAGAAGGATAAGGAGCCATCTGTTGAGATAATTGAGGACGATGAAACAGATTCAGAGGAAACAAGCAAGGAATCTAGTACTGCAGAATCAAAGGATGATAAAGAAGTGAGGAAGCAAGCAAGGACGGAAGCTATTGGGGAGGTAACTGTTGAAGATATTAAGAAAATATTGGCTCAACTCAAGGATGAGAAGAATCTTACTGCTAGGCCCATAACTGCTTCTCCTTTTACCAAGAAGGTTCGAAAGTCGATATTGCCTAGATCCTACAGGCCTTCGAATGAATTGAAGTTCGACAGAACCATGGACCCTATTGAATACTTAAGTCGTTTCGACACAGAGATGGATGTTTATCAAGTAAAGGAGGCTACTAGGTGTAGGTTACTGGCTGCAACTCTACAGGGTGGAGCTCATCAATGGTTTAAGAGGTTACCTGCAGATTCGATTGGTTCCTGGGAAAGCATGGGAAAACTCTTTGTTACTCAGTTTAGGGCATCAGTAGCGTTTGTGCCACCTACCAATACCTTAGCCAACATCAAGCAAAGACCTGGTGAGACGTTGACAGAATATTTTAAGAGGTTTAATGCAGAGGTTCCAAAGGTTAGAAAAGCATCTGAGGAGACCATAAAGAATTTCTTGATAGCTGGAGTCAAAAGGGGTTCTGATTTCTGGAAGGATTTGCAAGGGAAGGAACCTGAGACCCAGGCAGATTTCTATTCTCAGGCAGAATCTTTTCGTTTGGTTGAGGAGTCTTTAGCTGATTTGAAGAAGGATCCAGATTATGAGAAGCAAAGTGGATGGTCAGGAAATAAGAGGTCAAGGCCAAGGAGTCCTAATAACCGTGACAATAAGAAGGTGGTTAGTCGTACGTCTCAAGGGAAACCTGAAGTTGAAGCTATGAATCCTACCAGGTCTGCTATGAACCAGGTGCCACCACCTGCTTCCTACAATCTGCCCAAGAAGGAAAGACCTGTTTATGAAACTTTTACCCCTTTGGTAGCTCCGATTGATCATATTTATGCTATGAATGAAAAGTCCTCATGGTTTATGAAGCCTTTTAGAACGGGTCCTCCAGGAAATAAGAATGAGCGTCCATATTGTGATTTTCATGACAATAATGGGCATAATACCGCAGACTGTTGCCATCTAAGGGATTTAATTGAAACTTTGATCAGGCAAGGATAGTTAACTGAATGGGTCGCTCAGGAAGGAAAGAAGTATAGAGAGGAAAAGACACAGAAAGCACCAGAACCTGTGTTGATAGAAGGACCACCTAAAACTGGATGCATACGAACTATTATAGGAGGTCCCTATGTTGGAGGAAGCGGTAGAAACGCTATGGAAAGGTATACTCGTGAAGCTAGGGAACGACCGTTGACAAATGTTTACAATCTATCTCAAAGGTCACCCAGGTTGTTTGAAGTGGAAGATGCAGATATTACCTTCACTGAAGAGGACGCTTCTTGGGTACATCACCCTCACACAGATGCTTTGGTGATTGAAGCAGGAATTGGGTCTCATGAGGTTCATCGAGTGCTAGTGGATAATGGAAGCTCTGTGAATCTACTGTCATATTCAGCTTTCAAGAAGATGTATTTTCTGGATAAAGACTTAACTCCAACAAAGGATACCTTGTATGGTTTTATTAATAATCAGGACCCAATTAAAGGTAAGATTCGTTTACCAGTAACTTTAGGGGATAAGCCTTGTTGCATTACACAGATATCAGAGTTTATTGTTATAGAAGACAACATGAATTATAATGCTATCCTTGGGAGACCAATTCTGAAAGAGATGAGGGTGATAACTTCGATTTATCACCTAACTATGAAGTTTCCGACACCCTGGGGCATTGGTATAGTTCGAGGTTGTCCGTATGAGTCTAGAGAATGCTACACCAAGGCTTTGCAGCATGCTGTTAAGGCTGCTAAGCTACCTGAGCCAATGGATGAGGTTCCAGATGATTTTCCAGGGAAGAATCTGGATGATATAACAGTTGATCTACGTAGCCAGCCATTGGAAGGTTTTGTGCCAGCATCGTGCAGAGCAGTGAGAATTGAAGAGATCGCAGAAGAGGAACCTCATGCTGAGATTCCAGTTTTTCATGGACCGGATACCCCATACTTGTTCTTAAAAAATGCACCCCCTACGGACAATGATGGTGATGTGTGTATGACAGAGGAATTGGATTCTAAGAATTCTCGAAAATTGAAGCACAATGGAAGTAGTGAGGATAGTCAGCCAATTGCTAAGAGAAGGAATGTCATGCAGGAAGCACCTGTACCACTTGTTGTGGAGGAATCTCAAGAAGAATTGGTGGTAGAAATGGATATAGACTTGGATCCTCGAATGCCAGAAACGGTGGTTAAGGCTGGACCAGCTGGTGAGACATTGGATGTGAAGATAAATGATAAGGATGGTACAAAGGTTTTGAAGATTGGAGCTCACCTAGAACCAACTCTGAAGGAATCTCTTGTTTCCTTCCTAAGTAAGAATCTAGATGTTTTTGCTTGGTGCCATGCAGACATGGAGGGAATAGATCCAAGGGTTATGTGTCACAAATTGAATGTTAATCCAGAGAAAAAAGGTGTGAGACAGAAAAGAAGACCAGTTAGTGGAGAAAGAGCTCAGGCATTGAAAGAAGAGGTTGATATGTTACTGGATGCAGGTTTGGTCAAGGAATCTTTCTATCCTTTATGGTTAGCAAATCCTGTGTTGGTAAAGAAGCCTAATGGAAAATGGAGAACATGTGTGGACTTCACACATCTCAACAAAGCATGTCCAAAGGATAGCTTCCCATTGCCACGAATTGATCAGTTAGTGGATGCAACCCCTGGACATGCCTTACTTAGCTTTATGGATGCATATTCAGGTTACAATCAAATCCCTATGTATGAACCTGATCAGGAGCATACTTCTTTTATTACGGATATAGGTCTTTACTGTTATGTATGCATGCCATTTGGATTGATTAATGCTAGAGCCACGTATCAACGGTTGGTAAACATGATGTTTAAAGAGCAAATTGGCAAAACCATGGAGGTATATGTGGATGATATGTTGGTTAAATCTAAGGAAGCTGTTGATCATATGAAGCACTTAGAAAAGATGTTTGGAATCTTGCGAAAATACAGAATGAAGTTAAATCCCTAGAAGTGTGTATTTGGGGTGGAGTCTGGGAAATTCCTCGGGTTCATGGTAAATCACAGAGGTATAGAAGCAAATCCAACCAAGATAAAAGCGTTGATTGATATGAAGTCACCAAGAACTGTGAGGGAGGTTCAGTCTCTTATAGAGAGAGTTGCAGCTTTGAACAGATTCATCTCGAGGTCTACAGATAAATGTCAAGAATTCTTTAAAGCCATAAAGAAAGGAAGTAAGTTCGAGTGGACTGAGGAATGTGAGATAGCCTTTGGGAAACTGAAAGAGCATTTGGGTAGCCCTCCGTTGTTGGCTAAACCCATTGATGGAGAGATATTAGTACTCTACTTGGCTGTGTCAGAGTATTCTATTAGTGTAGTCTTGGTTCGAGAAGAAGAAGGACAGCAGAGCCCAGTCTATTATGTCAGTAAGAGGTTGCTTGATGTAGAAACGAGGTATACAGGAATGGAGAAGCTGGTTTACGCTCTGATTTTAGCTTCTAGGAAGCTGCGACCTTATTTTCAAGCACACAAGATTGAAGTGCGAACCTCGTACCCATTTAGGCAGGTGATGCATAGGCCAGAAACTTCAGGAAGAATGTTAAAGTGGTCTGTGGAGTTGGGGCAATTTGACATAGAGTATAAGCCCAAGACAGCAATTAAAGCCCAAGCTTTGGCAGATTTCTTGATTGAGTTTCCACCACATGTGGAGGTTACTGACCAGGAGGTACCGAAAGAGTTGGAAAAAGAGCAGATAGAAGATGATAATTGTGCACCTTGGTGGACATTGTATGTGGATGGAGCTACTAACAGTAATGGAGCAGGTGCAGGCATAGAGCTAGTAAGCCCAGAGGGACATAGGTTGCATAGTTCGATTCATTTTACTTTTAGGGCCACCAACAATGATGCAGAGTATGAGGCGTTAATTGCAGGTCTCAAGCTAGCCTTAGAGATGAAAGTCGAGAATATCATAGTGTTCAGTGATTCAATGTTAGCAGTATGGCAAATTCGAGGTGGTTTTCAAGCAAGAGGTCCGTGAACAGATTTGTATTTGAGGTACTCCTAGGAGTTACTTGCAAGGTTCAGAGAAGTGAAGCTAGATCAGATACCTCGAGGGCAAAACACAAATGCAGATGCATTAGCTAAATTAGGCTCACAGAGAGAATCCACGTTGCTGGGTGTGATTCCACTTCAGATTCAGGAGCAGCCTAGTGTTTTTATAGAAAAGGTGATGGACATTGAATTTCCAGTTGAAGATTCATGGATGACTCCCATCTATAATTATTTGACAAAAGGAGAGATACCTTCTAACCAAGATGAAGCCAGAAGGTTAAAATATCATGTGGCCAAGTATGTGATTTATGATGGAGTCCTATATAAGCGAGGGTTCAATCAGCCTTTGCTTAAGTGTGTAGCTAGAGAGCAGTGCAGAAATATTCTCGAAGAGATTCACGAAGGAGTGTGTGGAAATCACTCGGGGGGTGGCTCTTTAGCTTTGAAAGTTCTTCGACAAGGATATTTCTGGCCAACCCTCAAAATAGATGCTTACAAATTTGTACAGGCATGCAGCAATTGTCAGAAATTTGTAAATTTTGATAGCAGACATGTAGCTCCTATTAAACAGATTGTCAGCCCTTGGCCATTTGCAGTTTGGGGGATAGATCTCATTGGGGAGCTCCCAACAGGAAAGGGTGGAGTAAAATATGCAGTGGTAGCAGTTGATTACTTCACAAAGTAGGTAGAGGCAGAACCACTTACTAAGATTACAACATTGAAGTTGACTGAGTTTGTTTTTCGAGCAATTATTTGCAGGTTTGGTCTTCCTCAGAAGCTGATATCTGATAATGGGAAGCAGTTTGACAGTAGAGAGCTTAGAGGATTATGTGAGCAGTTTGGAATTCAGAAAGCATTTTCAGCAGTGTACTATCCACAGAGTAATGGACAGACTGAAGCTGTGAACAAGATTATCAAGCATACTTTGAAGACAAGACTTGAAGATAAGAAAGGAAGCTGGCCAGAGGAGCTTCCCGGAGTCTTGTGGTCGTACAATACCACTCCAAGAACTACAACTGGTGAGTCTCCTTTTACTCTCACTTATGGTTGTGAAGCTATGGTACCTGTGGAAGTTGGTATAGGTTCCTTGAGAAGAAAGCATTATGACCCCGAGAACAATGAGGTCAATCATAGGCTTTACTTGGATATGATCGAAGAGTTGAGGACAGATTCATAAGTAAAGCTAGCAGCATATCAACAGAGAGTTCGAAGGTATTACAACAAGAAGGTGAGAGCAAGACCTTTTAAAGTTGGAGACCTAGTTTTGAGGAAAGTCATGTCAAATACCAAAGTTATGGCACATGGAGCTTTTGGAGCGAATTGGGAAGGACCTTACCAGATAAAGTCAGCCATTTGGGAAGGAACCTACCATTTGATGGATATGGATGGGAACTTGATTCCGAGAGCATGGAATGCAGAGCATCTCAAGAAGTATTACCAGTAATTCTCTTTTACTATGCTTTCTTAGGAAAAGTAAGGCTCTTTCAGCCCAAGAATAAAGGCAGCTTATTAGTTAAAGCTGACCAGAATTGTTGATTTCAGCATTTAATTTTGCATGTACTCGGGGGGTACTTGATATAAACCTTCCTGTTTGCAAGACAGTTTTGAGCATTGATAGCCTGCGTTGAATTTGTTGATTGCAGTATTGATGATTATAGCTTCCTAATAGTTCTTTTACGTAATAATAATTACCCAAAAGAACTAGGGGGTAGTATTCCTACTTAGATAGTATTGTGCATGATATGATTAGCCATTTCATATGCCAATTTGAAAATTTTAAGTGCTTGTTTTAAGTACTTGTATGGTGAAACAGGTTACCTTGACAAACAAGTTCCTGTAGCATTGATAGTATTTGCAGGTTACCTTGATTAATAGGTTCATGTAGCTTTGACAGTGTTCATGAAGTATGAGTAAGATTTGACAGAATGCAGACAGAATGTGCAGATTACGATTGATTGATCAGAATTAGCTTATAGACAGATTGTGTTGAGTATAGTATCAAACCTCAGGTAGCTTCCTGAGCACGAGAAAAGCCTCAGGTAGCTTCCTGAGCATGAGAAAAGCCTCAGGTAGCTTCCTGAGCATGAGAAAAGCCTCAGGTAGCTTCCTGAGCACGAGAAAAGCCTCAGGTAGCTTCCTGAGCATAAGAAAAGCCTCAGTTGACTGAACACGACATTGTTGCCAAAAGCCTCAAATTTCTTGAGCACATGATTCTAAAGTCCTGACAAAAGGCATCTAAAGTCCTGACAAAAGGCATCTAAAATCCTGACAAAAGGCATCTAAAGTCCTGACAAAAGGCATCTAAAGTCCTGACAAAAGGCACCTAAAGTCCTGACAAAAGGCACCTTTAAAGGAACCTGTATGGAGCCGAGACTGGCATACAGGAACCTGAAACTATATGTTTCACCCCTCCGTGGAGCCGCCACTGGCACGAGAGGAAGTGGGAACTTGTGTGGAGCCTAGACCGGCACACTTGTTCTTAAAGAGAAGCCTAATAAGCTCCCCCTCATGTGGAACTGCCTTTGGCACATGGGAAGAAGGAATAAGTTCCTTAGCATTTACCTTCATAAGATGTCTAGCCTGACACATGAAGAAGAGGAATCTGTGTGGACTCCCAGAATGGCGCACAGGTTCCTAGAATCGCCTCGAGGCAAAAGAAAAAAGGAACCAACATGTCTCAAGGCATGTCGGGACCTAGAGTTTAGGATTGGGAACCAAGCAGGTTACCTTTCCAAGAGAAAAAAGGAACCAACATGCCTCGAGGCATGCTAAGACCAAGAGATTAGGATTGAGAGCCAAGCAGGCGACCTTTCCAAGAGTTGACCCGAATTAAACAAGAGAAAATTTTACTAACATTAACTATTTTTTGTTGTATGTTTTATGTTTTTATTTGCAGAGTTGATCAGTTATTTTGCAGGGAACCTGGTTTGGATATGGGAGGAATCTCTAAGGAAAACTACAGTTCAGATTATGGTGGTGAATACATGTCTCGAAGTATAAATAAAAAGGGTCCCAAGTTTGCAAGTAAGCTGTGTTTAGTTACATTTTATATTGAGAAAATTATAAGTAAAAGTATGGATGCATCCTGTTTCTTACAACGGGTTAGCCCACGTAAGCTTGGGTACATAAGTATGGACACTAATTAATTTTTAAGATGCCTGATGATAAAGTATTTAATGAAGTTTTGCAGAAAAGTGTGCAGTATTAAGTGCAGGTGCAAGTTAAGAAACTAGGCATGAACAATCACGAGCAAGAGATATAGCAAAAGTAGATGATAGTTATTAGAAACATAAAGAGTTATAGGGTACAAGGACCCTAGGCAAACCAAGAGTTATAGGCACGAAGGCCATAGAAACCAAGTTAACGATTACATCCCGCGAGGCACTACGAGGGGCCCGCAACCTCAAGAAAAGTTATAGAAAGTTCAGAAAATTTATTAAACTTCAAGCAGTGGGTACTTTATCAGATTCTTCGATAGCTGGGGAAGGTGGAAGAGTGGTTGGAGTAACCTCAGGAGCAGGGACCTCTGCAGTCTCAGGGATGGTACCTGTAGACCTCTCAACCGTAATCATGGAAGGTACAGAGTCTTGTGGAATCGTAGTTTCATTCTCAAAATCTTTAATCATGCCCACCACGTCTTCACCCAGTAGGGACCAGTTTAACTCAGGCATCTTTTCCCACATGGACCTCATGTATTCTCGAATACCCTCGTTATAACCTTCATCATACCTGGCTTTCTCCTGTATGAGCATAGAGGATTTGACAGCATCAGTAGCGGCATTCAAGGTATCCACCTGAGTTTCTAGTTCAGTAACTTTCTCTAGCATTGACAGTTTCTAATCATTCAGAGTTTTAGCTTGGGCTTGAAGCTTCTCCTTATCATTTTTCAAAGAGGTTTCAACAGTTTTAGCCCTCCTCACAGCAGCAGTAGCGAGGTTCACCCTCTCTTCCTTAGCAGCCAGCTCCTCCTTCAACTTTGAAACCTCTCCTTGTAATTGGAGGTCGTATAGTGTCTTCTCAGCAGAATCATCACAATACCTGAGGGCGAAAAATGCATCTGTGTAGCAGAGAATCTCATGGCATGCATAGCTTCAGTGGAATCCATCTTGGCCCAGCCGGCAATCGCTTCTGGAAGCACGTGTGTATCGATCAACTCTTTAAATTGATTCTGGGCCACCATCGATTCAACTTTCACAGCTTTACTCTCTTTCATGGACCTAGTCTGAGAGCTTCCAGATAGGTCCAGAGTGGTCTGAGCAAGCTTTCGCTTAGATGAGCTGGATGGCAGAATTTGAACAGAAGCAGGAGTAGAGACTTGGTTGATAGGAGTAGCAGCTAGAGGAACTTCGGAGTTCTTATTCTCAGCCTTGAAAATCTCTTCGACATTTTTGGATCTCTTCACAAATGAGGGAATTTTTGGAGCCATGTCTGCATAAACAAATAAGTCAAGGTTAGAGGGACATATATACGAATACAATAACATAGGAATAGTTAAAGCGGAGTGCATAACAATAAGGAAGCTCATACCAGGGTTTAAAGGAATGAAACCTAGGGAAATCAGGTTCCCAGGGGTCATTAGAATCAAGCAATCCCTAATGGACGCTGATAGTTTCAAGATCTCTTCAGCTCTCATTAAACAAACCCCAGTCAAAACAGTTTGTTTGGGAACATGTGGTTGACGATTAAACTCATATCTAACATTGGGGCAATCGAAACAATAGACGAACTGTTCCTGCCACTGATCGAAGTTTTGTTTGACATTTTTTATACATTGACCCTGGTAACAAGGCCATGCTGACAGATAGAAATAGCCTGAGCTTCTCCCGGTATCTTTTAATCTAAAGAAATACTCTCTTTGTCCCTCTTAGAAGTTTACATTGGCAATTTGCACGGAGACCAAGACAATTATTAAAAAATGAGTAAAGTTAGATGAAAAGTGGGTAAAGTGGTGGGACCTATTAATATTTAATAATATATTTGAGATAGTGGAGGAAAGTAGTGGGTGTAATAGTGTTTTTTATAATTAAATATGAGATAGTGGGGGAAAGTAGTGAATGTAATAGTTGAGGAAACTTACTATTTTTGGTAATGTAAAGAATTGAGAGGGACGGCCCAAAATATTAACTGTAAAGAAATGAGAGGGACAGAGGGAGTAACCCAATTCTGGAGCAGACAGAGGAGTAGTGAATTTGGTAGAATACAAGATAAATGTGCTAATGGCCAAACGATACGAGTTGGGAGTTAGTTGCATAGGAGCTAAGTGGTAAAAATCTAATACCTCTCTCAGGAAAGGATGGAGAGGCATAGAGAGACCTACTCTTAGAAAAGCAGTAGAAATGACAGCGTTGGGGATTCCACGCTCGGGGGTTTTAACATCGAACCTATGAGCTCACATTAGAATTCAGGAAGCAAGTCGAGTTCAGGTTTTGATACTTCTTCGTTATCAGACCAGTCATCTCCTAAGTCAATTAAGCTTAAAGGTTTTAAGGGATCGATAATATTTGGAGGTCTCATTAGAATGTCTTGAGGTTCACTAGTGTCGGGGATCAAGACCCTAGACCTAGTTTTATTGCTCACAGATGTGGCATGAGCAGGTTTTATCGAAGAGAGGTGGTCAGAGTGTGTTGAATCAGAAGACATTTGCAAGAAACAGACGAAGAAAGGTCAGGCCTTAGAATTCTTAAGGAAAAACCTGTGGTCTAGAGATGATTAAACTACTGTGGCTATGCCATATAAGTTCTTTTAAGAGTTATACGGAGGTTGTACATTAACAGTGATAAGCATGAACCACGACATGAATACGAAATGAATTGAGATAGAAGACAAACAGACAGTCAAAAGTTTTCAGTAAAATCATAGTGATGAAACCATGAATCGATGATTGAACTACCATTAAATGAGATGTCGTGAACGCTCGTGTGTATGAGATATGGAGAATAGATACAGACATATACAAACATTATCAGACAAAAGACAGCATGCAAGATCGAAGTAAGCAGATAGTTGAAAAACGAGTCAAGAATGTTAAAGAACAGAAGAAATGAGTCAGAATCATACCTCGGATTGAAGAAAACGGCGACAAAGGGTTTGGATTGAGCTGGTGACCGTCGGACTCCTCCTTCTTTTCTCTCTCTAAGGGTTTTTAGAAAATATTTGGTAAAGGTAAAAATAGAGATGAAGCCGTTCATGTGTTTATATAGTCAAGGTAAATAGGAGACAGCTATATACACGTGGCAGCGAAATATTGGAGCAGTAATTAAAGAGATACACGTGCAAGAGGCGTGTGAATCTTGGGAAGAGATTATATTAACTGCAGCTTGGGTAAGTGATAAGGGTTCATTCGAATTTTGAATTATCACCTCCAGATATTTTCAGTTGAAGATTATCTCTCCTACGAATTTTTAAAATTTTGAAAATTCAAGGAGATGTGATAGCGAGAATTAAATCAAATTCCCTAGGAAGCTAAGCACGAGTATTGAGCTGATTTCGAGAAGCTACGGTTTGAAGAAAATGATACGAGAACAGGTTCCTTAAATAGAAGGAAGCTGATTAAAGATGTATTCGCTGAGAATATTTTATGTCCTGTTTCCTACGCCGAGTTAGCGCATGTAGGCCTGGATGTATAATATTGGAATGAAGGATTGAGAGAGGAATGATGTGTCACCGAACCCATGATCAGAAAGCAAAATAGGTTCCTTTCACATTGCATGGTTTCAAGGAACCGGGGGGTATCAAGAAACCATGAATACCAGGAGGTTCCTAAAGGTCTGAGAGCTGAGTAGATCATTTGAAGACCAGGTTCCCCTAAGCAGAATAGTTCGAATTAATACAGCTATAATCACGAAAAGAGGTAAGAACATGCAAAGATATTAGTTGAGTTATCTAGCCTAACACGTTTGTTATTTCTGCAGGTACAGGTACCTAGAAAGAGGTTCCTAAGCAGTATGTCCCGAAATAAGGAGGTTCCTGAGAAACAGGCTCCTGTGATATAGGTTCCTGAGCACCAGGTTCCTAAGCACGATCGACAGAATGTTCTAGAAGCTATCTAGAATCGATAAATGCATTATTATTGGAGTATAATTCTAGGGCGCAGATGATCCTAGAATATCTCTAATAAACGAGAGAATTAGAATGGAGTACGAACTCGAGTTCTACTCTATTCCAACAACTAGTTCGTGAAAGGCTCTAAAGGAACCTGAGTCCAACACGAACTAGGTAATCGAACACAGCTATTCCAGCAGAGACAGAGTCACATTAGAATTACGTGAGCTTGATTCCTATATAAAGGATATGTATGCACCTTGAGGGTAAGACGAATTCAGCTCTCTAATTCTCTCAAAAGGCACCTGAGATTATTGGAGACACCCTCGAGCTCAGCTCAATCCCACAAACACAACCCAAATTATCCGTTGAACAGTTGATTGTTAGCCTTACAACTCATCAAGAACCTCACAAAAGTTGTTACGAAATCCACTCATCAACAGGTAGAAAGGGCATTACATCCCGCTCTGAGGTATTTTGGACTGAATATATTAAAATAAAGGTATTTTGAGCATTTTTTCATATTTTGAACCAATAAATATAGAAGTATGATATTGGGGCCTTTTCTCTTCTTTAGCAAACTTGAAATTAATACTGATTCATAACTTTCTGTATTCATAACTTGAAATTACCTATTCTTTTTTATTTTTGCACTCATTTTAAAGTGTATTGAATGCATAACTCGGTTAATAATTTTGAATTATTTTTATGAATAAAAATATAAATGCTAAAGTTTTATACACAAAAAAAAATTAAAAAATTAATTAAATTATATAATTAATACAGTAAAAATCAAATTGAAGTGACGAAAGAAGTACTAAAAATTGATTTATTGTAATTTTAGATTCGATTCTCGTTAACAAAAAAAAGTAGCTTAGTTACAGCAATGGCTTTGCGTCTGTGTAGATTAATGCCATTACGAGCTCCACTCTCATTCTGCTATACCAACCCTCTCTTCACACTACTAACATCACCCTTCTCCACAAATCGTCGCAGAGAAGTCCAAGAATTACTCTTCGAAAAATCGAAGAATGGTTTCGAAAACCTCCATGATGCACTCCACCTGTTCGATGAAATGCTCCAAATGCGCACTCTATTTTCCGTTATTAACTTCACTCAACTACTAGCTGCTCTTGTTAAAATGAAACATTACAATGTGGCTGTTTCGATGTTTCGTGAAATGTGTGCATTGAACGTTCCAGTTAACACGTATACGATTAGTACGATTATTAACTGTTATTGTCACTTAAATATGATCAGTTATGGGTTTTCGATGTTAGGTGTGATGATCAAGCGTGGTTTTAGGCCTAATGCAGTTACGTATACGGTTCTTATTAAAGGGTTGGATTCGCCTGTGGAGGCGGGGGAGTTGTTTAGGAAGTTGATAAGATTGAACGAGATTGAACCGGATGTAGTTATTTATAGTACTATTATTAGCGGACTTTGTAAAAGGAAATTAGTGAATCATGCTCTTAATGTTTTTAATGATATGAGAAAGGATGGGATAGATGGTAGTGTTGTTACGTATAATTCGTTGATTCAGGGGCTTTGTGAGTTTAATCGATGGGAAGAGATTGAGTGGTTGTTAAAAGAGATGGATAGTAGGAATGTCTCTACGGATGTGTACACGAGTAGTATATTAGTTAACGCGTATTGTAGAGAAGGGAGGGTTGAAGATGCGGAGAATGTAGTTAGAATGATGATTGAACGAAGTGAATATCCTAATGTAGTTACGTATAATACTCTAATGCATGGATATTGTTTGAGAGGAGAAATCGATGGAGCAATGGCAGTGGTGAGTACGATGAAGAATATGGGGATTGTGCCTGATATTGTGACATGTGGCATTTTGTTAGATAGCTTTTGTAAGCAAAATGGTATCGATGAAGCAATGTCCTTGTTTCACGCAATGGAAAGCAATGGGTTGATTCCTAATATTCACATATGTAGTATCCTGATAAACGGATTGTGCACTGATGGGCAGCTTGATAAGGCAAAAAATCTATTTGATAACCTTCCGTCAATTGGTTTGGAAGCAGATGTCAAGACATACACCATGATGATTCGAGGATTTTGTCAAGGAGGGTTGCTGGATGAAGCAAATGAACTACTTGTGCAAATGGAAGCTAAAAATTGTTTGCCAGATGATGTCACCTACAACATTCTTATCCGTGGATGTGTTCAGAATAAGAAGTACAATGAAGCGTGTGCACTTAAAGAGAAAATGTGTGGGCCATCTGGCCGTGGCTTCTCACTGGATGCATATACCACCTCCATGATACTGGATGTACTAAATACGGAAAAGGATGATCCATCTGCTTTTGCTTTGCGCAAAATGTTCTTGCCATAATTACATAGCATTCAGAGGTTTTGTTACATAAAGGAAAAATAGTTGAGTCGATTGTGGGAGTTCTATGCTTGGTGGGATCATGAATGGTGCTTTGTTCAACACTCTTATAAATGCCTTCTTTCGAAGAAAAGGTTTGCGAGGCAGATATATGTTTTTTCAAAAGCTGGTTTTATTTTTGACAAGCTGGTTTTACTTGAAGATATTGAACCAAATGTTGGTTATCTGCAACACCTTTACTAATGACCTCTGCAAACTTTGCAACACTTCCACTGCAATGGAAGGCTATAAAACCTGATATGTTAGCTCTAGCACGATCAACGATGGTTTGTGCAAGGACAGGCTAATTCATTTTTCTGAAATAGCCGAGCTTTATTTTTTTATAACAAGTCAAAATTCATTTCCAAAGTATTTTTCTACTACTTTTCTGACTTTGAGTAGGACAGAAAGTTTAGCCAAGCAGGCTCTAACATGCATGCCACTAAATACTCTATGATGGCATCACGCCAAGCAGGCTCTAATTTTGTTATCTCAGGGCCTGTGCAAGTTTCATAAAGGAAGAAAGAGTAATGGATATATATGGCAACAGAAGAATCTCTCTAGATGTACCTGCAGACAGATATCACATACGTTGCTGCCATTGTCAACTCGTGGATGTCACATGTTGAGTTCACGTCACCATATATGGATTTTTTTTCTATGGAAAATAGAAGGAATCGTGACTAAACAGCCAGCAGGCATTGTCGAGGCTTCTCAGCAGCTGCACTTGCAAATTCCATGTGCTGCATCTGCTACCTAATACAGAGAATGATCTATCATTTCTTGCTTCTCAGGATTGTGTAAAGGTACAAAGTGTGATAGGGATAAGGATTGTTTTGATTGCCAATTCTTTAATTTGTCGTTGAATGTGTAGAATTCTAACAGTAAAGGTGCATCATCTGTATCACATATTACTCTGCCTTTTTCATTAAGGAAACGTATCTTATCTTCTGGCAGTCCTGGGATTTTATTTCGTTGTCTTTTCGTTAACTTCATGCATATTGCTCTTCTGTTTGCTTCACTTTTACGTATCCATCATATTTCTTTAAGGTCTGGTAGACGGCCATGTTACAAAATTTTGTGGTCGCCTTCAAATTAGATTCATCACATTTCTTGAAGGACTAGTCTCCTTGCTATGCGAAAAAAGTTCTTGCTGTAGGTAAATGGACTCTGTTATATGATTAACATTTTCTATCGTCGTTGCAACTAGATGTAAGTTGTAAAGTCAAATCTAACACTGATGCAAGAACCTGATGTATTTAAGCTACTTGACTAGTATTTTTCTTAAAAATGTCGAGGTTCAGTTGCAAAGGTAGTTAAGTTATATGACTGGTTTCAGATTTTGAAATGGGTGTGTTATGTTGAGTATGCATTTCTAACTTTCCCAGTTTCCATGAAATTCATCTTTTTTAAGGAGTTATTTGTTCTTCAGGGCTTCCATGCCTCCACTGATCTGATAATAGTCAGTGATGCATTTGCCTCATAAATTTTTTTGGCCCTGGACCATGGTAAATATCTTAGAGCAATCTTTAGTAGCTCTATGCTTGTATCAAATTCTGGTTCATCATAATTCAACAATATACATATATATATGAATTCAATCCCATCATCGAGGTAGTAATACAACAAATCGTTCATTCTGTTTTAAGAATGCATGAATGCTAGGATGATTGAGTTGTGTCTTCTTTCATCTATTTTGTTTGGGGTTGGTACTTGAATCAACAGCTGGAGCTAAGAAATTACTGTTAGTTCTTGGCTCAATTTTTAATTAGATACTATATGTGTATATATTACAGTGTGCAGTACAACTTGGATATGATTTTCCAATGTCCTAAGGCTACACCAACTCTTGTGTACATATTTTTTGGAAATAGCTACATGTTTGTGTTCCTTTGATATAAGCTATAATTATAACTATACCTATTCCTACCAAGATATACCTATGGTTCCAACTTCCATTTGTTCATTTACTGCTAAAGCCAAAGGGATATCATGGGTTTCTGTATCAAATTTATCGCTTAGATACCATTGTGTACTGGTGTGTTTTCTTCAACAAGCATCTCAACTGGGTTTTGTTCTGCCCACACAGCTGCATCGAGGTATCCCAGTTCAAATAGCTTATCAAGAATAGAGTCCTCTGCTGGCTCAAGCGCCCAATTAAAAAGCTGTACAAAACAAGTATAGTTAAATACGAAAATATATAAAAGAGAGAAGATTACCAATTTTCATGTAATAATTACCTGTCGAGGAGAAGCCCTGTTTTTAGGGTTGCAGTCTGGGCTAATTCCAATTCCTTGCAGTCCCAAGCGACTGGTAGGAAAAGCACACACGCGGACCTATAAATCAAATTTTAATATACTTGATCGAACAGAAACATTATTTGAGGTCAATAAATTCGAATAATCACACACCTGTCTCCACCAAGGTTCAAAGCCTCAGACTTCTTAATACTAAGAGGAGGGGGGGAATTTGCTATGATAATTTAGTATTCTATGGCTTATCCTCTAAAATTTTATTTTCTAAAACAGAAAATTCAATGGTTTGTCCATATGCAGAGCAGGACAAGAACAACGAATAGAATTAATGCAGTTGCTCTAGCTTTACAAGAGGAGTACATATGCATATAGTAAATGCTTAGTTGCATAACAAAATTAGAACCTGAACAGTTCTAATAATGGAGGGAATCAAAATGACAACTCTATTGACATATTTCCTTTTTAAAAGAACTGAAACACAAAAAATAAGAATCAGTAATGAATTTCTTGAATATAGTGACTTGCATATTATTTTAATGTATATAGGAAAGGAGGGGGGGGGGGGGATGAGGAATTAAACGCAGAAAAAATAGAACCTAACAATGAAACAATAGAGGGAACGAAAATGACAACTCTTTTGACATGTTTTGTTCATCAGAAGACTGAAAAAACATAATAAACATCAGCAATGAATTTCGTCATTATGATGACATATTGTTCTTTGCCACGAGGGATTATTACCTTCACGTAACCCCAACCTTGACTTATTCACAACTACAAACCAACAAATCAAGTAGCGGAGCAATATATGTGAACTGTGACAATCATTCTTCCCACTTTACTTCAGAAAAATAATCCAAAACTAATTAATATTTGACGATACAAATATCATGTTTAGGCTTCAAAAGTAAAGGCACAAGAAAAAGAATGTAAAATATTAAAACTAGATTAATGAATCATGTACAAGTCATGCACATAAACAAACACAAAAGGTTACTAAACAAAGGGTGTACATTTGAAAAAAAAAAAAGCAAAAAAGTGACAAGTTCTTAAATAGGTTTAGCAAGGAAATACCGTCTTAGAAGCAGATGTTGGGGGCATAAACAATGTCAAACCACCATCTATACAAAGACGATTCCGGAAAATTGTTGCTGGCCTTGGAGCAAGATATCTGCAAGATACTCATTTAATTAATAACTTTCGGCATATAATTTAGCACTGTTATGAGTGAAAAAACACAAAATGTACCCTGGAATAAAGGATGATGTGACAACTGCATTGATGAGATCTTCTTTAGAGTCAAATTGGTCAACCAATAGACCTATGGGCTTCCAAAGAATCTGTGTAACAGCAACTGTGATGAAATGATATTATTATCTATATATCTAATATGTCAAATCAGCTTCCATCACATTATTACTTTTTAAACCTGCATAAGCTTGTATTTAAGAACATAAAACTAAAGAAACGATATAGCAATAAAGAAATCATAGCAATATTTAATTATAGATAGCAATAACTCCGCTAAGTGCACTCGCCTAATTCATTATATGAATACATACCTCAGGAAAACCTTTTAATGAGAAGGCGCACACAGACACAAACATGGAAGTTCCAACCTATCTAGATAAATTACAAAAACCATAGGATGCTTAATACGACAAGGTTTTCATGCCATTCGCAAGCGATCATAAGTAACTCGTGAAGTTTTTTCACTACAAGCTAGTACTGTAGGATGAGTACATTACAACACCCTTATAATAAATGCTCCAACACACGATATATAAGACTAAACCCCAGAATTTGATCATTACTGCATGCATGTAATAGCCATGCACAAACCACTATCCAATCAAAGACAGATTGTAAATTTTTAAATAAAAATATGAACAAGGTTACTAATTAGTTAATTCTCACTGAAACAAAATGTAGTGATAAACAGCTACATAAAAAGAAAACAATGCATCCCCAGTTACATGCTAAAAGCACCATCTGATCAAGACATCTTTGATATTTCATAGGATAAACATGATTCTTTTTTAATATATTGCTATGAAACATGACTTCATGTATAATATGTATAACATTTATTCTTAACATAGTGAACGGAGTTATGTTCCTTCAGTAAATTCTAACACAACTACCTAATGAGACTCCAGGTGAAGAACTTAACTACAGGTGTATAACTTCTGTACTGTAACAAGTCACTACTCCTTACTGGTCCAAAAGGTTTGGGAAGAAGTACTAACAACTCCCTAATGCGACTTTTATGACCAGAAAAACAACTACCCAATGAGACTCCTAAGAATTTGCAATACGGAACAGAAAAGTATAGTCTAGAATAGGGACTGAAGGTCCAGTTAGGATCTAGCAAGGCATTCTTGGCATAGATCATTGGTATTGCTTGTTTCATCAGGTTGTGCCAACCTAGTGTTACTGCAGGGATCATAACTTTTCTGTTGGAAAAAATGCCCCTTCCCCATCGACCTGTCGGTGAAGTTTGTGAAAAAGTTAGTTGGCTTTAACAATTTTCCTTTTATTCTATGAATATTCAGGACTTGATATTATTCTAAAGGTCATATTTGCCACCACATGAAACATTCTTACTGTTCATATGAACTGAGCCTTATGCACCGAAAATAAATGAAACAAGCTTGCTGCTTTTGATTTACTTGTCACTACTTCTGACCCCTCGTGACACCCTCACTTGAAAAGTTGCATAAACAAGAGAAACATAAATATCTCTTGAAATGGCATACTCCTTGACTCTAGAAACGTACAAAAACCCTACAAAAAAAATCCAAGAGAAGCCTCTGTCAGCGGACAAGCTGAGCCTGAGGACTGCCTAACTTTTAGAAAAAATGTTTTCTTAGACTAAGCCTTAGAGAATCCTGATCATGATGGCAGGGCATAGATAACAAGTTTGCAACATGTCCGACTAACCCCAAGGCAATAACAGCACTTACACCGACACGAGACCCAATAAAGCTAATTATTTCCACTATCCAGCTTATTGAACAACTAGGTACCAAATACATAGTACAGCCTGAGATATCCAACGACAAGATTAAGCACGCACCATGTTATGATGTTAATTTCTTTGTTTCAGAAAAAATTAAAAAAGCACAAACACATACACACACAAGAGAGAGAGAGAGAGAGAGAAGGGGATTCTGTTTAGAGATATATCAATATTTCTAAAAGATCCTACAAATCAACCACTGGTATTTCTAACAACATTTCCCCCCCTTGTATGCACTTTTTACAGGTACTTAACATACTTCTAATACAGAAAAAGCTTTTCTAACCTCTGACCCTTCCATTGGACCTTATATGAACATCATCTGGCAAAAAGTTCTCAAGAACCTCTCTGAGAACAGCCTGGGCAAAAACAATTGGGATAATTAATGCTTGAAAATTCTGGATAAGTGCATAAGAAAGAATAATATATTTATCACTGTTTGAGTGCAAATAGTGTAAATAAATATCTTTCAGAGTGGAAAATTCTTTATAAACCATATGCTCCAAACTATACGCTCAACATTACATATATCGTTCATTTATTTTTTTTTCTTTTTAAGTACCAGCAATCAAAAGTATATTGTGTTCTCAGAATAAAACAAAGTGCCAAAACAAGTTTCAAAATTGAAGGATTATACAATATGGCAATATTTAACAACTAAATAGTGCTACAGCTAAACCACGTTGTGTCAATCATAAAATCAGCATAAGAACAAAGGATGTAAAAATACAAACTTGAGAAAACCATTGACCTCTTATCCTCTATGATTCTTTCAGAACCAATTACAAGAATAAAACATCTCAACACCAGCATCCTCTAGTGGTTACAAGGCCGCTTGTTACATACTGATCAAAAAATCTCTAAAAATATACCATAGGAGCCTTTTGACAAGGTTAGAAGAGCTGCTAAAGTTTTTTTTTTCTAGAGTACTAAAAAGAATTCTATCAGCTGCAGTGACCATGCATATGGTTACGTAATACTGAAACATTATGCATGTCTTGCATTATTTTTTTATTCTTTCAAAACATCGGTACTTAGCTCACTTTCAATCAGTTTAACACCCTAATTTCCTCCTCTGCTTCCATTTTCCCCCCCTTCCATATTGAAATACACTAATTTCACTACTCTGCTCCACTGCACTAACTAATATGTTAGTATAATTTGCTGGAAGATTTTGTTGTTAGCATATAATTTCCCAACAATACAATAAGCATTCATGTAATATTGCCATTTGCCCCTTGAAATAACCATACCCCAAGACGAAATGCTGTTCCTCTAAGCCGACAATCTTCAGCCAATACTTTAGTAGCTACTAAGGCCTCTTCCATAGTGGATCCAGATGCAATTACAGCACAGACTATTGCTCCAGCTGACGAACCGGCTAAAGGTGTGTCATCCTGAAATACAAAAACACAATCTGCCTACTTAATGCATCTTCACCTGAGCAATTTTTCTAATGCTTCATTAAAGAGTTCCAAAAATCGAGCAGGAATTCTTTACATAACACTAGTCTCTTAAACACACATATACATATAGATTGCACAGAAGATTCTGTATTTAATTTTACATTTCCAAACAATACTATTTATAGCATCACTTTCCACTACCATATTAACCTTAAAACTCTAAAACCCACAACAGATCACCCATCTGAACACCACAATTACAAATCTCAGTACAACAAATCACAATCAAAGTACTAAAAATCACACGTCTCCGTAATAGTACTACGAATCGTATCACTTTCCACTACCATATTAACCTAAAAACTCTAAAACCCACAACAGATCACCCATCAGAACACCACAATTACAAATCTCAGTACAGCAAATCACACATCTCCGTAATAGTACTACGAATCACCCATAATAACAGGACAAATTATCTTAGTAAATCAAATTAACATTAGCAATTCGTAGGCTATACTGTACATTGTATATAACCAAACATACAAACACATATATAAAAGACTAAAAGTGTTAAGTAACCACTTCCCCAAAACCTTAAAATGTTGGCCTGTGGCTTAATTGGATTACATCTTATATTTAACGCTCCCCCTCAGTCGTGTGAGGGTACAATCAGACAGAAAAACAAACAATTAAATCTAAACAATCCGAAATCATTTCCTAAACCGAGCATTAATACAATGTTAAATAAAAGTTAGTACCTTTATATACCCTTTTTCGATAAGCAACTTCCCAACTCCAAGATGATAAGGAAACAACAATCCAGCAGCAGAAAAGCTAAACCCGGGACTCGAAACCGTCTTTCGACTCTTCTCAGCCTCAACATCCTTCAATCTCTGCTCCCAAACCACTTCTGGTTGCAAAGGATCCTCCAAAACAGCAGCAATCCCTTCTTTCTCACCCCCCCAAAACACATTCTCTCTCTCTAGATCATCATCATATCCAAACATCTTGACATCATCACTACCATAATCACCCTTTCCATCAATTCGATTCTTGATGATTCTTGAAGCAAAACCAAGGAAAAAATCACCAGTGGCCTCAGAAAAGGACTTTTTGGGAGGTGGGTCAGTGGAGAGATTTGGTGGAGGTGAAGATGAGGCTTTGATGAGGTAGGGTTGGAACTGAGGTTGGGGTTTCAAGGAGGGGAGGTTGGGTTTAGGGGTTAGGGGAGAGAGATTGAAATGAGAGAGAGATGAAGACATTTTTTCAGTTTAAATTAGAGAGAGAGAGAAAGAGAGATAGAGAGAGAGGGGAGGGAGAGAGAGGGGTGGGAGAGAGAGTGAGAGAGAGGGATGGGAGAGAGAGAGAGGGGTGGGAGAGAAGGGGGGAGAGAGGGAAGGAGATGAAGGAGGGAGTAGGTGTAAGTGTAAATGTTACGAGTACTAGTTTGTTTGGACTTTGGAGTTGTGTTTTTGGTTGTTCAAACATGAAATGCATTGGTAATGGTGATTTTTGTGTGTTGTCTCCTTGTACACAACTTATGGTGCAATACAGAGTCCAAATTTAACTTCTCTCCCAACCAATTGTTTACGCATTCCTTTTTTAAATGTCTCAATCAATTCTTTACATTTTCTAAAATAATAAATTTTAATACTATTACATCGATTACTTCACTTATTTAACAATACTTTATACTATTATACTCACTACTTCACTTATTTTAACAATAAAATCACTACTACATCCACTACTTCATTTATTTTAACAATAAAATCACTATTACACCCTTACTTCACTTATTTTAATCTTAATTGTTGGTCTCCATGTTAAAAGCAAACGATAACAAATTATTGGGACGGAGGGAGTACTACTTTATACGTGTCATTCTATGTTTTACTTTCTTTTTTTTACTAATTCTATATTTCACTTTTTTTATTGTTTAATTAAATTGAGTTGGATTTCACAAACATTCAATAATTAATATTAATTGTTATAAATATGATGATATTATAAATAATTAATATTGGTTGTTATAAATATGATGATATAAATTGATGTTAGTGAAATCCAACTCAGCCTAATTAGAGCATCTCCAATGGTAATAGTTAAAATCATTAGCTATATAATGATTATCTAAATATTTGCTAAACTGTAAGATATTTTACTCCAATGGTGTTAGCTATAATGAATAGCTATATTTTAAAAATAGTATTTTATTATTATTTTAATAATAATATATATATATATAAGTAAATAATATCGATGACGTGTCATAATATAAGTGGAAATAATGAATTATAGATATTATCTATATATTATAGATGTCCTCCAAATATAGAGGATGTCAAGATGATTATCTAAAAATTTACCTAATAGGTTGTTTGGTTGGAGAAGAAAAAATATACCTATTATCTAAAAATTATGCCATGTAATCAATTTTAGCTAATAGATGTATAGGGTTGGAGATGCTCTTAGTCAATCAAAAAAGTGGAACATGAAGTGACACACATAAAGTGGGAAAAAAATGACATTTTTACCATAAGTTTTTAATTATTTTTTTTACCTAAATAACTATTTTCGGGAAGGGTGACCAAAACTACTAGCCCATTACGCATTTCTCGAATGCGTAATACAAAAAAAAAACAAAAACTAACACCTATTACGCATGTAGCTGATGTGTAATACAAAAAAAAAAAAG
Organism: Kitagawia praeruptora; assembly: GCA_037693485.1. Classification (NCBI taxonomy): domain Eukaryota; kingdom Viridiplantae; phylum Streptophyta; class Magnoliopsida; order Apiales; family Apiaceae; genus Kitagawia; species Kitagawia praeruptora. Next base: position 169,377,654 of record CM075352.1, on the reverse strand, counting down.
AAATAAACCTATTATGCATGTATGAAATGCATAATATAAAAAAATATCCATTCGATACCTGTGTGACAAATGCGTAATAGCTTAATATTCAAACATGAAATGCGTAATAGCTTAATATTTTGGGTTAAATAGTTTTCATTCGGGTTTCAACGGGTTCTAATATTTGGGGTTTAGAAATATTAAATTTTTTAATTAGTATTTTAAAATTTATCTTTATTCCTTTACGAGTTCAACAATTAACTTTTGGGGTTCAATTTTCCATTTTGAGTTTTAGAAATATTCGGAATGACGAATAAACTGTATACAGACTTAAGGTTTAGGACCCAAAAACCTAATTTATCTTGAATTTTAAAAAATCGGGGGTCTTAAAATATTTAATATTTTAATCATAATTTTTAAATTTATCTGTATTCCCTTAGAGGTTCAACGATTAACCTTTGGGATTCAATTTTTTCATTTTGGATTTTAGAAATATTCGGAGAGACAAATAAATAAATATATATTTAGAAAAAATAATATTAAAAACAAATAAATAAACATTACCCAGCTCTGAGATGCGTAATATGTATTACCCTTTCATCAAATGCGTAGTAATTAGTAATACCCTACTATCAATTGCGTAATAAATTTGTTATTACGCATTCAAGGAATGCATGTTAGCATTTACGCATCCCCTAAATACGTAATAAAATGGCATTTTTGGTCGTCTTCCTACAATCTAGTAATCCTGTCACTGAGCATATTAAAAAACATTATTTATGTCCTTCACCCATAAAGTGGTGCAGAGGATTTGCACTCGTGCAATACACTTAAAAGTTAAAACCTCTTTAAACTAGTAATAGTTTTGAAATTATAAAAGAATATTTTAATATTTTATCAAAAGTAAATATATATTATCTTTATTTTATTAGAATTGGAAAAAAATATTATTTTCATAAAATTATTACTTTATCGATTATTTTAAGTGAACATTGAAACAACTGCCTTCATTTTTAGAAGGCATAATGAGAGGTAACATTTTTAAACTTTTTTGAAAAAAATACGTAAGTATTATATTTTAAAGTTAAAATTTTTGATTATACTGTTAAATTTTTTGTTTTCAAGACACTCTAGTAATTTATTTGTTAAAATGTTTTTCAATTTGTTTGGAAACAAAAAATTCATTTCAAATCCTGTATGATCGAATCTTGTCTTAGCCAATTCATAAAAATCGGCCTAGAAGCCCGCTTAGATCATACATTTTGTATAAAAATTACTAGCCTATATCCCGTGCAAAGCACGGAGCATCATATATTATTATGATGAATTAATAAATTAATTATTCGATTTAATCTAAAATTTAAATTTATTTTAAGAAATTTAATTATTATTTTCAATTTTACATATGTTCCATACTTAATTTCATAACATAAATAATTATCATCAATTTAACGTTTTTTAAAATTTATGGTTAAATATCTTAAAATTCAATAGATATTTTTAAAAAATTATTTAGTGTAACATACAATCGTAAAAGAAAGAATCGTACAAATAAGTGTGTGCGGGTGATGATTCTAATCGGGGATATAATTGAAAACGTTTATGATTCTATACAACATGTGGTTTTTTATTTTTAATATATTATATATAATTTAACTGAATTTGGAACTAAAGTCGTAGAAGAAATAATCGTAAAAGTAAGTGTGTGCGACGTCGATTCTAATCGGGATATAATTGAAAACGTTTATAATTCTATAAAGTATGTGGTTTTTTATTTTTAATAAATTATATATAATTTAATTGAATTTGGAACTAAAATCGTAGAAGAAAGAATCGAAAAAATAAGCGTATGCGGGCAATGATTCTAATCGAGATATAATTGAAAATATTATAATTCTATAAAACATGTGATTTTTCATTTTGAATAAATTATATATAATTTAACTGAATTTTGATTTTTTAACACGTATTTTTTCATTTTTTAAAAATATATTTTTGCGCCTTATTGGTAAATTTTGTTGTTTATAAAAAATAAATTAATATTTTTAGGAAGGTTTTAACAGTTACATTTATTTTGTCCTTATTGGTTAATTTAGTTGTTCATAATAAATAATTAAATTAATATTTTTAATATAATGTTTTTAATTTATTATATTTCGAAAGATGTTAACATTTTTTTTGAAGGCGTTAATCAACCAACTAATTGAATATATCTTGTTTTGCTTATAATAGTATAGTATAAATAGTATAAATGGATAATTTTCTAATTACAAATACAAAGTTAAGTTCTAATAACTTTATATTGAAAATAAATTATATTTTAATAATCTATTACTAAAAAAATAATTTATTTTTTCGTAATATTGAGAGTATCAGTTTGCTTGACGTTGCTGTATAACATTGAAATACATGCTGATGCTTGGCCCAATCGTTGTTACTTGTTGGCACGATTGTGTATACCTAAATACCTATTGCCGGATGTTTATTTATATTAAATAATTAAATTAAAATTTTTAATATGTATTTTTTAACGTGTAAGTTTTAGGAAGGTGTTAACAATTTTTTTTGGAGGGGATTATTTTTTTGTATATTTTTTTATTGGGTTATTTTTTATTTGTTATTTTATTATTTTTTAAATGCCTTTAAAATTGTTGTGGTACCTGTAGAGCGACAGTAGAGTATAGGTAGGAGTGTAGAGTATAGTGTTTGTATTTTGCTTCTATTTGGTTATTTTATTGGTTTTTAAATGTATTTAAAATTGTTGGGTTTCTTTTTGTTTTAGGAAAGTAATTATAATTTTTTTGGAAGGTGTTAACCAAAACCAACCAACCATTATACCCTATTTCGCTTATAATAGTATAGTATAGATGCAGTTTAAAATTTACCGTTCATTTTTATAAAAAAAAATTCATTTCAAATCCTGTATGATCGAATCTTGATAAAATAGTCGCAAAGTCTCTTCTCATTAATGGTGGAGGCACTCGCCTCAAGTTTATTACAATACATCACAATTATTTATATAGCAAATCCCTAATTCTCAATAATGGAAATTAACAACTCTCCCTATTTACTAATAATACAATAAAGTCAATTCTCCATATTTTCTCACAATAATATATATTAACATATATCTCAACATCCCCCCTCAAACTCACGATACTCAATCGAGAGTTTGCCAAAATTAAAAAAAAAATTTGAATCATCCAGTCCAATCAACATAATCATCCACTTGAATCAGCTTTCCCGTTGGATCAATTTTTCATCCTTGTTTACATTATCTTTGTCCTTATCATCATCTTTGTCATAATTGCCTTAATTATTTTCTGTCACGATTCTTCTCGGAATTCCTTTTTTTTTTATCATCGTTGGTTGACACAGTTTCTTCCACAAATCCATCATATCGTCATGCTTTGCCTTGTCATCATCTTCGTAATCAAAATTCTCCTTTTCTTCCACATTCAAAAACTCTCGTAGTTTTTTTTTTCACCCACAAACTCTTGTAGGATCTTTTTTCATTTCACCCACGAACTCTCGCGGGATCTTTTTCTCTCACCCACGAACTCTTGTAGGATTTTTTTTCCCACTGGCTCTGATACCATGATAAAATAGTCGCAAAGTCTCTTCTCATTAATGGTGGAGGCACTCGCCTCAAGTTTATTACAATACATCACAATTATTTATATAGCAAATTCCTAATTTTCAATAATGAAAATTAACAACTCTCCCTTTTTACTAATAATACAATAAATACAATTCTCCATATTTTCTCACAATAATATATATTAACATATATCTCAACAAATCTTGCCTTGGCCAATTCATAAAAATCGGCCTAAAAGCCCGCGGGGGCTTCTAGCTTAGATCATACTTTTTGTATAAAAAATAGGGTATTAGTTTGATAGGTCCCAAATTAAGAAGTCAATTATGAATATGTCCCTTTTTTTGAATAATGATAAATATGTCCCATAATTAAATTTAACTCATATATAACTAATATATATATAATTACACATATATTTATACTAAATAAGACTAAAATATCCCTTCTTTTTTTTCCCACCCATCCACCCACCTCTTTTATGATCTTCCTGGCCCCGCAGGGGCACTGCATCAAGGCAAGCTGAAGAATGTCACCCATCAGTATATTTACCAAGTATACTGTAATCCTTTTTAACTTTTAAATATAAGATAGGATCATTTCTCATTTTCTCTACAGGATTTAAATGCCGTAACCATTAGCAATAAAATGAAAGAAATATACGGTAATTATTATTTAGTGGCATCTTAAAATCTTTTCACTAAACGAAAAAGTTACGAAACCCTGGACTTTGTCCTACTCCTACTAAGTGGTTGAAAGTTCAAGTTTAGTATTTAGTACAATTTTCATTAAAGTAAAAGGACAAAAATGTCTTTTAAGAATGTATAGTTAGTTAGTTAATCATGGTTACAATAAAGAATAGGACATATTAGAAAAATAGGATATATTTATAATTATAAATAAATATGGGATACAATTATAATTGATCTTTCAAAATGGGACATATTAAAAAAAAACCTAAAAAATATGCAGTTTAAAATTTACCGTTCACATTTTTATAATTAATTCAATATTTTCATGTATTTTAAATTTACATTTTTTATTCAATTATATATTAACTAATTCAAATGCTAATTAATTAGCAAATCAACAATCACCAACTAAATTTTATAAACTAATTAAAGTTACTCCATCATGCTTGATATTCTTTTTTCTAAATTTTATAAACTAATTAAAAAGATTTTATGGCCGAAGAATGTAATATATAGGATTTTTAGATATTTTAATAAAATAATAGTAATAATAATAATAATAATAATAATAATAATAATAGAATTAGAATAAGAATAAGTGGTTAAAAATATTAAATAATTAGAAAAGAAAAAAAAATTGATATTAGATATTTATTTAATGTAGAACTTGTAGATGAGTATATAATAACACACATGGCAAATACACGTGAGCTAATAATACAAACCCTAAAATAGAGGCTGCGGAGAGAGACAAAGATAGAGAATCGAGAAAAGAAAAAGAAGCAGAGCAAAACAGATGTGGCCGGTTTCTGCTTTCAACCTTTTAAAATCAAGCAGGTACTAGTTAAATTATGGAAAAATGCCCAAAATACCCATTTTTTCCCTACCCACTGCCCAAAATGCCCAGATTCAAAAAGACTGCCCAAAATACCCACGGGTCACGCCGTTCCAAACGGCGCAACCACTCCACTGTTCATCTCTCTCCAATGGTATGGATGTGTAGATCGTCGAAAAACGAATCAAATGGACTATAACACGTTATGGGAAAACACGGGAAATGGCTTAACGAAGACCGGAGATAAATGGTAAAAAATCGTCTGAATCGCCATTTTTGATCGCCAGAGCTCACTGTTGTGGGTGTGGGTCCCACAAGGGCATACGCATTTTCGTGAGGCGTGTCTTCGATACACGCTGATTCCAATGGTGTGAGTAAAGGACAAAACAGCAATGGCTTGGGCGTGTCTTCAATACACGCTGCTTGCAGTAGCGTATCACCACATACGCTGCTTCCAGTGACGTATGTGGTGGGCATTTTGGGCGGTGTCCGCGCGCCGTGGGTATTTTGGTTCGAAAAGATTAAAATGTGGGTATTTAGGGCACTCACCCTTAAATTATAGAGACTAGAATATCAAGCCATAGTTTAATTGTTTAAACTTTATAATGGTGTCACCTCGAATTTAACACTGCTACAATCATGTGTGCATAGATAATTAGGTGTTTTGTAGCATTAGATGTATAGGTATTTACACTATAGTTTTCCATGTTGTTAGGATTACAATTAAGTTATTGGTTGGTAAATTAGTGCTTCCTGGTGGTTAGCTAATTTTAGTGTACACATGTAATGTAGGTTCATGTAAATGGGATAAACAGGATCTAAATGAGTAAATGCATTGGTACAAGTCATGCATCTCATGTTAATATTTTATTAACTTACTAGCATGAAAGCCCGTGCAAAGCACGAGCATCATTTAAATTCATAAAATGTTGTTGTTTTGATTTTTTTAAATAGACTATTTATAATTTTTAAAACACTATATATCATTAGTGTGGTATTTTTTATGGATACTAATAATAACTCAATTTTTTTTTAACCTAAAGTTCGTATATGATTATAACAATACAATCACATTTAACAATTTAAAAAAACATAACTTGGTATGATTAAACACTACTTAATTTAAAAATCTAATCACAAGTCAATAGATTCACGTGTTTATATATAGCTAAGTGCTAAATAAGATTTTTATAGATATGAGAATCAATAACTAATCATAACCACACATTCAAATCTAATTTATATCTCAACCTTCACCAACATCCACTCCTATGCCCCCTCCATTTTCGGCGACCTTAGACACTATCACTTGCTTTACACCGCCTTTTGAAACACTATACATCATTAGTGTGGTATTTTTTTATGGATACTAATAATAACTCAAATTTCTTACCTAAAGTTCATATATGATTATAACAATACAATCACATCTAACAATTTAAAAAACATTTCTTGGTATAATTAAACACTACGTAATTTAAAAATTTAATCACGAGTCAGTAGACTCACGTGTTTATATATAGCTAAGTGCTAAATAAGATTTTTATAGATATGAGAATCAAAAACTAATCATAACCACACATTCAAATCTAATTTACATCTCAACCTTCATTAACATCCACTCTTATGCTCCTTCCATTTTCGGCGATATTAGACATCATCACTTGCTTTACACCGCCGTTATCATGACCACCTCATTCCATTTGTCATCATCGTCCATGATATACACACACATATGTATAATGTGTGAATGCGTGAGAGAGAGGGAGTGTGTGTATATACCATCATCACTCAGTGATCTTTTGTTGTCACCAAATCGACCACCACTCCGAAAGTAACTGATGAACATGTTTGTCACGAATTCCAGTCACATCCATGACCACACCTCCACTAATTCATTCGTCCCTCTTTCAATACATCTTAATTTGTAACGTCGATCGATGATATTTTTACTCAATTTACTACCGCCAACACCATTACCAACTACTTCGAATATTTACACAATTCTAAATTTGGAATATTCTTGTAATTTGCGTTTGAATTTTTTAGTGATTTACATTTAAGTTTTCGTAACTTTAGTTGAATTCCTAGTGATTTTGGTGGTGGTGTTCATCTTGTTACAAACAAAATTCTGATAATTTTGGTAGTGGTGCATGTTGTGGTCGTGGTAGTGGTGGCGTGGAAGTGGTCATGTGACAGTGATTTAATATTCTTGTAATTTATATTAAAATTAGCTAAAATTTTAGTTTGTATTCATGTACATTGTGATATATTATCTACTAAGTATCATATTTCAATAATACAGTTAGACATTTTAAATCTATTATTTTTAAAAAAATATGAATAATCTATTTTTAATAAATATTTTTGACTCAACTATGTGTTTTATCTAAATGTTTATCTAATATATAATATGAAGTTCAAATCTCATTTGCAATAATTTTTGTTTTGTTTTCCTTATTTTTTTCTAGTCTATCAAATATTTTGCCCAATAGCAATGAGAGTGGGATTGTAATCGAGTCGAGTCGAACATTGCCACACTCGAGCTCAAGCTCGGCTAAAGAGTTCCGTCGAGCTTGAACTCAAGCTCAAGTTCAATTGGTCCTTTAATTTTAATCTCGAAACTTGACTCATAAAGCTTGAATTCTCGAATCGATTTAACCTATTGTGAAAAAAGTTTGAATATAAACGGTTCGACTTATGTTCGACACAGGTTTAACTTGATAAAATATATGAATTTTATAAAATATTGAATATTTACATTGAAAGATATTTATAAATTTTAAATATTAAAAATCCGATTAGTCTCGCGAACCCCAAGAATCGAGTAATTTAAAACTTGAACTTTGCTCGGTAAAGCTCCGATTAGTCCGATGAACAATTCGGTACATATTGAACATTATAACAAATGAGTTCTTGAAATATGTATTTAATGAGTTACTAAAAAGTTCTAAAAACTTCTTTGGTGTAGTGCATAATGGTCATGGGTTCAATTCCCATGACAAATAGTTTTTTAATATTAATATGATGGAAGGATAAATTAGTAAATTACTAAATGGAAAGACAAATTAGTAAATTATTAAATAGGCTTGAAAGGTCTTGTTGGCATATAATATATATAAGATGAACAACATCTATGAATTTTATAAAATATTGAATATTTACATTGAACGATATTTATAATAGTTATAAATTTTAAATATTAAAAGTTCGATTAGTTTCGCGAACCTCAAGAATCGAATAATTTAAAACTTGAACTTTGCTCGGTGTTTACACAAAATCACGCAAGCGTACGTGGTCACAAGTAATAAAGATAGAAGTCAAGTTCGTTCCCACAGAGATCTGGTTATGGTTTCAATTCAGTTCATGCACCTATGCAACAATGTATGGTTATTAATCACTGCTAAGACAAATAACAAGATTTAGGTTTTAATTAACTAAAATTAACTAAGGAAGTAAATTAACAAACTAAGAATTAACTAACTAACAAGAATTGAAATCGAATTACTTCTGCAAGAGAAACCATGGAATCCTAACTTCATTAAATACTTTGCTTAGATCTGACGCCTTTAATCACTATATGCAATGGTTATGATATCTGATCGGATAACACGAAACAAGTACACGCTACCTGTCAGTATACGAATACCAAACTAAACATACATCCACAAAAGAGATAGAAGACGAATAGACACCAATTATGCTTAGACCCTATATGTCTATAGAATTTGAAAACATAACGGTTGAAGAACAAGTTATCCATAATGATCACATAGGGCAGCATAATATCTCTATTTACACCACAAATCATGATGTTAAAACATCAACCTATCCTATGCTAGCATGGCAGGTTCTAAATCTCAAGATCCACTCTCGCTTCACAAGAGATTAACAAATTAGATGTTAGCTACGCATCTAAATTCATAAAGCACAACCATACGAGGATATCAGATATACATCACACATAGATCTGTAAAGCATCAAGATACTAAAGTTCCATAAATAAATCCGTTAGAATCCCATGACAACGATTAGTTCATAATCGAACCTCTCGTCATCATGGGATCTGATGAAACCATGATAATAAACAAAGTATGAAAATATACAGATAAATCTAAGTAATTGATATGTAATGGTTCTCTCCTAATGATCTTAATTACAAGGGTTGGATGTGTTTATATAGGCTCTAGAAGTCTTGTCCACCAAGCAATTGCCTTTTTAGAGTTGGAATAGAAGATTGGCAATTTCCGTTCTTGAATGAGAATAGAATTGCAAATTCCCTGTGTAGATCTAATTCTGGAATGTTCTAGCCGCCCAGAGCAATTACCATACTTATTAGAAGTAGGAATTATAGCAATTTCCTTGTCAAAGTTGAATTTCTACAGTTCGGCACATAATACGTTTCCTAAACTGATTCGGTTTTTAAGGAAAATTCGTAGCCGACTTTTTTTCAATATTTCTGGGCCGTTCCAGTTGTAATTTGACCTCTGGAGTACTTTAGAATGAAAGAGAATTCCGTTATCTTCGCGTGGACAGTAAGATCGTCCAAAACAGACTTGTAGAACTCAAGATATGGCCAAAATAGTAAATCAGGATTTTCTGGATAAAAATTCAGAATTTCCATAAGGGTTCTCGCGCTACAGCGCCCTTCCCAGGCCACAGCGCGCCATGCTTTCTGTCCAAGATTGTAGAAAATCTCCCAAGCTTCGCGTGAGCAGTAAGATCGCTGAAAACGGACTTCTAGAACTCCAGATATGTCCAAAACAGTGTAGACTGCGCAACCGTCTCAGAAATCCGAATTTTAATCAATTTATTCTCCAAAAACGATAGAAGCATCAACCTTAATCAACATTCTCGTAAATCTGCACAACTAAACAAAACACATCAAAACCACCACAAACTTGAGTCCAAGACAATCAATTTAAGCCGATATGGAACGCTCCAAGTGGATATAAAATCCAATTATCACACCCCCAAACTTAAACTGATGCTTGTCCTTAAGCATAAACAATTACAACTAACTAACTAACTAGTACCACTTCTGTAGGTGATCACGGTTGCATTTGGCATATGCAACAAGCCCTTTAAACCCCTAGGCAGCCCTAGTGGACGAGTAAGGTCTCGTGAGGGCCTATAGCGAATGTACCCACAAAATCCATGTAACCTAATGCAATGCAATGCATGAATGCAACTAAATGAAAATGCAAATAATCTAGTACTAATATCCTACCATACCTTCAAATCCTCTCATGCCATATCAACTTAAGAATCAAAGCAAATACGCAATGTCTTGGTGTCGAAAGTGCAAGTATTCACATAGTCTACTCAATGAACATGCATAAGTTCTCACAAGCCCATGTCAAATGTAAGAATAAGTTAGTAATCATGCTAAGCCTACAAGAGTACATCTTTGAGACAAAACTTGGGATCTCATACGCAAAAACAAGCAAACACTCACATTAATCCACTCACAAAAGAATATTCACTCAAGAACAAGGGTAAGTGTATCACTTAATTCCAACAAAATCATAAGCATGCTTGACATTTGGTATCAATCTAACTCTTAACACAACATACATCAATGACGATAATCAAAAGGTCTTTATTTGGGTTGTAACGGGGCTAAGGACAGGGTATGTCAAATAAGCCAAATCAGGTGAAGTGTCAAAAGCTAGTAGGAACTTATAATAAATCATACACAACCACCTATTTTCCCTCCCCACAAAATTTTACTCAACAAAAACACTCGAATAGTCGACTAAAGTAGGATCACAATAAACACAAATATGCTCTTATAATAATTTTTTTCTTTTTTTTTCTCTTTTTTTTTCTCTTTCTTTTTTTTTCTTTTTTCGAGAGCTAAATATAACACAAACAATAATATACACAATAACAATGATCCCATGATTTTATTATACATTCCGACTATCAAGTAAACAAACCCAATTTTCAATATTTCCCCCAAAAGTAAGACCAACAATAAACCCCTCCTTGCACACCTTATTACTCCCTTAAGCACTCTACTAGCCTTTGACAATGTGGGTTCAAATTAATGTAAGGCTAATACAAGAAATAGGTCCAAGTAATGTGGTATGTCACCGAAAAAATAGGATTAAGCTCAACGGGTTAACTAATTGATCATGTAAATATGGTGTGGTAATATGGGAAAATATGCGGTTATTCCTAAATGCCTTTATCATTTTAATCGTCAAATAATGTCATGCGTTTCAAGAAAGACCTTAAACAACTGCTAGCAATGCAAACAATCCGTGGACACTCAAGCAAACGAATAAATTGCAACAAATATGCAATATGGCTCAAAAACTCACTTGGTGGAAAAACATACTCAATCCCAAGAAAAAAATCTCTCTAACGCACCTACTTGTATTCAAAGCATGCAAACTAAATCATCTTGCACATATTCATGTCCTTCTAATCACTTACAACATTCAATAAGTCTACTACCTTCAACTTACTAGTGTATGTGTGTGTACAAGAACAAAGCATATCACTTCTCAATCAAAAGCATCAACAACACAAAATTCCTATCAAGCATGGGTGCAAATGCAATCTATTATGAACTCACATGATATACGAACATAAAAACAGAATGTCCTATATGAAACAAACGTAGATAACACGAACATAAATGCATGATTTACTACTACTAATATGCCAAGCATGATATCCTACATGAACACATTATACAACAACAATACTAATCCCTCAAACCACCCCCAAACTTGAAATATTCAATGTCCGCATTGAACGGAAGTAAATACGAGGGATAGTAGAAAACATACCTAAATAAAAATGCCGAAAAGCGTGGGTTGCCTCCCATGAAGCGCTTCTTTAACGTCAATAGCTTGACGTTACTTCCAAGCCTCCATTAAGGATGATAATAGTTTGCATGGTCATCTCTTCGTGAGACTTCATCGTCATCATGGCGGCACACTTTCTGCCCTTTCTCCTTGCTTGGCCTATTCATGTAACAACCATGTCCTATTCCAATGCCTTCATCTATTGACCCAAAATCTGACAATTTGTAGAACAACACACATTCACGGGCTTCACTTAAATATAATGGAGGAGGGTAAATGTAAGTTGCTGAAGCCTTTGGTTCCTCAAAGAGAACTTGCTCCATTGGCTCTAATGCTCTACCTCCATCTTTAAACTCAGAGACAAGTAGAAGACCTGCATCTTTCCCATGATCATCAGCCTCTTGGTTCGCACATACCAATTCTTGAAATTTGTGTAGCTCATCAGTGTCCTCTTGGTACGCACATAACAATTCTTGAAATTTGCGTAGCTCATCAGTGTCTGTCTCAAATTGTGCCCTTTCCAAATCATCCACCTCACTAGCTTGATCAAATTCCTCACATGGCTTGTGAACGCTAACCTCCTCTTGGAATTTGTCTTCTTCAATTATGCATGCAGTACCTTGCTCTAAGTCATCGTTATTTTCTGGAATTGCTTCTGGTATGAATTGTTGTTTCTCTTGTTCCAAGGCTCTCACAGCTTGAGCAACTAGTGTCTCCATAGATTTGATAAGCTTTTCATGACTCTCTACAAGCATCCTAATCTCCTTCCTAATCTCCTTCAAATCATCAACCTCATCTGACTGAAAAGTAGGAATAGGTTGCTGATGTTGAAACTCTTCACTACCAAAGACATATGACATATCTGGAACATCTTGCTAGTACTGTTGAGGATGGTATTGAAAATATGGTTGTTCCTCATAGGTGACATATGGATCAACTCCTTCGTAGTAACAATATTGTGAGGGATCATGAACGCCCAAACACCACTCACATTGCTGAGGCATGGATGTACTCGAATATGCCCACCATGGCAACTCCAGACCTGCCATCTTCAACACTCAAGTACCTGAAACACACCGAACTAAACAAGATAGTTAAGAAAAAATCTGAGACAGTGAACTCTAACGACCACTATTGACAAGCACATAAACCAAAAATAAAACACTGATGATCCCCGGCAGCGGCGCCAAAAACTTGTTTGCACTAATTCACGCAAGCGTACGTGGTCACAAGTAATACAGATAGAAGTCAAGTTCGTTCCCACAGAGATCTAGTTATGGTTTCAATTCAGTTCATGCACCTATGCAACAATGTATGGTTATTAATCACTGCTAAGACAAATAACAAGATTTAGGTTTTAATTAACTAAAATTAACTAAGGAAGTAAATTAACAAACTAAGAATTAACTAACTAACAAGAATTGAAATCGAATTACTTCTGCAAGAGAAACCATGGAATCCTAACTTCATTAAATACTTTGCTTAGATCTGACGCCTTTAATCACTATATGCAATGGTTATGATATCTGATCGGATAACACGAAACAAGTACACGCTACCTGTCAGTATACGAATACCAAACTAAACATACATCCACAAAAGAAATAGAAGACGAATAGACACCAATTATGCTTAGACCCTATATGTCTATAGAATTTGAAAACATAACGGTTGAAGAACAAGTTATCCATAATGATCACATAGGGCAGCATAATATCTCTATTTACACCACAAATCATGATGTTAAAACATCAACCTATCCTATGCTAGCATGGCAAGTTCTAAATCTCAAGATCCACTCTCGCTTCACAAGAGATTAACAAATTAGATGTTAGCTACGCATCTAAATTCATAAAGCACAACCATACGAGGATATCAGATATACATCTCACACAGATCTGTAAAGCATCAAGATACTAAAGCTCCATAAATAAATTCGTTAGAATCCCATGACAACGATTAGTTCATAATCGAACCTCTCATCATCATGGGATCTGATGAAACCATGATAATAAACAAAGTGTGAAAATATACAGATAAATCTAAGTAATTGATATGTAATGGTTCTCTCCTAATGATCTTAATTACAAGGGCTGGATGTGTTTATATAGGCTTTAGAAGTCTTGTCCACCAAGCAATTGCCTTTTTAGAGTTGGAATAGAAGATTGGCAATTTCCGTTCTTGAATGAGAATAGAATTGCAAATTCCCTGTGTAGATCTAATTCTGGAATGTTCTTGCCGCCTAGAGCAATTACCATACTTATTAGAAGTAGGAATTATAGCAATTTCCTTGTCAAAGTTGAATTTCTGCAGTTCGGCACATAATACGTTTCCTAAACTGATTCGGTTTTTAAGGAAAATTCGTAGCAGACTTTTTTTCAATATTTCTGGGCCGTTCCAGTTGTAATTGGACCTCTGGAGCACATTAGAATGAAAGAGAATTCCGTTATCTTCGCGTGGACAGTAAGATCGTCCAAAACAGACTTGTAGAACTCAAGATATGGCCAAAATAGTAAATCATGATTTTCTGGATAAAAATTCAGAATTTCCATAAGGGTTCTCGCGCTTCATCGCCCTTCCCAGGCCGCAGTGCGCCATGCTTTCTGTCCAAGATTGTAGAAAATCTCCCAAGCTTCGCGTGAGCAGTAAGATCGCTGAAAACGGACTTCTAGAACTCCAGATATGTCCAAAACAGTGTAGACTGCGCAACCGTATCAGAAATCCGAATTTTAATCAATTTATTCTCCAAAAACGATAGAAGCATCAACCTTAATCAACATTCTCGTAAATCTGCACAACTAAACAAAACACATCAAAACCACCACAAACTTGAGTCCAAGACAATCAATTTAAGCCGATATGGAACGCTCCAAGTGGATATAAAATCCACTTATCACTCGGTAAAGCTCCGATTAGTCCAATGAACAATTCGGCAAATATTGAACATTATAACAAATAAGTTTTTGGAGTATGTAGTTAATGAGTTACTAAAAAGTTCTAAAAACTTCTTTGGTGTAGTGGTTGAAGATGTGAAAACAATCCTTTCTTTACATAAAGGTCATGGGTTCAATTCCCATGACAAACACTTTTTTTAATATTAATAGAATTGGAGGACAAATTAGTAAATCACTAAATGGAAGGACAAAATAGTAAATTACTAAATAAGCATGAAAAATCTTGTTGATATATAATATAGAGTAAATTGCATTTTGCACCCCTTATCTTTGGGTGTTTTTTCAATTTGGTCTTACTTTATGAACCCTGGCACTTTGCATCCCATATTTATGTTTCGCATTCACTTTGCACTTTTTTCGTTAACAAATTTTAACACCGTTAAGTTAGATTTTTTTTCAAAATTTGACAGGGGCATTTTCGGTATTTTAGCAAATTATTTTTCAGAAATATGAAAAATAAATCAGAAAATTATATTTCAAAATAAAAAATATTTCAAAAATGAAAATTGTATTTCAGAAAAAAAATCAGAAAATAATATTTTCATTTTTAAAACACAAATTAGCAAAAAAAATTTCAAAAATGTTGAAAAAAATGAAAAAAAAATCATTTTCAACTTTTTTTAATTAAAAAAATCACCTTTTAAAAAATACATTCATTTTAAAAAAAAATTATAATTTTTGAAAATTAAATATATTTTTTGAAAACAGGAAAAAAATAAAAAAAAATAAAAAATATAATTTTTTGATTTTTTTTTCATTTTTTCTGAAAAATAATTTTCTAAATACCGAAAATGCCCCTGTTAAATTTTAAAAAATAAATCAAACTTAACGGTGTAAAAATTTGTTAACGGAAAAAGTGCGAAATGAATGTGAAACATGAAATATGGGATGCAAAGTGCCAGGGTTTATAAAGTAAGACCAAATTGAAAAAACACCCAAAGATTAGGGGTACAAAATGCAATTTACTCTATAATATATATAAAGGATTAGATTAGATATCATGTGCGTGTGTCTAGGCAAATTAAAATAAAGATGTTATATTGAGTATTAAATGAGCCTTCGATTTAGTTACTCCCTCTGTCCCATGTAATTATTTACATTTGTGGACCAATTTCTGGCACGGATTTTAAGGTGCATTTTAAGGATAGTTCTATAACTTATTTTTGGTATTTTCTTTTTTGTATAAAAATAGAACAATTTTATTTTTATACAAAAAAAGAAAATATCAAAAATAAGTTATAGAACTATCCTTAAAATGCACCTTAAAATACGTGTCAGATATGCAGTTTTTTATGTAAAGAAATGGATGGGACGGAGGGAGTAATTATTAAGCCGTAATAATAATATTAATTTAATGTTAAGATAGTTATAAAAGATAATGTTAGGGGTTATATGGAACTGATATAGGTGATTACAATGATTAGTATATGTACATGTCAACCAAGTTATAAATAATTAATATATATTAATGATTGGAATGAGTTTAATGATTATAAAGGGAATGTATGCAATTTATAAATTATATATTTTGTATTTAGATTGGGGCCGGGAGTTTAGCGGATTGTTTGTGGATTTTTATTAGGGTGTGAGGTTGCTATTTTCGAGGTACGAATTCTCTCTCCTTTTTATTCGGCGCTACTCATCTTAGGATTATATATATTAAATCTGTTTTGTACTCATATCTATTCGCTTGGTTTTAATTGTTTTGACTGTTCTGATTTTGAAAAATGTTTTGACTCATTGATTTTGGAAAGTGATTTTTATATCTGTTTTGAAAATATTTAAATATTTGTTTCTGCGACTTTCTGAAATTTTTGTTGGAAATGTTCAAATATTTGTTTATTGTGATTTCAAAGATTTTGCGAATTATTTTATTTGAACCCTTAGTGATACAGGGTATGCCGAGTTAACCAGCTGTAGGGGTACTACAGCCATGTCATTGCGGCACCAGTGACATGACACTTTCGTGGCAGTGTGATTGGTCACGGCGTATCCTTCTGATAGCTCAGGTGGCGAGTTTTTGCGCATTTTGATATTTGTTTTAGGATACGTGGGTGCACCCAGAATTTGATTTGATTTGTGATTTTATTTGGCGGTGACGTTGTATATGCCGTACACGTTATCCGATTTGTTGCACACATTAGGTACCCTATGATGTATGTATTTGTATCTGTTCTGTTCTGATCTCGGTATGAAATATCCTAACCCCTCGTTGCTTCAGCCATCATATTTTAAAATAAATGTTTTATTATAACTGTCAAATATACATATCTGTTTTTCTGTTTTATAAACTGTATTCCAAATCCGTACTGGGCGTTTGGCTCATGCCGTATTCTTTTTCTGGCAGGTGCTTAGGGGGATCTAGGATTGTGTGATGCAGAGCTACCCTTATTCCATTGATTAGGACTTATGGACTTCCAGCATTATTTAGCGATTATTTTAGTGCTCTGTTGCATGTTATGGATTTTAAGTAAGATCTCCTCCCATTTTAGGAAGGGGGTGTTACAAAGTTGGTATCAGAGCTAAGGTTCTTTCTTGTAGAAAACCTATTTAGGTTGACCTGTGAGTTTGGGTAGACGTTAGGATGAGTTCAATGTTTTAAAAATTTATTCAATTTTGTTCTTTTGAAAACTATTTTAATTTTATGATATTTTTAAACTACTTCGGCCCATCTCTTTGTTGTAAACTTTATTCAAATATGTTTATGCACGGGTTTTTTTATTTTTATTTTATATGATTAATTTGTTTATTTTGCTATTCGATTATGGTTTCACTCAATCTATCATTTCTTTGTCTTCAATTCAGTACTTTTTGAGTTTTGTCCTTGTAGTGAGTCGTCTTATATTTTTAGAGGTCCTAAAATGAATGTTACTATTTTAAGTATCAAGAGTGTTAGATAATTGTAAGAGTGTGTTGCTTTTGAGGATAATGCGTTATTTATCAATCGTTTAAGTACAGTTTGGTTGAATATATTTTGTGCAGCAATTGGTTTGTAAGGAAAATAAGTGATCTTTGAAGACATAGACATATTAGAATCTATTTAATAGGGGTCTTAACTCATTGGAGTCTTGAACTAGAGATAAAACTTTAGATAAAAATTGTGTTAACTTTAAATTTTACTTGAGGATAAGATGATATTAGTTTATATTGTAATTCTGTAAACCATTTATAGGTGTGTGTGGTGTGGGTTGACTTTCATGTAGTTTGTTAGTATATGTGATAATTAATATCTCTTGAGTACTACCTTTATCTTCTTATTAATTTTTGTTAATTATTTTAAATTTTGAAAAATATTTCTATTTTTTTCGTGTTTGTGTTTGTGAGTCATTCTTACATTTTCAATTATCGATAGAAAAAAAGTCTATTTTGCAATTTTGTTTGCTTATTCCAATTAGGATTAATGACCTTTTGGCCCTTCAAGTTTGCACATTTATACCCATAAAGCCCTACAGTTTTAAAGCGTTCCTTTTTGCCCCTCCAACTTCAGAAATGTACCTTTTTGCCGCAAACCGTCGTCTATTCGTTCTAAAAGATGACGGTTTTGTGTCAAAAAGGCGACGATTTTGTGGCTAAAAGGTACATTTCTGAAGTTGGAGTGGCAAAAAAGAACGAGTTTAAACGTTAGGGCTTTATGGATATAAGTGTGCAAACTTGAAGGGGCAAAAGGTCATTAAGCCTTAAAATTAAGTAAACTTTAAATTTTCTAGAATACAAATCTTTGATATTTTTATTTATTTATCTATATGTAAAATTTCCGAATTTGCTTATTTTTATTATTTTCCATACTCATATATGTTTTAGTAGTTAGCTTGTAAGATTATAGTATATTCACATTTTTTTGATACTGGTGCCTCCATTTCTTTTTACTAATAGAAAAGATTTTCTCAATTTTATTCAAATTATGCCTAAAACACTCATTCTAAAATTTCATAGTTTAATAATTTAATTTTGGGGACGCTCAAAATAAATAATTAAATGAAATGGTATTATTAATTTTAGGGACGCCTGAAATTAATGATTCTGTAAAGGAATGTAAGTGTTATTTATTTTTTTTAATTTTTTTTTTAAAACAAAGTATCAATGTATTTGGAATTATCTGTATTGTATGTTATCTGGTGGTTGTCATTTGGCATCCCAAATAGGTTTTAAGAACATATAAATCTTTTTGAGTTTTAATTTTAATTTTAATTTTTTTTCTTTCCTAGTATCAAGAATTATTCAAAGACCAATAACTTTAGTTTAATATGCCTTAACAATCGAATTATTTTCTTACTATGCAATTGGACAATGATTTTCTTTAATGTTCTAGTTGTATGTATGTAATAAAATGTTGAAGTGTAATAATTTAACAAGTTTAGTAGGACTTGGATGGGAATAAGTTATTTTTTATAGTTATTTAATATTTAGTGTTGTGCTTTAGAATATAATTTTGTTTGAAAATACTAATTTTTGTTTTTCCTGTATATTTGTTTCATATTAGATACTTGTGCATGTGATCCATATAGTTACACGTGTTGACTGTTTTAAGTTGAGTTAAATATTATTTATATTTATTTACAATACATGATAATATAATTTATTTCAGTTTGAATATATTTTGTTATGACCGTATCTCATAATTTGGACACAGGGATAGTGAATATCTAGAGACACATATGTTGTTAATTTTGATAATTCAAATAAATTAACATCACTAGTGAACCTTAAATAAATTGTATTGTGTATTTTGCTGCACTAGCCACTAGAAGAGAACCAGGAGACGAAAAAAAAACCAGACGTGAGGGAGAGTGGAGAAAGAACAAGAAGGATCATATATGTTCATCATTTTAGCCCGCTACAAGGAAAGTTACATATTTTTTAATTATGTGCTATGCTTAATTGACGCACTTAATTAATTATTTTCAAGCCTATTGTCTTTTAGTGTTTATACATGCTTATTAAGTTGATAGCTCTGTGTTTTTACAATAAGTCAAGTTATTTGATATTTCATAGTGTCATACAAAAATTTATATCATTGATGTGTGCATCGTGCTTTGATTAAGTCGCGTGAGACTAGGTTGTTGCTAATTTATTTAGGCTATTATATTTATTGCATGAGATTGTTTTATAAAATGCTATATGTCAAATTTCTAATACTGAATATGTTAATTTAAATAATTTGTTAATTGTTTATAGTTAATATTAAGGCGTGCTTAGATTTATGTATAAAAGTACTCAACCGTAATTTATTTTTGCTAGTCAAAACGTGAGTATTATTTGTTCTAACACTAAATGCTTTTATGAAATATTTGAACACGTAATATATTATTTGTGGTATCTATACACTAATTACAAACCAATTTATTAATGAGATATTTACAGAAATACATAAGATTTTAACAATTCTTTCCAATTTTACTACCAGCCAACTATCATTTCACTTCTATAAAATCATTTTTTCAAAAATACTACCTCATTATAATTTTATGTTTTCAATATTCCAAAAATACTACCTTCCTCAATTGCAACTTTTGCAACCTCATTTGCAAATTCGATACTACAAATTTCTGATTGCAAGTTCCGGGGTTCAGATGTCATTTTCGACCACTTTTTTGGAATATATACATATATATGTATATATATATATATATATATATATATATATATATATATTCCAAAAAACTGGTCGAAAATGACATCTGAAAACTGGAACTTGCAATCATAAATTCGTAGCATCTCAGTTGCAAATGAGGTTGCAAGGCCCCGCCAGGGGCACTCATAATTGGTGGATTTGGGTTGCAAGGCCCCGCCAGGGGCACTCATAATTGGTGGATTTCTGATTTGCAACTTTCAGTTTTCAGTTGTGAGATTGCAACTTTTGCAACTGAGGTTTGCAACCTCAGTTGCAACTTTTACAACCTCAGTTGCAACTGAGATTTGCAACCTCAGTTGTAATGATGTCTGTTATGAGTTCTGAGCTTGGGGCACCATATTTGAAAGATAATGGCTTATGGCGAGACGGAGATTGGTAATTTTGGTGATGAGACAGAGACTGACATTTTTAGTGACGAGACTGAGGCTGTGAAGAATAAGTGCGTAATTGAGATCTTTGGGGTATTAATATGTGCTTGAAGCATCGTGATGTTGTTTCACTGGATATCAAGATTTACAATGCCTGGTCCTTTAGGGTGGTGTTTGTTGTGAAGAGCAAAATCTTCATTTTCAATATGATATCTTATATTCCTGAGATGTGAAGAAAGAAAAATTTGAAGTGATTAGGAGAGGAAGGATCAAACTGAGCTCATAGTTTTGATAGTTTTGGTTTTTTCGCTGTAGGAATAATAATGTAATGTTTTAATAATAATTGGTTATGATTTATAATTTTTATTTAAATATTTCAACAATAATAAACAATTATGTATCAATATAATTAATGACAAATGAATTAAAATGCGATAATTTAACCAAATCCATTTTATTATATTAGATTCCTATTTGAAAAGTTATTATTTTAAGTTTTTGTTAAAATTTGATTTTACAAACATAATGATAAATATAATTATTTTTTTGTTATACACTCAATGTATCTCTTTCTAATACATATTATCTAATTATTAATTATGATAAATAATTTAATTAAAAGTAACATTTTGTTTAATTTTTTTTTATCACATTTTGTAAAATAGAATAATATATATAACCGGGTGCTTAGCTATTTAATTAGGGGTATTGATATTTTGAAAATATGGACAACACAATTGCTGCTTGGAGATGGGAATTGATGCCATGTTTAAATAAAATTATTATTTTTACGTGAGTTTTGCTATCTTCATTTCATTTACATGTTTTGGATTATGATTTCTAGATATTCGATTTTGATATTTTAATTAAAAAAATAACTTTAAGCATACTAATGAGTTTATTTTAATGTAAATGGTCTGTTCAATACAATTATTTTTTCGACGACGAACACATAGCATTTTATAAATACTCCTTTCGTTTTTCTCATTTTTTTTATAGTTTTTTTCACTGGTGGATAAGCATTTTAAGGTGTATGTAAAGTATAATTTCATAACTCAATTTAAAATTTATTTTCTTTGAATAAAAATTAAAACATTAAAAAATGCGTGTTAAAATGAGTCTTAAAATGCGTGTCAAACTCTCTGTCCCAAACACAAAGAAATGAGTTGTACAGAAGGAATAATATATAAGATTAAATAAATATCATACAAATAATTTTTCCGTCGATTTAACACGTTAAGTAAATAGTAAATAATCGATATACTCTACCAAATTCAAGTATATGTGTTTTCGTCTTTAACATAAATGGTCGAGGGGTCGCCGTGAGGCGACGCCGAGCAACTTTTACCAATATATAATTTAACAATCATGTTTTTTTAAATTAAATTTATTACGTATGTGATATTTATTATTCTATTTAAAATCGGGTACATTTATACAAATTTAATTATTTATATTAGCAAAATATATGATATAAATAAGTATATTCAATTAAATAAATTAACTTTTTTTTAAATTACGAAGAGTGACGATTTAAATATTTTGTAATTGTATGTAATGTATTAGTTTAGAAATTTTGTCTGTGAAAAATTTTTTTTTAAACTAACAGCTTATAAACCATGCAATTCACGAATGTTTTTTAATACTTATATTTATAAAAATTATAATATCAAACAAGATATGAAATAATTTTGATCTTCTAAGTTTTAAAATATTAAATATAACGATTCATAATATAAACATAACGACAAATATAAATATTTTTTAGTTATACATTCAATGTATTTCTTTCCAATACATAGTATCTAATTATTATTTATGCTAACATAATTTAATTAAAAATCACATTTTATTTAATTCTTTATCACATTTTGTAAAATAAAAAAATTTATATAACCTGGTGCTTACCTATTTGGAGGTATTGATACTTTGAAAACACGGACAACATAATTGCTTGGAGATGGAAATTGATGCCACGTCTAAATAAAATTATTGTTTTTCACGTGAATTTTGCTATCTTCATTTCATTTACATGTTTTGGATTTATGATTTCTAGATATTCGATTTTGATATTTAAATTAAGAAAATTAACCTTGAGCCTAATAATGAGTTTATTGTCATGTAATTGGCCTGTCTAATACAATTTTTTTTTCGACGACGAACACATATCATTTTATAAATATTTCCTATGTACCTCTCATTTCTTTACAATTTTTTTGCTGGTTGGCACGCTTTTTAAGGTGTATATAAAGTATAGTTTCATAACTTATTTTTAATTTTTATTTAATAAAGATTAAAACATTAAAAAATGGGTGTTAAAATGAGTTTTAAAATACCCTCTATCCCAAACGTAAAGAATTGAGCTAGATAGAGGGAATAATATATAAGATTAACTAAATATCACACAAATAATTTTGTCGTCCCTTTAACACGTTAACTAAATAGTAAACAATCGAAATACTCTACTAAATTCAAGTATGTATTTTTTCGTTAATATAAATGCGTCGGGGTGTCACCGTGGGGCGACGCCGAGCAACTTTTACCATACCAATAATCCTATTTGTTAAAACTAAATTTCTTACGTATGTGATATTTATTATTCAAATAAAAGTTGGGTATAGTTATACAAATTTAATTATTTATATTAGCAAAATGTATTATATAAATAAGTATGTTCAATTAAATAAAATAACTTTTTTCAATTAGTTCAACACTTAATCGTCCCTCTATGTTTTTGTTCTCACTTTTAAAATGTAGTCGTTAAATGACTATATGTACTATACGTTTGAGACATGAATTGCTTAGTTGTCATTCATGGCTATTGACAATGTTTGTGTCAATTGCAACAATCTTATCAAATTTAAAAAAATGAATAGATATAAAAGAATTCTCATATGCGAAGCACGGACAATATTACTAATTTTGTAACAATGTAGAATTTGACAGGATTTTGCGCAAATATAATTGGACCATAAAATGATGTTCACAAAATAAATCTGTAAATTGTAAATTTATTTTTGGTCAAGACCTTCGAAATGATAATATTATTTCTTTTAGAATGAAATGCTAAAACTAAAATTTATTGTTCAAAAAAATATCCTCTACTAATATATAACTTTAAACTTTAAAAAAAATTAATTCATCTTTTAACTTAGACAACACCCAAAATCTTTCTGGGTGTTGGTCCTCTTTATCACAATTTGAAGGTAAAATGCCCTAATTATCAAAACCTGAAAAATGGCCCTTTTTATCACACATAAACACAATATTAAGAAACGTTAGGTAATAACGCAAGGTCGTGTCCCGTTGCTGGTTTTTTTTTTTGGAAAGTTATAAACGCAATCTTAGATTGCGTTGACGCAATATCTTATTACGTTTATGGCAGGACGCTGGATAATGTGGCGTTACAAAGCATGATAGAACTTTTAAAAGTGAACGTTATGTGGCGTTTGTTTTCTTATTGTTTTTTTGTTTTTTTTTGTTTTCTCCTAAATATATTCTAAACCCAAAAAAATACTGTTGAACCCAAAAGTTAATTGTTGAAACTCCAAGGAAATACAAATAAAATTTAAAAATTTTAGTTAAAAAATTGAATCCGATGACCTGATTTTTAAACGCGTTCGCGTTAGCGTTTAAAAATCAGGATAAGTTAGGGTTTAAGGTCTAGGGTTTAGGCAACCCTAAACCCCAAACCCTAAGTTTGTATAAGGTTTATTCGTCGTTTTGAATATTTCTGAACCCAGAATGGAACTGTTGAACCCCAAAGGTTAATTATTGAACCCCTAAGAAAATACATATAAAATTGAAAATTTTTAAATAAAAAATTGAATCCGGTGACCTGATTTTTAAACGCTAACGCGTTTAAAAATCAGGATAAGTTAGGGTTTAGGGTCTAGGATTTAGGGTTGTAAACAACCCTAAATCCCAAACCCTAAACCCTAAGTTCGTATACGGTTTATTCGTCGTTCTTAATATTTTTAAACCCAAAATGGAATTGTTGAACCCCTAAGAAAATACAAATAAAATTTTAAAATTTTAATTAAAATTTTTTAATATTTCTAAACCCCAAATGAAACCCGTTAAACCCCAAAATAAAAACTTTTTAACCCCAAATTGTGTTTAACACTTTTTTACAAAAAACCAATTAATAAAACATCAAGAAACGCAAATTGATATATCGTTTTTGAAGATTGCTTATATTCTGTTTTAAAAAAAAACAATCACGCAAGACGCCAATGCGTTTACAGAGTAACGTCAGTTTAATATGCGTTCTTCTGTGATATTAAGGGCCATAATTTCAGCTTGTGATATTTAGGGCATTTTAGCTCCAAATTATGATAAAGAGGGTCTTTTCTCAATCTTTACTTAAAGCTGAAATTTACATTAGTTTAACCCTATAATTGAAATTTCAATTTTTAAACTTTTACTTTTTTGAATTATAACATTTTTCGAGGGATGTCAGAAACGCTGAAACTGTTCTGCTGCGCGCACCTGCTAATCTGCTATCATGCCTGCCTAATTTGAAAAGGGATCAGGAAGAGGCTGTTCCCTTGTTTAACACAAGCCAAAATTTTCAGTTAACTTTGACCAATAGTATCGTTATGTAACCACAAGACCCAGAATAACAAGAAATAGAAAATAAAGCTAACAATTATTACGATAAAGAAATGAACTCAACATTGCAGATTATGATTTATGATCTCCTGAATAGTCTTAATACAACTACAGAGAGGAAAATGACAATACAAGAAAAATAGATTTCATCCACAATACTCCTCTCCTCTCTCTCCACTGAATTTGATACCCTTCCAAGGCTAAACTGACACATGTCACTCTCCTACTGGTTGACTCAGAATGCACATGATCCCATACAATTCCTTGGCCCAATCACGTGCCATGCCCAATAGGAAAGCAGACTAATTTATTTCAATAAATAACTACCAAATATTTTTATAAGCGTTACAATGGATCCCTCTCAAAATAATCCTTGACCTCAAGGATTAAACTGAGGGTACTGTTCCATGATTTAAGTAGCGTCCTCCCAGCTTGCGTCCTCGGGGATGGTATGAGACCATTGAACCAACCACTGAACCACTACTTCGTTATTCCTTTTCTCTGTACGCCTCTGCAACACTTTAACTGGATAAACTACAAACTGATCGACCTTCACTTCCTAGTCGAGGCAATTCAGTCGAAGCAGTGTAATTATCTCCTATCTTCTTCTTGAGCAGACTGATGTGGAAAACGGGGTGAATATAGGAACCCACTGGAAGAGATAACCTGTATGAAACATTTCCCACCTTCCCTATAACTTCATAAGGCCCAAAATACTTATGTGACAGTTTCAGATTCCTACGAACAGCAGCTGACAATTGTCTGTACGGTTGTAATTGTTGGTTTCGATCATTAATACGCAGCGAAAACAGTAAATTAAATATCGAAACCAAGCCCCGGATCCATGTATAATAAATTGACAATATAGTAGATAGAACGATTACCTTATCGAAGCTTTACGATTAAAGAACGATGGAGATGCAAACCTCCCACGATTACTGAGCACTCCTCTTCGAAGCCCCCTCTACGGTATCCACACGAACACCCCAAGACCGTCTTGTCCGGAAGAGAGGTACTAGCCTCTAATGAAAGATATGTTTTTAGGGTTAGGTTTTTATTATGTCTGCGGCTTCTGTATTTTTCACGTCAAAAATCACAAGCCTCCAATGCTATCATCATCTATTTATATAATAGTGTGAAGCTTATAAGCCCAAGACAAAAACCTAGCCCAAGTAGATTTATTAAATAATAGAATCAAATCCTATTATTTAAATCAATAATAATTAAGTCAAACTTAATTATTAAAATCATAAAACATATCTCATATCTCTTTGTATTTTATTATAGCTTAATTAAGTCCCACTTAATTAATATAATAAAATCCAACTTATCATTAATTAATTTAAATTCATAATTTAAATTAATTCTTCCTTTAAAATGTTCTATGTGTGTGACCCTGTACGTTATTATTTATTTTGGCAATAATTTTATTCTCCAATAAAATTATAAACAATGAGCGGTATCTAGTAATACATCATTGCTACCCAATTAAATAATAATTAAATCGTGATTCGATAAACCTTTTTTGATTAATGTTCCCGTGTAATATAATCCCTTTAACCAAATATTATAGATTAAACTCGAGGCATGTTTATCGTCATCCTCTTCATAATTTAATCCGGGTTTACTTGATCCATGAGCAGACTATTAATAACAAATCATTATTTGAGCACGGCCATGCATTTTATAGTCTCACTCAATCAAGAGGCCAATAATATCTCTCCTAATTATAGGAGGGTTAAATCCTTTATCTATCATTCATATTTCTCATACGATTCACAATATACCCGATGTCCACTTTTATCATCACCCGGTCAAAGGTAACTTTTAATGTAGTCAAAGTATATTATCCTCGTATAGAAATATAATGATCTCAAGTCAAAGGATCATTACACCATTATCACTGTGAGTCTTTCTTATGACTTAATTTAACATGAAGAATCTCACGGTGGGTCTGTCCAGTACCATGTACCCTACATGTACCTATGTATTGACTTTAGTATCTCCATACTTATAACCAATGAGATGTGGTTATCAGTCAAAAACATACCAGTCTATTTATGTATTATTATTGTCCTGTATAATAATACTCGACTAGGGACCTTTAAGAATATGATATATTATATAATCTCAAGTTCAAGTTAAATACTTAAACTATATAATGTGTATCATTATTCTAAGGACATTTATTATGCTAACAAATATATCGCAGTAATTAAAGTCATAATAAATACATTTATTAAATAATCAAATGACATAAGATTTATTCGAGAAACAATGTATTGCCTCTAGGGCACCTACACTAACAATCTCCCACTTGCACTAGAGCCAATCACCCATGTATCTAATACCCATGGAACTAGTGTGACCGTCGTGCTTCTGCTGCGACAGGCCTTTGGTCAGTGGGTCTGCAATGTTATCATTTGTATGCACTTTACATATATGTATTTCACCCCTTTCATTAATCTCTCGTATGAGGTGATATCTTCTGAGTATATGTTTGGATCGGGAGTGCGATCTAGGCTCTCTAGCCTGTGCAATGGCCCCATTATTATCGCAGTTTAGATCAATGGGATCTGCAATCGATGGAACCACTTCCAAATCAGAAATGAATTTTCGAATCCAAACTGCCTCCTTAGCCGCTTCACAAGCTGCAATGTACTCAGCCTCCATTGTAGAATCAGCTACTGTTTCTTGCTTTGAACTCTTCCAGCTTACAGCACCTCCATTTAGACAAAACACAAAACCAGACTGTGATACAGTATCATCCCTGTCTGTTTGGAAACTTGCATCAGTGTAACCCTTTACAACCAGTTTCTCCTCTCCTCCATACACCAAGAATGAATCTTTAGTCCTTTTCAGGTACTTTAGAATATTCTTGACTGCCGTCCAGTGACCTTCACCTGGATTAGACTGGTATCTGCTCGTCATGCTCAAAGCATACGAAACATCTGGGCGAGTACATACCATTGCATACATGATAGATCCAATTGCTGAGGCATATGGAACCTTACTCATGTGGTCCTTCTCATCCAATGATTTCGGACACTGGTCTTTAGAAATCGTTATCCCTTGAGACACAGGGACATATCCCCTTTTAGCATTTTGCATACCAAAACGATGCAAAACCTTATCAATGTATGTACTCTGACTTAGACCGATCATCCTTTTAGATCTATCTCTATAGATCCTCATTCCTAGAATGTAGGTTGCCTCTCCTAAGTCTTTCATAGAGAAATTGCTCCCTAACCATGTCTTAACAGCCTTTAGAGAAGGTATGTCATTCCCCATTAGTAGTATGTCATCAACATACAGTACTATGAATGCCACATGGCTCCCACTAACCTTCTTGTAAACACAAGGTTCATCCTCGTTTTGAATAAAGCCATACTCCTTGACTGTTTCATCAAAACGAATATTCCATCTCCTAGAGGCTTGCTTCAATCCATAAATGGATCGACGTAATTTACATACCTTGCCAACATTCCTTGGATCGACAAAACCTTCAGGTTGTGTCATGTACACATCCTCTTCAAGGCTCCCATTAAGGAAAGCTGTTTTGACATCCATTTGCCAGATTTCGTAATCATGGAATGCTGCAATTGCAAGCAAAATCCGTATGGACTTGACCATGGCAACTGGTGAGAAAGTTTCATCATAGTCAATACCAGGAATTTGTTTGAACCCTTTCGCAACCAGTCTTGCTTTATAGGTCTGAACATTTCCCTCCATGTCAGTTTTCTTCTTGAAAACCCACTTGCACCCTACGGGTTTTACCCCTTCAGGTGGATCAACCAAATCCCAAACTTGGTTTTCGTACATGGAATCCATCTCGGATTTCATGGCTTCAAGCCATCTCTTAGAGTCTGGACTGTTCATAGCATCTTGGTATGTGAGAGGCTCATCCTCATTTATGAGCATCAAATCCCCACATTGAGTCAAAAGAAATCCATATCTCTCTGGCTCATGGCGAATTCTACCAGATCTACGAACAACCTGTGTTTCTTGAGCATTATCATTATTCTGCTCTTGTTCCACCTCAGGTTCAATGCTATTTTGTGGTTCTCGATCTTCATCGAGATCTATAGTTCTCCCACTGTCTCTTTTGGAAACAAAATCTCTTTCCATGAAGACAGCATCTCGAGCAATGAACACTTTCTGCTCAGAAGGACTATAAAAATAATACGCCTTTGTTTCTTTAGGGTATCCCACAAAATTGCACTCTTCGGATTTAGGTCCAAGCTTGTCAGATACTTGACGTTTTACAAACGCCTTGCATCCCCAAACTTTCATAAAGTTCATGCTTGACCGTTTCTCCTCCCATATCTCATATGGAGTCTTTTGAACCTTCTTGGTTGGAACACGGTTAAGTGTGAAAGCCGCTGTTTCTAGAGCATAACCCCAGAAACTTATTGGAAGATCTGCATGACTCATCATCGATCGTACCATGTCCAACAGAGTACGATTTCTCCTCTCTGAAACTCCATTCCATTGAGGTGTACCTGGCGGAGTGAGTTGTGATACAATACCACACTCCTTTAAATACTCTTTAAATTCGGTGCTTAAGTATTCACCCCCACGATCGGATCGTAAGATTTTAATACTTGCACCTCCGCCTATTTGCTTCTCTACTTCAGCCTTGTATTCTTTGAATTTTTCAAAAGAATCGGATTTGTTCTTCATAAGATATACATATCCATATCTACTGAAGTCATCAGTAAATGTTATGAAGTAGTAGTAGCCTCCTCTAGCCATCACACGCATTGGGCCACATACATCACTATGTATTAGCTCCAAACGTTCAGTGGCCCTTTGACCCTTACCAGTAAAAGGGGCTTTAGTCATCTTACCAAGCAAACAAGATTCGCATTTTTCGTATGATTCAAAATCAAACTTATCCAAGTATCCATCCTTATGTAATTTGGATATGCGTTTCTCATTTATATGACCTAGACGACAATGCCAGAGGTATGTTTGATTTGAGTCATTAACTTTAAGTCGTTTGTTTTCTATGTTACAGACAGGATTATCAAAATCAAGAACATATAAACCATTAAATAAACGCGCAACACCATAGGTTAAATCATTTAAAGCAAAAGAGCAACTATTGTTCTTTATTATAAACGAAAAACCTTTCTTGTCCAAACAAGAAACAGAAATAATGTTTCTGCGAATCGCAGGCAAGTAATAACAGTTTTCAAGTTCTAAAACAAGCCCAGAGGGCAAAGATAGATAATAAGTTCCTACGGCTAAAGCAGCAACTCTTGCTCCATTGCCTACTCGTAGGTCCACTTCTCCCTTAGCCAAAGTCCTACTTCTCTGCAGTTCCTTCACATTTATACAAATGTGAGAAGCACATCCAGTATCCAATACCCAAGATGTAGAAGTAGACAGATTGACTTCTATAACATATATTCCTGAAGTAGAAGCTTGTTGAGCCTTCTTCTTCTTCAGATCCTCCTTCAATCTATCCTTCTCAAGGATTGATCGAACGGATAGAGAGTTTGTGTTGTTTGTCATTATTCAGTATCTACAATGTTAAAAGCACATAATAAACATTAGATTGTCTGAGTTATCATTATTATGTTCAAATGATTATGATATATTCATAATATATCTCCCACTATTTTTATCAAATTAATAGCCCTTACTATTAAATCGGAAAGAATATCCCATAAGTCTTTCTAGTGAGCCAAGATCCATATTTCGTCATATCCTAAGTCAACCACTGGTAGTCCTTAAAACATGATTATTTAGGTAGACAACATTTGTCAATTATATCATATATAATTCTTGGATAGTTTGGTGAACAACAATTGTTCTTGTCTATCTAATAGATTTTGAACCAAACTCTATGCTTCTAAGTTCATAATAATTGAATATAACCGTTTATTTTCACCTTATTATGACGACTCAGTTAAGTTAAACCCAATGATACAACGGTCGAATATAACCGCTTATATTCGTCACATCTCACCACGATAGACAGGAGTCCCCTGCCACTGGCAGTCATTCCCCTTATCGATCTAGGATTCAATGAGTGTTCATTCATTGGAAAGCATCCGATTAAAACTTAATATTTTTGTTAAGGGGTTTCAAAATTAAAACGACCATGATCCCATCATAAAGAGATTCCCAATTTTTCCTTGAATTAAATACTTCAAATCAATATTCATCAATAGTTTGATTTCCAGGTTGTTGGAGGAGTCACAAGTGGCCTCACTTAATACCCAACTTCCTTACAGGTAAAACCTGTTTTTGACAAAATCTCCCCATATCTTAAATAATTGAAAATTCGTATTTAATTCCGTGTTTCATAAACACAGAAATCTCATGATCGTTTGTTCATTTTAAAATCTCGAATCGTTACAGATTTTATCTTGTTTAGCATGGCAAGCATGGCATGGGTGACGTATCTAATACATGCATACATAATTAATCTAATTAAAACATGCATACATTTGTTACTCTACACATGCATCATATGTAAAGTGCATCACCTAAATTAATATGCTATGGTTATGGCCCAATCCTATGCGATTTTTCCAAGCTAATGGAAAAATCAAGGTCAATCTATGGTGGTAATAACTAATTATTACAAAATCTCTTGCTTCGCTTCCAAAGCTGCCTTGATTGCCTCCAAGCTCCTCTTGAAACATTTTACAAAAGAACTCGAGTTGCATTCGAGATAAAATAATTACAAAAAGAAAAAAACGACATGCAAGTCGTATTTAATTATTACAAACCATAAATTAAAATTAATAAAATAAATTTAAAACTAGGTCTTGGGGCCATAACCATGCATCATGCTCACATAGCAATTAAAAGCATCACATATTGTATAAACACAATTTTATACAACATAAATTAAATATGATCAAATCATAAATAATAAATTAATTAAAATATTAACTTAGTAATCAAAATTACTAATTAATAAAATTTTGCATACTCCAAGTAAAACATTAACATTTATAATTTAATCTAAGCATGCAAAACCTGGCTGGGAAAAAAACATTTTTTTTTTATAAACATCAGATACGCATCTTTAGTATGCGTTACTGACCTTTTCTGTTAATTCTACCAGAAACGCATTCCATGTATGCGTTTATGTCCGAAACCCTAGCAGATGCGCATACACAGTATGCGCATCACCTGTACTATACTGATTGCAGCAGTTTCTCCAGAAAACTCAGAATTATCGTGTTCTTCAATATTAAAACGCGATTTTGATTCTACAGACTTACGATTACTCTTAAAGTAACAACACAGTCATATTAAATCTTTTCTGGATGATTATCATCTGAAACTTGTTGCTTATACATATGAACCCGTATGTATCTATATATTTATACTTACGTAAACAATGCATGAATTGATTCTATATCTTAATCATGCTATTCGACTGGTTTCCAGAAGTATAAGTCACGTTTTAATCTTATTAACACACAGCAGGTAACATCATAAACAAATATCACTGATTCTTCAATGATTTAAAGGCTAAACCTAGTATACACGAGTTGTAAAAACATGTATGTATACGTTAATGCATGAACTGCACTACTGAATATCTGAATCGACTCCAACTGGGTTTTAGTCCTCTGATGTTACGTTTTAATCCCATTAAGACAGAACAGATCACTAAACACATAAAAACCAGTAGAAAACGCAGCATGCAATTCGTATATGGCATGCAGTAGGGTTCACGGGAACAAAAAAAACAAAACTGGTAATTTAAAAACCAGATCGTATGCATCAATAATAACCAGATTATCATATTATACAAGTAGCTCTGATGCCATTGTTGGTTTCGATCATTAATACGCAGCGAAAACAGTAAATTAAATATCGAAACCAAGCCCCGGATCCATGTATAATAAATTGACAATATAGTAGATAGAACGATTACCTTATCGAAGCTTTACGATTAAAGAACGATGGAGATGCAAACCTCCCACGATTACTGAGCACTCCTCTTCGAAGCCCCCTCTACGGTATCCACACGAACACCCCAAGACCGTCTTGTCCGGAAGAGAGGTACTAGCCTCTAATGAAAGATATGTTTTTAGGGTTAGGTTTTTATTATGTCTGCGGCTTCTGTATTTTTCACGTCAAAAATCACAAGCCTCCAATGCTATCATCATCTATTTATATAATAGTGTGAAGCTTATAAGCCCAAGACAAAAACCTAGCCCAAGTAGATTTATTAAATAATAGAATCAAATCCTATTATTTAAATCAATAATAATTAAGTCAAACTTAATTATTAAAATCATAAAACATATCTCATATCTCTTTGTATTTTATTATAGCTTAATTAAGTCCCACTTAATTAATATAATAAAATCCAACTTATCATTAATTAATTTAAATTCATAATTTAAATTAATTCTTCCTTTAAAATGTTCTATGTGTGTGACCCTGTACGTTATTATTTATTTTGGCAATAATTTTATTCTCCAATAAAATTATAAACAATGAGCGGTATCTAGTAATACATCATTGCTACCCAATTAAATAATAATTAAATCGTGATTCGATAAACCTTTTTTGATTAATGTTCCCGTGTAATATAATCCCTTTAACCAAATATTATAGATTAAACTCGAGGCATGTTTATCGTCATCCTCTTCATAATTTAATCCGGGTTTACTTGATCCATGAGCAGACTATTAATAACAAATCATTATTTGAGCACGGCCATGCATTTATAGTCTCACTCAATCAAGAGGCCAATAATATCTCTCCTAATTATAGGAGGGTTAAATCCTTTATCTATCATTCATATTTCTCATACGATTCACAATATACCCGATGTCCACTTTTATCATCACCCGGTCAAAGGTAACTTTTAATGTAGTCAAAGTATATTATCCTCGTATAGAAATATAATGATCTCAAGTCAAAGGATCATTACACCATTATCACTGTGAGTCTTTCTTATGACTTAATTTAACATGAAGAATCTCACGGTGGGTCTGTCCAGTACCATGTACCCTACATGTACCTATGTATTGACTTTAGTATCTCCATACTTATAACCAATGAGATGTGGTTATCAGTCAAAAACATACCAGTCTATTTATGTATTATTATTGTCCTGTATAATAATACTCGACTAGGGACCTTTAAGAATATGATATATTATATAATCTCAAGTTCAAGTTAAATACTTAAACTATATAATGTGTATCATTATTCTAAGGACATTTATTATGCTAACAAATATATCGCAGTAATTAAAGTCATAATAAATACATTTATTAAATAATCAAATGACATAAGATTTATTCGAGAAACAATGTATTGCCTCTAGGGCACCTACACTAACAGTAATTTGAGGAACACCCAGTCTCCCACATTAAGAGTGGCTTCCTTTCATTTCTTGTCTGCATATTTCTTATATTTATTCTGATCATTTGTATATCATCCTTAAGCAAATGATCCATGGCTCCACGATTCACTTGAAAATCCTCAATTGCACCCAAAGGAGACCTATGAGAAGGTGGTAAACAGATTTGTCGAGGTTTAATCCCGTACAAGGCTTCGTAAGGACTCATTCTGATCGAACTGTTGTATGTCGAATTGTACCACCACTCCGCAAGGGGTAACCACTTGGTCCACTTCTTTGGTCGTTGACTAGCCATGGCTCGCAAATATTGCTCTAAACAACGATTAAGTCGTTCTCTCTATCCATCGGTTTGTGGATGGTACGAAGTACTCATGTGCAACTTGGTCCCCATTAGCTGAAATAACTCCTTCCAAAAGTGGCCTGTAAACAATTTGTCTCTATCAGATGTGATAGATTGGGGCATCCCATGTAATTTATAGACGTTATCTAAGAACAGTTGAGCAACCGAGGAAGCACTATATGGATGCGACATAGCTATGAAGTGACCTACTTTCGTGAGCCTATCGATCACGACCAGAATACAGTCTTTACCCATTGAAGTAGGTAGCCCCTCCACAAAATCAAGAGAAATGTGTTGCCAAACTTGCTCCGGAATTGGCAAAGGTTGCAATAAGCCTCCTGGATATTGTCCAGCAGTCTTTATACGTTGACAAGTATCACACATCCTCACATATTCAACAACATCTGACTTAAGCCTTGGCCAAAAGAAAAATTGAGCAATCTTCTTGTAGGTAGCTTCCTGTCCTGAATGACCCCCAACTGGGCTATCGTGTAGCTCCCACAAGATGTGCTTTCTAGCATCCCCATTTGACCCCACGTATATTTTTCCTTCATGCCTTATCAGTCCCTTCACCATACAAAATTTCTTATACATATCATCCTTGGATACAACACCCACTAGTATATTCTAGGCCTCTGTATCACCAATGTAACTGTTTACTATGTCGTCTAACCAATGTGGCTGTATCACAGAAATTTCATTGACTACTCCTTCTTTTTGAACCTCTAGAAGTCGAGATAACGCATCTGCCACCTTGTTATCTCGTCCCTTTTTATACATGATCTCGTAATCAAGGCCCATCAATTTAGCTATCCATTTTTGTTGCAATAAGGTTGACAACCGCTGCTCCAACAGAAATTTCAGACTTTGATGGTCTGTTTTGATGATAAAGTGATGTCCCTGGAGATAAGTGAACCACTTTTGAGTAGCCATGACTATGGCTAGCAGCTCCTTCTCGTACGTAGATAACCCTTGATGTTTTGGGGCTAATCCTTTAATTAAATATGCCAGAGGTCTGCCCTGTTGCATTAGTACGGCACCTATACCATGTGCACTTGCATCTGTTTCCAGCACAAAAGGTAGAGAATAATCTGGTAATGCAAGTACCGGAGCTGTCAACATAGCCGTCTTCAACCTTTCAAAAGCCATAGTAGCTTGTTCTGTCCAACAAAAAGCATTCTTTTTCAGGAGGTTGGTCAAAGGTCTGCTTATTTCCCCATAGCTCTTTACAAATCTCCTGTAATATCCAGTTAAACCGAGAAATCCACGAAGCTGTTTAAGGTTCTTAGGAGTTTGCCACTCCTTCATAGCCTGTACCTTACTAGGGTCAGTTGACATCCCCTCCTTAGAAATAATATGGCCCAGGTACTCAAGTGAAGGCTGCCCAAATTGGCACTTGCTCCTCTTTGCAAATAGCTTATGTTCCACCATCTTTTCTAACACTGCCTTCAAATGCCCAACGTGCTCTGCCTTAATTCTGCTATACACCAAGATATCATCGAAAAACACGAGTACGCTTTTCCGTAACTACTCTTGAAATATAGAATTCATTAAGGCCTGGAACGATGCTGGTGCGTTCGTAAGTCCGAACGGCATGACCTTAAACTCGTAGAGGCCTTGATGTGTACGAAATGCTGTCTTGTAAATATCATCATCCGCCACTCTAATTTGATGATAGCCGGACCTTAAGTCCAGTTTGGTAAACCAAGAAGCACCCCTTAACTCGTCCAACAATTCATCAATTAAGGGTATTGGGTATTTGTTTTTAATAGTAATATTGTTGAGCCTCCTATAATCCACACACATACGCCAACTACCGTCCTTTTTCTTCACTAGTATAATTGGTGATGCAAACGGACTCGTGCTTTCTTGAATTATTCCACTCTATCGCATCTCTTTAACTTGTTTTTCGATTTCTGTTTTCTGCACATACGACACCTTATAACTCCTTTGGTTAACCGGTTGGCTACCATTCATCAATGGAATTTTATGGTCTTGACTACGGACTGGTGGTAATCCTTTAGGCTCAGCAAAAACCTCTTCAAACTCTTGAATCACCTGTTGTATCTCAGGTGGGGTAGTGGTTGTTTGTTGTACCTCTGTATCACCAGGGCAGGTTGTCATCATACAAATAAATCCTTCTGTCATGCCCTTTGAAGCTCTCAGCATTTTACTAAGTTTCTTGCTCGTGATAGCTTGCAATGTGCCTTCTTTATTATCCCCTTGCAACGTGACCCATTTCCCATCTCGTTGAAACCTTACCCAACATTTCTGAAAATCGAAGGTAATTGGATTATGTTGACGAAGCCAATCCGCACCCAATATTATGTCTGAGTTACTCAGAAGGAACAACCGTAGTTCACTAACAAATTTATTCCTTTGTATATCATACTGCACTGCTTTACAACTCGAATCCACCACCACCTTTGATCCATCCGCGACTGTCACCAACAACGGTGCCACAACTTCTGCAGTAATTCCCAACGTCTTTACTATACCATAATCTACAAAACTATGAGTAGATCCGCTGTCGATCAAAATGATTACCCTTTTTCCCTTAATACTACCCTGTAGTCTCAAGGTTCCTAATGATTTATTCCCAGCCAGCACATTAAGAGATATCTCCCCTGCAACTTCAGTTAAATCAGTAACACTATCATAAGCCAAATTCGGCCAAACTCGATGAATCACTCTCAAATTCATCAATCTCATTGGTCTCCTCACCCAACAACATATAGAGTTTAGCTTTGCACTGCCGCCCTGGATGATATGGCTCATCACAGTGAAAGCATTGGCCCTGTGCTCGCCTTTGCATAATTTCTTTACTACTTAAAGTGTACCTAGGCAGTTTATCCTCCTTACGACCACTACTGATGACAGTTTTCTGACCCCCAGTAACCTTAATGTCTTGAGTAGTCAATGTGCTGGGTTTGCTCTGAGAAGTTTTTACTGTATTATAAGATGCCCCTTTAAGCAGCCTTGCCTCCTCTTGTTTAGCTAAAAAGATAGCATCAGCTAGATTTTGGGGTCTGAACATTTTTACTGATCCTTTGATATGGTCTTTTAATCCACTCATAAAGCTCGACACAAAGTATTCTTCACTGAAGCCCTTGTCTTCGAAACCACCAAGGCTCGTAACTCCTCAAATTTATCTTCATACTCAACTACCGTTCCCACCTGTCTTAATTTGTTAAACAGTTCTTGAACATCCCTATTCTCAGGGTTTTCGAATCGTACTACTAAATCATTCACAAACAGCCTCCATTCCACACCCATTTTTCCAGACATATAAAATCGAAACCAAACTGCTGCTTTCCCTTCAAAATATAATCCAGCCAGCTTGACCTTCCTAGATTCCTCCACATTAATAAAATTGAAATACTGCTCAGCCTTTATTATCCAACCCTTCGGATCAGTACCATCAAAACGAGGAAACTCCAATTTCGGTGAGGGTTTAAACAGTGGTTGGTTCATAAACTGAGAGGAGTGTGGACTAGTAGGTACATTTTGGAATGTGTAAGTTGGGTGTGGGGGAAAATATTGATATGCTTATGGATTAAATTGAGGTCAGAATAACTGTGGATTGGGATGTGGTATAGGCGTCACAGTAGGAGAAGTGTAGTGCATAGTAGGTGGTACGCTAAGGGTTGGAATACTCGATGGGGAGATTAAAGGTATGGTGTGATAAGGAATGGGCAAAGAAGTAGCTACGCTTTGCCCACTCGTGAAAGGAGTATGAACAGTCGTGTGTGTAGATGACTGAAGGGGGACGATATAGGAGAACTACAAACAGGGGTAGAGTAAGATATTGTAGTACTAGGATGAACAAGGGTTGGAGATGGATTAAAGGAGGGTGTAAAGGATGTACCTCGATGGCAGATGTAGATCTGGGTTTGTGTATACCAGTAGTCACAGCTGGACTTTCACCCCTCCTTGAACCTTGAATATTCATCAACATCTGTTTAAGCTCCTCAAAATTACTACCCAGTTTCTCCATCCTTCCTTCAGTGTACACCATCCCATCGTGAATTAAAACATTGAGTCATTTCCGAGACCTGTGTAGAGATTTCTTCTCGCGTCTTTTGCAATCCTTCACTCACTTCCGTCAATTTTCCATCCTGAAGGCCAAGACGTTCATCCATTGTTTTAAGTCGAGCTTTGTCCGCCATTACTACCAGCAAGAGCCAAGGAAGGCCTTGCTCTGATACCACTTTGTAACCACAAGACCCAGAATAACAAGAAATAGAAAATAAAGCTAACAATTATTACGATAAAGAAATGAACTCAATATTGCAGATTACGATTTATGATCTCCTGAATAGTCTTAATACAACTACAGAGATGAAAATGACAATACAAGAAAAACAGATTTCATCCACAATACTCCTCTCTCTCTCCACTGAATTTGATACTCTTCCAAGGCTAAACTGACAATGTCACTCTCCTACTAGTTGACTCGGAATGCACATGATCCCATACAATTCCTTGGCCCAATCACGTGCCATGCCCAATAGGAAAGCAGACTAATTTATTTAAGACTTAATTGCAGGAAAGTGGCCTAAACTATTTTGTTTTTGCACGAAAATGGCCGAAGTATGGAAACAAGCACTTTAATGGCCGAACAATTTTTTTTAAAGCACCCGATTGCATTCCGTCAACTAGTGTTAATAGACGTTAAAAAATGAAGGGTAAAAATGTCATATTACTTTTAACCCCACAATACATCCTTTCTTCTTATTTTGTTTTTGCTCTTATCTCTCATAATCTTCTGATTCTTTTCTTCAATCAATCTCTCAATATATATATTCCTTCTTTTCTATATAACTACTACCCTTCATCTTCTTTCTAAACTCCATTGCTTTCTTCTTCTTATTTTGTCGCCATTATTATTGTTGTTTGTTCTTCCGTGCTTTCGATGGGTTGAAGAAACTCATTGACGCCGACGAGACACTTCATTGGTGTTGCTGCGGAAGGTGGTGCTAGCAGGTGTGGTGGGATGAAGGATCAGTGAGAAGTAGAGAGAACGGAGCTGCAGGTGAAAGAAGGTTGGGAAATGGGGCGATTGCAGTGGTGGTGTTTGAATTGAAGGAGTGAACGGAGGCGGTGACGAGTTGGGGAATGAAGAAGAAGGGCGAAGGCGATGAGAAGATGCCGAGGCTGTGATAAGAGAGAGGTTTGGCGGAGGTTGTTGCGGAAGAAGTGAATTGCAGGTGGGGAAGAAAGGAGGTGATGTGGGAGAAAGGGGGTGAAGGGAGAGGGAGATGAACGGAGATGGGAGTTGGGGATTGAATGTGGTGGTTGCACGAATTGAAGGAGAGGTGGAGTTGGTTGGAGTCAAAGGGGAAAGAATGGCAATTGGGTGTTGTTCGGGCGGAAGAAAGAGGCGGAATGGCTGAGAATGGCGAGGTGGGTGTGATGTAGTGGTGGCGAGGAGATGAAATGGCTGTGGTGTTGCAGCGCGCGGTGGCGCTGGGCTGTTTGCAAGAGGTGGGTTATGGTTTGAACAATCAGTGGTGATTGTTGGTGTGTGTAAGAAAGGAGGAGGAGAGGGGAGGTGGACTGTTGGCTGGAGGAAGAAGAATGGGGGAAACGGTGAACAGCGGAGAAGAAAGGAAGAATAGCGGAGATGGTAATGAATTGGTGTTGTGGGCTGTTGTGTTAGATAGGTGGAAGCGGCGGAAGTTTGAAGAAACTCATTAATGGAATGGGGGAAATGGTGAACGGAGAAGAAAGGAAGATCAGAGCCGTTATGACATTTTTACCCTTCAGTTTTTAACGTCTGTTAACACCAGTTGACGGAATGCAATTGGGTGCATTAAAAAAAATTGTTCGGCCATTAAAGTGCTTGTTTCCATACTTCGGCCATTTTCGTGCAAAAACAAAATAGTTTAGGCCACTTTCCTGCAATTTAGTCTTTATTTAAATAAATAACTACCAAATATTTTTATAAGCGTTACACCTTACAACAAACGTATTTGTTCGGTGCATGGTGTTAGAATATAACATAAAGATCATGTTGCTCTAACACGTTAGTCCTTAAGGTTTGAGAGCGACTGATTATTTAACAAGCTTACGCGGCAGGAGGCCTCAGGAGGTTTTGATGATCTTTTTTTCGTTTACTCGCTTTTGATGCTTCTTAATGTAGTGTAAATCTACTATTAGTTAACCAACAATAAAGCAAATAAAATGTAAATCTACTCGCTTCTGATGCTTCTTAATGCATTGAATCCGTAGTTCTGTTTCAAACCAAGTTGGAATTTTCAGTGACTCTTAATTACTACAGTAGAAGTAATGACCAAATAGTTGGTATTACGAAAAAATTCCTATACAGTGCTAAATAATACTGCAACTAAGTTGCAGTGACAGCTATTGACATTTCAGCAATACAATGGCCCATAGTGCCGCAAATGAAATAGTTAATTCCGGGCTGGAGCACTATTTCATCATGACCCGAAGTATACACAGTCGCAAGATCAGGAATCGAACAATTTAAGTAGTTTGCCTCATCTACTGGAACCACATTATGCAGATCTCGGTCATAGTTAAATACTGCCCAGAACAGGAAAATATGTTAGCACTTAATGAAGATAATCAGCAGCTCTTCACAAGGTGCCGTTTGGACCATGATATTCTAACCGACTAATGAGAACGAGATTTCAATACAAAGATGTTTTAAAATCTAGTCCTCATTCTCATAAAACATGTTGAAATAACGGAATCTCATGATTTAAACGGCAAGTGATAATTTATAAGTAATGCAAGTACGATTTGTTTTTAAAAATAGTGAGAACTTAGCAACTTATTTTGGACAGGCAGCTGTAGCTGTTGTAATACAGATTATCATGGTACTATAGAGTACTAGAGTAAAGCAAAAGTGAAAGTATTGACTTGCCAAGTATGTCACCGGCCTGAAAGGTAATATTGCTATGAGGCCAACCCGTTACATTGAAGTTCCAACTGACATTGTGTACAGCTGCATCACCAATATATCTAACAAATTTATATCAAGTGTCAATCGCAAAAATTTAAATACTTTACGTATCCCTAATTAAATGTATTACCTGGGACGATCCCTGGAATGGAGGAGGAGGGCACAGCCGGTATATGAGGTATAAAGTGTTCTGTCTCTCGACTTTTTACATGACCATGATGGTGACGACGATGGTGATGGTGGTGACCACTAGGTGCAGCCATTACAATGCCCGAAGATGACAATGCCAGTAAAATGAACAAACTGAACCAAATTTTCATTTTCGCAAATTAAAATTTAGACTACATAGAAGGCAATGAAGAGATGCACTGATTTTGTAGGTAGAAGTTGTAGTCTCTGTTTATATAGTGTAGTTTGAAGAAGTCTCTATACTTGGGCGGGCTTGCTGATCCCTGTCATTGTTAGTTGTAATCGCATTATATTTTCTGAACTTGTATTTCTTTTTTTGTTTCGGATTATAAATATATGAATCTCTAAATATGACCAATGCAAGAAGCTTCTGCCAGCATAGTAAATTAGAAGACATCTTATCCTTAAGGTAGTATTATAAGTTGGGACCATTGCATACATTTGTAAATGGAGTGAGCGTTGTCATATATATTCGTTCTTGAATAGATTTTGGGATAGGCGAGAATCAAATCCAAAACATGTTACCATAAAGGATAAACCCGACGACAAATGATAAATCTTTAACCACTAAGTTATCCTATTACGCTTGATTGTTAACATATCTTTTAAAGTAACACACAATAAAAATTCTTCAAACTAGAAATAGACTAATAACATCCATATAATTATCACATTTTCTCGGTTGCTCCATGTTTTTTGTATGCAACACCTTTTTCATAACAGGATTTCATTTCACCTTTAAAATGATAAACTGCCTGATTTTGGTGCCATTAAAATTTTAAACTATATCCAGTTTAATGTTGTTGCATGAAACTTGCCTTAAGTTGACCAAATTAATCGCAAAGCTAATAATCAGCTGTTTCCCACCAATAGTAGGATACCAAAAACAAAAAATGTACACACTTCTGCCGCACGCAATCTACGCAACACGTTCAAGATCGTTCATTTTTCGCATCGAATAAATTAGTAGAAAATAAGGTAACATGTTCAAGATCATTGTGCATATTTCGTTTGTCAAAAATCTGACAAAAAAAATGATCAAATGTGTTCAGCATTCTTCAGAAAGAGTATAAAAGCTTGTACACCAAAACAAGCGTCTCATTACACTTGCAAGGCTCTGAAAGGCCCGTGTACTAATAAGATTTATGCCATAGATGACGTATAAATATGTAAATCATATTGCAAAAGCAGCCATCTTCATTCCGACTTGACAATGTAGCTGCAGACGAGAAAGTTCTGTCCTCTAACAAGTGTGATACTATCGTTTCCACTTTGGCCCCCTGTGGCTTAATGCAACTATTATAACCTCTGTCGTTTACAGCAACCACATTGTGAATTGAAGGGTTGTATTTGAACACTGCGAGGAAATAAGTGATTAGATTATTAATTGAATTAACTAGCTAGTCAGCTCTAAATACAAGCATAATGAATCAGGAAAGCGTGCAACTTACTAGTAGCTAGTTGAATTAACTAGCTAGTTAGCTCTAAATACAAGCATAATGAATCAGGAAAGCGTGCAACTTACTAGCTTAAGCTATAGCAATTCTAAATGGAATTACATCATATGAAGGCAACTTTTAGCACAAATGCTAATATTTTTAATAAAGTCCATAGATGGACTCTTATGTGTGATATTCTAGTTCAGCACCAAAATGAAATTATAAGAGAGGAAGCATTTTAAACTATATAAACATGAGTACATGATAATACATGTCAAGTCAACTAGGCAGGACACTATTCCAACTTTTTGGAAGTACTATTGTGAGTTTGTAGTACTTGTTTACTTATTATGATGAGA
The DNA here is from genome assembly GCA_037693485.1 of Kitagawia praeruptora. Taxonomy (NCBI): domain Eukaryota; kingdom Viridiplantae; phylum Streptophyta; class Magnoliopsida; order Apiales; family Apiaceae; genus Kitagawia; species Kitagawia praeruptora. The sequence continues at coordinate 169,333,551 of CM075352.1, read as the reverse complement.
TGTGGTTTATTAGTTTTAAAAGCTTTATGAATTTATAGGTGAGAACAAGTCCAACAGACTAACCATTCATCCTCCTCGCACAAAATTGAAGGAGTTGGGGCATAAATATTGCTGCAGAAATAGTCCTAAAAACCTTTTGCAGACATTTTTGACTTGCATGTATATAAAGAAAAACAAATACATCTCCTACGTTTGAAATCAACAAACATGACATTTCACGAGTAAAAGAAGCAACTTAAGTGTTATGTTTGCATCAAGCATGTTTTTTAATTAAAATATTAACTAGTTATAATAAGCGACTATAATTTTTATTAGAACACATTTATGTTGTAGCAGTTACCAAGCACATCACTAGCTCTAAAGTTCTTGGCAGTTGGCCATCCACCAGAGTAAAATGACCAACCGGACCAACCGTTGATGCTTCCAAGTTCCAACAGTGTAGATTGCAGCTCGAGCTACTTCATCATGAAGAGCTGCCAAGCAAAGCACCAACATGACCACTGGAACTGCACTTCCTCTTCCCTTGGACATCTTAACTTTAGTGTTTTATCAATGAAAAATATAAACCATGTTGTGTAGTGTGTTTTTGAGATGTAGCTCAATGTACTGTATTTGCCTCATTATTACTTGTTAATTATCTTGTTGCAGCAGGACTGACCAAACTCATGAACTCAGACTATAGTTAACTTGGTATTGCTATATTTTGGATTATATAAAATTGTATGGCAATTACTCGAACATATCTCTTCATTCAAACTCAACCTTTTGACAAACGAGCCAAATTTGATTGTTCGCCAGACTCTCAAATCGAGTCTATTTCGATTTTAACTCAACTCATTACAGTTTTTCTTTATTTTGTACGCTTTACAAGAAACCAAACTGAAACTAATTTTGCCTTGTCCAACCCTAGCTTTTTCCTTATTAAGCCAGGTCTATGTATTAAATAGCATAATACACGAGTCAAACTCAAACTTAATAAACCGAACATTTATAAGGAACAACCCGACTCATTAAATTTATCAAACAAAATATTATATTTTTTCAAATTTTTTTTTAAAAAAATATTAAAGTGTATTAGGATATTTCTTAATTCATTTATATAAAAGCTTTTCTACCAGGAAGATAGGAAATGCAAAGCAAAAGATGCCACATGAGCTATTAACAATTTGTCTAGCAATATTTTTATAATTTTTTAATTGTAGTCCTCACTATAATGAACATATAATTTTATATTACAAGAACTAGGAAATGTGATATATTACCCAGAAATTAAGGACATATGGATGACAAAGTCTCGCCTCATCTACTGCCTGAAATCTATATATGATATTCAAAGCCTGGAAACAAATTAATCACAAGAAACCAATAAGTCAACATGATTTTTACATAACCTCCGATTCATGAAACAAAAAAGTCCACTTCTTTGATCAACTATAAGATTTATACTTCACACATATAGAGGAGCGAAAATTGTACAATCATACCTAACCCTTTCGTTACAATATCCAACCCTTGATCTAAAACAGATGAAGAAACTATTTACTCAATTCTTCCTTTAAAATCCTAACAGCTTCTGATACACCATCCTGGAAATAGAAAAACAAATCACATTCTACATACCCAATAAAAGAGGGCAAACAACACATGACACATATTGAAAACTGAGATAACTACTGAGTTGAAACTTGAAAGACAAAAACAAAATCCATCGATGTGGAGAATAATAGAATAAAACATTAGTCAATACAACATTTAAAAATGTTGCCATGGCAAATGACGTAAGCAAACAGATAATCAGGGGATTGTACTAAAATTTAAATATACATTTTCTGATTTTTTTTTTACCCTTACAGGAGAAAAATTGTCTTTAATTCAATTTTAAAAATGTATAAATAGATCAAATAAATAAACAAACACATTATATTATTAGGGCTTTAATTACATTGAGGTAAACTAAACATTCTTTCAATCTAGCCAAACCATATGTAGAAGATGCAAAAGAAGTTGTCTTAAAACACAAATTGCAGTGACATAGAAGGAGGTGTTGCGAAACTAATCAATAAAATAATAAATGGAATATTGATTCTACATCTGCTTGATAAAACTATACTCTATTATCTTCTACGGCATAGTTCAGGAACAAAAATGTAACAGCTATAAAAACACATTTGGAAACTTGAATACATGATGGTTTCTAATCCTCAGGCGACAGATTCGGACTAGATCTATCACTACTCAGTTATAAAAAAGTTGAAGTCCTATGTTATATGCTGATAAAACAGAGAATAAATCATAAACAAGGAATTTCGCATATCACCTATATAAATTAGAACTTAGTCTTATTGAGTTCTTATGTTTATTGCATCGAGGAGTAGCCTACATACTCTCAAGACTCAAGAGCAACAGTTACTCTTCATTGCCAAAGAAAGGAGGCAACACAGAGTCACAGATGGAAAACTTTGTCCTCAAAAACTATCTGATTGTCTGTTAGTAACAATTAACTTTTCGTTCATGACAGTATAAACAATACCCATTCACCTTTTTATGGGAAAACATGAAAACTAATTAATTCCCTCATTATAGTTTTCGAGAGAAAGCATTACCTCAAGAGATAATCTTTCGGCAACCTCCAAAGCACATGCTCTGACTTCTGGAGACAGTGCATAACTTATGGACCTTGCTAATTTTTCTGCAGCTTCGTTGATGGTTGTATATTTACCATCAATTGGAACCATGTCATCTCTTTTCAATGGTTCTGGGGAAACTCCAAGCCAGAACATCCTTTCTGCCCAATAGAACTGATCGAAAAGAAATGGACACAATATCTGCAACAAATATAAAGCACATAAGAGAAGCTGGAAGCCTGGACTGTAAGGGGCAGCCAGAGAAATTAATATTGCATCAGCTTCAATAAGGACGACCAAAATGAGTTAGAAGTCGGTGCTGAATTTAAAGCAATATATGTTTGAGAGAAGTAGTTACTTAACAGGAAAGAAACATTTTGCAATCTACGATGAGAAATATGGATGTAATTTTAAAATTCCAGTTTACAAAATAATTTTGTACTCAGGTAAAATAATTAATGATCTGAGTATGATGTTTATGAGATACTTACAGTGAAATTACATATGATAATGTGCACAAGGCTCAAGATGATTAAATATATAACTACATTACTTTGAATTTTTTTAAGAACAATAGTCAGCATATTTCAGAATGAAGGACATAATGGAAAGTTTCCCAAAAAGCTAAACCTTGAAAAGGTATTACTATGAAGTTCACTTTGCTGTGGACGTGGAGTCATTAGAAGGTCAGAGACACTTAACTCAAGTGAGTTGGACAAAAGCTTCCTTGAGTACTAACTTTAACTTACACACGACTTGATTCACAAAACTTTATGCATGAGAGCTTTTATCAATCCTGGTACCTTTTTTGCCTACAATCTAAAAAAACAATACAATTACTTTTTTTAAAGGTTCAACAAATTCTGAACAAGCATCTTAGTTTTATAGTTAGTCCCTTCCATCATAGATCCATAACCACTTATTAGAATTATCACATAAGCTCATTAAATAAATAGTGAAACGCAGGAGTAGTAATAAAGAAACAATGAGTTTAGAGAATAGAAACCTGCGGAACTCCCACAAGTAGTGCTGCCGCGGTGGATCCACTGGTAGAAGTTTAGGACGAGAAACATTTTAGCATCCAGTAATAAAGGAAAACCTGAATAATATTGTGGAAAACTATAGTAAGGGTGGAAAAAGGATAAAACTAACCTGCCTCCATGATGAATAGCAACATCACATTTTCGAAAGAGCCAGCTATACGGTATGGAACTAGCTAGTCACAAAATAGAATCATGGTAGAAAAGATTCATTCAACAGATAATAAATGGCTATGGTACATTTTGTATTTGTATTTTTGAAATGCTAGAAAGACATCCAAATAGTAAAGGATTCTAGAATAAAATGTTTAACAGATGTATCAACAATATATATCTTAAATATTTTCATTCACCTAGAGTCACTGATCCATCAATCCTTCACACATTGAATATGATAGCACTAACAGTTATAGATTTGTGGAAACCTTTTCATTTAATTTGACTTATATTCCCCTTGTTAGATGTTTTAATATGCTTACGCGAATATAGACCAATAAATTTACTAAAAAAACTGCAAAGGAGGTTATTACTAAAAAAGGATTGCAAATAGTTTAAAGCATCTGTCCTTAGAAGTAATCTTGCAAACTACTCATAGGGAGTTAGCCAAACTATCAGGAGTAGGGGTACCAAATATATTTGCTTCTTTATGATATTGATCCCTAAAGAATTTTACAAAAGTAAAACAGTTTTCCGCTTTCCAAACAAGACCAAATGTACCAAGGCATTGCTCACCCTGAAAAACAGAACAGTCTGCCTCCAAAAAGAGTGATTCCTTTGCTTAACTCTATAAGTTGTGAACTCGACATACTTTCAGCAGCAATGCCATGTATTTCAGCTTCCAGAGATTCACATCCAGCTGTGAGTAGTATGAATCTGTGACTTGTGATATCTAAAGCAGCTTGAAGAACATGAAGAAACTGACACGCATTCCCCAAAAATCCCATACTGCACTTGGCAAGGTGAAAAGTACTCAAAATACAGAAAATCAAAAGAGAAGTGGCCACTCGAAACCACTGGATTACATCAAAATACGAGGGTATTTATATACGAAAATACTGTGTTCAGATATCATCAGCCTATTTTACAAAAATCACAATGACCAATGGCTATAATGCATCCAGATGTTAGAATACTTTTGAAGAACATAGTATAGGTATTTTGAGGTTTTGTCATACTCATATACTATGTATAAATTCGTCACTTAATATTTATTTAACTGAATGATAATTTAAAAGCTATTACTGCTGCGATTCAAATTAAAATAATGATATCTCTTGAAATAGTAAACTTCTGAATGAACTAAAAATCATTAGCATACTTTTGCTTTTTCTGGGATAGATGAAACATAACTAATGAACCTAATCTACGACAGGGGAAATCCTGCTACAAATTACCTTCCAACAGAACTCAGACTTATGAAAACTAGAGATGTTGATGCTGAACTCATAAGAAAAGATTGAAGCTCACTGTGAGATGAACACAAAGCATCCTCTGTGTTCAAGCTTGCTGAGGAAAGCTGCGTTGATATTTTCTGACATTGGCCACATGAATACTGCCATTCCTTTGGAAGCATCCAAAAGCCACAAACACAAACATTTGAAGGCCAATAATCTACAGATATCAGCAGACAAAGATAATATACATAAGCATCCTAGAAATAACCAGTTTTAAAAACGGACTAAAACATATATTGAACAGGCATAGACCAGACCAAACAGACAAGCAAACAATTAAATTAAATAAATGGTGGTGGGAGGACTCTTATGTTATACCATGTTAAGTAACAGCTCATCTAAAACCATAAGGTGTTAAGTGGAAAGCCTTAAATGGATCATACATAATTCAACAACATGAAGAATGAACTTTCATCTTTCTCTTGGACATCATGAGTTCCTGATAGACAGAAGTTCAAAGGTGTAGGCAACAGTACAACAGAAATTGGTAGCTCTGGAGCATATAATAACCCATGTACTGTGCGCACCAACCCCTTTCCAAAACAGATGTCTTGCATAGTAGTTTTTTCGCACAAATTAAGCATATGGGTATAATCTTCTTTGATTAGGCAACTTTACATGTAGGTGTGCCTTCTATAATTACACAAGACATTTCCTTGGGTACATAATGTTTGGTAGTTTAAAAATTCAGGAGTACATGGAGGAAATATTACTTGGGCAAATAGAAAAATGGGTGGAAAAGGGAGCATACCAGGGCATTCTACAACTTCTTTGCTAAACCCGTACCTGCAATTTCAGGGTAGTAAGCAACGGAATACTATTTTCTTAATATCTGAACAGGTAAACAAACCAAAATTCTGAAACAAGTAATTTATATAATAAATATAATACCCTGAAAAGTATTACATAATATATATATATATATATATATATATATATATATATATATATATATATATATATATAGGGAGTTACTCCAATGAGAACCCCTTAAAATGAGAAATGAGAACCAAAGCCGATCACTAAAATAAAAACAGAATCACCAAAAATCAAAAAGTCATCAACTTAATTTAAAATACAAGGGACCCACTGCCACGTCACTACTGACACTGTGCCACGTCACCAATTTACCAAATCACCAAAAAATTTATGAATCACCAAAAAAATTGTAAATCACAAAAAATTAAAAAAAAATCATAAAATCATTATATTTTTTGGTGCCACGTCATCAAATCACCAAAAAAATTGTAAATCACCATAAATTTAGAAAATCACAAAATCATTATCTTTTAGTGCCACGTCATCAAATCACCAAAAAAATTGTAAATCACCATAAATTAAAAAAAAATCACAAAATCATTATATTTTTCAGTACCACGTCATCAAAACACCAAAAAATTTAAATCACCAAATTTTAAATCAGTGAACTATGTCATCACTACTATAACGTTTAGAAAAGCAAACTCTTATTCAGCACTTATCCATATTGCTTTGTGCAGGTTCACAATCTTACCCTTATTTTCAAAGAGGTTTCTACTGTTCAAACCCCATATCCTAGCAAACAACAAGAACACCATGTAGGCAATTTCGCACTTACAAACAATGATGCTACATTTTGCAATTAACAAACACCTTATTGACTGTTATTTACACTAATACAACAGAGCTCCTTGTCCTTGCACAGTCGAACACTAGCCTATCTCAACATTCCTCTTTAACTACGCCTCTTAAAATATAAATATTGTCACTCTACTTTACTAGTTACCTAACAAATGCTCATCACCTTGAGCAACAACAATTTCATCAAACACTTCTTCTGGCTTGGTTTCACAAGCAAGACAATGTATGACTTGATGAAATCAAGAAAATTTGCAGCACTTTGTTCTTGTATCATATCATGTATTTCTTTCGAGTATCTCCCTTGGTCTGTAGGTACTGATAAACAACATATATGTTGAGCACATAACATCCGAGGATCTAAGTAAATCACTATATCAAAATAAGTCACTCAATACAAGAAAAACGAAGGTTATTGAAAGGAATAAGCTAAGATCTTTTCCAACCCTAAAAAAATAAGTCTACAATTTTGGATAGAATCCAACATCAAAGCAAGCCAACAAATCTAGAAAATGACAACATAGCAAGATATAGCAGTAGCACTAGCAAGATACAATTCCCATTTACACTTGACATATATATCTCCAAAAAACCAGGCACGCGCATTGTAATTCTCTGCTTCTTTCCTGAATAACTACTGAACAACACAATCTGAACATGACTTGACACTCCAAGAACATCGGTCCAAATTGGCTCATAAAGAATCTCTGGATTTTCTTATAGACCTAAAATTCCAAAAAAATTTACGGTAAACCTCATAATATTCACACTTTAAAAATGAAAAAATGGTTTTATAAACTTAACACAAGAATGAAAAGAATAAAATGTCTTGGCCCCCTTTAGAGTACACTATAACAACCACACTAACTCAGCTGGTGGCTATACTAAACTTCTTTTTAAAATTTTAGTTAAATTTAATTGGACCATCTTTTATCGCAAATTAACCAAGAATGTATAAAATTAAATTAGTGTTATTTCTAAAAGGATAATTCATCAAAGACGATAAAGGGGTGATTCTCACAAAAATTACTTATAAAATATATCAATCGTCTAATTATTAATCTGAATCATAATTATGTACAAGAAATCACTATATTTTTAAACCAAATCACTAAATGTGAAAACGAAAACAATTACAATTTAATTCTAAATCGCCCAATTTTGAAGGCATTATAACACAATCGTGACTAATAATATAACCAGCAACTCATAAAGGAGTGTGAATTACAATTTCTAGCAAATCACAAAGCCTACAAAACATGAACCAAGATTGGGGGTAAAATTAAGACATGTATCATAATCAAATTAAAAAAAATGGCAGTGTACCTTGATAAGCCCCAATTTTGATTATCGATCTTCAGTAGTATTATTCACATATTATTTCAATTCAGTGCAATAGTAACAGTCTAACAGATCGAACAATAATTGGTACAAGATAAAATCAAACAAATTTTATCCACAAATCGTAGCGATAGAAGGCAGGAACGAAATGTGCGAAAACAAATATGATAATATATACGAAAGCACAATATGTTTTTTTGTGAATTAAAACATACTCTTATCAGCTATAGATATAACAAGTTACAAAACTTACAGATTTAGAAGGAATTACCTTGATTAGTACTAATTCGTAACAGATCCTCTGTTATCATGATGAAGAACAACGTTTTATATCAATTTGATAGATATAAAACGGAATCAAATAGGTAAAAGCAGCTGAAATCGACGTAATTGCGATGAAGATGAGTATAGAGATTGTGTACAGTGAGAGTGTAGAGAGAGATGTAGCGAGAGAGAGAGATGTAGCGAGAGAGAGAGAGAGTAGAAGACAAAGACAGAGATTAGATATAATTAATATACGTATATTTGTCCGTTTTGAAATTTATAAAAATATACGGCCAGGATTAAAAGATCTAATATAAAAATGGATGGTTGTGATGCAGACTAAGTTCTCATTATAAGGTGGGTTCTCATTTGATCATCTCCCTATATATATATAGTGGAGACCAATATTTTAGTGGAGACTGGAGACCATATATCAATCAAAACATTGCAAAAACTTATTCATTGAAATTCATGTTCTACGAAAATCACTTTTTCATTTATTTCATTGAAAATCCTGAAAATCATATATGTTTTACATGCAAATTTCATTAAAAATCTTGAAAATCATGTATGTTCTGCAAACAAAACAATGCAGAACGTATTATTCTCTAAAACATGTTCTGCTTGCAAATCATATATGATCTTTAAGATTTTGAATGAAGCAATAATGTTCATTGAACATTCTTTGCAAAGATATATGTTTTGCAATGTTTTGAGTGCATAATCTATATGGTCTCCACGGTCTCCACTCAAATGCTGGTCTCCATAGAACTTAACTATATATATATATATATATATATATATATATATAACATTTCTATTAATATAAAAACATAAACGTAGGTTATACATAGCTGCGGTACTCCAATTCAAACCTTGAAATAATTATACATTGCCCATTTAAGCTCTATACAAGTTGAGCACCCACTAGAATTTATTAGCTACAAAGACACCCCTCCCCCATAACAAAAAATAATGTATCTTATCAAAAAATATATATATATTAACAATCAATAGAATTAAAGAGGTTTCTTATGGTAGTGGAAAAATCAAACTTGTTTCTCAACCCTTCATAATACCATAACCCTACATCATAAAATAAGTAAACAATTTGAAGATCCAAGTGATACGGTTCGCAATTTGTTTGAAGTTAGGCAACATGGAATGACAGAGCAACAGAAACTTAAGCGACTGAAACTCAAAAAATTGATTATGTAACTGGCCTATATTGCACTTCAAAGGTATACTATGTAGATGCATAATCTTACAATAAAAGAGGAGACGATGTCCTGTCATGCCACTTAGGGAGACCTGTAACTGGATCCTAGAACCAATAACGATATTAGATTGTGTGCAAACTGCAACGTAATCAATTTTAACACAAAAACTTAAAATTTATATACAGATTGAATATCAAAATTCATATTAAAGTTACCACAAAGTTACATCTGGCCTACCAGACTGAAAATGCTCTCGAGTTTAAGTTTTCAATCTAAACTGATGGAACGTGATGCCCCATCTGTGAGATTTTCTGCCAGTCACTGGACGTAATAGGGTTTTTATTTTAGGAGTAAACTAGTCAAAGTGGTTGTCCTACTTGTTATAAACAAAATATGACTTTGGTTTAAACAAGATATAATCCATACATTAATTTTTTAGGAAAAACACCAGCAACAACACTATATAATAGTATTGAAAATTTTCTGTTACTTCAGACTGAAAACTTGACAGCTTGTTCGAATTTCAATGTATAGTGAGTCAATTGAGAGCATTTTTGCTTTAGTAGATTGATGAGGAATGGGAGTGGAGAACGTTTATATATGAGTTTATATGATAGGTTCAGTTCATTATTATTATTATTAGATATTTAAGATTTGATTTTATATTATCCCATATGTTTTGGGATTTGCTAGATATTTGATTTGATATTATCCCATGTGTTTGGGGATTTACTATATTACTTGTGATTTGGTTTTATATGATCCCATATGTTTAGGGATTTGTCTTTTGACTTTGGGTTTGATATTCGGTATATATAGACCGAACATGATACATTTCTAGGGAAGCTTTTGATTATACATTTTTCTTGGGAATAATATTATTGATTATTCTTGGGATTCGTATAATTCATTGCTTTATTTGTTTTTGTTCAATAAATCTTCGATTTAATATTTTGTCCTGCATCAAATGGTATCACAATGATGAGGAATGGGAGTGGAGAACGTTTATATATGAGACGTTTATATATGAGTTTATATGATAGGTTCAGTTCATTATTATTATTATTAGATATTTAAGATTTGATTTTATATTATCCCATATGTTTTGGGATTTGCTAGATATTTGATTTGATATTATCCCATGTGTTTGGGGATTTACTTTATTACTTGTGATTTGGTTTTATATGATCCCATATGTTTAGGGATTTGTCTTTTGACTTTGGGTTTGATATTCGGTATATATAGACCGAACATGATACATTTCTAGGGAAGCTTTTGATTATACATTTTTCTTGGGAATAATATCATTGATTATCCTTGGGATTCGTATAATTCATTGCTTTATTTGTTTTTGTTCAATAAATCTTCGATTTAATATTTTGTCCTGCATCAAATGGTATCAGAGCTTAGGTTTCTCCATCGATTTCTGAATTGTTGGGAGATCTGGGTTTTTTTTCGAGAGGGGGGGACTGTTCATCGGGCACTATTCACTGCCGGAGTTACTGTTCACCGCCGGAAAGGTTACTGTTCATCGCCGGAATTACTGTTCACTGTTTGTTCATCCTGAAGTTAGTCCACTGAAGTTTCTGATCTTTGACATTCCGACCCTTGCTACTTCTTAATTTTGATGTTTCAGTCCCTTGTACTCCTGAAGTCATCAAGATCAGCCCTCTTATCTTTGTTTAAGCAATGTCTTCTTACATCAAGCGTCAAATCGATGGCGTGGAGGATAATATTTATTTCCTTGAGCGTGAGCGTGATGAGTTGCATTACGAAGTCTATGTTTGTCATCGTGAATGTTGGTTACATCAATATAAACTTACGTTGAAGGATTTAGATAATCAATATGATGAACTTAGAAGCCTACAAAAGAGGTATAAAATTGAGTTTAAGTAAAGAAAGGGACGCATGTGCAAGTGAGGAACTAAAAAGTGCAACCGGGGAATTCAAAAGGGCTCTTGCAACTCTCACATCTCAAGTTCAATGTCTTGTGGGTTTGGAGAATGCAAAAAATGCCACCGAACATAAAACTAATATGGAAATTCAGCGTGATAAAGACACAAATCCGAAAGATCCACTTGAGGAGGTTAAACAAGTTGAAGATATAGAAGTTGTGGGTGCGGATCAGGTTGAGAAAATCAAGTCACAAGCTGATTGCTTCCAAATTGTTGAGGAATGTAAAGTGGTTGGTGATATTATCGAGGTTCTTGAGCATATTGACTTCATCATTCCAGAATACATGCTCAAGCCTCCTTCACTTGCTAGTGAATTTACAAAGTTCTTTGGGCCTGAGTTCGTGTTTTTGACTAAGTACGAATTTTTCTTCTTTGTTCCGGTTCAATCTTGCGTGATTCTTGATTTTTACAAAACTCGTGGTCGAGTTTTCTCCAACAAGGGAAGAATGATGAGGAATGGGAGTGGAGAACGTTTATATATGAGACGTTTATATATGAGTTTATATGATAGGTTCAGTTCATTATTATTATTATTAGATATTTAAGATTTGATTTTATATTATCCCATATGTTTTGGGATTTGCTAGATATTTGATTTGATATTATCCCATGTGTTTGGGGATTTACTTTATTACTTGTGATTTGGTTTTATATGATCCCATATGTTTAGGGATTTGTCTTTTGACTTTGGGTTTGATATTCGGTATATATATACCGAACATGATACATTTCTAGGGAAGCTTTTGATTATACATTTTTCTTGGGAATAATATTATTCTGTGATGCTCGGACTCGGCCTTTTACCCCGCCGTACCGGTGTCGACACGACACGACGCGGATACGGACACGGAATCCGGATCGGACTCTTCATCTGGAAATCGGACTCCTCATTTCCGGCCAGTACTCCGGCGACTCAACAGAAGTTTCATTGTAAATCCGTCGTTCCAGTTTTTTAGGAGGGAAAAGCTCGAAAATATAGGGAGATGAGAGCTCCGGTCATATTAGAGGAAATACGCAGAAGATGAGAAGATGGGAGAGATGGGGAAGAAGAAGATACACACGACGATGATTGCAAGAGAAGAAGAGATGCCAGTTGCTTTTTTATTACTCATTATATTAATGTTAATGTAACTGTTTCCACTTTCCAATGTTTGACTTTTAAACATTAATTTTATTTTATTTTTATTTTTACTCACATGTAAGCATTAATTTAGGGGAAATTGTATTGTGTTGTTACAGACGTACAGTGTACTTTGCACAATGAATTATTTTAACCAAACTTTTTGTGTTGTTTTTTATTGTAAATTTTTTTTTTGAAAGGAAATTTTATTGTAAATTTAATAATCATTACTCTACTATACAGAGTAATAATTCTATAAAATTAATATCATTGTGATCGAAAATTTTTAATAATTTACGGAGATTATTAATTTATCGTAAAATCCGTACGGTTGTCGTTATTATGTTGTGACTAAATTTACATTTAAACTATTAATTTATCATTCTATAAATTATTAATTTAACGATATTTTAGCACTTAAATTTAAGACATTGAAATAATCAAATATGAAAATCTGGAATTGATTGCATTAACAATGAGTAAAATAGGTTTACAACAATTATCTACTAATTAAAAGTAAGATCTTGAAAATAATAATAATAAATAATAATAAATAGCCGTGTCCATATCCCAGTGTCCGATCCTTATTCAACGTGTCCCCGAGTCCTTGAATTCAGAGTTTGAAGGATCAGACCCTCCGACACGTGTCCGTGTCGGATCCTTCCAAAAGAGTCCGAGCATCCTAGATATTATTGATTATTCTTGGGATTCGTATAATTCATTGCTTTATTTGTTTTTGTTCAATAAATCTTCGATTTAATATTTTGTCCAGCATCATAGATCATATGTATAGAAGCATCCTTTATGCTAACAGAAAGCATACTGTAAAAGGCCAGGGACTCAGATTTAGATCATCAGATCTCCATGATCCCCAATCTTCTGTAAATAGCGGCCACATCCAGTGAATAACATCATCCCAGCAAATCTAATTTACAAATCGAATATAAAACAATTAGCTTTCTTTAGATATGTGCGCACCTTAAGATTCAAACAGCCAAACAAAGAAATATAAAAAATTAAGTTCACTGGAAGTAACAGTAACAGGCACTTCAGCAATTACACTGACGTCACAACTTTACCTTGGTAGGAGGAGCTTCTTTAAGATACCTATATAGATGTGGGAGTTCGTTTCGAAAGTGACGTTCAAATGATGAATGGGCACTGCATTATACGCCCAAATATCAGATACAGATTCAAGTGTCAAAGTTAGGGCTCTATAGCCGGGCATTCTCTTTGAGATAAGATATTTATAGACACATAACACCAAGAATATTCATCATCAGAACCATAACACCAAGAAACTAAATTTTTACCGCCACAGAAAAATGTCATTTAGGCCCTAAGTTCCAGACACAAACACTGAAGTAAGTCGTATAACATATGTTTAAATCATGTAGTACGAGTGTCATGGGGCGTGTTTGACTGCAACCACGTCTTTATAATAATATTAATCATTTAAAGCTGTCCAATTTGTAATATATTCATAAACTCCTCTTAAGTCACTTAACACCTTACCTTCCTTCTCCAAAACCCCATTAAGTAAACAGAGAAGAGAGTGCACAAAGCTTTGTCCTAAATTAACGCGTCTTACTCCGTTACAATTTTTCTTGTCGCTTATAAAATTTACGGTCTTTCTATGACTAACATAAGTAAATGAGACCTACTCACTGGTGGTATTCATATGAACCTTTTGTAATATTGCTTGTTACTGGTTAAAGATGGCTACTAATAACAAAGAGGTAGACTGTGAAGGTTGTTCTAGAGAGGAGTACTCTGAATTCTGAAAAAAGCAGAAGAATCATGCCTAGTGAAAGCACCTTTATAAAAATGAAAAAGAAATCCTTTATTACCTGTAAGGGACAACATAAGGAGCAGCAACAACACAGCGGATATCATAAAGTTCTGCAAGGCTCCAGCCTTCCTGTCCATCGGAAAACGAAGACAAGTTAAAAAAAACACTAGTGCATTAATAAAAAAAACAATTCATGATTAATATGTCAGATGTAAACCACAAAAAGGTGCTACTTTAGAATAAAGGGAAATTATCAAAAATATCCATGTTTTCAATTTTTTTTGCAAAAATACGGTAAAAGTTGCATATGTGGTTGCGCAGTAGGTTGCAAGCAGTTGCATTTCAGGTTGCAATAGTTGCATTTGGGGTTGCAAATGAGGTTCCATCGTATTTTTGAAAAATATTTCTGCAACTTGGGAATTTTTGAAAAAAGCCCTAGAACAAATTAGCTTCTTTAGTCTTCTACATTTTGTCATTCCCTACCCTGCTTTATCCTGATCCTTATAGTATCCACTTTCCTTACTATTGCGAAGAAGCAGCAAAACATCACATTTTAAATCCAACGTAAGTAGGCCAATTGGCAATAAAAAGTAAATCATAGTTTTTTTCCTTGAAGTATTTGGGGAGGAAAGATAATAAAAATATTTCATAAAGATAAATAAAAAACAATCGAACTGAATAAGTGCAATGTTATTAGTATACACATGTAAAACTATTCAAGACATGTATGTTGTAAATCTTTGAATCTGCAAGTGCTATTGCTCTTTTGACATTGCCAACATATGGGTACATTTAGGTTGATAAATTATAAGGTATCTTCATAATACTTTGTCAAAACACTTATTTTGTTTCCATTCCTCACATCTTCACTGGCATTATCAGTATGTACATCTGATGCTACCTCGAACTGTGTTTGTTTACAATGGGTTCTCTTTTAGTGATATCATGTCATGAGAAAAGCTGTGAACACCTTCTTAGACATGTTACTGAAATCTTATTGATAATCACTAATGGAAATTGAAGATAATTTTCATTTGTGAAGGGACAATATAACCATCAAAGTATTTAACCAGACATTACCAATGCAAAAAAGTTTATCACAACCACATCATTCTCTAAGCTTAAGCCATTTGCAAATATCCTTTCAAATATGGAAAAACACTCTTGCCTATGTTCTTTTGTAATCTTTCTTTTCTCCAAAGAAAAAGACTTTGCAATATCTGGAATAAGAAAAAAAAGACATTAGTGTCTGTTCACCAAGTGGATCTGCTCTCTTAAAAAAACATCAAATTAGATCATTGAGCTGAAATCAGCAACCAAACTAAATTAGCGAAAAAATAAAATCAGCAACCAAACCTGCAGTGTCATCATCTTTAAAAGGAGAAAGAGTAGGCGGTGATGAGACTGGAATATAAGCAACTCTTTTTTCTAGCAAATTCTGGCTTAAGCTCTGTAACAAGAACGCAGAATCAACATCAATGCTGACATAAAAAAAATATCTACAAACAATTCATCTACAAGAAATAATTGGATTTTTTATGTACTTTCAAATTAGACAAGACATACTTTGTAAAAGTCATTATTTATGTGACTGATAATATGCATAGACATTCTTTGTAAAAGTCATTATTTAATTGACTGATAACTATGCATAGAGGCCCCGGACCCACAGCAAATTCACATGCTTCAAAACTAATATTAATAAAAGTATGCAGCATTAGTGTACAAACCTCATGCGCCGAATGAGTTATAAAAACTACATGGTATTGCTCCTGATCGCAAGCAAAAGCTCCAGCAACAGCCTAAAATAAGCCCAATTGCAATATGATCAAAAGTTTTTTTTTTTTAAGTAATGTTATCAAAAGCTATGTAGTACATACGCAAATAAACAAGAAAAAATAAAAACATTGCACGTGAACAAAAAATCTTTATGTTTCCAGCTGAACACACAATTGTAACAACAAGATTTAGCTACATCCACATCAAAACAAACGAATAGATAATCAACTTCAGTAGTCATATAAACATAATTACCCTACCATTCCTCGATGCTTATGCAAATTTCAAAAACCTGCAAGTCATGCCGAGTCTTATTTTTTAGGGTAACCGATGGTAAATCATTTAACCCTAACAGTAAATGGTTGTCAATGTGAGAACAATACAGAGTATTTAAAATCAGGGGATCAAGAACGCGAATACATATTTAGCCAAAAAAAAAACGCCAATACACAAATTGAAAAAACTACTCAAGACTTACATAATACTATTCGAACCAACAACATTTTGGCAAACCATCTTAGCTACTCAAATTTCTACCAAACTTACTAAAAAATTAAACAGACCATCCCCCAAATTTCTTCACAAAATTCACATACATTAAATTAATACTCGATACCACAATAAATTAATATTTTTAATGTAAATTTTTGGTCCCAACATAAGGACGATAGTATAAATTTAACCTCGATTAATTAATAACCTCTATAAATTAATAGAATTCGTCGGTCCCAACAATATTAATTTATAGAAGTTTTACTGTATTTAGCACAAACTACACATTCAACTAGTCAATTTTTCGAAAAATTTCCAACACAAACAATCTATATAAACAAAAGGGTGTTTGATAATCACACTCAACTACAAACAATTATAAGATTTCATAGCAAACAATATATGTTACAACAATCAAGTTGGAAAGCAGTAAAAATGAAGTGAAAAAAAAAAGAAGAAGAAAACAGCTATTTTAATGCACATATAGATACATATATATAAAGAAGATTACAGCGAGAGGATAAACGTCGCCTTTGGTGCCGAAGGCCATGAATACAGCAGTAGGCTTAGTCCTCATTTCACCCATTTTCTTGATTCACCCCAAATCAAAACAAAAAATTATTATCTATCCTTTGTTTTGGAAAGGGAGTTTTTTTTTTGTTTTTTGTTTTAACGTATAAATCTATCTATTACTATATATAAGCAAAATTTACCACTTTAATGGTTGTGAAATTACAATTTTACCCTTATTTTTTTTAAAATTACAAAAATGCCATCCTTTAATAATTATGTAAAAACTAATGAAATTATGCTTGTGTTGAGATTCGAACCACTAACCTATTCACTCCCAAACTCATGCATTAACCAATTGTGCTATGATTGATTTTGAGCTTTGTTTAAAAATCCTATAACATAAACCACATGCCATCCTTTAATAATTATGTAAAAACTAAAAAAATTATGTTTTTGTTGGGATTCAAACCACTAACCTATTCAATCTCAAACTCATGCCTTAATCAATTGTGCTACAAATAATTTTGAGCTTTGTTTAAAAATCATATAACATAAACCACCTCTCTTCTCTTTTTATCTCATCCTTTTTTTAGTAAATGAAATGTTGTTCATATTAATTCTAAAATATTGGATAGATAAAATTATAAAAAATATTTTAATCGACTGAGAATACTCTATAATTCTCTTTTATCATTTTAAATAATTGATATAGAAAAAAACTAGATTATACATAATGTAATCGAGTCCAAAAAGAAAAAAGATTTATTTACATACGTTCCATCATACATAATTAATAATTGCATCACATAACTTTTACGTATATAAAATTTTAAATATGTGACTCATATTAGAGAGTTTTAGTCGACCAACTATTCTTTCAACGATTTAAATATATGATTGGTCTAAATACATAAATATTTAAATATATACAAAAAATAATTGAAATTATGTTGTAAAAAAAAAGGTGAAAACTCTAAAAAGATGATCTATGTTATATATAAAAAAATAATATAATTAACATTCACATTAAATTAAAAAAGATATAAATTTTTGAATCATAAATATTACAAAAGTACAATAATTATTTAAAATGATCAATTAGATTATAACTCGACTATAAAGTTGGTACATACATATGAATTTTAGATAATATAATATATAATGGTTGAGTTATAACATATATTTAGATTTTAGATTTCATATGCACGGGTCATTAAGGTTGTCATATTTTTTATCGATTGAAATATTTAAAAAAAATTAAAATTGATCTAAAAAAACAATTCAAAATTATAATATAAAAAATAATTGAATTTACCCAATTTTTTATTGAACTTCTATATAGTGTAATAAATATTAGACTAAAACTAAACATTTAAGTTTAAAAATGTATAAATTTATATGTTTAGAAAAAATGATTGAGACAAGCAAAAGGTAAGGATGACTTTTATTAAATATTAAGAGATTTGTAATATGTCTCAAAATCTATTCTTACATTATTTATCCAAATTTTATGAAAATTAATCAAATTATAAAATATTTGGTTCAAAAAATTGGTATGCAATATTACAAAATAACTATAAAAATATTTGATAGATCGAAATCTTAACTTTTATCATATTTTTAATTACAAAAGAGAAATTAGTTGAGTGCCCGTGCCTTGCATTAAACTTCAACACAAGGGCAAAGATTACCATTTTAATGGTTGTGAAGTTACTATTTTATCCCTATATTTTTAAAAATTACAAAAATGTTATCCTTTAATAATTATGTAAAAATAGTGAAATTAAGTTAGTATTGAGAATTGAAGCACTGACCTTCTCCCATCAAACTTATGACATAACCAACTATGCTACACTTAGTTTTGAGTTTTGTTTAAAAATCCTATAAGATAAACCACATTTTCTCTTCGTGTCACATCCTTTTCTATTTTTTATTTTTGAGTAAATGAAATGTTGGTTTATATTATTTCTAGAAAAATGGATGATATAAACTTATAAAAAAAATATTCTAATCGATTGAGCATACTTGACAATTCTCTTTTGTCATTCTAAATGATTGATGTAAAAAATAAAATTTTAGATTATATATAAATGTAACCGAGTAAAAAAAAGGGGATTTATTTACATTCAATTCCATGTCGATATTAAATTATTTAAAAAAAGATTTGGTTTTAAAAAATATGTAAATTTTAGTTATCAAATCGTACATAATGAATAATTGCATCAAATAACTTTTAGATACATAAAATTTTAAACATCTGAGTTATATTAGACGATTTTTGTCGACCAACTATTTAGGCTTTCAACGATTTAAATGTATGATTGGTCTAAAAACATAAGAATTTAAACATATAAGAAAAATAATTGAAATTTTGTTAAAAAGATGAGAACTCTAAAAATATGATAACTCGATTATAAAGTATAAAATATGATACATATGAATTTTTATATAATATAGTAAATTGATCAATATAATATATAATGGTTAAATTATAACATATACTTAGATTATTATACAATGAAATCAAGAAATTAATTTTAGATTTCATATAGATGCACGGGTCATTAAAGTCGTCTAATCATATTTTACATCGATTAAAAAATTTGGAAAAATTTAAAGTTGAGTTTAAAAAAATTATTTGAAATTATAATATAAAACATGTTTCAATTCACCCAATTTTTAATTCAACTTCGGAATTGTATAATAAACATTAGACTAAAACTAAATATTTGAGTTTATAATGTATAAATATATATGTTACAAAAAATTGATTGAGACAACCACAATGATGACTTTTACTCAATATTAAGAAATTTTATAATATGTCTTAAGGTTTAGTCTTACATATACGATCAATTATTTACAACAAAATCAAATGAGTTAATAGACGCCTATGTTATACACGGACAATTTTACTAAAATCATTATTTATGTTATAACCAAATGTTCAATTTAAAAAGTTCATTTCACGTCATTGAAAACTAAATTAATAGTTTAACAATTATAAGTATTCATGCGAATATTATCGTATTGATATTTATCCAAAATCTAAGAAATCTAATGAAATTTTAAAATATATGGTTGAAGAAATTGGTATGCAATATTACCAGGTAATTATAAACATATGAGATAAAATCGAAATTTTAGATTTTATCATATTTTTAATTACAAAATTATCTCAATATATGTATACATTTTCAGACGAGAATTTATTTTAGTGCCCGTGCCTTGCACGGGCTTTTACGCTAGTACTTTCTTATGCCCATCTAACCACATTGTTGAGTTAATGTTGGACATGGAAATCAAGAAACAAAAAATATTGGGGATGTTTGGAATTTAGAGTTTTTGGGTGAAATTAGAGGTTTGGCATAGATCAGAGATTTTATCAAATCAAACATCTAATGTATAGTGTTTGGTTTTGAGTTAGAGGTTTGAGATCAAAAAACTAATTTTGAAAAAACTCATTTTATGAGCTTTTTCAATTAGAGGTTTGTTGTGTCACAAACTTTTATTCAAAACAGAGCATCTTCAACCCTCTAAAACAGCTAGAGCATCTCCAACCCTCTAAAACCCTTAGGTAAATTTGAATAAATGATACCATAAATAAAAGTTACAGAGAATATATAAAAAATTCTTCACTCCAACCACACGTTCCTGTTATCTAAATAGGCTTATAACCCGTGCAATGCAGGGCTTCTTATATCATGTTATAAATTTTATTTAATATTATAATAATATTTTTATATAATAATTTTTTAATTTTAATTTGATATAATTTAATATACTCATGTTTAAGGATTATAATATTGTTTTCTTATTATAAATAACATATACGATTTTTAATATATTTTATTAAATTAAAAGGTGACGTGTTTTAATATGGGGTGCTATTTTCGGAATATATTAATGATTAAATTAAAAGGTGACGTATTTTAATTAGAAAGGAAATATTAGTGATTGAATATATGCTACGATTGATCTTTTTAGGTGTTTATAAAAAGTAATATCTTCAACTAAAAGTAAATATGAAAAAGGCAATCGACTAATTACCATTAATTATATCATGTTATTATTTAGTTTAGGTGTTATATTTTTCTTAAAGGTAACGTGTTTTAATTAAATATAAAGTAACATATTTTAATTAGATAGAAATATTAATGATCGAAAGATATGGTATGATTTATGTTCTTAGTTGTTTATAAAAGATAATTTTTTAAACTAAAAGGGAATCGAATCTTAGACTTCTAAATATAACAACTTTTAATATTGTTAGCGGCTGCGGGTTCCCATGTTAAAAAAAAAAAAAAATTGTTATATCTGATGGTCATGATCTGTTTGAGTTGAAAATCTAACGGTTATGAATAGTTTGGTTAACCAAACTACAAACTACAAAAGATCTCTAGTTTGCTTATAATAATATAGTATAGATTTAGCCAATCCCACGAGGTTGGCTATATTTGTCGAACGGCTAGAGATTGTAAGAAGATTACACATCATCTATTACCATAATAAAATAATATATTCTATTTATAACAACTTGAAATAATAATAACACACTATTTTTAAAAAATAGCCAATCATTATAGCCAATACCGTCGGAGCACAATACCTTACAGGTTCAGTAAATTTTACATAATCAGTATTTTATATCATTTTAGCCAACCAATTTAGGCAATACCACTACAGCTAACAGTTATCAGCTAATTGCCAAACATGGTCATAAAGAAAGAGGAGAGAAAGAGGAAAAATGAGTAAAGTGGTGGGACACCTCACTATATAATGTATAAAATAAAATGGGTTAGTGGAGGAAAGTAATGGATGTATTTGATTTTTATATTATAAAATTTTACTATTTTGGGAAAGTTTAGAAATATAAAGAAATGGGTAGGACGACCCAAAAAGAAAAGTGTAAAGAAATGGATGGGACAGAGGGAGTACAATTTTTAGATTTATTTTAGGAAATACTATTTCTAGAACACTTTTTTAATTTCCGGAGCTAATTGTCACCTATTATATTAGAATATGTTACATATTGTGAATGCAGGGGGGAAATGCAACACTTATTGCTCTGGAAATAAAAAAACGATATGGAAATAATATTTCCCTTTAGAGAAAACTGGGCCTCAGGACAACCTCAGGGATGTCTCCTAAGGTTATAAGTGATTTGTACTTATAAAGCAAGGGCCCCGCAGGGGCATTTTTGTAAATATAAACTTTTTTCAGTGATTTTACATAAATACCCCTTAAATTTGTATTAAAAATGTTTTAACCTCAGGTAAAACCCTGAGGTCATCCTCAGGCACATGAAACTCTTTCCCTTCATTTTTGATCAACTAAATTACAACATTTTTATTCAACCAGTTATATGTGATTTTAAATATTTTTTTTATAATTTTTTAACCAACATTATTAAATCCAGGTACATAATGGAAAACATTTTCATAACTAAAGAAACATCATTTAATATACGGTTTAATTGAAAATAAAGTAAGAAAATGTTTTTTTTGCCAAAAAGGGAAACGATTTCAATAATACTTCAAATCATTAGAAATTACATGCAATAAACCCGAGAAAACATTCTCCCGGTTCCAAGTACGATCAGCTAAACAACTAGTGTTCCTCGCTAAGAAGTGAGCCACTGCGTTCGCGGATCGTTTAACGAAATTGAGAGTCACAATACGACCTCGTAAGTCTGATAAGTGCTGTTTGCACTCATCAATAACCCTGACAAAATGACGGACTAACGAAAGAACTTCTGATAGCTTGAATGGCGACCAGACAATCAATTTCTATTATCACCTCAGGCCACCCTTTGTTTTTACCCAACTGAGCGCCTCCCTAATTCCAATTGCCTCCGCAATCTCAGGAGCTACAATGCCTTGTTTGCAGCTGGTTCTAACTTCCTTCGTGATCTCTAACAAGTATGGAAAAGCTGTAATGCCCAGATTCGTTAAATTAAAAATTGCTTAATCAACTAAAAGGTACAAGTAATCTCCATCAATTAAAGATTGTATCATTTTTGCAGATATTTTTGTACTATTCCACCAAAACACAAGATTTGTTATTGTAGAATTGTAGAATTGATTTGCCCAGATCAAGTTCATCTATTATATCTATTACTATATATTAATAAAAAGTACCAAAATAATGCCCATAAAATTACCAATATACCCTTATTTATCACATAATTACAAAGATGCCATTATACATTTACTTTAAAAAAAATATTAAAGTGAATTTTGGGAGTTGAACCTATGATCTTAAACTTAGAAGTGACAATCTCAACCACTATGTTACATGTTAATATTGATCAAATTATGAAATTCATTATCAATATGCGCAAATGTTCCACACGTTATATTCTATTTTGATCTCTTCTTGTAATCTACTTTGCAAATTAGAAAGTTTATCTATACGAGTACCCTTAAAATCATTTTTTTAATGATTCTTTTACAAATCTAATTTTACTTGAAAAAATGTTGCGTAAGAATAAGAAGATAAACAAAATATTATGAAATTGAAACTGATCCGTTAAAAACTTGATTTTATTAAAAAAAAAAAGGATTACATTAATATTTTTATGTTGTAAATTTATTTTTTTACATTTAGTATATTATGTCTCAAATTTTGTATGCTATTAGACTACAAATTGCATCGTCTACCATACCAATTTCTTTGTAATTTACTATACTCAACAATTTTTACGTAAGCTTGTTATCTATACGAGTTTTTTTTAATAAAAGAATGTGAATTTAAAGATATTTAGGTCAATAAAATTTATAACCGAATTGAATGATATGAGATTTAAATTTTGAACTCTATATCAATTATCACTTGAGTAATTAGATAAAATCCATTTACATAATCAAGTTAAAATACATTTACATTAATGTAATCAAGTAAAAATGGTGATAATATATTAAAAAAATTGAAGTAAAATTTATAATTGTATGAAATGATGTCCAGTATACTCACTTAATATTATCCATTGGTCCAATATACCCGTTCATGGTGATTTGTTCCAAAATATACACTCAATATGCTCTACAGTGTATAAAACTCTGCAATATATGCAGCAAATGTGTGTAGTCTCATATCTCAATTTCAAACAATATTCACACTCCTAAAAATTCTCTTCCTAAAAATTATGCTCAAGTCGTGGTTGTTGATTTAATTTCCTTATGAACCCTATAATCTTATACTGTAATACATATGACTTAATTGAAACACCTATTGAGTAGGTTCATGCATATTTTAATGTTCTAACTGACATGTGCGACGTCTCAAATTAAAAAAAATGGTTGTCATGCATACATGCACGTTACTGCAATCGCGGTGCAACGTCCATTATAATAATCACAATCTCAAGATGTGTAACACTGCACTAGAGTTTCACAGCAAACCTGAACCAATGAATTTTGAGTGTTATTACTCGGAATGAACAACCATAAAAAATTATGTGTAAGTTTTTCCTTTTCTACTCGCTATAAACAACAAAGAAAACTCGATGCTCCTATATTCGTGGTTCCAACTACACGACAATAAATTTTTTTGTGTTTATATCAACATGTATCGCTATTCATATAACAATCTCAGAATTACGAGTGTACAATCTATACTATTATATACAATATAAATATTAAAAATCAAACATCAACATCTTCCTTAAAATAAAATTAGAGGCATTCATAGAGACTTAAAATCAAATTAGAGGCATTCATAGAGAGGCCCGTGCCTTGCACAGGATGTTACGTTAGCTATTAATTTATAGCACAAGAGGGGGTTTTGGCCAGTGTTGTGAAAAGCGCAAATCGGACCTAAGCGGGATGACCACCTTCTAGCGCTTAAGCGGTAAAGCGGACTCTTAAGCGGTTTTAAAAGCGGATCATTAAGCGGACCGTAAATAAATAAGTATATATATATATATATATATATATATAATCATATATAATTATATAATGAATTAATGATTATGCAATCTTGTACCAATTATAATGGCATAAATATTAAAATAAATAATATTGTAATAATAAACGCAATTACAACATTATATATATATATATATAAATTGATTTTTTTTTAAATTAGTCCGCTTAATCCCGCTTAATTTCGCTTAAAGCCACTTAAATCCGTACTAAACACTTAAAAATCCGATTATACACTTATCGAGGCGTTTAAGATCCGCTTCCGCTTAGGTGATCGCTTAAGCGACCGCTTAAAGCGCTTTTGAGAACACTGGTTTTGGCAAGACAATTTAATCCGCATCACCTGCCACCTAGATGCCACGTCACCTGCCACCCCAGCTACTATATTGTATTAATAATAAAAAAATGATCTTAGTGAGAATTGAACCCCTGACCTCTAAGGTAGAAGTGAAAGCCCTTACCACTGTGCTAGACATTAAACTTGAATATATTTTAAAACTCGTTATTAATATATCGTGAGAAAACTCTCATATATTATATTCATGATAAAAAATTGTTCCTAAGAAGAATTGAATCTTTAACCTCTAACTTAGAAAAAAGATTCCTTACCACTAGGCTAGACAACAAATTTGAAAATATTATAAAACAAATTATTAATATATCGCGAGACAACCCCAATATATTATATTAATGATAAAAAAATTGTTCCTAATAAAAATTGAATCATTGACCACTAACTTAGAATGGAGATTTCTTATCACTATGCTATATCAATTTTCACTACAAGAAATCTGGGCTATTGCAACGCCAAAAAAGTGTCATATTAGACCCCAAATGTGTTACAATAGAGGTTTTTGCAACGTTTTTTCCAAAATTCAGCGTTGCATCTGCTACCGTTGCAATAGACCCCTATAGCAACGTTTTACCTACTTATTGCAACATTTTTAAAGTATTACAATATCCCCTTTAGTGCAACACTTTTGTCATGTTTAGTGACACTTTTATGATGTTGCAGTAGACTATTGCAACACTATTTTGTAACATATTTTAGTTAAAAGTGTTGCAAAGTCAATTTATTGCAACATTTTTATGTAACATTTTATCCCCTATTGTAATGTTTTTTGTTTTTTTAGCAACATTTATATGCAACACTTTTGTTTCTATTGTAATCCATTTTTATACTTATTGTAACATTTATGTGCAACATTTTTTATTAGTCCAATTTGCAATATCCTATTTGAAATGTTAATAAACCATTACAAAAGCATATCAAACCAGAATCACATTTCCAATTTCCAAGATTGAAATCCAACAAAATATATGTCAGTACAGCCCAAACAAATTCGATCGGCTTACACCATAAGATCATCTTACACCTAGTACGTGAATCCGAAGTCGAAACACATAGTCGACTTACACACTATAAATCTAGAGAAAACTTAGTCTTTCATGTCAAAGTACCAAGCTACCAAAAGAACGCACATATAATAAAAGTACTGATCATCAATCATTAAATCGTCATCGTGATTGTCATCCTCGCGAGTGCCTTTTGCTTCGGTGGGTATGAATGAACACCAAAAGGCTGATTTGTACTTCCAGAATTTATTAATAGAATTTGACTCTGCTCAAAAAATTTCCCTGCAACACCAATTTGACTCGAATTATATACATAAAAAACAATTAAACTCTCCAATTTTATTACATAGTTATTTCAAGATTCTTGAGGAGGCAAAAGTAGGGGTCTATCTATTTCGGATCTTGATAAACGAGAACAATATAAAAAAAGGCCTTAAAATCGGTACTAGAAATAATGAACAAAGAAGGAACAAATAATTGCATATATTTGTGCACAATATCCAATTTTTAGTGCACGTATTAATCTTGAGAGTTTTGCTAAAGTTGCAATTATGGAATGTATTGATGGTGCCTTGCACCGCAAAGACAGGGGTATTAATAAGCTCGAAGTATGAGATGATATACCTACCTGTTCATCTGCCTGCCGAAAGGTACTCATATCCTTACTTTCCTAAAGCTCATGATGTGAGGCAATCCTGTTAACAAATATATCCACTAATGGTTGACTCCTTATCTCGATAAATTCCGCACTAAATTTGAATTTTTCTGCAGGACAACAAGAAGAAGTAAATACTTTAAAGTGCTAAAACCTAACTCAGAATACACAATTGCACATGTTTGCAAAATGCATTGGGTATGAAAGTTACAAGCGCAGCCTGCATAGTATCATAATCGGTATACCAATATCAATATTTCTTATTCCGAGCAATAGTTATTCAGCAAGTTTGTCTTTGTTTCACATAAAATAATGAAAAATAAACCAAGAATTCGAGGCCTTGAAAGAGCTTATTATATGTTCCAAGATACAAGTCCTTGTTTCCTGCCACTCGTCCAATTCGCGCTTGCCATTGGCCGGGTTGATGATGTCTACAGAAGTTAAAAAGACATAGATTTCAAGATTAGAAGAATACAATTTCATTGCACATGTTTTGAAGTCGAAAACATAAACCTTGTTACTCCTCTATACATTGAAGCACCCACTGCTCCTTATTGCTAGAAGTTATAATTTTATGTATTGTATATAAGATTTAATCTTTACTAACATAATAGTTCCACATAAATATCATATGTTGAAGCAAGCATGTAATAATTTTAAACAAATACAAATAAACTTGTAAATCATAATTCTACTATTCAAATAACTGATATACAAGTAGGAAAAAATCATGGTTTTGGCTTTGGGCTGGAAATCCAGAACTCGGATTCAAAAAGAGCATTTATCATTTCGAAAATTCAACTATCCAATCTCGGGATTTATGCTGAGCTCTATTGCACCTAAAAGATGATATTGACACTCTAGATAAATAAAAGAAAAAAAAATCAAACATATTAACCTTTACTGAAGATCAGATGTCTACTTCATGCATGATGACTTAAAGATGAGTTACATCAGGCTTCAGATCATTATCACCAATTGACCATGTAACATAGTTATATAGCATTTGCTACTGAATAATATAACCCCATTATGCATTTTTTGAGCGATACACAGTAAAAATACCTAAAAAACCAAATTATTCACTTATACATCAAAGTATTCATTTCGAAAATTTTGAACTGTAAAGTATAAGCCGTCTATCCATACTTGCTAGTCACTGCTAGTTTAATTAGTGAGATGGTATTTAATCAATATGAAAAGCTAATCTTTTTGGATTAGTTTATTGTTTTTTCATCTAAAAGAGAAACGCTACCAGTCCACTGTCAAGAACAAAACATAAATGTAGCCTAGAATATTTGGTGGCAAAGAAGGCTTCACTGAACTAGTACATATTCCATAAGATATATGCAACTTAATTATACACATGCAATAAACATTTACAGCACAAAGCACACCTGGATGGAAGTAAGTATAGCAGCCACATCATATATAGGACTCCATTGATTCTCTATAAGATATCCAAGCATATACTTTCATCTGCTTTTCTAGTAAATATACATTAATAAGTGATCAAGTTATAATTAATAAGTAAATACAAGTTTGTTATAAATTCTGTGATCAAGAAGGGTGTTAAACAATAGCTGACCCGATTCTAAGTGCGTTGCTACAATTTTAAGCTGACCAGCTAACAAAGAGGAATCAATAGCGATGAAAGGAAACCAGTTTTCTTCTCTATGGCACATCTTCCATTCCAATTAATAAGTCAATCTCCTACAAAGCGTTAATAAAAAGTCATATCCCATAATCTCCTACAAATTGTACAAGCAGACTATCAAGATTGACTCGATACAAATGCAAAAAATGCTAGATACACACAAAAACACACATACTAATACTAATACAATCTACACAAATTGAACAAACAAACTATCAAAATAGAAATAAAACACACAAAATCAATCATAAAAAATTTGAAAAAATCAAAAGCTATTACCATATAACAGTTCTGAGGCCACTCTGTACCATCCTCTTTAGTAACCCTAGGCCTTTCCACTCCCCAATAACTTGATGCCACCACGTCTCCACCGATTTCCTTCTTCTTCTCCGTCACTTGACCTTTTGTTTCCTTCTAATTGAACCTGATGAGTTTTGGGTAATGAACCCTAATTATAATCAAAATTATACATATACATATATATATATATATATATATATATATATATATATATATATATATATATTAAAAAATGGACACTTTACCTCTAAATAAAACTTTAATTGAATCTTTACCCTAATTGAAATTTCGGTCAGCTTTGGGATTTTGGTTGCTTTAATTGGATTTAGGGATATATGAGATGTGTGAGAGTGAAGAGGTCAACAGTGGGAGGGGTCGATAAAGAGAGGTGACGTTCGAGAGAGAGATCGAGAGGAGGTAGTGTAAACTTTGCTCAATTAGGTTTTGGGAGAGGTAGTGTTTGATGTTTAATTGAAATTTAGGAGAGAGTTGAGAGACCGTCATGGAGAGAGACAGTGGTGTGATGTGTGGTGTGGTGTTGTGTTTTTTTATTTATTTTAATTGTGTATGAAATATTTTGGTATGCTTTTTTATCCCGCTCATCCAAAAAATCAAGTTCCCGCCTACAATTTTGGGCAAAGTGTATTGTCTATTGTAACGTTTTTATTAAAGTGTTGCAATTGCTCTAAAATTTCAAAATATCATTTTGCTTGCAACACTTTTTGTATTTATTGCAACATTTTTTAAAATATTGCAATAGATTACCAAATTTTGTGTCTATTGTAACACTTTTTGTAACACAAATATATATTGGGCTTGCAATAGCCCATATTTCTTGTAGTTTGAATATATTATTAAACTCATTATTAATATATTATGAGACAATTTAGGTAGTGTTTGGGATTGCTATTCCGGAAATCTACAGCAGCTTTTAGCACAAAAGCAGGTTAAATCGCGTTTGGTAAAATATTTTAACTGCTTTTGGGGAAAGTGCTTTTTATATAAAAGCTATTTTTTTAGAAGCAGCTATGAGATGCTTTTGTTAAAAGCCGCTGGTAAAAATTATGCAGATAGCAGCATTATAGACTTTCCATCAAACCCCAACTCCTGCAAGATTTTTTTAATATTCTACTGCTCTCCTTACCTATATGTTTGTACAGATAACAAGGTAATACAATCCTAAACAAAATTAAACTTCACTATATATATAAATACAAATACGTGTAATCAGAATTAAACTAAGGTTATAGGTAACAGGTTCTTTATTACTTGAGAAAAAAGAAAGGAATCGCTAGCTTGGTTCAAGCCCTGTTGTTCAACCCGGATTAGTGGTACTCTTCTTCCCTCTTTTTATATGATATTCTATATGCTTTTATTATCTGTTTTCGTATATTTGTCATGAGTGAATTAGTAGCGATTTTACTTGAATTAAAGAACGTTGGTCCTAGATCATAGATGAGTGATAGATAATCCATATCCTATCGTAGGTTGTCCATACTTGATATCTACAATATCTATGTAGAGATTGATCTGCAGTTGCAAAATTCAAAATTGATATGAGTTTGTCCTTGTGTGATATAAATCCTGACAGAGATATGTAGAAATTGTCTGGTAAGTATCTGTGAAAATGGCCCCTAAAGACTACACCAGCATGTGCCAGAGTATAATACCATGCAACACACTTAGTAATCACCGGTTTTTTGGCTCCCAAGTACTGTTCTTTGACACTACTTGTATATCAACGCTCATTGTGTTCAAGAAATAGGGCACCACACCTATATAGAATACTAACTTTTGATATATATTATATTTATATGCAAATTTTTATTAGTTTCTTATACTCTACATGTTCAAAACTAGCGTTCCCAGAAAATATAAATCCACCTCATAATTAGTTATTGCCACTACTTAACAAAAGGCATGATGGTCACTGGTCCATGTCATCGAACATTTTGTAGAAGTTTAAATCAAAACATCTGTAATCATTAGTGCTTTAGGATAGTAAAATGGGCAATTTTAAGAAGTCTGGCTTGGGATGGTCATTGTCTTGCAGTTTATGACTTAACAATTACAATTATTGTAAGATTTTGCATGGCTTGGATATGAAATTATCATTTGGGGAGTACGTACTGCTATACTACATTATATGATACGTAAATATGAAATTATATGATACATTATATGTAGACTGATCTAGGGTAAACACTGCAACTAATGACAGAGAACCTAAAAAAAGTCGCATTCTCCTCTTCTCATCAGCTAGCTAGCTAGAGTTGGCTAATTAGGAGCAAAAAGGCAAACATGCTTCTTGGTTAAATCCACAGATACACAGAAATAAGTTTTGTAACTGCTCCTAAACAAAGAAATAAGATCACTGCGTATTATGAATGCTACCTTACTTCTGTATAAAGTAGTCTAATAGTCTGGATAATTGGTTGTATAAAATAGTTCTTAGATTATTTTCTATTCACAATCTTCTAACACCACTGATCTCTTTTGCTTTAATTATTTTAATTTATTTTGCTTTGTTGAACTGAGTGTGAGAATTATTATGGTAATATTAATTTTGTTAAAGTGTTCATCTTTTTTATTTTAATTGTACTACCTAGTTTGTCCTGTAAAGATATCGTTAAATATCACATTTTTAAAAATTATTTACCAAACGCTTATTTATCAGCTTTTCATTTAACAGCAAATTTATTATGAATTTTACCAAACAGTCAGCAGCTTTTTCTGACAGCAGCTTTTTCTGACAGTGCTTTTTCCCACAGCTACAGCAGTTTTTAACAGCAATCCTAAACAGAGCCTTAATTATCATGAAATTACTAAATTACCCCTCCTATATTATATTAATGATAAAAAAATTGTTTCTAATGAAAATTAAACCCCTTACCTCTAACTTAGAAATGAGATTCTTTACCACCATCCTAGATATCAGTTTTGAGAATATTTTATTTTTGGTTATATATAAATCATGAATAGATAATTTTTTTGATATATGTTGCATATTAAGCATTAACATGTTCAAGCACCATTTAATTATGATTTTACTAGCAAGCCGATGCCTTGTATGCCAATACCGAACCGTTGATTAATTATGTCATTTTTTTGGTACTGCGGCACAAGATCAATAACATTTATATTTTTTTGCATTCTAATTATCTTAATCGATTATGCTGACTTTGGTTTTAGGATAACAAAACTAAACAAAAGGAGAGCTACCAGCTGCAAAGGACATCAAAATTATTTCTGAAACAAGATTCTGTAAGTCTTTTTTTAAGAACAACTATCTTTATGATCATGGAACTAGCTTGTAGGGTTGATAAATATTTTCTCTTTATCTTTTGGATTATTGTACCAAAGTTTCAAATGCATTTGTTCGTAGCGGTTTCGTTATACGTTAACATAATCTTGAATCTTCACAATGAATTAAAGTACTGCATCAAACAGAGAACTACCATGATCTCTGAACCCCATAATTTTTCCTAAATGAATTGTTGTTGGTTTATAAAAATTTAAAAATAACGTAGAGTTCAGATTTAGACACAATTCATTTAGAAAAACCTGCTCTTATCTTCAATAGGAAACTTCTTATTTAAATTACTGTAATCTTAGCCATATTTTCACTTTGATATTAAATTACTATAATCTCAACCATATTTAAATTACTGTATAATGGTCTCAATGTAGATGTGCTTTACTAAAACATGAAATAATTAGTATTTTGGTAAATTGTAGGGAAAACTTTGATGGCAACCTATGTATACAAATATGCGATTGATTCAAAGACAAGTGAAATAGAGATCGAAAATTTTCTATAACATGTTTCGACTGCATATGCATGATCCAAGACTATTGCCAGACAATGCAGACTAAATCATATCCAGCTATGTACATCTACAAAAGTACAGCTTAACAAGGTACATATGCAAGAGCCCTGCTTAATAAGGTGCATACATCTTCAATGGGTCTTACTCCTCAATTACAAGTTTAAGAGCACTCCAAAGATACATGTGCCCTGCTTAACAAGGTGCATACATCTTCAATGGGTCTTACTCCTCAATTACAAGTTTAAGAGCACTTGCACATATAGCAATCACCCTTATCGCAGTCAACAATTTTCAGTGGAGAAAGATGACAATCGTAATCACTACTGTATTTTAGAGGGTGTGCATACAATTCAACAACAAATGAGCTAGAGCGTGCCCGTGCCTCGCACGGGCTATAAAGCTAGTTATAGTATTGAATGCTTCAGTTAACAAGTAATATACAATTATCTCCTAACATACTTACATATATACTGTATATATTATATATGGCACGTAAGTGTAGGATTTCAATATGCTTTATGTACTTGTTTATTTGATGTGATATGCTATGCTTTCAAGGTGTTTGATGAGTTTTTTATTTCACAATTCATATTTTTTAGTAGCTGTGATGTACCATTTGGGTCAAAAATTACCTAATAATTCAAGTAGAGTGATCCTTTAGTAGGTGTGATGTACCATTTGGGTAAAAAATTACCTAATAATTCAAGTAGAGTGATCCTCAAATTCTCTTTGACATATACTCCGATCCTTTAGCTTTTTTAACATTTAATTCATTTCAATTTCCAAGCTAGGATCTTGGCATTCCTCAATAATTAAGTCATCTATTGTCTTGCATTGATGGAAAACTCTATTAATCCTCAACAAAAAAATATATCTACTATTGAGAAATGAAAAAGAACTATATTAGTGTTTTATACTTCTTATTTTGAGAAATTTGATCTTTTTTACGTTCTTTTTTATCGTAAAAAGGCCGAGAAAAAAAATAATATTGAGTCTTCGACTACATCAATGACCGTAACAAATTCATGTTTCAATAAATTTTAGTAGTTTATTAAAGTACTTGGATATTCACGTAAACGCACACACAATCAAAAAATTATCAATTTATCTCCTATCCATTTGTATTATTTTTAACAACTACAAGGCCATTTTAGTACACTACCTACCACCAACACAATGTTAACCCCGTTGATCCTGAAGAATTCTACTTTGTATCCTGATAGAGGTACTTAGGGAACTAAAAATTATTTTTATACAGATAATCTTTTAAAATGTTGTCATATATTAATTTATACCAACTATTCTAAAGTGTTGTCAGATAGAACTCCCTTGACAACTATAAGTACAAATGTGCGAATTGAGCAACCAAGACCTCAACAAGGTAATATTTTTGTGATAATTCTATAGTAGTCGCGCTGTTTATATAATTTCTTTCTTAATATACAATAATTTTATGCGTGATATATTCTTTAACTTATAACGTAATTAAAACACTTCAAGCCGTCCTACAAAGGTTTATAACCACTCAATACTTGACAAAGAAAAACAATATCTTACGTATTAAATCATTTTTCCAATTAAATCTTTTCTTTTCTGCTTTGAAATGGCTTTTTAATCATAATTCATTTCATAATTTTTAAATGGGGCACAATGTCCATTATGCATGAATCGTATGGATGTATTTGGTGAAAATGTCATCGTTCGTTATCAAAAACAATTAAGTTTCACATATCGACATGATATGGAAGAGATTTGTTGTATGATGTCCTTTGTAGAGCATGAATTTTTGCTGAATAAGAGGCACCTGTGAACTTCTCATCCTTTGCAGGCGAAGTTAGAACAACCCTTAAACGAATCAACGTATTAATTTATAATTGGTATCGAAAATCATATCCGTTTTGATCTTACCGTATTTCTCCTTTGGGTGGACGTTTAAATTGACAAGCTCCAATTAAGGTGGTAGAGTAAATAAACCTAATCAAGGTGTAAAGATAATCAAAATAGATTTTTGATATTTGCTTTTCATACATTTAGGTTCTTGAACACTTTCTTAGAATATTTCAGCATGAATAAATTTATTAAAATATTTTAAAAAGAAAACGTGTTTTGAAGGGTATAATTCGTATAGATGGTTTGACTTCTCTACAATACATTCTAGTTATGTAGAGGGCCCATAGTTAAATCAAGGTAAAAGAATCTATACTATATTATAAAAGACGAAACATTAAATATTTTGGTACCTATTTTTTGTTACGGTACGATACTTATCTTATTTAATTGTTTTACTTTATTACCCTTAATTATTTAACTTAAATATTAAAAAAAACAAAACACAATCTTTTCTTAAAATATTACACATAGTTCTTCCTAACACTTCCCCTAAATAATAACTAACCAATTACTTTCTAATAACACTTCCCCTAAATAATAACTAACCAATTACATTCTAATAACTAATCAGCAATCTTTTGTTCTCTTTTTTTCCAAAAATATGGTCGTTCTAATTAATGAAATAAACTAATAATATTATAATTACTAATAACTAACTGATTACCTTTTCCAGCTAAAAGGTAATATCTTTTCTATACTCTTAAATAATAACTAACCAATTATCTTTTTCATCTATTACCTTTAATTTTTAGCTTTTCTAA
Organism: Kitagawia praeruptora; assembly: GCA_037693485.1. NCBI lineage: Eukaryota > Viridiplantae > Streptophyta > Magnoliopsida > Apiales > Apiaceae > Kitagawia > Kitagawia praeruptora. The sequence continues at coordinate 169,297,966 of CM075352.1, read as the reverse complement.
CTAAAATCTCTTCTTTCCAAAAATATGATCATTCTAATTAATGAAATGAACTAATTATATTAAAATTACTAATAACTAACAGATTATCTTTTTCAGCTAAAAGTCAAAGATAATATCTTTTCTAACTAAAATATCTTATTTTCTGCTAAATAATAACTAACCAATTACCTTTTTCTAACTTTTCCAACTAAAATCTCTTCTTTTCAAAAATATGGTTGTTCTATTAATTAATGAAACTAGCATAATAACCCGTGCGAGGCACGGGTCATCTTCTAACAATCGATATAAATTTTGTGTATTTTTACGATTTAAAGAATATTTTTTAATTCAATTGTGCCTTTTATGTTCATACATATTATAATATCATTATTTTAATTTATGGATTATTTTATTTATGTATAGATCATAAGAGCACAATTTTTTTAAGTTAGAGGATGTTTTGTAACATATAAATATATTATATAGGTTATAACACAAATTTTTTTAAACAAAGATAAAAGGACATAATAAAATTTGATATTAAAAATATGTAAAAATTGGTTGTATATATAATCATATATGATATTTTTTGATAACTAAAATACAAAATTTTATAAACAATATAAGTCGTCATTAACATATTTACTCAAAAGTTAAATTGATAGCAAATATAGGAAAAGGACGAGACCAGAGGTTTAAGTAATATGTTTTTTAGTTCAAACTCAAAAGTTTATTTAGCTCAATGGTTATAAGGATGAGTTGACTTGAGAAGGGCATGAGTTCAATTCCCCACAAGAACATAATTTGTCTAAATTTTTTGTTTGAATAAGAAATCAATGGCAACTTCATGTAATTTTTCAATATTAAAGGGCAAAACTGTACTTTCACAGGGGGTTTATTGGCTCATTTTACCCCTGTGTTGTTCTATTATATATAGAAAGAGATAAGCTAATAATATTATAATTACTAATAACTAACTGATTACATTTTTCAATTAAAAGGTAATATCTTTTTTATATTTTTTAACAAAAATATCTCATTTTTAAACTTGTATTTTTTATTTAATTACTTACTTAAATATTTATTATTGATAGAAACATGTATTTCTATTTCATAAAATGAAATAATGATATTATACTTTCTAATAACTAACCAATTACCTTTTTCAGCTAAAACAAATTATCTTTTCTAACTTTTTTTACTTGAACCTCTCATTTACAAAAATATCACGGTCATTCTTTTAATGAAAAAACTAATAAAATTATTATTACTAATAACTAACGGATTACTTTTTTCAACTAAAATGTAATATCTTTTCTATATTTTCTAACTCATCCATCTTCTTTTCATATTTCTTCCCATCCAAGTAAGTCTAACCTGCCCGTATAACACGTATAACCAACCCACTTCCATCTTTGTTTCATTGAACATCTGAAGCCACACAAAAACAAACCATACCAAAAGCTAATTAGTCAGTGAAACAACAAAAGAAAATAAAACTACAGATATTATAGCAATTTTTAATACGAATAAAATTAATTGATAACCTTCTAACCATCCCCTTTGGTTAGATATAAAATATAATAAAGTAACACTAAAATATAAAAAACTATATAAAATTCATATATTATAATACCCAAAAAATATAGAATTAAATACAAAAATTTAAATAAATTTTGAAAAAGGTTGTTCACTCCTAACCAAAGAGAGTCCCTTTGGCTAGACATATAAATCAATATCAAAATAAAATAAAATTGTATTTTAAGACTTTATAATTATAATTAATAATTGTCGATTACAAATATGACAAAACAATAATCTATTATATTATTAATAGCAGAACACGCACTTCCCTGAGACAATTTAATCGGTTGGAAAATACAGTTATGCCCCTGGGATTAAATTTTGTGGTACATTTTTCCTCGCTTTGCATTACCGCTTCCTCGTTGTCTCTTGCTCTTTCACATTCGGGCAGGTCAAGACAGACCAAGGGTAGACGCAGCCGCCGAATTGCTGTTCCAGGCCCTCCTTTTCACGTCAGTTGCATATGCAGTCAAGGATTTGGGGTGCCGAGCTTGTGATAATTCTTTTTGTCGGTGGGTTTGTTAAAACATAGTTCGACGCCGAGCCCAATCGAGGTCACCTATATAATAGCCCTCATTCTTCAGGTATGGATGTCTATGTGTTTAAAAGTTGTTTTCCTTTTTATGTGCGTATGATTCGGTTGATTGGCTTTTAGACCCGTGTTTTAAAGGAATGTATTGTGTTCGATGGAGGATGTGTTTGAGTTAATGTCTGAATGGTAGACTCTTGTGAGGGAGCAAACATGTAAAATAAATTTTAGTTGGATTGAAGAATTGTATGCAGCCAAGGGGAGGGACCGATGATCTATCACTTGTTTTAGAACCTTTAGGCTGAATTGTGACTCAATTGAATATTCCTCATATGTTTTTTTCTTAAAGAAAGCTGTATAGTCTTCGTTAAGACGACTGGTGTTCCGGAGAAGGAACCTGCTACATAGACTTCGATGGTTGATGGTAATGATTCAGAACCCACAAATTGTTTTCCCTTTAAAAAACCAGTTCACTCACTAATCACTGGCTCACAATTCATGCTCCATATTCGGACATTGTTTTTTGACTCCCCGTTCAAACCATTTGTATTTGACATCTCAAGAATCCCAGAGAAGACTAAATTATCTCCAGTGAGCCTTACATTAGCTGTGCTCACAAAAGTAGCTTCTTCGGCTTTCTTATCTACCTGGTCTCTTCTAAGAACACCCGAAATACCTTCCGAGTGAATTTTACATCTTGCACCATTCACTCCGAGAATAATGTCGTTACTTAGTGGTATATGATTAACACTTAGAGATCCCGGGGTTGATTCATCCACCAAGAAATAATTAATTCTAACATAAAATACTTTTATATCAAGCCTAGGCAATGACGATTTACTGCAAGATTGGTAAGGAGGGTGTCTAATTATCTGAAGCCTTGGCTCTCTTGATTTGCCATTACTCAATGTTTCATGAGAAATGACATAAGCTAACTGCGTAAAAAACCCATATGTCTAAATCAACAAAACAAAGAGAATTGCCAGGTAGTTAAGAAACCATATTGTTAGGAACAGAATTCCTTGATGCAAGAGGAAGAGACAGAATCTTATAACCGAACGGTGGATGGTCCAATCCAACTTTCTGATCAGATTGATTGAAAAAGTACTTGCTACCTATACTATATTCATCTATTTCAAGTAAATAGATATTCATTCCATCAGACCGTAATATATATGCAAGAAAATAACAAGGGAACAAAACAGGGGGCAGTGGGGTTTTTGGTACGCATCGAAAGACAAGGATGTTATAACAATAACAATTTAAAAAAAAAATATTTATTAGTACAGGAAAGGTTTAAAGAAAAAGAGAAGCCCTAAAGATAGAAAGAACAAGAAAAATGTTAGTAATTAGTACAATAACAATATTAATGAAAAAGAAAAAAGGAAAAGTGATCTTTTCACGGAATTTATGACTTTGAAACACGGGATTCATCTGATATTGGTATGATGGAAATTGTTATAATCATTTTCAAGTTCCGTAAGCCCTGGCTTTTCATAACAGACTAAAAAGCAATTAAATTCTAACAAGATACACAAACAAACAATAAACTCAAAGAACCAAGATTACAAGTTAGACAAGAAAAGCTTACCATAAAGTTTAAGAAACCACTAGCACCATTAAAGTATATTTTTTCCTATACTTCTTGTCGCACATGTATGCACTGTACATGTTACTCTTATGTATATGTGGCTCCATTAATAAGGAGAATTACACCAAGAAATAGATATTACAGACAAGGAAAACTTACCATAAAGTTTGAGAAACCAGTAGCACTATTAAAGTATATTTTTTCCTACATTTCTTGACACACATGCGTGCACTGTACATATTACTCATATTTATATGTGGCTCCATTATTAAGGAAAATTACACCAAGAAATAAATATTACAGTAGGAGTTGTGGCTGCTTATATGACATGGCACACCTATATTAATATTAATTATTTGTTAATATGATTTTATATTGTTTTGCAATATATTGTAGTGCATGTATTGGGGTCTCAGGTTTATATGGATGCCACAATTAGTGTTAAGCACCCCTTTTAGATTTATTCATGTAATAGCGTAATTGTACTTACATAGTAGAGAAGCCCTAAAGATAGAAAGAACAAGAAAAATGTTAGTAATTAGTACAATAACAATATTAATGAAAAAGAAAAAAGGAAAAGTGATCTTTTCACGGAATTTATGACTTTGAAACACGGGATTCATCTGATATTGGTATGATGGAAATTGTTATAATCATTTTCAAGTTCCGTAAGGCCCTGGCTTTTCATAACAGACTAAAAAGCAAATAAATTCTAGCAAGATACACAAACAAACAATAAACTCAAAGAACCAAGATTACAAGTTAGACAAGAAAAACTTACCATAAAGTTTAAGAAACCACTAGCACCATTAAAGTATATTTTTTCCTATACTTCTTGTCGCACATGTATGCACTTTACATGTTACTCTTATGTATATGTGGCTCCATTAATAAGGAGAATTACACCAAGAAATAGATATTACAGACAAGGAAAACTTACCATAAAGTTTGAGAAACCAGTAGCACTATTAAAGTATATTTTTTCCTACACTTCTTGACACACATGTGTGCACTGTACATATTACTCATATTTATATGTGGCTCCATTATTAAGGAAAATTACACAAGAAATAAATATTACAGTAGGAGTTGTGGCTGCTTATATGACATGACACACCTGTATTAATATTAATTATTTATTAATATGATTTTATATTGTTTTGCAATATATTGTGATGTAACCCAATAGACACGGAGAAAACAATTATTTTGGGTAAAAAAACTATAATCGAGGACTGCCTGCACGGGAGTGCAGTCCCTCAATTCAAATTTAACCTCAGCACCTGGTCCAACATCATGTCAGGCCTGCACACCAAAAAAAAACTAACTGGTATTCCCCCTATTCACACTATACGCCGTACTCTAATTTTCTATGCAATACACCCGCTCTTACCACCAAACTATTCTATGCTTCAGATATTGGTGGAGTCCTATTGGATGCAGGAGACATAGAATATGCCCGTAACAACGTTACAAGCCTCAAACTCACATTGCTTGATACCAGGTAATTTACCACAATCCAAATACCACACCTGCAACCACATTAATCTCCACAACAGAAACATTCAAATACAATTCTTACTAAGGTACAAACTGCAGCCTTGCGGAAATACAGGTCCAGTTGTAGGGAAAAATGGCAACCCTATTCAGAATGGATCTCAAAATGTCCCGCAACAAAAATGTGGTACTCGTCATCACTGGCCTGTCAGTCAAATCAAACAAAGGTAATCCTCTCCAAATATAGCTAATATGTACTCCTGCATTTTAAAACAACCATCTACTGCATTACAAAAATTAAGATATTACAAACCAAAAACTCCCAGGAGGGGCCAACCCAATACAAACATTTATATATTAAAGTAAAGGATCATGAACAAATTATTCAATACAGGAAAAGGAAAAGTTAGTATAATAAGGAAATTTCATTCAAATTGTTGAAATTTGGGAGTGAATATGGTCAGGTAATTTTGTTCAAGTTGTTGGGTTTGGATTTCAGTTTTCTCATAAGTAAAACTATCAATCTAAAATTGGTTCAGCTTTTGTTCAATATCTTCTAAATTTAATCTACTTAAATCAAATAAATTATTTATAACATTTCCCTTTCTACCGTACGGTTTTTTTTTTCAAACATTTTGAGAAATATTCGTTCTACTTAATTTTGGGGCTCCCTGGTTTGCCCCGATTATTAATAACCTGGTACTGATATTAAGGGTCTGGGATCTATTGCAAATCTAATTTCTTACATGTCTATGACTAAATTAAAGGATTTGATATTATAACATAATCTAATATTTCCTCTAAAAAATTAACACATAATGCTCACAACACTACAACTATTTGGTTTGGAAGTTTATTATGTCTCATTATATAGAAACTTCATTTAATAACCCTCCCTATACTCGTTCGATTTTAACTTATTTCCCTTTAAACATGAAAAGATTCACGTCCATTGGATGTCGTGGCACCTGATTATACTAAATTTCCAACTATTATAACCATGTCTCAGACAAACATATTCAATCCTACACGGAGTCGGTATCCCAATCGGCATATACATAATGAAATTTACTTATGCATGCTCGACTAAATAACAATTTTGTGCTCCAGGTACAATCATCTTATCATCCACACCGGCAACCGATCTGTTCTTCAATCCAAATTGTAAACAACTCCACCACCTTCCTCAACACATCAGTAACACATATGGAGATTTCATTAGCCAAGTACCTAACCGTCCAAAATACCCCTACCAACTACTCCCGGAACCGGATACCGCACCACCTTATTCAACAATCCAGGAAATTCTTCAACATCAGCCTTCAACCCACCAGAAGGTAACGCTTTCAGTTCTCAAATTTAATACATCATTTACATTGCAAATAACATATCTACTGCATATTATGTGGCCCAAAATTATTGACCTAAACAATCACGGCTTTCCAAAATAAGCTACGCTGCGATGCCATCATTCTGGATATTCTACTCCGAGACAACCACCATCAAGGCTCATGTATTCGATGCAAGGCTTTAGTCAGCCCAGAGGGGAATAAGTACTACTGCAGAAATTGTGCAAGGAACTACATATTACCTCATGTGCACAGGTAAAATTGCTCCACAATTCCTCCAACAACAACTTACTTCCCTCAAAATACAAATCAATTAACTCTACCCACCACCCCTAAAATTGACAAACAGGCCAATTTTTTTGCTGCTTGTCGTGGACCGCACTGGAAATGCTAACTTCACACTACAGGAACATACCCTCAAACAACTAACTGGGGATTCTGGAGAGGACTTCCTAAGGGCGGCCAAAAAGGTATACAGCCATTCAATGATTTTATAATCACTATGCAAAAAAACGAGCAATACTTCTTAATGCCTTTTATGTGGAACTCAGTCCAAAATAAGAATAAGCACTAACCCCATTTCTTCCACCGGCTAAACAGGTTAATGGAATCCAAACATTCCCACGAACTATGCAGATCGTCAAAGGCGCCAATTGCACTTTTGAGGTTACAGTAAAACCATCTCCGCACTCAACTAAGGCGGCGGGATTATGATTGAGGATATCATAAAATATAAAAAAGTATACCAAACCACCCAAAATTAAGGGTCGGCATCCTACCCTTACGCAACTTCCTCGCCAAATGCTTCTCGAATCCAAGCAAATATCAAAATGTCATTCAAACACATGGCAAAAGACTTTTTTAATAATGAAGACCATATACATTAACACATCTCAACAACGACACATGACCTCGGCTTTGCATACAACTAAAGGCATTATTGTTTACTTGTCACAACCGTGACCAAAACCATTAGTTATTTCACTTTAGACCTTGATTTAGTTTTCTAATACAATATGTTTGCTTCCTTACATTGGCACAACATCCTACTCCATATCTCTCTGTATATTTCCATGAACATCACTGTCTGATATATATATTGCTCTTCCAGACATTACATCACTCGCATCCCACTACATTTCAGATGCTTCGTAACATATATAGTCCCAACAAGCTAGACCTTGCATGTGCCTCGCACGGGCTACGAAGCTAGTTATCAATAATGACCAAACTCGTCAAATAGACGACATCAAAAATAACCCAAAATTGGTGCAAAAAACCACATATATGGCATACCCTCAGAGGTACAAAAATCATATAAAATGGTACATTCACAAAAAACAGACACATATATATATATATATATATATATATATGCCAGTGATCAAATAGAATCTATTCTTAGAATAGAAACTAGAAACCAACAATAAATTTATTATATTTCATCCATTCTAAGGGCCCCGCTAGGAGCACCTTTACAAAATATGTCATAAATTAACTCACCAACGTATAGCAAAAAAAAATACTGTTCATAAATTACTGTTCGCACTAACATCAGTTATTTTGTAGTTTGAATACTTTTTCCTTCTGTAACATTCTGTGATTTATGTGTATTAACTCTTTTTATTTTTTTGTTATGATTTTTATTTAATTTTTATCTCATTTAACATGAAGAATCTAATTTTTATATAATTTGTAAAATTTGTTTTTAATATATAGTATACGAAATAATATAAACACAGCACATATAAAAATGTTTTGTCTTATAACTATCAAAACAATGTTTTAATCTCGGCAAAAAAAAAACATTGTTCTTTTTTTTATTCAATATCTTTTTTCAGTTTTCAAATTTAAATACAGAACATAGTCATTTTTATATTTTGTAAACTGTATTTTTAATATATAATATTTAATATTGTATAAATACAGAACAACTTTTTGTAAATATTATTTAAAATACAGAACACAAGTTTTGCATATAGTGAACATGAATTATTTATTTACATAATTTAATTTTAAATAAAAGAAGCATATTCTGTATTTAAAATAAAGTTATAGAAATGAATTGTTAATTTTGATTGTTTTAAAGTAGACGATAAGAAAAATTTTAAATTTAAATTTGAAATACAGAACATCTATAACTTTAATTTTCAAACTCTAAAACTTAGAATTTGCACAATGACATAGTAAAAACATACACGTAAATAAGGTGTCCCAACAAAACAATTGTAGAGTTAGTTATTTAATCGTACGATCTACATTGAGTTCCTCAGTTACTCAATAAACAATTGTAGAGTTAGTTATTTAATCATACGATCTACATTGAGTTCCTCAGTTACTCAATAGATTACAGTTCCTTATTAAGCTGATCCCTATATATATATATATATATATATATATATATATATATATATATATATATATATATATATATATGCCACTGCTCCATACAGAACACCCTTATATAACAAATAATAAAGAACACCTTAGATCTAATAGATCCAATGGCCCCGCCAGGGGCACCCAATACAAAAATTTGTTATTTTTTTACCTTCTATATATCCATCAAAAAAAAATATACTGTTCATGATGTCGTCTTTGCTGACGTCATAATGAACAGTTTTTTTTCTTTGCTGGATGGATAGAGGGTAAAAAAATAACAACTTTTTGTATTGGGTGCCATGACGGAACTCTTAGATTAGATTAAATACGAGGTGTTCTTTATTGTTTGTTATATAAGGTGTTTGTTATGGAGTGCAACTATATATATATATATATATATATAGTTGCACTCCATAACAAACACCTTATATAACAAACAATAAAGAACACCTCATATTTAATCTAATCTAAGAGTTCCGTCATGACACCCAATACAAAAAGTTGTTACTCCCTCCGTCCCTATTTAGTAGTCCATTTTGAGAAAAAAATTTGTCTCTAAATAGTTGTCTCTTTTCATATTTTAATGCATGTTTTTCAAGTTTTTCCAAAATTATCCCTACACTTCTATTTCCAATGTTTGACTTTGTAATTAATTATACATTCAAAAGTCATTATTTAATGCAATAAGTAGGGGAAACTATGGAAACAAAATATGACATTAAATATTTCTTAAGATGTGTGTTTTTTTCAAAATGGACTACTAATTAGGGACGGAGGGAGTATTTTTTTACCCTCTAACCATCCAGCAAAAAAAACTGTTCATGATGACGTCAGCATCATGAACAGTTTTTTTTTTCTGGATGGAAGAGGGTACAAAAATAACAACTTTTTGTATTGGGTGCCCCTGGCGGGGCCATTGGATCTATTACATCTAAGGTGTTCTTTATTGTTTGTTATATAAAAGTGTTATGTATGGAGCAATGGCCTATAAATATATATATAGAGTCCTACTCAACTATAAACCAAAATTAACTACAAACTAAAAACCAAACACTAATTCAACATTTCATGCTAATCTAATGACCAAACTAGGGGTACCCCAATTAAAAAATGTTTTACATTTTTTTGCTCCATTTAGCAAAAAAAAATATTGTTCACTGCTAACGTGGCAGTGACATCAGCGTGAACAATATTTTTTTTTTGCTGAGTGTATCCAAGAATTTTATACACTGTTTGTGAAGGTGCCCCTGGCGGGGCCCTTAGAATAAATGAAATATAAAATATTTAATGTTAATTTGTAGTTTGTATTTAAGGATTGATTTGTATTTGAGCAAAAACATAGATATATATGTATATATATATATAGGGTTGGACTCCATAAAGAACACTTTAAATAAAAAACAACAAAGAACACCTCATATCTAATAGATCGATTGCCCCTGGCGGGGCCACCCAATACAAAAAGTTCTTATTTTTTTAGGCTCTATCCATCCAGCAAAAAAAAAAAAAAATTTGAAAATTTTACTGTTCATCGATGACGTCATCAGTGACGTCATCATGAACAGTAAAATTTTCAATTTTTTTTTTTTTTTGCTGGATGGATAGAGCCTAAAAAAATAAGAACTTTTTGTATTGGGTGCCCCTGGCGGGGCCAATGGATCTATTGGAATAAATGATTTTATAGTGTTCTTTATTGTTCTTTATATAAGAGTGTTCTTTATGGAGCAAAGGCATATATATATATATATATATATATATATATATATATATATATATATGGGTTGGACTCCATAGCAAACACCTTATATAACAAACAATAAAGAACACCTCATATCTAATAGATCCATTGCCCCTGGCGGGGCCACCCAATACAAAAAGTTCTTATTTTTTTTACCCTCTATCCATCCATCATCTCAAAAAAAAATAATTAAAAGTTACTGTTCATGACGATGACGTCATCAGTGACGTCATCATGAACAATAAAATTTTTAAATTTTTTTGCTGGCTTGATAGAGGGTAAAAAAATAACAACTTTTTGTATTGGGTGCCCCTGGTGGGGCCAAAAAGATTTAATAGATCTAAGGTGTTCTTTGTTGTTTGTTATATAAGAGTGTTCTGTATGGATCAAATGTTAGATTATTTTTATAATCTAATAATAATTTATGGGCTTACAAATTAAAGACAATTATATTTAATGTTTATTCTATTTGGACTAATAAAGTGGTCTAAAATAAAGGGTCCAATAACATCTTATTCGGTATGGGCTTTGTAATGTGTAATACCCAATAGTAATCTGATTAGAGTTATTGGGGTCTAATTAGAGTACTATATAAAGAACATAATAGGGTCTTGGTCCCCAAGGCTATTCACAACCTCTACTCCTCTATTCCCATCAGTAAGAGCGAGATACGGTTAGAGGCGAATCAAGTCTGTGGAAGATCAAGTCCCGAATCCGTATACATATTCTACTGTCATGGAATCAGGTACGCTTCCGTACTACACTTTTATCATGTAACCTTGATAATATCGCATAAGATAGGCTCTGATACCAATTGTTAGATCTAAATAAATAACCACGAATCATCTTATGTGATATTATCAAGGTTACATGATAAAATTGTAGTACGGAAGCGTACCTGATTCCATGACAGTAGAATATGTATACGGATTCGGGACTTGATCTTCCACATACTTGATTCGCCTCTAACCGTATCTCGCTCTTACTGATGGGAATAGAGGAGTAGAGGTTATGAATAACCTTGGGGACCAAGACCCTATTATGTTCTTTATATAGTACTCTAATTATACCCCATTAACTCTAATCAGATTATTATTGTCACTTTACCAGAAGCACTCTGGGGAGATGCACTTAAGACTGCAGCCTACATACTAAATAGAGTACCTAGCAAAGCAGTAGCTAAAACCCCTTATGAATTGTGGACTGAGAAATCACTTAGTCTCAATCATTTACATGTATGGGGTTGTCCAGCTGAGGCAAGGCCTTACAAGTCGCATGAAAATGAACTGGACTCATGAACTGTTAGTTGCTATTTCGTTGGGTATCCTGAAAAAATAAAGGGTTTCAAGTTTTATGATCCTTTGACAAAGTCCTTTTTCGAAACGGGAAATGCTAAATTTCTTGAGGATGTTGAGTTTGAAGGGGAAGATAAAGTCAGGGATGTTGTCTTTGAGGAAGAATCAGTTTCTTTGCCTCATGTAGTTCAAGACAATAATGTGGATATACCTGTACAAGTTCCTACTCAAAATCAAGATGATGCTCAAGAAGAGCAAACTCAACAAACTCAAGAGGAAGTGCCACTTAGGCGATCCACTAGAGATAGAAGGAGTGCAATTTCGGATGATTATATTGTATTTCTTCAAGAGCATGAGTTTGACATTGGGGTTATGGAAGATGATCCTATCAACTTCCAACAAGCCAAACGAAGTGCTAATAGTCAAAAGTGGATTGAAGCCATGAATGATGAGATGAAATCCATGAAGGACAATGACGTTTGGGATCTTGTCAAGTTGCCTGAAGGTGCGAAAGCAATTGATTGTAAGTGGATATTTAAAACCAAAAGGGATTCAAATGGCAATATTGAAAGATATAAAGCGCGTCTAGTCACAAAGGGTTTTACTGAAAGAGAAGGCATTGACTACAAAGAAACTTTCTCTCCAATATCATCGAAAGATTCTTTTAGGACAATAATTGCACTTGTGGCTCATTTTGATTTAGAGCTACACCAGATGGATGTCAAAACATCTTTTCTCAATGGTGACATTGACGAAACGATATACATGAAACAACCAGAAAACTTTGAAATTGGTGATCCAAAGTCTATGGTTTGTAAACTCAAACGATCCATCTATGGTACAAAACAAGCTTCCCGTATGTGGAATCGTAAATTTCATCAAACCATTGTCTCATACGGTTTTGAGTCCAATGTTGTTGAAAAATGCATATATCACAAGTTCAGTGGGAGTAAATTTATATTCCTTGTGCTTTATGTCGATGATATACTATTGGCTTGCAACGATATAGGCTTATTGCACGAAACCAAAAGATTTCTTGCTTCTCGTTTTGAGATAAAGGATCTTGGTGACGCCTCTTTTGTATTAGGAATTAAGATACATCGAGATCGTTCTCGAGGTATCCTTGGGTTATCACAAAAGAGCTATATCGATAAGGTGCTTAGTAAGTTTGGCATGAAAGATTGTGCACAAATAAGCACTCCTGTTGCTAAAGGAGACAAGTTTAGTCTCAAACAGTGCCCTAAGAATGATCATGAAGGAAAGGAGATGCAGAACATTCCATATGCTTCGGCTATTGGGAGTCTTATGTATGCTCAAGTTTGTACCCGGCCGGATTTGGCATTCATTGTGGGTATGTTAAGCAGATATTCGAGTAACCCTGGAATGGATCATTGGATTGCAATTAAAAGGGTTATGAGGTACTTGCAAAGAATAAAAGATTACATGCTCATTTATCGGAAGTCGAAAAATTTGGAGATCATTGGGTATTCTGATTCTGATCTTGCTGGTTGCGTAGATACAAGAAAATCTACTTCTGGTTATGTTTTCATGTTAACTGGAGGAGCTATATCTTGGAGAAGTGCTAAACAGACACTTCTAGCTCAATCTACCATGGAAGCAGAGTTTATAGCATGTTATGAGGCAATAAATCATGCTATATGGTTGCGAAATTTTGTTAAAGGATTGCGAGTTTTTTATGGAATTGAAAGACCATTGAAAGTTTACTGTGACAATCGTTCAACAACTGAGTTTTCAAATAATAATGGAAGCTCCGCAACTTCTAGACATATTGATATTAAATATCTATTTGTCATAGAGAGAGTGCAAAATCAGATAGTGTCTATTGAGCATATAGGAACAAATTTTATGCTAGCAAACCCACCTACTAAAGCTTTGACACCTAAGGTCTTTCTTGGGCATACTGCTCATATGGGTGTTGTCTCATTGGAGGATATTCAGTTTTAGTAGGAGTTTGTTTTGTTCTTGTATTCGGTACTCAGTTTTGATATTGACACTATGGTGATACATTATGTATTTTTGAGTTTCTGCAGGATAAAGTTATTTTCTTTTATTTTATTCTCTCTATTGCTCTATATGAGCTGTATCTTTCAATTGTGGTTTTGACATTAAGTTTGAAAGAATAAAGATTGATCTCACTAAGGTATTAAGGACCAATTGGAAATATGCATGATTGAGATCACATTGCATGTAATTTCCAGTTACACATCCATACTTGATCTATGTCATTGAATATATTTATATGGTGATCATTGAGGATCCAGTTACGACAATGTGACGAAGGTCGCTTTGGTTTCATGTTTATATATTAGATGGACCAGATTGACTAAGGAAGATGTTTTCTAAAGAATAAACAATTTTGTGCGCACTTAAGGTTATTGAATGTAATTGTTGTTTGGAACAATTTGTAGCCCAAGTGGGAGATTGTTAGATTATTTTTATAATCTAATAATAATTTATGGGCTTACAAATTAAAGACAATTATATTTAATGTTTATTCTATTTGGACTAATAAAGTGGTCTAAAATAAAGGGTATAATAACATCTTATTCGGTATGGGCTTTGTAATGTGTAATACCCAATAGTAATCTGATTAGAGTTAATGGGGTCTAATTAGAGTACTATATAAAGAACATAATAGGGTCTTGGTCCCCAAGGCTATTCACAACCTCTACTCCTCTATTCCCATCAGTAAGAGCGAGATACGGTTAGAGGCGAATCAAGTCTGTGGAAGATCAAGTCCCGAATCCGTATACATATTCTACTGTCATGGAATCAGGTACGCTTCCGTACTACAGTTTTATCATGTAACCTTGATAATATCGCATAAGATGATCCGTGGTTATTTATTTAGATCTAACAGCAAAGGCCTATATATATATATGGTCTTGTTCTAATAGAAACTAGGGATGACAAAAAATCCGATCTGACGGATATCCGATTCGAAACCCGAAATTTTGGATAACCCGAACGTGATTTTTTGGATTTGGATATGATTTTTAGACCCGAAAATTTTTGGATATGGATTTGGATATTACGTATACCGATCCGAAACCCGAAAACCGATCCAAACCCAACATGAACCCGAATATATATATATATATATATATATATATATATCCTAAATTTAATTTAAAATTTATACACATCCAAGTATAATTTAATTATATATATATACATTTTAATAAAAATATTATACATGTAATTCAAATTCAATTTTAATAAAATATTTTAATAGTTATATATAATATGATAATGTGTAATTATTATATATAATATTTCAGATTTTAGATGTATAAATTATTATCATATTAAAAATAATTAATAATAATCTAGTGATTAATCGTCTTTTTCTCAAAATCAAATTTTATTAATATATTTAGGATGTAAATTCCTTTATTTTACATAAAATTTTCATTTGTGTTGGTATATTAGAAATTATTAATTTAACACATTTCAGATTTTACTTAATATATCAATCTGTATAATAAGTTATATCTAACTACTTAATCATATTTTATTTAATTTTTATATAAACATTATTAACATAGTTTGCATGTAGCGGTGTTTTTAAATTTACTTATACTATTTTTTATTTTTTGTTTGTTAAGCAACTTACTTGCACTATTTTTAATTTTGAATACCCGAAGAAAACCCGATCCGATCCGAAACCCGACGGATTTGGATTTGGATACTGAGTTTCGGATTTGTATATGGATATGGATTTATTTTTAAAACCCGAAAATATTTGGATATGGATTTGGATTTTGCAAAACCCGAGCCAAACCCGACCCGTTGCCATCCCTAATAGAAACTAACTTAGAATCGAAACTAGAAACTAAACCTAAATTAAATATTTCAAGCTAATCTAATGACCAAACTAGGGGTACCCCAATACAAAAAACGTATAAAATTCTTCGCTCTATTCAACAAAAAATAATAATAAAAATACTACTCACGTGATGACGTGGCAGTAACGTCAGCACGTGAACGATAATTTTTTTTTTGTTGAATAGAGCCAAGAATTTTATACGTTTTTTGTGAAGGTGCCCCTAGCGGGGCCCTTAAAATAAATGAAATATAATTTATTTAGTGTAGGTTTCTAGTTTCTATTCTAAGGTTGGTTTCTATTTGAACGCTACCATATATATATATATATATATATATATATATATAGGCCTTTGCTCCATAAAGAACACTCTTATATAACAAACAATAAAGAACACTATAAAATCATTTATTCCAATAGATCCATTGGCCCCGCCAGGGGCACCAAATACAAAAAGTTCTTATTTTTTTAGGCTTTATCCATTCAGCAAAAAAAAAAATTGAAAATTTTACTGTTCATGATGACGTCACTGATGACGTCATCGATGAACAGTAAAACTTTCATTTTTTTTTTGCTGGATGGATAGAGCCTAAAAAAATAAGAACTTTTTGTATTGGGTGGCCCCGCCAGGGGCAATGGATCTATTAGATATGAGGTGTTCTTTGTTGTTTGTTATATAAGGTGTTTGCTAGGGGTGAGCAAAATAAAACCGAAAAACCGAAACCGAGCCGAAAAACCGAAAAACCGCACCGAAAAAAACCGTAACCGACAAAAACCGAAAAAAACCGTAACCGAACCGAACCGACGGAACGGTTTGGTAACGGTTACGGTTTTATCCCAATAACCGAACCGAAAAACCGAACCGAAAATATATTATTTTAATAATTTATATTTTTATATTATATACTTATATAAATATAGAATTTTATATAAGAAGTAAGACAAAAGCTAGTAGAACTTGAATTGCAAAAGTTTCCCATCTTATTTTTTACACTAATTATTAATAATCTATCAAAAAATAATTATGTACTTAAAAAGATTTAAAAATGTCAAAAAATTTGATTTTACAGTTTTATATTTTAAAAATGAATTGATCTTATGACCACCTTTAAGCTAAAACATGCGTCACTGTTGTGGAATAAAAACTAGGTTATGATTATGACGGCTAGGGTTTGTGAGCTTCAAGCTTTAATGGCTGCTTCTGCGTTCGAGACTAAACGGTCCTCACAGAATGCCTACGTATCTCTGTATTAGAGAATCAAGCCAATAAAACGTAGTTCTGAGAATGAGGGGTCAGACCCTTTATATAGGCTGAGAAGCCTAGGAATTATGGTAGGAGTAGGTGACTTGGTGGGCAAGCCACCGCCTTGAGGAAGGTTCTAGACCCCTTCCTTGTAGGAGTCAGTTTCCATGTTGGAATATGTATCTTGGAGGCTAAGTCAGGCAAGAGTAATATCCTTGTTTGACTCTTATTTGCTGAGCTGTTTATTACCCCTAATATTAATTACGAAATTAATATTATAGTTAGGGTTTGGGCCCATCTGGTGGGCCCCACGTTTGGACCATTCTAGGTCTAATAAATGCCACATTAAATGTGTCTTTAGGGCTTACTTTCAGCCCATATCATTTGCCCCCCAACTTCTAGGAAAACTGATCAGGTTTTCCTTGAAGTTATAATGGCCTTATTCGAGACTTGGGTCGGGGTTTATTGCTCTTACGTGAGTATTTTCAACAATATCATCTTAATGTAAAGCGTGGAGCGACCGACGCATTTACGACGATGTTGAACGACACTAATCAGTGTTAAACGGCACTACACAGCGCTAATCAGCCTTAAACAATGTTTAAACAGTGTTAAACAATGTTAAGTGGCATAAAATGGCACTAACGGCACTAATCGGTGCTAAACAGTGCTAACCGGCACTAATCTGTGCTAACATGCACTAAACAGTGCTTAAACAGCACTAAACGGTGCTAATCGGCACTAATCTGTGCTAATAGGCACTAAACAGTGCTTAAACAGCACTAAACGGTGCTAATCTCGACCTCTTTTTATCATTAACAATCATCCGAGATTCGCTGAAAAAGTCGAGATTTAGGTTTAAAAAGTTCACTGAAAAAGTAGGGATCCAGGACCAAGAACTGAACCTGGACCGGGGGGATCCAGGTTCAGAAGCTGGTCGGCTGGACCCCCTGAAAATGACCTGGTCGGCCGGAAGCTGGTCGGCTGGGACCTGGTCGGCCAGAAGCTGGTCGGCTGGGACCTGGTTGGCCAGAAGCTGGTCGGCTGGCCCTCCTCCAGGGGAGCTGGTCGGCCGGGACCTGGTCCTCCGGGACCTGGTTGGCTGAAATTCCTCTTCTAGGGCTAACTAGTCAGTAGTTGGCCTAAAAAACTTGAACTTAGACTCCTTCTTGATTTTAATAGAGAGTGTGGATCCAGGATCAGAAACCATCCATGGTCCTAAGGATCCAGAATCTTGATCTTGATTACGAATCGTCAGTTTGGTCGTTTGTGACTTCATGGCTAACTTTGGCCTTCATGACTCATCTTGGCCTTCATGGCTAACCTTGGCCTCTCTTTAACATTGATAATCATCTGATATTCGCTGAAAAAGTCGAGAACCATGTCCGAAATCATTTGCTGAAAAAGTTGGGATCCAGGACCAAGAACTGAACCTGGACCGGGGGGATCCAGGTTCAGAAGCTGGTCGGCTGAACCCCCTCAAAACAACCTGGTCGGCCGAGACCTGGTCTTCCGGGACCTGGTCGGCTGATCCTCCTTAAAAAGAGCTGATCGGCCGGGACCTGGTCTTCCGGGACCTGGTCGGCTGATCCTCCTTAAAAAGAGCTGATCGGCCGGGACCTGGTCTTCCGGGACCTGGTCGGCTGATCCTCCTTAAAAAGAGCTGATCGGCCGGGACCTGGTCTTCCGGGACCTGGTCGGCTGAGACCCCTAGTGCGTCGCGGTCGATTGCTTCTTGGCTAGCTGGTTGACCCGGACGTGAAAATTATTCGTGATCTTGCGGATCAAGAACCTTGATCTGAATCTCAAGTCACTATTTTGGTCATTCATGACTTTGTTATCTTAAGGATCAAGAAACTTGACCTTGATCTTAAACTTTTATCATGGATCTAGGATCTAAAACTGTCCGTGATCCTAAGGATCAAGAATCTTGATCTTGATCACGAGTCGTCGGTTTGGTCATTCGTGACTTCATGGCTAACCTTGGCCTTAATGGCTAATCTTGGCCTTCATGGCTAACCTTGGCCTCCCTTTAGCATTGGAAATAATCCGAGATTTGCTGAAAAAGTCAAGATTTAGGTTTGAAAACTATTCAAAGTTCACTGAAAAAGTTGGGATCCAGGACCAAGTACTGAACCTAGACCGGTCGGATCCAGGTTCAGGAGCTGGTCGGCTGGACCTCCTTAAAAGGAGCTGGTCGGCCAAGACCTGGTCGGCCGGGGTCTCCAAGACTATAGAAAACTCAGAGATCTTCGCGTGGACAGTAAGATCGTCCAAATCTGATACCCGGAGCTAAAGATATGGCCCAAACAACGTCAACAGTCCGTGTAGGACTGAAAATCAGTCTTGGTCGGCTGATCCCCTTAAAAGGAGCTGGTCGGCCAAGACCTGGTCGGCCGGGGTCTCCAAGACTATAGAAAACTCAGAGATCTTCGCGTGGACAGTAAGATCGTCCAAATCTGATACCCGGAGCTAAAGATATGGCCCAAACAACGTCAACAGTCCGTGTAGGACTGAAAATCAGTCTTGGTCGGCTGGACCCCCTTAAAAGGAGCTGGTCGGCCAAGACCTGGTCGGCCGGGGTCTCCAAGACTATAGAAAACTCAAAGATCTTCGCGTGGACAGTAAGATCGTCCAAATCTGATACCCGGAGCTAAAGATATGGCCCAAACAACGTCAACAGTTCGTGTAGGACTGAAAATCAGTCTTGGTCGGCTGATCCCCTTAAAAGGAGCTGGTCGGCCAAGACCTGGTCGGCCGGGGTCTCCAAGACTATAGAAAACTCAGAGATCTTCGCGTGGACAGTAAGATCGTCCAAATCTGATACCCGGAGCTAAAGATATGGCCCAAACAACGTCAACAGTCCGTGTAGGACTGAAAATCAGTCTTGGTCGGCTGGACCCCCTTAAAAGGAGCTTGGTCTTGAACCTTAAGTTCATTCATGGTTGTTGGTTATCATCAACCCTTGACTCTCATCCTTGTGATGAAGTTCTTTAGTTCTTACCTCATCTTTGTTTCTCATGGAGGAGGTCTTCCTTCTCGGTTGATCATTCAGGTAGTTCACTTGCTCCTTAGCACTTGACTTTAGGCCTGGTATGCCTTTGTTGGTTTTCAACCCTTTAGCTTGATTCTAGGTTTCCAACCTTATTTTCTTATGCTCATATAACCTTTCTTAGGTCTCAACTTGATTGACAACTCTTGGTTCGAGTCCTTAAACTCAAACGACAAGCTCGATTGGAGGCAGACAGCCTTGTTGGCCATCGAGGCTTAATTAATGTTGTGTTGAGATTTGAAGTTCAAGGATTCAATCCTTAATCTTGGAATGTGTTCATCATCCCAGATTTCCAACCTGTAGAATCCTCGTCCTGGTGTCTTCCTGACTCGATACGACCCTTCCCAATTGGGGGATAGTCTTCCCTTCTGGCCAACTCTGGAGGCCTCTATCTTCCTCAGAGTCAAGTTGTCTTGTCGAAAGAACTTCTCCTTAACCCTTTGGTCGCAGTGGAAAGATGCTTTCTTCTGACGCTCTGCGTTTCTAGCATTCGCTTCATCCCTAACCTCGTCAATCAGATCGAGGGCGAGCCTCACGCCTTTTTCATTGGTCTCGTGATCATATGCTTCCACTCTTGGCGATGCATGTGTAATTTCTAGGGGGCACAACTGCCTTGGCTCCATAAGCCAGCAAAAACGGGGTTGCTTCAGTTATCACTTCGTAGGTGGTGTGGTATACCCAAAGTATAGGCAGCAACTCATCCACCTAAGTGTTTCTTGATCGTCCGACCCTCTTCTTCAGTCCATCAAGGATAATTCAATTTGCTACCTCAGCTTGTCCATTAGCCTCAGGGTGAGCTACTGAAGAAAAGCGAAGTTCAATAACATTCTCCTTGCAGTACTTCTTAAACTCTTCATTGTTGAATTTTGTCCCATTATCCGTCACAAGGATTCGGGGGATTCCCTATCTGCAGATGATGCTCTCCCAAAAGAACTGGGAAATTTGTTTGGTGGTTATCTTGGCTAAGGGCTTAGCCTCAATCCACTTAGTGAAGTAGTCGATGGCCACTATCATAAACTTCCTTTGTGCCGAAGCCATAGGGAAAGGACCTAGTATGTCCATTCCCCACATTGCAAACGAGACGGGAGAATTGATCGAAGTTAACATCTCAGGCGGCTGCCTTACAATTGGAGCGTGCTTTTGACATCTGTCACACTTCTTGACATAATTCTGCGCATCGGCCAACATCTCTGGCCAATAGAATCCCAGTCGTGTGATCTTGTGAGCTAGGGCTCTGCCCCCCAAGTGTTGCCCACATATCCCTTCATGAACTTCCTCCAAGGCTTCTCTTGCCCCTTGGGGCCTCAAGCACTTCAGGTACGGGACGACAAACGATCTTTTGTAGAGGATGCCTTCAATCAAGGCGTATCTCAATGCCCTCACTGACAGCTTTCGTGCCTCCAAGGCATTGTCAGGGAGCCAGCCTGTCTCGAGGTGAGCTTTGATAGGGTCAATCCAGCAACCTCCCATATCAATCGGTGCTATCAACTTAGAATTGATGGTCGGGGCCTTCAAGACTTGGAAGTAAACACTCCCTGCATAGTTCTCAATTTCAGAAGAAGCAAATTTAGACAAGGCATCGGCCTTAGCGTTCTCCTCTCTCGGAATGTGTTCCACATAGCATTCCTCAAACTGAGTCATAACAGCTTTCACGACTCTCAGGTATTTTGCCATAGTCTCATCATTGGCTTCAAACTCGCCATTCACTTGCGAGACCACCAGTCTTGAATCTCCACACACTTTGAGGTTCTTGACCCTCATGACTCTAGCTAAGCCCAATCCAGCTATCAATGCCTCATACTCAGCTTCATTGTTGGTAGTAGGAAAATCCAACTTCAAAGCATACTCAACTGTGAACCCATCGGGGCTTTGCAGAACTAAACCTGCATGGCTTGATTTTGTTTTTGATGCTCCATCAAAATAGAGCACCCAATATTCCTTCTGACCAGTTACAAGTTCCTCATCTTTATCTCCACTCTCAGTGGTAGTTACTATCTCCTGCCCCCCGACTTCTTGGTTGTTAATGGTGCATTCAACCACGAAGTCAGCCAATGCCTGAGCCTTGACGGCTGTCCGAGGCTTATACTTGATATCAAACTCTCCAAGTTATATGGCCCACTTGATTAGCTTTCCACTGGCCTTAGGGCTATGCAATATGTTCCTCAGTTGCTGGTCCGTCCGGACTTCAATTTTGTGAGCCTGGAAGTACGATCGTAGCTTCCTCGAGGCCGTTATCAATGCCAAGGCAAACTTCTCGATGGTAGAGTAATTTAACTCAGCCCCATGCAACACCTTGCTTACGTAGTAGATGGGTTTCTGAACCTTGCTTTCTTCTCGAACGAGAACGGTACTCAGTGCTTGCTCAGATACTGCCAAGTATAGGTAGAGAGTCTCTCCGGGACTAGTTTAGCCAACAACGGGGCTTCGGCCATGTACTTCTTCAATTGTTCAAAGACCTCCTGGCTCTAAGGTGTCCACTCAAAATTTTTCACTTTCTTCAATGCTTGAAAGAACGACAAACATTTATCACCAGATTTGGAGATGAATCTCCACAAGGCCGCAAATCGGCCTGTCAACTTCTACACATCTCTTATAGAGCGTGGTGGCTTCATGTATAAGATCTCCTTGATCTTGTCATGGTTGGCCTCAATGCCTCTTTTTGAAACCATCAGTCCTAAAAACTTCCCAGATCCAATGCCAAAGGCACACTTGGCTGGATTCAACATCATCTTGTGGTGCCTCAGCACTTCAAATGCATCTCCGAGGTGTTTAATATGATCTGCCGTGAATAGGCTCTTGACTAACATATCATCAAATATAGACCTCCATGGTTTTTCCAATTAGATGGGCAAATATTTTATTCACCAATCGTTGGTAAGTAGCTCCTGTATTCTTTAGCACAAATGCCATAGCAAGATAACAGAAAACACCAAAGTCGGTTATGAAAGATACCTTAGGGATGTCGTCCTTATGCATCTTGATCTGGTTGTATCCACTGAAACCATCCATGAAACTCAGCATCTCGTGCCCAACTGTGGCATCTATCAACGTATCTATCCTTGGTAGAGGGAAACAATCCTTAGGACATGCATCATTCAAGTCAGTGAAGTCTATACACATCCTCCACTTCCCATTTGCCTTCTTGACCATCACAGGGTTAGCCAACCACTTGAGGAACTGAATCTCTTCAATAAACCCAGCTTATAAGAGCATGCCAACTTCTTGTTTAATGGCCTCTTGCCTTTCTGGAGCGAAATTCCTCTTCTTCTGCTTTAATGTCGTTCATTTAGGATCGACATTCAATTTGTGAGTTATGAGCTGGGGATCAATCCCTGGCATATCAATTGCTGTCCAAGCAAACACATCACTATCCTCTTGTAAGAATGCTGTCAACTTGCCCTTCAAGGGGTTCCTTCAATTGGCTTTCGGGCTATGCAATATGTTTCTTCAACGGGTGGTCCATCAGGACTTCAACGTTTGTCTTGGTTCCATCATTTTTTTTTTTTCTTGATTCTAGGTCAAGGATTCAAGGTTGATTCCTCGATTTAGATTTCCAATTAAACAATCATGTGGGCTTCTCGCCTTTTAAACTCTTTAAAACGAGAGTTTGCTTGAACTTCTTGATCATTGTTTAAGGTTCTCTATTGGTCTTCTACCTTAGATTCTCCATCCAAGTCATTTTTGAAAACATTAAAAAGTGGCTAGTCTTTAGCCTCCACAGCCTTGCATGGCTTTGATTGCCAGATGTCTTTTATCCCGGATCCTTCAAGGAATTGAAACACTTATTTGGTTGTGCTGTAACCTAACTCTCGACCCTTCAGAGTTTTATTTATGCGTTTGTTTGCTTCCATTTGTATATTCTTTTATTTTTGGTACTTGGTCATCTTTGACTTACACACATCAGGTGCTTGGTACATAAATAGAATCATAGAACGAAAAGCAAACTTGCATTAATAACATAAATGGGTTCAACCTTTATATAGAGTACTACTGTCCTACTCAGAGCGACATGCTCTGCATGGTTTCATCGAACCTTATTTCTACTTCTACTAGATAAATATGAAGCTAAGTCCAACTTTGCAAGACTAGGCCTGCATGGCTTGATTTTGTTTTTGATGCTCCATCAAAATAGAGCACCTACTACTCCTTCTAGTCTCCTCATTCTTCTTCTGAAGTTCACTTTCTTCTTGGGGTACTATCTCTTGCCCCCGACTTCTTGGTTGCCAATGTTACATTCAACCACGAAGTCAGTTGATGCCTTAGCCTTGATGGCTGTTCGAGGCTTATGTGTGATGTCCTCTTCGGGACTTTCTTTGTGTTCCTTATCACTGCGGATGTCCATGTCTTCAACTGGAAGGACCTGCCCCCCGACTCCGTCAGGCCTTAACGCGGCTACATAACAGCTTCGTGCCATCTTTTGATTGCCTTTATGTTCTCCAACACCATTCTGGGTTGGGAACTTGATCTTCATACGATAAGTTGAGGCAACAGCCTTGAATGCATGAAGTCCAGCCCTTTCGAGGATAACGTTGTACGTTGAAACCGCCTTGATTACCAGGAAGTTCAACATCAGAGTGGCCTTCTTGGGCTCCTGTCCAATAGTCATAGGCAATTGAATAGTCCCTTCAACTTTAGATCCTACGCCATTAAATCCATATATAGGCATGTTATTTGGGGTCAACTGAGAATCATTGTAACCCATCTTCACAAATGCATCATGAAATAGAACGTCAACGGAAGCTCCATTATCTATCAAGACTCGCTTCACTTCTGAGTTTCCAATTACAGGAGTTATGACCAACGGGTCGTCATGGGGGAACTTCACCCCTTCAAGATCAGAATCATCAAAACCAAGTGTGATTTCAGTCCTAGCCCGCTTCGGGGCCTCTCCCACGATGTGTATCACTTCTCTGGCGTACGCCTTTCGAGAGTTTCGAGTTGTACCGGCCGCTGTCGGGCCTCTCCAGATCATATTGATAACTGGCCCTCGGGGCTGTGTGTTACGATCACGATCGTCATCCCTTCTGTTATAATCTCTAATTCGATTAACACGATCTTCACCCTTAGTGAAGTTGCTCAATTTCCCTCTACGGATCAAGAACTCGATCTCATCTTCGAGTTGCTTGCAATCATCTGTATCATGCCCCACATCGCGGTGGAATCTACAGTACTGACCCTTGTTTCTCTTTGCGGGATCACCCCTAAGTGGCTTCGGCCATCGAAAATCTTTGTCTTTCTCAATATCTAACAAGATCTGACTCCTAGGAGCATTCAATCTTGCATAGTCGTTGAATCTTGGTCCCAAACTCTTCTTCGGTTCTTCTTAGGGGTATAGTCGGAGTCCTCGCTAGTTCGGGGATACTTGTCCCTAGCATCATACTCCAGGTCATCATACTCCTGGTCTTGCTTTCGCTTCTTGAAGTCGTTGTTACCTCCTCCCTCACTTACTGTGGCTTCTTTCTTCATGCTATCTTCAGCTTTAATGTACTTGTCAGCCCTTCGTTGGAGCTCAGCCATGTTTTCAGGAGGATGCTTCGCCAATGACCTTTTAAAGAATAGATCAGTGGTTCCGTGTTCCAGGGCTACCATGGCCACCTTATTCTCCAGATCAGTGATGTTCAAAGTCTCCTTGGTGAACCTCTTAAGGTAGTCTCTCAGATTTTCGTTCTTCCCTTGTACCACATACATAAGGGATGCAGAACTTTTCTCATGAACTCTCCCGCTAATGAATTGGCTGACAAAAGCGGCGCTCAACTCCTTAAAAGAGCCAATCGAATTCGTAGGTAGGCGGCTATACCATCTTTGAGCCATGCCCGACAGGGTTTGAGGGAACGCCCTACACTTCAAGGCGTCGCTTGCAGGCTGCAACAGCAGTGCATTTGAGAACGTCCTAACATGGTTTGCGGGATCACCCGTTCCATCATAAACCTTAATTGTCGGCGTCTTGAACTTCTTTGAGATACGAGCATTCATCACCTCCTCAGTAAACGGGGGTGTGGGATCATCAGGATCCCCAAGTGGCATCAGATCCTTGGGGTTGCTCTTGGGGGTTTCCACCCTTGTTGTTTTTCCAGTTGGGGCATCAGCCCTTCTTTGCCTTCTTGAAGGCCTCTCCAAATCGATAAAGGGAATCGGTCCTGATGTTGGAGGAGGTTGAGTCTGATTTGACCTAGCTTGTTCTCTTGCCATATCTTCCTTTAATCTTAAAATCTCGGCTTCATAAGCCTTGATTCTTTCCGCAGTTGTAGACGGGGGTCCATCATAGACAGTTTGATGACTCCTCCGGGGTTCTCTGCTAGCACGTCGCCTTCTTGGGGCTTCATCACGATCAACATTAGTTGATGAATCGTCAGTATAGGGGCCAGAGTAATCAAGATACACTCGATCTCGGATCTACAAGGCATGACCACTGGGTCAAGGAGGGTAGTTAGGCAGGCCATACATCGGGTTAGTACTCACGGGGAGATCCGTAGTATGGATCTGTACCCCTGGTGGTGGGTAACTGGGATCAACTAGAGGAGAGACCAGCGTCTGGAGGGAGCTGGTTCCTTGACCTGGGTGAACGACCATAGGTAACGTTCTCTCGACATGGGGATTCGTCCCTGGAGGTTGAGAAACCTGAGTTTGAGTGATCGCCCCTGTGGTTGGGGGTACTTGTTCAGTGACAGGCGGAGCAGAGCTTAGAGGTAGAGCCTCGGTAGCGATTGGCTCGGTAGTGCTTGGTGCTGTTCTTCGTGTTTGAACCATGGTTGATGTCTTAGTCCCACAGACGGCGCCAAATGTTGTGGAATAAAAACTAGGTTATGATTATGACGGCTAGGGTTTGTGAGCTTCAAGCTTTAATGGCTGCTTCTGCGTTCGAGACTAAACGGTCCTCACAGAATGCCTACGTATCTCTGTATTAGAGAATCAAGCCAATAAAACGTAGTTCTGAGAATGAGGGGTCAGACCCTTTATATAGGCTGAGAAGCCTAGGAATTATGGTAGGAGTAGGTGACTTGGTGGGCAAGCCACCGCCTTGAGGAAGGTTCTAGACCCCTTCCTTGTAGGAGTCAGTTTCCATGTTGGAATATGTATCTTGGAGGCTAAGTCAGGCAAGAGTAATATCCTTGTTTGACTCTTATTTGCTGAGCTGTTTATTACCCCTAATATTAATTACGAAATTAATATTATAGTTAGGGTTTGGGCCCATCTGGTGGGCCCCACGTTTGGACCATTCTAGGTCTAATAAATGCCACATTAAATGTGTCTTTAGGGCTTACTTTCAGCCCATATCAGTCACCTTAGTAGGAATAGTGGGTTTAAGAAAATTAGAAACTTATAATTTTTACTAGCATGATATTAAGTATTAAAAATAAAAAACCGAAAAAAACCGAAACCGACAAACGGTTAACCGAACCGAAAAAAACCGTTCCGAGCGGTTCGGTTACGGTTAATAGGTAAAAACCGAACCGAACCGACATGTACGGTTTTCGGTAAAAACCGAGCCGAACCGACCCGTGCACACCCCTAGTGTTTGCTATGGAGTCCAACCCTATATATATATATATATATATATATATATATATATATATATATATATATATATATATATATATATATATATATATATATATATATATATATATATATATATATATATATATATATATAGGGTTGGACTCCATAGCAAACACTAGGGGTGTGCACAGGTACTAATCCTAACCATTGGATGTATTATAATCAATGGCCCCGCCAGGGGCACCCACACACTAATCAAATACACCCTCACACACACAATCCCACCTAATCCCCTCCGTTTTTAATTTGATTTTTCCCGTCAATCGGTGATATTTTTTTAAAATCTAATTTCACCACATTTTTCTCCATCTTCCAACGATCAGTTTGAATACCATATGTGCTATATTTTAATTTAGTTTTCTAAGTTCTCCTTTTAAAGGGGTTTTCTCTAGATCCCTACTCTATATATATATATATATATATATATATATATATATATATATATTATATTTGATTTACATTACATGAAAAAATAAGTAAATTAAGGGGATGTTTGGTTCGTGTCGGAGAAACGGAATGAAATTCAAAAAGGAAAATAAGGAGAAAGTAAAGGAATGATTCTGAATTGTTTTACTTGTTTGGTTTCGATTCAGAAACCAAAATGACAAATTTTATCAAAATTATTTTTAATTTTTAAAAATTAAATTATAAATTATTTTTAAATTTTTAAAGTGATTTACATGTTAATATATTTTATTATAATTTAATATATAAAAAATGAGGAAAAGGTAATGAAATGCCTAGTAAAAAGTGGGGAATGAGTATTGATGAATATTGGGAAAATTTAAAACCAAAACAAATTAAAAGAAATAATATAATTTTTACGAACCAAATATAAACAAAAAAAATGAACACATTTGTAGAAGAAAATATAACAAGAAAAACAAAGACTTTGAACAAGGTGGTCTAGAACCAAGAAGGAAAATAGGGTTAATAAAAAACACCATCTGTTTTCAACAGGACCGAGCCATTCAACATTTCAACATACAAACTGACAATACACACAAGAAATTTTCTTCTACTGCTATATAGTATATAATCCCATAATTTTTTTTAATTTGTGTTTTTTCTCCCAGATAAAATTCTTGCTGTGACACAATCAAATTGGATATTCTTTTGTTTTTTCTCTCTCCAAAACAATATATACAAAGTCCCTCTACACCCCAACTACATACACACTTCTATATCTATCTAATTCATAACTCACACAAGTATTGGCTATATAAAGATTGAAACTTTATGTATTTTTCTCAATCGCATTGAGATACCATCAAAAGGGTTGATAATTAGGGTTGTTTTTCACCCTAATTTGCTCTGGTTTTTTCATTCTGTTGTGGGTTTCTCAGGTTCTTGATTCTGTCCTCTATTTTCTTGATTTTTGATGTTTTTAGTCAAAATTTGCATGTGGGCATGAGTAATTTGTGATGTTTTGGTGATATAAAATTCTGGGGTTTGTAATTTGGGGTGTTTTGTGTAATGGGTCAGAATTATTAAGTTGATTTGTAATAGTTTTTATGGGTTTGTATTGAATTGAAGTCGGTGCGGAGCCCGAGTGTTCAAG
This sequence comes from Kitagawia praeruptora, assembly GCA_037693485.1. Taxonomy (NCBI): domain Eukaryota; kingdom Viridiplantae; phylum Streptophyta; class Magnoliopsida; order Apiales; family Apiaceae; genus Kitagawia; species Kitagawia praeruptora. The sequence goes on along the minus strand of CM075352.1, from coordinate 169,268,759 downwards.
CCTTTAGGGCATGATTTTTCGATTTTTTGAAGTTGTGCCCAATTGAATTCACAGTATATGTAGTGTTAAGAGAGAAGAGGCATTAGTTATTGTGTACAGGGCAATTTGGTTTGTTCTGTTTGATACTGGATTCTGAGAGAATAAATTTTGGGAATTTAGTTGTCCATAATAATTATATGTGTAGTTTTGTGTTGTGTGGGTTTAACGGAAAGAATGAAAAAGCTACATTTGGATTGATATTGTCTAGACACATTGTTTTGCCCAATTATGGTGATGCTTTGCATTAATCAAGTGAATACAACTTGGAGTTTTCTCCTAGTAGTATGATCGTGTTTGAAACTAATTATGGAAAAAAGTGAGCCCACATTTGTCCCCGAGTGGTTAAAGAACAGTGGAAGTGTAACCTCTACTGTTAGTACAAATCATCACCAAATTGCATCATTGTCATTACTCTCAGGTAAATTTGCAATGCTTCGTTTTGACTACTCCGTAATTCAAATCCTCTTTGTTTTGTAAACTTGTCTTATTCTGTTGAGTTGTTAATTATCGCAGACGATCATGCTACTTTAAAGTCGACAAGAAATAAGTCATCAATAGATATTAGTGCTCATAATTCAGGAAGTTCACCTGTTTCTGATCGAACAACATCCTCTTACTTACGGCGAAATTCTTCTAGTAATGGTTCTCACTTAAGGTCTTATGGTAGTTTTGGTAGGACTAACCGTGATAAGGGTTGGGATAAAGATATAAATGAATATCGTGATAATGACAAGTCAAGGCTGGGTGATCATAGGCATAGTAATTTTTCTGATCCATTAGGGAGCAATTTGTTAAGTAGGTTTGAGAAGGATGGTTTAAAAAGAACACAGTCTTCTATATCTGGGAAGTATAATGAGCCATGGTCAAGAAAGGTATCAGCTGACTTAAACAGTTCAAACAAAAGCAACTTTAACAATGGAAATACTCATCTTGGTGGGAGTAGTGCTATTAGCAGTGTGCGTAAAGCTACATTTGACAGGGATTTTCCTTTTCTTGGAGCTGATGAAAGACAAATAGATTCTGACTTGAGAAGAGTCCCATCTCCAGGATTGAGTAGTAACATGCAAAGCTTACCAATTGGATATTCAGCAGTGACTGGTGAGGTTGGGTGGACTTCGGCCCTAGCGGAGGTACCTGTAAAAGTTGGAGCTAATGGCACCAATGAATCATCTGTTGTCCAAGCGGCTCTTCCAAGATCAGATTCTGGGGCATCAAACATGACAAGTGGCCTCAATATGGCCGAAACTTTGGCACAGGGTCCCTCTCATGTCCAGGCTGCTCCGCAGGTAATGAATTGTTTATTACTTTCTAGGCTTATGTTTATTAATCTCTGCTTATCTGATATGTTTGTTGATTTGTTTGATGATAGTTTTCTGTTGGAACTCAAAGGCTCGAAGAGATTGCTATTAAACAGTCTAAGCAACTGATTCCTGTGACACCTTCCATGCCTAAAGCTTTGGTGAGACTGCTGTCCTTTTAATTGTTGGCTCTTTCCGTTTCAACATGTCATATTGAAAAATGATGTTGTCTACTATTTTTTTCCCTACTATCCCGTTCCTATATTCTATCTTACAGTACTCTGCAACTCAGCTACGTCTTGAAAGGAGTATTGTCGATATAGGCTCTTTAGTATTTCTTAATGATAAGAAATGTGTTTAATAAAGCTCTTTTTATGTGTGTATGTGTGTGTGTCTGTGTAATGAAGATATATATGTCTTGATAAAATTTCTGAGCCTAAGACATGTAAGAGCTTAGTACCTTAGATATATTTACTAATTGATGTGATAAGGTTTTTTCTTAAGTAGCACTACATTTTCTTCTAAACCACTTCAGGTAGTTTCTATCCTGATGTATGCTGTATAATTGTGTACAATGGGAAGCTAGCCTTTTCATTGTTTTCATTATAAACTATCTCTTATAATTTAAATTGTTTGAGCAAAAATATTTTTCTCCGTACAAGCAATGGACTACTGTTTTATGCTGCAATTTTACTTGAAGATATTAGCTTTGTTTAAAAGCAAATCTATGTGCAGTCAAACACAATTTTGAAGATTTATTTTTTTGTAAATTATTATTTGGACATGTTTGTTTTTGTTTGTATTAATCACATATTTCTATATGTATTTATATCGTAAGCTTTTTAATCTTTGTAAACAAAGTTTCAGCTAATAGCTGAACAATCTTTAAATCTCTCGGAGCATTTAGTAAGCAGTACTCTTACCTGTTCTGTAAAGTTAAAATAATTGTGAGACTTTCCCAAAATTTCTTACGATTTTCTATTCTAAATTGAATGACCTTTCTCTTTGCGTAGTACTTACAGAAGGGGTCATATTACTCATTATTCAGATAGTATATCTGTAGTCTCTTCTCTCTGCAAATAAACAAGTCTTATACGATGTAACGAGTGGGTTATTTCAACCTCCATACACTTTTTTTGTTCAGTCACAACCTTACCAGGATGCGTCATGATATTCAAAAATTTTATATCATCACTAGGTTTGATAATACTTTTCTTATCATGAAGAACATACATTCTGGACTTCTGATACAATATCATAAATCATATTATTAGGTGATGAGGAATTAATATCTGAATTTCAGCTATATGCTGTTTTGTCTTCTTTAAATAGAACATTCTGCATTGGCTTTGTTATCGTTTTGTACCCTGAAATAACCAATTTAAAGCTAAGTGGCGATCAGCGTAGCTGGGAATTTTTTGTATCTGGGGGCTAACTGATGATCAGCTTAGCTAAAAATTTGTTATATTTGGGGCTATGTTTGTTTAGAAGGGTTATAGTCAGTCCCATCATTTTAATCCTTGGTTTTCTTATACTTAAAATAGTGCAATCTCATTTTTGGTATGTAGGGGATTATTTAAAGGACTAACTTATTAATGGACTATCATACCCTTTCTTCAATAAAACAAATATAAGTTAAGTTAAACACTTAAACATGTAAGGGTATTTTTTTCCTAAATAAAATAAATCCCCCATAATGCTTGGTCCAGTCAATGAGTCAAGTATTTAATCCCCTACTTCAGTTCATTTTTTTAATCCATCTCAATTCCATTACAATCCCACCGCCAATTTTGCAAAACTAAAAAATAATTAAAGGATTGTAATCATATCCCATGAAACAAATACAGGTATCATGGCCTTTTAAATTAAATCTGGGTACTTGAAGAGAATAGTTTACTTGTAGTTTTCCTGTATACTTCTGATATTTGACGTAAATGAAAGGCTTTTTTCTGAGTTTAATGACTGGATTGCAAATTCTAATAAAGTTGAGATGATGAAACCCTTATTCGTTTTATTTTACCTTACCTTGCCTTGGGTTTTGCTTCCCAGTACTTTTCTGACTGTAGGGTTTCGTGTCAACGTAATATTTAACTCTGTCAAGTTTGGTTTTTAGTTACCATGATGTACTATATACTAACTACATGAATGGTTTTCACTTACCATGATTACTATGTATAGATAATTTGAGCAGTGCAGAAAAGGATTCGCAAATGTCTTTAGCAGTTGATGGTTACTGCAGAGTATGCCATCACTGTATTATGATTTAAGGATTATCATGCTTTATGATACTACATAAGTTATTGAACATACTGATTTTACCTTTTAAGGTATGAAGTTTGCCATGTTATGTTCTACACCCTGTTTACAAACATCATTATGCTGATTCCAGTTTTCACCAAAGTGTACATTCTGACCAGTGCCTTCTGTTACTCCCGGATTACAACATGTGCTTTTGCTAGTTATCTTATCAAAACATATTCTCATTACATCTATTTTTGAACTGTGCGTTGAGATTCAGTAAACATTTGGAAACTGGTAATTTGTTGAAACAAGTAACCAGGAAATGACAGTGTAAGTTTGAGTCTTTAATTAATGCATGAATAGTAGATTTTGTCACTTGAAGTATCCCCGGTTGGCAAACCCACCAATTATCCGCCAGATTTTGAAATATGCATTCTTAATGTCCTGATTAATGGCTAATAGTAATACACATATCTAGTCAGTTAGCGTCCCTACCTCTAGATGGACAAGGAAAAACGAAGCAGCACAGATTAAGGGAGGTAACATCTAGGATTTCTTAAAACATTGCAAGAAGCCATTTAGAACACAATTATATCATGGAATCCTAATTTTCCGCTGTCATCTTTATAAAATTAGCCAACCCATTTTCCTAGCAATTAGCAAACCTGTTATCACATCACAGTTATAGATGAGATCTGCTTTACATGTGTTCAAATGTCTTCACACACATTAATTACAATTCACTATGTTATCATGTGTTTGCAGTTTGCACTTTCATGACGGCTATAAGAAGAGTGGATAAGGCTTTTGATTGGAGCCAAAATGGAAAAATGGGAAAGCTATGGTTCTAAATTATTATTCCTCTGACATTTTATTTAAGCTGTAACTAGAATAGTGCAACTCCTTGATTAGTGGGGAAAATATGGGGGATAAGAGGATTCTGCTTGGTAAGAACTAGGGGCTATAAGTTGTCATCTAAAGATATAAGTTAAATCATTGTGATAGCAGTGAAGAGAATTTTCTTATTTATTAGACCTGCTTCAAAGCTTAGAATGCTGTAGTATATTGTTGTATTGCCTTGTCCCTATTAATAATTGATTCACTGATGTGAGGAAAGCTCTTCCAAGTTTCATCTGTATTGTCTTGTAAATTGTAAGACACCTCTTCCTAAACAGCGCTGGCTATTTATGATTTTGTTCCAGGTGTTGAATTCTTCAGAGAAGTCAAAAACAAAGGTGGCACAGCAGCAGCATCAGACCTCTTCATCTCACCTTTTTAATCACTCTCCACGTGGAACACTCGTGAAATCTGATATGCCAAAAACATCGAGCTTAGGAAAGCTTCAAGTCCTCAAACCAGCACGAGAAAGGAATGGCACTTATCCAACGAAGGATAGCTTGAGCCCTCCAAATGCTAGTAAAGTACTAAATAACCCACCGACTGCTGCTCCTTTAGCTGGTGTACCTTCTCCATTGAGAAGTCCAGTTAAGAACCCAATCGTTGTGAGTGGTGTGGTCCCCACTGTGTTGGAGAAGAAACCTTCAGCTCAACTTCGTAGCCGAATTGATTTCTTTAATCTTGTGAGGAAGAAATCTTTGACAAATTCTTCTTCACATGTTGCTGATTCTGTCTCTTCAGTGTCACAATCTGTTTTGGAGCAGCCTAGTGAAATTAAAGCTGCTGCTCCGCTTCCTCCAGTAAAAGATTGTCTATTACGAACTGAGTCTGAAATGAATGGCTTGATCAGCAACAGAGACGCTTGTGATAGGCCCAAAAAATCTTGCGATAACGGAGAGACTCGTTTAAGCTCTGACGTGATTCTTTGTTCAGAGGAGGAAGAGGCTGCATTTTTGCGTTCACTTGGCTGGGATGAAAATGCTGGAGAGGATGAAGGCCTTACAGAGGAAGAGATCAGGGAATTTTACAGGGATGCAAGTAAGGTGAGAGCTTTTCCGAAAAAGGGTCTGAATTTAAAGTTCATTTGATCATATTAGATAATGCTAAACAGAACAGTGTTCTGGTATTCCTTTATTATATTGTTGTAATTTGGACAATTTATATATCATCTTCTGTTTTCCTTTTGCAGTACATCAAGCCTCGGCCATCTTCATAGACTTCTCAATGAACCAATTTAAAGTTTTTGTAGCTTGCCAATTTGCAAATGGGAATTTTAACCTCCTGAAGGTCTTCAATACTGAAGATGGTGAAGTTTCTTTTTTCCTTGCCTGTCGTGTCTGGTGTTAATATTGAGATGAAAAGCCTGAAGGGAGCCGAAAGTGAGTGGAAGTGAGTTTATCAGATGATTCTTTTCCAGGGATCAGAAAGTCTTGATATACAGCGCTTTCTTGACTTCTAGAATATTCTTGAGATTTAGAAATATCATGATACAAGAGTAGGATTAGGTATCTATGAAACTGCCAAAGAAAATTGCTTGATTGTGCAAAATTTGGATTTTGGATATATATCAGTTTCATGGTTTTTTTTTTGGGAGGGGGTCAGTTTCATAGTTATATATAGATTTCACAGCCAAAAGAAGTGTTTTCCTTTATGTTTCTAGCTTTTTTCTTTTGGTTTATGTTTCTGCTCTTTTCCTAGTTTTCTCTGGCACTTCCGTCGGCTTTTACCAGGGTTGGAGTTAGGGGTGAGCAAAAAACCGAATTGAAACCGAAACCGAACCGAAAAAATCGAAACCGAAATCGAACCGACGGTTGCCGTTTTTGATTTTTAAAAACCGAGACTTTCGATTCCGGTTCCGGTTAAAGATTAAAATCGAACCGAATCGATTATTAAAATAAATAAATAAGTACTTATATATATATATATATTAATATATATATATATATATATATATATAATTTATATAAATTTTTAATAACATATAAAGATGAATATTCTCTGGCTCATAATTTGAACAATCTTAAATAGTAAACATATACCAATCCAATTCATGTACATAGTGTGAGAGGCAACTTGTGTTGCATGCTACGGAGATGTTTAGTACTAATAAGTAATAAGCAAGGGCTTCGTATCTTAACCTTATATATATTATATTGGAACAGTATCAACTATGAACTAAAAATTGTATCCATCCTTTTATTAGCTATTGTCGTGCCATTTTTCTCAAGTTTCGCCTTTTTATTCCCCCCAGTTATAACTCCAAGTAGACATTGTCAAGTAAAAAAATAAATATACTCATAGGTATGACTAGAGTTTCAGACCTTCAGTTCATATGCAATCCAAAACAGTGCATTTTTGAAGTTGTATTGTATAAACTAATATATTGTTTTCATTTTTATTTTCATCCGGTTTTAAAACCGAAACCGAACCGTTACAAACCGAACCGGGGTTTTGAAATCGCAACCGAAACCAAACCCAAACCGGTGGTTGCGGTTTTCGATTTTAGAAACCGGGAATTTATGGTTCCGGTTCCGGTTTTACCATAAAACCGGACCGAACCGGCCCATGCTCTACCCTAGTTGGAGTTGGTGCATTACAATAAAAATTAGAGCTTGCTTTTCTTGAGATTACCTCAGGTAAGTTTTCCTGAGGTAATTAAAAAAACAATACAGAATAAGGTTATTTTTGTAAATACAGGGGGGCTACATTCAATTATTACAAAATTGCCATTAAAAATTTATACTAACATCTCAGGTAATGTTCCTGAGGTTATCTCAGGAACATTATTCTCTAAAAATTATTCCGACTTATCTTTTTGTCCGATGACAGATATGGGTGGATAAGACATGTGGTGACTATAGATCCTACCTGACAACGACAATGATTGACACAATTAAGACATCATCAAACCACACGCCAGAATGGTATGCCACCAAAATTTCCACCTCAACATGTGTAACTCATCTACAAACCCTAGGGCCCTCACTACGAATCAACCCTCGTGAGTGGAGGTACCAACCCCCCAAACCCAAATTCTTGGCCTATAAATAGCCCAAGAGAAAAGGTTTAGGGGTTACTTCCTTTCCCATACTCACACCTCTATACTTAGATTTCTCTCATCTCTTTATCATCTCTTCCAAAATCTACACTTATTCGCATGCAGTAGGCGTCGCAGGACCTAAACCCCTCCAGGGACCTAAACTGTTGCGGGACCTGTTAACGGAGGAATTTGTGATAACAAAATTCGAGGTTGTTTGCCGGATTCAAGATCTGTGATGGTGGTTCTTCGCCGGAAAAGTCACCGGAGTGTGGTGGTTGTGATGAATTGGGGGCTGCGATTGAGAGAATTTTTTGGTGGTGGCTCGAAGAGCTCTTTGCTTCCCATCCCCCTCAATGTGCCTAGGTACCTCTATATTTATAGAGGATCAAGTCCACGTAGTTCTTGGAGAGCAAAAAACCTAAGTCCATTAGAAATAGGTCTCTCTGCTTGCAGGCCCAAAAAGGCCCACTACGATAGGTTGTCGAACCAACCGTTCACGAAGCCCATTTGGAAGAGCTCATGCGATGAAGCCTAGCCCAATGACCCCAAGGCTCAACTAAGACCGAAGACTTCACGGATACAACATTAGCCCTAACTATCGGAGCTAACATCAACCGCTCTTTCCTCGTACATTAGTTGCAGGGACAGTCATGACTTACTCCAAATGCACGAACGGATCCTTACCCCCCGATGAGGCTAACCCACCAGACAACAGGGCAAGTTCTACCAAATAATGTCACGCGGAGCATCTTGTAATCCCCCAACAAGGACAACTTGTTAGGATACAGGATTAGATCTCTAGAGCGTACTGACAAGCTTAATCACCTTTGATCCCCCAATAAGGACAACTTATTGGAATACAGAATCAGGCCTTCAAATGTATAAGAATCTTCATTTTGTCTTCAATGTACGTTTTGTAAGCATTGCCGCGGCAAGATAGCCTAGTTGGCGCGGCAAACACTTCATTGCTGCGGCAACGTGACTAGTTACATTTTGTAAACTCACATTTTCCCTTTTGTGTACATTTTTGGCATAACACCTTCATTTCGTCATCGATCATTTCGCTCAAGAGCAAACATGACTAGTTGCCGCGACAACTATAACTAGTTGCCGCAACAACATAGTACAAGCCTATCTAGTTGTAAATTACAGATTTCCTTTGACCAGGTCAATATTTCCTTGTGTAAATTTTGGGCATAACAACTACCCCCAAGCCTCTATTGTATTTGAAAAATGCAAAGGGGCTTTTAAGCATAAGCAAAAAAATTTATAGAAGCTTCATAGTTGGCGTGACAAACATATTGTAAGCGCGGTAACTACTTTGTTTGACTCGGCAACCACTTTGTTTGGCTCAACAGCACTTGCGGTTCAACATCAAACTCAACTTTTGCAGAATAATTCCCAAAATTAAGGAATTTAAAATTTGAACTCTTGATCAAAGTATAATTCACATAGGATATTTGTGCAATCCCAACAGTAATGAAAGGACAGTTGTAGGTCAGTCATGATCTAGGGTATTTAAACCCGATGTCAGCCTCTAACAATCATTTCTTTCTTCTCTAGAGCGGAAACAATGTTGTTGGCTCGGTAACAATGTTGTTGGCTCGGCAACAATGTTGTTCGCTCGGCAATAATGTTGTTGGCTCGGCAACAATGTTGTTGGCTCGGCAACAATGTTATTGGCTCGGCAACATATTGTTGGCTCGGCAACATGTGCAACACAGTGACAAATTTGACTTGGACAACAAATGCAACTAATTTCACTTTCTCCACTATGAGAATAGACTTGCCATCCCAAGAGCAGTTGGTAAAGGATAAGTACACTTTTTTTTTGCTTTCTTTGAATAAGATGCCACCAACCACACATTAAAGGTGGAAGACTAGATGGATGGCTGACTGTGATTATAACATCAAATTAGGTAAAAGCATGGTTGGATTCATGGTAGACTTTGTAGAAAAATAAACTGAATCCATTGCTCAGGAGAGAGTCAATCTTGAGAAGATTGTTTTTTGCCGAGGCAACGGAGTTGGCGCGACAACAGACTAAGAATGCCAAACATATAGAAAATCCAAGCAAGAAAGATGGCAATGACAATGTTGACGAAGTTGAAGCTTGATTTCCTTTATACAATTTGACTGCTAGTTGGTGCAACAACAACGGTTGGCACGGCGATATTACTGTTGAGTAAAGAAATCCCTGTAAATAATAGTTGGCATTGTAGCTTGACCATATTTTCCAACTGCATTCTTGTTTATCTTTCTTCATTAATGCATCATCACCTGCAAATAATAATTGCTCCCTCAATGGAATCAGGCAAATAATTAAAGAATCTTGTAGGTTTTATGTCATGCTTCTTTAGTCAGATTATCATGATTGGAACAATAAAACTCATTTTCATGGCTCATGGCACAATAAGTGTTTTTATTTTTTAAAATGGAGTATGTACTCACTTATTTGGTGAGGTGTAAATGTACTACCCCCCGAGACTAGGAATAGAATGTGTAAATACGTAGGAGAGTCACATGGACTTCTATGTAGATAATATCTTTCATATTAAGTAGGTGGCTTACGCCCCGCACTACTGATTACATTTCTCATTTTCTCTAAGTAGGTGGTCGTAATCCTGCACTACTTATCTCACAATTGATGATTCTTCGAACAATTCACATATATCAATTACGGTATACCGGTCCCATGGCTTTTAGCTCTATGGGTATATAGCATTTAGGAGGGTGTACGAATACTTCCCCCCGAGTGTAGAAGTAGTTAATATTGTCATCCCGTATAGGGGCATCTCACGAAGAGGAATAAATTTAAAAGTGACACTGTCACGAATTATCCAGGAAAACCCTTGGAGACCTTCATCCAAGCAAACCCTCGGAGGCCTTCATATGACTGCAAATATCCTAAAGAATTGGCCGCTCCAAATTGAGTCGGCGCACCAACGCTGTTGGCACGACAACTTTGTCGAGAAACTGTTATGAGATTGCTTCTGGAAATACTCTTAAATATCTCTTCCATTACGATTCCTGTAAAAATCTAAATCACAACAAGAAAATATAAACACATTAAGTTTTACACTTGGGCATACCTCAAAAGGAGTTGGTACGAAAACTCTGGTAGAATACTCTTGAAGATTCTTGGGTCTTTTCAGAAATAAGAGTTATCTTTGCACCCATGAAACATCATCTTGTGAGTTGAGAGTCAAATTTGAGCTAGCTGAACATTACCCCGAGCACCCCCAACTTAGTTGAAAACTACCTGAGCAAAGCCAACGTAGTTGAAAATGTCTTGAACAAACACAACTCGGTTGGAAATGTCATCAGGTGTAAACCCAACTTATGTAGCAAACGTTATCGGGTACAAACCCAACCTAGGTTGCAATCGTCATCAGGTACAAACCCAACTTACTTTGCAAACATCATCAGATGCAAACATAACTCTAAGTTAAAAACGTCATCCAGTGCAAACGCAACTCTAAGTTGCAAACGTCAATAGGCACAAACGCAACTCTAAGTTGCAAATATCATCAAGTATAAACCCAATCAGGTCGCAAACGTTCCATATCTCACATAACATAAATTAAGTAACCCAATGACAAAGATGAATCAGCACGTAGGTGACTTAGCAAACAAAGATGACTTAGCACACTCGGTACCCTAGTTAACTTCATCCATAATCAACTCCTGCCTTATAGAACTTCAATGGAAGAAAATTGATGTGAGATTACAAGTTTGAGGTTGTGTTTGTTCTACCCCCGAGTGATTGCCACAGATTCCTTCATGCACTTCTCTCACGATATAGTCACATTCGTCATCATCTATACATTTTAACAAAGGTTGGTCAAAACCCCTCTTGTTTAAGACCATCTCTCACCTCGGCAGGGAAATGTGAAGAAACTTGAATTGCCAACACAGTAGCCCCTTCAAAATGAACAAGCAACTTCTTGAGGTTATCACGTTGACATTCCTGACAAATGTAATATTCTGGATGTTGGTCGGCTGACTTGGCACTTCCAACCCACTCATAACAGGAGGGGTTGGTCTTCTAATGCCTGAGTTATGATAGCTAGTTGGAGATCCGGTGCAGTTAAAGCCACTGGGGTGACGTTATGAATGAAAGACTTGATAGTGAAGAAAGAATAATTTCTGAGTTCAAAGTTTAAGCAACCATTCCGTAAGAACCAAATAATAGCTTGAAGTTGAACTCCCTAAAGATCATTAATCTGGTCCTTGACAACTTGCTAGATGAAATATATCCACCATAGAGAGCCTTTATTGAGAGAAATGCCTTGAGAAACGACCAAAATGTCCAAAAAGACCAAAAATAACAAAACGACCAAAATCACTAAAACGACCAAAATGACGAAAATGACCAAAATGAACAAAACAAACAACAGAACAAAACAAACGAATGAACGAAACGAACAAACGAACAACAACAACGAACGAAATGAACAACAACAACAACGAACGAAACGAACGACACAAACGAAAGACAACAACAACCGAACGAAACGAACAACAACAAAAACGAACAAAATGAACAAAATGAACAACAACAACAACAACAACAATGAACGAAATGAACAACAACAACGAATGAAATGAACAACAACAACAATAACAACAATAATAATGAACGAAACGAACGAAACGAACAAAACAAACGACAACAACAACAACCACCGAACGAAATGAACGACAACAACAACAACCACCGAATGAAATGAACGAGATGAACGACAACAACAACAACCACCGAACGAAATGAACGAACGAACGAAACGAACGACAACAACAACAATAACCACCGAACGAAACAAACGAATGAACGAAATGAACGAACGAACGAAACGAACGAAAAGAACAACAACAACAAACTGAGTGCAAAATGCACTATAAAATGCACTATAGGTGCAAAAATGCACTCTCGCGTGGCAAGCTCCGTTGGTGCATCAAGTGCTGATGAAAGTGGCTCGAACGACATGTTCTCTTCCCCTGGTGTGCAACATGACTTGATCATGTAGGCGCACCAACTTGTTGAAGACGAACGCATCTTAAAGGCATGCTTGGAGGGTGTTGGCACGCTAACTAGTCAGAGGTGGTTGTAAACGCTATGAGTCAGAGGTGGTTGCAGGTGCTACGTCGACCTTGAAGATATAATCCTAAACTTTAGGAATTTCTATTTATACAACCTTCTTCCTCCGTGTTTTTAGGATCTCGCATATCTCAGGTCATCATCAAAAACCCTTACTGCTAATGTGAAACCATGCCCGGAACATCTTGCTGCTGGGCTAGAATTGTACCTGAAGTTGCAATCGATCTTGCAACCTTCTCTATAAGAACCCCATCATGATGAAACATCATTCCTCCTAGATATAGATCTTGAAACTCCCCTCCTTCTAGCGCCAATTTATTAACGGAGGAATTTGTGATAACAAAATTCGAGGTTGTTTGTCGGATTCAAGATCTGTGATGGTGGTTATTCGCCGGAAAAGTCACCGGAGTGTGGTGGTTGTGATGAATTGGGGGCTGCGATTGAGTGGATTTTTTGGTGGTGGCTCGAAGAGCTCTTTGCTTCCCATCCCCCTCAATGTGCCTACGTACCTCTATATTTATAGAGGATCAAGCCCACGTAGTTCTTGGAGAGCAAAAAATCTAAGTCCATTAGAAATAGGTCTCTCTGCTTGCAGGCCCAAAAAGGCCCACTACGATAGGTTGTCGAACCAACCGTTCACGAAGCCCATTTGGAAGAGCCCATGCGATGAAGCCTAGCCCAATGACCCCAAGGCTCAACTAAGACCGAAGACTTCACGGATACAACATTAGCCCTAACTATCGGAGCTAACATCAACCGCTACTAGCTCTTTCCTCGTACATTAGTTGCAGGGACAGTCATGACTTACTCCAAATGCACGAACGGATCCTTACCCCCCGATGAGGCTAACCCACCAGACTACAGGGCAAGTTCTACCAAATTATGTCACGCGGAGCATCTTGTAATCCCCCAACAAGGACAACTTGTTAGAATACATGATTAGATCTCTAGAGCGTACTGACAAGCTTAATCACCTTTGATCCCCCAATAAGGACAACTTATTGGAATACAGAATCAGGCCTTCAAATGTATAAGAATCTTCATTTTGTCTTCAATGTACGTTTTGTAAGCATTGTCGCGGGAAGATAGCCTAGTTGGCGCGGCAAACACTTCATTGCCGCGTCAACTTGACTAGTTACATTTTGTAAACTCGCATTTTCCCTTTTGTGTACATTTTTGGCATAACACCTTCATTTCGTCATCGATCATTTCGTTCAAGAGCAAACATGACTAGTTGCCGCGGCAACTATAACTAGTTTCCGCAACAACATAGTACAAGCCTATCTAGTTGTAAATTTTATGTCACAATCCCAATGGGAGAACAATTCCTTACAGATTTCCTTTTACCAGGTCAACATTTCCTTGTGTAAATTTTGGGCATAACAGGACCTAAACCCCCTCCAGTGCTAACTACACCACACTGGATTTAAGAGTTATCAATATATGGGTACTGTAAATAATAATATAATCTATATCACTATCAATTACTAACTACACTACATTCTGAGTGTGGGAAAGCCGAGGAAGACCATATTAGATTTGAGAGTTATCAATATATGGGCACCATAAACAATAATATAATCTATATCATTATCAATTAAAATGTTGTGGGAGATTCGAACTTGAATAACTACAGAGAAGGCTATTTATAACATTCAAGCCCTTAACCGAATGTATACCGGACCCAACAACTCACCACGGGTCAGTCCAAAAGAGCTAGCAACTTGATATATATTAGTTATTGACTTGTATTTATAAAGGTCCCAAACATTGTTATTCTAATCGATATGAGATGTTACAAACACCTCCTCTTATAGGATCAACGTCCTCGTCGAGCCCACACACAAATTACTAAATCCAGGCAGTGCCACTACACTTCCGACTAGGTAGAGCTCTGATATCATTTATAACATTTAAGTCCACAATCGAATGCATACCAGACTCAACCCACCCCAGGTCAGTTCAAAAAGCTAGCAATTTGGTATACATTAGTTATTGATTTGTATCTATAAAGGCCCTAAACACTCATTTTCTAATCGATGTGGGATGTTACATTTTTGTGAAAAATCCACGACTCAAAATGATGGAATTCCACAGATTAAAAACTGATCTGAAAGTAGAGATGATTTTTCTTCAGCAAAATGATCGAGTTGCCCCCATCGGGTCCAAATGTAATTTACAGGAAATTGATTGTTATGTCCTAAACCCTAGAATCACCCACACGCACGTGTAATTGATTAAAATATTGAATCTCAAGTTACTCTGGCTAAATCAAAGCTTTCTTGAAGTAGGTCCTTGCCCAGCCTGAAATCGAAAAGGCTTCATTTTCTTTAGCCTAGGAAATGTCGTTTAATATTTGTAGAAAATATAGTAGCGCGATGTAAAGATCTTGAAGCGAGGCTTCGACTTCATTTGGTTCATTGTTATCCGAATTTTTTATTTTTTATTGTTTCATGTATATTTTAAGTTGGGATTTTTTTTGATTAATTTTTATGTGTAAAGATTCAAAATCTATTATATATCTAATACACCAACAAGGGGTTTCCCTGAACAAATTAATTCATAGGCTCGGTCCCTCCGAACCTAACTCTAAATATTTATAAAAATAATGTTATTCAAAGGGTTTGAACCCATGACCTTGCATAACTAACACAACACCATAACCAGTTGAGCTATGTGGACATTTGAGTTAATATTAAAAATCATTAGTATCATACATAAATATTTGTATAATATATAATCCCACTAATTATACATATACATATATATACATACATACATACATATATACATATACATACATAATTATACATGCATACATACATACATACATAATTATACATGCATACGTACATACACACATACTTACATTCATACATACATATATACATACTTACATCCATACATACTTACATAATTATTAATTATACATGCACACGTACGTACATACATACATATATTTATGTTATAAAATCTATTAATATTTTATTATTTGTTATCTATTAATTGTTGTATAATTAATATGCATATTTATACATACATACACATGTACAAACATAAATACATACATATATAAATTTCTGTGGATATATAATAATATACTATACATACATACTATATAACATACATACATACATACAAACATACATACATACATATATTTATGTTGTATAATCTATTAATACTAGCTTAAAACCCGTGCGATGCACGGATTTTTTTTAATATTATACGAAACTTTTTCATTATTTGAAATAATTTTTTTAAAACATGATTATTGGAGGTTTAAATTTTTAAATGAGATTATTTGATGATAATTATATAAATGTTATTCGTGATAATTCTAGAAAATGAGGGATTTTAATTATAAATTTAGAAAAGATGATGAATTTCAGTTGAAAAAGGTAATCGATTAATTATTTGTAATTATAAAATTATTATTTTTATTTTATTAGATAGAATGCCCATGATATAATTGGAAAATAGAGGATTTGGTTAGAGAAAATTAAAAAGGTAACATGTTTTAGATGAAAAAGGTAAATGATTAGTTTATAGTTTTATAAGTTAATTGTGTTATTTTGCCAAATAAATTGCTCGTAATATTTTTAGAAAAAGAGAAATTATTGTTGCCCGTGATATTTTTAAGAAAAGAGGGATTTTAATTAGAAAATATAGAAAAAATTATATGTTTTAGCTGAAAAAATTAATCGATTAATTATTAGTATTATCATATTACTATTTTATTTTATTAAATAGAACTGCCCTTAATATAATTGAAAAATGAGAGATTTTAGTTAGAGAAAATAGAAAAAATAACGTGAAAATTAAAAAGCTGACATGCTTTAGGTGAAAAAAATAACTATGTTCTTTTACTAATTAAAACTGCTCCTGGTATTTTTTAGAAAATGAGAAATTAACGTTGCCTGTGATATTTTTAGAAAAAAAGGGAATTTAATTAGAAAAAATAGAATGGTGATATGTTTTAGGTGAAAAAGTAATCAGTTAATTATTAGTAATGCAATGCATGGGTTTCTTGTATTATGTTATAATGTTTTTTTAATATTATAATTATGTTTTTATATAATAATTATTTTTAATAATTTTTTAATTTGATATAATTTAATATACTCATGTTTACGGATTATATTAATGTTTCCTTATTATAAACAACGTATATGATTTTTAATATATTTTATTAATAATTGAAAATTTTGGTGTGATATTTTCGGATATATATTAATGGTAGATTTGTTTTAAATTAAAAAGGTAATGTATTTTAATTAGAAAGGAAATATTAATGATTGAAAGATATAATATGATTGATCTTTTTAGGTGTTTCTAAAATGTAATATCTTCAACTGAAAGTAAATATGAAAAGGCAATCGACTAATTACCATTAATTATATTATATTGTTATTTATTTTAGGTAATATATTTTACTTGAAAATTATTTTGCGATATTTTCGGGTATATATTAATGATTGAATGTAAATTAAAAAGGTAACATATTTTAGTTCGAAAGGAAATATTAATGATGGAATGATATGATACGATTGATGTTTTTAGGTGTTTATAAAAGGTAATATCTCAACTAATTATATTAATGATTGAAAGATTTGTTTTAAATTAAAAAGGTAATGTGTTTTAGTTCGAAAGAAAATATTAATGATCGAAATATATGATATGATTGATGTTTTTAGATGTTTATAAGAGTTAATATCTTCAACTAAAAATAATATGAAAAAGATAATCGACTATTACCATTAATTTTAATATATTAATGTGAAAAAGGCAAATGGCTAATTACCATTAATTTTATTATGTTAATCGACTAATTTAATTTTATTATGTTATTATTTATTTTAGATGTTATATTTTTCTTGAAAATTATGGTGTGATATTTTCGGGTATATATTAATGATTATAAGATTTGTTTTAAATTAAAAAGGTAACGTGTTTTAGTTCTAAAGGAAATATTAATGATGGAATGATATGATACGATTGATGTTTTTAGGTGTTTATAAAAGGTAATATCTCGACTAATTACCATTAATTGTATTATCTTATTACTTATTTAGGTCATTAATTGTATTATGTTATTACTTATTTTAGGTGTATTGATTTTTCTTTACAATGAAGGGTAAATAAGTAAATTCACGAAGTACAAAAAAATAGGTACCAAAAAACGGGTACCAAAAAACATGTACAAAAAAACAAGTACTAAAACTTTTAATGTTTCTGCTTTTATATAATAGTATAGATTTCATTATTTGTAATCTATTAATTGTTTATAATTAATATGCATATTTATACATACATACATACACATGTACAAACATAAATACATACATATATAAATTTCTGTGGATATATAATAATATACAATAATATTATATACATACATTCATACATACTATATATTTTTGTTTATATATATTAATTTGTAAATAAATCTCAGTTGGCTTAACTCAGATAATGTATAATTATTAATTATAATGTATATTTATATATAATTATACATTAATGTATAATTATTAATTATACATGCATACGTACATACATACATACATAAATACATACATACATGCATGCATGCATGCATACATACATACATACAATATATACATACATTTATTTTGTAAAATTTATTAATATTTCATTATTTGTAATCTATTAATTGTTGTATAATTATTATGCATATTTATACATACATACACATGTACAAACATAAATACATACATATATAAATTTCTGTGGATATATAATAATATACTATAATATTATATACATACATACATACATACATACATACATACATACATACATACTATATAGCATACATACATACATACATACATTTATGTTGTATAATCTATTAATATTTTAAAACTAATCTTGCAATAACTAATATAAACCCAAAAATAACACACCGCATCTTACAATCATTAGTAAAATATAATAAAAATCTATATACATTGCTAATAATAAGAAAACATGAGGATAATTCTTGATCATGGGTATATTAAAAGTAAAAAAAATTATTGAAAATAATGATTATATAAAACCTAATTATATTATTAAATAAAATTTATAACATATCAGAGGAAAGATACTTGTTGATTTTACTTATTTACCCTTAACTAATAAAACATGTTATTTTACTTAATTATCCTTTCTTAATTATTATTTATAATAATATAATAAATAGTTATTAGTCAATTGTCTTTTTAACATTTACTTTTAATTGAAGAAATTACCTTTTATAAACACCTAAAATTGTACCATATCTTACAAATGCTAATATTTGTTTTCTAACTAAAACATGTTACCTTTAAATTTAAAAGTAATCTTGCAATCACTAATATAAACCCAAAAATATCACACCGCATCTTACAATCATTAATAAAATATAATAAAAATCTATATACATTAATACTAATTATATCCTTATATATAATAAGCATAAGAGGGATCTTATCCATAATTTTGGTCACTGTACTACCAAATTAATCTCAACCGTCGAATCAATTATTTTAAAAAATAGACGATCAAGATTACATAATATCAAAAAGGAAATTATAATCTAAAAAGGATATAATTAGAAAAGGTTGCCTTAGATGTGAATTTTAAAAATAAAATTATAATCTAAAAAGGATATAATTAAAAAAGGTTGCATTAGAATTGAATTTTAATTTCACGCTGGCAATAAAATCGTCCAAATCAAATTTTAATAATTCAAGATAGAGTACAAATATTAAATCGAATGTGTAAAATCTTATGTATATCAATTTTTGTAACAACAATTTGATATATAAATTGATAGCATATAAAATTAAAAAAATTAATATAATTATAAAAATTAAAAATGGAGCCGTGCGTTGCACGGGTTATAAGCTAGTTCTCAGTACAAGCTAACAAGCATATATGGAATAAATAGTCTATTAGAATGATGTGTAATACATAAAAATTATTATATACTAATATTTTTACAAATCTCCCCATCCATAAGCTGCAATCGTTAAAATACAATAATTAAATAAGATTATATACCATACAATCGTTAAAAAATAGTAATTAAATAAGATTATAAACCACCTAATAAAAAAACCTATGAGATTTAAATTATATTCCTCCCATTAGAGTATCTCCAATGGGAGAGACCTCTAAAACTTGAAATCGATTACCACAAATAAAAATTAAAAAGAATGTGTAAAAAATTTTGCACTCCAACGGCACAAAACCCTTGTCTATAATTATAGATAATCTCTTGATGTTGGCCAGGGACGAAGGGAAGGTGGGCACGGGGTGGCAGCCGTCCCCCCAAAAATCTGAAAATGTAAAAAATTTTCATATATATATTTCGAAATTTTGAATTTCGTCCCCCCATTTTAATAAAAAAAATTAATTTAGTCCCCCCATTTTTACAAAAAAAATCATTTAGTCCCCCTATTTTTACAAAAAAATTCATTTAATCCCTCTATTTTTTTCAAAAATCTTCATTTAGTTCCCCATTTTTTCTAAAAATCTACATTTAGTACCCAATTTTTCACAAAAATCTTTATTTACTCCCCTATTTCTTATGAAAATCTTCATTTAGTCTCATATTTCTTACAAAAATCTTTATTTTTCACAAAAATCTTCATTTAATCCCCTATTTTTTACGAAAATTTTCCGGTTATCAGAAAATTTTCCGATGACCGAAAAATTTGGCCCCCCAATTTTTATTCCTGGTTCCGTCCCTGATGTTGACTATATTTGTCGAACCTCTAGAGACATGTAGTGAATTGCCACATCACTTATTTCTATATTAAAACTAGTCGACAAAGCCGCGCTTCGCGGCAGCGTTTAAAATATTTTTTAAAAAAATTAATACATTTACTTTATATTATAATATTAATATTAAATTTTAATAATTAAATATCCTTTTCTAGTGAATCGATTTCTTGTTAAACACGATTCTTTCGATTGAGCCGCTCTCTCGTTAAAATCGAAATCTCAACTTTAACATATATTATAAAGACTTATATAATATTTTTTATCCATAGAAACGAACAATAAAAATAAAAAAAAAATTATGACATCAATATCAAATTCTAATAGCTAATATAATCTTTTCTAGTGAGCCTTCTTCCCCTTAAATACGTTTCGAGTCGCTCTTATTTGTAACCGGAATTCTAACTAATTATATAAAGAAAGTAAATTCCAATTTTTATATTCTTTAAACTTTCTAATATTTATAGAGTTTTAAAAATTAAAATACATCTTATATTTTCTGTATATTATAGATATTCATGTACTTATTTACAACTTTCGAATGAGAATGTCTTTCTGTTATGTTAACATATAAAAAAAGTTAAATTCGAAGACTTTTCGTTACGGGAATAATATTAAATTTATGGATATATTTTTCTAATGCAAGTATAATTAACTTGTATAAAAAAGATAAAATAAAGGATTTTTAGGGGAAAAAATATAAAGTTTTAAAAATCGTGTAATACGTCTCCACCGTCCTCGTATTCTACTTCGAATAAAACATTTTATTTTACGTATTCCTTATATATTCAAACATCTTTATACGGTCTTCTCTAATGAATCGCTTTCTCGTTAAACACGGTTATTACTATTTATCCACTCCCTCGTTAAGACCAAAAACCTAACTTTTACATATATCTCTTGTATGATAATGTTTATCCATAAAAATCAAATCCTAAAAATAAAATAAAATTTATAACATCAAATTGATATTTTAATAGCTAATACAATCTTTTATCGTGAGCCGTCTTCCCGTTAAACACGTTTCGAGCCACTCTCATTTGGGTCGAAATTCCAAATTCATTACATATTATTAATGATATTTATCTTACACAACAACTTTTTTCCTTAAAATTAAAACCTAAAAAATAGAGTGAATTCCAATTTATACTTTCTAAAATTTATGGAGTTTTAGAAAATAAAAACACATCTTATTTTCTTTTTATATTATAGATACTCCTATTTTTATTTATATTTAGGATTCCTGCATGAGAATGTTCTTTTATAATGTTAACACGTCAATTCTTTTCTTTTAAATACGATGACTTTTTTATGTTAATAGTATTGGATTTATGAATAAATTTTCCTAATAGAAATATAATTAACTTATATAAAAAATATATAATTTAAGAAGATCGCACTTTCTATAAAATATTTAGTTATATGGATGCTCCATATATTCAAACACATATTCTACTTCTAATAGAACTTTTATTTATATGTTTTTCTATAAATTTGAACTATTATTCTCTATAAATTCGAACTCCTATTCTACTTCCAATAGAACTTTTAATCTTATGCTTTATAAATACTTATTCTACTTTCAATAGAAACTTTTTTTTATATGTTTTTTCTATAAATTTGAACTCTTATCTCTATAAATTCGAACTCCTATTCTACTTTCAATAGAACTTTTAATCATATGCTTTATAAACAATTATTCGATCTACTTCCAATAGAATTTCTAATCATATTTTTTCCTATAAATTCGAACTCTTCTCCTCTATAAATTCGAACACCTATTCAACTTCTAATATTTTAAATGATATTTTTATATTTATAAGTGTTTAAAATTCTAAAATTCTAGAAAATTAGAAAAATTGATTGAGACGATCTTAGAGCACCACCTAAACTCCCGCGTATCCTCCTTTATATATATTGATATATTTTTTCTATAAATTTGAACTCGTATTCCCTATAAATTTGAACTCCTATTCTACTTCTAATACGACTTTTAATCATATGCTTTATAAATACTTATTCTACTTCCAATAGAAACTTTTATTTATATGTTTTTCTATAAATTTAAACTTTTTTTCTCTATAAATTCGAACTTCTATTCTACTTTCAATAAAACTTTTAATCTATAAATTCGAACTTCTATTCTACTTTCAATAGAACTTTTAATCATATGCTTTATAAATACTTATTCTACTTCCAATAGAACTTCTAATCATATGTCTTCTTATAAATTCGAACTATTCTTCTCTATAAATTCGAACACTTATTCTACTTCTAATATGTTAAATGATATTTTTATATTTATAAGTGTTTAAAATTCTAAAATTCTAAAAAATTAGAAAAATAGATTGAGACGATCTTAGAGCGCCACCTAAACTCCCGCTTATCCTCATTTATATATATATATATATATATATATATATATATATATATATATATATATATATATATATATATATATATATATATATAGGGTGTGGCTCAAAAGAGAACTCTTTTTTGAAGAAAACTAAGGTACTAATCCTAACCATTGGATGTATTATAATCAATGGCCCCGCCAGGGGCACCCACACACTAATCAAATACACCCTCACACACACAATCCCACCTAATCCCCTCCGTTTTTAATTTGATTTTTCCCGTCAATCGGTGATATTTTTTTAAAATCTAATTTCACCACATTTTTCTCCATCTCTCAACGATCAGTTTGCATACCATATGTGCTATATTTTAATTTAGTTTTCTAAGTTCTCCTTTTAAAGGGGTTTTCTCTAGATGGCAAGTGCTCAAAAGAGAACTTATTTTTTGAAGAAAACTAAGGTACTAATCCTAGCCATTAGATGTATTAAGATCAATGGCCCCGCCAGGGGCACCCACACACTAATCAAATACACCCTCACACACAGAATCACACCTAATCCCCTCCATTTTTAATTTGATTTTTCCCGTCAATCGGTGATATTTTTTTTAAATCTAATTTCACCACATTTTTCTTCATCTCCCAACGATTAGTTTGCATACCATATATGCTATATTTCGATTTAGTTTTCTAAGTTTTCCATTAAACGAGGTTTTCCCTAGATCCTTACTCTATATATATATATATATTGATATTGATTGATTATATATTCCATTAATAACAACTTGAAATATTAATAACATACCATTTTTAAAATATAGCCAATCATTATAGCCAATGCCCTCGGGACAAAATATCTTACAGGTTCGACAAATTTTACATAATCAATATTTTATATAATTTAGCCAATCATTTTTAGCTACGTCGTTGGACATGCTCTTAAAATAACAATAGTTTAGATACGGAACAAAGACTAGCTAGCAGCGGCTTCTCAATATAAAACATTGATCTACCTTCTTCATCTCTCTCGAGCACGGGCTCAGTCTTTCTCTTTCTCTTTTTCTTTAATTGATATCATTCACTCTTCTTAACTATCTTGAACTCATCTGTAAATTGGGATCCTGAAACAATTTGGAATATCTCTTTTGAAGTGTGCTTAGAAAACATGTGATCAATGAGTATCGATTACAAAAATTCCAACGTACATGAATTCGTCTGCTTCAGGAATTAATCACGGTAGCCAAATGTTACAATTTTTAGTGCGTTTATGTTGGTGGCATCTTATTATCTAGTAATGGTAAGATATATTTATATAAAATTTGATATTGTTGGCTTAAGCAAGAGCTATATCACGTTCATGCAAAGGATTATATTAGGTTTTTGTTAGTTTTGACTCTTGCTAAATAAATAAATTGTGAAAAAGAAATCTCACATACATTTATTGTGAGGGGTTACAAATATATGTATTAAATGTGCTTATTATATTGGAGTTACAAATATAGATTAAATGTATGATTAATATATTAAATGTGTAATTAACGGGCGGTTATAATTTTGGAGTGGAGGTGGTGAAAGAATTAGCCTATATATAGTGAATTACATATTCAGTGAAAAGGCACTCAAAAAAGAGAGTTTGGAGCCTGTTCAATTCACACCCGGAACTCCTTAATCATATTTTTCTTCTTCATCATTCTTATATCTAATTATAAAATAATTTTTATGTTTAATACTACATTGGTATCAGAGCTCTAATTATTCTTATCTACTTATGCGAGGTTTCCGTTGTAACTTGCATTTGCTGGATTGTCACATCGGCCTTTTGGTATTTTGATGTTCTTTGGCGATCGGTTAAACTAGTTCACGCATTGATGTTTTCGAGCATTATTCTGAATTTTTATTTTACAGGTAGTTTATTTTCATTTTTGTTGCTATTATGTGTCAGCCTATTTTATGTGGTTTCTTAGTTGTTTTACTATTTTTACATCACTTACTTTGCTTTAATTGTTTAATTATTTTCATGTTGTATGGATGCTAGTTCTAGGGTGCCAGTATAATCCCCTTTTTCTTGATTATCCTTTTTTTGTAGAGTGATTGAAATAACATGAACATAATTTGTTTGAATAATTCTTATGATTTATTTAGAATTTTATTTTTATGCTTATTATGGTATGGTTTTATAGCACTTTTCATGGCTCCTAGTTGTATGGTCTCGGTACCGTTTTTCCTATTAATTTGTGTAGATTTTTTTTTTTAATTTCTCATATGTGGTTCTTAATTTTTTTTTATTTTTTTTTGTTTTCGTGTTTATTCACTATCGAGTTTTCAAGCATGTCTTGTTTAATATTTTGTTGTATGTCTTGCCTGGTTTCTTATTGTGTCAGATTTTTCTATGTGGGATTCGATTGTGAGAATTTTTTTTTCGTTACTATTTTTAGTGTAACATGTTTTGTTGTTCTCTGTTAGTAGATTTTATAGGCTACATGTTTATAATCGTGATTTATGTGTTTTTAATTTTTGTCCATAAGCATTAGGATCAGTCCATTTTGTGCATAAACGATTAACTGTTATTTAATTACTATGTGATCGTGGTTGCCATTGATATTAGCTTATTTTAGTTAATTCTGTTTTGTATCAAATTGTTTTTATTGGACCAATGATTATATGTTTCCAATTTTTATTATTTTCTTGTGAACATATATTTAAGTTACATCGACATGTGCTGCTTTTTGCATATAATTGTTTTATTTTGATTTAGTATTGTCTTTCTTGTCAAGTACATATGATAGGTTTTTTTTAAGATGATATTTAAAATGATAAGAAAAATATTTGTGAATCAAAATATTAAAAAGAGGATATGGATTATTTTAAGATAATCAGAAAATTTATCGGTGAAAAAGACGGTATTATAAATGAAAATTTTTGTGTGAAAATATTGTAAGTGGTGGACAAGTTGACTGTATTAAAGTTGGAATATAGATTGTGTCCAATATTATTTTTGAAATTGAGGAGGCTCGAATTATATTGAATGGAGCAAGAGAATAAAAAAATAAATTGTTTATGTACAATTTGAATTTATCGTTGAAATAAACGTTGTTATTTGAGAAAATTTTTATGGCTATCAGAATAGAGAGCAGAAAAGATAAGAAAATTGGGACAAGTGTCCGCAATCAAATATACAAGATAATTTTGAATTGTCATCGAAAAATATTGAGTTTTTATTTGAACAGAAATGCTCAGAATATAGAGCACGTAAAAAAAAATGTTTTTGTCGCTCGTAATGGAGAGCACGAAAATTAACTATTTTTTTAAACGAGTACTTTATGAAGTATTTAGAAAGATCGATCAAGAATAATGAATCGGATCTGAATATTGATAATGAAGCATTTTATTGAATATAAAATATTTAAAAATCCAATTGAGTGGATGAACAACTATTATGTATATAATGGTGAAATATATTTTATTTTGTAGCGAGGGAACGAATCGTTCTCACGCATTGAAGTGACTCTACCACTGATAAGTTATTTTTGAGAATCGGGAAATCGAAATAATTATATTTCAGGGAATTGATATAAATGTGGGTGTTGAGTGAACCACCGAAATTTAGAAAATTTGTTGGTTGTAAATTACTTTTGAAAAGGAAAATAAATTTGGTGGTGTATTTATAAATTTGAGGCATGATTGATGAATTTTTTTTATGAAAAATTGGGAATTTTATATCGATAAAGAATTATCAATTGTGTCTGTATTTTTTTTTAAGTGGGAGTTTGTTTACGATTATATCGTATATTTTTATGATAAGTTGTTAGAGCAAATGAGAAGGAAATGTTAAATTGTGGGATCTCATTTAGAAATCTGGGATGAAAGATATTGCAGAAATTTCATATGTTCAAAGAATCTGGTTTGTAAGGGATAAAAAGGAACACTGAGTTTGAATTGAAAAGTTGGGGTTGCAACTATGAATATTTATAAATTCGAGAAATGTGAATTAAAAGGTTTATATTTTGAATGTTGAGTTTGAACCAGAAAAGGTGTTTGAGTAAATAGCTTAATCGTTTGAGGAAGTCCGACGATTAACAATGAGGGAGAAACGATTAATGCGAAAAAGGAATCATTTATTATATACTATGTGTAAGTAGTTGGAAATTCGATGTGTCTTATGTTGTATGATTGAATGACTTGACTTGGCATGTTAGTTAGTTTTGTAAGTGGATTGTAAAGCAATTTTGCTTGAGCCTAGTGAGAGGCGGTAACGAGGATCATGATCATGTGCTTGAAGAGTACAATGTGTAACAAATTGGTGAATCAAGCAGACGTGCTTGGAGTTTTTTGTTTATTGCGATATAAGTATCGAAAATGATATTGGTGATAAGAATTCAACTTTGGGACACCTATTTAACTGTTGGTGGAGTATAAGTTGGGAAGTAAGAAATATGAATGTGTTATAAAAGGTGAAAAGATAATGTAATATTTATCCCAAGGAGTGAATATTCGTTAGATTTATATTGATACTCAAAATGAAACATGGGAGGTTAATTTTCAAATTCTACACCATGTGAAAAGTGGGAGTCTCGGAAGATATTTAGCAAAAAAGTCAAAGTGGGAGATGTTAGTTTTGACTCTTGCTAAATAAATAAATTGTGAAAAAGAAATCTCACATACATTTATTGTGAGGGGTTACAAATATATGTATTAAATGTGCTTATTATATTGGAGTTACAAATATAGATTAAATGTATGATTAATATATTAAATGTGTAATTAACGGGCGGTTATAATTTTGGAGTGGAGGTGGTGAAAGAATTAGCCTATATATAGTGAATTACATATTCAGTGAAAAGGCACTCAAAAAAGAGAGTTTGGAGCATGTTCAATTCACACCCGGAATTTCTTAATCATATTTTTCTTCTTCATCATTCTTATATCTAATTATAAAATAATTTTTATGTTTAATACTACAGTTTTAGTTGTCGAGATTACTGTAGAGTTCGTAAATTAGTACCTCAATAGTAATGAGAGTTGAGAAGGAGGGTTTCTTGTGCTATTTTTACACTTCAGTGGATGAGTTTACAAGGCTCATAAATACTATTCTTAATTTCAATATAATAGGATGGTTATCAAATGTATACAGGTTATGTGCCTAACAACTTGTCAATTATTTTCTATCGTGCTTAAAAGATGATTATTTCATTGTGACATGCTTTAAACTAAGAGAAATGCTTCGTGCACAGAAATGGTCACAGAATTCTTTTACAGAATGACGTGGTCATGCTAGCTGTATCATACATTAATGAACTTGTCGGCCACTGTACTTGCATTCTAACTACAGTTAAATGTTTTAGAGTAGTGCTAGAGGCACCAAAATTTGGTACAAAAAATTGCCACCAAATGACATGGCATGGCTGATGTGGCAGTATGGGTATTTTTGATTGGTTTTATTGTTGTGAATACAGGGGCCCCATTTATTATTACAACAAATCAGAATGTGCCATGTGTATTTGGGGAAAGTTTTGGGAACCAATTTTGGTGTCCCTAGCATTATTCAATGTTTTATCATCTTTTTTTCTATATTCTCTATTATTTATTTTAACTAGCTGATAACCCGTGCGAAGCACGGGCATAGATTGAACACGAGTCGAGATTAAAAAATTAATATTAAAACACTATTTAATTATGTAGTTATAAAGAATCGAATCTGAGATAAAGTTAAAAAAATTAAAATAAATAAATCTTTATGATTATGTCAGGAATTGAATCCCTTATAGGAAATCGAACACGCGATGAAATTAAAGAACAAATTAAATAATAAATCTTGATGAAATTAAAGAATAAATTAAATAATAAATCTTGTATAATTATGTAGTTGGAAAGAATCGAACCCCGAGTTAAATGATAACCGTCAAACCCCTTAATCGAATCCCTTATAGGAAATCGAATATGGGGTGAAATTATAATTATGTAGTTGGAAGGGATCGAACCCCGAGTTAAGTGATAACCAAATTTGGTACTTTTGGTACTTTGGTACTATTATGTACCATTAAAACATGGTTTTGCACATTAATATAGAGTATAGATGTTCTACCAAAATTTTATAATTTTTTTCCTAGTCCTATATTATTTACTTTTTTATGTTCTAGCATTACTATAAATTTTATTAAAATATTATTTTATTTATTTTTTTGATATTAAAATATAACTTATAGTGATCATGATATTTTTCGATATACTTATTTTATTTATTTTTTATAATTTGTTGGAAGAATTTATATTTATGTAAAAACTTATTACTACAAGTGATGAATGATCTCAAATCAAGGATATATTTGGAGTCATAAAAAAATTGATTTTTTTAATTTTTCAATTAAATTATTCCAAACATAAAAATTGTCTAAAATGATACAATTCATATTTTTAAACTTTACTTTAAAATGAGTTAACATTATAACATAGAAAATGTGAAATATAGTTTTCATCTTAAAATATATTGAGAATCATAAACACAAAATTATGCCAAATTAGCTCAAATAAAAACATCTCATAAATTTATTCACGAGATATTATAGCTGACCTTTAAATAATATTATGCCAAATTAGCTCAAATAAAAACATCTCATAAACATCTCATAAAATATAATATTATTAAAAGTTCAGCTAAGTGTCCTAAAAAATTACAACTTATTTTATTTCATTAAATTTGTTCACTTATGATTGATTCCCTTTCACATATTTTTTTGATATACTTATTTTATTTATTTTTTATAATTTGTTGGAAGAATTTATATTTATGTAAAAACTAATTACTACAAGTGCTGAATGATCTCAAATCAAGGATATATTTGGAGTCATAAAAAATGAAAATTTTAAAATTTTCAATTAAATTATTCCAAACATAAAAATTGTCTAAAATGATGCAATTCATTATTTAAACTCTACTTTAAAATGAGTTAACATTATAACATAGAAAATGTGAAATATAATTTTCATCTTAAAATATCTTGAGAATCATAAACACAAAATTATGCCAAATTAGCTCAAATAAAAACATCTCATAAATTTATTCATAAACATCTCAAATTAAAAAATATTGTATTTTAATAAAATTTATAGTAATGATAGAACATAAAAAAGTAAATAATATAAGACTAGGAAAAAAATTATAAAATTTTATAAAATTTTGATAGAACATAAAAATAAATAATAGAGAATAAGAAAAAAAGTTAATAAAACCATTGATTTAATTGTAGTTAGAATACAAGTACAGTAGCCGACAAGCTCATTAATGTAGGACACAGCTGGCATGACCACGTCATTCTGTAAAAAAATTCTGTGACCATTTCTGTGCATGTAGCATTTCTCTTAAACTAATTGAGTTGCATTGAATCGAACAAAATTTTAAGATATATATTTTTCTTTTCTTCTCAATTTGGAATTATTTTTTAGGTTAATTAAATAGATTTCGAAATCAATTCAAATACTATATATCACTACAAGAGAAAAGACCTAATGGGACAAAAAGTTATTTGTTATTCCGTCATAAAGTTCAGAAATGACGGAATTATACGTTTTTGTCACAAACATACTTACGACGGACATATTTAGTCGTATGTTTAATTTTATATTAATATATTTCACATCCAACAATTTTTTTATTATTACATTTTGCGCCTCATCAATAATTTAGTATTTATTTTTCCCGCCCTTTTAATTTACGACGAACTTCATGTATATTCTGTCGTAATTTACTAAACGACGGACTATGCTGTCCAAAATTTGTAAATAATTTATATTTTCTCTTTAAATTTCTATTGATTAAGTAATAATTTGTTTTTCACTTTAAATTTTAATGAAAAATTCAATTTCTAGTATGATTTTTTGCGACAGAGTTTTAGTTTTCCGTCAAAAATTGTAATATGCGACAGATATGATAATACATGTCGTAAATTACACCTACCCATCATGAATGCCCCACTACCCCATCAGTATTCCAACGGCCCTTGATTAATGCTCTACACAAATAATATTATTTAATTCGAATTTACGACATAATGTTAAAATTTGTCGCAAAGTAACTCTAAAATGCAAAAAGAGGCCCCTGAATGATTTTATTTAAATGATTTTTTCGACAATTCAACCGTACGGATGTTAATTGGTACTTTATTCTAGTGTTGGAAAAAAAAATTAAAAAAAAACTCGGTTGTGCCGCATCTTAATAGAAATGTTGTAATAGTACAGCTTCCAGTAACGGGGCGCGTGCCAGATTCACTAAATGATTTTTTAAAATGATTTCTTCGACTATCCAACCATACGGATGTTACTTGGTACTCATTATAGTGTTGGAAAAAAATAATCAAAAAAATAAAAGGCTCGGTTGTGCAGCATCTTAACAGAAACGTTGTAATAGTACAACTTCCGGTAATAGGGAGCGTGCCAGATTCACTGAATGATTTTTTTAAATGATTTCTTCGATGATCTAACCATTAGGATGTTAATTGGTACTCATTATAGTGTTGGGAAAAAATAATCAAAAAATAAAAAGGCTCGGTTGTGCCGCATCTTAATAGAAACATTGTAATAGTAAAGCTTCAAGTGACGGGGCGTGTGCCATATTCAATAAATGATTTTTTTTAATGATTTATTTGACGATCCAACCGTACGGATGTTAATTGGTACTCATTTTAGTGTTAGTAAAAAATAATAAAAAAATAAAAAGACTCGGTAGTGCCGCATCTTAATAGAAACGTTGTAATAGTAAAGCTTCCGGTAACGGGGTGCGTGCCAGATTCACTGAATGATTTTATTTAAATGATTTTTTCGACAATTCAACCGTATGAATGTTAATTGGTACTTTATTCTAGTGTTGGGAAAAAAAACTTGGTTGTGCCGCATCTTAATAGAAACGTTGTAATAGTACATCTTTCAGTAACGGGGCGTGTTCCAGATTCACAAAATGTTTTTTTTAAATAATTTCTTCGACTATCCAACCATACGGATGTTACTTGGTACTATTTATAGTGTTGCGAAAAAAAATTAAAAAATAAAAAGGCTCCGTTGTGCCGCATCTTAACAGAAACGATGTAATAGTACAACTTCCGGTAATAGGGAGCGTGCCAGATTCACTGAATAATTTTTTTAAATGATTTCTTCGATGATCTAACCATAAGGATATTAATTGGTACTCATTCTAGCGTTGGAAAAAAATAATCAAAAAATAAAAAGGCTCGGTTGTGTCGTATCTTAACAGAAACATTGTAATAGTAGAGCTTCCGTTGACGGGGCGCGTGCCATATTCACTAAATGATTTTTTTAAATGATTTATTCGACGATCCAACCGTACAGATGTTAATTGGTACTCATTCTAGTGTTAGGAAAAAAATAAAAAAAAATTAAAAAGACTCAGTAGTGCCGCATCTTAACAGAAACGTTGTAATGGTAAAGCTTCCGATAACGGGGCGCGTAACAGATTCACTGAATGATTTTTTAAAAAGATTTCTTCGACGATCCTACCGTACGGATGTTAATTCGTTCGTATCGTATACTTTCGTGTCGTGTACTTTCGTGTTTTGTGTACGTAATGCTAAATCCAAAACCGACCCGTTAAGGATTCGTTTCGTTTCATGTTCGTGTACATAATTTACTTTAATTATAATTTTTTTCAAATAAATTTACTTTAATTAAAATTAGTCAAACACATATACCTAACTTAAAATTAAAATTATCACTTTTCACTTGCACTTTAAGTTGTAAGTAACATTTTTTAATATTATAATATTATTTAGTATATTATTATGATTCTATTAGTTATTTATTAAGTAATATGTATTTATCATATCATAAAATATATAGTAATTCATATTTAATGAACATATAATTTTAATTTTATTAATTTATTATAAATACCTCAATCAAGAAATAGTCGTAAAGATTAATCGAAAATTTTAATGTTCTAATCGACTGAACAACTTGTAGAGAATTAATAGAAAATTTATCAACTGAATCAGGAGTTTTTATAACAATGGATATACAATATTTTACAAAATTTCATTTTGCCGGGTTTTTCTAAAACTAACGCGCCTTACCAAATTTCATTTAACGGGTTTCTGTGACACGATAACCCAAAAACCCTCCACTAGAAACACCAAAACACATTACATACCCATTTCTCTTCTTACATTGCTTCTTTGCACCGTTCTTAGTACAAAACCCCTATCTTAAACTACAATATATCAATCATAATATAACATATATATATATTTATAAATTGAGAAAAAGGACCCTGAGATTGATCTCAGGGAACTTTTCCTGAGATGCTTTAACAATTATACTCTAAATCTGATTGGGCCCGCAGGGCTAATTAAAATTTTCTGATTTTACAAAAATACCCATCCCTGATTTGCTTATAATTCCCATATATCTCAGGGAATTTACCTAAGATGCATCTCAGGCTCCCTAATCTCTTATAAATTTATCAAGATATATACTCCCTCCGTCCCATTTTTATTGTCCATCTATCAAAATCCACCTTTTATTCAATCATGTCAAATATACTCATAGTTACCAAATAATTGTACTATTTTCTATAAAAGTTAACATAATTAACACATAATATACCTTATTAATTAAATGTGAACAATTATTTTGGGACAAAAAAACAGTAAACAATGGACAATAAAATGGGACGGGGGAGTAATATATAGCATCATATCATATATAACATCAATCGCTGATTTTTCTCTTCGATTTCATCTAGGGTTTACAATAAGGTATGATTTCTTTGAAACTCATTAGGATTCTTGTTGTTCATTAGGTTATTTGTTCGATTAATGTTGTTTTAATGGGTTTTTTGTTCGATTCTTGCTATTTTAGGGTTATCTATTCAATTAATGTTATTGTAATGAGTTATTTGTTCAATTCTTGTTATGTTAATGGATTATTTGTTCAATTCTTGCTATTTTCAGGGCTTATGGGTTTGATTTCAGGGGTTATGGGTTTCTTTTAGCATATATTTGTTTTGTTTGTGCTTATTTCTCTCATTTTTGTGTATAACAGCATGTCTCAGTGGTTGGTGGTGGTAGAAGAGCTGGTAGACTGGTAGTAGAATCAATTATAAGTTATTTTATATGTTGTTGAGTATTGAACACGGTAAAAGAATACAGAGGGGGGGGGGGTGAATGGATTCTTGAACTTTTCTTGGATTGAGTCTGTGTAGCAGATAAGTGCCTGTGTGTGCAGAAATTAAAGTGCGGATAAATAAACAACACAAGACACAATATCACTTTAATCTAATGTATATTAGATAAAGGTTGCTACAATCTGTGAATACAAATGGTAGTATTCTCAGCTTCGTTTTTCTCAGAGAGATATGACTTACAGTGTATGAAAAACTTGACTCACAAAGTTACTAAGTTATGAAGTGAGGCTGTATCCTTATAGAACATGGATACAGCCTGCTTACTACAAATAAGGTAGCTAAAACACATTACTTTCTAGTCTGTCTATCCTTTTTGAGTAAGTGTCCAAACGGTTACAGATTTGACTTTGCAAAGCCTGTTTAGATCCACTTCTTTAGCTCCTTGTCTCTTCTATATCTCTCCAAGCTTCCTTGTAGGCTTTCCAGAGCACGTTACAGGTTGTGGTCCATAAAGTGCATTGGCTTGTTGCAGGTTTCTGACTTGTACAATTTCTTCAGTATTTTGTCTCCAAGAATGTATTCGAGAAGTGACTAAGTAAGTGATTCGAGAACTAGAATTGACTTGATCGATAACTCTGAGTTCTCGAATACTGTTATAGTGACATATCGAACCACTTCTCGAATAGCTCTTTTCCATCAGGATTCCTTGAGTTGTCGAATAGAGCATTTGACTTATCGAATCCTCGAGTTGTCGAATAGCTTTCTGAGTCTTTGAGATATCGAATGGAACTTTGACTTGTTGACTCCTTGAGAACTCGAATACCATCTTGACTTGTTGACTTCTTGAGTTCTCGAATAGAGTAGTAGACATATCGAATCCCTGAGATATCGAATGAGATATCGAACAGTGTATTCAGAGATATCGAATAGTGTCTTGAGATATCGAATCTCTGACTTCTCGAATGCTGGACTTCTCGAATAGACAAATATACTTCTCGAATTGGTACTTAGGCAAATTCTTCATTTCTTCAAATCCCAACTGTGATTATTTGGTAGTCTTTAACTCCTTGCTTGAGGCATGAACCATGGAACTTCTTTCAAGCATTATTCTAGACTCTATTTGTACAGTTACACAACTAGGATTTGATGCCTATTACAAGTACAATACAAACAGAAACTCTACAACTAGAGGTTCCCTCAGTTAAGAGGTCATGTAAGTAATGCAAAGCATTACAAACAATTAGGCTTGTTATTAGATGTATACAGGCATGCCTCTGTAACTAACAATCTCCCCCAAATTGTGAGTGAGACCCTTAGTCACAATTTCATGTCTGATAACAAGCCTAACATACATTAAAGATAAAACTTTTAAAAGTACAGGTATGTGATTTGATTGAACACATAAATGAAATTACAAGATAAATACTTCTTACAGTATGATGAGGTACTAGCCGTTTTCTTTTGATTGCATCTCCATTGCCTTGGCTTGTAGATCATCATATGCTTTCTGTTTCCTTTCTTTCTCCTTTCTTGCAATCTCATCTACTGCTCTCATGATTTCTGTCATAGCATCCAATTCTTCAATCATAATAGAGTTTTTGAAATCTTCAAGCACTGGCTTCAGAATGTTGGCAGGATAGTGACTGAGTAGGTTCATTCTTATATTGACATTGTCTCCATTTCTCCTCCTATACTTCACCACATAGGGATCAAACTGAACTCTACACAATCCCTTTGCCCTTAGATTTTCTGCTTCAATCTCCAGTCTATCAATTTCTTTCTCCCTTTCTAACCATTTCTCATAGCAGCCCTTCCTTATCTTCTCAGCATATTCTTTCTTCATTTTCACAAAGTCAATCAATTCCAGCTTCCATACTTTCTCCACCTTGTCCTTAGAATCCAGCAATGCAATGATTCTTTCTATCTCATACAATTTACCCCAATGTTGACAACCCCCTTGTTTGAATTTCATTTCTTTCCCATCAGTGTACTTGATTACAAGGTGGTCATCCACAATTGCAGCATAGCATATCTTTTGAGCTCTTAGAAATAGCAGTTGCTCCTCATCAAAGTCTTCATCAAGTGGCTGGAGCTTTAATCCTGGAATGATTGTTAGGGCTCTAGATTTGGATAGTTTCACTCTCCTTGCAGCATGTTTAAATTTTATCCTCTTGACATGGTTGCTTGGCAGAAATATTTGACCTTGGTTGGTAGACCATAGTAGTATTCCATTAGCAGATTGCTTTCTGAAACATACACATGGTTTCTTGACTTGAATCTTCTTCTTTTCTTGAGATGGTAAGACAGTTGCAGAAGCCATAGATGTAGATTTTGCTAGGTCACTACTAACAGTATTCACCCTAGACTTAGAGTCTTGTGTTGTGGTGAGATTACTGCTAGCATTGCCTAAGGCTTGCTGTCTTCCACTCTTTCTCACATATGTTTTACCCTGGTCATCATCATCCTTTTCATCCTTGTCCCCCTTTTTCTTCTTATCTTCATCACCCTTATCTCTCCTGTGATGTCTTCTCCTCCCATCACCTTTGTCTTCAGAATCATCATCCTTATTTCTCCTAGGTTGAGCCATCTCTGGAATTTCACCAGTTGCAATATAGGTTCTGAGGATATGCAGTGCCTCAATTTCTTCAGCATTTCTGGCTCCAACCTTCTTCTGTAATTGATCAATGATAGCAATGATCAGTCTGTGATTTCTGGAGGTGAGATCATGAGGAATGACCAATTGCTTGATATCTTCAATTCTGGTACCAGACTGATAAATAATTGTTCATGGCTTCTTGATCACTTCTGGTAGCCTTGTAGGTTGACCATTCCTCAAATCATCAAACAGACTCTTGCTGTTCTCATTTTTCTTCTCAATGATCTCAAGTATGGCATCTATCTCTGAGTGCTTTAGGTCTTGTAGAGTCTGGTATGTTAGATGCCATATCTTTAGTTTGGAAACCATCACTATCTCCTTGACCCATATATTGTTGACTTTCTTGGGGATGACAGTGATGTAGTCTATCTGCTTCTTCACCTCCCTCAGATAAAACTGAGTGTCACCAACCTGTTCCCTTATGCCTTTCAGAAACTCCAAGAAGGCTTTATCATGATAGTCATTGGAGTTAGCAACTTCTTGTAGCTTGGCCTCAGTAACAACTTTGACTTCTACAGGCTTGGCACTCTCAGATATAGAGATTGGAGGTTTGTCAGATGGCATACTCCCTGCAACCACTGTGGTAGATATGGATTGCTTTTGTCCTCCAGGAGTAGTGATGTGCACAGTTGGTAAGGTGACAACTGGCAAGATAGATGGAGGCTCATCTACTTTGGCTTTTCCCTTGCCAGGCACATTTGTTAGAAACTTAGAAGCCCTTTGTTGACCACCCTCTTTGATTATTATGCCTTTCTCTCCCTTTGTCTCCCCCTTTGAATTTGAGTTCCTAGCCTTCTTCTCCCCCTTAGGCTTGTTGTCAGGCACAGAGGCTGTAGAAATGTCCTTTGGGAGTGAAGATTCATCAGGTAGAGGGAGACCCATATGCTTCATCATTGCAGCTAACATGGATTGTTGATGCAGAAGGACATCAGCTGTGGTAGATGCTTGAGTGTCCAACTGATCATTTAGCAATGCAACCTTTTCTGTGAGATGAGCATTGGTCTTGGTGAGAGTAGCTACCTCCTGCTCAAGAGTGTTGACCTTAGTGAATAACTCATTGGCCTTGAAGCCAGATAAAGATTGATCCTGCAGCCTCTTCACTTCATATTTAGACAATTCATGCATAGGAACATCAGTCACTAGTCTATCTCCATAAAGATTTTTGAACATTATCCTCAGCATGGCATTGGCATCTGTAGTCTGGTCAGATAGATTCTGAAATTGATGCCCCAGACCTGTG
Organism: Kitagawia praeruptora; assembly: GCA_037693485.1. NCBI lineage: Eukaryota > Viridiplantae > Streptophyta > Magnoliopsida > Apiales > Apiaceae > Kitagawia > Kitagawia praeruptora. The sequence goes on along the minus strand of CM075352.1, from coordinate 169,230,990 downwards.
ACAGCATCTTTTAGCACAGCCAGCCCATTGTCCACCTGAGTGCAGGTAGAGTTGCAGTGTTTGATGTCCTTGAACACACTGTCCAATTGAGGAAATTTAGCATCAAAGGCCCTCTTGACTTCTGCTACTGAAGTGGCTGTCTTATCACATACCCTGTTGACTTCAGTTTTGACTCCCTTGCCAAGATAGTGTGCAGCCTTGAGGAAACCCTTGTAGGAGTCATTTACAGCTTCATACACTTCACCAGGTGACAGGGATTTTGCATTGGAGCCCAGTGAAGTGATGTATTCCTCCCTGAGATACTGAAGTGCTTCATCGAGAGTAATATCATATTTTCCTTGAAACCAGGCATCTATGTTGCCATCTCTCTCAGCATCATCAATGATCTTTGACTTCTGCACTTCCACATCATCCCTATGGCATAACAGAATAGCCTCATAGTCTGGATTGGGCATGTCTGCAGTGAGAAGGTGCTGAGCAATCTTTGTGAACTCAGGAATCTGATCCACAATTAAGCTTTGAAGTGCTTCAACCGTCAATTGTTGTGGAACAGACCCTGATCCTGAAGCACTGTCATGTTGCACAGGCTTCAGCCATGTTGACATGAAGTCAGAGCTAGAGCTAGGCAAGCTAGTCTCCTCAGTTACAGATGCAACTTCTGTAACCGGATGGATTGACTCTACTACTGGTGTCACCACAGAAGTGGGATGAATTACACCAGCAGTTGACACAGGCACAGAGTCTCTAGTAAAAACTAGGGGAACCTCTGTGTTTGTGATGGTGTCATTAGGATATGCCTCAGCATGCATTCCCTCACTATCTAAATGTGGGTTCTGAGTGGTGAACAAAGTGTCATGCACTAAGTCACTTGAAATTATTGGCTCATCAAGCGAAAAGGATTCTTGATGATCAATACCTTGCATCTCAGTTGTCTGAGTTGCAGGTTCCAAAGAAATTTCAGAGTTAGATTCTGGAAGAGAAGTGTGTTTTAGAGTAGATTTTGGCAACTCCCCCTGAGAGATAGAGGGAGTTTCAAAAGTGATGTGCTCTCCACTCAGTGTTGTGCCAGCCTTATCACTCCCATGTGCTGACTCTATACAAGAGGGTGCATTGGGGAGAATGCTTGATTCTATAGGTGCACCCTGTTGAGAGGATACACCTAGTGAGCTGTGTGCCCCTGATTTTACAACTTCAGCCATTTGTGTGACTGAAGAGGTGGTCTTAGTTTTCTTCTTCTTTGTTCTGTGTAAGGGTAACTCAGGTTCCTCACTTCCTAGACCTAATTCAACAGCTAATGCTGCTTCAGACAAGATATTTAAAGGTGCAGACATTACTTCCTTTCTCTTCTTTTTACTAACATCACCCTTTTGAGAGGATGATGCAGTTGGCTCAGTAAGAGGGAGAGTGTTTGGTTGAGAGGGTTGGTTAGCAGGCCCTGGGTTAGCATTTTGTTCTACTTGCTTGGGCTGTGCTAACTTAGATTTTGCATCAAATGTTGGCATGTTGTGGGGGTAAGTCCTAAACAAACTCTCCATATGGGGAGTTATGTTCAGTCTTACATCCACATCATTCCTAGTTTCCAAGTTACCAAAAATGAGTTTGGTCATGGACTTAGGATAACCTATTTTATTTTTATCAATCCCAGGCAATTCAATCAATGAAGCATTTTTATAATTAAGTACAGATTGAATAAAGCGAGGGAAGAAAATATCAGTACCTCTCTTGGTTGTGTTCTTACCAAGTCTCCCATATAATTCTTGAAGTATGATTTGGCCAACATCTATCTTCTTTCCAAAGGCCAAAGCATATCCAATTTGCTGCACAGGTGCACTGATTTGATCAAAGCTTGATTTCCTGGCAGTGAAGACTTGGAGAAGAGTTGCAAACACATAGCTCCACTCCTTTCTCAGATTCTTTCTGTTTAGCTTTCCAAGGTTAATCCCATCTGAGTAGTTTATGAACTCAAAGAATTCCTCCAACTCTGCGTTAGTGGCCATTCTGTCAAATGACTCTTGTTGTAGTCCTAGTGCTTGGTTCATGTCTGCAGTAGTGATAGTGATTTCCTTATCTTGAACCTTGCAGTAGATGACATAGGAAGTGATTGCGTTTTCCAGGGCTACAACCTCCACAATAGCAGTACTCCAGAATTGTTCCAGAATATCGAGATACAGAGTTGGGTTGGCAGAGAGTGCATCCTTGATATATGACTCAGCCATCCATTTCACAAAGCACTTGAAATTTGCATTGGGTGCTTCAACATTACTAGTGAGAGCGATGAAGTTGGTGTTGAACTTTACTGTTGCCATTTGTGTAGAAGAGAGAAAAGAAATTGAAGGTTGAAGAAGAAATTTGGCTTTTCGTAGCTAGGGTTTCAGGGGTTTAGAGAGTGTAGATGCTTGAGAAATCGAATGAAATGAATCGAATAGATGTGAGATTGTATAAGTATGAAGTACTTGAATTGTCGATTAGCAGACTGTTTTGTATCGACAAGTCAGGCATTCGAGAAGTAGAAAACAACTATTCGAGAAGTCAAGAATGGCTTAATCGATAACTCAAGCAGATAGAAACTCACAGCTGGCAGTTATCTAACTTAGAAATAATTCTAAATTAAATAAAATGTGTTTTTATGAGTGAATTAAATTTTAGATAAAAATCTAAAATCGGTTAAAATTCAGCGAGAATTCAGCCTTTTCAAATGATTCGAGAACTCAAATATAGTGTTCGAGAACTCAATCATTCGAGAACTCAGTTACTATATTCGAGAAGTCTAGAATTCCTTTATTCGATATCTCAGAAAGACTCTATTCGAGAACTCAAGAGTACTCTAATGAGACTTATTAGAGATGTCGAATAGTGAATCATTCGAGAAGTCTGACTTATCGAACTATACCCATCACTCATAAAAATTTGATTTTCACTATCTTGTAAAAATTTACCAGACATATTCATTGAAAAATATCCTAGCAAATCAAATAGTGATTCTCTCAAAATTTCATAGAAATTTTAAGTTAATAAAAATATGATTTTCAACATATGCAACAGATTTGAAATATTTATAAATCATATTTCAGCCAACACTTACTTCAAAAATATTGAGGATTTAGATAAAGTAAGTGTTTACTGCTGCAACAATCTAGATGATGTGTTCACTTAGCCAGAATCTGAAGAATTCAGCATTCCAATCTCACTCACCAACCTTGTGAAGGTGGCTTCATCTAATGGCTTAGTGAATATATCAGCTAGTTGTTTATCTGTAGAGACATAATGCAACTCAATGGTTCCATTAGTTGCATGTTCTCTTATGAAATGATATCTGATGTCAATGTGCTTTGTTCTAGAATGATTGACAGGATTGGCAACTATAGAGATTGCACTTGTGTTGTCACACATGATTGGAATTCTTTCCAACACAAGTCCATAATCTCTAAGTTGATTTCTAATCCAAAGCACTTGAGCACAGCAACTTCTAGCAGCTATGTATTCAGCCTCAGCTGTAGAAGTTGACACAGATTGTTGCTTCTTGCTATACCAAGAAACTAACCTTTGTCCAAGAAACTGGCAGCTTCCTGAGGTGCTTTTCCTATCCACTCTGCATCCAGCATAATCAGCATCAGAGTAGCCAACCAGATTGAACCCTGTGTCCTTAGGGTACCATAATCCCAAGTTAGGAGTGCCCTTCAGATATCTAAAGATCCTTTTTATTGCAATCAAATGTGATTCCTTTGGATTTGATTGAAACCTTGCACACAAGCATGTAGCAAACATGATGTCTGGCCTACTTGCAGTGAGGTAGAGTAGAGAACCAACCATGCCTCTGTAGACTGAGATATCTACTCTCTTGCCTTTAGCATCTTCATCCAATTTAGTGGCAGTGGCCATGGGTGTCTTGGCAGGTGAACAATCTTCCAAGTCAAACTTCTTCAATAAATCCTTGATGTACTTGGTTTGACTGATAAAGATACCATCCTTCCTTTGACTGACTTGCAACCCTAGAAAGAATGTCAACTCTCCCATCATACTCATCTCATATCTGCTCTGCATGAGTTTAGAGAATTTCTCACACAGTTTCTCATTTGTAGAACCAAAAATGATATCATCCACATAGATTTGAACTAGGATCATATCATCACCATGCTTCTTGTAAAACAGTGTCTTGTCCAATGTGCCTCGAGTGAATTGATTTTCAAGAAGAAATTGTGATAGAGTATCATACCATGCTCTTGGAGCTTGCTTAAGTCCATACAGTGCCTTAAGCAATCTGTAGACAAATTCTGGGAAATGTGGATCCTCAAAGCCAGGTGGTTGTTGCACATAAACCTCTTCTTCCAACTCTCCATTTAGAAATGCACTCTTGACATCCATTTGATAAACTTTAAAGTTTGAATGAGCAGCAAATGCCAAGAATATTCTAATGGCTTCCAATCTAGCAACAGGGGCAAATGTCTCATCATAATCAATGCCTTCCTGTTGAGAGTATCCTTTTGCAACCAGCCTTGCTTTGTTTCTTATTATTACACCATCTTCATCCATCTTATTCTTCAGAACCCATTTTGTTCCAACAATGGTTCTATTCTTTGGTGCAGGCACAAGTTCCCATACTTTGTTCCTTTCAAATTGATTCAGCTCCTCTTGAATGGCAATAATCCAATCTGGATCCAACAATGCATCATCAAGTTTCTTAGGCTCAACTTGTGATAGAAAACATCCATAGAGGCACTCATTTTGAGTTGCTCTCCTAGTCCTTACTCCTGCATTAGGATCTCCAATGATTTGCTCTGCAGTGTGTGATCTATCCCATTTCCTTGAGTGTTCAGCCTGATTTCTCATCCTTGATGTTGCTTCATCATCCTCATCATGATCATCCTCATTTCCTCCCCCTGTGAAGTTGCCATTACTCACAGGTGTGTCTTGGATGCTTGTTTCTTCACTATTGATTGGCACAAATTCTTCTCTTGTATCATTATTCACTTGAGTTTGTTGAACTTGAGTTTCAACTCCAGTTTCAGTCTCTTCATCAGAATCATCTAGATTATCAAACTTCAATGGATCTTTGTCTTCATCATTGGCTTCTTCTAGTCCAGGTAGTTTGCTGTCATCAAATGTTACATCTGTGCTTTCCATAACTTTCTTTTGACTGATGACATAAACCTTGTATGCAATTCTTTCCATAGAGTAGCCAAGAAAAATTCCTTCAAATGCTTTTGCATCAAACTTTCCAACATATTCAGAATTGTCCTTAAGTACAAAGCATTTGCTTCCAAAAGTATGAATATACTTCAGTGTAGGCTTCTTTCCAGTCATCAAGTTGTAAGGAGTCTTTCCAGTGTTTTTGTTGATGAGGGTTCTGTTCTGAATATAGCATGCAGTGCTCACAGCCTCAGCCCAAAAACATGTGGGCATTTTTGCATCAAGTAACATTGTTCTAGCAGCCTCAATTAGAGTTCTATTCTTTCTCTCAACAACTCCATTTTGTTGTGGAGTCCTTGGAGCTGAGAATTGCTGAGAAATGCCATTCTCTTTGCAGAATGCTTCAAGTGTGGCATTTCTGAACTCTGTTCCATTATCACTCCTCAATGCAATCACACTTGCATCGTTTGCCTTTGCTTCCTTGTCAACTTTCTTTATATGCTCAATGATTACTTGTGGAGCCTCATCTTTTGATGCCAGAAATTCTACCCATGTATACCTTGAAAAATCATCAACCATTACCAGGGCATACTTCTTTCTTCCAAGTGACATTATGTTAACAGGCCCAAACAAATCCATATGGATAAGTTGTAGTGGCTTGGTTACAGATGTCACTGTCTTTGACTTGTGGCTTGATCTCTTCATTTTTCCTTTTTGACAAGCCTCACACACTCCTTCTTGGCAGAATTCAAGTGTGGGCATGCCTCTCACTAACTCTCTTTTGACTAGAGAATTAATGGCCTTAAAGTTCAGGTGTGATAGTTTCTTGTGCCACAGCTAACAATCTTCATTTGATGCTTTTGAGTAAAAGCAACAAATTTTGTCCTTGTTTGCAGAGTCCATATTGGCTACAAACAGGCTTCCCTTCCTTACTCCAGATAGAGCAAAATCACCAGTCTTCTTGTAGGTGATCAAACATTCATCTTTGTCAAAATTCACTTTGAATCCTCTATCAGTAAACTGACCAACACTTAACAGATTATGCTTGAGCCCCTTGACTAGTGCTACATCTTCAATGATGACATTTCCAACTTTCAGCTTGCCATATCCCAATGTGTTACCCATGCTGTCATCTCCAAAAGCAACCATTGGGCCAGCCTTTTCCTCATACTGTGATAGCAGGGCCATATCACCAGTCATATGATTTGAGCATCCACTGTCCAAAATCCACATGACCTTCTTCTCACTTTCTTTGCCCTGCAAACACAAAGGTATTACTTTTCCTTTGGTACCCAAACAAGTTTGGGTCCATGTGACTTAGAGACAGTTTTATCATAAACAACATGCTTGTTAACTTTCTTAGTGTCAGTCTTCTTGTCACTGTTGGAAGTCTTAGAACCTGAGGTTTCAGACTTAGGTGACAAGGGTACCTTCCTAGCTTTAGGAGGACTTGAAGACTTTGACCTTGTGTAGTGTGTGTGAGAATTGTGACTGATACAACCATCAATGAACCGTCTTCTTAAATTAAAACAACTAGTCATAACATTCATATTGCATGGCATACAGTCAAATTTATCACAGAAGGGTGCATCTCTATGTCTTAGAGGCACAGAACAATCATAGAAAGGTTTAGACACACTACCAACAGGTTTCTTGCATGCATGAGTTAGATGGTTGGTACTGAAACAGTTCTGACAAGTTTTCCTAGGGGCATTAGGCATATAAGCATAGTTGTTATCCTTGTTAATCCCTAACTTGCCATTTCTGTTCTGTTTCTTTTTAGTCACTTCCTTTTCTGATTCACTCTTCCCAGCTGATACAAACTTAACAAACTTCTTAGGTCTTGGCCTATCAACTACTGGCTTCTTGGTCTTTGACTTGGCACTCTCACCCTTAGAGGATGCTTGCTGTTCACTAGATTGTGCCTCATCCTCATCATTCAACATTTGCTTGATGAGTAAGGCATCCTCATCAATTTCAAATGTTGGTTCCTTAAAAATTGGATTTTCAGTTTTTCTCAAAATGTGAGGCACTTTCTCATGAACAGTTGTGTCCTCTTCGATGACAGCATAGCCTTTCCTTTGTTTGAGAGAGTCATAGTCAAGTCCAATAGCTGCTTTAGGTTTAGCTTCAATTTTCTCACAGTAGGATTGCACTAAACCAGATGATTTCTTGAAAGTTTTAAGTTTGAATTCATTCTCAGCTAATTCATCCCTAAGAGCCTTCTCTACTTGACTAGCACATAGAACCTTGTTCTCCAAATATTCAACTTCTTTCTTAAGGTTTTCTACTTGCATAGCAGTTAGCTCAAGTTCCTCATTCTTTTTGGTTAATACTTCATTTCTAGTAGACAGTTTAGCAATCTCCTCATTAGCAGCAGTCATACTAGTATGAATATTAAACATTTCAACAGATAATTGTTCAATCATGGATTTGTATTCAGAAACAGACATGTCTATAGTAGTGAGAGATGGTACCTGAGAATCAGATGAAGATGAGTCATCCTTGGAGTTGGCCATCAAGGCATAATTGCAGAATTCTTGTTCCTCTTCATCACTCTCAGAATCATCCCAACACTTCCCTTCAGCTATGTAGGCCTTACCACGTGTCTGCTTTTTCAGAAGGGCCTCATACTTAGCTTCTAGCTCAAGATAATCTCTATCCTTCTTTTTAGGCTTCTTGCATTCACTGGCAAAATGCCCTAGGTCATTGCATCTATAACACCTTACAGATGACCTATCCACATAACCGGTTTTGAACTTATTTCTGTTTGGTTTCACAGGTGCCTTGTTCTTGTTGGCTGAATGGTTTTGAGTTTTGGGTTTGAAGGGTTGATTTCTTTTAAATCTGATGTTTGGAAATTTTCTGGCCATGAAAGCATATGAAGTATTTTCCATCCCATCAAGTTCTTCCAGAGTGTAAAACTCCTCTTCTTCTTCCTCCTTTTCCTCAACAGGTTCACTCACCCCAGCTTCAGTTTCTTCATCATCTGCCACCTCAGTAACTAGCTTGTGAAACCTTTCAAACATCTCAGTGATGCTTTCCTTGGGCTGTGCCATGAAAGCTTCATACTGTGTGACCAGTATCTGTTTCCTGTTTTCTTTAACCTCATCAGTCCCTTCACACAACACCTCAATGTGATCCCACATCTCTTTAGCAGACGTGCATGATGCAATGTTTGCAAACATTGACATATCCATGGAATCAATGATGAGCAACATAAGGTGGCTGTCAAGAGCAACCTTCTCCCTTTCTGACTCTGTCCACTTTGATGGATCCTTGGCCTCATAAGCTCTAGGGATTGTTATGGTTCCAACAGTCTTCTCTGGTATCTCTTATTGTGGAACAAAAGGACCATTCTTGAGAATCTCAGGATACAAGGGATGAGAGGCTTTGATGAACAACATCATCTTTATCTTCCAGAGGTTGAAGTTTTCTTTATCAAACTTAGGGACCTTCACCGTTCCTGTAGTCTTTGGTGTATTCGAACTCATGATCGTTTCTCTGTTTTTGAATAAACAGCCCGCTCTGATACTACTTGTTGAGTATTGAACACGGTAAAAGAATACAGAGGGGGGGGGGGTGAATGGATTCTTGAACTTTTCTTGGATTGAGTCTGTGTAGCAGATAAGTGCCTGTGTGTGCAGAAATTAAGGTGCGGATAAATAAACAACACAAGACACAATATCACTTTAATCTAATGTATATTAGATAAAGGTTGCTACAATCTGTGAATACAAATGGTAGTATTCTCAGCTTCGTTTTTCTCAGAGAGATATGACTTACAGTGTATGAAAAACTTGACTCACAAAGTTACTAAGTTATGAAGTGAGGTTGTGTCCTTATAGAACATGGATACAGCCTGCTTACTACAAATAAGGTAGCTAAAACACATTACTTTCTAGTCTGTCTATCCTTTTTGAGTAAGTGTCCAAACGGTTACAGATTTGACTTTGCAAAGCCTGTTTAGATCCACTTCTTTAGCTCCTTGTCTCTTCTATATCTCTCCAAGCTTCCTTGTAGGCTTTCCAGAGCACGTTACAGGTTGTGGTCCATAAAGTGCATTGGCTTGTTGCAGGTTTCTGACTTGTACAATTTCTTCAGTATTTTGTCTCCAAGAATGTATTCGAGAAGTGACTAAGTAAGTGATTCGAGAACTAGAATTGACTTGATCGATAACTCTGAGTTCTCGAATACTGTTATAGTGACATATCGAACCACTTCTCGAATAGCTCTTTTCCATCAGGATTCCTTGAGTTGTCGAATAGAGCATTTGACTTATCGAATCCTCGAGTTGTCGAATAGCTTTCTGAGTCTTTGAGATATCGAATGGAACTTTGACTTGTTGACTCCTTGAGAACTCGAATACCATCTTGACTTGTTGACTTCTTGAGTTCTCGAATAGAGTAGTAGACATATCGAATCCCTGAGATATCGAATGAGATATCGAACAGTGTATTCAGAGATATCGAATAGTGTCTTGAGATATCGAATCTCTGACTTCTCGAATGCTGGACTTCTCGAATAGACAAATATACTTCTCGAATTGGTACTTAGGCAAATTCTTCATTTCTTCAAATCCCAACTGTGATTATTTGGTAGTCTTTAACTCCTTGCTTGAGGCATGAACCATGGAACTTCTTCCAAGCATTATTCTAGACTCTATTTGTACAGTTACACAACTAGGATTTGATGCCTATTACAAGTACAATACAAACAGAAACTCTACAACTAGAGGTTCCCTCAGTTAAGAGGTCATGTAAGTAATGCAAAGCATTACAAACAATTAGGCTTGTTATTAAATGTATACAGGCATGCCTCTGTAACTAACATATGTACATACTTTGCTATTTAGAATCAGTTATAACTGATATTTAAAAACTATTGTTATATGTCTGTCCATTTATTCCGTATAAAAGTTACATCTTATTCAAATCTGATAAAACATGTTAGGATTAATTCTCCCACTGCTTGTCGTACTTTACTGGCCCTGATGAGGGTTCATTGGCCTGCTGGATGTATTGGAGCAAAGGACATTGATAGAAGGTTCCCACGCTGGTGGAAATTCATTAGGGATGAATTCTTTGTAAGTAGTTACTTTTATACATTCCAATTTTTCAATATGAATTCGCCCACCTGTTTGTGCCTGCATACTTAGGTAGAAAAACAGGAAGAAAAACAATATATTACAAAATGCGTTCTCATTGCTTGATATTAAAAACTTTTTCTCTGAGAATAAGATACCTTCAACTGTGCTTCTTACTATAGCATTGCTTCTTGATGATATAATTTAGATTCTTCTATCTTTACATTAATAAAAAATTTATGTTTCCATTGTCTTTCTGTACCAACCTCGTAATCTTGTTCGTACAACGTTCCAGGAGATTCATGAGCACTGCCTTTGCAAACAGTTTAATATATGATAGTAGTAAATTAGTAGTAGTTTATTATTAGTCTAATGGATAGACTTAAATTAGTAGTAACTAAAATTTTAATATGCTACTTAAATTAGGATTCCCTATCTAAAGGTTCATCGAGGATTACAGTCATCAAATTTTACAATTGTTGATAGTTCAACATGAATGTGGACTCAACCCTTGCTGGAAAAGTAAACAGATGTTGGAATCTAGTTATCTGTCCGAAAGGATACAATATCTTGCAAAACCTACAGAATCTTATATGACACAAGTTGATTGTATGCATTATGCACAAAAAATATATGATCTTCACAGAATTCAACAAACATACATTTAGGTAGATGTACACTAATTGACATGGTGGCAATATTTATTTACTGATGACTGTACGTGATGCTCTAAATTCTGCACTTGATGAGTAAATGTCTGTTGACTCTAAAATCTTTATAATGCGGGGAAGAGGTACAATGTATTCTTATATAAAACAATGGAGTCTCTCGTTAAAAATTAGTTTATGTTTTATGTGCTTTAAATGCCTTACATATTGTTGCCATTGGATGCAGGTTGGTGAATATCAAGGTGCATACAAGGTTAAAACCAATTGAAACTATACATGATATTGTATAATGCTCCCTTTTTTTTGACTTCGCTGGCATCGAGTTAGGTTCTAATATAGCCTCTTCTTGTGAATTTTATATAGATTACTAAAGGACTTCTCAAAAAATATGGTCCTGATAGGGTTAGTGACACTCCTATCACTGAGGTTGCTTCTGAATCCTTACCCCCCTAACTCTGTCCATGCTATTTACATTTTATTCATTATTTTCCAATGGCAATATGGATGTCACGTCTAATGTTATCCTTAAATCGAAGAAAACGTGCTAGGACAAGGAAGCTAAAGACTTGGTGCTAAAAGAACGTGAGGCTGCCAAAGAGTTGGCTAAACAAGTCCCAGCTGTTGATCATGGGCTGATGGATAAATTCACTGATAAAAATGACAAACTTAAGGTTAGAAGTTTGAAAATTTTCAGCATGATTTATTGGATATTATGTTGTTGAGTTTGACATATTTATTGTATATAACCACATATTATGGTTAGCTCTCTTGAAGTGAAAATTGGCGAAAAGCTGAGACAAATAAACTTGGCGAGGAGCGGTTAAAGCAGGCCACGGAGGCAGAGTCCAAGTTAGTTCAGTTGAAGACGACTATGTACAGGACTGCAAGTTGTGCGGAAAGGGTCAGATGTATCTTCTAGAATTTTAGTTGATTAGTGAGATACTTACTGTTGTTTTTAATAAGCTGCTGGGTTTTTATTGTAACTTTACAATGGATTTGAACTATTATGTACGTACATCTTCCGATCTAAAGTATTAACATTGATTTTGAGTTTGACTATTGCTCCATTTATAAATTTTTTGAAGTGCATTTGATTTATGAAAAATAGGAATGTGTATATTGTATATAGTATGAGCACCTTTTGGGTGGGCATGATTAAAAAACACGGTGGCTTTGAACTTAGGACGGATTCTGTCCCAAGTTCTGGAAATTTAATCAATTTTCAGACATCGGGTGGTCATAACCATTGAAAGTATATGAATATTTGGGACAGAATGTTTGTCGTAACTACTGAAATTACATGAGTCTTTAGGACAGAATGTTTGTCGCAAGCGTTGGAATTACATGAGTCTTTAGGACGGAATGTTTGTCGCAAGTGTTGGATATGATATGAATATATAGGACAGACTCGTACATGTTTGTCGTAAATATTCTTGATTTTTCCTTTTCTTTAAAATTTATTTTGTTGTTATTGTACAAGTGGGGGTCCACTTGTAACTAATGACCGAATAGTAATATGTGACGGAATAAGAACTTTCGATAAGGGCAATTTAGACTGATTTTGTTTGTCGTAATTGGTAGCAATTGTGACAGATTCTTTGTATTAATTCTGTCCCAATAGGCCTTTATTCTTGTAGTGTATATTGAACTATATGTCTATATGTCATTGTATATGAGTTCGTAAAATCAGTTATATCATTGAATAATTAGTTGATTCCAATATCATATGAAAATAAGTAAACATTTGAAATTTCATCTTAAATAATTCCTTGGAAGTGTTAATTATTAGTAACAAACAATTAAAAAGTATATATATTAAGAACTATATAGGTAAATATTGTTTGTTAAAAAATGAACTATTTAAAATATGTAAAAATTTGTGTAAAACTATTTTTTTTTGACGAAAAGGTGTAAAACTATTTTAAATTTGCTATTGGTACGATTAAACTAATTAATATCTTATATATAATAAGCATAAGGGAGATCTTATCCAAATTTTTGGTCGTTTACTACCAAAAGCATTTGATCCGTTGGATTAAAAGTCATCCATTGGATTATAAATTATATCCTTATATATTTATTTATAATTTTTACTTTGTTAATTTACTATAATACCCATTCTTCATCGATTTATTTTTTTTCTTCATCATTAGAACTAAATTTAATTTAAAAATATCTTTATAAGAGGGATCTTATCCAAATTTTTGGTTTGGTCGCTGTACTACCAAAATTATATGATCCGTTGGATTGAAACTAGACGATCAAGATTAGATCACATAAAAAAGAAATTATAATCTAAAAAGGATATAATTAGAAAATGTTGTATTAGAAGTGAATTTTAAAAGAAAATTATAATCTAAAAAGGATATAATTAAAAAAGGTTGTATTATAATTGAATTTTAAAAAGAAAATTATATTCTAAAAAGGATATAATTAAAAAAAGTTGTATTAGAATTGAATTTTATTTTTTATTTATTAGTATTAAAAAATTTCATATTTACTATTTGGCCTCTATCTTGGGATCTAGAAATCAGATTTGAATGATTTTACGATCCATCCGAACCTCATAAAATTATCTTTAATTTAGTGATGCTTTAATAATTATTATTCAAATAGAAACACTCAGAATATTAAGAAAAAATATAATTACGAATTTTTACATTAATCCTAATCTATGTAGAAGTTCTACATTGATAATGCTATCAATTGTAGAAAACCTAATTGTATATGATTTAAATCATTGACATATACATTTTCGTATTTCAATATAAATATACTTTTCATTTTATAACATATTAAAATATAAAACATTTTTTATGCTAAATCCAACGATTTTCATTTATTTATTTTACATAATCAATATTTTATGTAATTTAGTCAATTATTTTTAGCTAACGTCATTGGAGATGCTCTAAGCTAGTAAATCAATAATTAAAGCATGCATGTAGTAGTATTTTTGAGTAAAATTTTCATAAGCTAATCGAGTAATCTAAATTAAATGGCCGGATAAACAATTATTTGTGAATTATGTAATGTGTTGGTGTTAATGGGCCTAATAAGGTTAGTGAAAGAATAAGATGAGTTTTTGGGCCACAACATGGGCTCGTCCATTTTCATCTAAGAAGTGGCCAGAGATGATTAGTGCATGAAAAACGAAAGATCTAGAATCGGTTTTCTAATGTCTTTCATTCTACGACTTTTTTTTTTGTGGGGAATGATAAAATTCATTCATGAAAAGAAATAGATGATACATCTGAAGAGATAATAAAAGTTCATTATCTAGCCGAAAGCTATGCTTAACCAATCTATGGGTCGAACGACCCATTAGAAAAAGATTCCCCCAGAAGTTTAGATAATATCACCTTTATATCCACCAAGAAAGGCCTCGTTAAAAAACCCTACAAGAGCAAAACCCTATGGTAAAAAACTCAAGCGGGGAAAAAGAGCGCCCTACTAAAATAAATGAGTACATCATTTTATTACAAAAGCCTAAAAATCAATAGATTAAAAACTTCTAGATTCTTCGGCTTGATTCTTCCATTATGGTAATCCATAATCCCGCCTCCATCCATCTTCTCACACTTTTTCCACCAAAATAGGTATCTTGTTGATTCCTCTAAAATCCAAAATTCTGCCATCATCCATCTTCTCTTTACACTTCTTTCCACCCACGGAAACTGAAAATATCAACACAACAGATAAAACTATGTCAAAAAACCATTAATCGAATATACATTAAATAATTACTATACTCAGTATACATAATAAAGTTGAACATTTTTATATATCTAACCAAAGGGATCCCCTATGGTTAGACATATAAAATATCGATTTCTCATAAAAGAGCTACTATAAAGTCATCTAAAATGACAACAGATTCGTCAACTGACGACAAATTACAAAAAACCAATAAATGTCCCAAAAACCTCAAAAATATGGCACACCCTTTATAGGCACAAAATCCATATAAAATGGCACAAAAAATATAACATAAAAGAACTTAAAGACTTTGGTGAACCCTATTAATATTATCATTAAACTCAATAATCGAATCAATTTGATATTTTTTAATATACCCGATAATTAAAAAACAATTAAGGAAATAAAAAGCAAATAGCCTCAAAGTGCCCAAAATTATCTAACTCTACGTATACACCGACTATACAAACTACATAAGAGTAAATTAAGGAGTCAAATAAAGAGACAATAGCCATGTCAATTAAAAGAAGTAACTACACTTTAAAAACCTACCAAAACACTATTCATTGAAAATTAGAAAATCAAATTATTAAGAAAGATGCCTTTTATTAATGGTACTAAATCAAATTATTAAGAAAGATGCCTTTTATTAATGGTACTATGCGGTTACTAATAAGCCCATTAAAGATCAATATAATCACCATTAAAGACTAATAACACCAAAAACTTCATCTTTGAATAAAAAGGACACTAATTAAGCACTCTCAAATCTCCATTAAATATGTGTAACGAAAAATTTAAGCTAAATTAATTAACCCTTCGAAAACAACCAAATTGTACTAAATTAATTAATAATAACTTAGACGAACGGCTACCAAAAAACTTAAAAAGACTAATTATGCAATAAATTAATGGCTAAAAGTGAGCAATTACAAACCAAGCGTAACCGAAGCATTGACAGATCTAATCATGTACAGTAATTCAATGGATAGTCTTACATGCTATTAACATGATAATTTACACTAGACATGCTTCTAGACTCTATCGTACAAGCAAGCATATTAACCATGATCAATTTATAGTACTGTTTATCAAGACGCAAAAACATGACTTGATTAATTACTTGCACAATATAGAGTAAAACAGTAACAAGTTTTTTGGGTTTATACCTTTGTCGTGTGGGATTGAGCACACACAATCCTTACCTTAAAAACTAAGACTCTGAATATATCCAACATACATAATCTTCAATCATCTCCATTGGATTCCAATGAGGAGCCACACCATAATTACAACTTTTATTGAATTAACCGCACAATTAATCAATTAAAAACCACTAATCACCAAGTTATATTGCAGCCACAACAACGAAACTCAACACCAGAAGACCCCCAACCTTCGACCCATAACCAGACATACACAGACCAAATATATATATAGGCATGAAGCCACCACATACTACACACTCAATTCATACACACACACACCCGTTTTATACAACACAGGCCACGCCACAAGCAGCAACACAAAGAGAAAAAGGGTTTAAACGAGAAAACGAGAGAGACTCGAGTGGAGAGACAGAGACAGAGAATTTTATTACAGTTGAGTTCATTCTACGACTTGTAACCACACATTGTCATTCATTTTTTTTACTTTTCTTTGTGTAAAATTTAATAAAACATTTTATTATATGTATTCCTTATATATTCAAACATCTTTTATACGGTCTTCTCTAATAAACCACTTTCTCATTAAACACAGTTATTACTCTTGATCCGCTCTCTCGTTAAGACCAAAAACCTAACTTTTACATATATCACTTGTATGATAATATTTATCAATAAAAATTAAATCCTAAAAATATATGAAATTTATAACATCAATATGATAATTTAATAGCTAATACAATCTTTTATAGTGAGCCGTCTTCCCGTTAAACACGTTTCAAGCCGCTCTCGTTTGGGATCGAAATTCCAACTTCATTACATATTATTGATGATACTTATCTTACACAACAACTTTTTTCCTTAAAATTAAAACCTAAAAAATAGAGTGAATTCCAATTTATATTTTCTCTAGACTTTCTAAAAATTTATGGAGTTTCATCCTATTTTCTCTTTATATTATAGATACTCCTGTATTTATTTAGGATTCTTCAGCATGAGAATGTTTTTTTTTATTATGTTAACACATTAATTCTTTTCTTTTTAAATATGATGAATTTTTTTATGACAATAGTATTGGATTTATGAATAAATTTTCCTAATAGAAGTATAATTAACTAATGTAAAAAGTATAATTTAAGAAGATCGTACTTTCTATAAAATATTTAAGTATATGTCTGCTCCATATATTCAAGCACCTATTTTAGTTCTAATAGAACTTTTATTTATATGTTTTTTCTATAAAATTGAACTCATATTCTACTTCTAATAAAACTTTTAATCATATGCCTTACAAATACTTATTCTACTTTCAATAGAACTTCTAATCATATAATTTAAGAAGATCGCATTTTCTATAAAATATTTAATTATATGTCTGCTCTATCTATTCAAACACCTATTCTACTTCTAACAGAACTTTTATTAATATGTTTTTTCTATAAATTCGAACTCTTATTCTCTAAAAATTTGAACTCCTATTCTACTTCCAATAGAACTTTTAATCTTTTAATCATATGCCTTACAAAAACTTATTCTACTTCCAATAGAACTTCTAATCATATGTCTTCTCTATAAATTTGAACTCTTTTTTTCTATAAATTCGAACACATATTCTACTTCTAATATGTTAAATGATATTTTTATATTTATTAGTGTTTAAAATTAAAAAATTCTAGAAAATTAGAAAAATAGACTGAGACGATCTTAGAGTGTCACCTAAACTCCCGCGTATCCTCCTTTATATATATATATATATATTGATTGATGATTGATGATTTTCATAAGCTAATCAAGTAATCTAAATTAAATGGCCGGATAAACAATTATTTGTGAATTATGTAATGTGTTGGTGTTAATGGGCCTAATAAGGTTAGTGAAAGAATAAGATGAGTTTTTGGGCCACAACATGGGCTCGTCCATTTTCATCTAAGAAGTGGCCAGAGATGATTAGTGCATGAAAAACGAAAGATCTAGAATCGGTTTTCTAATGTCTTTCATTCTACGACTTTTTTTTTTGTGGGGAAAGATAAAATTCATTCATGAAAAGAAATAGATGATACATCTGAAGAGATAATAAAAGTTCATTATCTAGCCGAAAGGTATGCTTAACCAATCTATGGGTCTAACGATCCATTAGAAAAAGATTCCCCCAGAAGTTTAGATAATATCACCTTTATATCCACCAAGAAAGGCCTCGTTAAAAAACCCTATGGGAAAAAACTCAAGCGGGGAAAAAGAGTGCCCTACTAAAATAAATGAGTACATCATTTTATTACAAAAGCCTAAAAATCAATAGATTAAAAACTTCTAGATTCTTCGGCTTGATTCTTCCACTATGGTAATCCATAATCCCGCCTCCATCCATCTTCTCACACTTTTTCCACAAAAATAGGTATCTTGTTGATTCCTCTAAAATCCAAAATTCTGCCATCATCCATCTTCTCTTTACACTTCTTTCCAGCCACGGAAACTGAAAATATCAACACAACAGATAAAACTATGTCAAAAAACCATTAATCGAATATACATTAAATAATTATTATACTCGGTATACATAATAAAGTTGAACATTTTTATATATCTAACCAAAGGGGTCCCCTATGGTTAGACTTATAAAATATCGATTTCTCATAAAAGAGCTACTATAAAGTCATCTAAAATGACAACAGATTCGTCAACTGACGACAAATTACAAAAAACCAATAAATGTCCCAAAAGCCTCAAAAATATGGCACACCCTTTATAAGCACAAAATCCATATAAAATGGCACAAAAAATAAAACATAAAATAACTTAAAGACTTTGGTGAACCCTATTAATATTATCATTAAACTCAATAATCGAATCAATTTGATATTTTTTAATATACCCGATAATTAAAAAACAATTAAGGAAATAAAAAGCAAATAGCCACAAAGTGCCCAAAATTATCTAACTCTACGTATACACAGACTATACAAACTACATAAGAGTAAATTAAGGAGTCAAATAAAGAGACAATAGCCATGTCAATTAAAAGAAGTAACTACACTTTAAAAACCTACCAAAACACTATTCATTGAAAATTAGAAAATCAAATTATTAAGAAAGATGCCTTTTATTAATGGTACTAAATCAAATTATTAAGAAAGATGCCTTTTATTAATGGTACTATGCGGTTACTAATAAGCCCATTAAAGATCAATATAATCACCATTAGAGCATCTCCAATGGGAGAGATCCCTTAGCTAAATTTTAAAATTAATTACCATAAATAAGAATTATAAAGAATGTGTAAAAAAAATTACATTCCAATGGCACAAAACTGTTATCTATAATTATAGATAATCTCTTGATGTTGGCTATATTTGTTGAACCTCTAGAGACCTGTAGTGAATTGCCACATCACTTATTTCTATATTAAAATTTTATATTCCATTAATAACAACTTGAAATATTAGTAACATATCATTTTTAAAATATAGCCAATCATTATAGCCAATACCTTCGGAACACGATGTCTTACAGGTTCGACAAATTTTACATAATCAATATTTTATGTAATTTAGCCAATCATTTTTAGATAACGCCATTGGAGATGCTCTTAAAGACTAATAACACCAAAAACTTCATCTTTGAATAAAAAGGACACTAATTAAGCACTCTCAAATCTCCATTAAATATGTGTAACGGAAAATTTAAGCTAAATTAATTAACCCTTCAAAAAACAACCAAATTGTACTAAATTAATTAATAATAACTTAAACGAACGGTTACCAAAAAACTTAAAAAGACTAATTATGCAATAAATTAATGGCTAAAAGTGAGCAATTACAAACCAAGCGTAACCGAAGCATTGACAGATCTAATCATGTACAGTAATTCAATGGATAGTCTTACATGCTATTAACACTAGACATGCTTCTAGACTCTATCGTACAAGCAAGCATATTAACCATGATCAATTTATAGTACTGTTTATCAAGACGCAAAAACATGACTTGACTAATTACTTGCACAATATAGAGTAAAACAGTAACAAGTTTTTTGGGTTTATACCTTTGTCGTGTGGGATTGAGCACACACAATCCTTACCTTAAAAACTAAGACTCTGAATATATCCAACATACATAATCTTCAATCATCTCCATTGGATTCCAATGAGGAGCCACACCATAATTACATCTTTTATTGAATTAACCGCACAATTAATCAATTAAAAACCACTAATCACCAAGTTATATTGCAGCCACAGCAACGAAACTCAACACCAGAAGACCCCCAACCTTCGTGTAACGACCGTAAAAATTTTGGTAAGATATTATGATATTTTATTTTTTTATTAAATAATTAAATCGCGAATGAGTGTGTTGAAGATTTTTGGAGTTTAGCCAATTATTTTAATCATTTGATATTCTTAAAGCGAGTGATTTTATTAGTGGATAAATTTTTCTCGTTATAGATGTTCAAGGAAGTCGTATTAATTATATATAATTTGTAATGATAATCACAATGGTGATATGGATAAGTATGGGGTTAGATATTTATCAATTAACAATTTTATAATTATATACATTATTCCAGTGGCGGAACCAGGATTTTTTTGGACCCCAGGCTAATCTAGCTCTATATTCCTGGGTGGGGGAAATTTCAGGGTAAGACGCGCGAAGCGCGGATTTTTTTCCACTAAATCATGCAAAAATTGGATATTTTTCACTAAATCATACAAAAATCGGATATTTTTCACTAAATCATACAAAAAATGGATATAAACACAATTAAAAATCAAAGTAATACCTCTATTTAATATTTCAATCCATGCTAAAAAATTATATATAACCATTTCTAAATTTGACCCCGGGCTAAAAAAAAAATATTACTTATTTTTTTTTCCGGACCCGGGCTGGCGCCGGGCTAGCCCCTTGGTTCCGCCCTGCATTATTCTAGAAAAGGGTGGAAGCTAGTTACATACTTAAGATAATTATTCACGCTAATTTCCCAAAAGCAAAGTACCCGGCGTAAACTTGGGAAGTACAGTTGGTGGTTTCTAGCTTTGCACTGGTTAAGGTAATTGATACTTTACTTTCTATTTATGGCATTTGTACTAAAGTGTGTAGTATGCTAGAGTATAGTATTTATTGCTATATGTATGGATTGTGATTTGTCAGCCTATTAACTCTTGATTGGTGGATAACTAATTTGGAAAAGCTATATACGACTTGTAATTATGTAATTTAAGTGTTTGGGATTGCTGTTGCAGATAGCAACAACAGCTTATTTCTGAAAATTAGCTGAAAAGGTGTTTGTTAAATTTAAAAGCTGCTTTTCTGAAAAGTGCTAATAAATCACTTAATGAAAGTAGATTCTCTTTCCATTCATTTAAAAACTTCCACGATCCCTTCCCGAACCAAACATGAATCTTTCGATTCATTTGGCTCTCACGCTCAATTACTTATGATAAATTCCCATATCTTTTTTTGAATGTAATGAGCCTATCCTCTACTCTCTTCATATTACAAAATAAAAATATCAAAACCAATCACTAATCCAAAACCAAAAAAGTCGGAGGACTCTTCTGACCAAACAAAAATATGTAATTGTCAACAAAGTTGTTTCTTTTTTTTATCCAAAAATCCAAAAAGGGTGCTTTTCTGAAAAGTGCTTTTGACTTAAAAGCTGCTTTTAGAGAAAGTAAGTCCCCCCATGCTTTTGAAAAAAACTGCTTTTCAGCTTTTGCGGAAAGCAGTTGCTGATTTCAACATCAAACCTCACCAAAAACATTATTTTTAATATATTTTTACATCAAAACATGCACATATAAAAAATATTACCAAACAATCTTCAACTTTTTACAACAACACTTTTTTTACCAGCACTTTTTCTAACAACACAACAATTTTTAACAGCAATCCCAAACAGAAAAGCAAGAGCAATAATGAGTAAAAATAAGGACAGGTATTATTAACCAGGACCTAAATATTACCCAAACCTATGGTCAAAATTAGGGTTTATATAAATTGGGCCTTTTTGGATTTTTGTCTTGGATGGTTCAATTGTTGAAGCCGTGTGGTGTAAGGGGATGAACCGAGCAGATTGAGGTAGATTTGGTGGTTGATGGAGGTCAGGAACGGGGAAGACCACCGCGACAGCTTTTGCCGACGGTGGAGGCGGGTGTCAAGGCGAACGGATGGGAGAGGGATTGTGGAAGGAAGAGGAGTGAACGGTGGATGTTTGTGGACTGTGTGTGTAGTGATGGTCACCGGAAATGCCACACCAAGCGGTGGTAGTGCTATGGAGGGAATAGGGAGAAGGGAAGGTGTTGCCATGTGGGTGTAGTGTGCGTGAGTAGGTGTGTGGTGTGCGTGTGTTTGTGGTATGGTGGGGAGGAACCACCAAATGGTGGTGGTAGTAACTCAGAGAGAGAGAGTTGGGTTAGGGGAGGAAGGCTGCCGGAGAAGTTTCCAACCGACGACTCGTCGGAAGCAGGAGGGCAGGGGTGATGTTAGACTGGTGGGGTGAAGGAGGAGGGATAATGCAGCAAATTCCTAGGTAGTAGAGATGTAGTAATAATAATAATAGTATTAATAATAATTGAATAATAAAACATGGAGAGGGTAAAATTTTTATGAGTTGAGTACTTGTAAAATATTTCAATAATTGGATTGATAGATAGGTGGCTAATTAGAGCATCTCCAAGGATGAAATCTAAATTTGTTAGCTATAATGGTTATCTAAATGGATTATACAATTATTTTGCTAACAGTGCAGATATACACTCCAATGGTATTATGTATTATGTTAAGCTAAAATTATACCTAAAAGCCTTTCTAGTTCAACATATATATTGAATCATACATGGTTATCTATATTCTTTTTGCTAAGGGGTGATGGTTGGAGTGCAATATTTTTTACATATCATCTAAAAGAGTCACCTAGATGACACATGGGATGACACATAGATATTTTAGCTAACAATTTTCTAGCGTTGGAGATGCTCTTAGAGAATAAAGATTAATAAATTGGAGTATGGTTAAAATACTAAGATGAGGATTAATAAGGTAGGTGAACATTATTTCCGAATTAATTACTAAGTGGATTTAGCGTTGAGGAGATAATTAATACTTGAGGATTAAGAATCTTACCATTTCGGGAATTTTAGGAGTTGTGAATAAAAAAAAATAATAATAATAAAATAAGAAATAAAATTTTATGGCGAATATTTAAAGAATTTTATGAACCGGGTTTTATGGATTGAAATTAGTATGAATTGATTAAATAGTTGATTCCAGAGATTATTTAATATCGTGTGAATTTTTGGGAATAAATTTTATTTGTAATTCGTACTAAAATTATTTCTTTTAATTGATATTTTATTAGAAGCCTAAATAGCTTGGGATTTGTAAATCTCATAAATTAAGTCATAAGTGGATTTTTAAGCAGCACCAGGACTGAGGCAAGTTCACTCTTTTCCCTGCTCTTTGAGAATTTTTATGAAATTTCTTGTGAATTTTTTTTCTCATGTGATTTTGATTATCTCTTAAATAACCTTGTTGCCCATTTATTTTCACGTTAGCAAGAATATCTCTGCATCGAATATTTGTTATATTATAGTAGTACCTTTAACTAGATTGAACCTGAACTTCTTTAAAATCCCTGTCAATTTTATTGAATAAAGTAATCCCTCTTTTCCTCAATAAAGCTAGTCTTATTGATCAAGATAGCTAGAAGTTTATTATCCATCCGTCGAATTTATCTTTCAAATTCTCGACTACTTTTATTCCAATCAGCGGTTCATTGGTTTGAATCTTTATTGTTAAATAAGATTAATTGCGTCCATCAATAAATCTTTAAAAAATTAAATAAGCGCTATTCTCATTCTTCGAGATAGCTACCTTCTTGACAATCAGAAGTGGTGCATCATCCGTACCACTGAAGAAATTTTATTGTATTCATATAATTAATCTATTGTTCAGATTAATGTGATGTTGTGACAGCCTTGATGATAGATCAGGCTGGAGCATAAATTATTCGAATTAAAGGAATTTTCTTCGGAGGTGAATTTTTTTGTACTCGGGGAAAGAAATCCTGAAAGACTGGTCAACGCGGGCAATTACCCGTGGTTTCGGCGTGGTATATTATCCAAGAAAATTTGGATAATAATGGCACTAATGTTGCCAGGGTTGAAAATGATAACCCATTTTATGCTAGCAATAGAGAATTTTGGTGGTACCACATTATAGTCGTGATCGGGCTGTGTGTGGTATCACAGGAGGCCGGTACTTGCGGCATGGTAGTTGATCGCACCATGGGGGTACCGAGAGGTGGAAAGACCAGTAATCCTTATCCAAAACTGGAGTGTTGGAGTTAATAAAATTAGCTTTGAAATTTCTTCCATTGAAGTGAACATTCTCAAATCTCTCTTGATTGGTTGCTATATTCGGTGAAGTCGTTATTGTGTTGTTTTATTGTTCTTGAGTAGTGAGTTTGCTGAGCAATCAATTGCTCACTTTTGCTATAAATCTTAATCTTTTAATAGTCAAAGGCGAATATGGCTCGTACCAGGCGGACAGCCAGAAAACGGATCATCTCAAGAGCAAAGGGAAGGAGCACGTCCAGAGCAAGGAATAGAAAAGTTACCTTTCTTAATGTATGCTTAGTATTATCCATTAGGATATCTTTTGTAAGGGTTTAAGTATGTTGTACTTAAAAAAAAAATTGAAAGGTATGTAATAATAATGGTGGGCAGTAGACTTATGGGACGAGTACTCGATCTTTGGATCTGTGGGGCGAGGTAAGAAGATTTATAAGTATGTTCGTAATACAGGTATTCGGATTGGTGATGTAATGACCCAAAGGCACGTATAGTAGATTTGGGGGCGTTACACTTCGACCGACATACACAGACCAAATATATATATAGGCATGAAGCCACCACATACTACACACTCAATTCATACACACACACACCCGTTTTATACAACACAGGCCACGCCACAAGCAGCGCCACAAGCAGCAACACAAAGGGAAAAAGGGTTTAAACGAGAAAACGAGAGAGACTCGAGTGGAGAGACAGAGACGGAGAATTTTATTACAGTTGAGTTCATTCTACGACTTGTGACCACACATTGTCATTCATTTTTTTTACTTTTCTTTGTGTAAAATTCAATAAAACATTTTATTTTATGTATTCCTTATATATTCAAACATCTTTTATTCGGTCTTCTCTAATAAACCACTTTCTCATTAAACACAGTTATTACTCTTGATCCGCTCTCTCGTTAAGACCAAAAACCTAACTTTTACATATATCACTTGTATGATAATATTTATCAATAAAAATTAAATCCTAAAAATATATGAAATTTATAACATCAATATGATAATTTAATAGCTAATACAATCTTTTATAGTGAGCCGTCTTCCCGTTAAACACGTTTCAAGCCGCTCTCGTTTGGGATCGAAATTCCAACTTCATTACATATTATTGATGATACTTATCTTACACAACAACTTTTTTCCTTCAAATTAAAACCTAAAAAATAGAGTGAATTCCAATTTATATTTTCTCTAGACTTTCTAAAATTTTATGGAGTTTCATCCTATTTTCTCTTTATATTATAGATACTCTTGTATTTATTTAGGATTCTTCAGCATGAGAATGTTTTTTTTATTATGTTAACACATTAATTCATTTCTTTTTAAATATGATGAATTTTTTTATGACAATAGTATTGGATTTATGAACAAATTTTCCTAATAGAAGTATAATTAACTAATGTAAAAAGTATAATTTAATAAGATCGTACTTTCTATAAAATATTTAAGTATATGTCTGCTCCATATATTCAAACACCTATTTTAGTTCTAATAGAACTTTTATTTATATGTTTTTTCTATAAAATTGAACTCTTATTCTACTTCTACTAAAACTTTTAATCATATGCCTTACAAATACTTATTCTACATTCAATAGAACTTCTAATCATATAATTTAAGAAGATCGTATTTTCTATAAAATATTTAATTATATGTCTGCTCTATCTATTCAAACACCTATTCTACTTCTAACAGAACTTTTATTAATATGTTTTTTCTATAAATTCGAACTCTTATTCTCTAAAAATTCGAACTCCTATTCTACTTCCAATAGAACTTTTAATCTTTTAATCATATGCCTTACAAAAACTTATTCTACTTCCAATAGAACTTCTAATCATATGTCTTCTCTATAAATTTGAACTCTTTTTTTTTTCTATAAATTCGAACACATATTCTACTTCTAATATGTTAAATGATATTTTTATATTTATTAGTGTTTAAAATTAAAAAATTCTAGAAAATTAGAAAAATAGACTGAGACGATCTTAGAGTGTCACCTAAACTCCCGAATATCCTCCTTTATATATATATATTGATTGATGATTGATGATTGATGATTTTCATAAGCTAATCAAGTAATATAAATTAAATGGCCGGATAAACAATTATTTGTGAATTATGTAATGTGTTGGTGTTAATGGGCCTAATAAGGTTAGTGAAAGAATAAGATGAGTTTTTGGGCCACAACATGGGCTCGTCCATTTTCATCTAAGAAGTGGCCAGAGATGATTAGTGCATGAAAAACGAAAGATCTAGAATCGGTTTTCTAATGTCTTTCATTCTACGACTTTTTTTTGTGGAGAATGATAAAATTCATTCATGAAAAGAAATAGATGATACATCTGAAGAGATAATAAAAGTTCATTATCTAGCCGAAAGGTATGCTTAACCAATCTATGGGTCTAACGACCCATTAGAAAAAGATTCCCCCGGAAGTTTAGATAATATCACCTTTATATCCACCAAGAAAGGCCTCGTTAAAAAATCCTACAAGAGCAAAACCCTATGGGAAAAAACTCAAGCGGGGAAAAAGAGTGCCCTACTAAAATAAATGAGTACATCATTTTATTACAAAAGCCTAAAAATCAATAGATTAAAAACTTCTAGATTCTTCGGCTTGATTCTTCCACTATGGTAATCCATAATCCCGCCTCCATCCATCTTCTCACACTTTTTCCACCAAAATAGGTATCTTGTTGATTCCTCTAAAATCCAAAATTCTGCCATCATCCATCTTCTCTTTACACTTCTTTCCACCCACGGAAACTGAAAATATCAACACAACAGATAAAACTATGTCAAAAAACCATTAATCGAATATACATTAAATAATTATCATACTCGGTATACATAATAAAGTTGAACATTTTTATATATCTAACCAAAGGGGTCCCCTATGGTTAGACATATAAAATATCGATTTCTCATAAAAGAGCTACTATAAAGTCATCTAAAATGACAACAGATTCGTCAACTGACGACAAATTACAAAAAACCAATAAATGTCCCAAAAGCCTAAAAAATATGGCACACCCTTTATAGGCACAAAATCCATATAAAATGGCACAAAAAATATAACATAAAATAACTTAAAGACTTTGGTGAACCCTATTAATATTATCATTAAACTCAATAATCGAATCAATTTGATATTTTTTAATATACCCGATAATTAAAAAACAATTAAGGAAATAAAAAGCAAATAGCCTCAAAGTGCCCAAAATTATCTAACTCTACGTATACACAGACTATACAAACTACATAAGAGTAAATTAAGGAGTCAAATAAAGAGACAATAGCCATGTCAATTAAAAGAAGTAACTACACTTTAAAAACCTACCAAAACACTATTCATTGAAAATTAGAAAATCAAATTATTAAGAAAGATGCCTTTTATTAATGGTACTAAATCAAATTATTAAGAAAGATGCGTTTTATTAGGGTCTGGATCCTCTGTCCCCTTCCTCCGTGTCCCCCTTGTGTCCCTTGCTCTTTTTAGTATAAAAAGAGTGCCCCTGCGGGGCCCATTTTAATAAATAATAAAAATGGGCTCCACAAGAGCATTTTTTTTGTATTAAAAACAACAGGGGACACAAAGGAGACACGGAGGAAGGGGACAGAGGATCCCGGCTCGTTTTATTAATGGTACTATGCGGTTACTAATAAGCCCATTAAAGATCAATATAATCACCATTAAAGACTAATAACACCAAAAACTTCATCTTTGAATAAAAAGGACACTAATTAAGCACTCTCAAATCTCCATTAAATATGTGTAACGGAAAATTTAAGCTAAATTAATTAACCCTTCGAAAAACAACCAAATTGTACTAAATTAATTAATAATAACTTAAACGAACGGTTACCAAAAAACTTAAAAAGACTAATTATGCAATAAATTAATGGCTAAAAGTGAGCAATTACAAACCAAGCGTAACCGAAGCATTGACAGATCTAATCATGTACAGTAATTCAATGGATAGTCTTACATGCTATTAACACTAGACATGCTTCTAGACTCTATCGTACAAGCAAGCATATTAACCATGATCAATTTATAGTACTGTTTATCAAGATGCAAAAACATGACTTGACTAATTACTTGCACAATATAGAGTAAAACAGTAACAAGTTTTTTGGGTTTATACCTTTGTCGTGTGGGATTGAGCACACACAATCCTTACCTTAAAAACTAAGACTCTGAATATATCCAACATACATAATCTTCAATCATCTCCATTGGATTCCAATGAGGAGCCACACCATAATTACATCTTTTATTGAATTAACCGCACAATTAATCAATTAAAAACCACTAATCACCAAGTTATATTGCAGCCACAGCAACGAAACTCAACACCAGAAGACCCCCAACCTTCGACCCATAACTAGACATACACAGACCTAATATATATATAGGCATGAAGCCACCACATACTACACACTAAATTCATACACACACACCCGTTTTATACAACACAGGCCACGCCACATGCTGCGCCACAAGCAGCAACACAAAGGGAAAAAGGGTTTAAACGAGAAAACGAGAGAGACTCGAGTGGAGAGACAGAGACGGAGAATTTTATTACAGTTGAGTTCATTCTACGACTTGTAACCACACATTGTCATTCATTTTTTTTTACTTTTCTTTGTGTAAAATTCAATAAAACATTTTATTTTATGTATTCCTTATATATTCAAACATCTTTTATACGGTCTTCTCTAATAAACCACTTTCTCATTAAACACAGTTATTACTCTTGATCCGCTCTCTCGTTAAGACCAAAAACCTAACTTTTACATATATCACTTGTATGATAATATTTATCAATAAAAATTAAATCCTAAAAATAAATGAAATTTATAACATCAATATGATAATTTAATAGCTAATACAATCTTTTATAGTGAGTCGTCTTTCCGTTAAACACGTTTTAAGCCGCTCTCGTTTGGGATCGAAATTCCAACTTCATTACATATTATTGATGATACTTATCTTACACAATAACTTTTTTCCTTAATAGAGTGAATTCCAATTTATATTTTCTCTAGACTTTCTAAAAATTTATGGAGTTTCATCCTATTTTCTCTTTATATTATAGATACTCCTGTATTTATTTAGGATTCTTCAGCATGAGAATGTTTTTTTTATTATGTTAACACATTAATTCTTTTCTTTTTAAATATGATGAATTTTTTTATGACAACAGTATTGGATTTATGAATAAATTTTCCTAATAGAAGTATAATTAACTAATGTAAAAAGTATAATTTAAGAAGATCGTACTTTCTATAAAATATTTAAGTATATGTCTGCTCCATATATTCAAACACCTATTTTAGTTCTAATAGAACTTTTATTTATATGTTTTTTCTATAAAATTGAACTCCTATTCTACTTCTACTAAAACTTTTAATCATATGCCTTACAAATACTTATTCTACTTTCAATAGAACTTCTAATCATATAATTTAAGAAGATCGTATTTTCTATAAAATATTTAATTATATGTGTAGCATCCCAAAATCCGGGGTACAGATATGGGGCCACTAACCAATAAACAATATTATACATCTCTGAAAATAAACAACATTAATAATACAAACCCCTTAAACCAAGATCTCTTACAGGTTATGGTATGAAACAACTATCGAATTACAATATTACAACTCAATCTCAGAATAATAAAATATTATACATTCTGTGAATAATTGAAATCACTGTCTAACTCTATTTCCAACCTCGACTATTCTCAATCCACTATCTGGTGTGATCCATAACTCGACCGTCTCTTCTTGCTGCCCGGAAATCAATACTCCCGGTCCACTACTAGGTCTACTATGATTCACTATTAACTGGAGAAAAATAACAAAAGCAAGAGTGAGCCAACAATGCTCAGCAAGTGCATAAAGTGATAACAATTTCAATTATCGAGACAATCTAATAACAAGAGGATTTCAACTTATACTAGAAGAATTTGTGATATTTACTTTTAAATTGCCACAAGGGCTAATAATTCTCAATTACTGAGGTGCAACAGGAACTAGAACGGGTAATAGTCTTGTTCAACTAGAATCAATATACGTATAATCAAGTGAATACGATCAAAGGAATATGATTCAGCATAAATGAATTGACTTGATCTCAACAGGGAAAGTAAATCAACACAACATGATGTATCTACAAAGGTAGGGTTGTATGATAAAGTACTACTGAAACAATATTCGATATAATTTGAAGAAACAAGTTAAGGTCACTTGGGTAAATTATGCTAAAATCGGGAATTTCGTTAACAGGTATTTATAAAAATTTTGAAATCTGGATTCTTTTCTATTCAACAAGTTTCTTAACACAAGCGAAGAAAATGAAGAAACGGCATTGTGTAGAAAAGTTATTGGTGAGGTTCGTTAAAGTTCCATAGTTGAACTGAGAGTGGGGAAATAAACATTTTCTAAATATACCTTGTCCTCATCATATAATACAACAAGAAATTGAACTGCATCACTTGAATGATAAGTGAAGAGCAAGACACTTGCCTCGATTTACGGAGTTCCTGATTCTCCATCGATACTCAACTTATCTTCTCGCCAATCTCTTTCATTTACATGTGGCTTCTCACTCGGTCCCACTTTCATCCTTTGCACTTTACCAGTTTCCACATCAATTCACCCGCACTAGCCTTGGCTAAGTTTCCTATTCAAACCTTTTCAAGGTCAAATACTATTTTAGTATCCAACTAAGCAAAATCTTATTGTTTTGCTCTACTTTACCCATACGCGTCCTATAACGCTTACTTATATAACTTATACAAACATACTTAATCACATTCATAATATAGTTTCAAGACAACCACTAAATCAAATACTCACTCCACATAAATACTTAACACATATGATTACTCGACACTTAGATACCATCTAGGCAACCACTTCACAACAATACATATCAACTATAACACTTACCTTGACTCTCGAAAATCACCATATACTTTTAAATCACCAAACCAAATAACTTAAATAGATTTTTAAATAAATTTGCAGGGGATTTTTAGAAAATTTCGGCATGAATTATTCGTTTATCGGACTATGGGCACAGCCCCTCAAATACAATTCAACCCTGCTTTAACAAAAATAAAGTTGCCTCAACTTGCAGCAACATAAAAATAAACAAGTAAGAAAAGTACCCGCCCGAACATGCGGCAACTAAACACATAATAATTAACACTACTACTTACGATACACCAATGATCGTATTTCTCACGCATTTTACTGATACACGTGACAACCAATCATTGATGTTCGTAAGCCCTAGGGAACAACCCCTAGCACTAACTATTACTTACGCTATATCAATGATCACATCACTTACGTATATTAATTATACTCGTGATAGCTAATCATGGATATTCGTAAGCCCTAGGGATTAGTCGAAAACAATTACACAAGTCCTTTAAATATTGACATTTAAAAACTTGTGATCTTCTCATAACCCCTAGCACAATTCTAATTATTATAAAATTCTAACATTTAACATGTAAAGAAAATAAACTAACAGTTTATTCTTGTCGAAATTCACATTGGAAAACTATCCACATATAGGCCAACACCACATAGTTGACAATTATACATTCAACAAATACTAAGACCGAATTTATACCATTTAGCATATAAACATTTACCATTTAGTCCACTCGTATAAACTCCACAAATAATACCAACATCACCACATATTATCCGACAATTAGTAATTACCCACTAACTACTACTAAGCTCGAATAAATAATATCGAACCCACAATTTAATACCAAAATCATAATTAGCAACTAACAATTTAACAATTAACAATTTGATGTGGTGAAAATGTGACAATTTAATATCGCAAGCGCACGATCATCGTTTTAATATTTAAGATTCGATCCACAGGGACTAATATTTTCGCAAACACTTAATTTTAATTTAATCGAACTAGAACAATTTGGGTTTTGAAGAATTTTGATTTTTACTATTAATTACTAAAAAGGAATCTATTTTAAACTAATTAATTGAAAAATGAAAAGAGTAAAAACTAAATTATTCTACAAATTCTAAATTCGAATTAAAATTAAATTTTATTCTAAGAAATTATTTACAGAAAATTTTAATAAATTTGAACATGACTTATTTGGAAATTTAACTAGCCCGAGACAAACCAACTAGCAATTTCATTTGAACAAACTAGAAAACGAACCCAAAACAATTAATTCTAAAGCAGTAAATCAATTCTCAAACCACAGTAAACTCAAGACACAACAAAACTCAACAACAAGCACCAAAACTCATTTTACAGTCCTTGGAAACGCAACCAGCACAAGACTCGGTCGACAACACACAGTAACTCGGTATTGAACTCAGAACACGCAGCACAAAATGATAAGTGGATTTTATATCCACTTGGAATGCCTCCGTTCGGCTTAAATTGATTGTTTTGGACTCAAGTTGTTGTAGTTTTGATGTGTTTTGCTTAGTTGTGCAGGTTTACGAGAATGTTGATTAAAGTTGATGCTTCTATCGTTTTTGGAGATTTAATTGATTAAAATTCGGATTTTCCGGGAAGGCTGCGCAGCTTATACTGTTTTGGCCATATCTGGAGTTCTAGAAGTCCGTTTTCAGCGATCTTACTGCCCACGCGAAGCTTGAGAGATTTTCTACAACCTGGAAAAGGAAACAAGTGCAAGAAACGTACTTTTTAAAGGCGCGCACGTAATCTTTATTAAAGAAGGCTGGGAATTTACTGTTTTGCCCTTTTTCTAATTCTAATTGTATTCTGGGCAGTCTTGGGTACCTTCTTTAAATCCTAATTGTAATAGAAGGCAATATCTTGCTGGGCAAGATTTGTAGAGCCTATTTAAACACATCCTACCATTGTAAATCATAACAATTCATAGCTAACGATTCATAGCTTTTAATCGTATTAAGGTACTTTCGATCTTCAATTCTTTCTTCAATATTATGTTTTTATTCATTATCATTATTATTTTGTTTTCTTCTTTAATTATGTGTAACTAATTCTCTAATCTGAGGATTGGGTAGTATTCCTTGGTATTCATGCATGCTTGATTACGTGATTTTCTGCTTTGCTGATCTGTTAATGAGATCTTAACACAATTAGAAGAGTAGCTAACTTTTGATTGTATTCTAGGGATTGTAATAAACTTGGGAGAGAAGTTGCAATCTTAGTACATGATTTAACAGACATAATTTGAATATTTGATTGGGAGATTAATAGGAGAATTGTGAGACATATAATTCTTGGCACTTAACAGTTTATAGATATACTTTGATTGTATCACGGGAGTGACAATTAGGGTGTAGCTGTAGGCACTATATTGTAACCTGGGAGGGTGCAGTATAACTTTAGAAGAATTGTTTTCAGCAAGGTAGGAACACAGATATCACATTAATATTGAGCATGTATTGAGACCAAGTGAAGAACCCCAGTTCTTAGATTGTTTTCCCATATATTTGAATCTCAGTTTAAAATCAATTCTTAGTGCTTATAATTAGTTCTTGGTTAATTTAGTTAATACACAAACCCAAAATTCCTCTCACACACTTCTAGACGTAAAGAGATAAGAAACCTGAACTTTGATATTACAATTCAGTCCTTCCCTGCGAACGAACAACAAAAATACTACTAACAAATTGGCGCCGCTGCCGGGGAAGGCAGTATACTTGAGTTTAGGTTAATTGTTTCTTATTGTTTAGATTTTATCTTTGTATATATTTTTCTTTTCTTTCTTTTTGTATTTCTTTCTTTGGTTTTGAGGAGAGAGACTAGATGGAGTACAACTTTGGTTGGAACAATGCTCAGAATTTCTACAACAGTCAAGAACGATATCAAGACTTCAATCCTTACCCACAATTCAATGCTTATGAGGATTGTAATGCATATCAGGTGAATTCGTTCTATTCTGAGAACTCATTTTATGCTCCATATGCCCCTAGCAATGATTATTCATATTCGTTTGAAAATCAATATCATGATGATCTTAATCCATATATGTGTAATGATGTTGATACGAGTTTAACTCAGTCTAATCCTTCTTTACTTGCTGATTGGGAGATTGCGCTGAATAAAATTATTCAAGGAACTCAGTCTAATCCTCCCTTACTTTCATTGGGAGTTGTTGATGAACCAACTTTAGAAATTGCTAGTGATGATGATATTCCATGTGATTCAATAGCTTGGTACGAGGAGAATGCTAAATTAAATAATTTTATTTGGGAAGTTCGAGCAGTGTGGTATGAAGGTTGCTATAGAACTCCTCCTTGTGTCAATTTTCCTCTATGCCATGATTCTTGTTTAGCAATTGATGATAATGTTGTGTCTGATGAGTCTACTTGTGTAGTTGATAATTGTCCCATGCGCATTAATGATAATTTGGATGCAATTGAAATTCTACAAAATCTAGAAAATTTTGAGCTTAATACATTGGTAGACGAGATTAAAATTGATGAGTGTCCAATTATAGAAGAGAAGGAAGTTAAGATTGATGAAATTGAAAATCTTGCTTTAGAGTATAAGGATCCGATTTGGGAGGAGTATATGAGTCGTACTTATAATGATTATTCTGACGACTTTTCTAGCTATTTTGATGTTTCCAAGTCTCTTGAGTATGATAGGTTCTTGAAAGTTTTCGTACCTTTCAATGAATCTAAGGTTTATTTGCACAATATGCTTATATTAGAAATTCGTAGATATGTGCATCTGTTTGCTTTTTCTGTTCATTGAAGTTTGCAGGTAGAAATACGTCAAGCTATTGACGTTAAAGAAGCGCTTCGTGGGAGGCAACCCATGCATTAGTGTAGGAATAAAAAAAAAAAAATTTTGAGTGTTTTTTCAAAAAAAAAAAAAAAATAAAAAAAAATCGAATTTTCTGAGTGTAACGCAGGCTGCGCCTGCGTTTCTGCAGGAGGGGCAGATTGCAGGGGTGTAACGCAGGCTGCGCCTGCGTTACTGGTAGAAGGGCAGTCTGCGGAGGTAGTAACGCAGCCTGCGCATGCGCAACTGCCCATGGAGCAGTCTGCTTCAGTTGCGCGCAGGGGCGCGTGAAGGAAGAATTTTTCTGATTTTTGTCCGTGTCTCATCAGCTGTTGTTGTGTGAATAAAATTTTACTTTCAACCCCAATTCCTTATTTATATCCCTTATTTTCTCATCTCAAAATCTACATTAAATCCTATTTCAATTCCAAAACCCTCCATCTTTTCTCAAAAAATTCTAAACCTATTTCTATTCTAATTCTTACTTATTATTATTATTATTATTATTATTATTTTATTATTTATTATTATTCTTATTATTATTATTCTTATTATTATTATTCTTATTATTTATTTATTTTTTTGTATATACCACCTATACATACAAATCCAATTCCTCTTCTATTTTATTTTAATCTCTAAAAATTCAATTCTAAAGAGGAATTAATTGCAAGTTCACCTCTTTGATTCGTATTGGGTAAATCTTTTTCTCTAATCTTATTTTTATTACGAATTTGTGTTCTTGTCAATGGGATTTTGTAGTGTTCAGGCAAGGTGGCCAGACTATGGAGCTCGTATGCAGTATCCTCCGCCAGATTCTTCCGAGGAGGAGGACGAGTAGGTATGTTTTCTGCTATCCCTTGTATTTCCTTCCATTCAATGCGGACATTGAATATTTTAAGTTTGGGGGTGGTTTGAGGGATTAGTAGTTGTTGTTGTATTATTTGTGTTCATATAGGATATCATGTTTGCATAGTAGTGATAGTTCATGCATGATTGTTATGTTCGTATTATCTACGTTTGTTTCATATAGGACATTCTGTTTTTATGTTCGTATATCATGTGAGTTCATAATAGTTTGCATTTGCACCCATGCTTGATAGGAATTTTGTGTTGTTGACGCTTTTGTTTGAGAAGTGATATGCTTTGTTCTTGTGCACACACATACACTAGTAGGTTGAAGCTAGTAGACTTATTGAATGTTGTAAGTAATTAGAAGGACATGAATATGTGCAAGATGATTTAGTTTGCATGCTTTGAATACAAGTTGGTGCGTTAGAGAGATGTTTACTTGGGATTGAGTATGTTTTTCCACCAAGTGAGATTTTGAGCCATATTGCATATTTTTTGCAATTTATTTGTTTGCTTTAGTGTCCACGGATTGTTTGCATTGCTAGCAGTTGTTTGAGGTCTTTCTTGAAACGCATGACATTATTTGACGATTAAAATGATAAAGGCATTTAGGAATAACCGCATATTTTCCCATATTACCACACCATGTTTACATGATCAATTAGTTAACCCGTTGAGCTTAATCCTATTTTTTCGGTGACATACCACATTACTTGCCTAGACCTTTTTCTTGTATTGGCCTTACATTAATTTGAACCCACATTGTCAAAGGCTAGTAAAGTGCTTAAGGGAGTAATAAGGTGTGCAAGGAGGGGTTTATTGTTGGTCATACTTTTGGGGAAAATATTGAGATTGGGTTTGGTTGTTACTTGATAGTCGGCATATGTAATAAATTGTGGGATCATTGTTATTGTTTATATTATTGTTTTATTTAGCTCTCGAAAAAAAAAAAAGAAAAAAAAAAAAAGAGAAAAAAAAGAAAAAAAAAAAGAAAAAAAAAAGAAAAAAAAGAAAAAAAATATTATGAGAGCATGTTTGTGTTTGTTATGATCCTACTTTAGTCGACTAGTCAAGTGTTCTTAGTAAAATTTATGTGGGGGGAAAATAGAGTGTTGTGTATGATTTATTATGGTACTTACTAGCTTTTGACACTTCACCTGTTTTGGCTTATTTGACATACCTTGTCCCTAGCCCACGTTACAACCCAATTAAAGACCTTTTGATTATCGTCATTGATGTATGTTGTGTTAAGGGTTAGATTGATACCAAATGTCAAGCATGTTTATGATTTTGTTGGAATAGAGTGATACACTTACCCTTGTTCTTGAGTGAATATTCTTTTGTGAGTGGATTGTGAGTGTTTGCTTGTTTTTGCGTATGAGATCCCGAGTTTTGTCTCAAAGATGTACTCTTGTAGGCTTAGCATGTTTACTAACTTATTCTTACACTTGACATGGACTTGTGAGAACTTATGCATGTTCATTGAGTAGACTATGTGAATACTTGCACTTTCGACACCAAGACATTGCGTATTTACTTTGATTCTTAAGTTGATATGGCATGAGAGGATTTGAAGGTATGGTAGGCTAGATTAATTGCATTATTTTCATAGTAGTTGCATTCATGCATTGCATTGCATTAGGTTAAATGGATTTTGTGGGTACATTCACTATAGGCCCTCACGAGACCTTACTCGTCCACTAGGGCTGCCTAGGGGTTTAAAGGGCTTGTTGCATATGCCAAATGCAACCGTGATCACCTACGGAAGTGGTACTAATTAGGTAGTTGTAATTGTTTATGCTTGAGGACAAGCATCAGTTTAAGTTTGGGGGTTTGATAAGTGGATTTTATATCCACTTGGAATGCCTCCGTTCGGCTTAAATTGATTGTTTTGGACTCAAGTTGTTGTAGTTTTGATGTGTTTTGCTTAGTTGTGCAGGTTTACGAGAATGTTGATTAAAGTTGATGCTTCTATCGTTTTTGGAGATTTAATTGATTAAAATTCGGATTTTCCGGGAAGGCTGCGCAGCTTATACTGTTTTGGCCATATCTGGAGTTCTAGAAGTCCGTTTTCAGCGATCTTACTGCCCACGCGAAGCTTGAGAGATTTTCTACAACCTGGAAAAGGAAACAAGTGCAAGAAACGTACTTTTTAAAGGCGCGCACGTAATCTTTATTAAAGAAGGCTGGGAATTTACTGTTTTGCCCTTTTTCTAATTCTAATTGTATTCTGGGCAGTCTTGGGTACCTTCTTTAAATCCTAATTGTAATAGAAGGCAATATCTTGCTGGGCAAGATTTGTAGAGCCTATTTAAACACATCCTACCATTGTAAATCATAACAATTCATAGCTAACGATTCATAGCTTTTAATCGTATTAAGGTACTTTCGATCTTCAATTCTTTCTTCAATATTATGTTTTTATTCATTATCATTATTATTTTGTTTTCTTCTTTAATTATGTGTAACTAATTCTCTAATCTGAGGATTGGGTAGTATTCCTTGGTATTCATGCATGCTTGATTACGTGATTTTCTGCTTTGCTGATCTGTTAATGAGATCTTAACACAATTAGAAGAGTAGCTAACTTTTGATTGTATTCTAGGGATTGTAATAAACTTGGGAGAGAAGTTGCAATCTTAGTACATGATTTAACAGACATAATTTGAATATTTGATTGGGAGATTAATAGGAGAATTGTGAGACATATAATTCTTGGCACTTAACAGTTTATAGATATACTTTGATTGTATCATGGGAGTGACAATTAGGGTGTAGCTGTAGGCACTATATTGTAACCTGGGAGGGTGCAGTATAACTTTAGAAGAATTGTTTTCAGCAAGGTAGGAACACAGATATCACATTAATATTGAGCATGTATTGAGACCAAGTGAAGAACCCCAGTTCTTAGATTGTTTTCCCATATATTTGAATCTCAGTTTAAAATCAATTCTTAGTGCTTATAATTAGTTCTTGGTTAATTTAGTTAATACACAAACCCAAAATTCCTCTCACACACTTCTAGACGTAAAGAGATAAGAAACCTGAACTTTGATATTACAATTCAGTCCTTCCCTGCGAACGAACAACAAAAATACTACTAACAAATAGTGGTTTGAGGGATTAGTAGTTGTTGTTGTATTATTTGTGTTCATATAGGATATCATGTTTGCATAGTAGTGATAGTTCATGCATGATTGTTATGTTCGTATTATCTACGTTTGTTTCATATAGGACATTCTGTTTTTATGTTCGTATATCATGTGAGTTCATAATAGTTTGCATTTGCACCCATGCTTGATAGGAATTTTGTGTTGTTGACGCTTTTGTTTGAGAAGTGATATGCTTTGTTCTTGTGCACACACATACACTAGTAGGTTGAAGCTAGTAGACTTATTGAATGTTGTAAGTAATTAGAAGGACATGAATATGTGCAAGATGATTTAGTTTGCATGCTTTGAATACAAGTTGGTGCGTTAGAGAGATGTTTACTTGGGATTGAGTATGTTTTTCCACCAAGTGAGATTTTGAGCCATATTGCATATTTTTTGCAATTTATTTGTTTGCTTTAGTGTCCACGGATTGTTTGCATTGCTAGCAGTTGTTTGAGGTCTTTCTTGAAACGCATGACATTATTTGACGATTAAAATGATAAAGGCATTTAGGAATAACCGCATATTTTCCCATATTACCACACCATGTTTACATGATCAATTAGTTAACCCGTTGAGCTTAATCCTATTTTTTCGGTGACATACCACATTACTTGCCTAGACCTTTTTCTTGTATTGGCCTTACATTAATTTGAACCCACATTGTCAAAGGCTAGTAAAGTGCTTAAGGGAGTAATAAGGTGTGCAAGGAGGGGTTTATTGTTGGTCATACTTTTGGGGAAAATATTGAGATTGGGTTTGGTTGTTACTTGATAGTCGGCATATGTAATAAATTGTGGGATCATTGTTATTGTTTATATTATTGTTTTATTTAGCTCTCGAAAAAAAAAAAAGAAAAAAAAAAGAGAAAAAAAAGAAAAAAAAAAAGAAAAAAAAAAGAAAAAAAAGAAAAAAAATATTATGAGAGCATGTTTGTGTTTGTTATGATCCTACTTTAGTCGACTAGTCAAGTGTTCTTAGTAAAATTTATGTGGGGGGAAAATAGAGTGTTGTGTATGATTTATTATGGTACTTACTAGCTTTTGACACTTCACCTGTTTTGGCTTATTTGACATACCTTGTCCCTAGCCCACGTTACAACCCAATTAAAGACCTTTTGATTATCGTCATTGATGTATGTTGTGTTAAGGGTTAGATTGATACCAAATGTCAAGCATGTTTATGATTTTGTTGGAATAGAGTGATACACTTACCCTTGTTCTTGAGTGAATATTCTTTTGTGAGTGGATTGTGAGTGTTTGCTTGTTTTTGCGTATGAGATCCCGAGTTTTGTCTCAAAGATGTACTCTTGTAGGCTTAGCATGTTTACTAACTTATTCTTACACTTGACATGGACTTGTGAGAACTTATGCATGTTCATTGAGTAGACTATGTGAATACTTGCACTTTCGACACCAAGACATTGCGTATTTACTTTGATTCTTAAGTTGATATGGCATGAGAGGATTTGAAGGTATGGTAGGCTAGATTAATTGCATTATTTTCATAGTAGTTGCATTCATGCATTGCATTGCATTAGGTTAAATGGATTTTGTGGGTACATTCACTATAGGCCCTCACGAGACCTTACTCGTCCACTAGGGCTGCCTAGGGGTTTAAAGGGCTTGTTGCATATGCCAAATGCAACCGTGATCACCTACGGAAGTGGTACTAATTAGGTAGTTGTAATTGTTTATGCTTGAGGACAAGCATCAGTTTAAGTTTGGGGGTTTGATAAGTGGATTTTATATCCACTTGGAATGCCTCCGTTCGGCTTAAATTGATTGTTTTGGACTCAAGTTGTTGTAGTTTTGATGTGTTTTGCTTAGTTGTGCAGGTTTACGAGAATGTTGATTAAAGTTGATGCTTCTATCGTTTTTGGAGATTTAATTGATTAAAATTCGGATTTTCCGGGAAGGCTGCGCAGCTTATACTGTTTTGGCCATATCTGGAGTTCTAGAAGTCCGTTTTCAGCGATCTTACTGCCCACGCGAAGCTTGAGAGATTTTCTACAACCTGGAAAAGGAAACAAGTGCAAGAAACGTACTTTTTAAAGGCGCGCACGTAATCTTTATTAAAGAAGGCTGGGAATTTACTGTTTTGCCCTTTTTCTAATTCTAATTGTATTCTGGGCAGTCTTGGGTACCTTCTTTAAATCCTAATTGTAATAGAAGGCAATATCTTGCTGGGCAAGATTTGTAGAGCCTATTTAAACACATCCTACCATTGTAAATCATAACAATTCATAGCTAACGATTCATAGCTTTTAATCGTATTAAGGTACTTTCGATCTTCAATTCTTTCTTCAATATTATGTTTTTATTCATTATCATTATTATTTTGTTTTCTTCTTTAATTATGTGTAACTAATTCTCTAATCTGAGGATTGGGTAGTATTCCTTGGTATTCATGCATGCTTGATTACGTGATTTTCTGCTTTGCTGATCTGTTAATGAGATCTTAACACAATTAGAAGAGTAGCTAACTTTTGATTGTATTCTAGGGATTGTAATAAACTTGGGAGAGAAGTTGCAATCTTAGTACATGATTTAACAGACATAATTTGAATATTTGATTGGGAGATTAATAGGAGAATTGTGAGACATATAATTCTTGGCACTTAACAGTTTATAGATATACTTTGATTGTATCACGGGAGTGACAATTAGGGTGTAGCTGTAGGCACTATATTGTAACCTGGGAGGGTGCAGTATAACTTTAGAAGAATTGTTTTCAGCAAGGTAGGAACACAGATATCACATTAATATTGAGCATGTATTGAGACCAAGTGAAGAACCCCAGTTCTTAGATTGTTTTCCCATATATTTGAATCTCAGTTTAAAATCAATTCTTAGTGCTTATAATTAGTTCTTGGTTAATTTAGTTAATACACAAACCCAAAATTCCTCTCACACACTTCTAGACGTAAAGAGATAAGAAACCTGAACTTTGATATTACAATTCAGTCCTTCCCTGCGAACGAACAACAAAAATACTACTAACACAAAACATGGTCATTCGAACTCAAAACCATTCGGAGAAAACTCTGCAAACTCGCGACTCAAACACTCGGCACTTTCAGAAGTTTATAACTCGACAACCACGCGTCATTAACTCGACTCGGTAACAGAACTTGACTACGACTCTACAGAATTTATCTAAAACGAATATTAAATAATTACATCGAAAATAAATGGATAATAAATAAATAAAAATAATATACCTTTCCGATGACTATCAACATCTCCACCATCTCTCTCCCTTCTCTCTTTCTTTCTTTCTCTCTCTCGCTCACTCTCTCTCTCCACCACACCACCACTGGTCTCCTCTACCTTCACTGTCCAGTCGCGCCACCACGTGGCTTCGCCGGAGTTGCCCAGCCGCTGCCGGAGTTGCCCAGCCGCTGCCGCGCGCGAGCTCCCCCTCCCCTGTCACTGTTCACCCGAATTACACACAACGCACACAAACACACTTACACACGGATTAGATACACACTAATATACACACACACACGCTTATATATATATACACTCACCCTCTTTCATCAATTCAACCCACCAATTTGATTCTTCCCCCAATCTCTTTCCTCTCTTCCTCCCCCCGCTGTTTTCTTTCCTCTCTCCCCATTATTCTAGAGAGTTCTCGGCTGTTGTGTTTATTTGATGTTATTGGGCTTGGCCCAATACAATTATACTACTAACAATCCTCTCGGGCCCAATTACATTCTAATAAACGACTTATATAAATCACAATTAAATAAAACCTCCGGAAAATTACACTTTCCATTTTTAAAATAAAGAATATAAAATTATGAGCACCCACATATTTTTAAAATATTTTTCGGATAAAAATAAATTAAATATGAATTTTACAAGTTTTGATCCTTTAAATACAATAAAACTCTGAAAATCATTTTAAAATACCGAAACACCCAAATTAATTCACCCAACCCTTTTAAAAACTAAATAATATTATAAAGATAATAATACAAAAGATTTCATGATTTTTAATCCCTCCGATGATTTTATAGAATTTACAGAGGATCAAAAATGCATGATTTAAATTTTTTTTTTAATCCACAAAAATACAATTAAAACACAACGACCTTCACAGCTCACACAAGTCATCATATAAACACATAAACACAACTTCACATATTTTCGCCTTTACAACAATATTCACATAATATAATTCATAATTTATAATAAATAAATAATTTTAAAATCGAAATTTTTCTAGGCCGTTATATCCTTCCCCCCTTAATAGGATTCTGCCCTCAGAATCAATCCTAAGGACACAAATAACAATTCTCATCAAACATCTTACTTCCACTTCCCAGGTTGTACCTTTCAACCTCTAGGATTCCACCATACCATCTCATCTATTTATAAGCTCATTCCCTGAGCCCTCAATTTCCGAAATAACCTTAAGCTTTGGTTTCCGAGTCTTATTAACTCTAAACGTCTATCATACGTGAACGAATATCTTATTTCCGAAATCAACATGACTCTTTCGTGTAACAAACTATACCTCGCGTCAAAACTTATGTCACCACGCCAATCCTTCGAAATAATGCAGTCGCGCAATGCCTTGATTTGCAAAGACCTACACTTGGTATAACTTTCACGCTTTACGTATTACCACACGATTTCGAATTGAACTTCAAAATCCTCCGATCGCTTCCAATCCTCTTTTCAATTACTATGTTGATCGAGAAGGGAATAATTAAGAAGTTTCTTCTTGTCTTTAATCCTATACTTCTACCGAGTGCCCAATCTGGAAACTTAACATCATTTCGTCCATTCTAAGTCGCATCCTTGCAATCGAACACTATAATCATATATACGTCGTTAGACGTACCTCCAGTATAGTTTAACTAACAACTGGATTCTTATTGTTATAAAATAGTCTGGTTTGCTGAGTCTTTAAAGTATAGCCTTGATTATTGCAGCTCTTGATAACTATCATACTTGTCACCTTGACTGTGACTTTACTTAATACAAACACAAGATTGAAATATCCAACGTACTACCAATTCTTCTGCCATCACAACTTTATTCGATACTAATCACCAAACACTTCTTCAACGATTTTCAACAACTCCCGCTTTTATCAACATGCATCTTCCACTTAACCTGCATCGCCACTTATTGATATATCTTAAACAAAATCTTCCTCAATTAAAACTTTGAGAAAAGGAACATCAAGAAATTCCCCGATCGTTCTTACTCCTCTTTCACGTGCAATGTTACTTGAGAAGGGAATAATCGGAAACTTCTATCCATCCTTCATCTCATTGTTTCACTGAGTACTTATCCTGGAAAATTAACCCTATATCATCCATTCCCAATTGCAATTTGAACGTAAACAACAAGCTCAACTCTTATC
Source organism: Kitagawia praeruptora (assembly GCA_037693485.1). Taxonomy (NCBI): domain Eukaryota; kingdom Viridiplantae; phylum Streptophyta; class Magnoliopsida; order Apiales; family Apiaceae; genus Kitagawia; species Kitagawia praeruptora. Next base: position 169,186,693 of record CM075352.1, on the reverse strand, counting down.
GCATGGCATTTGCGCCGGCCACCATTCGGTTTAATACTCAATTTCTACCTTCATACAACATCGGTTTGCTAAAACATTTAAAAGATAGCCTCAAATATTTTGTTGATTTAAAACAATTTAAAACCATTTGAACCAACTGAAAATCCTTTTGAAAGATATTTTAGAAAATCATTTTAAGAGAAAACATTTAAAATAATAGGGTTTTAATCAAAAAGCCTTTTGGAACCAAAATATTTTTGAAAATTTTAAAAAAATCAATTAGCAAACCATGACCTTGGCTTCGACCTAATTCCTTATGGTACAACATATTTAAAACTCGCTTATGACTTCACTGCCTTGCATCCTCAGAGTTTCTTCCAATTCATAACTTTGCATACTTGGCGAGTCCTCAAATTTGACTCTTTTTATAATCATCGCAATCCACTCTCTGATAACTTCCTTTATAATCGCATTGAATTTCCCAATTCTTTGATAATTATAGCAGTAGTCTTATTACTTCCTTCATAATTCCACCGAGATTGATATGATACTATTTCTGGCAAAGATTCCCACCTTTCCAAACTCATAACACATTGCTTTGACTTCTGACTCTACTACTTGTTATCATACTGCCCTTCTGGTTGCAGCCACAACTTCCCACATTACTCTTAATAAAGTCTCTAGGGATTCTACTCCCGAAATCTTACCTTCTGACCATGGGATCTCGTTAATTTTAAAAATTCTCTTTCTATAGGCAATTACGGTGCCTTTTCTCTTCTAACTCCACATCTTTGGGATTCCACATTCTTTTCTTAACTAAATCCTGTATGCCTTCTTATTTAATTACTTCTGGAAACTCTCTGGTTCCTCTGCCTTCCACTTTACTGACATTTTATTTCATCTTGATTAACTTTCCACCTTCCTTGATAATCGTGACTTTCTACACTGGCCTGCATAAGTCATTTACTCCACGTATTCACCTTACCCCTCATTCAGTCTTGATTGTCTTCTTAAAAATCCTTAAAAACCTTCTCATTCTACTTTGTTCTGTTTTACTCAAATCATCTTTCCTTGATTCTACCATCTAATGTCCCGCATCGGGTTCAGAATATTCAAAATCTTATAATTTTCCATTTACTACCTCCGCCTTACAACAAGTGTCTAAAACAATCCTTCTTTAACATGGAATGTCTTATATCAACACCTTCATTATTATTTTCTTTTCGCCCTTTTTACAATGTCTGCGATAATGCGTTCTCACTTACTACTCCTTTCCTTTATTCAATTTCATTACCCTCAATTCTTGTTCGTAATTCCTCAAATCGGTATAGCAACTTGACATAACACATCCGTCTTAACCACCAAATTCTTGAACTTACATAACCAGTTCTTCGTCAGCATCGATGGTCAGTCCTTAGTACTTTCGTGACAAACACAATCAGTGGCGTCCCACTGGACTTCTATCACAAAGATAAGATGTCCCTGAATCCCCTATCTGTATAGGTTGTTCATCTCAGCTGGAATAGAGAAAATCAAGTATTCTTGATAATGGAAAGGATTCAAGAGTTTCAAAAATCTTCATGTAAAGCTGGATCAAATACCATCTGAAAATATATATTTATTTCCAAAAGAATGGGATTAATTTCAAATAAATCTGATATAGATGACTCATCATCAATGGATATATAGAAGACTTTTCAATAGAGGCTTCATTGATTAATCAAGAAAACATTCAAGAAATTCCTAATTATTCATAATCTCACTCTCGTCGACTAAGCACTAATATACTTAGCTGCCAAAACCGGCCTGACAATAATGAGTTAAATAATTAAGAAGATCTCAATTCATTCTCGATTTTGGACCGTAACTGCGCAACGAATGCCTCAGCCACGATACCCACCGGGAATTAATTTACAACAATTCAAAGGAAGAATAGAAAATTTCTTCAGGTAATAACTTTGAACGAATCAATAATTAGGGGTGCACAACTATGCTTAACCTTCAATCCTTGCTAATACTCGCTTCTCACTTCGCATTCTTAACCTCCTCGTACTATCTCCAAAACGTTTACATCGAAACTAATCTCGCAGGGTGTCCTAAATTCTACACGGAAATCTCGAGATAAGGTCTCCCAAACTGATAACTCCAGTTGCCCACTTAGCTTAGGCCGCTTCAGGTTCATGATGTGTCAAATTATACCTAACTGCAAGCGCACGGTGTCTATTTCTAGTATAGATGGCAAGCGGGTCGAATCCACAAGGAGACAGGTTCTACTAATTCCTTTTCAGTTATCGCTAATTGTTTCAGGGACAAACGATTATTGGAGAATATTAATTAACTAATTAAACAAGATTTACACTAATTAAACAGATGATAAACAAATTATTTAAAACCTAGGGCAATCAAGTCCACCATGCTTACACAATTGGCTCTTAAGCTAAAGCAATCAATGAGATCCTATAACTAGAGTATGTTAATCTCTTTCAAGCATTAACACTCTCGAAACATTCAACACAATTAACCACTTTTAGTAATTCAATCAACCAGGTAATTAGAGTCAAGTTAATCTCTTTCAAGAATTAACGCTCTCAGAAATCCAATGATGCTTCCGCACTCAAATTCAATTCTGCTAATCGTATGTGTGCCTCTAGTAAGTAAATCTCTCGATCCATACCCCTATTTGCATATAATTAATCCATGATATCGGCCGATTACACAAATTAATGATTAAAACATATCAATCAGAATTAACCATAACCAATCAAACCACTATGAAAATCATGCCAATATTAGTGCAAACATGGCTCCCCTTTAAGCCCTAGAAATAACTACTCGCTAATAATTAAACAAGTAAAACAACTCATAAAACAAGAAAACATAATTAAACTAATAAGAACAAAGAAAAGATTAAGAGACCAAAACCTTCAAACTTCAATGTTGTCACCCAAAAGAAGAGTCATGGTGTTTCTCTACATCTCCAACTAATAATAATACTAATCTACTCTAAACTATATTATCTGATCTAATATTACATCCCTAATAATTTAACTCCTCAATAATTTGTCCCAAGATGTGTTTATATAGCCTCTTGATTTAGCCTCCAAGCAATTGCCTTCTTAGAGTTGGAATAGAAGATGGCAAGTTTCCAAGCTTGAATAGAAGTAAGAATTGCAAGTTCCATGTGTAAATCTGATTCTGGAATGTTCTAGCCGCCCAAAGAAATTACCATACTTATTAGAAGTAGGAATTATAGCAATTTCCTTGTCAAAGTTGAATTTCTGCAGTTCGGCACAAAATACGTTTCCTAAACTGATTCTGTTTTTAAGGAAAATTCGTAGCTGACTTTTCTTCAATATTTCTGGGCCGTTCCATTTGTAATTGGACCTCTGGACCACTTTAGAATGAAAGAGAATTCCGTTATCTTCGCGTGGACAGTAAGATCGTCCAAAACAGACTTGTAGAACTCAAGATATGGCCAAAACAGTGAATCAGCAATCTGGCAGAATTTTTCAGGGGCAACCTGCGCCCAGCAGTCTGTTCTTCACGCAGCCTGCGCCCACCACGCGCAACTTGCTCTTGTAAAACCTGTTCCATGTTGTAGAAAATCTCCCAAGCTTCGCGTGGGCAGTAAGATCGCTGAAAACGGACTTCTAGAACTCCAGATATGTCCAAAACAGTGTAGACTGCGCAACCGTCTCAGAAATCCGAATTTTAATCAATTTATTCTCCAAAAACGATAGAAGCATCAACTTTAATCAACATTCTCATAAATCTGCACAACTAAACAAAACACATCAAAACTATAAGAAACTTGAGTCCAAGACAATCAATTTAAGCCGATTTAGAATGCTTCAAGTAGATATAAAATCCACTTATCAAACACCCCCAAACTTAAACCGATGCTTGTCTTCAAGCATAAACAATTACAACTAACTAACTAACTAACTAGTACCACTTCCGTAGGTGATCACGGTTGCATTTGGCATATGCAACAAGCCCTTTAAACCCCTAGGCAGCCTAGTGGACGAGTAAGGTCTCGTGAGGGCCTATAGCGAATGTACCCACAAAATCCAATGCAATGCAATGCATGAATGCAACTAAATGAAAATGCAAATAATCTAGTACTAATATCCTACCATACCTTCAAATCCTCTCATGCCATATCAACTTAAGAATCAAAGTAATCACACAATGTCTTGGTGTCGAAAGTGCAAGTTGACAAGGCTGTCGCGTGCCTATCAAATAATAATATCTAACAAATCCTTCTAACTATGTAGTAGGGTAAGTCAGAGTCGATCCCACAGAGACAAACGTGTCAATCACCAGTTGTTCTCGATTCAATTCAGCCAAGCAAGTAACACAATAAAATATCAAAGATTATTAAACTAATTTTATACTAATGCAATTAATCAATTAACTAAAACATCCAGAATTAAGTATTCCCACTAGCATGAATTAATGCAATCGTGAATTCCCTCCCCAATCAATCGTATAATACTCAACAGGAAAGGTGCGCCCTATAAATTACCAATAACCTCTCTCGAGTATTAATGGCTTCCCTAAAATACAATCAAGCCTATTCTCATGGTATCATGCAATTTAGAGACATTAATCACAGCACCCTAACTTCCTAACAATCCGTTCTACCTATTCTCATGGAGAAGTTCATGTCCTCATTGGATAAATCACAACCATCTCGTTGATAAATAGACAATGGTTCAAACAATAAACATAATCACGTCTGATTTGTAATTGCTAATTAAAACAACTCAATAAGCAAGAGCAATTAAACAATCAAATTGGGGGAATTGGAAATTCACACATCAATCATAACTAGGGTTCTACTTAACCCTAGATTAATTATCTACTCATACATAATTAAACTAATAAAACAAGAGATATAATATGAACACATAATATTATAAAGAATAGAGAAAAACCTTCAATCTCCAAAGAAAAGTGAAAAGCTCTCCAATCTCTCTCTCCTAATAATAATAATATCTGATATTATCTATGTCTCTAATAAAAAAAGTATTTTAATGCCTTGAGAAAATTACAAGTACGTTTCCTAAACTGAATAGATTTTCAAGGAAAATTCGTGGTTGACTTTTCTCCTGTAGTTCTGGGCCGCTCCAATTGTAATATGACATCCGGAACATCTTAGAATGATAGAAAATTTAATTATCTTCGCGTGGGCAGTTGAATCACCCAATTCTGACTTGTAGAACTCGAGATATGGCCAAAATAGTGAATTGCGCGCGTGCAGCCCAACAAATCCGAATTTCCTTCTAATAAATCTCCAAATTAAGCTCTTATTCTCCAATCCTTCCAAGTTTAGAATTTCCTTGCTTCCTACAATAAAACATTAAAATCTATTAAATAAAAATCAAATTAAATGCAAAATACAATAAATATGAGGAATATAATCATATAAAATATATATAAATATACACTCTATCAAACATCCCCACACTTAGCATTTGCACGTCCTCGGGCAAATAAAGAAATAAAAATTATCCTAACTAACTAACATCACTTTCGTAGATGACACGATTGCATTGAGCATATGCAACAAGCCGTTAAACCCCTAGGCAGCCCTAGTAGGACGAGTTTTGTCTCGTGAAGGTTTATAGAAGATATACCCACAAAATCAAATATTTTCAATCACCAAGTCTTAAACATGCAACAATTCATAGTACTCCACATATGCAAACCTCAATCACACAACAATCTGAGAATATCTGAAAGTACACCACTTGCACAAAACAATCCAAGTATGCACACGTTGTCTTGACAAACAAAAATATCATGAAATAAACATCAAAGTCTCATTCAATAAGTAAGCATGCCGTGGATAGAAAATCTCACATTGCTCTCAATTCACACAAGTGTATAGGTGTTAGTGTTTCACTCAAGTTCAATCAAAATAGACATGTGCTACCATATGCTTGGTTGTCCACCAAATCTCCACTACTTCGTATATGTGCATGCACAAATCAAAAGGTCTTCATTAAAGGTTGTAATGGGGCTTAGGTATGGGGTGGGATATCAAAGAAATAGGCTCACAAGTGGCTAAGCTTGATAAACTAATAGAGCATAATGTTCACTTCTAATTAAAGCACCCAACATGAATAGTAGATCATGTAAAAGATAATTAAACTTTCACAAGCATTAAACCCATAAGTACATCATTATGTACTTTCCCACTTTCACATTGTACAAACATTGAACACAAACTCTACTTCGATCTTCTTCGAATTTTTCTCTTTTTTTTATTCTTTTTTTATTCTTTTTTTTCTCTCAAGAGAGCAAAAATAATAGCAAGAACAACGATCCCATAAATATGATTTCAAACTTCGACTAACAAGCTATGAACCAAACCCCAAATATTCCCCCAAAGTTATGATCATCAATAAAACCCCCCTTTTATACACACCTTATCACTCCCTTACGAACAATACTAGCCTTTGACAATTGGGTTCAAATTTAATGCAAGGCCAATAGAATAAAAAGGATAATGGCAAGTAACTTGGTGTGTCACCGAAAGAATAAGATTAGGCTCAAAGGGTTAACTAATGGATCATGTATAAATGGTTTGGATATATGGGAAATATGAGGTTATACCTAATTGCCTTTATCATGTTATCATCAATTAATGTCATGCATCTTAAGAAAGACTTCAAGCAAGTACTAGCAATGCAAACGACAAGTGGACACTCAAACAAACGAATAATAATGCAAAAGATATGCATATAGGCTCAAAATCTCACTTGGTGTGACAAAGCATAATCAATCCCAAATAACAGTCTCTCTAACGCACCTACTTGTACTCAAAGCATATAGACCAAATTACCTTGCACATATTCATGTCATTCTAATCACTTAGCACATTCAAAAAGTCTACTAGTTTCTACTTGCTAGTGTAAGTGTGTGCACAAGAACATCACATATCACTTCTCATACAAAAGCATCCATAAACACAAGATTCCTACGCATGCATGGGTGTATTAAGCAAAATACAACAACTAATCAAATTGCATGGCTAGAATTATTTTTGGTATTTTTCATTTTTTAATTTTTTTTTTTACTACTAATATTATGCTACTACAACAAAGCACATCCCCACACTTAAATGTGGCAATGTCCTCAATGGCACAATACTAAGAATATCAACTAATAACAAGAAGGAAAGAAATACTCCCCTATGCCGAAGCATGAAGTGCACCAGTCCTCCACAATATACAGAATCCATGGGTTGCCTCCCAAGTAGCGCATTTGTTTAACGTCGTTAGCCCGACACCGACTCATCAATCAATCAGCAGAAGGAGAAGACAACAGAATATCCACCTCCTCGTTAATTGGTTCACCAGCTCTATATTGCTTTACTCTTTGCCCATTCACCTTGAATGACTCTCCATGGCTATTCATCAATTCAACTGCACCATAGGGAAAAACCTTGCGTACCTTGAACGGACCTGACCACCTAGAACGAAGTTTTCCGGGAAAAAGTCTCAACCTTGAATTAAACAGAAGAACTAACTCCCCTTCCTTGAATTCTCTTCGTAACAGCCCTTTGTCATGCCACTTCTTTGTTTTCTCCTTGTAAAGCTTAGAGCTTTCATAAGCCTCAAAACGAAGCTCATCTAGCTCATTAAGTTGTAGAAGTCTCTTCTCGCCCGCTGCTAACATATCAAAATTCAGACCTTTGATAGCCCAAAATGCACGGTGCTCTAACTCAACGGGAAGATGGCATGCTTTTCCATAAACCAATCTATACGGAGTTGTCCCAATAGGTGTCTTGAACGCAGTTCTATAAGCCCAAAGTGCATCATCAAGCTTCATAGACCAATCCTTCCTTGATTTTGTGACTGTCTTCTCCAAGATATTCTTTATTTCACGGTTAGAGATCTCCACCTGACCACTGGTTTGGGGATGATAAGAAAGTCCCACCTTATGATAAACTCCATATTTCTTTAACATTACTTCAAAACGATTTTCGAGAAAATGCTTTCCTCCATCACTAATCAAAATCCTTGGCACTCCAAATCTAGGAAAAATCGTCTTCTTAAAGAACTTGCTCACCACACGAGCATCATTAGTGGGTGATGCAATGGCTTCAACCCATTTTGAGACGTAGTCCACAGCTACCAAGATATATCTGTTTTTAAAAGATGGAGGGAAAGGTCCCATGAAATCTACTCCCCAAACATCAAAAAGCTCCACTTCAAGAATGCCATTGAGAGGCATCTCATTCCGCCTTGAAATATTCCCCGTTCTTTGACAACGATCACAAGAATGAACATATTGGTGGACATCTTTAAAAAGAGTTGGCCAATAAAAACCGCACTGAAGAATCTTTGCAGTAGTTTTCGTAGTACTTGCATGACCACCACTTGGCAAATCGTGACAATGTGAGATTATAGAGGTAATCTCATTATACGGAACACATCTTCTCATGAATCCATCAGCACAAGATTTATAAAGAAAAGGATCATCCCAAAAGTGCTTTCTCACATCATAGAAAAATTTCTTCTTTTGCTGCGATGAGTAACCATGAGGAACAGTTCCACTAGCTAAGAAATTAGCTATGTCAGCATACCAAGGAACCTCTAGACTTGCAAGAGAAAGTAGATGATCGTCAGGAAAAGAATCATCAATTGGAGTAGATTTACCATCATCCTCATCAAGAGTAAGGCGTGAAAGATGATCAGCAACCACGTTCTCAGCCCCTTTCTTATCTTTAATCTCTAAGTCAAATTCTTGGAGAAGCAAAATCCAACGAATCAGACGAGGTTTAGCATCCTTCTTACTCATCAAGTATCTCAAAGCTGCATGATCCGTGTGAACAATAACTTTCGAACCAACGAGATAAGATCGAAATTTTTCCATAGAATACACCACTGCTAGCAATTCTTTCTCCGTTGTTGCATAATTAATCTGAGCCCCATCCAAGGTCTTGCTTGTATAGTAAATAGCATGCAGCTTTCCATCTTTCCTTTGGCCTAGGACTGCACCAATAGCTTGATCGCTAGCATCACACATGATCTCAAATGGTAGACTCCAATCCGGTGGTTGTATAATTGGAGCAGAAACAAGAGCTTTCTTTAACGTTTCAAAGGCCTCAACACAAGCATCAGTGAACACAAAAGGTACCTCCTTACCCAAGAGCTCGGTAAGAGGTCGAGCAATCTTCGAAAAATCTTTTATGAAACGGCGATAGAATCCAGCATGACCAAGAAAACTTCTTATCCCCTTGACTGAAGTAGGGTGTGGTAAGCGCTCAACAACCTCGACCTTAGCTTTATCAACTTCAATGCCTCTCTTCGAAACAACATGACCCAGAACAACTCCCTCTTGTACCATAAAGTGACATTTTTCCCAATTGAGAATTAAATTAACTTCTTGACATCTATGAAGCACCTTCTCCAAGTTATGTAAGCATACCTCAAAAGAAGTTCCACCAACTGAGAAGTCATCCATAAAAACCTCCATAATGTCTTCAATGAAATCTGAGAAAATTGCCATCATACATCTCTGAAAAGTGGGAGGAGCACAACATAGACCAAACGGCATTCTGCGGTATGCAAATGTACCATAAGGACATGTGAAAGTCATCTTTTCTTGATCATTCGGATGGATAGGAATCTGAAAGAAACCTGAATATCCATCTAAAAAGCAGAAGTAAGAATGTTTCGCCAACCTTTCCAGCATTTGATCAATAAAAGGGAGAGGAAAATGATCTTTCCTTGTGGCCTTATTCAATTTCCGATAATCAATGCACATTCGCCACCCTGTCACAGTTCTAGTAGAGATCAACTCACCCTTATCATTCTTCACCACGGTCATTCCTCCTTTCTTTGGAACAACATGCACAGGACTAACCCACTTGCTGTCAGAGATAGGATAGATTATACCTGCATCAAGAAGTTTTAAAACCTCCTTTTTGACCACCTCCATCATATTAGGATTGAGTCTCCGTTGAGGCTCAATAGAAGAAGCTTTCTCATCTTCCAAAATAATCTTATGCATGCAGAATGATGGATTAATGCCCTTGATATCATCAATGGAATACCCAATAACATTTTTATATTTTCTCAAGACCGTGAGTAACTGCTCAATTTGAATGTCATCAAGCTCAGAATTAACAATGATAGGATATGTTTCATTAGGGCCCATAAACACATATTTCAAAGATGCAGGTAGTGGTTTCAGTTCTACCTTAGGAGGCGTGGAACTCTCCTTAACTTCCTCATGCTGTAGCACATTAGAATGTTCATGCTGATATGTAGGTGCTGCATCCAAAAGCTTCTCGTAACCCTTACACTCTCCATTTTCTTCATCAACCTTACCCTCAAGAACAGCTTGAAGTGGATCCTCAGATAAAAGAATTTTGGCTTTCATGTCGATCACTTCCTCTAGTGCATCCACCCTATTTACAGACTCATCCGTAGAAGGATGTCCCATTGTACTTTGCAGCTTGAATTCCATCTTCTCTTCGCCTACCTCAAAAGAAATCCTTCCATTTTTCATGTCAATGATAGCTCCAGCTGTTGCTAAGAAAGGCCTCCCAAGAATGATAGGAATATTTGCATCTTCTTCCATTTCCATGACAACAAAATCACATGGAATATAAAACTTTCCTACCTTAAGGGGCACATCTTCAAGAATTCCCAATGGAAATTTCACACTTCTGTCTGCCAGTTGTAGAGAGATACGTGTGGGTTTTAGTTCACCCATCTGAAGCTGTTCACAAATCGATAATGGCATCAAACTGACACTTGCTCCAAGATCACACAAAGCTCTTTTTATTTCGACATCCCCAAGCTGAACAGGAATAGAATAGCTTCCTGGGTCCGCTAACTTCTTCGGAAGATCATTTTGCAAGATGGCACTGCACTCTGCCGTTAATGAGATGGTAGAGCTTTCTTCAATTTTTCTCTTCCTTGACAAAATATCTTTAAGGAATTTTGCATAAGATGGCATCTCAGTGATAGCATCCATGAATGGAATATTGATATGTAGCTTCTGCAAAATTTCAAGGAACTTACCATACTTCTTCTCTAGCTTCGCTTGTGCCAACCTTTGTGGAAAAGGAACAGGCGGCACATATGGTTTGAGAGGAACAACTTCTGATTCTTTCTTTTCTTTTTCACCGATATCTGGTTCTATCGGTTTCTCAGTTGCAATCTCCTCTTCACCTTCCTTAGCATTCACAACATTTTTGCTCACTTTCAATTCCGGCTCCTTCAATTCTTTACCACTTCTCAAAGTTATAGCATTGATATGGCCCCTTGGTGGTTGCTCAGTTTGGCCAGGAAGTTGGCCTGAAGATTTATTAAGTTGGCTCAACTGTTGAGAAATTTGAGTGATCGTGTTCTCCATCATTTTGTTGTGAGCCTTTATCTCATTGATGCTTGAATCGAAGTGCTCATTCTTCTTTGATTGAGTAGAGATAAATCCTTCCATAAGACTTTCCAAGTTGGATTTCTGCGACTGAGCTTGCTGAAAACCAGGAGGCTGAGAAAAATTATTTTGTGAAGATTGTCCTTGACCTTGATTGTTCCTGTAGGAGAAATTTGGATGATCTCTCCAACCTGGATTGTACGTGTTGGAGTAAGGATTATACTGCGGCCTCTGATTCTGATTGTAAAGAGCATTAGCTTGTTCAACTGCCATTCCAGAAGGATTGTATTGACAAGCAAGTTTGGTGTGTCCAACAACACCACATATCTCACATGAAGCAACAGTAGATGAAGTGCTTCTGGAATCCAATTGCTCAATCTTTTTTACCATAGCCTGCATAGTAGTATTAATCATGGTTAGAGCATCAACATCATACTTACCACCCTTCTTAGGATGACTTCGATCACTGTATGGATAATTGTCATTAGACGCTATCTCGTCTAACAAAGCTTTCGCATCCTCAGTACTCTTCTTCATAATAGAACCACCAGAAGAAGCATCAACAAAGTTTCGGAACTCTTGTGTCAACCCATTATAGAATGTTTGGATCAACAACCAGTCAGGAATTCCATGGTGAGGGCATTGTCTCTGAAGTCGCTTAAATTTTCTCCAAGCATCATGAAGTGACTCATCATCATCTTGACGGAAATTAGAGATCTCATTCCGGAGCTTAGAGGTCTTCTTCTGACTGAAGAATTTTAGTAGAAAAGCCTTCGCAAGACTATCCCAAGTAGTGAATGTGTTTGGTCCTTCATCTTTCAACCAATCCTTTGCTGTATCTCGAAGAGAGAATGGAAATAAACGCAGCTTTATAGCATCATCACTAACATTGGTCAGCTTAATTGTATCACACTTTTCAAGAAAACTCTCAAGATGATCAACAGGATTTTCAGTGGACAATCCTGCGAAAGAATCATTGGAGATGAATTGGATGAACTGAGGCTTGAGCTCAAAGTGTGTAGCTGTGACTGCTGGTCTGACAATACTGGAGAGTACGCCTGTAGCATCTGGCATACCATGCTCCCTGAGAGCTTTAGCTGTTGTATCAGTCATAATTTCCTTATCCTTATTTTTCCTTCGCTTGCCTGCTTGCCTTCTTGCTGTAGCTTCAATTTCAGGATCAATTTCAATTAAGTTTTCAGTACCTGAACTTCGAGTGTGCATGCAACAAGAGAACTAGAAACGATGATCAATTAACAAGGGAATAATAGTCGAAGCAACACAACTAAATAACTTGGCCAAACTAACTCAAAAATTAACTAATCTAACACTGCTTTGTCCCCGGCAGCGGCGCCAAAAAAATTTGACAAAGCTGTCGCGTGCCTATCAAATAATAATATCTAACAAATCCTTCTAACTATGTAGTAGGGTAAGTCAGAGTCGATCCCACAGAGACAAACGTGTCAATCACCAGTTGTTCTCGATTCAATTCAGCCAAGCAAGTAACACAATAAAATATCAAAGATTATTAAACTAATTTTATACTAATGCAATTAATCAATTAACTAAAACATCCAGAATTAAGTATTCCCACTAGCATGAATTAATGCAATCGTGAATTCCCTCCCCAATCAATCGTATAATACTCAACAGGAAAGGTGCGCCCTATAAATTACCAATAACCTCTCTCGAGTATTAATGGCTTCCCTAAAATACAATCAAGCCTATTCTCATGGTATCATGCAATTTAGAGACATTAATCACAGCACCCTAACTTCCTAACAATCCGTTCTACCTATTCTCATGGAGAAGTTCATGTCCTCATTGGATAAATCACAACCATCTAAATCCAACTCTCGTTGATAAATAGACAATGGTTCAAACAATAAACATAATCACGTCTGATTTGTAATTGCTAATTAAAACAACTCAATAAGCAAGAGCAATTAAACAATCAAATTGGGGGAATTGGAAATTCACACATCAATCATAACTAGGGTTCTACTTAACCCTAGATTAATTATCTACTCATACATAATTAAACTAATAAAACAAGAGATATAATATGAACACATAATATTATAAAGAATAGAGAAAAACCTTCAATCTCCAAAGAAAAGTGAAAAGCTCTCCAATCTCTCTCTCCTAATAATAATAATATCTGATATTATCTATGTCTCTAATAAAAAAAGTATTTTAATGCCTTGAGAAAATTACAAGTACGTTTCCTAAACTGAATAGATTTTCAAGGAAAATTCGTGGTTGACTTTTCTCCTGTAGTTCTGGGCCGCTCCAATTGTAATATGACATCCGGAACATCTTAGAATGATAGAAAATTTAATTATCTTCGCGTGGGCAGTTGAATCACCCAATTCTGACTTGTAGAACTCGAGATATGGCCAAAATAGTGAATTGCGCGCGTGCAGCCCAACAAATCCGAATTTCCTTCTAATAAATCTCCAAATTAAGCTCTTATTCTCCAATCCTTCCAAGTTTAGAATTTCCTTGCTTCCTACAATAAAACATTAAAATCTATTAAATAAAAATCCAATTAAATGCAAAATACAATAAATATGAGGAATATAATCATATAAAATATATATAAATATACACTCTATCACAAGTATTCACATAGTCTACTCAATGAACATGCCTAAGTTCTCACAAGTCCATGTCAAGTGTAAGAATAAGTTAGTAAACATGCTAAGCCTACAAGAGTACATCTTTGAGACAAAACTCGGGATCTCATACGCAAAAACAAGCAAACACTCACAATCCACTCACAAAAGAATATTCACTCAAGAACAAGGGTAAGTGTATCACTCAATTCCAACAAAATCATAAGCACGCTTGACATTTGGTATCAATCTAACTCTTAACACAACATACATCAATGGCGATAATCAAAAGGTCTTTATTTGGGTTGTAACGGGGCTAGGGACAAGGTATGTCAAATAAGCCAAAACAGGTGAAATGTCAAAAGCTAATAAGAACTATAATAAACCATACACAACACCCTACTTTCCCCCCACACATAATTTTATTATTCTTCTTCCAACAAAAACGCTTGATTAGTCGACTAGAGTAGGATCACAACAAACACAAATATGCTCTCATAATATATTTTTTTTTCTGTTTTTTTTTTCTCTTTTTTTTTTCGAGAGCTAGATAAAACAATAATATAAACAATAACAATGATCCCACAATTTTATTACACATGCCGACTATCAAGTAAACAAACCCAATTTTCAATATTTCCCCCAAAAGTAAACCAACAATAAACCCCTCCTTGCACACCTTATTACTCCCTTAAGCACTATACTAGCCTTTGACAATGTGGGTTCAAATTAATGTAAGGCCAATACAATAAAAAGGTCTAGGTAAGTAACGTGGTATGTCACCGAAAAATAGGATTAAGCTCAACGGGTTAACTAGTTGATCATGTAAATATGGTGTGGTAATATGGGAAAATATGCGGTTATTCCTAATTGTCTTTATCATTTTAATCGTCAAATAATGTCATTCATTTCAAGAAAGACCTCAAACAACTGCTAGCAATGCAAACAATCCATGGACACTCAAGCAAATGAATAAATTTCAAATTTGCAATAAGGCTAAAAACTCACTTGGTGGAAAAACATACTCAATCCCAAACAAAAATCTCTCAAACGCACCGACTTGTATTCAAAGCATGCAAACTAAATCATCTTGCACATATTCATGTCCTTCTAATTACATACAACATTCAATAAGTCTACTAGCTTCAACCTACTAGTGTATGTGTGTGTACAAGAACAAAGCATATCACTTCTCAATCAAAAGCGTCAACAACACAAAATTCCTATCAAGCATGGGTGCAAATGCAACTATTATGGACTCACATGATAATAATACGAACAAACATGCATGAATTACAACTAAAATGCAAACATGATATCCTACATGAACACATAATACAACAACTACTAATCCCTCAAACCACCCCCAAACTTAAAATATTCAATGTCCGCATTGAATGAAAGTAAATAGGAGGGATAGTAGGAAACATACCTAATCATCGAAACACATGGGTTGCCTCCCACAAAGCGCTTCTTTAACGTCAATAGCTTGACCTCCTCAAAAATACTCCGGTAAAGGCGTAATATCCACTTTCTCGATCATAAACTTGCCACCACAAAAAGTATCAAGAGTGTTAGTGGTTGTCTTTATCCTTCAAAAAGTCTCCAAACAAGCATCAGTAAAATGAAATATGTCATTAATAAGCAATAGAGAGAGTGCTTGTGCAGTTTTGGAAAACTTTGTGATAAAACAGCGATAAAATTCGACACCACGAAAATATTGAACTCCCTTGACATAAGGTGGAGGTTCTGGTGGTGGCTTTTCTTCACTCCTCACTTTCACTGGAGTCATTCGGACATCTTGGCTTATCACATCATTAGCTAATAAGACACTTCCATCTTCTCCCTCTTCTCGAGCTTGAAACGTAGGAGCCACTTTGTATGGATCCTCAACCAAAATTTGAGAAATATCATCTTGGACAATATTTGTTATCACATCAACCTTGAAATAAGTGTTCTTGAGCAAAGAAACCTTGTAAGTAGAGGCTAGATCGAGAGCAAATTTATCAGTACATGATAGCTTAGGCACAGGTTGTGGAAGAGAAACAACAACCATCTCTGTATTGCTTTCCTTTGTAGCCTCATCATCAGTCACATTGTTCTCGGTAGCAGCAATATCATTGATCTCGTCATCGGTGGCATGCTCCTTCTCCTTATCAATGGCCTCATCATCAACATACATGGAGAAACTATCATATTCCTGATCGCTTGTGAGATTGATAGCAATCAGGTCCTCTTCGGATCAGATAGATGATGATGGTAAATAGTCGAGCTGCCCTGTAGTAGAAGAGTTAGCCAACTGTGCAATTTGAGATTCAATCGCCAAACTTTGAGTTTCTAATTCTTCAAAACTCTTTAGCAGTTTATTCAAGATATCCCACATCTCATTTGTCTGATCAGCTTGCACATCTACACTGGGTTGAGAAACATGTAGATCTTTTTGTAGAGAAGGATATTGATATTCTTGCTGTGGCGGCTGCTCATATGACTGATAATATTGTTGCTCAAACTGTTGCTGATTATGATATGAAAAATTTTGAGCACCATTGTCCTGGTAGTAGAAATCTGGTTGATTCACGTATTCTTGATCAAAAGTGTTTGAATACTGATTGTACCCATATCCTTCTTCAAAAGAATTCATTTGTCCCAACTGAGCACTCTGAGAATTATAGACATTGTAAGAGCATTCAAAACCAAAGTGACGCTGCACACCGCAAATTTGACAGAAGTTGTAAGTTTTAGGGGCCACTTGTGACATCTCATTGATACTCATTGGACGTATAATGGGCTCTGTAGGGCTGAATGAGGCAATTTCTCGAGTATGTGCCTCTACTTAGGAAGATAAGAGTGCAACTCCTTGTGCAAAAGTATCAACTTCACTTATTGCAAACCTGTAAACTCTCAACAAAGCCAAGAAAACGTAAAATCTTCCTCAATTGGAACAAAAGTTCCAATGAGATAATGGAAACAATCTAAACAACTAAATTAAAATCAATAGAAACTCGCTGTCTCCCCGGCAGCGGCGCCAAAAACTTGATGTGTCAAATTATACCTAACCGCAAGCGCACGGTGTCTATTTCTAGTACAGATGGCAAGCGGGTCGAATCCACAAGGAGACAGGTTCTACTAATTCCTTTTCAGTTATCGCTAATTGTTTCAAGGGTCATACGAATATGTGAAATTATTAATTTACTAATTAAACAAGATTAACACTAATTAAACAGATGATAAACAAATTATTTAAAACCTAGGGCAATCAAGTTCACCATGCTTACACAATTGGCTCTTAAGATAAAGCAATCAATGTGATCCTATAACTAGAGTATGTTAATCTCTTTCAAGCATTAACACTCTCGAAACATTCAACACAATTAACCACTTTTAGTAATTCAATCAACCAGGTAATTAGAGTCAAGTTAATCTCTTCCAAGAATTAACGCTCTCAGAAATCCAATGATGCTTCCGCACTCAAATTCAATTCTGCTAATCGTATGTGTGCCTCTAGTAAGTAAATCTCTCGATCCATACCCCTATTTGCATATAATTAATCCATGATATCGGCCGATTACACAAATTAATGATTAAATCATATCAATCAGAATTAACCATAACCAATCAAACCACTATGAAAATCATGCCAATATTAGTGCAAACATGGCTTCCCTTTAAGCCCTAGAAATAACTACTCGCTAATAATTAAACAAGTAAAACAACTCATAAAACAAGAAAACATAATTAAACTAATAAGAACAAAGAAAAGATTAAGAGACCAAAACCTTCAAACTTCAATGTTGTCACCCAAAAGAAGAGTCATGGTGTTTCTCTACATCTCCAACTAATAATAATACTAATCTACTCTAAACTATATTATCTGATCTAATATTACATCCCTAATAATTTACCTCCTCAATAATTTGTCCCAAGATGTGTTTATATAGCCTCTTGATTTAGCCTCCAAGCAATTGCATTCTTAGAGTTGGAATAGAAGATGGCAAGTTTCCAAGCTTGAATAGAAGTAAGAATTGCAAGTTCCATGTGTAAATCTGATTCTGGAATGTTCTAGCCGCCCAAAGAAATTACCATACTTATTAGAAGTAGGAATTATAGCAATTTCCTTGTCAAAGTTGAATTTCTGCAGTTCGGCACAAAATACGTTTCCTAAACTGATTCTGTTTTTAAGGAAAATTCGTAGCTGACTTTTCTTCAATATTTCTGGGCCGTTCCAGTTGTAATTGGACCTCTGGACCACTTTAGAATGAAAGAGAATTCCGTTATCTTCGCGTGGACAGTAAGATCGTCCAAAACAGACTTGTAGAACTCAAGATATGGCCAAAACAGTGAATCAGCAATCTGGCAGAATTTTTCAGGGGCAACCTGCGCCCAGCAGTCTGTTCTTCACGCAGCCTGCGCCCACCACGCGCAACTTGCTCTTGTAAAACCTGTTCCATGTTGTAGAAAATCTCCCAAGCTTCGCGTGGGCAGTAAGATCGCTGAAAACGGACTTCTAGAACTCCAGATATGTCCAAAACAGTGTAGACTGCGCAACCGTCTCAGAAATCCGAATTTTAATCAATTTATTCTCCAAAAACGATAGAAGCATCAACCTTAATCAACATTCTCATAAATCTGCACAACTAAACAAAACACATCAAAACTATAAGAAACTTGAGTCCAAGACAATCAATTTAAGCCGATTTAGAATGCTTCAAGTAGATATAAAATCCACTTATCAGTTCACTGTTTCGCTAATAGCTCGATCCTTAAATGACTCGAACTTCTACTCGCGCGATGTACCGAAAGGCCGATTAACGTCGCGACGCTGGTCGAAGTATCCTAACGCGATCCTTATCCTAAACCGTTCTACTCGACTTCTATCTTATACTCGTACCCTAACTCTCCTAATCTGTTTCAGTGACCATAACCTGTAGCTCTGATACCAACTTGTAGCATCCCAAAATCCGGGGTACAGATATGGGGCCACTAACCAATAAACAATATTATACATCTCTGAAAATAAACAACATTAATAATACAAACCCCTTAAACCAAGATCTCTTACAGGTTATGGTATGAAACAACTATCGAATTACAATATTACAACTCAATCTCAGAATAATAAAATATTATACATTCTGTGAATAATTGAAATCACTGTCTAACTCTATTTTCAACCTCGACTATTCTCAATCCACTATCTGGTGTGATCCATAACTCGACCGTCTCTTCTTGCTGCCCGGAAATCAATACTCCCGGTCCACTACTAGGTCTACTATGCTTCACTATTAACTGGAGAAAAATAACAAAAGCAAGAGTGAGCCAACAATGCTCAGCAAGTGCATAAAGTGATAACAATTTCAATTATCGAGACAATCTAATAACAAGAGGATTTCAACTTATACTAGAAGAATTTGTGATATTTACTTTTAAATTGCCACAAGGGCTAATAATTCTCAATTACTGAGGTGCAACAGGAACTAGAACGGGTAATAGTCTTGTTCAACTAGAATCAACATTGGAGACTTCAAGGAATCAGACTTTCACAATTCAAGAATGATACTCAAAAACCCAAGATCAAATGATAGCCATTCGACAATAATACTTGAAAGTTCATGGTTAAGCAAAAAGGATCAATGTCCCACTGGATACTCAATTTATAGATTAGAATTGGATTTTTATATATTTTTATAAAAACAACATCAAGGTTAGGCTGCTGATCAGTCACACACTAACCCCGGACAAACGCACACAGCAATGTCCTTTAATGGATCCACGGTACACATTGGCCTTAACATCTGACCATTAAACTGGTCTCCCCGAAGGGACATCCGTTGACCATAATATGGTCTCCCCGAAGGGACATCTATTTTAAAAACATTCCAATTCTATATCCAACGCACTAGGTGTCGGAACAATCGACAACCTCTGTCAATCAAACAATCTGAAAAACTCACGTTCCAAAACAACAACTCATAATCCCGAATTCAATGAAGGATTCAAGATCAACAAGTGTCGACAAGTTCGACACAACAATTGGGTAATAATTAAGGAATACTAATCTCAAAAGGGTATCGACGAGTTCGATACAACAAGTGGGGTGTAAATGAATAAACAATAGCAACAACAGGTATCGACAAGTTCGATACGATAAATGAGTGTAAATGAATAATTAGTAACAACAGGTATAAAAAATTTCAATAGAAATAATTGGGGTGTAAATGAAGAACAACAATATAAATAGGTGTCAACGAGTTCGACCCAAGAATTGAGGTTATTATTAAAGAACAATCTCAAAGGGTATCAACAATATCGATACAAATACATCGAATTATGACCACAGCAGATTAGACAAGGGAAATTCCATTTTCAAATGAGAAGTACTCATTCAGGTTCAATATACGTATAATCAAGTGAATACGATCAAAGGAATATGATTCAGCATAAATGAATTGACTTGATCTCAACAGGGAAAGTAAATCAACACAACATGATGTATCTACAAAGGTAGGGTTGTATGATAAAGTACTACTGAAACAATATTCGATATAATTTGAAGAAACAAGTTAAGGTCACTTGGGTAAATTATGCTAAAATCGGGAATTTCGTTAACAGGTATTTATAAAAATTTTGAAATCTGGATTCTTTTCTATTTAACAAGTTTCTTAACACAAGCGAAGAAAATGAAGAAATGGCATTGTGTAGAAAAGTTATTGGTGAGGTTCGTTAAAGTTCCATAGTTGAACTGAGAGTGGGGAAATAAACATTTTCTAAATATACCTTGTCCTCATCATATAATACAACAAGAAATTGAACTGCATCACTTGAATGATAAGTGAAGAGCAAGACACTTGCCTCGATTTACGGAGTTCCTGATTCTCCATCGATACTCAACTTATCTTCTCGCCAATCTCTTTCATTTACATGTGGCTTCTCACTCGGTCCCACTTTCATCCTTTGCACTTTACCAGTTTCCACATCAATTCACCCGCACTAGCCTTGGCTAAGTTTCCTATTCAAACCTTTTCAAGGTCAAATACTATTTTAGTATCCAACTAAGCAAAATCTTATTGTTTTGCTCTACTCTACCCATACGCGTCCTATAACGCTTACTTATATAACTTATACAAACATACTTAATCACATTCATAATATAGTTTCAAGACAACCACTAAATCAAATACTCACTCCACATAAATACTTAACACATATGATTACTCGACACTTAGATACCATCTAGGCAACCACTTCACAACAATACATATCAACTATAACACTTACCTTGACTCTCGAAAATCACCATATACTTTTAAATCACCAAACCAAATAACTTAAATAGATTTTTAAATAAATTTGCAGGGGATTTTTAGAAAATTTCGGCATGAAGTATTCGTTTATCGGACTATGGGCACAGCCCCTCAAATACAATTCAACCCTGCTTCAACAAAAATAAAGTTGCCTCAACTTGCAGCAACATAAAAATAAACAAGTAAGAAAAGTACCCGCCCGAACATGCGGCAACTAAACACATAATAATTAACACTACTACTTACGATACACCAATGATCGTATTTCTCACGCATTTTACTGATACACGTGACAACCAATCATTGATGTTCGTAAGCCCTAGGGAACAACCCCTAGCACTAACTATTACTTACGCTATATCAATGATCACATCACTTACGTATATTAATTATACTCGTGATAGCTAATCATGGATATTCGTAAGCCCTAGGGATTAGTCGAAAACAATTACACAAGTCCTTTAAATATTGACATTTAAAAACTTGTGATCTTCTCATAACCCCTAGCACAATTCTAATTATTATAAAATTCTAACATTTAACATGTAAAGAAAATAAACTAACAGTTTATTCTTGTCGAAATTCACATTGGAAAACTATCCACATATAGGCCAACACCACATAGTTGACAATTATACATTCAACAAATACTAAGACCGGATTTATACCATTTAGCATATAAACATTTACCATTTAGTCCACTCGTATAAACTCCACAAATAAAACCAACATCACCACATATTATCCGACAATTAGTAATTACCCACTAACTACTACTAAGCTCGAATAAATAATATTGAACCCACAATTTAATACCAAAATCATAATTAGCAACTAACAATTTAACAATTAACAATTTGATGTGGTGAAAATGTGACAATTTAATATCGCAAGCGCACGATCATCGTTTTAATATTTAAGATTCGATCCACAGGGACTAATATTTTCGCAAACACTTAATTTTAATTTAATCGAACTAGAACAATTTGGGTTTTGAAGAATTTTGATTTTTACTATTAATTACTAAAAAGGAATCTATTTTAAACTAATTAATTGAAAAATGAAAAGAGTAAAAACTAAATTATTCTACAAATTCTAAATTCGAATTAAAATTAAATTTTATTCTAAGAAATTATTTACAGAAAATTTTAATAAATTTGAACATGACTTATTTGGAAATTTAACTAGCCCGAGACAAACCAACTAGCAATTTCATTTGAACAAACTAGAAAACGAACCCAAAACAATTAATTCTAAAGCAGTAAATCAATTCTCAAACCACAGTAAACTCAAGACACAACAAAACTCAACAAGCACCAAAACTCATTTTACAGTCCTTGGAAACGCAACCAGCACAAGACTCGGTCGACAACACACAGTAACTCGGTATTGAACTCAGAACACGCAGCACAAAACATGGTCATTCGAACTCAAAACCATTCGGAGAAAACTCTGCAAACTCGCGACTCAAACACTCAGCACTTTCAGAAGTTTATAACTCGACAACCACGCGTCATTAACTCGACTCGGTAACAGAACTTGACTACGACTCTACAGACATCAAGAGAACAGAACAAACTCAATAGAGCTCGGAACCACACTCGCGAATTTAAGGATTCAACGCCTAAACACAGAACCTATAGACTCAACTCGGAACTA
Organism: Kitagawia praeruptora; assembly: GCA_037693485.1. Lineage (NCBI taxonomy): Eukaryota > Viridiplantae > Streptophyta > Magnoliopsida > Apiales > Apiaceae > Kitagawia > Kitagawia praeruptora. Next base: position 169,163,733 of record CM075352.1, on the reverse strand, counting down.
CTTAGCAATACTCGAAAAACTCGAACTCAGAGAAACACGAATTAACAAAGTCCGACAGACAACTCGTAAACTCAGCAGCAATTATACAGCGAACACAGAAGTCACAAATCGACACTCACAAAATAGCAAGAACAAACTCAACACAATTAAACTCAATAAACGAACAAACAATGCAGCCAACACAGAACTCGGAATTCGGAAACTTCAACACAGCAAGAAAACGCAGCAAAAACTCGAACGAGCAGCAAGGATTTCAACATACAAAACCAACGAAAATAACAACAATTCGGACATAAATTCGAAAACAACCAAACAGCAATGTGATCTCGGCAATTAAACCATAAAACCCGCGCAGAAATTCAAATCAAAACGAAAAGGAACAAGACGAAGAGAAGACAACAGGACAAAAACAAAACAAAAGGAGGTGTTTGGTTGATGTAGGAGATGGGTGTGTTCGAATAAAAGAAGAAAGGGGAAGGTGATTGGGGTGGTTGTAGCGAAGGAAAAGGAGAGAGATGAGTGGGTTCGAGGGAGAGATTAAGAGAGATCGGGTTTGCTAGAGAGGGGAAAGAACAGGGGAACTGGGTTTGAAGTTGCAAATCGTAGAAGAAGGAGATGCAGGGGAAAAGGCTGGGATTGTCTAGAAAACAGGGGAGATGAATGCTACGAAATTTAAACAAATTAAAGCAGAATATAAATAAAAATTAATTATATAGATGAAATGTTTACAAGCTGCAAAGAAAACTAATACTAAGGTCCTAATCTAATTCTAAAACTAGGTTTTTCTGTCCTAATAATAATGGGTTCTATTTATAGGCTTTACTAATTAACTAATTTACATATGAATGTAAAAGTAGTTTACATATGAAAAGGAAACCAAAGTCATGTTGCAGTTTTAAATTTTCAAGATTCCCTGCAATGCTTTTGAAATTATAGTAACGGCTGTTGAATATAAAGTCAGAAGAAGGTTTTGGGGTGTGTTTGAAATAATCCAATTTGCTCCAAGCTTCTAATTCTTTTTCCTTCTTCTTTTATTTTTGCACTTTTTCTTCATCTTTTCGCCTTCTTTGCACTTTATTTTGTCATTTCTTTATTTTTCACGAATTTCCTGAAATGCAACAAAATAATTTATTAAAATACGAATTCGAGCAATAAATAGGCAATAAAAATATGCAAAATTATGCACTTATCAAATGCCCCCATACCTATCTTTTGCTCGTCCTCGAGTAAAACAAAAAAAAAATGCTGAATAAAAACCTATACTCATTGTCGTAGGAATCACGGGTAATTTTAGGTTTACCAACCCGTTAAACCCATAGACGATCTCTACAGGAGGAGTGCTGTCTCCTAAGGGTTTATAGAAGATATATCCATAAAATCTTATTTTATTTTCTGCCAAGTCTCAAGTATGCAACATATCATAGTACTCCACACAAGTAAACCTCAATCGCACAATATTGACAGTCTGTTCACTTACACATCATATGCACAAGACTATCCAAGTAAGCACACAGTCTAGATAGACAAAAAGATCATGAAATATATATCAATGCCGCATTCAATGAGTAACATGCTATGGATAGAAAATCTCACATAACTCTCAATCACACAAGTTTTTAGGTGAAGTGTATTCGCTCAAGTTCAATCAATTAAATCATGTGCTACCATATGCTTGGTTGTCCACCAAATCTCCACTACTTTGTATACATGCATGCACAAATCAAAAGGTCTTCGTTAAAGGTTGTAACGTGGCTAAGGTGAAGGGTAGGGAATCAAGAAAAAGGCTAACAAGTGGCTAACTTGACAAACTAATAGAGCACACTGTTCATTTTTAATTAAAGCACTCAACATGAAATTTCGATCATGTAAAAGGTGATCAGACTCTCACAAGCATTAAACCCCAAGCACATATTACCATGTACTTTTCCATTTTCATATTGTACAAACCAATGAACACAACTCTACTTGACCTTTTATTATTTTCTTTTCTCTTTTTTTTTTTTTTTTACGATTCCCACCAAATTTTCACACTTTAACAAAGAAATCCCCACACTATGCACTCACCAACCCCCAAATGAATCAAAATGCTCTACTAGTAAATCAAGAGAAGAATAAACAAGTAGGCTCAAGAATTTAGATTGCTGATACAAAAATAACGGATATAAAGCTCAAAGGGGTTTACTAAGGATATATGATTCAAGGGTACTGTTTGGATAAATACGGTTAATCCTAGTGCCTTTATCATTTTATGCATACAGATATCATGTAGTCTCAAAATGGTTTAAAGCAAGTTCTAGAGCAACATGTCAAATGATGAACTGCACACAACAATAAAATTTGATCGATATAAAAGGTACCAATCATAAATTAGGCTCAAGATCTCACAAGGTGAAAGCATGCTTTAGTACTCACTAAATTTGACAAAGACATATCTCAAGTTTTATAATTTTCGCAAGCACGTACAAGGAATCATCGAGTAACAAATAACTTTCAGAGATATGACTTGTCAAATAATCATGCAAAATAAGCTCACAAGATGTGTACCTATCCCTGTTAACACACTATGAGACGAGGCAATTAATTTTAAAATTTTTCAATTTTTTTGGATTTTTCAATTTTTTATGTATTTACACTAAAAACTCTCCCCCATACCTAAATCATGCATTGTCCTCAATGTATGCAAATAAAAATGAGGTATGAAAAAGTGAACGAAAACTCCCCTGAAAATGAGCAAGACAATTGTTCCTCTAGACTGAACATATCTTCAAGTTTTTCTTGCTTTCCACATAGCACAAATAATCCCCTTAGCCTTTCCTTTCCCAGAATAAATTCAAATCTGTGTCAGCAACCTTTTTCTTGCCTTTATTACGCCTTCTAGCTTCTTGCTCATCCACCTGCTCCCCCTCAGTTGGGTTATCCTCCGGAATAGTTGGATGTGGAGTTGGGATATTAGAAGAAGCTGTCTTCACCAAGGAATTAATTGCATGACTAAATTGGGCTGCCATGGAACTCAATTGAGCCTGGAATGTATCATTTTGAACAAGTTGCAACTTTCTTATTTCTGCAATGGACTCACGGATATGTGGCAACTCGTTCTCCAATGATTGGACCCGTGCAAGGAGTCTGTTGTATCCCGCTCTGGTTATAGGTGCATGTGGTTGATTCTGTTGCCCACTCTCATGTACTGCTGGTATATCTGCAAATGAAATCATCCTAGGGCCTTTGTCGGATGGTGCAATGAAAGTCCGGGAGCTTCCCTCCTCTCGTGAAGCAAGATGCCTGCCACTGGTGACGAGTGGTAAATCTGGAAAAAGATCAAGAGATTTTCTCCCTGGAAGGTTGAACTTGAATGGATTGAATGACACAAGACCCAAGTTTCCCTCGACTGTCTCGGGTTCGCTAGGTTTACTCCGTTTAGCATGAGGTAGAGTGGATGATGTAGCAAACTCCATATGTGGTGCTGCTCTGACTGATCTTGGTAACAACGGAAGTGGGACAGTCTTCAGATATTCCGTTAGGACTGTAGGCACATCCGTATAGCTCTTACTGCTAATGTAATTAATTACATTTGTCTTCATGAAAGAGCATTCCACATCTCTACCATGGTCCAAGCGTAACCTGTCTGCATCACTCAAAAAATCATTTAGTATTAGTTGCAGAAATCTTGGATATAGACAGTCGACCCTTCGAATCTGGGCATCCCTTGTGCCTAAGTGCTTCATCTTCAAGATGATCTGACCAAGAATTATCTTCCCAAAATTAATCCTCAAATTATTAGCTACCGCATACCCTATTTTTTGAATAAATTCAGATATGCGATCTAGATTTGTTCTATCTGAGGTAAAAACATGGTTAAGAATATGGAAGAAGAAATTCCAATACTGGGTTAGATATGTTCTAGAGAGATTACCAGTATTGAAATTACCATCTTGGTACTTTATCAGACGGAAGAACCTCTCAATCTGGTCGGGTGTAGGATCAGCAACGAGATTTTCCGTAGGAAAATGAAGAATCCGATTAACATCTCGTTCAGTGACTTTAATCGACCTACCAAACAGTCGATATGTGATTGCTAACCCGTCATTTCCAGAAGTGTTCACCGCACTGCAATACAATTCACGCAAGGCATCATAGTTGAGCGGCACTGGTGTAACTAAAGCATAGCGAATGATTGAATGCTCATTCAGAAATTGTGCCCAAGCTCGAAACTGCTCATCACGGATGGTGCTGATTTCCTGAATGGAAGTAGGATTAACTTTACCAATCACGAAGCTTCCCTGCATTGCCATTTTCAAGACATCTAGATTGAGATTTGGGAGGTTGAAGTTCTCAGCAATTGTGTGAATACGCTCTGTATATCTGAAATGATGAATTAACACAAACAGAAACTCAATGATTATAAGGTTTCAAAAATTAGCGGTTAGGTGATATAGTACAAGCTATGCTATCCGCTTTTCTTCTTTTAGCCCCAACCCTACTCTCACTTTTTCTCCAAAGTCCTCCTCGAGCCACACAACGCTCTTTCTTTTCAACGGCAACAATATCTGCATAGCCCTCAAAATCAATTCAGTGGGAAAGAGTTCTCGATGAACAATTATAAAAGAAGAAAAAATAAAAAAAAAACAAAAAAAAACCTAAAAAATTACAGAAAAATAAAAATTGGAAAAAATTCCCCTAATGCATAAGCATGAAGTGTCGAGGCACTGAATGTTGATGCATGGTGCCACTCCAAAAAGACCAAAAATCTGTGGCACGAGACTACCACAAATAAAATCAAGATCATCCACAGTTGTTTTACTCCTGCACAAAATCTCCACACAAGCTACTACATCAATAAATAATAACTGATCAAGAAAATATGTAGTTTTGGAAAATTTTGTGATGAAGCAGCGATAAAATTCGACACCACGAAAGCATCGAACTCCCTTGACATAAGGTGGAGGCTCTGGTGGTGGCTTTTCTTCACTCCTCATTTTCACTGGAACCATTTGAACTATTTGGCTTATCATATCAAAGATTAAGGAGTCACTTCCATCTTTTCCCCTTTCTTGAGGAACATGATCTGCCACCAATATAAAACTCATACCGCTAATATCATCCATGGACCAATTAGATGCTTCTTTATTTTGTTTAAGCAAATTAATTACTTGAATTTCTTGGTTATGAACAATGTCACTAGAAATAAAAGCATGATGAGTTTTATTATCACCCAAGACCGTCTGATAAAGAGTGAAATTAGGCGGCTTCAAATCGGGTGTTGGTGGCTCGCCTATGGAATCCTTAACAATGAATTTATGATCAAAAGAACCATCCTCAATTATGTTTTCATGCTCGGAACAAATGTCATTCAATTCATCTAACATCTCATCCGAAGTCATCTCTTTAAAGGACTCATGAATTTCTCGATTAGTCTCGTGATTAAGTTCGAAATCCTCATTAAGAAAAGTCTCAACTTCACTATCCTCCAAATTCGACCATGTGACACTTTTATTTACTGAATCAGTTTGGTCTAGACCATGATTCAAGAGAGATGGATTAGGTTCAGAAATCAAATTCTCTCTCTCATAAAAGGTGTTGACTAACTGACTCATTTGAACCTCTAACTTAGATAAGGCTTGAGCATTAGAGTTCAAAATTTGCCTATCAGAAGTTGTGTTCCGCATGAAGTTTGCTTGAGAAATCAATAAAGCCTCGATACTCTTTTCTAAGGTGTCAAGTTTCCTACTCGAATCATGAAATCCGGGTGGGTGGGCGGTTGTTTGAATTGAACTCGAATAAGTAACTTGACTCAGAATTGGATAAGAGTTCGGTTCTTGAAAATGTGGAGGCGGAGTTTGATAGCTATGACCTTGGTTCCATGAGAGATCGGAATAATCTCTCCAACCGGAATTAGAAGACGATGTAAAATGGTCATTTCGAAAGGTTGGTTGAAACATGGCATTGACTTGTTGAGAGTCGGGGCCATGTTGAAAATCGAGACTCGGAGAGTTGAAATTTGGGTGCCAAGACGTGTATGAAGGGCCACTAAGGGTTTCTAAAACTTCGAGTCGTCTAATAAGAGCATCTAATTCAGAGTCGATTGCAATATCGTTTTCACTATAATGCAAATCACTAAAAGTACTAGATGACTCGTTATATACGCTAGGTTCCCTAGTTGACTCACACCACATCGTATTATCCGCTAACTCCTCGTCAAAATTCCAACCTTGGTAATAACGCTCCCTAAATGCTACGAACATGGTAAAGATTGATCAAGGATAAAACCACGTAGCAAGTAAGTGAGAAAATGAAACCAAACCAAATAAATGGTGAAAAATCAAAAGAGAAATCTAACCTAGGTTCCCTAAATAAAATAACTAGACATTGCTCATAACGTTAAGACACACTAAAAATTCCGTAAATTAAGAATTATTCAGACCGATTCGGCAAGATTAGAGCAGGCATTGCCAAGAGGCCAAACTCGTCACTTAGACACCGAATCTTAACAGCCAGGCGAACCTTAGACACTGAAGGTCGTGAATAAGTCTTAATTACATTTATTTTTAGGCACCTTTCTAATTAAGCGCGAAATCCTAGGGGCAAATGTCTAAGTTATTAAAAGTTTATTAAAATGAATGTTACCAACAATGATATATATACAAAAATGGTAAACAATTATGGATGCTTACACTACGTGTCCTAAATTAAGGAAAAAAAAAAAATTAACGTACCTTGGGGTCCTTTAGCAATCACCACAATTAAATAGGTACGAAAACTTAAAAACAAGAAAATAAAAATCTAGATGATGTGCCCTAAGTGATTAAATGCATGATGCAACAATGATGTATTTTCAACTAAATTTTTTTTTTCAATTTTTTTTTTTGTGATTTTTTTTTTATTTTTTTGTGATTTTCTAAAAATAAAAGGCGAAAAGAGTGAGATACGGGTTACCAAAGTACGCTTCCAAAATTTCCAATTAATTCCATGCTTCGTGAGAAGATTCCCGAATTTTCAAACTTTCCTAAAAAAAATGAAATAAAAGTAAGGAAAGCAAAAGAAAACTAATCCGAAAAATTAAAAATTAAGGCGCGAAAAATAATTAATCCCCGGCAGCGGCACCAAAAACTTGATGTGGTGAAAATGTGACAATTTAATATCGCAAGCGCACGATCATCGTTTTAATATTTAAGATTCGATCCACAGGGACTAATATTTTCGCAAACACTTAATTTTAATTTAATCGAACTAGAACAATTTGGGTTTTGAAGAATTTTGATTTTTACTATTAATTACTAAAAAGGAATCTATTTTAAACTAATTAATTGAAAAATGAAAAGAGTAAAAACTAAATTATTCTACAAATTCTAAATTCGAATTAAAATTAAATTTTATTCTAAGAAATTATTTACAGAAAATTTTAATAAATTTGAACATGACTTATTTGGAAATTTAACTAGCCCGAGACAAACCAACTAGCAATTTCATTTGAACAAACTAGAAAACGAACCCAAAACAATTAATTCTAAAGCAGTAAATCAATTCTCAAACCACAGTAAACTCAAGACACAACAAAACTCAACAACAAGCACCAAAACTCATTTTACAGTCCTTGGAAACGCAACCAGCACAAGACTCGGTCGACAACACACAGTAACTCGGTATTGAACTCAGAACACGCAGCACAAAACATGGTCATTCGAACTCAAAACCATTCGGAGAAAACTCTGCAAACTCGCGACTCAAACACTCGGCACTTTCAGAAGTTTATAACTCGACAACCACGCGTCATTAACTCGACCCGGTAACAGAACTTGACTACGACTCTACAGACATCAAGAGAACAGAACAAACTCAATAGAGCTCGGAACCACACTCGCGAATTTAAGGATTCAACGCCTAAACACAGAACCTATAGACTCAACTCGGAACTACTTAGCAATACTCGAAAAACTCGAACTCAGAGAAACACGAATTAACAAAGTCCGACAGACAACTCGTAAACTCAGCAGCAATTATACAGCGAACACAGAAGTCACAAATCGACATCCACAAAATAGCAAGAACAAACTCAACACAATTAAACTCAATAAACGAACAAACAATGCAGCCAACACAGAACTCGGAATTCGGAAACTTCAACACAGCAAGAAAACGCAGCAAAAACTCGAACGAGCAGCAAAAACTCGAACGAGCAGCAAGGATTTCAACATACAAAACCAACGAAAATAACAACAATTCGGACATAAATTCGAAAACAACCAAACAGCAATGTGATCTCGGTAATTAAACCATAAAACCCGCGCAAAAATTCAAATCAAAACGAAAAGGAACAAGACGAAGAGAAGACAAAAGGACAAAAACAAAACAAAAGGAGGTGTTTGGTTGATGTAGGAGATGGGTGTGTTCGAATAAAAGAAGAAAGGGGAAGGTGATTGGGGTGGTTGTAGCGAAGGAAAAGGAGAGAGATGAGTGGGTTCGAGGGAGAGATTAAGAAAGATCGGGTTTGCTAGAGAGGGGAAAGAACAGGGGAACTGGGTTTGAAGTTGCAAATCGTAGAAGAAGGAGATGCAGGGGAAAAGGCTGGGATTGTCTAGAAAACAGGGGAGATGAATGCTACGAAATTTAAACAAATTAAAGCAGAATATAAATAAAAATTACTTATATAGATGAAATGTTTACAAGCTGCAAAGAAAACTAATACTAAGGTCCTAATCTAATTCTAAAACTAGGTTTTTCTGTCCTAATAATAATGGGTTCTATTTATAGGCTTTACTAATTAACTAATTTACATATGAATGTAAAAGTAGTTTACATATGAAAAGGAAACCAAAGTCATGTTGCAGTTTTAAATTTTCAAGATTCCCTGCAATGCTTTTGAAATTATAGTAACGGCTGTTGAATATAAAGTCAGAAGAAGGTTTTGGGGTGTGTTTGAAATAATCCAATTTGCTCCAAGCTTCTAATTCTTTTTCCTTCTTCTTTTATTTTTGCACTTTTTCTTCATCTTTTCGCCTTCTTTGCACTTTATTTTGTCATTTCTTTATTTTTCACGAATTTCCTGAAATGCAACAAAATAATTTATTAAAATACGAATTCGAGCAATAAATAGACAATAAAAATATGCAAAATTATGCACTTATCACAATTATCGACCCTCCGAACTAATTCACGAAAATCAAGACAACAATCTTACAACTTAACTATTATACTTTCCGAATTAAATTACGGAAATTAATAACTAACTCGCAATTAAATCAAATTAAATAACAACAATTAATTAATACTCGCAAATTTCACAATTAATCAAATTGCAACAATACTAATTAAATAATTAAAGTACTACAATTTAAACAAAATACTCACAATTTACGTCTAATCTCGAAATTAGCAATTAATCTTGCAATTTAAAACTAATTCAATTAAATTAAATCACAACACTTAACACAATTTATCTAAAACGAATATTAAATAATTACATCGAAAATAAATGGATAATAAATAAATAAAAATAATATACCTTTCCGATGACTATCAACATCTCCACCATCTCTCTCTCTTCTCTCTTTCTTTCTCTCTCTCGCTCTCTCTCTCTCTCTCTCTCCACCACACCACCACTGGTCTCCTCTACCTTCACTGTCCAGTCGCGCCACCACGTGGCTTCGCCGGAGTTGCCCAGCCGCTGCCGCGCGCGAGCTCCCCCTCCCCTGCTCACTGTTCACCCGAATTACACACAACGCACACAAACACACTTACACACGGATTAGATACACACTAATATACACACACACACACGCTTATATATATATACACTCACCCTCTTTCATCAATTCAACCCACCAATTTGATTCTTCCCCCAATCTCTTTCCTCTCTTCCTCCCCCCGCTGTTTTCTTTCCTCTCTCCCCATTATTCTAGAGAGTTCTCGGCTGTTGTGTTTATTTGATGTTATTGGGCTTGGCCCAATACAATTATACTACTAACAATCCTCTCGGGCCCAATTACATTCTAATAAACGACTTATATAAATCACAATTAAATAAAACCTCCAGAAAATTACACTTTCCATTTTTAAAATAAAGAATATAAAATTATGAGCACCCACATATTTTTAAAATATTTTCCGGATAAAAAATAAATTAAATATGAATTTTACAAGTTTTGATCCTTTAAATACAATAAAACTCTGAAAATCATTTTAAAATACCGAAACACCCAAATTAATTCACCCAACCCTTTTAAAAACTAAATAATGTTATAAAGATAATATTACAAAAGATTTCATGATTTTTAATCCCTCCGATGATTTTATAGAATTTACAGAGGATAAAAAATGCATGATTTAAATATTTTTATTTATTTATTTATTTTTAATCCTCAAAAATACAATTAAAACACAACGACCTTCACAGCTCACACAAGTCATCATATAAACACATAAACACAACTTCACATATTTTCACCTTTACAACAATATTAACATAATATAATTCATAATTTATAATAAATAAATAATTTTAAAATCGAAATTTTTCTAGGTCGTTATAATATGTCTGCTCTATCTATTCAAACACCTATTCTACTTCTAACAGAACTTTTATTAATATGTTATTTCTATAAATTCGAACTCTTATTCTCTAAAAATTCGAACTCCTATTCTACTTCCAATAGAACTTTTAATCTTTTAATCATATGCCTTACAAAAACTTATTCTACTTCCAATAGAACTTCTAATCATATGTCTTCTCTATAAATTTGAACTCTTTTTTTTCTATAAATTCGAACACATATTCTACTTCTAATATGTTAAATGATATTTTTATATTTATTAGTGTTTAAAATTAAAAAATTCTAGAAAATTAGAAAAATAGACTGAGACGATCTTAGAGTGTCACCTAAACTCCCGCGTATCCTCCTTTATATATATATATTGATTGATGATTGATGATTGATGATTTTCATAAGCTAATCAAGTAATCGAAATTAAATGGCCGGATAAACAATTATTTGTGAATTATGTAATGTGTTGGTGTTAATGGGCCTAATAAGGTTAGTGAAAGAATAAGATAAGTTTTTGGGCCACAACATGGGCTCGTCCATTTTCATCTAAGAAGTGGCCAGAGATGATTAGTGCATGAAAAACGAAAGATCTAGAATCGGTTTTCTAATATCTTTCATTCTACGACTTTTTTTTTGTGGGGAATGATAAAATTCATTCATGAAAAGAAATAGATGATACATCTGAAGAGATAATAAAAGTTCATTATCTAGCCGAAAGGTATGCTTAACCAATCTATGGGTCTAACGACCCATTAGAAAAAGATTCCCCGAAAGTTTAGATAATATCACCTTTATATCCACCAAGAAAGGCCTCGTTAAAAAACCCTATAAGAGCAAAACCCTATGGGAAAAAACTCAAGCGGGGAAAAAGAGTGCCCTACTAAAGTAAATGAGTACATCATTTTATTACAAAAGCCTAAAAATCAATAGATTAAAAACTTCTAGATTCTTCGGCTTGATTCTTCCACTATGGTAATCCATAATCCCGCCTCCATCCATCTTCTCACACTTTTTCCACCAAAATAGGTATCTTGTTGATTCGTCTAAAATCCAAAATTCTGCCATCATCCATCTTCTCTTTACACTTCTTTCCACCCACGGAAACTGAAAATATCAACACAACAGATAAAACTATGTCAAAAAACCATTAATCGAATATACATTAAATAATTATTATACTCGGTATACATAATAAAGTTGAACATTTTTATATATCTAACCAAAGGGGTCCCCTATGGTTAGACATATAAAATATCGATTTCTCATAAAAGAGCTACTATAAAGTCATCTAAAATGACAACAGATTCGTCAACTGACGACAAATTACAAAAAACCAATAAATGTCCCAAAAGCCTCAAAAATATGGCACACCCTTTATAGTCACAAAATCCATATAAAATGGCACAAAAAATATAACATAAAATAACTTAAAGACTTTGGTGAACCCTATTAATATTATCATTAAACTCAATAATCGAATCAATTTGATATTTTTTAATATACCCGATAATTAAAAAACAATTAAGGAAATAAAAAGCAAATAGCCTCAAAGTGCCCAAAATTATCTAACTCTACGTATACACAGACTATACAAACTACATAAGAGTAAATTAAGGAGTCAAATAAAGAGACAATAGCCATGTCAATTAAAAGAAGTAACTACACTTTAAAAACCTACCAAAACACTATTCATTGAAAATTAGAAAATCAAATTATTAAGAAAGATGCCTTTTATTAATGGTACTAAATCAAATTATTAAGAAAGATGCCTTTTATTAATGGTACTATGCGGTTACTAATAAGCCCATTAAAGACCAATATAATCACCATTAAAGACTAATAACACCAAAAACTTCATCTTTGAATAAAAAGGACACTAATTAAGCACTCTCAAATCTCCATTAAATATGTGTAACGGAAAATTTAAGCTAAATTAATTAACCCTTCGAAAAACAACCAAATTGTACTAAATTAATTAATAATAACTTAAACGAACGGTTACCAAAAAACTTAAAAAGACTAATTATGCAATAAATTAATGGATAAAAGTGAGCAATTACAAACCAAGCGTAACCGAAGCATTGACAGATCTAATCATGTACAGTAATTCAATGGATAGTCTTACATGCTATTAACACTAGACATGCTTCTAGACTCTATCGTACAAGCAAGCATATTAACCATGATCAATTTATAGTACTGTTTATCAAGACGCAAAAACATGACTTGACTAATTACTTGCACAATATAGAGTAAAACAGTAACAAGTTTTTTGGGTTTATACCTTTGTCGTGTGGGATTGAGCACACACAATCCTTACCTTAAAAACTAAGACTCTGAATATATCCAACATACATAATCTTCAATCATCTCCATTGGATTCCAATGAGGAGCCACACCATAATTACATCTTTTATTGAATTAACCGCACAATTAATCAATTAAAAACCACTAATCACCAAGTTATATTGCAGCCACAGCAACGAAACTCAACACCAGAAGACCCCCAACCTTCGACCCATAACCAGACATACACAGACCAAATATATATATAGGCATGAAGCCACCACATACTACACACTCAATTCATACACACACACCCGTTTTATACAACACAGGCCATGCCACAAGCAGCGCCACAAGCAACAACACAAAGGGAAAAGGGGTTTAAACGAGAAAACGAGAGAGACTCGAGTGGAGAGACAGAGACGGAGAATTTTATTACAGTTGAGTTCATTCTACGACTTGTAACCACACATTGTCATTCATTTTTTTTTACTTTTCTTTGTGTAAAATTCAATAAAACATTTTATTTTATGTATTCCTTATATATTCAAACATCTTTTATACGGTCTTCTCTAATAAACCACTTTCTCATTAAACACAGTTATTACTCTTGATCCGCTCTCTCGTTAAGACCAAAAACCTAACTTTTACATATATCACTTGTATGATAATATTTATCAATAAAAATTAAATCCTAAAAATATATGAAATTTATAACATCAATATGATAATTTAATAGCTAATACAATCTTTTATAGTGAGCCGTCTTCCCGTTAAACACGTTTCAAGCCGCTCTCGTTTGGGATCGAAATTCCAACTTCATTACATATTATTGATGATACTTATCTTACACAATAACTTTTTTCCTTAAAATTAAAACCTAAAAAATAGAGTGAATTCCAATTTATATTTTCTCTAGACTTTCTAAAAATTTATGGAGTTTCATCCTATTTTCTCTTTATATTATAGATACTCCTGTATTTATTTAGGATTCTTCAGCATGAGAATGCTTTTTTTTATTATGTTAACACATTAATTCTTTTCTTTTTAAATATGATGAATTTTTTTATGACAATAGTATTGGATTTATGAATAAATTTTCCTAATAGAAGTATAATTAACTAATGTAAAAAGTATAATTTAAGAAGATCGTACTTTCTATAAAATATTTAAGTATATGTCTGCTCCATATATTCAAACACCTATTTTAGTTCTAATAGAACTTTTATTTATATGTTTTTTCTATAAAATTGAACTCCTATTCTACTTCTACTAAAACTTTTAATCATATGCCTTACAAATACTTATTCTACTTTCAATAGAACTTCTAATCATATAATTTAAGAAGATCGTATTTTCTATAAAATATTTAATTATATGTCTGCTCTATCTATTCAAACACCTATTCTACTTCTAACAGAACTTTTATTAATATGTTATTTCTATAAATTCGAACTCTTATTCTCTAAAAATTCGAACTCCTATTCTACTTCCAATAGAACTTTTAATCTTTTAATCATATGCCTTACAAAAACTTATTCTACTTCCAATAGAACTTCTAATCATATGTCTTCTCTATAAATTTGAACTCTTTTTTTTCTATAAATTCGAACACATATTCTACTTCTAATATGTTAAATGATATTTTTATATTTATTAGTGTTTAAAATTAAAAAATTCTAGAAAAATAGACTGAGACGATCTTAGAGTGTCACCTAAACTCCCGCGTATCCTCCTTTATATATATATATATTGATTGATGATTGATGATTGATGATTGATGATTTTCATAAGCTAATCAAGTAATCTAAATTAAATGGCCGGATAAACAATTATTTGTGAATTATGTAATGTGTTGGTGTTAATGGGCCTAATAAGGTTAGTGAAAGAATAAGATGAGTTTTTGGGCCACAACATGGGCTCGTCCATTTTCATCTAAGAAGTGGCCAGAGATGATTAGTGCATGAAAAACGAAAGATCTAGAATCGGTTTTCTAATGTCTTTCATTCTACGACTTTTTTTTTTGTGGGGAATGATAAAATTCATTCATGAAAAGAAATAGATGATACATCTGAAGAGATAATAAAAGTTCATTATCTAGCCGAAAGGTATGCTTAACCAATCTATGGGTCTAACGACCCATTAGAAAAAGATTCCCCCGAAAGTTTAGATAATATCACCTTTATATCCACCAAGAAAGGCCTCGTTAAAAAACCCTATAAGAGCAAAACCCTATGGGAAAAAACTCAAGCGGGGAAAAAGAGTGCCCTACTAAAATAAATGAGTACATCATTTTATTACAAAAGCCTAAAAATCAATAGATTAAAAACTTCTAGATTCTTCGGCTTGATTCCTCCACTATGGTAATCCATAATCCCGCCTCCATCCATCTTCTCACACTTTTTCCACCAAAATAGGTATCTTGTTGATTCGTCTAAAATCCAAAATTCTGCCATCATCCATCTTCTCTTTACACTTCTTTCCACCCACGGAAACTGAAAATATCAACACAACAGATAAAACTATGTCAAAAAACCATTAATCGAATATACATTAAATAATTATTATACTCGGTATACATAATAAAGTTGAACATTTTTATATATCTAACCAAAGGGGTCCCCTATGGTTAGACATATAAAATATCGATTTCTCATAAAAGAGCTACTATAAAGTCATCTAAAATGATAACAGATTCGTCAACTGACGACAAATTACAAAAAACCAATAAATGTCCCAAAAGCCTCAAAAATATGGCACACCCTTTATAGTCACAAAATCCATATAAAATGGCACAAAAAATATAACATAAAATAACTTAAAGACTTTGGTGAACCCTATTAATATTATCATTAAACTCAATAATCGAATCAATTTGATATTTTTTAATATACCCGATAATTAAAAAACAATTAAGGAAATAAAAAGCAAATAGCCTCAAAGTGCCCAAAATTATCTAACTCTACGTATACACAGACTATACAAACTACATAAGAGTAAATTAAGGGGTCAAATAAAGAGACAATAGCCATGTCAATTAAAAGAAGTAACTACACTTTAAAAACCTACCAAAACACTATTCATTGAAAATTAGAAAATCAAATTATTAAGAAAGATGCCTTTTATTAATGGTACTAAATCAAAGAGTATGCTGGGCCTGAGGATGTCCTCAGGTAACATCCCTGAGGTTAAAAGAAGTATAGTTGTAAATTAGGGACATTTTTGTAAATGTAAGGGATGAATATTATATTTACAAAAATGTCCCTGCGGGACCACTTCAATTATAAGTACAATTTGTTTTAACCTCAGGGAGGTTAACTGAGGACATCCTCAGGCCCATTATTCTCTAAATCAAATTATTAAGAAAGATGCCTTTTATTAATGGTACTATGCGGTTACTAATAAGCCCATTAAAGATCAATATAATCACCATTAAAGACTAATAACACCAAAAACTTCATCTTTGAATAAAAAGGACACTAATTAAGCACTCTCAAATCTCCATTAAATATGTGTAACGGAAAATTTAAGCTAAATTAATTAACCCTTCGAAAAACAACCAAATTGTACTAAATTAATTAATAATAACTTAAACGAACGGTTACCAAAAAACTTAAAAAGACTAATTATGCAATAAATTAATGGATAAAAGTGAGCAATTACAAACCAAGCGTAACCGAAGCATTGACAGATCTAATCATGTACAGTAATTCAATGGATAGTCTTACATGCTATTAACACTAGACATGCTTCTAGACTCTATCGTACAAGCAAGCATATTAACCATGATCAATTTATAGTACTGTTTATCAAGACGCAAAAACATGACTTGACTAATTACTTGCACAATATAGAGTAAAACAGTAACAAGTTTTTTGGGTTTATACCTTTGTCGTGTGGGATTGAGCACACACAATCCTTACCTTAAAAACTAAGACTCTGAATATATCCAACATACATAATCTTCAATCATCTCCATTGGATTCCAATGAGGAGCCACACCATAATTACATCTTTTATTGAATTAACCGCACAATTAATCAATTAAAAACCACTAATCACCAAGTTATATTACAGCCACAGCAACGAAACTCAACACCAGAAGACCCCCAACCTTCGACCCATAACCAGACATACACAGACCAAATATATATATAGGCATGAAGCCACCACATACTACACACTCAATTCATACACACACACCCGTTTTATACAACACAGGCCACGCCACAAGCAGCGCCACAAGCAACAACACAAAGGGAAAAGGGGTTTAAACGAGAAAACGAGAGAGACTCGAGTGGAGAGACAGAGACGGAGAATTTTATTACAGTTGAGTTCATTCTACGACTTGTAACCACACATTGTCATTCATTTTTTTTTACTTTTCTTTGTGTAAAATTCAATAAAAACATTTTATTTTATGTATTCCTTATATATTCAAACATCTTTTATACGGTCTTCTCTAATAAACCACTTTCTCATTAAACACAGTTATTACTCTTGATCCGCTCTCTCGTTAAGACCAAAAACCTAACTTTTACATATATCACTTGTATGATAATATTTATCAATAAAAATTAAATCCTAAAAATATATGAAATTTATAACATCAATATGATAATTTAATAGCTAATACAATCTTTTATAGTGAGCCGTCTTCCCGTTAAACACGTTTCAAGCCGCTCTCGTTTGGGATCGAAATTCCAACTTCATTACATATTATTGATGATACTTATCTTACACAATAACTTTTTTCCTTAAAATTAAAACCTAAAAAATAGAGTGAATTCCAATTTATATTTTCTCTAGACTTTCTAAAAATTTATGGAGTTTCATCCTATTTTCTCTTTATATTATAGATACTCCTGTATTTATTTAGGATTCTTCAGCATGAGAATGCTTTTTTTTATTATGTTAACACATTAATTCTTTTCTTTTTAAATATGATGAATTTTTTTATGACAATAGTATTGGATTTATGAATAAATTTTCCTAATAGAAGTATAATTAACTAATGTAAAAAGTATAATTTAAGAAGATCGTACTTTCTATAAAATATTTAAGTATATGTCTGCTCCATATATTCAAACACCTATTTTAGTTCTAATAGAACTTTTATTTATATGTTTTTTCTATAAAATTGAACTCCTATTCTACTTCTACTAAAACTTTTAATCATATGCCTTACAAATACTTATTCTACTTTCAATAGAACTTCTAATCATATAATTTAAGAAGATCGTATTTTCTATAAAATATTTAATTATATGTCTGCTCTATCTATTCAAACACCTATTCTACTTCTAACAGAACTTTTATTAATATGTTATTTCTATAAATTCGAACTCTTATTCTCTAAAAATTCGAACTCCTATTCTACTTCCAATAGAACTTTTAATCTTTTAATCATATGCCTTACAAAAACTTATTCTACTTCCAATAGAACTTCTAATCATATGTCTTCTCTATAAATTTGAACTCTTTTTTTTCTATAAATTCGAACACATATTCTACTTCTAATATGTTAAATGATATTTTTATATTTATTAGTGTTTAAAATTAAAAAATTCTAGAAAAATAGACTGAGACGATCTTAGAGTGTCACCTAAACTCCCGCGTATCCTCCTTTATATATATATATATTGATTGATGATTGATGATTGATGATTGATGATTTTCATAAGCTAATCAAGTAATCTAAATTAAATGGCCGGATAAACAATTATTTGTGAATTATGTAATGTGTTGGTGTTAATGGGCCTAATAAGGTTAGTGAAAGAATAAGATGAGTTTTTGGGCCACAACATGGGCTCGTCCATTTTCATCTAAGAAGTGGCCAGAGATGATTAGTGCATGAAAAACGAAAGATCTAGAATCGGTTTTCTAATGTCTTTCATTCTACGACTTTTTTTTTTGTGGGGAATGATAAAATTCATTCATGAAAAAAATAGATGATACATCTGAAGAGATAATAAAAGTTCATTATCTAGCCGAAAGGTATGCTTAACCAATCTATGGGTCTAACGACCCATTAGAAAAAGATTCCCCCGAAAGTTTAGATAATATCACCTTTGTATCCACCAAGAAAGGCCTCGTTAAAAAACCCTATAAGAGCAAAACCTTATGGGAAAAAACTCAAGCGGGGAAAAAGAGTGCCCTACTAAAATAAATGAGTACATCATTTTATTACAAAAGCCTAAAAATCAATAGATTAAAAACTTCTAGATTCTTCGGCTTGATTCCTCCACTATGGTAATCCATAATCCCGCCTCCATCCATCTTCTCACACTTTTTCCACCAAAATAGGTATCTTGTTGATTCGTCTAAAATCCAAAATTCTGCCATCATCCATCTTCTCTTTACACTTCTTTCCACCCACGGAAACTGAAAATATCAACACAACAGATAAAACTATGTCAAAAAACCATTAATCGAATATACATTAAATAATTATTATACTCGGTATACATAATAAAGTTGAACATTTTTATATATCTAACCAAAGGGGTCCCCTATGGTTAGACATATAAAATATCGATTTCTCATAAAAGAGCTACTATAAAGTCATCTAAAATGACAACAGATTCGTCAACTGACGACAAATTACAAAAAACCAATAAATGTCCCAAAAGCCTCAAAAATATGGCACACCCTTTATAGTCACAAAATCCATATAAAATGGCACAAAAAATATAACATAAAATAACTTAAAGACTTTGGTGAACCCTATTAATATTATCATTAAACTCAATAATCGAATCAATTTGATATTTTTTAATATACCCGATAATTAAAAAACAATTAAGGAAATAAAAAGCAAATAGCCTCAAAGTGCCCAAAATTATCTAACTCTACGTATACACAGACTATACAAACTACATAAGAGTAAATTAAGGAGTCAAATAAAGAGACAATAGCCATGTCAATTAAAAGAAGTAACTACACTTTAAAAACCTACCAAAACACTATTCATTGAAAATTAGAAAATCAAATTATTAAGAAAGATGCCTTTTATTAATGGTACTAAATCAAATTATTAAGAAAGATGCCTTTTATTAATGGTACTATGCGGTTACTAATAAGCCCATTAAAGATCAATATAATCACCATTAAAGACTAATAACACCAAAAACTTCATCTTTGAATAAAAAGGACACTAATTAAGCACTCTCAAATCTCCATTAAATATGTGTAACGAAAAATTTAAGCTAAATTAATTAACCCTTCGAAAAACAACCAAATTGTACTAAATTAATTAATAATAACTTAAACGAACGGTTACCAAAAAACTTAAAAAGACTAATTATGCAATAAATTAATGGATAAAAGTGAGCAATTACAAACCAAGCGTAATCGAAGCATTGACAGATCTAATCATGTACAGTAATTCAATGGATAGTCTTACATGCTATTAACACTAGACATGCTTCTAGACTCTATCGTACAAGCAAGCATATTAACCATGATCAATTTATAGTACTGTTTATCAAGACGCAAAAACATGACTTGACTAATTACTTGCACAATATAGAGTAAAACAGTAACAAGTTTTTTGGGTTTATACCTTTGTCGTGTGGGATTGAGCACACACAATCCTTACCTTAAAAACTAAGACTCTGAATATATCCAACATACATAATCTTCAATCATCTCCATTGGATTCCAATGAGGAGCCACACCATAATTACATCTTTTATTGAATTAACCGCACAATTAATCAATTAAAAACCACTAATCACCAAGTTATATTGCAGCCACAGCAACGAAACTCAACACCAGAAGACCCCCAACCTTCGACCCATAACCAGACATACACAGACCAAATATATATATAGGCATGAAGCCACCACATACTACACACTCAATTCATACACACACACCCGTTTTATACAACACAGGCCACGCCACAAGCAGCGCCACAAGCAACAACACAAAGGGAAAAGGGGTTTAAACGAGAAAACGAGAGAGACTCGAGTGGAGAGACAGAGACGGAGAATTTTATTACAGTTGAGTTCATTCTAGGACTTGTAACCACACATTGTCATTCATTTTTTTTTACTTTTCTTTGTGTAAAATTCAATAAAACATTTTATTTTATGTATTCCTTATATATTCAAACATCTTTTATACGGTCTTCTCTAATAAACCACTTTCTCATTAAACACAGTTATTACTCTTGATCCGCTCTCTCGTTAAGACCAAAAACCTAACTTTTACATATATCACTTGTATGATAATATTTATCAATAAAAATTAAATCCTAAAAATATATGAAATTTATAACATCAATATGATAATTTAATAGCTAATACAATCTTTTATAGTGAGCCGTCTTCCCGTTAAACACGTTTCAAGCCGCTCTCGTTTGGGATCGAAATTCCAACTTCATTACATATTATTGATGATACTTATCTTACACAATAACTTTTTTCCTTAAAATTAAAACCTAAAAAATAGAGTGAATTCCAATTTATATTTTCTCTAGACTTTCTAAAAATTTATGGAGTTTCATCCTATTTTCTCTTTATATTATAGATACTCCTGTATTTATTTAGGATTCTTCAGCATGAGAATGCTTTTTTTTATTATGTTAACACATTAATTCTTTTCTTTTTAAATATGATGAATTTTTTTATGACAATAGTATTGGATTTATGAATAAATTTTCCTAATAGAAGTATAATTAACTAATGTAAAAAGTATAATTTAAGAAGATCGTACTTTCTATAAAATATTTAAGTATATGTCTGCTCCATATATTCAAACACCTATTTTAGTTCTAATAGAACTTTTATTTATATGTTTTTTCTATAAAATTGAACTCCTATTCTACTTCTACTAAAACTTTTAATCATATGCCTTACAAATACTTATTCTACTTTCAATAGAACTTCTAATCATATAATTTAAGAAGATCGTATTTTCTATAAAATATTTAATTATATGTCTGCTCTATCTATTCAAACACCTATTCTACTTCTAACAGAACTTTTATTAATATGTTATTTCTATAAATTCGAACTCTTATTCTCTAAAAATTCGAACTCCTATTCTACTTCCAATAGAACTTTTAATCTTTTAATCATATGCCTTACAAAAACTTATTCTACTTCCAATAGAACTTCTAATCATATGTCTTCTCTATAAATTTGAACTCTTTTTTTTCTATAAATTCGAACACATATTCTACTTCTAATATGTTAAATGATATTTTTATATTTATTAGTGTTTAAAATTAAAAAATTCTAGAAAATTAGAAAAATAGACTGAGACGATCTTAGAGTGTCACCTAAACTCCCGCGTATCCTCCTTTATATATATATATATTGATTGATGATTGATGATTGATGATTTTCATAAGCTAATCAAGTAATCTAAATTAAATGGCCGGATAAACAATTATTTGTGAATTATGTAATGTGTTGGTGTTAATGGGCCTAATAAGGTTAGTGAAAGAATAAGATGAGTTTTTGGGCCACAACATGGGCTCGTCCATTTTCATCTAAGAAGTGGCCAGAGATGATTAGTGCATGAAAAACGAAAGATCTAGAATCGGTTTTCTAATGTCTTTCATTCTACGACTTTTTTTTTTGTGGGGAATGATAAAATTCATTCATGAAAAGAAATAGATGATACATCTGAAGAGATAATAAAAGTTCATTATCTAGCCGAAAGGTATGCTTAACCAATCTATGGGTCTAACGACCCATTAGAAAAAGATTCCCCCGAAAGTTTAGATAATATCACCTTTATATCCACCAAGAAAGGCCTCGTTAAAAAACCCTATAAGAGCAAAACCCTATGGGAAAAAACTCAAGCGGGGAAAAAGAGTGCCCTACTAAAATAAATGAGTACATCATTTTATTACAAAAGCCTAAAAATCAATAGATTAAAAACTTCTAGATTCTTCGGCTTGATTCTTCCACTATGGTAATCCATAATCCCGCCTCCATCCATCTTCTCACACTTTTTCCACCAAAATAGGTATCTTGTTGATTCGTCTAAAATCCAAAATTCTGCCATCATCCATCTTCTCTTTACACTTCTTTCCACCCACGGAAACTGAAAATATCAACACAACAGATAAAACTATGTCAAAAAACCATTAATCGAATATACATTAAATAATTATTATACTCGGTATACATAATAAAGTTGAACATTTTTATATATCTAACCAAAGGGGTCCCCTATGGTTAGACATATAAAATATCGATTTCTCATAAAAGAGCTACTATAAAGTCATCTAAAATGACAACAGATTCGTCAACTGACGACAAATTACAAAAAACCAATAAATGTCCCAAAAGCCTCAAAAATATGGCACACCCTTTATTGTCACAAAATCCATATAAAATGGCACAAAAAATATAACATAAAATAACTTAAAGACTTTGGTGAACCCTATTAATATTATCATTAAACTCAATAATCGAATCAATTTGATATTTTTTAATATACCCGATAATTAAAAAACAATTAAGGAAATAAAAAGCAAATAGCCTCAAAGTGCCCAAAATTATCTAACTCTACGTATACACAGACTATACAAACTACATAAGAGTAAATTAAGGAGTCAAATAAAGAGACAATAGCCATGTCAATTAAAAGAAGTAACTACACTTTAAAAACCTACCAAAACACTATTCATTGAAAATTAGAAAATCAAATTATTAAGAAAGATGCCTTTTATTAATGGTACTAAATCAAATTATTAAGAAAGATGCCTTTTATTAATGGTACTATGCGGTTACTAATAAGCCCATTAAAGATCAATATAATCACCATTAAAGACTAATAACACCAAAAACTTCATCTTTGAATAAAAAAGACACTAATTAAGCACTCTCAAATCTCCATTAAATATGTGTAACGGAAAATTTAAGCTAAATTAATTAACCCTTCGAAAAACAACCAAATTGTACTAAATTAATTAATAATAACTTAAACGAACGGTTATCAAAAAACTTAAAAAGACTAATTATGCAATAAATTAATGGATAAAAGTGAGCAATTACAAACCAAGCGTAACCGAAGCATTGACAGATCTAATCATGTACAGTAATTCAATGGATAGTCTTACATGCTATTAACACTAGACATGCTTCTAGACTCTATCGTACAAGCAAGCATATTAACCATGATCAATTTATAGTACTGTTTATCAAGACGCAAAAACATGACTTGACTAATTACTTGCACAATATAGAGTAAAACAGTAACAAGTTTTTTGGGTTTATACCTTTGTCGTGTGGGATTGAGCACACACAATCCTTACCTTAAAAACTAAGACTCTGAATATATCCAACATACATAATCTTCAATCATCTCCATTGGATTCCAATGAGGAGCCACACCATAATTACATCTTTTATTGAATTAACCGCACAATTAATCAATTAAAAACCACTAATCACCAAGTTATATTGCAGCCACAGCAACGAAACTCAACACCAGAAGACCCCCAACCTTCGACCCATAACCAGACATACACAGACCAAATATATATATAGGCATGAAGCCACCACATACTACACACTCAATTCATACACACACACCCGTTTTATACAACACAGGCCACGCCACAAGCAGCGCCACAAGCAACAACACAAAGGGAAAAGGGGTTTAAACGAGAAAACGAGAGAGACTCGAGTGGAGAGACAGAGACGGAGAATTTTATTACAGTTGAGTTCATTCTACGACACTTGTAACCACACATTGTCATTCATTTTTTTTTACTTTTCTTTGTGTAAAATTCAATAAAACATTTTATTTTATGTATTCCTTATATATTCAAACATCTTTTATACGGTCTTCTCTAATAAACCACTTTCTCATTAAACACAGTTATTACTCTTGATCCGCTCTCTCGTTAAGACCAAAAACCTAACTTTTACATATATCACTTGTATGATAATATTTATCAATAAAAATTAAATCCTAAAAATATATGAAATTTATAACATCAATATGATAATTTAATAGCTAATACAATCTTTTATAGTGAGTCGTCTTCCCGTTAAACACGTTTCAAGCCGCTCTCGTTTGGGATCGAAATTCCAACTTCATTACATATTATTGATGATACTTATCTTACACAATAACTTTTTTCCTTAAAATTAAAACCTAAAAAATAGAGTGAATTCCAATTTATATTTTCTCTAGACTTTCTAAAAATTTATTGAGTTTCATCCTATTTTCTCTTTATATTATAGATACTCCTGTATTTATTTAGGATTCTTCAGCATGAGAATGCTTTTTTTTATTATGTTAACACATTAATTCTTTTCTTTTTAAATATGATGAATTTTTTTATGACAATAGTATTGGATTTATGAATAAATTTTCCTAATAGAAGTATAATTAACTAATGTAAAAAGTATAATTTAAGAAGATCGTACTTTCTATAAAATATTTAAGTATATGTCTGCTCCATATATTCAAACACCTATTTTAGTTCTAATAGAACTTTTATTTATATGTTTTTTCTATAAAATTGAACTCCTATTCTACTTCTACTAAAACTTTTAATCATATGCCTTACAAATACTTATTCTACTTTCAATAGAACTTCTAATCATATAATTTAAGAAGATCGTATTTTCTATAAAATATTTAATTATATGTCTGCTCTATCTATTCAAACACCTATTCTACTTCTAACAGAACTTTTATTAATATGTTATTTCTATAAATTCGAACTCTTATTCTCTAAAAATTCGAACTCCTATTCTACTTCCAATAGAACTTTTAATCTTTTAATCATATGCCTTACAAAAACTTATTCTACTTCCAATAGAACTTCTAATCATATGTCTTCTCTATAAATTTGAACTCTTTTTTTTCTATAAATTCGAACACATATTCTACTTCTAATATGTTAAATGATATTTTTATATTTATTAGTGTTTAAAATTAAAAAATTCTAGAAAATTAGAAAAATAGACTGAGACGATCTTAGAGTGTCACCTAAACTCCCGCGTATCCTCCTTTATATATATATATATTGATTGATGATTGATGATTGATGATTGATGATTTTCATAAGCTAATCAAGTAATCTAAATTAAATGGCCGGATAAACAATTATTTGTGAATTATGTAATGTGTTGGTGTTAATGGGCCTAATAAGGTTAGTGAAAGAATAAGATGAGTTTTTGGGCCACAACATGGGCTCGTCCATTTTCATCTAAGAAGTGGCCAGAGATGATTAGTGCATGAAAAACGAAGAATCGGTTTTCTAATGTCTTTCATTCTACGACTTTTTTTTTTGTGGGGAATGATAAAATTCATTCATGAAAAGAAATAGATGATACATCTGAAGAGATAATAAAAGTTCATTATCTAGCCGAAAGGTATGCTTAACCAATCTATGGGTCTAACGACCCATTAGAAAAAGATTCCCCCGAAAGTTTAGATAATATCACCTTTATATCCACCAAGAAAGGCCTCGTTAAAAAACCCTATAAGAGCAAAACCCTATGGGAAAAAACTCAAGCGGGGAAAAAGAGTGCCCTACTAAAATAAATGAGTACATCATTTTATTACAAAAGCCTAAAAATCAATAGATTAAAAACTTCTAGATTCTTCGGCTTGATTCTTCCACTATGGTAATCCATAATCCCGCCTCCATCCATCTTCTCACACTTTTTCCACCAAAATAGGTATCTTGTTGATTCGTCTAAAATCCAAAATTCTGCCATCATCCATCTTCTCTTTACACTTCTTTCCACCCACGGAAACTGAAAATATCAACACAACAGATAAAACTATGTCAAAAAACCATTAATCGAATATACATTAAATAATTATTATACTCGGTATACATAATAAAGTTGAACATTTTTATATATCTAACCAAAGGGGTCCCCTATGGTTAGACATATAAAATATCGATTTCTCATAAAAGAGCTACTATAAAGTCATCTAAAATGACAACAGATTCGTCAACTGACGACAAATTACAAAAAACCAATAAATGTCCCAAAAGCTTCAAAAATATGGCACACCCTTTATAGGCACAAAATCCATATAAAATGGCACAAAAAATATAACATAAAATAACTTAAAGACTTTGGTGAACCCTATTAATATCATCATTAAACTCAATAATCGAATCAATTTGATATTTTTTAATATACCCGATAATTAAAAAACAATTAAGGAAATAAAAAGCAAATAGCCTCAAAGTGCCCAAAATTATCTAACTCTACGTATACACAGACTATACAAACTACATAAGAGTAAATTAAGGAGTCAAATAAAGAGACAATAGGCATGTCAATTAAAAGAAGTAACTACACTTTAAAAACCTACCAAAACACTATTCATTGAAAATTAGAAAATCAAATTATTAAGAAAGATGCCTTTTATTAATGGTACTAAATCAAATTATTAAGAAAGATGCCTTTTATTAATGGTACTATGCGGTTACTAATAAGCCCATTAAAGATCAATATAATCACCATTAAAGACTAATAACACCAAAAACTTCATCTTTGAATAAAAAGGACACTAATTAAGCACTCTCAAATCTCCATTAAATATGTGTAACGGAAAATTTAAGCTAAATTAATTAACCCTTCGAAAAACAACCAAATTGTACTAAATTAATTAATAATAACTTAAACGAACGGTTACCAAAAAACTTAAAAAGACTAATTATGCAATAAATTAATGGCTAAAAGTGAGCAATTACAAACCAAGCGTAACCGAAGCATCGACAGATCTAATCATGTACAGTAATTCAATGGATAGTCTTACATGCTATTAACATGATAATTTACACTAGACATGCTTCTAGACTCTATCGTACAAGCAAGCATATTAACCATGATCAATTTATAGTACTGTTTATCAAGACGCAAAAACATGACTTGACTAATTACTTGCACAATATAGAGTAAAACAGTAACAAGTTTTTTGGGTTTATACCTTTGTCGTGTGGGATTGAGCACACACAATCCTTACCTTAAAAACTAAGACTCTGAATATATCCAACATACATAATCTTCAATCATCTCCATTGGATTCCAATGAGGAGCCACACCATAATTACATCTTTTATTGAATTAACCGCACAATTAATCAATTAAAAACCACTAATCACCAAGTTATATTGCAGCCACAGCAACGAAACTCAACACCAGAAGACCCCCAACCTTCGACCCATAACCAGACATACACAGACCAAATATATATATAGGCATGAAGCCACCACATACTACACACTCAA
Organism: Kitagawia praeruptora; assembly: GCA_037693485.1. Taxonomy (NCBI): domain Eukaryota; kingdom Viridiplantae; phylum Streptophyta; class Magnoliopsida; order Apiales; family Apiaceae; genus Kitagawia; species Kitagawia praeruptora. The sequence continues at coordinate 169,135,677 of CM075352.1, read as the reverse complement.
TTCATACACACACACCCGTTTTATACAACACAGGCCACGCCACAAGCAGCGCCACAAGCAGCAACACAAAGGGAAAAAGGGTTTAAACGAGAAAACGAGAGAGACTCGAGTGGAGAGACAGAGACGGAGAATTTTATTACAGTTGAGTTCATTCTACGACTTGTAACCACACATTGTCATTCATTTTTTTTACTTTTCTTTGTGTAAAATTCAATAAAACATTTTATTTTATGTATTCCTTATATATTCAAACATCTTTTATACGGTCTTCTCTAATAAACCACTTTCTCATTAAACACAGTTATTACTCTTGATCTGCTCTCTCGTTAAGACCAAAAACCTAACTTTTACATATATCACTTGTATGTTAATATTTATCAATAAAAATTAAATCCTAAAAATATATGAAATTTACAACATCAATATGATAATTTAATAGCTAATACAATCTTTTATAGTGAGCCGTCTTCCCGTTAAACACGTTTCAAGCCGCTCTCGTTTGGGATCGAAATTCCAACTTCATTACATATTATTGATGATACTTATCTTACACAACAACTTTTTTCCTTAAAATTAAAACCTAACAAATAGAGTGAATTCCAATTTATATTTTCTCTAGACTTTCTAAAAATTTATGGAGTTTCATCCTATTTTCTCTTTATATTATAGATACTCCTGTATTTATTTAGGATTCTTCAGCATGAGAATGTTTTTTTTAATTATGTTAACACATTAATTCTTTTCTTTTTAAATATGATGAATTTTTTTATGACAATTGTATTGGATTTATGAATAAATTTTCCTAATAGAAGTATAATTAACTAATGTAAAAAGTATAATTTAAGAAGATCGTACTTTCTATAAAATATTTAAGTATATGTCTGCTCCATATATTCAAACACCTATTTTAGTTCTAATAGAACTTTTATTTATATGTTTTTTCTATAAAATTGAACTCTTATTCTACTTCTACTAAAACTTTTAATCATATGCCTTACAAATACTTATTCTACTTTCAATAGAACTTCTAATCATATAATTTAAGAAGATCGTATTTTCTATAAAATATTTAATTATATGTCTGCTCTATCTATTCAAACACCTATTCTACTTCTAACAGAACTTTTATGAATATGTTTTTTCTATAAATTCGAACTCTTATTCTCTAAAAATTTGAACTCCTATTCTACTTCCAATAGAACTTTTAATCTTTTAATCATATGCCTTACAAAAACTTATTCTACTTCCAATAGAACTTCTAATCATATGTCTTCTCTATAAATTTGAACTCTTTCTTTTCTATAAATTCGAACACATATTCTACTTCTAATATGTTAAATGATATTTTTATATTTATTAGTGTTTAAAATTAAAAAATTCTAGAAAATTAGAAAAATAGACTGAGACGATCTTAGAGTGTCACCTAAACTCCCGCGTATCCTCCTTTATATATATTTCTATCTATATGATAGTTGATGTTGCCTGTTTTCTACAGTATTGTCCCTCTGAAAACACTTTGCCACTACTTTGTCAAATATTTTCAGTTGGTATCAGAGCTCTGCCCGGTCGGAAGTGCAGAGGCACTGCCCGGGTTTAGTAAGTTTGTGTGTGGGCTCGACGAGGACGTCGACCCTATAAGAGGGGGTGTTTGTAACATCCCACATCGATTAGAATAAGAGTGTTTGGGCCCTTTATAGATACAAGTAAATAGCTAATGTATACCAACTTGCTAGTAATTTTGGACTGACCTGTGGTGGGTTGTTGGGTCCGGTATGCATTCGGTTATGGGCTTGGATGTTAAAAATACCAGATCTTAATGTACATACTTCACGTGCTACTGGTACCGAATTTTGTATTCTTAAATTCTAAAGTAAACCTAAGGCCTACCAGAAATACAGATACTAATTGAATTGTGAAGTTTCTCCCGGAAGCTTGCTCTACCCTTTTCAAATTTTACATCGAACTTTGAGCCGATTTCTTACTCATACAAGTCACACGGTTCTCACTTCTTTAACTTTCAAATTTCATTGATAGTAATACGTTATTCTCTCTCTCATCTTTCTTACAACTTTTCTCATTTATCTTGCTAATTTAATCGTTTCATTACTCGCATATTATGTGATATATACTTCTCTAACGATTTGTTCATATTTTAATTGCAGTTTTAAGTTCGTTGATTAACTGTTTGATGGATTGTCCGGAAGAAAAGGATTGAAACATTTGATAAATTTGTGAATATTTCATCTTTTTAGTATTCTCTTTATGTGTTTATGTGTGCTTTGGTTGCATATATAACTTGATTTCTTGATTTTGATAAGTATAGATATTATCCATTGATATGTTTATATATTAACGTATTGACTTCTTCTTTGATTTTAATAGATGGAAATGTCCGAGATGGAGTTGCAAATGGAAACAAGCGAAAATTTTCTTCTTGAAAGGGTAAAGATCTATTAGTATTACCACAACATCTTTAAAATTTGTCTTTAAATTTTATAACTTAATTATGCAGTAACTGCTTATCAGTAATTGTAATTGTGATTGTAATTACTCCTTTTGATTTAATGTTTTATATGTAATCCTTTATTATTTGACTATGTTTGGATTTTGTATAAATATTAAATGAGTCTTATGCGATCTTTTGCTATTTTACTACCCCTTTTCAACATGAACATGTTGATGATGATTCTTGATTGTGCAGACCAGGTATTTTTAATTCTCGAATTTTGAAAACGAATCCTTGGTTGTTTTAAAGACTTAATTGAGTACAACTAATTTCCAATTTTTATTATGTGTTTATAGATGATTGTTTTTTTAATTTGGTTGTATTTTTAAAATTTTTATTTTTATTTTTAAAATTTGCTTTCTTGATTAATTGTATAATTATTTGGTTTTTGAGTTTATGGAAGATTTTTTTTAAGATTTAGAATTTGGGTCAGATTTTAATTTGTGATTATGAGATTATAATGTGTGTATGGTTGTTTATGTTTGTGTATTAGACTCATGATCCTGTTTGATTTGATTTTTACTGAATTTTAGCTTAAGTGGGTGTCTAGAATATGGATTGATTTAAAAGAATTTTTGTTAGCAATAGAAGATAATTTACATTCATAAGGAAGTCAGAGAAGTAAATAGGGGAAGAGAGAACTTGAGATGTAGGCCTCAAATGGTTGATCGACGTACAAATTCAATGATCAAAGTCATCCATTGGATGAGGTATCTATTAATTCTACTTATAGGTTATGGTAATGATGGTACTAAATTTTTACAATGTTCTTATACTTATATATAAACTAACTGTAATGTAGTTCTTTTACGAGTTACTTGATTCAAATATTAATGTACTCTACTTATGTATTGATAGATATATGTATTAATCAGTTTTATTTCTACCAGGACATCCAAGAATACAATTGTATCGTCACCAATTTATAATTTGTTATGTCTGTCTTTATGTGCAAATGTGGACTTTTCTAATTTTATATTATGATTAGGAGGTTGACCGGAAATCTCAATTATTTTACATGAAAGTGCGTGTGTATTCTAATTTATTTGTTCCCAGCCCATTCTAATAGTGCCAAATTGTGTTAGTCAAAGAAAAATAGATCTTAATTTAAATGACCATCTATTTATTATTTGTACATGCGAGCATATATCAATAATATTTTTAAGATTCATAAGGCACTTGAAAAAAATTAGAAGTAAATTATTATTCAAAAATATGTAAGTTTGAAATTTTATGGATACATTTTGTTTTCAATCGATAAATACAAATATATTTTTAAAATTATGAAGGGATCGAGGCGCCGCCGGAGGCGGAGCCGAGGAGTATTTTGTAAAATTATAATTTATAAAATATTATTTTAAAGAATCATAGGGATAATTAATGGATGTATATGTTGTTTTGATTATGGTACATTTTAACAAACTAAGCAAATCATCTTATATTAAGATATGGTTGGCTACTACATTTTTACAAGCGCTATGAACGTAGCAATATCATAATTATTTTACTATTATTTGTGTATACATCACAAGGATAAAGCAGAAGTTAAAACTAAAGTTGTCTTCACTTTAACATATGTGATTTTACTAATCTATCTCTCTTTTAATTTTGTGAAGTAGGCTCCTCAGCTATATAATTTGAACCAAACGGAGTTTGGAAGGACACCTGATTGTACCAAACTCCTTCATCAGATTACAGTAGGAGGGAAGTGATTATCTCTTGGGTGACACCTCAAACCAGCTAATGGTATCTTCAAAATTAGTGGATTATTTTCAAAGAACAAGCAAGGAATGAAGCTGTTGGCCATATATATATATATATATATATATATATATATATATATATATATATATATATATATATATATATATTGTTGCAGTGCATTGTTAAGTGTATGGTAGGAATATTCTGCTTTGTTCTGTTTAACACCACATTTTCAACTTTAATACTTAGTAAAGTTCTATGTGTAATTCTGTATACAGGGAGAATTTATCAGAAGGCAAAATGGTGGCAGTAAAGCTTTTGAAGTCATGTATAAAGAATTTTGCCAAGAAGTGGACATTATGACCTTATAGGAGTCGGTATTAACATGGGAAGTAAGGTATATCTTTCATGATTTCTTCATTACTTATATCTTTTTGGGCTCTTTTGAAAAATAAATAAGAAAAAGTAAATTTTTGCACATTTACTTTTGTTAAGAAAGACTATTTGCAATTTTACTAAACTAAGTTTCAAATTGCAAAAATACTAACCCTAATTCTCCCCCTCCCCCTTCCCCCAATTTCTCTCTCCTCCCCCCTGATAACACACACGCCGCCGACTTTGTGTACTTTTTTTTTTTTTTTTTTTTTTTTTGTGGATTTAGGTTTCCTGGCCCCGCAGGGGCATATTCAACTAAATTTGCAACTAATTGCAACTGAATGCAACTAAATTTCTGATTTCAAGTTCCATTTGTCAGTTGGCATTTTCGACCTCATTTTTGGACTCTAATACATATATATATATATATATATATATATATATATATATATATTTATATTTAAGAAGGGTGATATTTTGGTGGATTTAGGTTTCCTGGCCCCGCAGGGGCATATTCAACTAAATTTGCAACTAATTGCAACTGAATGCAACTAAATTTCTGATTTCAAGTTCCATTTGTCAGTTGGCATTTTCGACCTCATTTTTGAACTCTAATATATATATATATATATATATATATATATATATATATATATATATATATATATATTTAAGAAGGGTGATATTTTGGTGGATTTAGGTTTCCTGGCCCCGCAGGGGCATATTCAACTAAATTTGCAACTAATTGCAACTGAATGCAACTAAATTTCTGATTTCAAGTTCCATTTGTCAGTTGGCATTTTTCGACCTCATTTTTGAACTCTTATATATATATATATATATATATATATATATATAATAGAGTTCAAAAATGAGATCGAAAATGACAAATGAAAAATGGAACTTGAAATCAGCAACTTAATTTCTGATTTCAGTTGCATTCAGTTGAATATGCCCCTACGGGGCCTTGCAACCCAAATCCACCAAAATCACCCAAACCAATAATATGTAGTTGCAACTAGTTGTAACTAGTTGAAAGTAGTTGAAAATAGTTGCAACTAGTTGAAAATAGTTGCAACTAGTTGTAACTAGTTGAAAGTAGTTGAAAATAGTTGCATTCAGTTGAAAACAGTTGAAAATAGTTGATTTGGTTGAATATTGCACCTGGCGGGGCCTTGGAAACCAAAATCACTCAAACCAATAATATGTAGTTGCAACTAGTTGAAAGTAGTTGAAAATGGTTGCAACTAGTTGAAAATATTTGAAAACAGTTGAAAATAGTTGATTTGGTTGAATATTGCCCCTGGCGGGGCCTTGGAACCCAAAATCATTTAGTTGAATATTGCCCCTGGCGGGGCCTTGGAACCCAAAATCATTTAGTTGAATATTGCCCCTGGCGGGGCCTTGCAACCCAAATCCACCAAAATCAACCCATCTTTTTTTAAAAAAGTTGCATTTGGTTGCATTTAGTTGAATTTGATTGAATGTGGTTGCAAACAAAAATCCACCAAAATAGCCCCCATCTTAAAAAAAAAAAAAAAAAAAAAAAAAAAAAAAAAAAAAAAAGAGAGTACTGCAGTCGACTGTGGGCTGAAAGGAGGGAGGGAGGGGGAGTGGGTTGGGCTAGGAAGGAGGGAGGAGGAATGGGCCTAGTATTTTTGCAATTTGAAACTTTGTTTAGGTAAAATTGCAATTTATTAAGGAAGGTGGTATTTTTGCAAAAAGAAACTTTAAATATAGTATTCTTGGTAAATATCCTATCTTTTTTTATTTCTTAATTTATACAGATACTGTATATGAAGGGTACGAGGCGCTGCCGGAGGCAGTGCCGAGGAACTTTATCAATAAGCCGATATGCATTAATTAACTTATAGAAACTAACTATTATGGCCATATATATATATATATATATATATATATATATATATATATATATATATATATATATATATATATATATATTGTTGCAGTGCAAAAGTGAAAGTGGTTCCTCTTTATCTTCTTAAATTGACACAAGTGGTTCCTCTATCTTCTTAAGTGTATAAATGTATGATCATGGCTTGGCGGACGATGGCTGCACAGAACAAGCAACATCGGGCTACTTTAATATAGTATATTACAATTCTTTCCGTAACACTAACAATTACTCACATATTTCTTTCTTAAAATCAGGCAACATCCACATACCATCTACAAGGAATGTGTGACTTCTACTTCCAATGTCCAAGAAGATGCAAGCATTTAGAAATCATATAACCTATGTAATTTATTATGCCACTTTGTAATGTAAAAACATTTTGTGATCAGTAATATCAAAACATTTTATCCATTCAACTTTATTAACATTTATAATCTTTAATTCATTTTTTAAACGAAATTTTAAAATAAAGTTGCGGGCTTAAATACTAGTATTGATATTGAATTGATGATTTTCATAAGCTAATCAAGTAATCTAAATTAAATGGCCGGATAAACAATTATTTGTGAATTATGTAATGTGTTGGTGTTAATGGGCCTAATAAGGTTAGTGAAAGAATAAGATGAGTTTTGAGATTTCCTGAAATTTTAAAATGTCTTCCTCAACACACCAAAACCTTCCCCAACCCAACCGTCCTCCGAAAGTTTGGACGTATGGCCATCACACATGAGCAAAAGTTTAGGTCACCTTATGTTATGGAAGGTAGCTAGCAAGGATACTGCATTGATCTTCAAGGATACTGAACAAAAAAAAAGCTGAGAGTTTTACCACAAATGTTATACTACAGGAGAGACTTCTTTTTCAGTTTTTCTTTCTCAGTCCAGAAAGCAGTTCATAAACATGGTTTTTTGTTTCAGTATATTATAAGATTGAATATATGTATTTGAAGAGGAGCTTCCACTTTATATTCTTCGCTCTAATTTTTTTAATTTATCGCTTCATTTCTTTATATTGCGATATTTTTCTGTTATTTTTTTATGATTATACTTTTAACATTTTTTTCCCAATTTTTTCAAGTTTATTTGCATATTTTGAAATTAATAAAGGTTAGATTTAATCCTTTAATTATCATCTCAGAATTGATTCTTTTGGCATGATTTTGGTGATTATTTTGCCTAGTAAAATTGATTAAAATGGTTGTAATTATTTTTTTCATTTGATGTTTGAGCTTTTATTTGTGTTCAACCTTGCCTGCAATAAAACCCCCCCCCCCTCCCCCAAAAAAAAAAAAACTGTTTATGGGCTCTGGTTATAGAGTCACAAACACACAGTTATTGATTTTGAGCCTATATTTTTTTGTTAGGAGTAAAGAATAAATGAAATTTGTTATACAGAGACCCCTTAAGTTATACTTTCTCGATCTTCCTTTATCTTGTGAGGTTTATATATCAAAAATGATATCTTCATTATTTTTTATTTATTTTGTTGAGAAAAATTATCATTCATATTTTTATTCTAAAAGAAAAATATTAAAAAAAAATTAAAAGTATTATATACATGTTGTACAAAAAAAAATAAAAAGGATAACAAAAAAAGAAAGGATGTCCGAATTCATATAAATTTGGTTGATTTTTTTTTAATAATTAGACTTCTATGTTGAGTATCTATTCTAATTTTTTTTTAATAATTAGACCTAGACCTATATATTCTACTCCCTCCGTCCCTCATGGTTGTTTACATGGAGGATGGACACGGAGACCAAGAAAATGTGTAAAAAATGAGTAAAGTTAGATGAAAAGTGGGTAAAGTGGTGGGACCTATTGATATTTAATTATAGATTTGAGATAGTGGAGGAAAGTAGTGGGTGTAATAGTGTTTTTTATTGTTAAATATATGAGATAGTGGGTGTAATAGTGGGAGAAACTTACTATTTTTGAAATGTAAAGAAATGAGAGGGACACCCAAAATAGTACTCCCTCCGTCCCTAATTAGTTGTCCAGTTTCTATTTTTGTTGGTCAAATTGACTCAAATTTGACTGAAATTTATATATATTACATAATGAAAAATATTTAAAAAAATTATACCATTGTAAACTACTTCTAATCTATTTTGATATGTGATTTTCAATTTTTTAAAATAATAAACGGATTAATTTTAATCTTCGGTCAAAAGTTAGTTGACCACTGAAAAGTCAAACTGGACAACTAATTAGGGACGGAGAGAGTAACTGTAAAGAAATGAGAGGACAGGAGTAACAAATTTCGAGAACGGCGCGAGAGTCAAATCTAGTTGATTTGAATTCATCAACTTAACAAAATGCATCGACCCAAAGTAAACTCATAAATTATCTCAAGAAAGCTACATCGTTCGAAAGAAAAAATGGAGACCTGGTTTATTATCGTCGTCTCAATCTCCGTCTCTGTTCTCCTCAAGTTCTTACTCTCTGTTTTCTCCACCAACAACAAACTCCTGCCACCAGGACCAAGTACAATTTCAGTGCTCATAAATTTCCTATGGTTCCGAGAATCGATATCTGATCTTGAAACATACTTGCAGCAACTCATGCTCAAGTACGGTCCGATTATTACCCTTAAAATTGGCTCACGGGCTGCTATATTTATTGGAAGCCATGAACTTGCCCACATTTCTCTTGTCGAAAATGGTTCCATCTTTTCAGATCGTCCGAAAGCCTTGCCTGCTAGTAAAATCCTCAACAGTGATCAACATATTATTAGTGCTGCTCAGTATGGTCCCACGTGGCACCTTCTACGTAGAAATTTAAGCTCGGAGATTCTCCATCCTGCTCAGGTGAAATTGTACAGCCAGGCACGCGAGAGGGTCCTGAATATCCTAGTCAGCTGCGTTTTTGCTACTGACAACAATGTTGTCAGAGTAGTGGATCATTTTCAGTACACCATGTCATGTCTCCTCATACGTATGTGTTTTGGTGACAAGCTTGAGGAGAACGAGGTCAAGAAGATTGAGGGAGTACAAAGAGAACTTTTGTTAAATTTAGGTCGGTTTCATTTACTCAGTTTTTGGCCTAAATTTGGAAAGATTTTGTTTTACGGGAGATGGAGGCAGCTATATCAACTTCGTCGAAATCAAGAAGATGTGATAATCCCTTTGATCAAAGCTCGAGTTGGAAAATTTAAAGTAACACAAGTTGATCGAGAAGATTTTGTTACAGCTTAATTATGTCGATACATTGTTGAAGTTGCAGGTTCCAGAGGAAGGAAATAGGAAGTTGAGTTTTGAAGAGATTGTCAGTTTGTGCAGTGAGTTTCTTAATGCAGGGACTGATACAATCACGAGTGCTTTACAATGGATTATGGCTAATTTGGTGAAACACCCTGAAATTCAGGATAAACTTTATGATGAGATAGTGAGTGTTAGCGGTAATTCTCCATCATTGTTAGGAGGAAAAGTGGGAAAACTGGTGGCGGTAAAGGAGAAGGACTTGCAGCAAATGTTATATTTGAAAGCAGTAGTGTTGGAGAGTCTAAGACTTCACCCGCCTGGACATTTTGTGTTGCCACATTCTGTGACCGAGGAAGTTGAATTAAACGGGTATGTGATACCTAAGGATGTGAGAACTAATTTTTTGGTGGCGCAAATGGGGAGGGACCCAAAGGTGTGGGATGATCCACTGCAATTTAAACCCGAAAGATTCTTGAATGAAAACGAAAATGCTTTTGATATAACTGGGAGTAGGGAAATCAAGATGATGCCTTTTGGTGCTGGGAGAAGGATATGCCCTGGCTTGAACTTGGCCTTGCTTCATTTGGAGTATTTTGTGGCTAATTTGGTTTGGTATTTTGAATGGAATGCTCCTGGTGATATTCCTGTTGATCTATCAGAGAAGGTAGAGGTCAATGCTGTCATGAAAACTCCCCTACTGGCTCATGTTTTTCCTAGGGCATACATAATTTGAGAGGCTGGTTATTATACCTTGATAAACTATGTATCTTTATGTTTGGACCATGTTCAATTGTAGTTTCTGTTCCCTTTTCTTCTACTAGTGACTTGGAATTTCGAAATATGAAGGAAAAAACTCACAGTTCCGTTCATACCTAGCAGTATGAAACTCAGTCAAGTAAGTACAAATAGCAGTATAATCATATTTGCCGCAAATTTATACTACCTAATAGTTCATATTTGGTTTGGTTTGAAATCGGACTAAGATATATTACACTTTGCTCAAATTCAGTTCGACCTCGTATGTCAATACTCGTATTTGATTTACTTCTACTCAAATGAGTAATGAGCTATTCAGTTTGAGCTTGTTTATACTACTTTAAATAATTGAGACTGCTAGAATATTTGTTGATTAAAATTAAAATTTGCTCATTATATATAAGGTGTATTGCTTTAATCGGATTGAGCCTAGAGATATCTGAACAAGTTGTGATTGTAAGTTGCATCTTTTAGACTGTATGGAGGAATAAGATAATTTTCAGCAGTTTTGCAGTTGATTTAATACTTTACCTGAACGGACTGGTATTCTCTGTAAAATTGTCTCTCAGCATGTTCTTAAGCAGGTTGCTGGAGCACCTCAAACAATCTTTCTGTGAAAAGAATGTTGAAACGATCTCCAATAGAATACACAGGTACACAACAATAAATTTATTGATCCATCTCATTCCTGGGTAGTCATCCTGTGAATCGACTCTTTCCTCTGCATCTTCGTTGTCTATTAAGATATTAAGAGATGTTATGAACCCAACATCAATGATCAATCTTAACATGTCTTATCAGGATTAAAATGATTTCTCAGTGTTCTATCAGTGATTAATCAGTTTACTAAGATGTTCACACAGTTTACAGTGACTTACACATCAAAGGTCTCCGAAAGATTCAACAATACGGAATGAATAGGAACGAACACAAGTTGCTTATAATATGAACATTTGTCAAGAGTGATATGACCCCTTCAAGTTGAGTACGCTCTACCTTGTACTTCCTGGAAAGTAATAAGATTTGGGAAAAACTATTCAAGTAGAAAGAGCACAATATCTTCATTCCACATTTTAAACCTTTAACTAATAAATGATTTTATGATATCATATTGATCATGCATAGGATTTACATAGCCACATGATATTAACCTTAAATATGTGAGAATACAAAATTATTGCTCAACAGAACATACAAGTTTGCTGGTAGTCTGGTAGACTGGATTCCTCGAGAATAGATAATCCATAATTCCATTACAGAGAACAGAGAACAGATAAAGAGTAACAGAGAACTCATGTTGAAATAGAAACCTATAAGCAACACAGATGAAGGTAAAAACAAATACCATTACAAAACTTGCAATAGATCTACTTCTCACTGGCATAACGGTCTAAATAGTCCAAAAACTAATCACTGGTAAGCAGTAAGCTAAAGCAAATCAACTTCTTCCACATGGCACCCAGAACCAGAGTTCAACACATTACACATTACGAAATTAAGAATGTAGATCTCTTGCAAATAGTGGAGCGTATAATGCGTGTTCAAAGATATAGAATTGATATAAACTGAACTAAATTTGCGTTCATACCACACCTTAATATGTGCAGATAGCCTATGTGCTTGGATATCCCACTTGTGTTCTTCTAGCAGGCCACATGACCATAAATCTCGGCAAACCACGTCAACAGCATCTCTCGTGGTAAAAAAGAAAAAATTTGTAATCATTTTGAAAGAACTAACATGTCACTGAGATTGAATTTCAGTTAAAAAGCTTCAAGCTGTCTGGAATTCTAGTAACAATAAAAATAAGTTTGCGGCAGATTTAACTAAGTTTTGACCAATCAACACAACATCATGTAGCATAGCATCATTGCAGGTAGGCATACTGCTAAGTCAATAACTGAATTCAGCTGTATTTCAGTACCAATTTACATAATTAGCTTCAAGAATTAAGTTTATGGAACAAGTTGAGCCCTATCTGACTTCCGAGTACAATTCTGAAATAGTCATAAAATAAAAAATAGAGTACTTGCTAATGTAGCCTAACCTATATGATAGCGCTGTAGATAATCTTAGCACTGTACAGCTACATTTATCATAGCACCATAACAAAATTACATTCTGTATGACCCTTCACTAAAGGGTTTTGAAGTCCTTTACATCTATAGGCAGCCACCAATACTTAAATGACGTAACTGTCAATTTATAAATATCTTTCAAGGAAAAGAATCACTTAAATACCTTCTGTACATTTCAAATTTGCTAGTAGGTTTTGCGTATAAAAATGTTTCTAAATTTACGAGACATGCCTTAGCACCAGAAATGGAATTGAGTAGCTACATGACAACTACGTCAAACAACAAAAGACAGAAGTAAATAAAATTCTCAGCCACAATTTTAAAGTCATGCACAGCAACTAAACATTGTTGAGATAAGTGATTTACGCATAATGATGTACAGATACTCTGAATCTAAGGGGATAATAGAATAATTAGCATTTACCTTGTTACGAAAATTAATTGCTTCATCTAATTTATTCATGGTAAATAACAGGGCTAACCAAATCTAGAGGCCATGAACACTCAAGGTGCATGAGTGGAGATCTCAGTGCACTGCATTTGTTGGCTCTGTAATTTCACTATAATCATTACCAGCCTACACTTGAAAATAATTGGAAAATTTAGTGTACTTAATTAGGTAAGTCTTCCTGACAAAAAAAAAATAGGTAAGTCTTCCAATCAAGTAAACAGAAATGCTGTTGTAAACTTGTCTTTATTCACTGTATCCATTATAGTTTTTCAGTTTAATGCCATTGTTAATAACACTGTTTAGAGTAACAGTGTCTCCATATTGCATCTGAGCTTTCGTAGTTGCAAATTATTATAATTTCTCTACACCCATCTCCTCTGCTCTCCTCCCCCTACACATGAAGAATTGAAGATAACAGACCAACATCATGATTTACTTTAGTTGATCATTTAACGTATTCAAGTATTTAGTAATAGTTATTCTTTAATCGAATTTGTTTAGGAATTAGTATCAACTTTGATAGATGCTGATCTGATTTAGGAAGTACCTTATCATGCTTATAAATATGAAAAATGCTAGAGGTACCAAATTGGGTACCAAAAATTGTTACCAAATGAATGTGATTGGTTATAATTTTAATGGGCCCGCCAGGGCCATCCAATTAAAACACTACAATTTGCCAAATCACTCATGCCATGTCATTTGGGGACTTTTTTGGGGACTAAATTTGGGGTCCCTAGCACTACTAAATATTGGTTGTATTTTTTATTTGATCCACTGAAATATCTTTCCAACAAGCCCCTATCTACGAGCTTACCAAACAAGTGGGGAAAAAAATGACTCGCACAGCAAAACATCAAAATGAAATATTATGAAATCCTCGCTAAAGAAAAAATAATCATAGATATATGGTTCATTTAGAAGGCCAGAAAACACAATAATATATTTGTATAGATGTTTGTAAGATGTCATGTAAATCTCAGTTTAATGTTAATACAGTGGTATCAAATATAACCTAGGGAATAAATTAAGAACTACGAGATGCACTTCACATAAAATGACAGGCAGGATGCATACCACGAAGAGATGCAGCTTGGCCCCCAAAGCAGCGTGCGTTATAGCAAAAATCTACTATACTACAAAACCACCGCAGCAATATTCACATCTGAAGTTCTGCTTGAGGATGACATACTTGAATATATGTACATTGCTACCACTAGCCTTATCTTATGGGCTTCATTAGGCATCCCAGCATTTGGATGGCGAGAAATTAATGAATTGACTGTAATTTTGTATGGTAAGAAACCAACTACCAAGGTCTTAATTAATGTAATGGTCTCAATCATTCTGGTGATTGAGAATGGTGACTGTCAGTTTAAAAGGTTTGCTTTTCTTCTTCTCCATTTTTGTAAGAATTACATGTTGGAAATATTAACTAAAACAGCAACACAGAGACAGTTATATATCGTATTAAACAAGCCAAGGCCAAGCAAACAATTAACGAAACAAAACATGAAGGTATATAACATGCATATCAGTAACTGTAATAACAAAGGAAGAACAGAAGACATACCAGTAGCCATAGCTATAGCAGTATATCAAACAAATAAACAGCTGAGTCGTCAGGACTTGCACGAAGTACTGACTGTTCTTGAAGAGATAAATACCCCCACTTACTATGTCAGGAAGCTTGCAACACCTCTCCCAGGATAAAACAGCTCCGAGTAATGTAATCACAGCAATTAGACTACTCGACTTCGACTGGCACCTCAGTCGCCGGAAAAACCCTAAGTAAAAGATACTATGGAAGAAGGAGAACAGAGAGTGTAGAGAAGAGAAGAGAATGTAGGGTGTGGTATATAAAACCCAGCAGCTTAGCTCTCTATTTATAGGAGAGGCCAAACGTAACTGATGCCACCCAATTAATATTGTAACTCCCATTCCATTTAATAAAAATGAAACGGTCGATTTAATATAATCTAAATGGCTATAACAGCTGATTTCATACTAAATAAATCGTAACAGTTACGATATGTATTTTAACCACACGTTCAGTTTTTATTTTAATTATTACGAATATATATATATTATCAAATTCTGACCCAACATCAGGATTTTCGTCCGTCAGGATCTAATGTCCATCAGCATTTGATCATCCATCAGGATCTGGTACCGTCAGGACTTGGCCCATCAGGATCTGGTACTGTCAGGATTTCATCCGTCAGGACTTGGCCCATCAGGATCTGGTACTGTTAGGATTTCATCCATCAGGACTTGGCCCATCAGTATTAGATGTCTAACCAGTTCCTGATCCCAATTAATATATATATTCTAATTAAAATATAATTAAACACATAAATAAAATCCCTCGCCCAGGTCGCCTCGCGTACGCGAGACGCCGAGACATTCGCCCAAATCGCCCTTCGACCGAGCCGACCCAACCCGAGTCGAGTCGAGACGTGACGTGGCGTGGCGAGGCGGCGGCGGCGCGCGCGTGCGTGTGTGTGTGAAGCACATAGTAACACCATGCACCATCATACACCTTAGTAGTTGTACACTACCCATGTGTATGATTCTATATAAAGCCAACAACCCCCTTTATTTATTTCAATGTGGGACAAATACACATTCTCATTTTCAAGCTCTTTCAAGCTACCCACTTCAACTCTATTTCTCTATGGGTTTCACTAAGAAAATTACTTAGACCCATATATGAAAATTTAAGTCCTCATAGCAAGGAACAATTTCTAATCGTTAAAATCCGGAATTAACATCAAGAACATAAAATACTTATGCTCCAAAAACTCCATTTTCTAACAATCCCCCACAAATCCATATAGAAATGCTTCAGGTTTCTCATCATGACTTGTTTTTCAGAGTTGGTACCCTTCCGGGTTTGAACCCTCCTAAGTCCCCTACTTCGATGACTACCGGATTCAGATGGAATGTTTCACCTTGAATCTTAATCCGTTTAATGTAATCATGTTCCATAGATGATGACAAGTCAAAGGCTATGGTGCCAATGTACGGCTTTAAGACATTAATGGTCATGTCTCGATCCTGTTCGTCGAATGCTTTAAGGAATAACCCTTTCCTCTAATTGCGACCACACAATTACATTCGCTTAGCTGGGCATCTCCAAAGATGTACTGCTATCATCTCGTCGAATGATTTGACCCCATTCAGAGTTATAATAACTCTTGCTTACTAGCAGTGTCAGTACCTTCTAGGTTTACAAGGGATAGACGACTCAGATTCAACAGTATCATCTATGTAGCAAAGGTACTACCAATTCATCCTTACAGCTTGTTATTACCACATTGAATACAATTCAAGGGATCTCCTCTCATATGTATTGGGTTCCCACTGGTGATGAACTATGATGGGTTGACAGCCTCATCCCCAACCTCGACTTAAGGACCACTGCAGGTTCCAGTCCTTTAGTCAAAGGATCAGTTATATTATTCTGAGTTCCTATGAACTCTACAACAATAATCCTATCAGACACTAAACCCCTAATAGACTTTAGTCTAACTTGGATGTGCCTCTTTGTTTTAGCATTATACTTTTTACTGCTAATCTTGTCGATAGTTGTTTTACTATCACAATGAATAGCAAACGCATGAAGCGGTCTGCTTACTACTGTAAGATACCAGATTATTTTAGGATTTATTATTATTATTTTTTTATTATTTAATTATGTTAATTAGTATTTAAAGGATGGAATTGGATTTGAGAATATCGTTGTGGAATTCAACAATATTTAGTATTGAGTTTATATAGTATATATTGAGTTATGTGTGCCAATGTGTGCTCCAGTATTTTATTGGTATTTTTAGTGATTTAAAAATATTTTAATCAAGTATTATTGATCTTCAAAAATCTTTATTTAATTATCGGAGGGCTTAAAAATCATGAAATCTTTTGTAAAATTATCTTTATATATTTATTGAGTTTTTAAAAATTTTGGGTGGATTAATTTGGGTGGTTGAGTATTTTAAAATGATTGTAAGAGTTTTATTGTATTTAAAGGATCAAAACTTTGAAAATTCATATTTAATTCATTTTTTATCCGAAAAATATTTTAAAAATATGTGCGTGTTTGTAATTTTATGTTATTTATTTTAAAAATGAAAAGTTTAATTTTCCGAATATTTTACTTAAGTATGATTTATAGATTTTATCAATAGTGTTTTATATTGGGCCGAGGAGTATTGTTAGTAGTTAATAAAAGGGAACTGGGCCAAGCCCAATTAGAGAGAGTAGCAGCCGAGAGAATTCTAGAATCAGGAGAGAAAAAGAAATGAAGAAAAAGAGAAGAAGAGAAAGAAATCGGGGAGAGAAGCAGCGGAGAGAATAGAAGAGATTTGGGGGGGGGGGGGTTTGAATTGAAACTTATGCATATATATATATATATAAATATATATATATATATATATATATATATATATATACGTGTGTGTATATATACGCGTGTGTGTAAGTGTGTGTGTGTGTGTATATTGCGTGTGTTTCTCGGGTGAGCAGCAGGCAAGGGGCGGCAGGCCATTGCCGGCGGTGGTGGTCGTGGTTTCGTGCGAGAATGGAGGAAGAAAGAAGGGGGAGGAGGCAGCAACGAAGAGGAGGGAGGCTGCTGTGCAGTGGTAGAGAGAGAGAGCAGAGGTGAGAAAGATTATTCGAGGTAGATGGAACGGTGATGACACCGTGGTGGTTCTCCGGCGAGTTGACTTTTGGGCGGACCGAATCGAAAACGAAAGGGTATAATTTCGTAATTTTAATTATTAAATTTTCTTGTTAAATTTAGTTGTGTAATTGCGAGTATTGTTTAATTAGTGTAATTTTAATTAGATTTAAATTGCGAGTTTAATTGTTAATTTTCGTGAATTAGTTCGGAGGGTCGATAATTGTTAATTATGATTGATGGTATAAAGTACGAGGTGATTGTATTAATTTTTGGTGATTTAATTCGAAAGAGGATAATTGTTAGTTGTTAAGTGCTATTTGTTAATTGTTAATTATAATTGTTGTGATATAATTAGTTAAGTATGGTAAGTAAGTTATAAATGTTAGTTATTATCTTTCGGGAGTCCAAATTGGGATTTTTGGAGAATATTAGAGTATTAATAATTTGGATTATTGTTGGTTTAAATAACATGTTATGTGATTTACGTGTAATAAGTGTTAGTGAGTCATTAAGGTGACCAATTGATTTCTAAATTGATCAAATGGTAAGTATGGGAATACGTGATACATGTTAAATGTTAGAATCTTATAATAATTCGAATTGTGCTAGGGGTTATGAGAAGATCACAAGTTTTTAAATGTCAATATTTAAAGGACTTGTGTAATTCTTTTCGACTAATCCCTAGGGCTTACGAATATCCATGATTAGCTATCACGAGTATAATTAATATACTTGAGTGATGTGATCATCGATATAGCGTAAGTAATAGTTAGTGCTAGGGGTTGTTCCCTAGGGCTTACGAACATCAATGATTGGTTGTCACGTGTATCAGTAAAATGCGTGAGAAATACGGTCATTGGTGTAGCGTAAGTAGTAGTGTAAATTATTATGTGCTAGGTGCCGCATGTCTGGGCGGTTACTTTTCTTATTTGTTTACTTTTATGTTGCTGCAAGTTGAGGCAGCTTTATTTTTGCAAAACAGGGTTAAATTGTGTTTGAGGGGCTGTGCCCATAGTCCGATAAACGAATACTTCATGCCGAAATTTTCTAAAAATCCCCTGTATTTAAAGTTATTTAAAGTATTTGATTTAAAGATTTAAAGGCATGTAGGTGTATGAGTGTTTGAGTGCATATGTGATGATTAATGAGGTGTGGGTATATATATTTATGTATGTATTGCTTTGCGAGTTATAAGTAATTAGTTATTGATTGGGTTGTGTTGGGATTTATGGGTGATAGATCAAGACAACTTAACTAGATTAATTGATATACTTAGTTTTACTAAGTAGAACATACTGTCATAGCCTGAAGTGTTTTCTTGTAATTAAATAAATACTGTCATATAATAAATGTAATTCTTGGAAGAAGTTCGATTATGTTCAAGCCTCAAGGAATACAGAAGTTCGACAACAAGAATAAAAGTTACTGTCAAGTATTGACAGTAAGGTTACAAGGAAACAGCATGTTGCAAAGCTCGACAGCAAGTTTAATTGAGTCGACAGCAAGTTTCAACTTGACAGAAACATTGGCGGAGATTCTGATGACAGCAACTTTCATATATAGTTTGCGACAGCAAGTTTGGAATTCCTTGACAGTAATCTCTGCGGGAATTCATACTGTCAAACAAAGCACAATTCTTGACAGTAATCTCTGCGGGAAATTCATACTGTCAAACAAAGCACAATTCTTGACAGTAATCTCTGCGGGAAATTCATACTGTCAACCAAAGCATAATTCATTGACAGCAAACTTTGTGGCAAACATACTGTCATATAGCATCAACTTGATTTAGGAATTTTCTAAGTCAAAATAAGCGACAGAATACATGTTCAAAAGAAGCAGGCGTGCTGCAACATTCAAACTTTACAGCAAGCTTGAAAGTCTATAACAGAAGCTTGAGAGATCACATGGAGCAACCTGTAAAGTATAGAGCAAGATAAATTTAACAACTGCTAGATCTGGGTGGCTCAAATGTGGAAAGCATCTAAAATTACTTTGTGTGTATCACATGGGAATAAATCATGTAATGAGCTGCAAAAAGAATATGACAGCAACTCAACAACCCATGTTGATAGTGATAGTATAGTTAAAAAAGATCCAACTATCACTCTATAAATAGAACACTCTACTGCATGATATATGTAGTTCTCCACATCTGTAATCTCTTGAGAATTCGAAGCTTGAGAATTATTTTGTTCTCAAGGTTGTAGCAAAACTTTGCAAAATAAATAAAACATCTATTTTGTGGAAACATCGTGTTAGATATTACTTGTGATTGCATTTCTTCTACTAGTAAATTACAAACTCTATTTAAGTTGTTGAAATAGTTTTTGAAATTTATTAGTATTGCATTCAACCCCCCCTTCTGCAATACTTTACGGGACCAACAACTGGTATCAGAGCGTTCAGATTAATACACATATCTGAGATCCAAATGGCAAGTATTCAAAGGTCAAGTAATATCAAGATTCCAGCTTTTGATAAAGAAAACTACAACATATGGAAAAAGAAGATTATGTTATTTATCAATGCTTAGAATCCATTATTCCTAGGTATTCTGGAAAATGGCCCCTTCGTTCCTCAAAAGGAAATTCCATCTGCTACAGTTAATGATGTAGTAATCCCAGCTCATTGGGTTGCTAAGAAGCCTACTGAGTACAATGACTCAGAAAAAGAAAAGGTAGCTCTGGATGATCATCTGCAGCTCATTCTGCTAGATGCACTTACCCTGGATAAAGCTATGAGTGGAAATATAATAGTATGCAACTCTGCCAGGGATATGTTTAAAAAAGATAGAGCTGTTGTGTGAAGGAAGTGAAGAGGTTAGAGAAAACCAAAAACAAATATTGGTGTCACAATATGAAGCGTTTATGACCAAACATGGAGAAGAACTAACTCACATGTTTGAAAGATTTAGCAAATTGATAGCTGAGCTCCAGATCCATGAAAAGTTTTATGAAAGAAAGGAGGTCAATATCAAGTTTCTGTTAACTCTTCCAGAACATCTTGAGCATAGAGTTATAGCTATTAGAGAAGGAAGAGATTTAAACTCAGTCTCCCTTGAAACATTGTATGGAGTTCTTAAATCATATGAACTTGAATATTATCAAAAGAGAGCCATACAAAGTGGATCCAAGGGAATGATGGCTAACATGGCTGGTGCTCTAGTTGCTCAAGGACCATCATACTTCCAATCAAGTGAGCAAATTCAAAGTGCTCAACAGCCTCAATTTTCATCTGTGAAAATTGAAGAAGTGGTTGAGGATGAAGAAAAGGTTGTCCTTCAACTAGAAGATGTTGAAGATGAAGAATTCTACGCTCTAGAAGAAATGGAGAAAATGGATAATCCAACCATGGCTTTTATGGCAAGGAAATTCAAAAATATAAGGTTCAGAAGGAACAAACCATACAAGCCTCAAGGTCAATTTCCAAAATATAACCAAGGAAGCTCATCAAAACCTACTACTGGCACCAAGGGAGGATACAAAACAGGAATGGTAGATAGATCAAAGTTTAGATGCTACAACTGCAATGAACTTGGTCACTTTGCCACTGAATGCAAAAGACCAAAACAAATACAAAGAATGGAGAAAGGAACTGGAAGTCAATTTAAGAAAGGACAAGGAAAAGCCTATGTGGCTGAAGGAAAATGCTGGGATGAATCTGATGATGAAGAAGAAGAGGAATTTGTGAATCTAGCCTTGATGGCTAGAGAGGATGAAGAAGCATCAACCTCGACAAGTCAGGTACCATCTCTAGTTTTGCTAGATATGTCTTTAAATGACTATAAGCAAACCATTGAGGAAATGAGTACTGAAATGGTTAATATCCACACTAGTTTATCTGCTGCAAATGAAGAAATTGCTAGATTAACTAAGGAAAATGAAACACTCAAATCCAACAATGATGTGTTGTTGCTTAAGACCAGTTCTATTGATTCTTTAGCTCAGGAAAACGAAAGATTAAAAAATGATTTAATCTGTGCTAAAGAGATAGAGGAATATCTAAGAAAAGAAATTTCTGAAAATGAATTTAAGCTAAAGGCATTTAGAAATTCCTCTAAAATAGTTCAAGAGTATCATGAGAAACATACTGAAAGTAAGAAGATAGGCATAGGCTATGATTATAGTAGGAGACCTGGTAAAGAGGCTGTTATACAGAACAATGATGATAACAATACTGTAAGACCTCACATCCTCAAAAATGTGAGCAAACCAATTTTCAAAAGTACAGAGTTTGAGGTTAATGAAAATTCCCTAATTATTAATCAAGAACTATGTGATGAAGATGAGAGGGCTGACAGTGTATCTAAGAAAGAAAAAGATTCTGTCAAAATGACTGTGACAGAAACCGTATCAAACAGCCCAACCAAGTGTTCAAAAGAAACTGTCACAAAGGATGAGATAGTAACTTTCAAAGATACTGTCAAGAAGTCACCCAAGACAGTAACTTTCAAACCTACTGTCAAGACAGCAAGTACAAAAGGTGCTGTCAAAAATAGCTCGACAGTACCTTCTGAACATATTGTCAAGACAGTTGTCTCCAAGTCCAAAAACAGAAATGGGAAGCTAGGCATTGATAAAAAGAATAATTATGCGTATGTTAAGCAGGCACCCAGGAAACTTTGTAATAATTGTGGCTCCTCACATCATTTAACTCATGTTTGTAAGAAATCAACTAGTAGCATATCTAATGCAATAGAGTTGAAAGGGAACTTACACAGAACCCCCATTATGCAAAGAAAATTGGTAGTTTGTAATAACATTGACTGTATGCCATGCAAAATTACTGCCATGAGTACATGTTTTAATTTGCAAATTTCATCTAATGAATTATGTTCTTATATGCAAACTGCAAAGACTTCTGAATCTACTAAAGAAAGTGAGAAGGCTGCTCTCACTAAGAAAAAGTCTAAGTCAATGTCTAAAACTAAGTGGGTAATAAAAGAAGTCAAGGAACCATCTTCTGATGACATTGTTTCAAATATTGATAAAGTTTCTGATGATACTGAGTGTGCAGGACCCAACAAGACTTGGGTACCAAATGCAAATTAAACTCTTTCTGTCTTGCAGGGAAAGAAAGGTAAACAGGTCATGTGGATAATCGACAGTGGATGTTCCAAACACATGACTGGTGATATATCCCTGCTATCACAATATGTTGAGAAGGCTGGCCCAACAATAACCTTTGGAGACAACAGCAAAGGTTACACTGTGGGATATGGCTGCTTAAAAGCTGGAAATGTTGTCATTGAAGAAATCTCTCTTGTGGAAGGTTTGAAGCATAATCTGCTCAGTGTCAGTCAATTCACTGACAAAGGATTCAAAGTCAACTTTGTCATGATGGAATGCACAATCTACCACAAGAAGGATAGAAGCCTATCTCTGAAAGGAGTCAGGAAAGGAAGCCTATTTGTTGCAGACTTAAACTCAACAAATGAGGAAAGAATATTTTGCTTCTACAGCAAAGCAAGTGTTGGAGATAGCATGCTTTGGCACAATAAGCTTTCCCATCTCAACTTCAAAACTATGAACATGTTAATGAAGAAGGAATTGGTGAGAGGACTGCCTCAACAGGAATTCTGTCAAGAAGGATTGTGTGAAGATTGTCAAATGGGAAAACTAAGGAAAGTAATGCACAAATCAAAACAAGTCAACACCAACACTGAAGCACTCAAGTTAATTCATATGGATCTTTTTGGACCAGTGAATGTTCAATCACTATCCAGAAAAAGATATGCACTGGTCATGATAGATGACTATTCTAGGTACACTTGGGTGAAATTTTTAGAATCAAAAGATGAAGCTGCTCAAGAAATCATTGATCACATAAGGGTACTTGATAGGACCCCTGGAGCAAAAGTTTAAATTCTAAGAAGTGACAATGGAACTGAATTCAGAAATGCTACACTTGGAAACTTCTGCAAAGATCAAGGGATTGTTCAACAATTCTCTGCTACAAGGACTCCACAGCAAAATGGAGTTGTAGAAAGAAAGAATAGGACACTCATTGAAGCTGCAAGAACTATGTTGAGTAATGCTAAATTACCAACATATTTCTGGGTACAAGCCATCAACACTACTTGTTACACACAGAACAGAACACTAATCAACAAGGCTCATGGTAATACTCCTTACTATCTTTTGACAGGAAAGAAACCAACTGTTAAATACTTTCATGTCTTTGGAAGCAAATGCTTTTTAATGAAAGACAACCATGAAAGAAGAGGAAAATTTGATACTAAAGCATATGAAGGCATTTTCATGGGATATGGGCTAGAAAGGACTGCCTACAGAGTCTATATCATGGAGAACAAGACAATTGAAGAAAGTGTAAATGTCACATTTGATGAAACCAAGTGTCCAGGATTTCATGAGGATGGTCAAATGCAACCCTTCAGATTTGAGAATCAAGGATACTTGGAAATAGAAGAATATGTTGATGAAGAACCTAGTCTCACTCAATCAATGGGATATGAGAAAGAATCTGTCAATGTTCATGATCTAAATCAAACCTCAGCCCAATCACAGACAATTTCAGGCATAAATCAACAAGACTGTGAGACTGGAGAAATTGAGCTAAATGAGCAGAACAATGAAAATGGTGGAGAATCAAATCCTCATACTGATGAAAGTCAATCTCATCAAACAAGAAGCTTGCCTCAATCAACCAAGTGGAACAGAGATCATTCCAGTAATCTAATTATTGGAGATCCCACTACTGGTGTAAGGACAAGGAGGAATATCTCTGCTGACAGCATGTTTTCATGTTTCTTATCTAAAATGGAACCAAAAATAGTTGAAGAAGCATTGTTGGATTCTGATTGGGTGATGGCCATGCAGGAAGAGCTCAATCAATTTGAAAGAAACAATGTTTGGAAGCTAGTTCCAAGGCCAAAAGGAAAATCAGTCATTGAGACAAAATGGGTCTTCAGAAACAAGATAGATGAAAGTGGAAATGTGACAAGAAATAAAGCAAGGCTAGTGGCCAAAGGTTACTGTCAACAGGAAGGGATAGATTATGATGAAACATTTGCACCTGTTGCCAGACTTGAAGCCATAAGAATTTTCTTAGCCTTTGCTGCACACTGCAAATTCAAGGTATTTCAAATGGATGT
Organism: Kitagawia praeruptora; assembly: GCA_037693485.1. Classification (NCBI taxonomy): domain Eukaryota; kingdom Viridiplantae; phylum Streptophyta; class Magnoliopsida; order Apiales; family Apiaceae; genus Kitagawia; species Kitagawia praeruptora. The sequence goes on along the minus strand of CM075352.1, from coordinate 169,110,886 downwards.
CAAAAGTGCCTTTCTAAATGGAGAATTAGAAGAAGAAGTGTATGTTGAACAGCCTCCTGGATTTGAGAATGACAAGTTACATAACTTTGTCTACAAGCTATTCAAGGCTCTATATGGCTTAAAGCAAGCACCAAGAGCCTGGTATGACACACTATCCACTTTTCTCCTGGAAAATCAATTTGTAAGAGGTATGGTGGATAAAACATTATTCTATAAATACCATGGCAAAGACATCATCCTTGTGCAGATATATGTTGATGATATAATTTTTGGTTCAACAAACGAAAAATTGTGTGAAAAGTTCTCATCTCTAATGAGAAACAAGTATGAAATGAGCATGATGGGAGAATTAGCATTCTTTCTTGGTCTTCAAATCTATCAGAAGAAGGATGAAATCTTCATCTGTCAATCTAAGTATGTCAAAGAACTTCTTAAGAAGTTTAACTTAGAAGATTCATCACCTGCCAAGACACCTATCTCAACAGCCACCAAATTAGAGTTAGATCCTAAAGGCAAGAAAGTGGATTCTAGTACCTACAGAGGCATGGTTGGATCTTTGCTTTACTTAACAGCAAGCAGGCCAGACATAATGTTTGCTACATGTCTTTGTGCAAGGTTTCAGGCTGATCCAAAAGAATCACACTTAGTTGCAATTAAAAGAATCTTTAGGTATCTCAAAGGCACCCCAAATCTAGGTCTTTGGTACCCTAGGGAAACTGGATTTGATCTAATTGGATATTCTGATTCAGACTATGCTGGTTGCAAGATTGACAGAAAAAGTACTACAGGAAGCTGTCAATTTCTTGGGGGGAGATTGGTGTCATGGTTCAGTAAGAAGCAACACTCAGTTTCTACATCAACTGCAGAAGCTGAATATATTGCAGCTGGAAGTTGCTGTGCACAAATACTTTGGATGAAGAATCAGTTAATGGATTATGGACTAGAGTTGTCAAATATTCCTATTTATTGTGATAACACTAGTGCCATAGCCATATCAGACAATCCAGTTCAACACTCCAGAACAAAACATATTGATATAAGGCATCATTTTATGAGGGAGCATGTTGAAAAGGGAGATGTAAAATTGATTTATGTTTCAACAGACAAGCAACTTGCAGACATATTCACAAAGCCACTGGATGAAGCAACATTTACCAGGTTGGTGAATGAATTAGGAATGCTAAATCAGGTATGATTATCTAACTGGTTTATCAATTCTCAGTCGCAGCTCATAACAGAAACTTTCAAGGTACTGTAATAAAAAGGTACTGTCATAAGAAGGTACTGTCATGAGAAGTTAAGGTTCTAGGTGCTACTTGTTCAGACAGCATGTTTGCTATGACTATGCTAAAAGGATTTTTAGATATCATGTTTGCTATGACTATGCTAAAAGGATTTTTAGATATCATGTTTGCTATGACTATGCTAAAAGGATTTTTAGATATCATGTTTGCTATGACTATGCTAAAATAGTTTTACATGTCTGTCTTAATACGGTATTAAGAAATCAAGTGTCCTTAACTTAAGTTATGTGTGAACAGTGACAGCATGATTTTGCACTTAGTTTACTGTCAGATAAACTTACTATCACTCATTAAACTGATTGACAGAAATGTTGTTAAGCGCACAGGTTGCTGTCAATGAAAGTTGCTGTCATGAGGAATTGCTGTCAAAGATAGTGGAGCGCACAGGTTACTGTCAATAAAAGATGCTGTCACGGGAAGTTGATGTCAAAGATAGTGGAGAGATATATATACATTAATGTATATATATATATATATATAATTTTAATCCTCCAATCCATGATCTAATAGCAACTGCCACGTAATATAGCAAGTGGGATTAATGGGTAAAATCATTATCACACGTTCAATTAAGACAAGTAAACACGATTCATCTTATAAACTGAATCTACCGTTTAATCTACTATCACTTTCATTTGCAAAACCTTTCAACCTTCTACATCCAAAAACCGCATTTTCTCTCTAGTTTTTCAGAGCATTCATCAATGGCACCCAAACAAAGTGTTGCTCAAACTAACTTTGCTGGTATCTACTCTCCTAGTGATGCCGGTGAAAACTTCAAAGGACTTATTTCCTTCATAAATAAATCCTACCTAGGTCATGCAATAACCTCATCCCCTAAAATTGATATTGATAGAATTGAAAAGTTCTGGAAATCAGCCAGTGTTCAAGGAACTGGAGAGGATGAGGCAATTAACTTCAAGATAAATGATGCAAGCCATTCTCTCTCAGTAAAGGATATCAATAATGCCTTGGGTATTGTTTTGGCCAGTGGAGAAAGCTTTAAGGAACTAGCAAATGATGATACTCTGAAGAGGTTCTTTTTGAAGATTGGGTATTCAGGTTCTAAACTTGAAGAAACCTCTGATAAATGGTATCAAACGGGAGAAATGGACAGGAAGTATCTGAGAAAAAGTGGAGCATGATCTTTGATGTTATGGTGAAGGTGTTCTCTACTAAGTCTACTGGCTGGAATGGAATACCATCATATATCAAGAAACTCACTCATTCTTTAGTCCATGGATACAAGGTGAACGTTGGAAAGCTGGTCATGGCACAGTTAAAAAGCGCCATAGGCAAAAAGGTATCCATCTACCCTCGCTTTTTAACTATGTGTATTAATCATATTTGTGGAAATGTTGTAGATGCACCTAATTCTGAAGAATGCCCTGTTTTAAAAAAAAAAAACACACACATCTCTCAACACACAAAATTTAAATGCACATATTCCACTATGTCTCACACAACACATGGTTAATCAAGTGCCCAACCTTGATTTTCCATTACCAACAGGTTACACTATTTTCACTCTTGAGAATGAGACTGAATTAGACCAAAATTCAGTTAACCCACATTCTACACCATACATTCAACCTAGGGACTCTAGACTGCCCAAAGCCCTTAAAATAGCCAAACAGGAATCCAAGAAAAGATCCCTAGAGAGTGAAACTAGTGACAATGTTGTGAATCAAGAGGGAGATACTGCACCTAGTGCAGCAAATAAGGATGAATTAGAACACACAGTAGCCCCTTCTGAGCCTAAGAAGAAGAGAGCTAGAAGGGCTAAGGTTACTGTCAGCCACCCTACAGTCTCCCAAAAGACTGTAGAGGATGATAGGGAAAGAAACTCACCTCTAGGTGCCTCTTCTCAACAAGAGGCATCTATTGAAATTGGCCTGTCTCCCAAGGCATCTTGTAAAGAGTTTGCACAAACTCAAGAATTCACTCTTGAGGAACCTATACATGAAGATACACACATAGAGATAGAGCACAGTGAGGAATTCACTCATACTTTTGATGTTCCATAATCTTCTTCTGTGGAACAGCCAATTGATCAATCTGAACTTCAAACTTCTACTTTCATTCCTACATCTGTTGTTTCTTCTGAACAACCTAGAGAGGGGGACAGTACCAACCCCTCAGGTTTTGATCATCCATCTCAAATCATGGATGAGCCCCCATGTAGTGGTCCACAAGAACCCATTTCTCAAAGTGAAATGGATACCACTCCATCAAACACTGGATTAGATCAAGATGCAAATTTGTCAGAAATTGAAACAGCCAGCATCTTGATCGATTCCCTCAAAGCATCTTACCCTAGGGAAGTTGCTGTCACAGCCAAAGATGCTGTCAATGACAAAACAAAAGATGCTGTCAAAGGTCTCTCTAAAGTTGCTGTCAACACACCTTCTGACAGTAACTTATTGGATAAAGATGCTGTCATCACTGCTCAACCACAACTCCAGGAAGGATTAGTAGAAGAAATTTCTGATGATGACTTGCCCCTTTCCAAGGCCTTCAAGGTAAAATCTTCTCTTTTGCATGAAAGTATTACTCATACTCATGCATCTAGGTTGAGTGAGGGAGTGAAAAAGAAAAGAGAGATAAAAGAACAGAGAAGTGAGACTAAAAATGAGAGGCAGCCAAATGTGCTGGCAAAAGGAGAGGGACTTGAGCATGTCCAGAGTGAAATTGAAGGAGCCATTCAACAAAAGGCATTAGGCCTTGAGGGCATTACTGTAAGAGATGATGAGATCATCTATAAAAACAATGAGAGTGTGAGAACCCCAACAGCTTCCATGCCCCAGACTTTTCCTCCATCTCCAAAGAGGCTTGAGTTTGGTGGTCCTTCTGCAACCTACAATGAAAGGCTCCAAGCTATTGAAGACAGATGTGCTAAAATGGAAGACAAATTAGACAATCTGTCCACTGATGTAAAGATTGGTTTTGCTGTAATACAAGCCACTCTACTGTCTCTTTCTTCCATACTCCATGCTGCCAATTTAACTAAGGGGGAGAAAGTGATAGATCAGAAAGATGAGCAACCAGCAACAAAAGTGAAGTCACAAGGGGAAGCTGGAATACAGGGGGAGCAAAGGAGTAAGGGGGAGCAAAAAGATACTGTCATAGCCTCTGGAACTGGTGAACTGTTTGAAACTGAAGTAGATGGGGAGACAATGCTAGTATCGGAGGAAGTATTGAAACTGATACAAAGAAATAAAGCATCTTCCATCAAAATTAGTGAACCAGTTCCTGAAAAGAAATAATCTACTTTGGAGAGGCTTTGGAGAGAAAAGGAGGAGTCTAACAGGATGGGTAAAGGCAAGGGCAAGCTGCCTGAATATGTGAATCCTTCAGAGTTGGTTACTTGGACTGATGGAAGCACATATTCTCAAGAAGAAGCTGATTCTATAATGATAAGTCATATGGAGAGCACCTTGAATAATAAGGATGAGGAATTCAACACTCTGGTGAATGAACCAATCACAGAATCTGGAGGAAAACCTGCTAAGTTGGCAGAAGCTTTGAAAGAAAAGATTGTCAATCTTTCTGTGAAGATTAGCTCAGAGAAGAGGTGGGCAGTTGAATTGTACCTGAAGAGTGGACATTCAATATTCATAACAATGCAGCTGCTAGAAACTTTCTCTGCCAGAGTGCAATACATCCTTGGGATTCTTGTTAAGAAAAAGTCTACCATTTTTGATGAAAGTCTCTATATGCAACTGAGTAGAATGGTTAACAGCAAACTTCCAGAAGTATGTCTCCAGCCATATGGTGTAAGCTTTAAACAGACAACAGCCAAAGGAACTAAAGGACTTGGGTTCTTAACTCTTGAAGGCAAAACATCTCTACAAAGTAAAGTCATCATGGATGTACTTAAGTTGTTACTGAAAGCACCCATCACCAAGGAAAGGATTCAAGCAGTTAAAGATATCCACAAGATAATGGCAAAGAGAGATATGGAATACAGTGCCAAAATTAAGAAGCTCATTTCCAAAGCAAACGAAAGCAGAAATGCTCAAGGTGGAAAATGTTCCTTTGATGACACCTTGGATAAAGATGATGATAATGAAGGTGGAGGTGAAGCTGGAGGAGCTAAAAAGGCAGAAAAGGGAGACTCTTCAAAAGAGCAATCCCAAGCTAAAGAAGTTGAGCCAAAGGAAACTTCAGAAACTCCTGGAACAAGCAAGAAAAATGAAGAAAAGGAGGAGAAGAAGGAAATGCTTGAAGCATTAAATTCAAACTAAATGAACATGGAAATTGACAGTATCTATTTTGGCAAAGATACTATCAACAAAGATGCTGTCAAGAATGTTGAAGATGCTGTCATGAAAGATGCTGTCAATGATCCTATTATCAAAACATCTAAGATAGTAAGAGTCAAAAGAAAGTCAAACAGACCAATAAGGGGAAAGACTGTCTACAAAGGAAAAGGAAAAGCTACAGGGTTAGGACTTAAGAAACCCCTCATGAAAAGAAGAATGAATAGCTTTGAAATGATACAGCTGAAAGCCAGAAACACAATCACTTCTGTATCCATAGAATTTGATGAGTCAAAAGAAGAAGTTGCAAGATACATTCTATGGGAAAACAAGGAAAGATTGATTACAGTGGAACCTGACTTCACACAGATAACAAAATCAAAGGTGATATCCAGGAAACTCATTCAAACCTCTGAAACAATAAAACGAAGAATTGATTATTTCAATCTGGAAAGGATGGTTGAGCTACTGCAAACCTATGATAATGTTTCACAGAAGATCATGGACCAAGTTCTCAAGTACTATGAAGTCAGACATGCTGAATTTATTGAGAAGTTTGGTGATTGGACACTTCACAATGATGATGATGTCTATCAAGCCCTTGGTTCGGAGTATGAAGAAGATAATCCTATTCCTGAGTATAACTGGACAGAAATGGAGAAACCTTATACAAGGTCAGAAATGAAAAGATATGAAGCTGAACAGAAATTCAGAGAAGAATTAGCCTCAAAACAAAAATCTCGTCAACAGATAGAAGATGAGATTGAAGCTCAATTGAAGGAAAGCTGGAGTAAACTCAATGAGATCAACAGCAGTGGATTAAACTATCAGCCAATTATACTGGACAATCCTCTGAGAATCAAATATGGCAAAGAAGAAATCTATATAGATAGCTTTTCTAAGTTAAAGACCAGTGTGCTAAAAGAATTGTTCTGGCAAGTGGTAGGATCATCCAACAAACTTGAAGCACTATGTTCTTGGGAGCTAGATATGATTTTTGATCAAAGGAAAGGAGAGAATCCCAGCTTGGACAGATAAAGAAGGGAAACTTTAAATCAGCTTCCTGGCAGAAGATTCAAGATGGAGGGAGATGTGTTGAAATTCAGATCAATAGTAAAGCAAAATGTTTATTGGATGGAACTCAGAGATGCATTAAACACTACTTCCTCAATGATCAGAAAATACATCATGGAAAATGAAGATGATGCACAGTCCCCTGAAGAAAAGGAGCTGATTGAAAAACTCAGAAAGGCTCTGAGGGAAAAGGAGCTAGATGAAAGTTCAAAACAAACTAAGTAAATATTTTTCAGTCTAGAGAAATACTTGATTTTTAGTTATGAACTTTTATAATCATTGTTTGAAAACAATCTAGATTAATCACATTTTTTCAGAAATGAAGGGTTTATTCTTTCTGATCTATGTTAGTTAAGTTGTCAGCATGATATATTTGTAAATTTGTTCTTATTGTCCATAAAAACAAATTGGGGGAGATTGTTGGGATTTATGGGTGATAGATAAAGACAACTTAACTAGATTAATTGATATACTTAGTTTTACTAAGTAGAACATACTGTCATAGCCAGAAGTGTTTTCTTGTAATTAAATAAATACTGTCATATAATAAATGTAATTCTTGGAAGAAGTTCGATTATGTTCAAGCCTCAAGGAATACAGAAGTTCGACAGCAGGAATAAAAGTTACTGTCAAGTATTGACAGTAAGGTTACAAGGAAACAGCATGTTGCAAAGCTCGACAACAAGTTTAATTTAGTCGACAGCAAGTTTCAACTTGACAGCAACATTGGCGGAGATTCTGATGACAGCAACTTTCATATATAGTTTGCGACAGTAAGTTTGGAATTCCTTGATAGTAATCTCTGCGGGAATTCATACTGTCAAACAAAGCACAATTCTTGACAGTAATCTCTGCGGGAAATTCATACTGTCAAACAAAGCACAATTCTTGACAGTAATCTCTGCGGGAAATTCATACTGTCAACCAAAGCATAATTCATTGACAGCAAACTTTGTGGCAAACATACTGTCATATAGCATCAACTTGATTTAGGAATTTTCTAAGTCAAAATAAGCGACAGAATACATGTTCAAAAGAAGCAGGCGTGCTGCAACATTCAAACTTTACACCAAGCTTGAAAGTCTATAACAGAAGCTTGAGAGATCACATGGAGCAACCTGTAAAGTATAGAGCAAGATAAATTTAACAACTGCTAGATCTGGGTGGCTCAAATGTGGAAAGCATCTAAAATTACTTTGTGTGTATCACATGGGAATAAATCATGTAATGAGCTGCAAAAAGAATATGACAGCAACTCAACAACCCATGTTGAAAGTGATAGTATAGTAGAAAAAGATCCAACTATCACTCTATAAATAGAACACTCTACTGCATGATATATGTAGTTCTCCACATCTGTAATCTCTTGAGAATTCGAAGCTTGAGAATTATTTTGTTCTCAAGGTTGTAGCAAAACTTTGCAAAATAAATAAAACATCTATTTTGTGGAAACATCGTGTTAGATATTACTTGTGATTGCATTTCTTCTACTAGTAAATTACAAACTCTATTTAAGTTGTTGAAATAGTTTTTGAAATTTATTAGTATTGCATTCAACCCCCCCTTCTGCAATACTTTACGGGACCAACAGGTTGTTTATTTACTAAATAGTACTTTACTATTATTTCGAGTATAATTAGGGTTTCGATATGGACCCAGCGTGTTGACGAGACGATTGAAGGAAAATGAATGCGTGATCGAGTAAAGACCGAAGTATAGTAAGTAGCGAATCAACGCATTGGAATCGAGGCAAGTGTACTAACCCTCGCTTATCGTTCAAGCGAGATAAATATGTTTCTATTTAGTATAAGTATTCCCTTCAGATTCTTATTGCTTTTGTCATTTTCCTTCAAATTATTGTTAAGAAAATGTTTTATTCAAGTATTATGTTTATATAGTATCTCAAAGTTTTATTGCCAGTATTATTCTTTCTCATATGTTGATAGTAATATTCAGTTAAAGTTTTTGCATGTATTGCATTCTTATTCCTTGTTTTAATATAATGTTCTTAAAGTATATAGTTTCCCTGAGATTATTTGAAAGTAAAGTAGTTTAATGGAATTGGAAGAATTTTTATAAAATGTGGACCAGCTTCATGGTCAGAGTAGTAAAGGCCAATGTCAATAAGTGCCTAGTGAGGGGATCCCAGAGTATTGTTTTTGGCTGGACTTTACGTGGCTGATCACCCGTAATGTCCAGAGTATGATGAAAAACTCCAATTCTATTGAACATTGTTTTATGCAAGTATATTCTCATGGTAGATTGTTTAAGTTAAAGTACATTTTCATTTCCAAGTATGTTGGATGTAAAGTTATGATTTGAGTTAATAAGTACTTTTAGTATAAAAATGGAAAGTTATTTATATTAGTGTTTTGAACGGTGAAAACTAATTCATGGTTATTACGGTCACTGTGGCATGTGTTGCGCAGTGATAGTGAGAACCGAGAATGATTTGAGATCTTCTTATTTATTCAAACTCATGATTGTCAGGCCGGTTAGGCAGCTAGGTATGCAAACGCTTAGCGATATGAATGAAATTTGAGTAACTGAGAATTTCTTGGAGATTTTGTTAAAGCAATAGTTAAAGTATTTTGCAAGTATTAAAAGTATTGAATCTAATATTACAAACCTTCTCAGTTATTAAATTCTGATTTTCGAGTTATAAATGTTTTAAATGATAGTAATCTTCTGTTAAAGTTAAGAATCCAGATTTCAATTATAGTGTTGATTATAAATTGGTGACCATTCATTCGCTCATATTTATTGTTCCTATTTCTTGAATTTGCAATTATGGCATTCTTATTTCATCCAGTTCAGTTCTATGTATATAACTTGCTGAGCATTCTTTGGCTCACACTTGTTGTTTTTAAAATCTATCTTTTCAGTAACTACTTGGCGAGGCTTAGCCTGCGCAGTTCAGAAAGTGGAAAGAAGAAGCAGGATGCTGTTATGAAGCTGACGTGAATCAGGGTATTCAGATTTAAAGTTTGAGTTATTGTATGTATTTATAGTTTTAGTAGTTATAGTATGTATTTGATTAGTTGGCCTGGTATACTTCTATTCGAAGTTATACCAGTGATTTAAGTTTGTATAAAGTTTTGTATATAGAGTTGTAATTAAGTTGGTTTGGGTTTTCTTGTTTCTAGAACTGTAACCTAAGATCCTGAGTTGGGAGTTGGGGTCAAAGAGCTTTTGATTGAGTTTTTGTTTTTAATTCAGTTTTATTTTGAGTTCAGATTTTAGTTAGTATTCAGCAGGTTTATGTTGTATTTACGAATACATCATGGCCAATTTTTGTTAGAATTATTGAGTTTTTAGCGTGATGCCCAAATCTACTGACCCCGGATTTTGGGGGCGTTACAGGTTGGTATCAGAACGAGGTTATAGTAAACTAAAAATGAGAGTGTGTAGGAGTGTGTATAGTTAAGTAAGGAACGTCAGAGTTCATATAGGACTCGTGTTGGACTATTGGATATAGTACCAGTTAGTGAGTTAAGATGTGAGTGGTGACAGATAGTTGAGCGGAGTTGGGTAGAAACCCTTGAGGCTGTAGGTAGTGGAACCTTCAGAGTCTAGTGCGAGTGACGACGACGTGTAGAATAGATAACTTTAGGACATGTAGCAGAAGAGTCTAGATCGAATGACGAGTCAGCGAAGGAGTCGACAAAGAAGATGTACGTGGAGACCGTGACAATACCTTCCTTTTCTTTTAATCAATATTCCTTTGATGAGTTTATTTTGACAATTGTCTTTCCCTGAAGTTGATTTTCCAGTTATGATGGAGGCTATAATGCCTATTTCTTTTATTTCTAAACCCTGTCAAGTTTGATATATGAGTTCGAAATTTCTTCATCAGTGAATAATCCTATTGTTGATAGATCATCATTTCTTAGTATTGTGCCAGTCATTTCTTTCCTAATTATCCTTTTCTTCTGAAGCAGTACCCATGGAATCTGTTTAGTTGTAATCCAGGGGTATGTCTGAGAATTTCTCATCAATTGATTGTTAATTCGATGTTCGAATCTTTTTATGTTTCTTTACTCCAACTGAGGTGAACAACCCTATTTATAGGGGACACAAGGACTGTTTGTCTGTGTGATAGCAGTCTGATGGGACGCCATCACTTGTGTGTTGTGAAGTACAAGAAGGTTAATTACCTTTAGTCATGTCTTGAATAAGGCACACAACAAGGTTCATTTGATCATGTTGATCACTCAGTAATTTTTCATTTCAAAGAATATTTGTTTGAAAACTCATAAATTAATTCTACAATTGTGGAACCTTTGCTACGATGTGAAATCGTTCTCTTCAAATATCATGAATCACAATATCTCAAGTAGTCTTGAACGTATGCCAATCGAGTTTAGAATACTAGTAACATGTGACGTATAGTTCTGCGATTAGAGTTGTTCTATATAGAGAGATCAGTAGAGATCCCAGTATAGTAAATAAGTATCCAGAGTACAGATTAGTAGAGTTGCGGATGCAACCCGAGTTGGTAGAGTAAACCTCAGTAACCCTTCTTTACCTGATTCCGAGGACGGAATCCTTTTAAGGTGGGTAGAATGTAAGATACCAGATTATTTTAGGATTTATTATTATTATTTTATTATTATTTAATTATGTTAATTAGTATTTAAAGGATGGAATTGGATTTGAGAATATCGTTGTGGAATTCAACGATATTTAGTATTGAGTTTATATAGTATATATTGAGTTATGTGTGCCAATGTGTGCTCCAGTATTTTATTGGTATTTTTAGTGATTTAAAAATATTTTAATCAAGTATTATTGATCTTCAAAAATCTTTATTTAATTATCGGAGGGCTTAAAAATCATGAAATATTTTGTAAAATTATCTTTATATATTTATTGAGTTTTTAAAATTTTTGGGTGGATTAATTTGGGTGGCCGAGTATTTTAAAATGATTGTAAGAGTTTTATTGTATTTAAAGGATCAAAACTTTGAAAATTCATATTTAATTCATTTTTGATCCGAAAAATATTTTAAAAATATGTGCGTGTTTGTAATTTTATGTTCTTTATTTTAAAAATGAAAAGTTTAATTTTCCGAATATTTTACTTAAGTATGATTTATAGATTTTATCAATAGTGTTTTATATTGGGCCGAGGAGTATTGTTAGTAGTTAATAAAAGGGAACTGGGCCAAGCCCAATTAGAGAGAGTAGCAGCCGAGAGAATTCTAGAATCAGGAGAGAAAAAGAAACGAAGAAAAAGAGAAGAAGGGAAAGAAATCGGGGAGAGAAGCAGCGGAGAGAAGAGAAGAGATTTGGGGGGGGGTTTGAATTGAAACTTATGCATATATATATATACGTGTGTGTATATATACGCGTGTGTGTAAGTGTGTGTGTGTGTGTGTGTGTGTATAGTGCGTGTGTTTCTCGGGTGAGCAGCAGGCAAGGGGCGGCACCACCGCGGCAGGCCATTGCCGGCGGTGGTGGTCGTGGTTTCGTGCGAGAATGGAGGAAGAAAGAAGGGGGAGGAGGCAGCAACGAAGAGGAGGGAGGCTGCTGTGCAGTGGTAGAGAGAGAGAGCAGAGGTGAGAAAGATTATTCGAGGTAGATGGAACGGTGATGACACCGTGGTGGTTCTCCGGCGAGTTGACTTTTGGGCGGACCGAATCGAAAACGAAATGGTATAATTTCGTAATTTTAATTATTTAATTTCCGTGTTAAATTTAGTTGTGTAATTGCGAGTATTGTTTAATTAGTGTAATTTTAATTAGATTTAAATTGCGAGTTTAATTGTTAATTTTCGTGAATTAGTTCGGAGGGTCGATAATTGTTAATTATGATTGATGGTATAAAGTACGAGGTGATTGTATTAATTTTTGGTGATTTAATTCGAAAGAGGATAATTGTTAGTTGTTAAGTGCTATTTGTTAATTGTTAATTATAATTGTTGTGATATAATTAGTTAAGTATGGTAAGTAAGTTATAAATGTTAGTTATTATCTTTCGGGAGTCCAAATTGGGATTTTTGGAGAATATTAGAGTATTAATAATTTGGATTATTGTTGGTTTAAATAACATGTTATGTGATTTACGTGTAATAAGTGTTAGTGAGTCATTAAGGTGACCAATTGATTTCTAAATTGATCAAATGGTAAGTGTGGGAATACGTAATACATGTTAAATGTTAGAATCTTATAATAATTAGAATTGTGCTAGGGGTTATGAGAAGATCACAAGTTTTTAAATATCAATATTTAAAGGACTTGTGTAATTCTTTTCGACTAATCCCTAGGGCTTACGAATATCCATGATTAGCTATCACGAGTATAATTAATATACTTGAGTGATGTGATCATCGATATAGCGTAAGTAATAGTTAGTGCTAGGGGTTGTTCCCTAGGGCTTACGAACATCAATGATTGGTTGTCACGTGTATCAGTAAAATGCGTGAGAAATACGGTCATTGGTGTAGCGTAAGTAGTAGTGTAAATTATTATGTGCTAGGTGCCGCATGTCTGGGCGGTTACTTTTCTTATTTGTTTACTTTTATGTTGCTGCAAGTTGAGGCAGCTTTATTTTTGCAAAACAGGGTTAAATTGTGTTTGAGGGGCTGTGCCCATAGTCCGATAAACGAATACTTCATGCCGAAATTTTCTAAAAATCCCCTGTATTTAAAGTTATTTAAAGTATTTGATTTAAAGATTTAAAGGCATATAGGTGTATGAGTGTTTGAGTGCATATGTGATGATTAATGAGGTGTGGGTATATATATATTTATGTATGTATTGCTTTGCGAGTTATAAGTAATTAGTTATCGATTGGGTTGTTTATTTACTAAATAGTACTTTACTATTATTTCGAGTATAATTAGGGATTCGATATGGACCCAGCGTGTTGACGAGACGATTGAAGGAAAATGAATGCGTGATCGAGTAAAGACCGAAGTATAGTAAGTAGCGAATCAACGCATTGGAATCGAGGCAAGTGTACTAACCCTCGCTTATCGTTCAAGCGAGATAAATATGTTTCTATTTAATATAAGTATTCCCTTCAGATTCTTATTGCTTTTGTCATTTTCCTTCAGATTATTGTTAAGGAAATGTTTTATTCAAGTGTTATGTTTATATAGTATCTCAAAGTTTTATTGCCAGTATTATTCTTTCTCATATGTTGATAGTAATATTCAGTTAAAGTTTTTGCATGTATTGCATTCTTATTCCTTGTTTTAGTATAATGTTCTTAAAGTATGTAGTTTCCCTGAGATTATTTGAAAGTAAAGTAGTTTAATGGAAATGGAAGAATTTTTATAAAATGTGGACCAGCTTCATGGTCAGAGTAGGAAAGGCCAATGTCAATAAGTGCCTAGTGAGGGGATCCCAGAGTATTGTTTTTGGCTGGACTTTACGTGGCTGATCACCCGTAATGTCCAGAGTATGATGAAAAACTCCAATTCTATTGAACATTGTTTTATGCAAGTATATTCTCATGGTAGATTGTTTAAGTTAAAGTACATTTTCATTTCCAAGTATGTTGGATGTAAAGTTATGATTTGAGTTAATAAGTACTTTTAGTATAAAAATGGAAAGTTGTTTATATTAGTGTTTTGAACGGTGAAAACTAATTCACGGTTATTACGGTCACTGTGGCATGTGTTGCGCAGTGATAGTGAGAACCGAGAATGATTTGAGATCTTCTTATTTATTCAAACTCATGATTGTCAGGCCGGTTAGGCAGCTAGGTATGCAAACGCTTAGCGACATGAATGAAATTTGAGTAACTGAGAATTTCTTGGAGATTTTGTTAAAGCGATAGTTAAAGTATTTTGCAAGTATTAAAAGTATTGAATCTAGTATTACAAACCTTCTCAGTTATTAAATTCTGATTTTCGAGTTATAAATGTTTTAAATGATAGTAATCTTCTATTAAAGTTAAGAATCCAGATTTCAATTATAGTATTGATTATAAATTGGTGAGCATTCATTCGCTCATATTTATTTTTCCTATTTCTTGAATTTGCAATTATGGCATTCTTATTTCATCCAGTTCAGTTCTATGTATATAACTTGCTGAGCATTCTTTGGCTCACACTTGTTGTTTTTAAAATCTATCTTTTCAGTAACTACTTGGCGAGGCTTAGCCTGCGCAGTTCAGAAAGTGGAAAGAAGAAGCAGGATGCTGTTATGAAGCTGACGTGAATCAGGGTATTCAGATTTAAAGTTTGAGTTATTGTATGTATTTATAGTTTTAGTAGTTATAGTATGTATTTGATTAGTTGGCCTGGTATACTTCTATTCGAAGTTATACCAGTGATTTAAGTTTGTATAAAGTTTTGTATATAGAGTTGTAATTAAGCTGGTTTGGGTTTTCTTGTTTCTAGAACTGTAACCTAAGATCCTGAGTTGGGAGTTGGGGTCAAAGAGCTTTTGATTGAGTTTTTGTTTTTATTTCAGTTTTATTTTGAGTTCAGATTTTAGTTAGTATTCAGCAGGTTTATGTTGTATTTACGAATACATCATGGCCAATTTTTGTTAGAATTATTGAGTTGTTAGCGTGACGCCCAAATCTACTGACCCCTGATTTTGGGGGCATTACAACTACAGGTATTACGGACATAAATCCGTGTAACCATTCAGCTTCCGTCCCCGTGACATCAAGCGCACAGAACTCAGCCTCAAAAGTAGACCGAGTTACTATAGTCTGTTTGGTCAACTTCCAGGATATTGCTCCACCTGCTAAGGTGAACACGTATCCAGTCACCCCATTGGAACCAGACTTCTTAGCTATCCAACTTGCATCACTGTACCCCTCAAGTACACCAGGAAATCTCCTATAGTGTAAACTTAGGTACATTGTGCCTTTCAGATATCTAAGTACTCTATCAAGAGCATCCTAATGAGTTCTGTTTGGACAACTTGTATATCTAGCCAACTTAGACACAGAGTAGGAAATATCTGGTCTAGTACAGTTAGCAAGATACTGCAAGCTCCCTATAATCTGAGAATACCTTAACTAAGACACAGGTACTCCTGAAGTATTCTTATCAAGGGCAACTTTAGGATCATAGGGTGTACTAGCGATTCTATACTGTGAATAACCATAATTCTCAAGTATAGATTTCTCTATATAATGAGACTGCGATAAAGTTATTCCCTCAGCTGATTGTGTCAGCTTGAGACCAAGAATCACACTAGCCTCACCCATATCCTTCATTTCAAAATGCCTTTTCAAGAAAGCTTTTGTCTCGTTAATAATCTCAATATTGGTTCCAAACAGTAGTATGTCATCTACATATAGGCACACGATGACACACTCACTACCTTTAACTTTGGTGTAGACACACTTGTCACTATCATTAATATCATAACTGAACGGCACTATAGTTTCATCAAACTTTTTATGCCAATCCCTAGGAGCTTGTTTCAAGCCATAGATGGATTTGATCAACTTACATACTTTCCTTTCGTTACCAGATGCAACAAATCCCTCAGGCTGATCCATATCAATCTCTTCTTCAAGTTCACCATGAAGAAAAGCTATCTTTACATCCATTTGATCGATGATAAGACCATGTACGGAAGCCAATGCTACAAGCATTCGGATTGTTGTCATTTTAGCTACTGGAGAGTATGTGTCAAAGTAATCAATGCCCTCCTTTTGCTTAAAACCCTTAGCTACCAGTCTAGCTTTGTACTTATCTATTGAGCCGTCAGGGTTCAACTTCCTTTTAAAGATCCATCTGCACCCGATAGTGGAACACCCAGGAGGGAGATCAACTAACTCCCATGTTTCGTTAGAAACAATAGAGTCAATTTCACTCTTTACAGCGCCCTTCCAGTGCCTAGACTATGAAGAATCCATAGCTTGTCGGAAAGTTAAAGGTTTGTCCTCGATATTGTAAGTGATAAAATCACTTCCAAAATCCTTGACTACCTTTGCACGCTTACTCCTTCGTGGTTTCTCTACCTCCTTAGGAGTAGATCTACTACTAGGTTCCGCCCCCACATTTGTCATCTTTTCCACATGATCAGGAATAGAACTTGATGTGTGAGTAGGCTCTTCATTAGAAGTATCCTGAGGCATACCAGTCTTCATAGGGTAAACATCCTCAAAGAAAGTAGCATCACGAAACTCAACTATCGTGTTTGCCACTATACCATCTATGTCAGATTTTAACACTAAAAATCTCATAGCTGTAGTGGTTTCAAGATAGCCCAGAAAGATACAGTCAATAGTCTTCGGACCTAATTTCTTTCTCTTGTGTTCAGGGACAAGTACCTTAGCAAGGCACCCCCACACACGAAGATACTTAAGACTAGTCTTCTTGCTCTTCCATAACTCATGGGGTGTCTTATCCATGTGTTTCAGAGGGACTCTATTCAGAATATGGCAAGCCGTATTCAGAGCTTCTCCCCACATGTATTTAGGCAACCCAGAATTAATAAGCATACTATTAATCATATCTTTAAATGTTCTGTTCTTTCGGTCATCAACCCCATTAGACTCAGGTGTGTATGGTGGGGTAACTTCATGAACTATACCATTGCTTGCACAAAATTCATTAAAACCGTTACTCATATACTCACCACCTCTATCAGATCTCAACCATTTAAGTACCTTACTAGTTTGTTTTTCTACTTCAGTTTTATATATAATGAATTTACTAAGTGCTTCATCCTTATGTCTAAGTAAATAAACATAACAGTATCTACTACTATCATCTATAAAGGTAAAGAAGTATCTAAATTGGTCCTTAGTCAACACACCACCAAATTCACAAATATCAATGTGTACTAAATTTAACAAGTCTGAATCCCTAACAATATTATGAAAAGGTTTCCTTATTTGTTTAGCAGACACACAGACTCGACATTTAGAATTCTTTTCTATGGTATGTCTTGGAATCAACTCTAAGTTCATCATATTTTTAAGAGCACCAAAATTTAAGTGACCAAGTCTAGCATGCCATAAATTTGAAGATTCAACATAGTTAACAGAAGGAGTAATCTTATTCAAAGCACCCAAAACGGGCTCATCATTTATTACAAATAAACCATTTGACAAGTAACCCTTGCCAAAGAAAGTACCAGTACGAATAAGAACTACTTCATTACATTTGAGAGAGACTTCAAAACCATTAGCTACTAAACAGCTGCCACTTATTATATTTCTACGCATGTCGGGAACATGATGCACTCTCGTCAGGGATAGAACACGTCCCGAAGGAAACTTCAGGTCCACGTTTCCTACTCCATGTACTTGAGCAGCACTTGCGTTCCCCATCGTCATTGTCAAACTATGACTCTGTTGATAAGATACAAATAAACTAATGTCAGCACAAATATGTACATTAGCTCCAGTATCAATCAACCATTCATTTGACAGATAAGTGGAAAATAGTATAGGGTTGTAGGTAACATACCGGTCCACGTTGGTTTCAGAAGCCATAGCCTCACCAACAACCATGTTCGCTACAGGCCCACTTGAGGTTCCAAGCACAGCATTCGCTTGAGCTACAACCTCGGCTTTCTTTGCTTTCTTTGTAGGGCAGTCCTTACTCCAGTGCCCAACCTGCCCACAAGACCAACATGGTTTGTTTTCCTTTGGTTTCTTGGCCTTATCCTTGTCATTCTTAGGTTTATTACTATTACCCTTCTTAGAGACAACCTTCCTTTTCTGTCCTACAGTTTCTACATTCACCTTCGAACTTCCGTGCTCAGTTGGCATCACATGTCCCTGTTTGCACTTGTGTTGTTCTTGCACCGAGATGTCCAGCATAAGGTTGGTCCAGGTGATCTCTCCTTTTTGTCTTTTCAGGGAGAGAGAACTCTTCCCAAGACTTTGGGAGTTTTTCAATCACACTCATCACCTTAAACTTTTCGGGGAGGTCCATTCCAGACTCCTTCAAAGCATGCACTATCATCTCGAACTCATGCACTTGCTCAGTCATGGAATTATTGTCCACCAACTTGAAATCAAGGAACCTAGCCACAAAATACTTCTCCAGACCTTGTGAGTCAGTATTATGTGTCTAGTCCAGCTTCTCCCATAAGAGTTTGCGGTGTAGGCATCAGAGGAGTACACATCAAACAAGGTGTTCGTTATAGCTACCAAAATAGCCGCCCTAGCCACCCCATCCTTCTCAGCCCACTTCGCAAAACCCTTAACTGATTCAGCCTTCTCTTGATCCACAACCGGCTTCTCATATTCCACAACAGGCCATAAACCCTTTACAGTCAACCAAAACTTCATCCTTTTCTGCCAACGAGAAAATCCAACGCCCCCATTGAATTTCTCTAGCAAGCCAGTTAATTCAACGGGTTGTGGAAAACTGTAAGTGGTCCAATCAATGACCCCGGCAGATGCAACCGAACTATCACTAGCAGGAATTTCACTCTCGTTAACCATTATGCTAAATACTATATAACAAATTATCTCTTCAAGAATGTTGGAAATATTAACTAAAACAACAACATAGATGCAGTTATATATCGTATTAAACAAGTCAAGGCCAAGCAAACAATTAACGAAACAAAACATGAAGGTATATAACATGCATATCAGTAACTGTAATAACAAAAGAAGAATAGAAGACATACCAGTAGCCATAGCTATAGCAGTATATCAAACAAATAAACAGCTGAGTCGTCAGGACTTGCATGAAGTACTGACTATTCTTGAAGAGATGATTGCCCCCACTTACTGTGTCAGGAAGCTTGCAACACCTCTCCCAGGATAAAACAACTCCGAGTAATTTAATCACAGCAATTAGACTACTAGACTTCGACTGGAACCTCAGTCGCCGGAAAAACCCTAAGTAAAAGATACTATGGAAGAAGGAGAACAGAGAGTGTAGGGAAAAGAAGAGAATGTAGGGTGTGGTATATAGAACCCAGCAGCTTAACTCTCTATTTATAGGAGAGGCCAAACGTAGCTGATGCCACCCAATTAATATTGTAACTCACATTCCATTTAATAAGAATGAAACGGTCGATTTAATATAATCTAAACGGCTGTAACAGCTGATTTCATATTAAATAAATCGTAACAGTTACGATATGTATTTTAACCACACATTCAGTTTTTATTTTAATTATTACGAATATATATATATATATTATCAAATTCTGACCCAACATCAGGATTAACATCAGGATTTTCGTCCGTCAAGATCTGATGTCCATCATCATTTTATCATCCATCAGGATCTGGTACCGTCAGGACTTGGCCCATTAGGATCTGGTACTGTCAGGATTTCATCCGCCAGGACTTGGCCCATCAGTATTAGATGTCTAACCAGTTCCTGATCCCAATTAATATATATATTCTAATTAAAATATTAATTAAACACATAACTATAATCCCTCACCCAGGTCGCCTCGCGTACGCGAGACGCCGAGACATTCGCCCAAATTGCCCTTCGACCGAGCCTTAGTAGTTGTACACAGTAACATCATGCACCATCATACACCTTAGTAGTTGTACACTACCCATGTGTGTGATTCTATATAAAGCCAACAACCCCCTTTATTTATTTCAATGTGGGACAAATACACATTCTCATTTTCAAGCTCTTTCAAGCTACCCACTTCAACTCTATTTCTCTATGGGTTTCACTAAGAAAATTACTTAGACCCATAAATTTAAGTCCTCATAGCAAGGAACAATTTTCAATCGTTAAAATCCGGAATTAACATGAAGAACATAAAATACTTATGCTCCAAAAACTCCATTTTCTAACATTACATTAGCCTTATTGACATTTCCAGACTTGCAGAACCCATCAATAATAGGGCTGTAAAGAAACTGAAACAAAATCACTCCTGTATTAATTAGTTCATCAAAGAGATGTGAAGCCTTCTCCATTTCACCTAGCCTGCAACAACCTGATACTATTGATGCATGTAACAACATCCAGTGAGAAGCGATCTTGTCACATTTCCAATTCGACAGAATCCATTTATAAGAAAATTATATGAACGAACATCGGCCATCGGGCAAACACCGAAAATATTCCATATTCAGCAACAGAAACGCTTTATTAGGTTCCCTAACTTTGCACATAACTTTCAGTGTTCATTTTGTGGACTATAAAGACCACATCTTTTCAATGTTCTTGAACATGGATTGTTAAAATTCGGGTAATGGCAACAATACCTTTTTTTCTAAGATTAAATAGCAAAAATAATGAAATCAAATTTTTTGATCATTTTTATCGACGGACATCCCTCGATTATTTGAAAAATGTTATTTCGTTTTGTAGGGAAAACATCGATTATTTGAAAAATGTTATTTCGTTTTGTAGGGAAAACATAATTTTTCACCAAAATTTAGTGAGTAATTAGCAAATTGATGATCGAATTTTATCTACTTTTGCACTTTGATGGTCGTAGTTTGAAATTTACAATATGTTGGTCAGACATTATTTTTACGTTCCAAAAGTGTGGCTAAATGCCACTTTTTTGAACTATTTTTTCTCAAAACATAAAAAGCAATATCTGACCAATTTATTGCAAATTTAAAATTCCAATCACCAAAATGTAAAATTGGATAAAATTTAACCATAAATCTGTAATTACTCAAAATTTTTTAATAATTTTTGGGTGAAATACCCAATCCCAAAATATATAGGCAAATACTTAATCTTGAAAAGCGTATATCAAAATACCTAGTGATGAAAAACATAATTCAAAAATTGGATTTTTAAGTGATTCGTAAAATTAAAGATTCAAATGGCACTAAAACTTATTTGGGTTTTGAAATCTGATTATTAAAAAAAGAGTATGATGGGCCTAAGGATGCCCTCATGTAACACCCTGGTAAGGGATGGATCTTATATGTATCTTATATTTACAAAAATGTCCCTACGAGACCACTTGATAAGTACAAATTTGTTTTATCATCTGGTTGTCTTCTGAGGACCCCACGTCTGAGCAGGTCTAAAACCGAATATCTCTGGTGTAACTTCAGTGGTGAGACCAACGAGGAAGGGGTGGAGGTGAAGATTGAAGACCAGACCGTTCCCCGTACGAATAAGTTCAAGTATTTGGGTTCGATCATCTAGAAGGAAGGTGAGATTGAAGATGATGTCACCCATCGTATCAAGGCGGGATGGCTAAGGTGGAGGGCAGTGTCAGGGGTGATGTGCGATAAGAAAGTCCCGTTAAAGCTGAAAGGGAAGTTCTATAGAGCGGCTATCCGTCCTGCGATGTTGTATGGTTCGGAGTGTTGGGCGGCAAAGAAGGTCCTCGAGAGCAAGTTGGAAGCAGCTGAAATGAGGATGTTGCGGTGGTCCTGTGGCCGCACGATGTTAGACAGAATCCCGAACGTGATTTTCAGGAGTGAGTTGGAGGTGGCGCCCCTTCCTGAGAAAGTTAGGGAAGGGAGGTTGCGATGGTTCGGCCACGTTCGTAGGAGGCGTCCGGAAGCCCCGGTGAGGAGGGTTGAGAGTCTCTCGGTTAATGGGGTGAGGAGGAGAGGCAGACCGAGGAGGACGTGGGAAGAACAGCTCAGGATGGATTTGAAGGCTTTAAACTTGGATGAGAACTCGATCGCAGATAGGAGTTGTTGGAGGCGCCAGATTAGAGTTGTGGATTCGCTTCTAGGGAGTGGTTCTGTGGTTGAGAGCCTCAGAGCTGGTTTCTCTCGGTTAGCTTTAGCTTAGAAGCTTGTCTTTTCATCTTCATATTGTCTTCTGGTTTCTGATGTTGCAGGCGCAGGTGTCTTGGCCAGAGGTCTTCCTAGATCAGGAGAGGAGTGCCCATTGCTCGAGTAGGTAAGTCCCATGAGATCCAGGCCATGGGCCCAGGTTTGGCCGATTACTTCACCCACCTTTACCATCCTTGTAGAAAATTCACATTATTTTATGGTACACTAAGCCGGGGATCTTCACGGAAACAGCCTCCCTATGTAAAAGTAGGGGTATGGTCTGCGTACATCTTACCCTCCCCAGACCCTGCTCCATGTGGGATATACTGGGTATGTTTGGTTTGGTTTGGTTTTTGTCTTCTGAGGACATCCTCAGGCCCATTTTTATATTAAAAAAACTAAATTTTAAATTAATATTATAAATTATTTTTATGACCATGTCAAACTTGGCGATATCATACACCCATCGCCACTTATTTTCCACTCAAATCATTCTACTGTCAGTTCACTTTCTTTATGCACATATACACAACACAACGTACAAGGCGATTTATTCCTTCTAAAGACTCCAACTTCTCTCTTCAAAAACCTTAGATTTACTAACCCAAGTTCACATTTGAAACTATGATTTATGCTGAGTCATCTTTTCGTCTCTTTTTTAACGTCCGTGAATCCAAGTGACATGATTGAAAGTTTTTATCAGTTATGTGAACTGATTGAAAGCTTTTTGAGTTGGATAACCCAACTAATAGTTTTCAGTCAATTGAGTGACCTAGCTGCCTTTTAATCCTAAAGAAAATGTAAGAAATGCATAAAATACTTTTAGTAAATAACGATTAAATATAAGAGCAACTCAGTAACTAAAGTATATCAAAACTGTTAGCTCTTTTTGACTAACATGTGATGCATTTGTATGTTTGGGAGTTGACTATTATTTGAATAAATTACAATTTTTGACGAGGTTGTCATAAGATTGATTATAGGAGTAAATTTTTACATATTATATTTTACATTTTATATTCTACTCATTCATAAAACAAATTGAGATAATATCACAGTTTAAAATAAAAACTTGTTATATCTTTAATGATAACGAGTTCTCGATGAGATAATTACTGGATCATAATTTATTATGTCGTGTAAATTTAGGAAAAATAAACTAATTTTTATTATTATAAATTAAAAAGATTTTTCATCAATTAATAGAACTTGGTAAATGCATAAATATCTAAAGATTTTAGATATCATCCTCATTCAAAATATTTAAGTTATATAATCTTATTGAATTAAGATCATATTTTTATTTAAACATTTGTGATCAAAATTTTGAATTCCACACATTTAAGCACTTTAATATAGTTAGTTTTTGGGAATAACTTAATATATAATTTGTTGGAAATAATTATATAAAATATATAGTAGAGATTTATCAAAGATTAAAAAAATTGTCAAAGCTTTTTTCTAAACTTAGTTGAATTGAACGATATTAAATTTGCGGATCATTCAAAATATCAAATATAAAATTAGTAGTGAGTGGTGATAAAAGTCAGGAAGAAATGAAATACGCAATAGAAGAACATTTATAACATTAAGAAGACTTTCCGTAACGAAAGATTGAGATGTGAATGACAAAAAAAATTACGAAACCCCAACTAAAACATAAATCAAAAGGATCTATAATCCTATTTTCAATAGAAGTTTTTGATATAGTCACATTTGAATATATAAGAATTAGAGTTTAACAAATATTCATAAATATTTACGAAAATCACTTGCAATAAATATTTACAATGGAAAAGATATACTACTATTTTAAAGTTAAATTTTGTAGAAACATCTACCAATTATACTTATGTATTAACAATTTCTACTTTTTTTTTTTTTACATATTTCTCCATTGCTTGTATTCATTGAATGAATAAATGATATGTCTTGTCTTACAAATAAAATAAAATTAAAAAATTACAAGTAACTTATCAATATGTTACCATTGTCCAAGTTGCTCGCAATCCTAAATTTCTAAATAATTTCCATATATGATGATAATATCATTTAAATTTAGCAATATTTCAGGATCACTTAAGATGTGTTTAACATATCTAACACATTAAGGACCATACTATATTCTGTTTTTATTGGTCATCTGAATTTGCATAATCAAATTATGCACTGAATACTGAAGTAAGAACATTATAACAATGCGTGTTATGAATGTAAAAAAAGTGACGAAAAAAAAAAAAAATTATAAACGACATTAATAAATAAATATATTTTGCTAGAAAATAACCCCGTGCCTCGCACGGGTTATTATGCTAGTTTATTTATAATGTAGTTAAGAATTTAAATTTTACATTTTTGTATATAATAGTTTTAGGATTAATTTTAAATTAATATATTGTTGGCGGATTCGAATCTTAAACCTATATATATAACAATTTTTAATATTATTATATCTAACATTATGATCTACTTGAATATAATGAAGGATAACCAAAAAGGATTAACAAAGATAAATGTTACCTACCAAACAAAAGTTCCAAAAAAATATCCAAAATGTCATATGCTTTTTTACCATAGACTAATAGTATAATTATTAATATAAATACGCGTGCATTCATATGAATCCATCAATTAAAATTTTTCCATTTTGACAACTCAACATTACCACATTATTTTGAATAATTTTTTGAAGCAATTCCTAACATTGTTATTAAGCAAACTACAAATTGTTATAAAAAAAAAAAAAGCAAACTACAAATTATATGGATTAAAATTGATATGGATTACGCGGCCATATTAACAACCAACATTTTAGAGCAAGTCCAACAATGTCTTAAATTGACGTCCTTAGCTAAAATTTAAGGCATTTAGGAAAAAATGTGCTCCAACAATGTCTTAGTGGTGCCTTAAAACACTAGGACATTCATCTCATGCCCTATTTTTAGAACACCACTAGTCATGCCTTATTTCATTTTTTATCAATAAAAAAATCAACTTTCCTCCTTTTCTACCCTTCTTTTATCAAATAAATTATTATTTTAATAATAAGGCACAAGGATAAGGCATATTGTTGGAGTTGATACATAAAAATACTGTCTTAAATCACTAGGACACATTTTTCAAAATGAAGCCCTTATTCAAATACATACAGAGTTTAAAAGTACCAAACTGAAACCCAGTTGAGTTATTCTGTTCGAGATGGAAGAAGAATCACAGGAGAATTCAGACAACAAAGTGTTCAGTGTCCGGATCCTTTCAATTGATTACTACATGTCTCCTCCTATTCCTGATTTTGACATTTCTTACCGTTCTTTCCAAGGTTCAACTTTCTTTCTACTTAATTACGTTTTGTTTTGGACAAGTTTCGAACTCTCGACATCTCGTAAAGTGAGCAGGAGATACCGTTGTTGTTTTTACACTTACTTGTTTCTTATCTATCCTATCTATGTATCTATGTAATTCCACACACACTACTTAGTACTTGCTGTGTTTTTTTTTTTGTGTAGTGGAATTGAATTTAACCGAAACGAATCGAATCGAATCGAAATTTAAACAAATAATAAGATTATAAAGCAGAAAGATTATATTATATGTATTTATATAATTCCACACACGCTACGTAGTACTTACTATGTGTTTTTTATGTTGTAGAATTGAATTGTATCGAAACGAAATGAATCGATTGAGTTTTAAATGAATGAAATGATTATAAAGCAGAAAGAATATATCTATATGTATATAATTGTTAGTTGAAAATGCAGAAAGAGTATATGTATCACACACAATTTAGTACTTACGATGTGTTTTTATCGTAGTAGAAACGAATTGAATTGAGATGGTTGTATGGTTAATAGGTGGGAAAGTAAAGGAAGTGCCTGTTATAAGAATATATGGTTCCACTCCTGCTGGTCAAAAAACATGCCTCCATATTCACCAGGTATACTTCGATTTAATTCACTTCGGAATTTCAATTACACACCATTAACTAGTCTCGTTTTGTCTCACTTTATTTGTTCATATTAGTTTACCCTCCTAATTTTTATTTATTCCTAGTCTAGTTCGATAAGCTGATATTTTTTGTTCTACGCGGTGCAGCAGTTAATGCGTTTATTTTTGTCTAATATAGCGATATATTTTGAGGCAGATGCATTGTGGTTTTTACACAATTTCTCTAGAGCAGTGTGTTACAAGATCATCTTATATTTAAAATAGCAGTGCATATATGCCTTACTTACATTTATTATCATTCGACACACTTTACAAGCTCAGGCTAAATATGTATAATTGGGTTGCATCTGTATTAAATGGTTTTTTTTGTATGAATGCAGGCTTTACCTTATTTATACGTTCCATGTTCTGAACTGTCCCTTCGACCAGAGCATGACGGTAGTGTTTGTGTTTAACATTAGTTTCTTATGCCTTTATTTTAGCGTATCTTCATTTGTTTCGGATTTAATGTTCAGCTCTTTACTTTAAAATATTTGAAGGCTAATCCAAATAGTTCCAAGTCAATTGGCTTAGAATGTTGCTCAACAGAGGAGAATACAGGTAGGGCGAGGTGGGGAATTAAAGCTGAGATGATGGTCCTGTCCCCAGGAGTTCTTTTGACAACGAAGAACGCATGATAAACTTCTTTTAGAGAAGAAGAAAAAGCACTCTAAATAGTATGATGGGAAATTGTTCCCTGGAGTGGGTCGACTGATTTGAAACTGTTAAGAAATATATTACTATATTATTGCTAGATAATAATGGAGAGTTCCATTATTATATGAGAGAAATTGGGAGAGTTCCTTTGAGGTGATATTAACATATACTCCCTCCGTCCCAATTTACATGTCCTTTTTCTAAAATACACACATATTAAGAGAAAGTTAGTTAGATAAAATTTTCCAACCAATACCCTTAATTAATACATTGAAAAAAAAGAATAGTGTTAAGTTTGAAAAAAAGTCAAATTTATATACAATAAATGTAGGGATAGTTTTGGAAAATTACTCTTAAATTTGCATTGAAAGTAGAAAAGAGACATGTAAAATGGGACAAATTCATTTTAGAAAAGGGACATGTATTTTGGGACGGAGGGAGTATATAATTAGATAATTGGGAGAGTTCCTTATTATCATTATTATTTAAGACAATAAAGTTATTTTGGGCAATATTTGGCTTGCACGCCAATCTTTATTATTTGAGGCAATTGAGTTATATTAGACAATACCTGGCTTGCACGCCACTCTTTATTTATCCTATATATGTATTGAGATTATGATTCAGAAATACAAGAAGAGATTTAAGATTATTTTATCATGGTATCAAGAGCCAGAGAGAAAATATAAAAATTTAAATTTTTGTGAAAGTTTGAGATGGCCGGAGATGATGACAAAACCTCTAAACCAAAGATTGATATGACATATTATCTTGGTTCCAGCGATGGACCAGGAAATATAATTACACCGATAAAATTTCATGGTGCAAATTACGATGAGTGGGCGTGAGCGGTGCGAACTTCGTTAAAAGCAAAAAGAAAGTTTGGTTTCATGCATTGAAGGAACAATCACTAAGCCGACGGATTCCGAAAAACTTGAAGATTGGATGGCAGTACACTCAATGTTGGTGTCATGGATTTACCAACACTCTTAATTCTTCCATAAGGTCAACTCTCGGAGAATATGATGATGCTCAATTGCTATGGAACAACCTCAAAAATAGGTATTGTGTGGTGAATATGGAACGCGAATCTGCCAACTAAAATCAACCTTGGGTGAATGCAAACAAGGTAATATTGAATCTGTAGCAATTTATTTCGGTCGTTTATCAAAGATTTGGGATGAATGGAATACTTATGTGAAAGTCCCAGTTTATAAGTGTGGTACGTGCAAGTGCAATATATTGGATCAAGTGGAAAAATTAAGACAAGAAGATTATGTGCATCACTTGCTCATCGGCCTTGATGTAGCATATTCCTCAATTAGGGGACAACTCCTTGCATAAGATTCTTTACCAGATGTTGATAAGGCTTACCAACAAGTGATTCAAACAGAGAGATTGCGCGGAGAGACTCACTTATAAGGATGATCATAATAGCATCATGGCATTCCAAGTGGAACATGATGCGAGAGCTAAGTCAAACAAATTTGATGGTGACAAATTTTGCAAGCACTGTAACAGGGAAGGTCATGATGAATCTGGATGTTTTCAAATTCATGGATTTCCCGAGTGGTGGGGGGATCGACCTCGTGGTGGCAGAGGACCTGGTTGTGGTGGAGCATTGGCTATGAGAGGTGGTAAATATGGTGGACGAGGATATGTCACACCGGTAAGAGCAAATATTTTTGGTGGTCAAAGCGGACAACAAGCAACACAAGCAACAAAATCAAATGGAGAGAATGTCTCGGGCTTGGCAGGATTTTCTGCAAATCAAGTACAACAACTATTTGATCTTCTTAATTCTACAAAAATGAAGAATAGACTACAAGGACCAACTAACAACAGTGACGGACGCAGAAAGAAAATATTGGGGGGTCCGATTTTACATTATAATTTTTAAAATAAAAATTAATATATTATTTTAATTGTAAAATTTTAAATTTAGCTCAGGTCATCACTAGAATAAGGGTTAGCATTGTATATAAAAGAAAATGTTAAGAGTTGAAAAAGAAAGGAAAAAAAAGTGTGGTTAAAAATGTTTGCAATTTGAAAAATAAGGAAACAACGTCAAGAATTGGGGGAAAATAGAAAAAGAAGAGCGAAAGAAGGAAAAAAAAGCAACTGAAAACAGAACCAGGGAGTCGAACTCGGATCAGTTGGGAGGAGAACATACATGTGTGCCACCTGAACTGGAAACATGACTACTCAACAATGCATACTACTTGGATAATATACCAAAGCTTAGGGGGGGCCAGGCCCCCCTCCGGACCCCCTCCCTCTGTCACTGACTAACAAGGATGCTGATTGGAGCGTTTGATTACGTCTGGTTTGTTTGTTTTTTTTGGCAAACTCTCGATATGAGTTTGAGGGAGGGTGTTAAGAAATATATTACTATATTATTGTTAGATAATAGTGGAGAGTTCCATTATTATATGAGAGAAATTGAGGTGATATTAACATATATATAATTAGATAATTGGGAGAGTTCCTTATTATTATTATTATTTAAGACAATAAAGTTATTTTGGGCAATACTTGGCTTGCACGCCAATCTTTATTATTTGAGTCAATTGAGTTATATTAGACAATACCTTGCTTGCACGCAACTCTTTATTTATCCTATATATGTATTGAGATTATGATTCAGAAATACAAGAAGAGATTTGAGATTATTTTATCAGAAACAAGTTAAAGTGGCATTTTGGGTTAACAATCATAAGCTTACTCCTCAATTTTCTCCCAAATATCTGTCTCTGTCTTTCTTTCTCTCTGTAATAATATAGTCGTGTTCCTTGTACCAAATCCTAAACGTGTCTGTCTACTGTCCACTATCAGGCAGATTTGTGTTCATGCTCTTAGTTCAGTCGTGACATGTGAATTCTTTTGATGTCACATATTACCAGTTTGTAGATGACAATAAATGTGTGAATACCAGTGTATTTATCTGTGATACCATTTTTTGTTCAGAAACTGATACAAAATGTAAACGAGAGAGATAGAGAGAGATAGAACGAGAGAGAGATAGAGAATCACATTGAGATTGAAAAATGAGATATCAATATTCTGTGTTACAAACTTTCTGTTACAAGCTTATTATATATATAAGCTCTCTCTCTCTTGTAACTAACTTGTAACTAACTCATAGCTGTCATTCTTCTACAGCTGTCAATGTGTGCTGACTGTGATGCTGATGTGGCTGTGATGTGGTGTTGTCAACAGGTGTAGTATAGTTAACATCCCCCTGCAAGTTAGGAGTCATGAACAAGTTGCAAACTCCTAACTTGGACAATAAGAACTGCAGTTGAGCGGAGCACAAGGACTTGGTAAAAAGATCAGCTGGTTGCTCAGAGGTAGGAACATGATCAGTGACAATTAGACCCTGCTGTAACTTTTGTCGTACTAAGTGACAATCAATTTCGATGTGCTTAGTTCGCTCATGAAAAACTGGATTAGAGGCAATGTGTAACGCAGACTTGTTGTCACAAAATAAAGAGATTGGAGTAACATCTTTCAGCTGTAGCTCATGAAGTAAAGACACAATCCAAGTAAGGTCACAACAAGTGTCAGCTAAGGCACGGTATTCAGCCTCTGCAGAAGACCGTGATACAATACGCTGTTTCTTACATTTCCAGCTAATCAAAGAGCCACCAAATAGAACACAATATCCAGTAAGAGAGAGTCGTGTATTTGGGCAACTTGCCCAATCAGCATCACAGAATGACCTGAGAGAAAGATCAGATGTAGCAGCAAAGAGGAGACCTTGACCACACGTGCCTTTTAGATATCGTACAACTTTAAGAGCACCATGCCAGTGACTCTCTCGAGGAGAAGACATAAATTGTGCAAGAATATGCACTGGATAGGACAGGTCAGGACGAGTAATCGTAAGGTAAATCAAGCGACCAACAAGGCGTCGATAAGCAGAAGCATCTGAAAGAACAGGTGTAGTATCAGATAGCAATTTGTGATGCTGCTCCATAGGAATACAGCAAGGAGTACAATCCAGTAAGCCTGTGTCTTTCAAAATATCTAGTGTGTACTTCCGTTGATTTACATAGATACCGGTGGAGGATCGTGCTATTTCAAGACCCAAGAAGTACTTGAGAGGCCCCATATCCTTGATTTTAAAATGAGAAGCCAAAAACTGAATAACAGAGTCAAGAAGAGAGGTATAATTACCCGTAAGAACCATGTCATCAACGTAAACAAGAAGTAAAGCAACAGACTTCCCCTTTTGAAAGAAGAAAAGGCTATTGTCACTAAACATTTGTTTGAAACCAAACTTAAGTAAAGCTGAAGACAGCTCCAGAAACCACACTCTAGGTGCTTGGCACAATCCATAAAGGGATTTCAACAAACGACAAACTAAACGTTGATTTGGAAACTTGGCCTGCAACTGAGCATTAGGAAGATACCCTGGTGGCAATGCCATATAAATTTCTTCATCCAAGGTGCCATGAAGAAACGCATTAGTAACATCAAGTTGCTTCAAGGACCAGTTAAACTTTGCAGCCAAGGTAAGAAGAATACGAAGAGTAGACATTTTTGCTACCGGGGCAAAAGTCTCAAAGAAATCCTCTCCTTTAGTTTGAGTGAACCCTTTAGCCACTAAACGAGCTTTATAACGCTCAACATCACCATTAGGCTTGTATTTCAATCTGTACACCCACTTACAATCAACAACCTTTTTGTCAGATGGTAAAGGTACAACTGCCCAAGTCTGATTAGCTTCAAGAGCAGCAAGTTCAATGTTCATTGCCTCACACCAACAATCTTGTTTAACTGCCTGTTTGTAATATTGTGGTTCTGGAATAGTGGTAATATTAGCTAAAAAATGAACATAATCTGGGTCAAAAGGTAGATATGAGAGATATGATGGTAAGGTAGAAGAGGAATCACTGTGATTATGCACACGTATAGAAGAGGCTAGATGTGTAGGTATACCAGTATAATCAGAAAATTTACTGGGTAATTGACGAGTACGTTGTGGCCTAGAAACAATAGGTTGTGTAGGTGGTACAACAGTTTGTGTAGGTGGTGAATTAACAATTTGAATAGGTGGTGGATTAACAGGATTAACAGTTTGTGTAGATGATGAGGGATGAATAGGATTAGTAGTAGAAGATGGTGTAGGCACTGGACCAACAGAACCCAATGGTTCACAATCAACATAAGTAGTATAGTTAGGAAAAAGCTGAGACAAAGTAGGAGTATGTATAGCTTGAAAGGGGAAAATTGTTTCAAAGAATCGAACATCACGAGATACAAACACATGTCTTGTATCTAAATCAAGAATTTTATAACCTTTAGTAGCAAATGGATAACCCAAAAAGACTCCTTTAACAGCTCGAGGTGAGAACTTATCTGTAGGATGTGGAAGAACAGTAGCATAACATAGGCATCCAAAGACCCTTAACCGAGAAAAATCTGGTTGCGTATTAAACAAAATCTCATATGGAGACTTGTTATGAAGTAGAGGAGAAGGTGTACGATTGATTAGGTATGCTGCAGTGAGGAGACAATCACCCCAAAAATTCAATGGAACAGATGAATGAAAACGAAGAGAACGAGCCACATTAAGCAATGTACGATGCTTACGCTCAACCAAGCCATTCTGCTGGGGAGTATATACGCAACTTTTCTGGTGAACAATACCATTCTGAGCTAACAATTCATGTAACCCAGTGTTAACAAATTCAGTACCATTATCGGTACGACAGACTTTGATAGTAGATGAAAAATGATTTTTCACATAAGGAATAAACTTCTGAAAAATTGAAGTAACATGAGATTTACTGGATAACAAATAAACCCAAGTAGCCTTAGACTTGTCTTCCACAATAGTAAAAAAGAAAGTACAATTATTATGAGTTTTATGTCGATAAGGGCCCCAAAGGTCGACATGAACAAGTTCAAACAAAACAGTACTAGCAGAACCACTATGAGGAAAAGGCTGTCTTGTCTGTTTGCCTAACATACAACTATCACAAACAGCTAAGGTATTAGCAATTCCATCAACAGGTAGTAGCTTCAAAACAGGTAGTGGTACATGACCCAATCGTGAGTGCCAAAGCTGTGTACTGAGAGACATGGAACAAGAAGCAACAGTGGATGTAGAATCAACAGTCTTTGTATGCAGATATAAACCATTGTGTGCTTTACCAATCTCTAGGTCCCTCATCCAAGTAGGGGCCTGGAGATAACAAGAAGTAGGTGTAAAGTGAGCAGTGATAGAATTATCTTCAACCAACTTTGACACTGACATCAGATTGTAACTAAAGGATGGAACACATAACACATTCAAAAGAGTTATGGAGGTAGTCAGAGTAAAAGAACCCTTATGTGTAATTGATGCAGTGGCACCATTTGGCAAATGCAGAACAGAGTTAAGAGGAGTAACATCATGTAACAAACTCAGAAATGGTGTGACATGGTCAGTTGCACCAGTGTCAATAATCCACTGTGATGAATCAAAGTGTGCAGGTTGTACAAAATTCACAGAATGAAGAACAGTACCTGTAAACTGAGTACTGTTAGTAGTAGGATACCAAGAAGAGTTAGGTGCAGCAAATTGTGCATCCTGGCTTGAAAAAGAGGAAGCACTACTAGTGCTAGTCATAGACCTCTGTAACATATTAATGAGTTGCTTGCATTGACTGTCTGAAAGTGGCATTGAAGAATCACCAATCTTATAGTCATCAGATTTATCAGTAGTGGCAGCTTTGTCACTAGTATCACCAATCTGTGAAGCCACTTGAGCAGCAGAAGAATATCTGGAATTAGCATTAGAGGTCTGTTGAAATCTTGGTTTTGGTTTTGGTTTACCAAAAAATTTATGCCAGCTTGGATAACTATGGACACAAAAACATTGTTCCTTTGTATGACCTATCATGTGACAGTAATCACACTTGACAGAAGCATCTCCATAAGTCTTTCTTGGCTTAGATCCTTGAAATCGAGTATTAACAGACTGTTTAACTGACATTGCCATACTCTCAGAAGTAACAACAGGTCCAATCACAGATCTCTGATTCTCTTCTTGAAGTAACAAGGCATAACACTGACTCAAGGAAGGTAAGGGTTTCATTAGCAAGAGTTGACCTCTAATAGCTGTATATTGTTCGTTCAATCCCATAAGAAATTGTGATAACTGAATATCCTGATCTTGAGCATCCAATTTCATATTCACATTGCAAGTACACGCAGTACAAGTACACCTCGTTTTAGATGAAATACAGGCTAACTCATCATGAATAGATCGAAATTTCGTAAAATATGCAGAAATTGACATATTTCCTTGAGTCAAATGAGAGATTTCAGTACGAAGATTGAACAATTTAGGAACATTACTTTGTGAATATCGAACCTCAAGATCTAACCAAATAGCACGAGCAGATTTCATATAAACCACACTATTGCGAATATCAACAGAAACAGAGTTTAGAATCCAGGAGGTTACCATATTATTGCATCGAGTCCAATGAATTAGAAGCGGAGAAGACGCAACAGGTTGAACATAAGAACCATCAATAAAACCAAGTTTCAACTTTGAAGACAATGCGATCTCCATAGATCGATTCCACTGGTTATAATTGCTCTCATTCAGCATAATCGTTGTTATCTGCATCCCTGGATTATCCGAAGGATGTAAGTAATACGGATGATGAATATCAATGCTCGTAGATGACGAAGAAGATGTAGATCCAAGTGTCGCAGATGAATACGAGACTCCAGTAGTCATTGTTGAATCAAATCAAAGAGATTGGTAAAGTAATGAAAGAATTAAGTAGATGAAATCACCATTAAAATACAGATCGAGCTCAAAGCTCTGATACCATGATACAAAATGTAAACGAGAGAGATAAAGAGAGATAGAACGAGAGAGAGATAGAGAATCACATTGAGATTGAAAAATGAGATATCAATATTCTGTGTTACAAACTTTCTGTTACAAGCTTATTATATATATAAGCTCTCTCTCTCTTGTAACTAACTTGTAACTAACTCATAGCTGTCATTCTTCTACAGCTGTCAATGTGTGCTGACTGTGATGCTGATGTGGCTGTGATGTGGTGTTGTCAACAGGTGTAGTATAGTTAACAGAAACCGACTACATGAATTGTTTGCCATACATTGGTACTATCTAGCTAGGATTGTGTAAGAACGTGCATGCATGTCTTCTCAAGTAGCTTAGCCGAAGCAAATATCTTGATCTTACTTAAAAATAAGCATCCTCCTTTCCAGCTTGCTCACAGGTTTAGGCTCAATGTGGTGAGGGTAATCCATCTCTCACATTTTCTTCATTCGGTGTTCTAAAATGCTATAAATATCTACATTTCTTTTCTACTTGTACTCATTTACTTTTGTATTTCATATGTTTTTGGTGATACATAGATTTTGTTTGTGTATGATCTGCACGAGCTTTTGATCTTTCCC
This sequence comes from Kitagawia praeruptora, assembly GCA_037693485.1. Lineage (NCBI taxonomy): Eukaryota > Viridiplantae > Streptophyta > Magnoliopsida > Apiales > Apiaceae > Kitagawia > Kitagawia praeruptora. Next base: position 169,075,546 of record CM075352.1, on the reverse strand, counting down.
ACGGTATTTTTGTCTAATATAGATAGACTATACCACATTCCGTTCTTTTTCCTCTGACTCTAATCCTATTTATAATAATTCAGTTAAGTTAGAAAGATTACTCTTAATGAAACCTAAATTAGATTCTGCTAAGTTCGAGGAACCTCTTACTTTGTTTCGTCGAATGCTTAAGATGAGGCCTCTGCCTCCCTACACCGATTCAATAGAGTCTTAGTCGCTTTTGTTGAAATGAAAGAGTACTTTGTTTCCATCTCTTTGTTTAAAGATATGTGTGTTTTTGCAATTCCTGTTGATGTATGTACTAATAGTATCATCATCAACTGTTTCTGTCACTTAAATGAAGTTGATTATGGGTTTTCATTGCTTGGTGGTATTATCAAACGTGGTTTTTTTCCTGATGTCATTACATACAACACTCTCTTAAGGGGACTGATATCACAAGGCAAGTCTGTCGAGGCAGAGCGTTTGTTCAAGAAGCTTGTCATATTCAAATAGATTAAACCTGATGTAGTTAGCTTTAACACCATTATTGATGGCCTTTGCAAAACAGGTCACACCTCTACTGCTGTGAGATTGTTCAGATCTATGGAAATGGAGGGTTGTGCACCAGATGCTATATCTTACAGCACACTTATTGATTGTTTCTGTAAACACAGTTATGCTGATCACGCTTTGATTCTTCTCTATGAAATGATTAAAAAAGGCATATCTCCGAATGTTATAACTTATACATCTTTGATTCATGCTCTGTGCAACTTTAATCGATGGGAAGATACTAGGAGATTGCTAAGAGAGATGGTTATTAGGAATATCTCTCCAACTGTGTACACCTATAATGTACTGATTAATGCATGTGGCAAATCTAGAAAGACAAAAGATGCAGAAGATGTGATGGAATTAATGATTCAAAGACGTGAATATCCTAATGTGGTCACATACACTGTTCTCATGCATGGATACTGCTTGCATGGATATATTGATTAGGCATTACAAGTTCTTAATACCATGAGAAGAAAGGGGGTATCGCCTGACACTCGTTGCTATAACATTTTGATATATGGTATAAAGTCCTCTATGCATTGTACAGTTTAAACTAATTCATAGGTAAGTAGTGTTCGTATGAGAAAATAATAGGTGTACCTCTTCTCCAATATCATTTTTATTTCTTACCGTATTAGGTGGGATTATGAGTTTCAGAGTTCAAATTAGCTGGGATTTGAATGCATATTGAAACGAAATAATATTGAACAAAAAGTGTACAAGGCATTCTAGTATTCAGACAAATTCCTCTTATACATCATTCAGAAAAACCAATAATTTTCATGCAAAAGTAATGCTTGTTTTTTCTTTTCCCTCTTGCATCGTTTCAATTTGATTCAATTTTTCTTCTATTTTCTAAACTTAACCCTAATCACAAACCCCATTTTCCTTACTCCTCAAATCTAACTCATGCACAACTTCAACAACTACTACTTCAGAAATCCAAGGTTGGTTTCGATAAACTCGAAGATCCTCCTGTTGTGTTTGATAAAATGCTCTATATATGAAACCTCTCCCTACTGTTATTGATTTGTCCTTGTTAAAATGAAAGAGCTCTAGAGTCTCCTAGGGATACAGTATGTGTGTTAAAATCTTATTTTATTTTCAACAAAAGCAATCATGTTAATATTTTTTTACCTTCAATACTGTGTCAATAGAATATAATAAATATATTATTGACTAAATTGCAAAACGTACCCCTTTGGTTCGGACCAAAGTCACTTTAGTACCAATACTTTCAACAATTGCACTTTGCATCCCTTAACATGTTTGGACGCTCCACATTACACCTCTTTCGTGTATTTTTACCAAATTGCCCCTGATAATTTAGTAATTTCAAAATACTTAATTATATTTTGATCCCTAAAGTATGAAATGTTGCATACAAGAACCCTTTAACAAAAATTTTCGAATTTTCATAAATATTTTCGAATTTTTCCAATTTTTTTTTGAATTTTTCCGTGCATTGTTTTGAAAAATTCGAAAAAATTTAGGAAAAATTTGAAAATATTTATGAAAATTCAAAAATTTTTGTTCAAGGGTTCATGTATGCAACATTTCATACTTTAGGGATCAAAATTTATTTAACTATTCTAAATTTACCAAATTATCCATGGGTTTTTGGTAAAAAAACACGAAAGGGGTGCAATGTGCAACGCACAAACATGTTGAGGGATGCAAAGTGCAATTGTTGAAAATATTGATACTAAAGTGACTTTGATCCGAACCAAAGGGGTGCGTTTTGCAATTTAGTATATATTCTTTTTATCCCATTTAAGGTTACATATATTCAACCATAAAATTTACCAATCGAATTTTTTCATTTAATAAATTCATAAAATTAAAATATTAACTTAAATATACAATACAAGTTACAAAGTGCATTCTAAACATAATATCTACAAATATAATTACAAAGAGTTATTTTTATGTCTTGACAGAAAAAATGTATTTATATGTACAAAACATGATAATGAAATAACTCGGGCCTTGTTTGGTTTGATGTAACTCAACATAGTAACTCATAGTTCCTTATAACTCACATGAGTTACAGCGTTTGATTACATGATTTTAAAATTTATCCAAGGAACTAATAGTTCCCGGATATTTCTACTTCTTGCAAAACACTGTAACCTAGTTACCTAGCTCTATGGTGGTCACCGTAAGTTACAGAGTTGTTACAGTTCTATTTAATTAGCATTATACCCGTGCGTTATTTTATCAATATATTATAAAAAAATTATTATTGTAATTTTTTGATTTTTTTTTAATACTATATTAAATTATATTTTTACATTAAATAATAATGAAAATAACTAGTAACATTTTTTTTTTTGAAAGAACAATAGAATTAATTCATAAAATAAAAGTCATACGGCATCTACAAAGATAATCGAGTCGAACAAACATAAAATAGAAACAATTGCCTATCATCATAAAGAGATAGTCTAGCAATTTGTTGAAGATGATGTATTTACATATAACTAGTAACATTTATTTATTTGTAATAATAATTGGTGAATGTGTTGATATGTATTTCATTGATTTTTTTTATAAATTTAGACTTTAATTGTTGATGAAATTTTACATTTTTGAAAATTTTGAAAATATTTTATGATATAAAGTTTTGAATTTTTTTTTTTTGCTTCTAATTAAATCTTTTTACAACTATAGGATTGCATCAACATTTTCTGCGCATAATAATATGATGAAAATTTACTCCATATAATGAAAATTGAAAAACAAAAATATATATTAAAATTTAAAAATGTAAATAAATATATTAGATATTAATTGGTGTTACAATTCTTTCTATCTCTTATAAGTTAATATGAAATGCATAAATTGAATTCTTTACTAAAATATTAATTTATATATGTTAATTTTTACTTACCATTGCTCAAAATATTTTATATATTATGTATTTATATATTTATATTTAAGACATGCTTATGCTATATGTCAATAATTTAAAATTATTATTCAATTTTAATTTGTATATATATTAATTTTAACTTTCACATTATTTATAATATTTTACATCAGTTATTTTTTATTTAAGCTTTATTCATATTATAATATTATATATATATATATATATATATATATATAATTCTATTCTATTTCAAATTTATAATTTAGTCATATTTAATTAATTTAAATATAAAATTTAATAATAATGAAAATATAAGTATCAATTTTAATTTAAAATTTAATAATGTCATTTTAATTTGATATGACTTTTACCTGTATATACACATGAGTAACCAAACACGATTTTAATATTCCTAGAAACTCCATGTTGTATCCTAATTCCAAGGACTTTCTAATTACAAAAACAGCAAAACAAACGAGGCCTCAATTCATAGAGCTTTTTTCTTATCCTCCTAGCTCACCCAAGAACGGTTATAGCATGTGCAAGTGGTGTGATCGAGCAAGTTCCAAAATTTTAGCATTATCCAAATTTTAGAACATATTTATTTCTCATAAATTAAAAAATTAAAAATAGTAGAAAATTAAAATGCAAAATACATGAAATTGCTTAGTAATTGTTCTTTCCACCTCTGATATTTTATTATATTTTCCTCCCTCACTTGAAGTTTATTTTAAAAATAAGTACTATTACCTATTAGGTTATAATTAAGCTACACTAACTTATGGCACATGATATGCACAGAATTTGACCTAAATAATATACTAGTAGTATAGATTAACAAGAATATTTTATTTAAATGATTAAATAAAGGTAATTAATAAAAACAATTACGGTAAGGCCAGTAAGTACCATATCAACCAAACTTTAACTTTAATGTTTCGATTTTAATAAAATAATTTATATTTTAATAAAAGGTATAATTTTTCTTTCATGCTATTTTAAACTATAATATTATTATAATATTTTAAATTATAATATTATATTATTATTTTCCGGAGAATACCCAGTGACGGTTCTAACTTTTGACATTAATCCAGTCCAGGTGAATTGACAAGCCAACATATTACGTGGCTGTTTCTCAAGAGCCCAGACATGGCTCTCTCCACGCTTAAGAGTCACCTGTGGTGGTCCTTTGGGCTTGTAGTTATCTGCTAATTCACTTTCACCGCAACTAAGTGCCAGAGTAGTATCGGGGCCATTGAGGCCATTGAGAGAATGTGCACCTGGTATTGTCGTGCACTTGCGCATGTAATGGTTGCGAAACCATATATGATTATTGTTATTGTAAGAACTGAAACAAACAAGTTTGAAGGAGATTGGCTTTCCATTTTCAGATTTGATGTTTTTGATCTTCCTTATTTATTTTCAGAATTTATAACCCTACAAGAGTAATTATAGCTAATGATCGTTCCAAAACGTACATCAAACGTTATTTTTAGACAAGAAAATAATAATGCAGTTGAAAAACGTTATGATGTAGAAATTATTTTTAGAAAATTAAAAACTCAGAGAGTCTATGAATTCGGAATGATGAAATTGACAGGAATGTTTGTGATACTTGTCTGTTCTAACAGAATTTTGGGACTGCTATACAGTGTCAAACTGAGACGCCATGTCATGATCAAGCCTTTTTCTCTACTCTGGACCACAGGCCGGACTATGTGACTTACAAGAACTACATAGCTTTGAGGAAACAATAGGAGGCTTTTGCGGAGAATTTAACAACTTGGCATTTGTATTTTCACCATCAAGGAGGAGGCCATTTGCCAAAGTATTTTTACCAAGAGAAATGCTAGTCCCAAAAAAAATTTCCAAAACCGTTCCCAAATGTTTAGTTGGCAAGATTTGATTGAATATGTATTTTATAAATAAAGTGGCCCTTCATGTATTAATATGGACTCCATTAATTAAAAGAAGACATTTGACATTCGAGAACAATTTCAAGAACCATTTCGGGGTCCCTAGCATTGCTTTTTTACCAATGGCAAGGAAAGAACTTCCATCAGATGAGGTAGTCTTGTTAGGCACTGGCCTTTCCATTCTTTTCGAACTTCCACCAACCCCCAACCCACCTTTTCCTCACCAACCCTCCCTCCTTTCACCTATAAATACCCCATCCCCCTTCATTAGTTATTACACCAAAATTCTCTCTTCTCTCTCTATAGCTGCTAGATAGTCCGTCTAGTAGGGAAGCCGGTTTAGCCCGCTTTCAGGAAGTGTCGGGATAGAAGGTCCCCATGCCTAAACTATTCATTAGGGTACTTGGGTCTGACTGCAGCCATCGGAGGTGGTCCCGTTGCAGGGGGTCTTTCTATCAGGTTGTGTGGCACTGTCCGGGTTGGGAGAGGGAGAGAAGGAAAGGTTGTCGGGAAACAGTGATAGGGGGAGGTTTTGAGATAAACACTTCAGTGAGTTGGGGATATATATAATAGGTATTGTAGGGCTAAATTTTTGTATGAAATTCAAAGGGCCGGATACCCGGATATTGTAATTTCTTTTATCTAGTGTGAAGTTGTTGCTCTTGTGGATGTAGGCTGGGCCGAACCACGTTAAATCTCTTGTCTCTTTTACTGTATTGTTGGTTTGTTGCTTCATTACTATCACGTATATTTGTGGGATCTAAGCGCACATATTTACCAAATCGCTTCCGCATTCGCAGGGAATCGGGCAGATTCCTAACAGTTGGCATCAGAGCAAGTTGTGTCTAAATTATTGGTGCCGAAGGAAAGTCGTTAAGAAAAGTGGTTGTCTAATTTGGCGCCATTTTGACGGAAGTGCTCCCATTGTTTCTTACACTTACCTGGCCAATTTATTTAGTTGCTTGGATTGGTTTGTGTGTGCAAACGGAGATCATGGCAAGTATTGGAGGATTCAAGGTGACTCCATATGATGGTAAAGGAAGTTTTACTCTTTGGAAGAGAAGGGTAAATGATATCCTAACCCAACAGAAGCTAGCAAGGGCTTTGAAGGGGAAGGAGGGAAAACCAACAAAGATGAGCGATGAAGATTGGGAGGATGCTGAGTCGCAATGCATGAGTACCATCAGACTATGCATTGCTGATAACATTATCAATAATGTTGTTGACGAAAGCACGTCGAAGGAATTATGGTCAAAGTTGGAGACATTGTATCTCGGGAAGAACTTGACTACAAAGTTAAATCTGAAGTGCGAGTTATACAAGCTGAAGATGGCAGCTCAAGGCAATGTTATTGAGCACATGAATGTGTTTAACGGTATTGTTGATCAACTTGAAAAGGTTGATGTAAAATTGGAGGAAGAAGATAAGGCCTTTATTCTTCTTACTTCGCTTCCGGAGTCATTCGATCATTTGGTCACAACCATTTTGTACGGAAAGGACACGATAAAAATGGAGGAGGTTCAGTCAGCACTTTTGTCAAATGCTGGAAGGAGGAACCAGGATGGTGACAAGGACGGAATGACAGTTTTGGCTTTGCGTAGTCAAAATAATAGAGGAAGGGGTGCTGTGAGAGGATCTACCAATAGCAGGGGTAAATCCAGATACAGTGAAAAGGGCATGCAGTGCTTTGATTGCAAGGAGTGGGGTCATATTAGGCCGAATTGTCCGCTTAATAAGAAGGATCCAGATGCATCATTGGCTGTGGTTACTCTCGATTGTGAAGATGTTTGCACCGTCTTCAATCGAGGCACTAGTTCTCCAGGAGAATGGATATTAGACTCAGGGTCATCTACCATGTATGTTCCGAGAGGGGGCATTTTGACAAATTCCAAGATACAAAGAATGAAACAGTTTTTTTGGCTGATGGATCTACTTGTGAGATCAAGGGGATTGGAATTGTGAAAATCAAAATGTTCGATGGAATAGTTCGCAGCTTGAATGGGGTAAGATATGTGCCTAAGCTGAGAAAGAATCTAATATCTATCGGTCGATTAGCTTCAGAAGGCTACAGATGCTCTGTAGTAGGGGGAGCTATGAATATCAAAAGAGGCCGTGTGGTTCGGATGAAGGGAGAGCTACGTGGGGGAATATATCGTCTGATTAGTACGTGGCCAGAACGTACTGGAACTTCGAAAATCTGGTTATCTCGTGCACGAGGGAAGAGTGACTTGAAGGATACTGCTGCGGTTGTATTACCTTCCAGTCTAGACGATGGTGCAAAGACTGCTGGGATGGATGCTTGGTCAAAGGGCTTCCACGACATCAACGAGTAGTTGGTGTGTTGCAGCTGCATATGGGCATCGATCAACACGAATCAAGTGAGCAGTGAACCATGCAACAGATTGATTTGTTTGATATGCAGTTGGGGAGTAAATGAAAGATCGATGGTCACACTTGTGTGTGTGAATGGACTACATATGGGATTGGCCGACGTGAATCAAGTGAGTATGTGTGTATACAACAGATTGCTTCACATGTATGTAGTTTAACAAATAAAGGTCAATGGTACACTTGTGCGTATAGCAAGTGGGCATTCGAGAATGAATGTGCAAACTAGGGTATAGTTTGGAGTCTTGGACTCGGGGAGAGTTTTGTCGTAGGGAATGTTACGGATCGAAGAAAAATTGGAGTTGTGCCAACTGGGCGCAGGTATGGAGTGCAAGTGATTAACTGTGAGTTTGAAAAGAGGGGGAGATTGTTAGGCACCAGCCTTTCCATTCTTTTCAAACTTCCACCAACCCCCCCCCCCACCTTTTCCTCACCAACCCCCCCTCATTTCACCTATAAATACCCCATCCCCCTTCATTAGTTATTACACCAAAATTCTCTCTTCTCTCTCTATAGCTGCTAGATAGTCCGTCTAGTAGGGAAGCCGGTTTTGCCCGCTTTCAGGAAGTGTCGGGATAGAAGGTCCTCGTGCCTAAACTATTCATTAGGGTACTTGGGTCTGACTGCAGCCATCGGAGATGGTCCCGTTGCAGGGGGTCTTTCTATCAGGTTGTGTGGCACTGTCCGGGTTGGGAGAGGGAGAGAATGAAAGGTTGTCGGGAAACAGTGATAGGGGGAGGTTTTGAGATAAACACTTCAGTGAGTTGGGGATATACATAATAGGTATTGTAGGGTTGAATTTTTGTATGAAATTCAAGGGGCCGGATACCCGGATATTGTAATCTCTTTTATCTAGTGTGAAGTTGTTTCTCTTGTGGATGTAGGCTGGGCCGAACCACGTTAAATCTCTTGTCTCTTTTACTATATTGTTGGTTTGTTGCTTCATTACTATCACGTATATTTGTGGGATCTAATCGCACATATTTACCAAATCGCTTCCGCATCCGCAGGGAATCGGGCAGATTACTTGTACCTTGTTTAGCGCATGCACCTAATGGCGCTCAAAGCCTCAAACTACTCGAGTTGACATGAGCAAATCCAGCATCGATCTTTACCACTCAAACAACAAGAGGGCATAAGAATACCATGTCCTAAATTAAGTTTTCGGTGATACCAAAGAGTCACAAGCCATACTACTGGTAACAATGGATTCATGATCAGGATATAAAATTGGGAAAGGCAGTAGTCTGACTTGGCCAAATTTACAGACATAAGAGAGATTTTCATGGTGATTAATATGATTGCCACCTCTGGCTTTGGTAGGTTCCATAATAATCATGATTAGTATTACTGTTTTATGTTCCTGGTACAAATTTTAATAGAGTTAGTACATATACAATTTGAACCATATTTTGATTCCAGTACTCCTGGTTGCAGCATGTTAGCTGAGGAATAATTATTTTCCTGCTACACTGGTAAAACACAGAGCACTATTCTACTTTTAACAAATAACTCTTCAACTCAATACAGCTAATAAAATATTTTATAAATTAATTGTAAACAATTGTTTATTATTTTGATTTTTGTATTGTTACAAATTAAACCACAAAAATCATGTGCATGTTAATCAATCTCGTGTGTCTGGGTCCGTGGAAAGAAAAACCCATCATGTGATGTTAATATGTATCTAAATTCTCATATAAAAAGTCAAGTTTGAATTATTTTGAGTAATTATTCCATCTAAGAATCGTGAGATTTAATATTAAAATATTTATTTAATTGTCACTAAAATTATATTTAAATACTAAAAGTGTATTTTAATAATTTAAACCAAATATAAATAAATTTTCCAAATTGAAAAAAAAAATTGATGTGAAAATTCCTATCGTTTCATTTCAATTTGATTTCAGGATAATTCCAACTAGATAACAATTGTTAAACAATCACTACTTTAAAGATTATTTTATAAATTTTGCGTGGAGTATCAAATTGTTTAAATCTAATTTTTAGATTTCAAGATATAGCCCAATGAGTAAAATGAACTTTTATTTTAAAATTTTTTTATTACTAAAAATGGGAATATTATATTTTTTAATTGCAAAATTATTTTTTTATAGCCTAAAAACCTACGCCAATAAAATAAAATAAAAATTTTATTGCTAAAATAAAAAATATTAAATAATTAAAGATTAATAAAATTGTAAATATTAAGATTACCATGAATTAATATAATTATAATTATTAAAAGAAACCGTGCATTACAAAGATTATAAACTATTAAAATAAAAGCATTTAAAAAATTAATTTAGTTTCATAATTATAATTATTAAAAGAAACCGTGCATTACAAAGATTATAAACTATTAAAATAAAAGCATTTAAAAAATTAATTTAATTTCATTTTTTGTTATATATGTTACATGATATATGCATTAACGATCTTACGATTTAAGTTTTTATTAACAAGCATATCATAAATATTATCCTAACAAAAAAAAAGCATATATATCATAAATCCTGATAAAAAAAGCATATCATAAATTTAGAAATAGTCAACTATTAATATGGATCCTATGACTAGGATACAAAACTTGAAAATGGGATAGTTCATGTCCACGAAACAAAATAAAGAATAAAATTTCATTTGAATGAATTATGAAAAATTCATCTATATGTACAATAAATCCAACATCGTAGATGGAAAGTTTAACACTTAGGAAGTAGAAATTTTGCAGGTCTAAGGAACACACAAAATTTTCTAAAGTTGAATTGTATATAATCTAATCATGAGAAGTAATATCCATTAAAATTATGTTGGTTGTGAATAAAATTCCTTGGCATGCCAAGTCCAATATGGGAGGTTAATTTCTATATCATCTGGAGCAAGAGGTTTAAATGATCGTATTATTTTATCGTTTCTTGCTGTATAGAACAAATCAGGCATGTCTTCTTTATAAATCTCAGTGAAGCTTGCAAATTTTACTATTAGCGCATTCCAACCTAATTGACAAACGAACAATTGAGTTGCAGGAAGTTTATCAAGATGCCATTTATAGCTCTCTCCAGGCTTAACAATGATCGGTGGTCCTTTGGGATGGTAGTTTTCTGGTTTGTCACTTTCACCGCAACTAACTGCCAGAGTATCTGTGCCCTTGAGTGCATTGACAAAATTTACATTATGAGGTTTACTTGACACGCAAGTAATGGTTGCGAAACCATATGTTATTATTGCTAATGTAACAATTGAAACAAACAAGTTTGAAGGAGATTGGCTTTCCATTGCCAAATTTGATGTTTTTGATCATTAACACTAATTGATTTATATAAAGAGCCAGAGAAAGTTTTCCAAATTTAAAACACTACCAGAGTAATTATAGCTAATGATTGGTCCAAAACGTATATCAAAGTTGTGGTGCAAAATTTCTTTATATCTGTTGATGAGTAAAATAAGTTCAACTTGGACAATTCAAATTCATAGAATGTTTTTTTTTACTCTTGGACAAGAAAATTATAATGTTCTTCCCAGAGTCAAATATGCCATGATCAAGCCTTTTTCTACTCTGGACCACAGGATTATAACCACAAACCTCTCCATGGGCTTTGATATCTTCTCTAACAAGTACATCATTCGGTAAAATTTTGTATCAGCCCCCCAAAATCCATTCTTAATATATTGGACTGTTAGAGTCAGCAGATGACGACAATTTTTAATATTGCAGTCAGCATCCAAGTCCAGTTCGTTTCTCCATTGCATTGATGCTAGAACCAAGGTTATCTGAGCTGCGCCCCCTATATTTTACATACAACTTTTTCATCTGGTTGTGCTTTTCTAAGTGATCAAAGTCAGGTCACAGCTTTGCAGTCCAAGCAGGTTGTGCTCTTCCATTAAAATTTTCCTTAAAATTAGATGAAAGCTGGTCTTCAGCTATCATGTATCACGAAGCAATCAACGTTAGCGAGGTCCAAGGGCAGTTAAGATAATGGCATTGCCAGATTTTCCAGCCACAGTGGTGGTTGTAGGTGGTTTTGATATATTACAAGATTGGCAAAGGAGATACTATGAGGGGGTTAGAAGGAAACAATAATGAAGCAGTTATATAAGAGTATTCAACTATAGTACATGCATTTTGCGTGTTTCCGGAGTTCCTGAAGCAGGTTATTTAATTGGAAAGATCAGACAATTCACTACAAGGAAAACAGGCTCAGACAACGGTTTTTGCCCGTTGTCTGATGCCCTGTTTTCCTGTTGTCTATTGAGGCGCCGTCTGACGCCTATATCAGAGAACGGTACGAAAACCGTTGTGTGAGCCTTCTTCGACAACATTCCGTATTTACGGAAATGTTGTGTGAATACCAGAAACAACAACAGTATGCTTTTAAAAAATATTGTACAAACTACATTGAAACAATGGTCCTTAACTAAGAAAACGTTGTTCTAGGCATGTTTAGACAAGGGTTTCTTGTTTTGGTTGTGTTGTCTATTTCGTTTGCATCCAACACAACATTAATTGGTTGGGTTACAGTATAGTTTTATAGACAATGGTCTTCTATATCTGTGATGTTGTGTTAAATACTTTCTCACAATGGTTTTATAGAAAGAAACCATTGTTGTTTCGTTTGTTAGACGATGGAGTTGTTTTAAAAAGTGTTGTCTGAATATTTGTTACACAACGGTTTACTTGAACAGAAACCATTGTAATTTTTGTTGTTAGACAATGTAAGAGTTTTACAATGTGTTGTCTGAATATTTCGTTCACAAGGGTTTTAATTGTTAGATTCGTTGCCTGAGCTGTTTTGAGACAAGCTTTTCTATTTTAGCTTTATCATTTATGTGTTGTGCGAGTAACTGTAATACAAGTATTTTTATCTTATTGTTTACATTTGTGTGTTGTCTGAGCAACTGTAACACAAGCTTCTATTCATTTTCTTGTTGTCTAGGTTCTATTTTGACAATACTTTGGTTTTTCATAGTATTGTCTACAAGTACATTAGACAAAGGTATAATTTAAATGTGCAAACTAAACAAATTACTAAATGGCATGGTCTACAACCTTTAGTAAATAACATTACTAAAATTCCAACCATAAAATCCAAATCCATACAACCATAACATTCATACCAACATATCTACTCCGTTAGACAAACATAACATCAAAAGTACGGATATTGGGCCCCTATTTCGGAATGAACATATTCCACAAAAAGTAACATTCTGAAATAACAAGTACTGAAACTCTGAAACTGTTCAACGTGCATGGTTCTTCATGAAATACTTGGCTCATTCGATCCTTATCTCATTGAGGTCATCGTTGTTTTGTAAGCAAGGTTTCCCCTCCGCTGCCACTGAAAAGTAGGAAAACAACATTATAATTTATATACTTTCAATACAAAAAACAAGAACATTAGTCAGGGTTAAATATGTGTAATTTACCTTAATATGAAAACTGAATTCCTTATTAGTGCATATCTCTTTCATATACCGCATCACAAATAAGCCACAGTCCTTAGTTCCAGTTTGGAGAGGAACACCCTAATCAACACGTAAAAAAGAATTTATACATTCGTACAAGAAACTCATGAAAATCAGGAAAACCGATGATAAATGTACAAATTATTACCGCCAGATTCTCCCAAGTGATTTTCTTCACCACCAACTTCCTGGAAATTTCCTTGTAAAATTTGATCGCACTACGACAATATATTATAAATCAAATTACTATACATTTTTATTAATTGTTAAAGCAGATTAAAAATTAATTTTAAGTTCTGAGAGGTACTCACGTATCAACCACCTCAATCCATTCTGCACATGCTAATCTACGCTTCAGAGGGTCCATGTGGTAAACCACTTGTGTTTCAGGATGCACAACAGTTAGCGACCAGTGGTTCCTAGTAAATAGTGACACCGAAAAATAAGAACAATAATATTTACTTAATGTTTATAGGATAAAACAATTATGTGGTTTCAACTGAAAATATCATCAATTATACACGAAGGGATATTGATAATTAGAGCACCAGTGCATATATCTTTGTTAATAACAAGGGCCTCTGTGACACAAAAGTTATTAAATTAGTCTTCACACAAAAGTTATTATGTGATGATAATTATTTGTTAGGACTAATTAAGGACATATATCTTAAATATTAATACTCTAACAATGATTTACCTCATTAATTTCTCAAATTTTAGGACTAAATATTAAATGTTTTTCCTGATTAATTTCGTTAATTTTATATCAGTTTTTATTAAAAAGCATGTATTTTTATAAATAATAGAAATGGTAAAAGTAAAGAAATAAGTCCTCACGCGGCGTTGTATGGCACTAGAAAATAGGCTCCTCGCTCTCCATTTCTGAATCTGAAAGATAATTCAAGAGCCCTCTCTGTAACAGTACCGCAACCATTTGCGCCAACCATCCCAGGATCAATGAAGCATATCATGCTGGACATCTTGTGTCTTTTCAAAAACATCTCCAATAAACTATATAAAAAGTAAACAATTATGGACACAATTAAAAACTAAGTTGCAGAAATAAAAACAATTACTGGAAGCGATGATCTAAATATTAAACTTAGATACTTACTTAATAAACAAGCAAATAACGGACCCTGATATTTCTCCTTCTGCACATAAGGCATGGACATCTGATAAAAATAGAACTTGTTTTTTGGCTGATCCAAAAGCTTCTTTGTGAAGGAATTTACGGACGAGCGGAAGCGCGGTATAACAATTATTCCGTAAAAACCATGTATCGTGCATATAGAAAATCATATAAAAATGAAATAGCGGAGGAATCGAAACCTTACCTTGAAAAATCGAAGCTTTATAATCTATGGTTGCTAGCAGTTGCTTCTCAGAGTGTGAAGCACTCTACCGGTATCCACCAAGAGTAATCTTCGATGAAGCTTTTTATAAAACTTAGCTTTTATAAAAATGGAGTTTTAATCCTTTTGAGAGAGAGAGAGATGAAGAAGATGGAGTGGTGGCAACTAGGTTTTCACAAAACCACTTTGCATACTAAACATGTTCTCATCTCTTTCTTTATATAGGGCTCAAGTAGGTTTTTTTTTTATATAATTAATATATCATTATATATTAATATATAAATCCTACACTTTATCTTATAAAATGTTAAATAATAATTAAAACAATTTTAATCATTATTAAAACAACTTGCTCTCTCAAAATACCTTCATCAATAAATTAATCTTTTTATGGTGTGACCCTGTAGGTTCAAATTAAGCCGGTAGTAGAAATAAATAATAATAAACTTTTTATTTATTATTTATATGAATTCTAAAATTCATTAAATATAATTAGCTGATTAATTATATTTATTCTACATCGTGAGTGATGCTTCTCAACATATCGCGACTATCCGGATAATATGAATTCACTGCTTAGAATACCAAGAACCTGTCAGTGCTAGTTACCGTACAATCAATTCCTTCTACCCTACAATATCCCGATTAAATACAAGGCATGGATCTCGTGTCAAGCCTATCAAATTTAATCATATGATTTCTTATTCATAATGCAAAGTTCATATTAATGCAAATTAGAAACTTCTTTCTAATTTCATACACTCTGGCCAGAGATTCCGGAACTAGCATACTAAGAATAACATAGGATATTCACTTCCTTACTGGAAGGGGTAGATCCTTTATTGACCGTTAACTATCTCCATACACAAATCCCTATGCCCAGAATAGACCTAATGGATGTCCTTGAGACTAAGGACTAAACCAAAGCACAGTTCATTATATACAAGATTACTCTAACGATCTCAAGTCTAAGGACACTTGTACAACTATCACTCAGTGAACAACTATCGACACATGAGTAAACTCCATTAGTTGTTCAACTTATCGAGTCATGTTCAGTGAACTTATTCCCTAATAAGCACCTACATACTAGCTATAGTGTCGCCACACAAATGCCTATGAGAACAGACATCCTCCTTAAAGGAGCAAGCATAGTATGTACCAATCTTTGCGGATTCACTAACTTCCGATTAGTTATCCTTTGATTAGGAACTGTTTAAGTCTAGAGTTATCATCTTCTAGATCTCACTATTATAATCTCATTATAATTCTAGAAGCTTTACTTTAAACCATGGAATATCTTATTTAAAACACTTTAAATAGATAAGGCCCGTAATAAAAACAAATAAGTCTTTTATTAATATTAATGAAATCAAATAAGAGAACAAGAAAGTTCTTCCTAAATCATCATACATGATTGGAGTTTAGAACAAACTCTTTCAATCTCCCACTTGTACTAAAGCCAATCATTCTAGTATCTAATACTCATTCACTCATTATGACGATCGAAGTGAATCTTAGATTGCGGCTTAGTGAGTGGGTCTGCTATGTTGTTATGTGTGTCAACTCTCTCAATGTTGACATCTCTACTTTCAATGATTTCCCTAATCAAAAGAAAGCACCACAAAACAGTTTTGTAGCGTCACTTGCATCTATAAACTCTGCTTCCGCTGTTGAGTCAGCCGTTGTAGGCTGTTTGGAACTCTTCCAACTAATCGCTCCACCCTTCAGAGTAAACACGTACCCTAACATGGATTTGCTATCATCACTTTCTGATTGAAAAACTAGAGTCAGTATAACCCTCTATTTTCAACTCAGATCCACCAAAAACAAGAAAAATATCCTTAGTCCTTCGCAAGTACTTAAGGATGTTCTTCACTGCTTTCCAGTGGTCTTCACCTGGATCAGACTGATATCTGCTCGTCAAACTAATTAAATGAGCATTATCATGCCTAGTACATAACATCGCGTACATGATAGATCCTATTGCTGAAGCATAAGGAATCTTACTCATACGCTCTCTGTCCTTACGTGTCTTAGGAGACATCTTCTCGGAAAGGGATACTCCATGGCTCATCGGTATGAGACCTCTCTTGGAGTTTTCCATGCTAAACCTTTTAAGCATTTTCTCGATGTATGTACCTTGGGTAAGACCTATAATTCTTCTCGATCTATCTCTATAGATCTTCATACCGAGAATCTAGGATGTCTTTCCCAAGTCCTTCATAGTGAAGTTCTTTGATAACCACATTTTGACTGATTGCAGCATCGGTATATCATTTCCTATAAGAAGTATGTCATCCACATACAACACAAGAAATGTTACCGCGCTCCCACTAACCTTCTTGTAGACACATGGTTCATCTATGTTTTTGATAAAATCAAACTCTTTGATTGTCTCATCAAAATGGATGTTCCATCTACGAGAAGCTTGCTTCAATCCATATATGGATCGCAAGCAAAATCCGAATTGATTTGAGTAGGGCTACATGCAAAAAGTTTCATCAAAGTCAATCCATTGCCTTTGTCTGAATCCTTTTGCCATGAGCCTAGCCTTGTAGGTCTCCACCTTGCCATCTACTCCAATCTTTCTCTTGTATACTCTTTAGCACCCAATAAGTCTAACATCCTCAGGTGCTTCAACCAAGGTCCATACTTGGTTGGTATACATAGAATCCATTTCGGATTTCATGGCACTCTGCCATTTCTCTGAGTCAATACTACGCCACATAAGGTTGTTTAGTTTGAACAAGTGTTTCCTCTTGAACCGTAGTAGTTTGTGTTTCATGAACTTCTTTAAGTTCAATCTTGCTCCCACTGTTCCCTTCAAGGATAAACTATTTTCCTAAGAAGGTAGCATGTCTGGAGATAAACACCCTATGATCGGTGTAAAAGTGACACCCTAAAATCTCTTTAGGATATCCCACAAAACTACATTTTACGGATCGAGATTCCAGCTTATCCGGGTCAACTTTCTTGACATAATCTAGACATCCCCAAATCTTAACGTGTTTAAGACTCAGTTTCCTTTCTTTCCATATCACATATGGAGTTTGAGGAACAGATTTGGAAAGCACCTTATTCAGTAAATATGCTGAGGTTTCCAATTCATAACCCTAAAGTGATACTGGAAGATCTGCATAGCTCATCGTGGATCGAACCATGTCTAACAAAGTTCAATTTCTCTTTTCAGATACTCCACTCAACTATGGAGTGTCCGGATGAGTCCACTGGGAGACTATACTATTTTCTTTGAGATAATCTAGAAACACACCACTCAAGTATTCATCTCCTCGATCTGATCGAAGAGCTCTAATACTATGTTTGGTTTATTTCTCTACTTCATAACTGTATTCTTTGAACTTTTCAAAGGCTTCAGATTTGTATTTCATCAAATACATATATCTGAATCTAGATCATTTATCTATGAAAGTCACGAAGTATTAAAATCCTGCCATGGCTTGCGTAGACATTTGTCCACATACATCTATGTGTACCAATACCAGCAACTCTCTAGCGCTCTCTCCATGTCCACTAAATGGAGATTTGGTCATTTTACCCAACAGACAAGACATGCATGTAGGATATGATTCAAAATCAAAGGGATCCAGTAACCTTCCCTTATGCAATGTCCGAAGTCTATTTTCACTAATATGACCAAGTCTGTAGTGCCAGAAGTAGGTAGGATTTTCATCATCCTTTTTTTTTTTTTCTTCGTTTAATATGAAGTAAAACATATTCTATGTCACATACATACAGACCATTATTTAAAGTTCCACTACCATAAAGAACATTATCTCTGAGGATTGGATGTTTAATATTCTGAATAATAAACGAAAATCCATCCAAGTCTAACATTGGAATAGAAATAATATTCCTCACATTCGAGGGAACAAAATAACAATTATTTAAAATAATAGTCTTGCCCGTAGGCATATGTAAATCAAATGACCTTACAGCTATGGCAGCAACTCTTGCTCCATTACCCATAGAATCACCTCCTCTTCCCAAGAGCCCTACTTCTCCTTAGTCCTCGCAACGAATTGCAAATGTGAGAACCATGGCGGTATCTAATACCTAAGTAGAAGTTCGATTTAGTGACATGTTTACTTCAATCATGAACATACCTGAACCAGAAGCGGCAGTCTCACTACCCTTCTTCTTATTCAACTCTGCAATGTAAACCTTGCAGTTCCTCTTCCAGTGCCTCGTCTTGTTACATTGAAAACAAACAGCATATCCTAGCTTCTTAGCCCTTGAGAACTTTTTCTCAAGCTTTGAAGCCAGTCAGTATGGTTGGGACCAGTCAATATGTGAGCATCTAGTATGCTACGGAGTGATTGTGCAGAAGACCTAGTGTATATATCTATATATATTAAGTCTGCAAATGATATACACATAACAACACTTAGCAAATAATCAATTTCATTATTAAAACACTATATGAATCGGGTCTTTATTCATAAGTGGCTCCCACTAGTTTATCTAATTTATACAACCCCCTAAGTGAATAAATAAGCATTCAAAATGCTAGTGGGAATAGGGATCCTACATTCCATCACACAACCCCGGCTGTGGCACGAAACGCCATGTGATGTTCAGTAGGCAGACAACTCTTGTCAATTACATCTCATGTTATTCCCTAATAAAACTTTAGCCTCTTGAATAATTGAGTCACGGCTGTGGCACGACAAACTCAATATTCTAAGTCAAGTCTAACCCAACATTCTGTACAATTGAATCAGTCTCCAATAGCCCACGGCTGTGGCACGTAACGACCATTAGATTCTAATTCATTGTACACATCTCTATGTAATAGACAAGTATTTCTTATTTCGAAATCAAAGCCCTCGGTTGTGGCACGAAACGACAGTGATTCAAAAATGAGAACTACTTTCTACCATGTTGGAAGGCTATGACCGACACAAGCCCGTTGTGTCATTGGCCAATTACTACTTGATATTTATAAAAGAGGTTTTTTTTTTTTAAGGTCACGAAACATTTTCGTATAAACCTATAAGTCTAACGTGTTTTAAGTTTAATAGATAATCTAAATCTATAACAAAAACACGAAAAATCTCAATATTATTAGTCAAGTCAAATCCAATATTTTGTACAATTAAATTAGATTCCAATAGCCCACGGCTGTAGCACGTAACGACCACTAAAATCTAATTTTGTACACATCTAATGTAACAGACAAGTATTTTCATGTTGATCGGTAACAAAGTCCTCGGCTGTAGCACGAAACGACAATGCACCGAAAACAAGAAATACTTTCTGTCATGTTGGAAGACCATAACCGACACAAAACTTTTTGTGCCTATGGCCGATTACAACTTGACATATATAATACATAGATCTCATCTTCTTTGTTATTAACTAATAATTAAAACTCTTTTAATCATTAATTCTATTTCTAAACTCTTTAGAAAATTAATCTCTCCCTTAATATAATTTCATAAATTAAATAAATAATTAATAATATTAAGATCACATCTTAATTATTTTATAATAAATTAAATCTCATTTAATCAATTAATAAAATTGCTAACTAATTATTATTTCATAAATAAATAATTATCAGCCATTATTAATTAACTAATATTATTTAACAATCATAATCATATTATAAAGAGATTCTTTTCTTCAATTAAATATTTCAAATCAATAATCGATAATAAGATGATTCCCAGATCGGGGGGAGCATTGTCAAGAGGCGTCACTTAATACCCCTTTCTTACAGATCAAAATCTGTTTTTGACAGAATCATCCTTTCTCTCAATATTGAAAATTCATATTTAATTACGTGTTTCAAAAACACAAAAAAATCTCATGATTGTATTCCTAATATTATTATTAAGGCAAGAAACGATTCCTATTTCTAGATTTTCTAGCGCACGCCTTATGTTTATTTAAGTTCACCTAGATCTATCATCGCATAGTAAACTTAGGCATATATCTCATATATAAACATAAATAAACATGTATGCATGCAAGTAATATCATGTCACACATTGATATAATAATGTATGGATTTATTATAGCATTTAAAAGCAATTTAAAACAATTAAAATATGCTTTAAAACACTTTTGGTAATATAAATATTTCAAAAATATTATATAAAAAATATTTGACCACTCCATTAGATCCGTATCGGAAATACGAATCCAACGATATATTGCACGCCCAAAACGGAGTTACGAAACTCCCAAAAAATCAAATTTAATTTGGACAGAGGGGCTGTAACGAATCACTGAAAGGCGTTACAACAATTTAAAACTATTTAATCGTGTAACGCATTTCCGTAATGCGCGATAGCTAAGTAACGCATTCCTGAAATGCGCGACTTTCTTTTCCCCGTTTGCGCGCCACGCGCGAGTGAAGCAGCTGAGCAGTTTTTCAGTAGTTTTTTTTTTTTTTTTCTTTCTGACACTCAGCCGTTGCTTACAAATTGTAACTCCCGAAGTACTTGTAACTGTTGCCTCTTTTAATATAATTAACTACTATAATAACTTTCATTATTATTTTTATAATTTAATATTAATAAATTAATTAAAAATTAATTAATAAATTAATAAAAAATTATAAGGACATGATTTCTGAAAATCATGCAGCAGCAATATTACCAGAAAAACAAGGGGATTCTTTTGCAAATTTTAATTTCATATTATTCACATGCATGATTATTTTATGAATTTTAAATAAAACAATTTTAAAAAATTCATAACAAATAATCTACACATCACAAAATTATGAAAAAAATATCTAGATGATCCATAACACTTATAGAACCCAGATCAATGGTCAAAACTTCATGCAAATCTTATTTTGAATTAATCCATAATTAAATCCAAATAAACTTGCAAAAATCATAATAAATCCATACATGTATAAAAAAATCTGAAATTTTTTATATGAATCTCTATATGCAGAACCTAGCTCTGATGCCATTGAAGGAATTTACGGACGAGCGGAAGCGCGGTATAACAATTATTCCGTAAAAACCATGTATCGTGCATATAGAAAATCATATAAAAATGAAATAGCGGAGGAATCGAAACCTTACCTTGAAAAATCGAAGCTTTATAATCTATGGTTGCTAGCAGTTGCTTCTCAGAGTGTGAAGCACTCTACCGGTATCCACCAAGAGTAATCTTCGATGAAGCTTTTTATAAAACTTAGCTTTTATAAAAATGGAGTTTTAATCCTTTTGAGAGAGAGAGAGATGAAGAAGATGGAGTGGTGGCAACTAGGTTTTCACAAAACCACTTTGCATACTAAACATGTTCTCATCTCTTTCTTTATATAGGGCTCAAGTAGGTTTTTTTTTTATATAATTAATATATCATTATATATTAATATATAAATCCTACACTTTATCTTATAAAATGTTAAATAATAATTAAAACAATTTTAATCATTATTAAAACAACTTGCTCTCTCAAAATACCTTCATCAATAAATTAATCTTTTTATGGTGTGACCCTGTAGGTTCAAATTAAGCCGGTAGTAGAAATAAATAATAATAAACTTTTTATTTATTATTTATATGAATTCTAAAATTCATTAAATATAATTAGCTGATTAATTATATTTATTCTACATCGTGAGTGATGCTTCTCAACATATCGCGACTATCCGGATAATATGAATTCACTGCTTAGAATACCAAGAACCTGTCAGTGCTAGTTACCGTACAATCAATTCCTTCTACCCTACAATATCCCGATTAAATACAAGGCATGGATCTCGTGTCAAGCCTATCAAATTTAATCATATGATTTCTTATTCATAATGCAAAGTTCATATTAATGCAAATTAGAAACTTCTTTCTAATTTCATACACTCTGGCCAGAGATTCCGGAACTAGCATACTAAGAATAACATAGGATATTCACTTCCTTACTGGAAGGGGTAGATCCTTTATTGACCGTTAACTATCTCCATACACAAATCCCTATGCCCAGAATAGACCTAATGGATGTCCTTGAGACTAAGGACTAAACCAAAGCACAGTTCATTATATACAAGATTACTCTAACGATCTCAAGTCTAAGGACACTTGTACAACTATCACTCAGTGAACAACTATCGACACATGAGTAAACTCCATTAGTTGTTCAACTTATCGAGTCATGTTCAGTGAACTTATTCCCTAATAAGCACCTACATACTAGCTATAGTGTCGCCACACAAATGCCTATGAGAACAGACATCCTCCTTAAAGGAGCAAGCATAGTATGTACCAATCTTTGCGGATTCACTAACTTCCGATTAGTTATCCTTTGATTAGGAACTGTTTAAGTCTAGAGTTATCATCTTCTAGATCTCACTATTATAATCTCATTATAATTCTAGAAGCTTTACTTTAAACCATGGAATATCTTATTTAAAACACTTTAAATAGATAAGGCCCGTAATAAAAACAAATAAGTCTTTTATTAATATTAATGAAATCAAATAAGAGAACAAGAAAGTTCTTCCTAAATCATCATACATGATTGGAGTTTAGAACAAACTCTTTCAATT
This sequence comes from Kitagawia praeruptora, assembly GCA_037693485.1. NCBI lineage: Eukaryota > Viridiplantae > Streptophyta > Magnoliopsida > Apiales > Apiaceae > Kitagawia > Kitagawia praeruptora. The sequence goes on along the minus strand of CM075352.1, from coordinate 169,052,464 downwards.
TGCACAACACAAATCTGGATGTTTTGCCATCCTTCAATGCCTCCTTTGCCCAGAGCCACATATGCTTCAGCGTCGGAGGATAATCATCACCCATGTCTAACACAAACTCTGGTTTCTTCACTATATCAGCCACCTTCTTAAACTTCCTTTGGCTAGATTTCTTGACGCCCTTGAAAGAAACAATGTAGTCGATAATTCAGAACACAAACTAAAGCAGTACGAAAAGTTGGACGGTTACGTAAACAAATATAAAAACTAACCTTTTGAGTTTCTTTCGATGCAGTACTGCTTTTCTTTACTTCTACAATGAGGTGTCTTGGCCACTCAACAAATGTCCCCACAGCTTGTTCCGCCATGGTGATCTCATCTTGGATGGGGAAAGGAATTAAGGCAGATCCTTGGACTGCACGAGTAATAGAAACTCGTGCATTCTCTTCTGGTAAATGCTTCCCATGAATAACTTTACACACCGTATCAACAGTTCCATAAGCAACAACGTTGGTAGGGGAGTCTATGGTTAATTCCCACTCCAGAGCGCACTCATCCCCCCCAATATTCTTGTCCTCATCATTTGCCATCTCCTCAAACGCATTACTCTCAACCTGAACAATCTTTTGAATCCCAGCCTCATCTTCAACCTTTTCCTCAACATTGTCAATCTTCTCCTCAATATTGTCAACCTTCTCAATATCGGCAACCTTCAACTCCAGGTCATCAATTTTCTCACTCGATTTTTCAGCCATCAATTTGTCAGTATCAAGATCCAGTTGCTTTCGTACACCTAGCAACTCCAGGTCATTCAAAATTGCATGTGCACCCTTGCTACAACTTCCTTGCTGCGAGACAACGTTTGGACTGTTACCGGCATCTGTAAGCTTTCCACCTAAAAGAGCTTTTATATTCTCCATCTCCGCAGCCCAAAACTCATCCCGCTCTTGAACAATCTTTTCTCTTTCTTCTTTCATAAACTTCTGGATACCATCTTGGATCCTCTCTTCAATTGTTTTTTTCTTCCTCTGCCTCGGCACGTTAAAGTACACAGACTGCTTGACATGAGTCCCTTGGCCACGGACTCGTCCTCGATGCTCAGGTTTACCGAGCACCTTTGAGAGGACATCATCAGTGCCTTCCTCTGTCAACTCCCCTTCACTGATTCTCTGTTTCATAACCGCCTGAAAATTTAACCAAAAATCAAAGGTTGACCACAAATATTTTGGTAATGTGGAAATTTAATTAAAAGGTAAATGAATAACTTATAATCTCTTCAGCAATCTCTTTAACTTTAGGATCCTTATAGTTTCCATCTTTATCCTGTTGCGCACGAACCCAGGTGGCTGACCGATCTATCTCCATTTCAGGATTGCTTTGCGACTGCATGAATAACCATGTTCGAGATATCAAAATTAAGAAACATCAACCCGTTTCAATATTACTCTTGTAAAAAATCAAAGAGTGTATATTACTAACCATTTCTTGTTCAAGGTTAGCATAACCCTTGCGAGAGATGCAATGAGGGTATTCATTCAACTCCCTTCTCTTTTTCTGCGTAGTGTGGATCTCCTTTTTCACATAACAGATAGTTAAAAAATTAGCAACAAAGCCTAATGTAGCTTGTAAGAACTTTGAAAACAAATAAAGTCAAAAACTCACACTAAACTCAATAGAGAGACGATCAGAAACAAACATATCCCAATGTGCTTTCTCGATAAATGAGTAGTCAGCTGGAGGAGACTCCAACAACTCAAGTTGATCCCGGTAAGGAAGGATGTATTCAGTTGTTAATCGACTTTTAAACTCCCTCCACTTCGGGCACGCTGACTTCAACACCATCTTCCTTGCTGTTGGCGGCACATCAAATGCCATCTACATTCATAAGAATTGTTACTTAAGTGCAAGTTAGGTGGTAGGCAACAATGTGTACTTAAGTACTAGTAAGGGCAATCAATGTTACCTGCACACAATCCCATATTTTATTCTTTCTTTCTTTCGGAACACGTATCCATGAATCATACCATACTGCGACTTTAGTTCTTGCAAGAACTCCGATGTAAGACTGCATTTCAGTTCCCGCATCACCGTAGGGCTCACCCTTTGCATTGAAAGGCACCAGGAGCTTGATGCCCAGGATCTTACGTCGTACAATCCTATGCATTGTCACAGCTCCGCGTTTCAAGAGTTTAAGTCCCTCTTTTTTCTCAGCCACTGCTTGACTCCCACGTTTCCTTTTCTTGGATATTTGACTTTGTAAATTGCTGGAAATGGCCTTCCCTTTAACAGACACAGGGGAGGAATTACTTTAAGAGGGCTGCACTGGTGTTTTGGTCATTGAGGCTGACTTGTTTTTCTTTAATGCCTTTAAAAGGGCAGAGGCAGTACGAGCAGAGGCATATTTTGTTTTCCTTGAATCCATGATAAATCTACACACAAACAGAGAAAGAAACATAAATCTCAACCAAAGTCACATAAATCATAGTCACAAACAAAGAAACACAGTCACAAACAAAGAAACATAGTCACAAACTCAATCAAAAATCACATAAATCTCACATAAACAAAGTCAAAAACTCACTCAAATATCACATAAATCTCACACAAAGTCCAAAACTCACATAAATCTCACACAAAGTCCAAAATCTCACACAAAGTCCAAAACTCACACAAAAATCACAGTGACATACTATCAAACACTTGGTATGCATAAATCACTATGCATATATATCTTACACAACAATGACATAAACTAAAACACAAAGTCCAAAACTCACACAAAAATCACAATCACATATTATCAAACACTTGGTAGGCATAAATCACTATGCATATATATCTTACACAACAATTACATAAACTAAAACACAGGGAAACACAATAATAAACACACTAATGCATGCATAACATAAAAAGGGAAACCAAGCAAGAGACATGCATCGGCTTATTGATGAACACATCTTTAAGTAAATTACCAGAAAAATTCAAAAAATCAAAGCAAATACAAACCAAATTACCAACAATCTAGTAAAGAACACAACAATCTATATACGAATAGACCCAATTAGATTTTAACATAATCAGTTAAAGAAAATTGAAAAAATTGAGCAAATCGATGAACAAAATATACAAAAAGCACATGCATCAGCTTATTGATGAACAAATCGATAAAAAGTTACATAGGATATCATGTACTTACGAATTGATGAACAAATCGAGCAAAGAACCGAACAATCGGGCTTATTGAGAGCAAATGAAGACCTCGTCGGAATCAATCGAGCCTCCAGGTGAAGAACTTGAGAAACTAGGGTTAATAATTATAATTTTATAATTAATTTGTGAGGGAGGAAAAACTAGGGTTCATATGAAAAAAGATGGGAGAGAGCGAAAAAAGATGGGAGAGAGTGTGTAATGTTTAGTGTTTAATGTTTAGTGCGGCTGTGTAGGTGGGTGTGTTAATGTCTGAAAAGCAAAAGGGGGGAAATGAAAATTATTCTAAGGGCGGGGTATTGAAATTTTGGTAAGGGGGAATGAATATTTGGTAAAGGGGGGAAATTTTTTTGCACCTGGGGTCTTTTAAAATTAATTAAAACTTTAACAACGGTTATTTTATGTATTAATAAAAATAATTAATTTGTTCAATTTAATTTAATAATATTTATTATTAAAAATTAAATTCCGTTCATGTCGTTGTTATCGACTAAATCAAATTAAATTAAATTCAAATTGATTTAATTAAAATATCACCGAGTAAAAATCTTAAATCCTGAACCCTAACACGTGATACGTATTTTACATTACCCATGTATTATTCGAATAATTATAATTAAATACGGTCAAAAATGTCTTACGTTATTATGTTTAACAGAAACCATTGTCTGAATAATATTTCGTTTTCGCCCAAAATAACCCTTTTAATTTATAAATTTTTCACTCCCGTTCCTATCCTTTGAATCTTATATTATTAACAAGTAATTAATATGTTAATTTGTTCAATATTGTGAGTATGATTATATCGTGGTTTATAAATCGATCGATAACAAGAATTATATTATATATAGCACTCTATTGATACGTGGTACTATTTACTTGCAAAGGAAAATATCGTTCATATATCGAATAAATTTGTTATTTATATAAATGAAATATCAACTAGTCTCGTGTTCGTGATTCTTGATAAAATAAAGTTATTGAAACCCTAAACCCTAACACGTGATACGGATTTTATATTACCCATGTATTATTCGAATAAGTATAAGTAAATACGGTCAAAAATGTCTTACGTTATTATGTTTCAACTTAATAACACATTCGAAGCCGTATAAACGGTACAAATTGATTTAAATAGCTGGAAAATAAAGACAACGGTTTTGCCGCCAAAACTGTTGTGCAAAAGCACCTAAGACAAATCTTTTTTTCAAAATACCGTTGTATAATTCAGACGACGGAAATATTTGAAATTCGGTTGTGCAATATGCTTTCCAACAACCCTTTGCATATTAAAAAAACCGTTGTATGAATCATACAACGGTTTGTTTTAAATTTCTGTTGTGGGATTGCAGTTTGCACAAGCATGTTTTTACAGAAACCATTGTCTAAATACTATTTCGTTTTCGCCCAAAATAACGCTTTTAATTTATAAATTTTTCACTCACGTTCCTATCCTTTGAATCTTATATTATTAACAAGTAATTAATATGTTAATTTGTTCAATATTGTGAGTATGATTATATCGTGGTTTATAAATCGATCGATAACAAGAACTATATTATATATAGCACTCTATTGATACGAGGTACTATTTACTTGCAAAGGAAAATATCGTTCATATATCGAATAAATTTGTTATTTATATAAATGAAATATCAACCAGTCTCGTGTTCGTGATTCTTGATAAAATAAAGTTATCGAAACCCTAAACCCTAACACGTGATACGGATTTTACATTACCCATGTATTATTCGAATAAGTATAAGTAAATACGGTAAAAAATGTCTTACGTTATTATGTTTCAACTTAATAACACATTCAAAGCCGTATAAACGGTACAAATTGATTTAAATAGCTGGAAAATAAAGACAACGATTTTGCCGCCAAAACTGTTGTGCCAAAGCACCTAAGACAAGTCTTTTTTTCAAAATACCGTTGTATAATTCAGACAACGGAAATATTTGAAATTATGTTGTGCAATATGCTTTCCAACAACCCTTTGCATATTTAAAAAACCGTTGTATGAATCATACAACGGTTTGTTTTAAATTTCTGTTGTGGGATAGCAGTTTGCACAAGCATGTTTTTTAACAGAAACCATTGTCTAAATACTATTTCGTTTTCGCCCAAAATAACGCTTTTAATTTATAAATTTTTCACTCCCGTTCCTTTCCTTTGAATCTTATATTATTAATTAGTAATTAATATATTAATTTGTTTAATATTGTGAGTGTGATTATATTGTGGTTTATAAATCGATCGATAACAAGAACTATATTATATATATATATATATAGCACTCTATTAATACGTGGTACTATTTATTTGCAAAGGAAAATATCGTTCATATATCAAATAAATTTGTTATTTATATAAATGAAATATCAACCAGTCTCGTGTTCGCGATTCTTGATAAATTAAAGTTATCGAAACCCTAAACCCTAACACGTGATACGGATTTTACATTACCCATGTATTATTCGAATAAGTATAAATAAATACGGTCAAAAATGTCTTACGTTATTATGTTTCAACTTAGTAACACATTCGAAGCCGTATAAACGGTACAAATTGATTTAAATAGCTGGAAAATAAAGACAACGGTTTTGCCGCCAAAACTGTTGTGCCAAAGCACCGCAGACAAGTCTTTTTTCCAAAATACCGTTGTGTAATTCAGACAACGGAAATATTTGAAATTCTGTTGTGCAATATGCTTTCCAACAACCCTTTGCATATTTAAAAAACCGTTGTATGAATAAAATAAATCATTAAAACATTAAAACATATTAATTAATCATTAAAACACATAAAATCATTTTCATTACAGCAAACACACAAACATACGCACGCAGCACTCACAAATCTAAGAACCCTAGATCGAAGAATCCCCAAATCGAAGACCCAGCGATTTGAGTGGCAAAATCAAAGACCCAACTAACTCACAGTCATCTCTTCTCTTCTTCCCAGTGGTAGCAGCTTCAAGCTCAAGCTCTTCTTCGTCATCTCTTCTTCCGGTGGTAGCTTCAAGCTCAAGCTCTTCTTCGTCATCTCTTCTCTGCTTCATCATCTCAGCAGCTTAGTTGACCAATACAGCTTCTCAATCGATCTTAGGAGCTTCGATTTATTCATCTCAAGCTTCGATTTGGTAAGTGGTGAGTTTATTCATAATTTAGTTTCGATTTTGTTAACTGTGGTTCTTCTATTTTGTTCTCTAGTTTTGATTTTGTATTCTCCTTAGCTTCGATTTTGTCTCTTTAGTAGCTTTGCTTTGAAGTGCAATCTCTATTTGAACTATGGAAAAGTGTGGATTATCAAATTGAATTGTTCTTACTGTGGTAAGATTATCAAAATTTGATTTATGGTAAATTATTTGCTCGGAGTTTTCTTAATTATTGTTAAGATTTTGAATGCTCTAAATTTGGCAGTACAGGGCAAATTTGAATGCTCTAAATTGGATTTTATGTGCAAATTATGAGGAGGTTGTGTTAATGCTCTGTTAAATCAAGCAAAATCAATATCTTGATACTTAATCCAACCCAAACACAGCAAAATTTGTCAAATTTGTATTTATTATAATAAACTAGTAGAGAAAGCTTTATCTGTTAAATTTTAATGCAAGTTATGCTAGTAGTTGGAATTGCTAGTTAATTTGAATGCTCTGTTTTAATTAATTAAACCGCATTACATTCCTCCTAGGTGTGCCTTATGTAATCCATGCTTTTTTTTGAATTAGATGGACAGGGATTGGTTGATGGCTGACAGAAGATCAAGAGAGTTTCAAAAAGGAGTTGAAGACTTGTTGATGTTTGCATTTGAGAACGGATATAATGAAGATAAAATTAGTTGTCCATGTATGAAATGCGCACATAGTAAATCATGGAAAGCTCGGATAGTGAGGGATCATCTTTTCCAAAATGGTATTGATAAGACCTACAAGTGTTGGATTTGGCACGGAGAAACAAATGAAGAAGGAAGTCAGCCTTCGACGGAAGGGACCGACAGTTCTCAATCTGTGCATCAGCAACCGATGAATACAGATCAGAATATTGATGGTGACGATGATATTTCCCTGGACTCAGATATATTTAACCATATTCAATCTGAACATGAACCTCTTTATCCAGGATGCGAAGGATTTTCAAAGATGAAGGCTTTAGTAAAGTTATACAACATCAAAGCAAAATATCAAATATCTGATTGTGGCTTCTCTGCAATTCTACTTTTGGTCGGGTCTATGCTCCTGGAAGGCAACACATTACTTTCTTCATTCAGTGAAGCCAAGAAAAGCTTGCGTGTTTTAGGCATGGATTATGAGAGAATACACGCTTGCCCTAATGATTGTTTATTATATCGTGGAGAGAGAGATGAAGATGAGACAAGGTGCCGCATTTGTCAAGCTTCTAGATGGAAGTTAAACAAAAAAGGGGATGAATTGGAAGGGACTCCTGCAAAGGTTCTGTGGTATTTTCCTTTGATACCACGTTTAAAGAATTTGTTCAGTTCACCTCAAACAACCAAGGATTTGACTTGGCACGATTCAGAGAGAATAAAAGATGTCAAAATGAAACATCCGGCAGATTCAAAAATATGGAAGGAAGTTGATGTAAAATGGCCAGATTTTTCTTCAGATTGTAGAAACCTTCGGCTAGCTTTACTGTCGGATGGATTCAATCCGTTTCATACCACAAATATTGATTATTCTTGTTGGCCATTTTTGATGACAATCTACAATCTACCACCGTGGCTTTGTATGAAGAGGAAGTATATCATGCTATGTTTGTTGATATCCGGACCCAAGGAACCCGGCAATGATATTGATGTGTTTCTTCAACCACTTATTCAAGATTTACAAAAGTTATGGAGTGGGACACATGTTTATGATGCATTAGAAAAGGAGCACTTTTTGCTTAAAGCCATTTTGTTATGGACAATAACTGACTATCCGGCCTATGGTAACTTGTCCGGAAATGTTGTGAAAGGGTATAATGGTTGTACAATTTATGTTGATGAAACAAAAGCAACTAGGCTGGTTAATTACCGTAAGTGTGTGTTTCTCAGACATCGGAGGTGGTTGGCCCGTGATCAACCATATCGGCGGCAGAAAAAAAATTTTGATAACACCATTGAAAAAGAAACTGCTCCACTTCCATTAACCGGAGAGCAGGTGCTTCAAAGAGTACAACATTTGAATGGACATGTTTATGGTAAGACACAACGCCAGCCTCACTTAAAGAAAGGTGATCCTCGGCCAATTTGGAAGAAAGTTTCTATATTTTTTCAGCTTGTGTATTGGAAATATTTGCCGGTTAGGCATGTTCTCGATGTGATGCACATCGAGAAAAATATTTGTGAAGCTTTACTTGGTACCTTTCTTAATATACCAAAGAAGACCAAAGACAAAGAAACTGTTCGTCTTGACATGGCAGAAATGGGAATTCGTGTGGAGCTGCGGCCAAAAAATACGGGAAAAAAGGAGAAGTTACCGTTAGCATCTTGGAATTTAACTCATGCTGAAAAAAAGGTTGTTTGCTCTTCCTTTCTCGGAATGAAGTTGCCTGATGGATTTTGTTCTAATATTAGGAGTCTTGTGTCAATGGAAACACTTCGACTTACTGGTTTGAAATCTCATGACTGTCATATGATTTTGCATCACCTGCTCCCCATTGCAATTCGGTCATCGCTGCAAAAACAGGTTAGGAACACTGTTATTCGGTTTTGTCTATTCTTTAAGGCCATTTGCAGTAAAGTTATTGAGGTCGATAAGTTGGAGAAAATGCAATCTCAGTTAGTAGAAACTTTATGCCAACTTGAAAAGTACTTCCCCCCTTCCTTGTTTGATATCATGTTTCATCTTTCGGTTCATCTTGTACGAGAAGTTGAGCTTTGCGGACCAATTTTTCTTAGATGGATGTATCCTTTGAGAGGTATATGAAGACATTTAAGGGATATATAAGGAATCGGGCTCATGCAGAAGGTTGTATTGCTGAGGCTTATATTGCGGAAGAGGGGGTTGAGTGTTTGGTGGACCACGAGGAAGCGACTATCGGGGTACCGAAAACTGGTAGGCATACAAAAGATTCTACTTACAGGCCTTTATCTGGCGCAACAATGGTAAACCCGAGCAGCACTGATTTGCATGTAGCGCATTTATGTGTACTACAAAATACAACTGCCATTATGCCATATTTTCAGTAAGTCGTGAAATTATAATTTTGCAGAATTTATAGGAAGTCATTCTAATTATTTTCTACAATTGTGGGCAGTGAACACATGTCAATTTTGATGACCACCTATCCAGATCATGAAAATGATGAAATGTGGCTAAAAACAAGCAAAATGAGACATTTCCGAAATGGTTCAAAGATAAGGTATTATGTGCATTTTCATAATATTTTTGTGCATGTTTTTAAACTGCGTTGCTCACACAAATCATTTTTCAACTAATATGTATTTTTTGGCAGATTGCTTCCGATTTGTTTGATGGTAATGAGGTACAAGATGAGATAAGGTGGATTGCAGATGGCCCTAACAAGGACGTTCCTACATACAGCGGCTACAAAATGGATGGTGTTACCTACAGTACTAAAGACCGTGATGATACACGGCAAGTTCAATGCAGCGGTGTTTGTGTAGAGGCCGATACAATGGTCGTGCAGGGCAAGGATAAAAAAATAGAGCATTTGTCACATACATTTTATGGTGTCATAACAAATATATGGGAGTTGGACTATTGTAACTTTAGGATTCCAATATTTCGTTGTAAGTGGGTAGATATGAACAAAGGAATTAAGGTCGATGACTTGGGGTACACATTGGTTAATTTGAACAGGTTGGGGTTTTTGAATGATCTATTTGTGTTAGGAAAACATGTGAAGCAGGTTTGTTATATCGACGATCCCCTTGATAAGTTATGGTCCGTTGTGTTGAAGCTACCCGAAAAAAAAAATTATGAAGATGAAAATGAGGGATCCGTAGAAGTTGAACTTGAGAATGAATTCTTTGTACCCAACATACCGGATGATGATGATGAGGACATGGCTAGTTATATTCGAGATGGTGTAGATTAGCTAATAGAACTTTTGTGATGTAAAATTTTATTCGTGTTTGAATTAATTATAACTATGATCATAACTTTTGTTTGGAACTTTTGTGATGTAATAAATGGTTTATAAGCTACTGTTGTTTGGTATGTTGGCTAGCTGACAAAAGTAGATTGATTATGTTGGTTTGCATTTTTATTGTGAGCAGGTTAGCTCCATTTTCAAATTTTTCTGTATCCTGTAAATCAGACAACGGTTTTAAACAAGAAACCGTTGTCTTAATCAACAATAGACAATTAGCCTAAAAGGGTTGTCTAATAGCTTTAACTCAGACAACACTATAAAAAACTGTTGTTTGAACAAATGTTACACAATAGTAACAGAAAAACTGTTGTCTGATTCCAACAACAGTCCCAAAAACCGTCGTATGAATGGCGAGAGTCAGACAACTAATAGACAATGGTTTTTTGCTCGTTGTAAAAACTGGGATCATACAATACTATTTTTTCTTGAACACGGGAACCGTTGTCTGATCTTTTCGGGCAACACTTTTTTTGCAGAGTGTTGTCTGATCAGTGTTGTCTGATAGCAGATTTGGTGTAGTGATTTATCTCTTACAATCTAGAAGTATGGTGAAGTATTATGGCGGTTTTTTGTTAACTAGAGCAAACTAATTATAAGCAAGTAATACTAAGTTTTATCGATGAGGAATAGCAACCTGAGAAGTAGGGTTTTTCAGTTGGTTCAATGATGTTGATGTAATGTGATATTTACCTCTTGTACTTTGCTAAAAACAATCATTCTAAATTTTATAATGTTCTCTCCCAAGATACAATATAAATATATAATGCCTACAATTATACCTCAAAAGTAACTCCCATGATCAATTGAAATACAGTTATAAACTATTAAGATCCAAGAATTATAAGTTTCATAGTTCTCTTATTAATCTCCCGATTCAAAAATTGAACTATGTCTATCAAATCATGAACAAGAATTATGACTCCTCTCCCAATTCATCATAATCCATATGAATACAATTAAAGGTTAGCTACTCCCTTAATTGGGTTAAGCCCTCAATGATATATTAGCAAAATTAGAGAATTGGCATCACAATCAAACAAACATATATCACCAACGAATACAAACTAATTCTCGGATTGGAGAATTAGTTACCAATGATAAATAAAGAAAACAAACATATATTGATATCCAAAATCATGGTTACAAGAGTTTAGAGTAAAGAAGATACAACTTAATCAAGTCTCTTAAAGCTTGGAGTGAATCCCTTCAATCCTCACTCTACAATCTCTCCCATTGTTTTTCTCACTCTCTCGTTCCAAGAAATAATACGCAAGATCGACTCACTATTTTAAAAGTCATACATGGTAACTAAAAACTAATTACAATTAAAATAAATAAATTTATTTATATCCAGCTCAAGATCCCTGAATGTTATTCTCAGGCCCCCTGAGCTTGCTGAAACTTCCCTCAAGGCCCCTGAGTTCGAGGCTCAGGTCTCATGACTCCAAAAAGTGGGTATTCTTATCTGTTCAGGGCCCTTGATCCTAAGCTCAGGACCCATTTTCTCTACGTTTTGCCTTCTTTTAGCATTCCTTCTTGTCCACAACACCTTACTCCTTTCGAATCTCCTACCAACATAGAAAACACCCACTTAGCATCCATATAAGTTAAATAACAATTAACATTATTTATATAGGACAAAAACATCATAAAACAAGGCTAGTGAGGATTAATATGGAGCAAAATATTTATATTTTAACCATACATCAGTGCTGATAAGGATCTATGATAAATTGTAAAAGAAGATATAAACTTAGATGAAATCTCAATCACTTAAGGGTTCCAATACTTAAATCTCAATCAATATCAGATATGTTCCAATCGAAAGAAGCACAAACAAAATATAAAAAGTGTAATTTTCTGATTTACTCCCCAAAGTCTGCTCTCCAATAAGAAATTAAACATAATTAAAATATTTAAACCCCTAACTACCAGTGTTGTAAAAAGCGGAAATCGGACTTAATCAGTAGAGACACCGAATAGCGATTAATCGGCGATTAATATTGATTAAATCCGATTAATCCTGATTAATCCCGATTCGGAGAGGCGCCGAATAACGATTAATCGGCGATTAATCCCCACTTTTTAGAACAGAGACTACTGCCCCATACCCGGGCCTTGAAAAATGGCTCAAAGTTTAAAGCCCATACTGTATTCAGTAACCCAAGTCACACAACACAGAGAAGAAGACCTGCCATTACCAGAAACCAACTCACAACGTACCCAATGTATGAGCATTATACCTATGGGTTTATACGACTTAACATCATAGATATCAAGCACATGAAACAGAGGACCATATCTGGTTCAAGTGCTTGTTCATATGATCTAGTAACTGGCCGATAAAGAGAGGAATGGTCTCTTTTAGAGATGAAATTCTTATGATTCCCGATGTTGTTTATGTAGTAATAATAATATAGATTGAGATTCCATGGTGAAAGGTGTGGGGTTCACATTCCATACAACTAAATGATTCCAATCAAACAAATACACGAGATCGAGATTGAGATTTCGATTCCAGTTAATCGTTCTCATTAACCATGAACCAAACACCTCCTTAGACTCTCCAACACTACTACTCCTTCCGTCCTGGTGATTTCTTCACATTTGGGATTAGTTTCCGGCACGGATTTTAAGGTGTATTTTAATGATAGTTCTATAATTTATTTTTGATATTTTCTTTTTTTGTATAAAAATAGAACAATCCTATTTTTATTAAAAAAATATCAAGAATAAGTTATAGAACTATCCTTAAAATGCACCTTAAAATGCGTGTCAGATACGTAATTTTTTATGTAAAGAAATGGATGGGACAGAGGGAGTACTTTTTAGTTTGCTACAAATCCTCCTTCACCGCCAACAGTTTTCCCACTTGTCCACCTAACAATGCTAGAGATCAATTTGATTGATTGAATTTACATATTTTTACGAATTAGCATCTCCAAGGGTAATGACTATACTAATTGGTTAAAAAAAATAAAATAGGAAATAGTTAAAAATTTTACACAAGGAAAATGGGGGAATTCCAATGAAAACATTGCGTATTTTTTTACTATGAAGAATACAGATTCAACAAATATTGTAACACCCTCACTACCATTATTAAAATGTGAATCTTCTTATAATAAATTAAATATTAATATAGGGAAATTTTAAAAAAAATTTGACATGTAGTATTTGAAAAATGAGCTAACCACCTGTATTATATCCAAAACATTACCAAGTTCAACATCCCTGCTTGCATGCATAATAATGCCTAAACCAAAAGATAATACAACTAATAACTATCCAAGATCGCTCACAGGTCACAGTATGAAACAACATTAAACAATCTATTACAAACCAGCTCCAAATAAAATAGTTTACAACCCAAAACTAAACAACATAGTATAACTACACTGATAATAATTCTAGCATAATAACGAGCTGACAGCTAGCTACCCATCTCAAGACCTCAACTCGCTGGCTGCCTCTATTGGATTGTCCGCTTCTCCTAGACATCTTCCGATTTAGCTGGAGAAACAGGGTTAATATAAAAGTGAGCCAAAAGTGCTCAGCAAGTAATATAATAAATGAATGTAAAATCTGAATTCAATCTGCAAATCCGTTTAAGGAAGGATAATCACTTTTAATTTCGGGTGTTCAATGAATTCAAAATATCATTTTATTTAAATCAGGAAATGGATTAGAATTGGACTATTATGCATTTTATAAAAAAAATATCAATAAGGTTAGGCTGCTGATCAGTCACGCACTAACCCCGGACAAACGCACACAGCAATGTCCTTAATTGGATCCATGGCACACATTGGCCTTAATTATTTCTGACCTTCACGGTCCGACCTTCACGGTCCACATTTTAAAAAAAAACAACAGTCCAATCCTATAACTGACTACCAGGTGTCGGAACAATCGACCACCTCAATCCGCCAAACACCCTGGAAACTCACTTTCCAGGTCAACAACTCAAATCTCAAAAAGATATAAGGTCTAACAATTTCTGACCTAGATATCGACAAGTTCGATATAAAGTGGGGTATTGATTTAGAACATATTGCTCGAAGGGATCAACGAATTCAATATTACTGATTCGGAATACGACCAATAAATATTCATACTTATCGAGAATTAAACGAGCGATAATCTCAACAGGAATCAAATTAATATAGTGAACAGATTATAATAAGCAGAATTATGAGAATTATGGTCAGGGTATGGTAAATATGTTTCACTTGAAAGATAAGTGAAATAGTTTACTTGCAACACTAATTTGACAGGAACATATATAAATAACAGAAACAGATTTATCCCACTTGAACGATAAGTAGGGAATAGTATACTTGCCTTAACCAGATGTTTACTGTAGTCGCTGATTCCCTACGACCTCGGCTATTGCCTTTCCTTTGTCCTTGATATCTACACACAATATAAACACTACTTTAGATTTCTATTCGACATTCGCTAATCAACGTCAATATCAAATCTTAATCTACCCTCGCGAGTAAACCCCCTACATGCAATCATTTATCTAAATAACATCATTTAATAATCAACATTATATGCCTTGGCCACTACTATCAAATACTTATCAGATAAATAAATAAACAATCTTAGATCAAATAATATTCATTATAATAGTACAATTACATACATATTTTCAAAATAAGTTGGAATTTTTAGAAAATTTGACGGTAACCCTTTATATAGGTGACTGCCAATCGAACAAGGTCAAACCAATTCATTCACAACTTATTACCAGAATGTATCTCATCATTTAAACCAAATTTATTCTAAAATAATTAATTACTAAATTAAATCAATTCATATTAATAATTCCCTTAATACAACTTACAATTCAAAACACAATGAAAGAATAATACATAATTTATGAAATAAAAGCTTGGCTCAGAATAATCATCATTGCCAATTACCACCAACTCGATTAAATTTTTAATCTCATTGTCGATGGGGCAAAATCCCGAGGGTACCCTAATTTGGGTCTCCAACTCCGAATTTCACACGAGATTAATTATAGTCAATTTTACAGATTACCACAGAAACCAATCATGAAAGTTCGAAAATCAATCACCACAGTCGAACCATAATTATAAGCATCTATATTCGACTGGCAATAATTTTCAATCCAACAATTCAAAACATCACTGAATAATTTCAATCCCCCAACTGCAACATTATTGAATCGATAATACAATTGAATCAATAGTCACAGAACAGGTTTATATAAACAGGATTATTAACGAAATAAAACATCACAGGACAGGGTCGAGCAACATCGGGCAAGATTGAACAAAATCGAACAAAGCCGATTCAAAACAACTACATGCCTCTTGCAACATAGTCAGTAAGAATAGACAACAATGCTTACAACCACAATCGACTGGAAGAACAGAAACAATGGCAAGGTCGAGTACAATTCGACCATCACAATCCAACAACACTGAATGCTCACCCCCCAATTACAACACCATAAACCAACGGTAGTCCACACACTCACACTACGCACACACACGAGCACACACACAACACACACATCTTCTGGTTTCATTGATACACAGACTCAACACACCCACTGCACAGGCTTGACACACACACACACAGGAGGGAATACACAATAAGAACAGGGGAGTAACGGGGTGAAATACACCCTCGCACACAGCTCGCTGCACACACATATATACCACGAATTCATGGCACAACAAGGGGGAAACAAGAAGGCCCGATTATCGAACCCATCAACACCCACACACATATACAACACAGATATATGCGAATGGGAGAGAGGAGAGCTTTACCCAAAGATATCCCGCTGAATAACAATCCTGGAGAGATTGAATTTAGACGAATCGCCGGGATTAGAGAGAGGTTATACAGAGGATTCGAGAGAGACTCGAGAGAGGCCAGGTTCGAGAATGTCCGAGAGAGAGACTGAGTTCTATTAACACTGATTTTAGGGAATGGTTTTTATTAGATTGGGGATGTAATAAAATAATTACATTTCTTTTATAATATTATTACACAAATCTCCTAAAATCACTTACAAATTAAATAACTATTAAACTGAAAAAAATGAGTGAAGTATTAAATTTTAAAATTTTAAAATAAAGAATGTAAAATTATGATCACCCACATATTTTTAAAATATTTTTAGGGCCAAAAATGAATTAAATATGGATTTTATAAGATTAAATCCATAAAATGAAATAATATCTCTTAAAGTCATTTTAAAATCATTAAACCCAAATATATTTTTTTTTAAAGTCATATAAACTGATAAAAGTAATAATGCAAAAGATTTCAGGATTTCTGGAGATCCTGATAATTTTATTGATAATTTTATAAAATCCACAGAAGATAAATATAGCACAATTAAGTAGAAATAAATCCTCCAAAAATATAGTTAATATACCTGGGCTTATACACCACATATAAATCATCTATTAAGCCCACAATTATAATATTAAACATATCTCACCTCCTCAGCAATATCCACATCATATAATGCACATTTATAACTAAATAATAAAATATAATATTAAAATTTTCTAAGGCGTTATACCCTCCCCCTTAATAGGATTCTGTCCCCAGAATCTCACTTAAGAGAATAATTGAGGATAATTTTCCAGCATATCACTTTCAAGCTCCCAGGTTGATTCTTCCACCCTGGGGTTTCTCCACAAAACTCTCACTATAGGAATTGTCTTATTCCTCAAAACCTTCTCCCTACGATCTAATATCTTGATAGGCTGCTCCACATAAGATAAATCTGACTGAATTTATATCGGCTCATACTCAATAACATGCTTCAAATCTGGATGATATTTCTTAAGCATCGATACATGAAACACGTTGTGAATATGCTGCATGTGAGGCGGTAAAGCTAACTCGTAGGCGACTTTCCCGACTTTCTTCAATACCTCGAAAGGCCCAACAAATCTTGGACTTAATTTTCCCTTCTTGCCAAATCTTACCAACCCTTTCCACGGAGATACTTTCAGCAGTACTTGCTCTCCTTCTTCGAATTCCATATTCTTTCTGGCCAAATCAGCGTATTTCTTTTGTCGATTCTGAGCAGTCACTAACCGTTTCTGAATAAGCTGAATTACTTCCTTGGTTTGCTGTACTAATTCTGGTCCGAGTATCTTTCGCTCACCAACTTCTTCCCAGTATACTGGAGATCGACACTTTCGCCCATATAGTGCTTCATATGGTGGCATTCCAATGCTGGCATGAAAACTGCTATTATATGAAAATTCCACTAATGGCAGATGTTCATCCCAACTTCCTTCGAAATCAAGTGCACAAACCCGGAGCATGTCTTCAATTGTTTGAATTGTTCTCTCGCTCTGACCGTCAGTCTGAGGATGATAAGCAGTACTCATTTTTAATTCAGTACCCAAACATTCTTGAAAACTTCTCCAGAATCTCGAATTAAATCTTGGATCCCGATCTGAGACTATTGATACTGGAACTCCATGTCGCACCACAATCTCTTTTAGGTACAGGTGAACCAATTTATCTAATGAGAACCTCTCATTTATCGGAAGAAGTGTGCAGATTTCGTTAATCGATCCACAATTACCCATATAGCATCATGATTAGCTCTCGTCCTTGGCAATCCTACCACAAAGTCCATCGCAATGTGCTCCCATTTCCACTCAGGGATTTCCAACGGTTGCAGCAGCCCACTCGGTCTTTGATGTTCAGCTTTTACTCTTTGACAGGTCAAACACTTACTTACCCATTCTGCAATATCTTTCTTCATATCCAGCCACCAGAAGTTTCTTTTCAAGTCTCGGTACATTTTCGTACTTCCAGGATGAATCGAGTATTTTGAACTGTGTGCTTCCTGTAGAATCTCATTGTTTAACTCTATCACATTGGGTATCCAAATACGTGAAGAAAATCTCAATATCCCACTGTCATCTACTTGTGTGCATATTTCCTCACCTGTTAACTTGTTCACATCTCCACTCATGACTTCCTCCTGGCATCTGCGAATCTTTTCTAACAATTCTGGCTGAAATGTCATAGTGTACACTGTATCTATACTACTTGCAGGCATACATACCTCTATCTCCAATCTTTCAAACTCTTTGTATAATTCCTCGGGCATTGTCAACATGTTGATTTTCTCCTTCCTACTTAAAGCATCCGCCACCACGTTCGCCTTCCCAGGGTGATAGTTAATGGTACAATCATAATCCTTGAGTAATTCTAACCATCTTCTCTGTCTCATATTTAGCTCCTTCTGGGTGAAGATATACTTTAAGCTCTTGTGGTCCGTATAAATCTCGCACTTTTCTCCGTACAAATAATGTCTTCAAATCTTCAAGGCGAAAACAATCGTGGCTAATTCTAAGTCATGAGTAGGATATTTCTGCTCGTGAGGTTTCAATTGTCTCGAAGCGTAAGCAATTACCTTACCGTGCTGCATTAGTACACATCCTAAGCCTTTGTGAGATGCATCACTGTAGATCACAAAATTTCCTTTTTCATCTGGAAGTGTCAGTACAGGTGCAGTCACCAATCTCTTCTTCAATTCCTGGAAACTTTCTTCACACCTCTCATTCCACACAAACTTTTCATTCTTCCTTGTCAACTTTGTTAGTGGGGTGGCTATCTTCGCAAAATCTTGAACAAATCTTCGATAGTATCCTGCCAACCCCAAGAAACTTCGAATTTCAGTAGGTGTCTTAGGTCTCTCCCAACTCATCACGGCCTCAATCTTAGCGGGGTCCACTTTAATCCCTTCGCTGCTGATCACATGCCCTAAAAACTGCACTTCTTTCAACCAAAACTCACACTTAGAAAACTTTACATATAATTTCTCTTTTCTTAATGTTTCTAGAGCTATCCTCAAATGCCCTGCATGTTCTTCTTCGATCTTTGAGTATATCAAAATATCATCTATAAACACAATCACAAACTTATCCAGATATTTCTTCAAAACTCTGTTCATTAAGTCCATGAACACTGCTGGTGCATTAGTTAACCCAAACGCCATCACTAAAAATTCATAATGCCCATACCTAGTCCGAAACACGGTCTTTGGAACGTCTTCCGGTCTACTCTTTAATTGGAAATACCCTGATCACAAATCAATCTTCGAGAAACAAGTTGCTCCCTTCAACTGGTCAAATAAATCGTCAATTCTTGGCAAAGGGTATTTATTCTTTATGGTCAACTTATTTAGTTCTCGATAATCAATACACAATCTCATACTCCTGTTCTTCTTCTTTACGAACAACACCGAAGCTCCCCGCGAAGATACGCTAGGTCTGATAATACCTTTCTCCAAAAGGTCTTGTAACTGGACTGCCAATTCTTTTATTTTTACGGGTGCCATACGATAAGGAGCTTTCGACAAGGGTTCGGTTCCTGGCGCTAAGTCAATGGTAAATTCTATTTCTCTATCCGGAGGTAACCCGGGAAGTTCATCTGGGAAAACGTCGAGAAACTCATTCACCACTGGTATTTCTTCTATCTTAGGCACTTCTTGTTTGGTATCCATAACGTAAGCCATATAGCCCTCGCATCCTTGTCTCAACAGCCTCTTAGTTTGCATAATTGTCAAAAATCTCCTAGTCTGTCTCTTACCTCTAAAGGTAACTTCTACATTATCGGGGGATTTGAGTATTACCTTTTTATTCCTACAGTCAATTTGCGCATTATTCTCGGTTAACCAATCCATTTCTAGAATTACATCAAACTCACCTAACTGGAAAGGTATCAAATTAGCGTAAAAACAATGACCCGAGATATCAATCTCACAACGAGGACACACTTGAGTAACTGGGATTCGCTCTAAATTATCTATCTCTATAACTATAGCTTCATGCAGCATACACATTTCACACTTCAACTTTCGAGCAAATTCTTTAGATATATTAAATTTAGTGGCCCCTGAATCAATCAATACTTTGGCATGTACGGAACTTATGGGGAGTGTACCTGCCATCACATATGAATCCTTAACAGCTTCATTCGTTGTCATACTAAAAGTCCTGGCTATTGGTTGAACATTCAGTGCTGGAGGTGCCTCAATCGCTTGAATCATGGGATTAGCTGGAATTGGAGGCTTAACTAAAGATACCTTACAATCTTTCATCACATGTTCCAGCTTTCCACAACGATGACAAACAATCCCAACCTTGCATTCCCTAGCGCAGTATCCCTTCTGATTGCACTTATAACATGTCACCTCCAACTTAGCACATACTCCTGAATGCCTTTTTCCACAGATCTTACATTTTGCCAAAGGTGGCCTAGGAAGCTTCTGTTGATTTGAATCTTGGGGTCGACTTCCTTGTCCTTCATTCCCTTTTACTAAATTGTATTTTCTGTTAACTTACACAAGGAAAATGGGGGAATTCCAATGAAAACATTGCGTATTTTTTTACTATGAAGAATACAGATTCAACAAATATTGTAACACCCTCACTACCATTATTGAAATGTGAATCTTCTTATAATAAATTAAATATTAATATAGGGAAATTTTAAAAAAAAATTGACATGTAGTATTTGAAAAATGAGCTAACCACCTGTATTATATCCAAAACATTACCAAGTTCAACATCCCTGCTTGCATGCATAATAATGCCTAAACCAAAAGATAATACAACTAATAACTATCCAAGATCGCTCACAGGTCACAGTATGAAACAACATTAAACAATCTATTACAAACCAGCTCCAAATAAAATAGTTTACAACCCAAAACTAAACAACATAGTATAACTACACTGATAATAATTCTAGCATAATAACGAGCTGACAGCTAGCTACCCATCTCAAGACCTCAACTCGCTGGCTGCCTCTATTGGATTGTCCGCTTCTCCTAGACATCTTCCGATTTAGCTGGAGAAACAGGGTTAATATAAAAGTGAGCCAAAAGTGCTCAGCAAGTAATATAATAAATGAATGTAAAATCTGAATTCAATCTGCAAATCCGTTTAAGGAAGGATAATCACTTTTAATTTCGGGTGTTCAATGAATTCAAAATATCATTTTATTTAAATCAGGAAATGGATTAGAATTGGACTATTATGCATTTTATAAAAAAAATATCAATAAGGTTAGGCTTCTGATCAGTCACGCACTAACCCCGGACAAACGCACACAGCAATGTCCTTAATTGGATCCATGGCACACGTTGGCCTTAATTATTTCTGACCTTCACGGTCCGACCTTCACGGTCCACATTTTAAAAAAAACAACAGTCCAATCCTATAACTGACTACCAGGTGTCGGAACAATCGATCACCTCAATCCGCCAAACACCCTGGAAACTCACTTTCCAGGTCAACAACTCAAATCTCAAAAAGATATAAGGTCTAACAATTTCTGACCTAGATATCGACAAGTTCGATATAAAGTGGGGTATTGATTTAGAACATATTGCTCAAAGGGATCAACGAATTCAATATTACTGATTCGGAATACGACCAATAAATATTCATACTTATCGAGAATTAAACGAGCGATAATCTCAACAGGAATCAAATTAATATAGTGAACAGATTATAATAAGCAGAATTATGAGAATTATGGTCAGGGTATGGTAAATATGTTTCACTTGAAAGATAAGTGAAATAGTTTACTTGCAACACTAATTTGACAGGAACATATATAAATAACAGAAACAAATTTATCCCACTTGAACGATAAGTAGGGAATAGTATACTTGCCTTAACCAGATGTTTACTGTAGTCGCTGATTCCCTACGACCTCGGCGGCTATTGCCTTTCCTTTGTCCTTGATATCTACACACAATATAAACACTACTTTAGATTTCTATTCGACATTCGCTAATCAACGTCAATATTAAATCTTAATCTACCCTCGCGAGTAAACCCCCTACATGCAATCATTTATCTAAATAACATCATTTAATAATCAACATTATATGCCTTGGCCACTACTATCAAATACTCATCAGATAAATAAATAAACAATCTTCGATCAAATAATATTCATTATAATAGTACAATTACATACATATTTTCAAAATAAGTTGGAATTTTTAGAAAATTTGACGGTAACCCTTTATATAGGTGACTGCCAATCGAACAAGGTCAAACCAATTCATTCACAACTTATTACCAGAATGTATCTCATCATTTAAACCAAATTTATTCTAAAATAATTAATTACTAAATTAAATCAATTCATATTAATAATTCCCTTAATACAACTTACAATTCAAAACACAACGAAAGAATAATACATAATTTATTAAATAAAAGCTTGGCTCAGAATAATCATCATTGCCAATTACCATCAACTCGATTAAATTTTTAATCTCATTGTCGATGGGGCAAAATCCCGAGGGTACCCTAATTTGGGTCTCCAACTCCTAATTTCACACGAGATTAATTATAGTCAATTTAACAGATTACCACAGAAACCAATCATGAAAGTTCGAAAATCAATCACCACAGTCGAACCATAATTATAAGCATCCATATTCGACTGGCAATAATTTTCAATCCAACAATTCAAAACATCACTGAATAATTTCAATCCCCAAACTGCAACATTACTGAATCGATAATACAATTGAATCAATAGTCACAGAACAGGTTTATATAAACAGGATTATTAACGAAATAAAACATCACAGGACAGGGTCGAGCAACATCGGGCAAGATTGAACAAAATCGAACAAAGCCGATTCAAAACAACTACATGCCTCTTGCAACATAGTCAGTAAGAATAGACAACAATGCTTACAACCACAATCGACTGGAAGAACAGAAACAATGGCAAGGTCGAGTACAATTCGACCATCACAATCCAACAACACTGAATGCTCACCCCCCAATTACAACACCATAAACCAACGGTAGTCCACACACTCACACTACGCACACACACGAGCACACACACAACACACACATCTACTGGTTTCATTGATACACAGACTCAACACACCCACTGCACAGGCTTGACACACACACACACAGGAGGGAATACACAATAAGAACAGGGGAGTAACGGGGTGAAATACACCCTCGCACACAGCTCGCTGCACACACATATATACCACGAATTCATGGCACAACAAGGGGGAAACAAGAAGGCCCGATTATCGAACCCATCAACACCCACACACATATACAACACAGATATATGCGAATGGGAGAGAGGAGAGCTTTACCCAAAGATATCCCGCTGAATAACAATCCTGGAGAGATTGAATTTAGACGAATCGCCGGGATTAGAGAGAGGTTATACAGAGGATTCGAGAGAGACTCGAGAGAGGCCAGGTTCGAGAATGTCCGAGAGAGAGACTGAGTTCTATTAACACTGATTTTAGGGAATGGTTTTTATTAGATTGGGGATGTAATAAAATAATTACATTTCTTTTATAATATTATTACACAAATCTCCTAAAATCACTTACAAATTAAATAACTATTAAACTGAAAAAAAATGAGTGAAGTATTAAATTTTAAAATTTTAAAATAAAGAATGTAAAATTATGATCACCCACATATTTTTAAAATATTTTTAGGGCCAAAAATGAATTAAATATGGATTTTATAAGATTAAATCCATAAAATGAAATAATATCTCTTAAAGTCATTTTAAAATCATTAAACCCAAATATATTTTTTTTAAAGTCATATAAACTGATAAAAGTAATAATGCAAAAGATTTCAGGATTTCTGGAGATCCTGATAATTTTATAAAATCCACAGAAGATAAATATAGCACAATTAAGTAGAAATAAATCCTCCAAAAATATAGTTAATATACCTGGGCTTATACACCACATATAAATCATCTATTAAGCCCACAATTATAATATTAAACATATCTCACCTCCTCAGCAATATCCACATCATATAATGCACATTTATAACTAAATAATAAAATATAATATTAAAATTTTCTAAGGCGTTATAAATATAGCTAATAAAAAAGATTTTTTATAATCTTTACTAAATTTTTTAGTTAAGGAATTTTTTTTTATTAGAGATGCTCTTATAAATATGTAAAGTTATCCTAATCGCAGGGTGTTATTCTAGTACTCATATGTTTAAGGGGTTGATTGCTTTGAATTCCTTCAGATGACTTTCTTCACCATGTTCATTACTAGTAGTCTAGTACATCATCATTTTCACCTTGTAACTTAACATACAATGTGAAAAATGTTGAACATCTCATGACGTTCCATAACCAAAATTAAAGATAAATTCGCTTAAGGTATAACCACAATGTAAAAGATGATGCTGAATATCAAGGGTGTTCATCAAACTATATGATTGGCAAAATTTGTTCACATCATTCTAATCATATCATAATACGTATTTTTAAATTCTTCTGCGGATTAGATTTTTAATAAACCAAGCACTACAATGTAGATTGTAATTTAATAAATTAATAGTACGATTCAAACCGCATCACACCACAATACATATATTATGTTTAATGAGATAAAATAATCACTATAAGGAAGTATACTTCTCTTATTATGATTGTTTGGGGGCCCGAATATTATAATCATTTGGGGCCCAATCCAATAAGCCTTTGGGCTCATTACCTTTGGAACTATATGAATGGATCAAGCCCATCCGAACAGCCCAGCTGAAGTCGCTAAAAAAACAGTCGACCGTTGTCAGTGTAACGCCTTAACATTCATTGTCCTCAATAACTGAGAATCAAGAGAATCAACAACGGTATACTCCTAGGCACAATATAAATAGACTCAATTGTCAGGTGATAAACATAATCACACAGACTCTGAAATACATTGGTTTACATAGGCTTTACGTTTACGTTTCTACTACAGTTTACTGATTCTCACACCGGAGGTGAATCGGGGGGTAATTCCCTCGCATTCTTCTCTTTGCAGGAGCTACTGAAACCTGTTCTTGGCATACCGAAGGTTGGTGTGACCAAGGCATAATTTGAGTCCTGACATTTGGCGCCGTCTGTGGGAACGTATAAGCTTCTATTGTAAACCATGTTACTAGAGGATTCCGAAAATCTCAATACAGAAACTCCCAACCCCGAAGAAATAAGGCAACATAAGGAGAAATGAAAAGCCACTAAAGCAGAAGGATCCCAAGGAGCAAAGAAACGAGCCTTACAAAAGAAGGCCGATGAGTTAAGGTTGGAGGCCATAAAACTCCGGCACGAAGAGGTTGAATTGGAAGAAAAACTAGCTCGAGAAGCCCTTCAAGCTGGAGAAAAGGAGCCCGCGAGCGAACCTCAGAGAACCGCTTCTAGAAGTCGAAGAGAAAAAAGGTTCCGACCTCACCAGGAAGAGTCTTTAAAATCCGACACACATTCCTCACACCCGTCCCAAGATCCTTCGGACCTAGAGGAAGAAGAAACAGGCTCTCAATGGAAAGACAGGCTTCGAAGAATGGAAAAATGTATGTTCGGGGATCAGAATAGGACGCGTCGGGAGCCCGTCGTGACTGAAGAGATCGAACAGTATAGACCACCCCCAGGTCGTCAGTTCCCAAAAATGACCGAATTTAGTGGCAAGGGAGACCCAGAAGATCACTATGAAAAATATGAAAGTTTGATGACAGGAATGGGTCATGATGATATTATGCTCTGCAAAATGTTTAAAACATATTTGAAGGGTTCCGCCTCCTTGTGGTATCGATCGATGAGACCTAGATCTATACCTTCTTACGATCGGCTGAATAGCAAGTTTTTGAGGCATTATTCCCATCTGTGTCGAAGAGAGAAGGATACCGAATCGCTCATTCATTGTCGCCAGAGATCTGATGAAGAGTTGGGTGATTACCTAGCCCGTTTTAAGGAGGAAGCTGGCATGGTGACCAACCTGGATAAAGTCAAGGCAGCAGGATTTCTAATGGCTGGCCTCGACTCAGTTAAAGGAAGAAAGCTTCGGTCGTCCTTGTATGATGTTCCTACGAAGTCTCAAAACGACATTTATATCCGAGGGGAAAGTATCAGAAGGAAAATGGAGTCTATCGACGGTTACAAAGAATCGTCCAAAGACAGCCAAAGAAAGGGTAGTCAAGGGAAGAACGACCAAAGGAAAGATGATAAGCAAGATGGTGATCATGGGGATGATAGAAGAAACGATTCGAAGAGGGATAGGGAGCCGATGGTGTTTACTCCACTAAACACTCCCATCTCCAAGATTCTGAACGAAATTAAAGACATGACTGATTTCCGAAGACCAGCAAAACTGAGGGTACCTAATCATAAGAAGAATGGGAATAAGTACTGTGATTACCACCAGGACAAAGGCCACAACACAGATGAATGTTTTCATCTGAAGCGATTAATAGAAAGAATGGTAAAATGTTAACTCGAATAACTTGTAGAAGGGGGGGTTGAATACAAGTTATATAATCTTGTCTAATTTTTACTTGATTATATGAACAAGAATAAACGAATAAATCAAACTCTGTTTGTATTATTAAGATCAAATACAAACTCTACCAAAGGTGTACAAATACCTTTAGCAGCTACTGACTAAATAAAACTCTCTCTCTGTTTGTTTCGTACTCTCGAATACAAACCTTATACAGAGCTACGCACTTTCGCACATGAACTTACGATTCCCTCTCGCTCTTTTTACAATGACATAGAGAGAGTATTTACAATGCTTCCTATCAACTAATTACAGAAAGATAATCTATACATGACAATGTTCTGCCATCCAGTTGATAGTTTCCATCAATAGAAAATTCTTTCCTTCACGAAATCTTCTTGCTTGTTCTCCAAACAAAGATCCTGTTTTATAGCACTTGCCAGTTTATGTAGCATCCATAATGACATCATCAATAACACAACTGATATCAGGATTGCACACTGCATCAGTATCTGACCATCCCATCAGTACTTGACTTGCTCTATCAGGATTCGATCTCAGTTCCTGATACATAGTCCTCGATGCACTGTTCCTGACTTAATTCTACAGATTACTGTTTATTACATATATCCTATATACAAAATGCTAAATCCTTTATAAATTAGGATATACAAGAAGTATAAATAAAATTCTATTCTTAACATCACAACTCATGAATTATTCCTAACAATCTTCCCCTATTTATGCTTTAAAATCTGAAGCATAAATCTGAGTTGTTGATGTCAAAACATATAACAATACAATCAGAATAGAATTTATGAATTCAAAAATCATGAAGTTAAGTACCTCTCCTTCCTCAGATGTAGACAAAGTATCCAGTACTTAGACAAAAGAATTCAACTATTTGATGCTTCTTTTCCTTTACCACTTCCATGATGAGATTCACCACTGTCAGTCCTAGTTCTTCTTTTTATTTCCCTTTGTCTGTTCTTTATCTCCCCCAGTTCCCCCAGTCTGGTGTTGTTGTTGTCTTTGTCTTTGAATCGTCTTTATCTCCCCCTTTTCATCAACATTAATTCCAAGAGATTCAGAAACAGAACAAATGAGATTCATCAGAACTGCTTGATTTTCCATAATTGTGACTTGGTTATCTTCAAGTGTTTGAAGTCTTGATTGAATTTCAACTTGTGATTTCTGAATGTCTTGTAAAACTTCAGAATTGACTTCAATGTTGGAAGTGTTTCTTGTATCTTCAGATTCAGATTCAGAAAGAACTGTATCTTCAAGTCTTGTAGAAGAAGTTGCCTGTGTTGAATGATATTCAAGTAAGAAAACTTGATTAGAAGTATCAACATCTTCATCTTCCTGATCTGGAGCTGAAATATGATCATCTTGTCCTTCACCAATATTCTGTGTACTAACATCTACAAATCCTGACTCCTCTTTAGAGTGATCAGAGACTGTTGATGTCTCAATTCGAGCTGATATTGGAAGTACATACAAAGGAATATTCGGATCATTAGGAACTTCATCTGGTACATATGTATCAAGAGATTGTTTTATCCTGGCACCTCTTCTATTAATGATTCCTGCAAGCCTCTCTTTTTGCTTCTGAGCTTTAACTTCTGGCTTTGCATTGTGATGTGCTAGGTCGTTCTTCTGATACATCTTAATAAATGAATAAGTACCAGCATCCATACCAATATTGTTAGACCAAGATTCAGGAAAAACCTCATTCTCACTTTGACTATCTAAAGTCAACACTTTTTCTACCTCACCTTTTGCCTGGTCAGGAGCCAGCCGCTCTGATTGTGGATCAATATCCATCTTTTCAAGTATATCACTCAAATTTGGATAAGTGCTCTCATGACCTACAGAAAAATAGAGGTTAGAAGAAGTTTTTATACCTGAACTCACATGGAGAGAGGGTTCCTCATTTGGCATGGGGCTTGAGGTTTTCTCCAAGGAGTGAGCTGCTATAATCTCTGAACCCTTACAATCATCTTCTTTCCTTCCAGAGACTACAGGCTCCAGTATACCACTTTCAGGTTCTCTACTAGACTCTGATGTCTTCAGTAATACTTTATTAGACACCATAGTTAGTTTTCCACCATCTTTAAGTGTTGTTTGTTGAGACTCACCCTCAAGGTGGATAGACTCTGATTGAATAATATTTGTTCGATCTTCAAGAAAACCAGTCAAAGTTATTCCTACCATATCATAGGGTTTCTCACTTGCAATTTCAGTCATCACAGAAGACCTTTCAACATCAGCTATCACAGCTCCTGAGTCATCCAACCTCTGACTAGATGGTTCTTGTGTTGCAGTGACTGTGATCTGATCTTTCCTACTATTCACCACTGGTGCAATAGTATCTTCTGTTGACTGTTTTCCACTATCTACTTCCTCCAGTTGTTCACCTTGAGCTGAAGCATCTTCAATAATGACATCCTTGTCAAATAAATATGCATGTAGTGATTGAAGTGCAACATGCTTTGAGAGTCCAAATTTCTTGACTAATTGTCTTCTGACTGATACATAGAAATTCATCTTCATTAAGTCAAGTCTTTGATGCAAAAGTCCATATTCATCTGGAAATAAAAGTTTTGGTACTCTTTCAACCAGAAAATCTAGAACAAGCCTTGACAATTTCACTTTGAGAGAAATTAGTCTCATAGCCAGTCTGTATGATAATGTAGTTTCCCATGAAGAATCAATATCAAGATCTCTATAGTCATTTGCTGACTTGATTGTAGCTTTATTTGTAGAAACCTGCATGATATTATTTGGACTTGACTCTGTGTGTGTAGGTGACAATTGAATCTTTCTCCTTGTTAGGTCCAAATGTGTTGTAGAGGGGGGGTGAATACAACTTTTCGATTATGAGAAGCAATAAATACGATGCAATAAATGAACACACAGATTCAAGGAATATATTTCTTTATATATAACTTGAAAAGGTTGCTACAACATTCATTACAAAGTATAACAGAAGTTCAGAGAGAAGTGAATGATTCTAAGCTCTGTGAATACTCTCTCTCTCTTTCTTGTGTTTTTCTCAATATTGCTCACTAACTAAAAACATTACACAAGTGCTTCTATTTATACTACATGTAATCTATGACCTGTAGTCTTCAAAGACTAAGATGTACGTGGCCCAATGATGTCCACATAAATCTTGCCTTATCTTGAAAGCTTGGAAATCTGCCAATCAGAAGATGCCATGTGTCATGTTGAAGCTGCACTCTAAGTAGAACTTCTACTTGAGAATTTCTACTTAGCCATCTCGAAATTCTAAGTAGAACTTCTACTTGAGAATTTCGACTTAGCCATCTAGAACATTTAGTACTTAGAAAATATTCTGGTCTTCAACTTGAAACTTCAATGCACATCTTGAGCTTGTGATATCTTCATATCTTCTTTGTTCTTCTACAAGCTCTTGAACATGGATCTTTATTACTGACATAAACTTGCTATCAATGTCCTGACACTTGATGCACTGGTCTGGTTCATAAGTGACTAGTCTTGATAGTGTTTCTGCTTCTTGAATAAATTACCATATTCACTTAGTAACTTGGCTTTCCAATATTTGCTTTCCTTCTTGTTCACTTGAAATCAATTGGTCTTGTTGATACTGATAGTTATGATCTTGAATCTCGAATTCTCAAATCACTGAGGCCTGAACAACTTTGACTTGAACTTCTCTCAATGATTTCTTCTTGGCTTGATCATAGTTAACATGTTCAATTGTATCAATTACCTTGTCTTCATTTAGTGTTGATTTCTTGTGACCTCTTGTTCTTGATTGTCTTCAGGTTAAGTATCTTTTCTTTTAATTGAGTTACTTTAGTTACAGTGTTACAAGTTTATACACTCTGCCTTTCAATCTCCCCCAATTTGATTGTCTAACAATGACATTCAAATTAATGAAGGATAACTCAACTAAACAAGAAACGAGAAAAGATAATTAACATTACATTCTTGAAAAATATACAATTGAAAAGTACTTGAAAACAATACAAAGAACTTAAACTAGAAACAGAATTCGAACCTCGAATTAAAGATCATTTGAATGATTCCTATCACCTGGATTATTTCATATCTTTTAGTCAAACTTATATCACCTTATTGGATTCATTCTAAGATGAATTTTCCTCAAGTGAGTTAAAGCAACCGAAAGACATGAAGTTTTTCCAACTTCAAGTTCACACCACTCTGACCTTTAACCCTAATTCCGTTTCCTTTTCCTAGCTTCAGCAGCTTGATCTTTTTCTTCTTTCTGCCTTCTGCGCTTCTCTTCCTACTGCTTTTGTTTCTTATATACTGGATTATGAAGTTGCGTCCACCTAGTATTCAACAGTCTTACTGCTTCCATCTCTAGAGGGTTCCTGGG
Organism: Kitagawia praeruptora; assembly: GCA_037693485.1. Classification (NCBI taxonomy): domain Eukaryota; kingdom Viridiplantae; phylum Streptophyta; class Magnoliopsida; order Apiales; family Apiaceae; genus Kitagawia; species Kitagawia praeruptora. The sequence continues at coordinate 169,021,416 of CM075352.1, read as the reverse complement.
TTCTGGGTAAGGATGTTTGAAAAGCCTTCTGAGTTTGTCCACCTCCTGAGTAGTCCTGATCTCTGGAATTTCCTCAAATTTCTTCATTATAAGCCGAGGTTTCCTATGAGTTTTATTAGCTTTAAACTGACAATAGATCATTTTGGGATAGCCTATGACACGGTTAGTATTGTGGACACTAGCCGCATCTCGCTCCAATCGCTTCTTTTCCACTACTACATCAGATAGGTAACTCACGAGTCTCTGCTTTTCTTTCACATACTTAACTTCCACATCTTCCCATTTGAACACATATAACACTTTCTCCAGAAATGCAGCATCTTGAGTCTGTTTCAGCCATTGTCTACTCATATGCAAGAGTGTTTGCTTCTGGTCTGCATCTATGAATACTAAGGCATCAGCTGTATTTTCAGCAAAAGAGTGTATCCAGTATACACTATCTCTTCCTGGAACACCAACTGCCTCCCTTATCTCTCCTTGTTCAAGTGCTCCAGAAGGAAGATTCAGAGCTTCATCAACATTCTTCATTGCTTGGAGAATATTCCAATTCCTCTCTATCAGCTCTGGTTCAATCTTCACATTATCAAGAGGGTTTGGAGCAATGACATCACACTTCCACACCTCATTGCTCTTCTTTAGTATGACACTTTCAATGGTCTTCACTGATTTATCTTTAAGCTCAGAAGCGAATCCCTTACTCATCATTTGCCTACAGACGGCCTTAAGAGATTCCACTGAAAGTTCCATTAAGTCCTTTTCCTCCAAGCTCACCCTCTTCATTTTACTGTCAACCACCATCCGGACAACATTTGGATATACTGAGAATTCTGGACCCTTGTCCTCTGCTAGCCGCATTAACTGATCCCTATACAGAATGCTTAGATTCTCAGAATGAGAGTATTGAATTTTTGTTGCTAGCAAGAACAACTCTGATGCAGATCTTCTCGTCATGAATTGGTCATCCACATACATGAAAGACATTGGGACTCCTTCTGTGAAAGACAAAATAACCTGCCACTCCTTTTGCGTTGAATTGTATCCAACCCTGACTTTAGAAATTAATCTCTTTAAAGCATTTATGTAGTCAGCAGCCATTGGATTCTGCAAATTTAGGTTGTAGAACAGATCATCTGCTTCCTTGTTATGATCTCCTTTTGTACATGGTCCCATCAATATCTTTCTTGCGTCATCCCACTTCTTCCCTATCCTTCTATTGTCCAGATCAATTTGAGGATCAGCTAGCCTTGCAAGCTCATAATCGTACTGCTTCCCTTGTAGCTCCACTTTCTTTTCCTGAAACGCAGCACGTTCTTGCATTGCTTTCATTTTAAAGAACTCAGCTTGATCTAAGGCTAACTGTTGAGCTTCAAGGGTTTCCTCATCAACAGTAATTTCTTCAGGCAATCCGAAAGACATTCCAGCACCTCCACCTTGATCCTTCAATGATCTCTTTATAGCATGTTTCAACGGTGCGTCTTCCATATCGGAATCTGAGTCAAGTACCTCCTGTACTTTTTCTTGATGACTCAGATCAACGAATGGCTCATCTTGCTCAATCGCTATTGCCTTACCCTTTTTCTTTCTTAGAGCCTCTTCATCAATAGACGGCTCAATTTCCATTTCTTTTACAAGATCAGCTTGTTCTGGAATTTCTTCAATTTGAACTCCCTGCTGTCTCGTCTCCTTTATACTCTCCCCCTTAGGTGAGTTATCCTGAACTCCACCCTGGTCTCCAGATCAAAATCTTCAAAACTAGAACCATAGGGTCCTGCTCCACTAGCACCACCTGTACCAGCATCGGGGGGAGGTTGTTGCGGCGCGAAACACTCCTGGGGCACAAAACTTCTGATTGCGAACATAACTCTGCTTATCTCCACAGCCAGATTATCCATTGTAAGCTCCATTGCTCCCATCCTGTCATTCAGGGTGTTTCCCAAGACACCAGCAGCATGGCCCAAGTCATTTACCTGATTTGTCAAAACAGTAAAAGCTGAAGCTTGAATTGCCATTCGTGCTGCGTAGTCGTCAAGTGCCCTTTGATTATTTCCAACATTCATCCCTAACTGCCCCATTGACTGCCCAAACTGCTTCATTTGATTTTCCATAGAAGACATACGAGATTCAAGATTTTCAGAATTAAGGGACGGTGTTTGGTTTAGGTGACCTCGCTCTAATTCTCGTTCTGTTGGTATTTGGCGCTCGGTTTCGGGCCTTAAAAATGAAGGTCCCTCTCTCCCTAACCTCTCACACACACTCCCTGTCTCACGCTCGTGTATGTCTTCAATAATTGATCCAAAATATGAAGAAGTACCTGCAGAAACTTGATAAGAAATCTAATTTGCAGTTATGGGATCAAATACTGTTTGTTCCTGAGTTGGAATCTCAGGCTGAGAGGCTACAAAGTGTTCTTGTACAACATCAGAACCGATCCTCTTTGTAGCATCAGTACGTACCGGTGAAGGTACGGTTGAAGTTTTTAAAGCTTCATGTCCTCTTGAAGCAACAGTATCTTTAAGAGGTACAAAATCATCATCAAAATCAAAATCCCTATGTGCAGATTGTTCAAGGGGTGAACCACTCTCGTGAGGTGGAGTGGTTGCGTGTGACACTCTAGGGTTTGACTGAGATTTAGAAGTAGCAGCATGAGAAATTTTGGGTTTCTTTCGAATGAGTTGCTGCTCTTCGGGTTCACTCTCCTCATCATTTCCTACATCTATATGTGCTGGCTGTTTGGATTCCGGTGACTTGGATGACAAGGAATTAGAAATATAGCTCTCACCCTGGGATAGATCCTGCGGGCTAGCAGTCTCTTGGGTCTGGGAATCAGAAACATAGGAAGAGGAATGAGTAGAATGTCGAGAGAGATTACCTGATTCATTACCTTGTTCGTCTCCGCTTTGTTCATCAGGAATCTCTTCAAATGCCTCAGCATGAGCAGACCGATTCTGAGCATGTGATGAAGCTTGCGAGAATTCCATCAAAGTGGTAACTCCCTCATCATATGTAAGCCACTTTTGTAAGGTATCAGGAATAGACATCGGTTTTCCATGATGTTTATCCTGATTTTCAACTGTTGAAAGTGACTTAGTGCCCATCCCTAGCGGTGCAGATGATGGACCACTGGCAAAACTCCGTCTAACTGCAAGAGCATCCTTCGGTACTAAACCATTGATCAGCATCTGTAGGAACCGAGGAAACCAGCAGACAACATCTGTGGTGTTGAGGTCTCTGCTTGCAGGAGATCCCATCACAGCCACTATCTCAGAGAGAACTATTCGTCCATAATTTATATCCAGCTCTCTTGCTAGGGCAATTCCAAGGTTTTGCATGGGAATGGAAATTTGATGGTAATCGCTTTCTCGTGCCCGAAAACATCTTGTGATGGCCTCGAAAAAGTAATTCCATTCCACATGAAGAAATTGTTTTTGGATGTTTCCAGTGATCCGGCCAGTCGGAGGATAACAGCCTATTTCTTCAAAGAATCTGAGGCGTTCTGTAGCTGTAGGTTCTGAATCATAAGCATCTTTAATGGGGAATCCCAGAACCTTGTTGACAATTTGTTCAGTCACCTCATATTCCTGACCCGCTAAGGTAAACCTGAAACCAAAAGGGGTTGATTTGCTCCCAAAAGAAACCGCACTAGTCCATAATTGCTGTAAAGCATCATGCACTAGTGTAGGTTTAGCAGTAAAAGCATCGCTAGCTTTGGAATACAAATTGAGAAATCGTATCCAAGACTTAAAGCGCGGGAGTTGATCACCAATTTCCGTAGAAATATTATAAAAATTGTTTTTGGCAAGTGAAAATTGGTGAGCCATTTTAATTAAAAGTTTTTCCTTTAGAAAAATGTGAATTTTAATTGTAATTTATGAAAAACAATTAATTGTTGAATTAACCGTAATGTCCCTTTTAATTTATCAAGAACACAAAAGTTCCTTTTTGAAAAATCAAACTACGGGCTCCAAAAAACAGTTAATGGAAGGCAAATTTCGAACCAGTGATTAAATCTGCTTTAACAGTGAGGTATGTGTGTGTAAAATCGTTTTTGAACAGATCTGTGAAATTGTGTGTATATATACGTGTGTATATATCTCAAGAGAAATGAATCGTTACACAAACACACAAAAACAGTGATTAATGATGACACACAGGTTATAGCAGTCTAAAAATGGGCATCAATTCGTTGTCCGTATGAGATTTGTCACAAAAATCACGAATCAATGGTTGAGAATATGAAATCGCCTGTATGTATATGTGCGGCTGTAAAACTCTATTAGGTAAAAGTGAAAGAAAAGATCGAGTTAGAGATGTATATATAGACATGAATGTGCAATGACAGAAATGCCCCTGATAAAAAATGTGAAAAACACTAAGTACATACAGGGAACACTCAAGTCGAAATTCTATCTCGAAGTCTATCTCGAAGTCTATCTCGAAGTCTATCTCGAACTTTTTAAGTCGAACTTCGAGATAGAGTTCGAGATAGCTGTTAACTCGAAAAACTTTACCATTTATCTTGTAAATGACCATGTAAACAGCACACAACCAACAAGGAAATCTATCTCGAAATTCTAAGTCGAAATTCGAGATAAAGTTCGAGTTAGGAGTTAACTCGAAAATTCCCTTTAACCAATTGAGAATTCTCTCAAACTCTAAGTCAAACCTCTAAGTCGAACTTCGAGTTGAACTCTAAGTCGAACTTCGAGTTGAACTTCGAGATAGAGGTTAACTCGAAGTTATTCTCAATTCTTTTCAAAATATCCCCAAAAATGGAACTCTCATCTGAATTTCGAGATAGAGTTCGAGATAGACTGTATCTCGAATATTTTGAAGATAATAATTAGGCACACTGGTAACTCTAATTCGAACCTTAAGTCGAATTTAGAGATAAATTTCGAGATAGAGGCTAACTCGAAATTTCTCCCAGACTTAGAATTTTCAAAACTTCACTCTGGAAGCTCAAATCGAAATTCAACTAGAATTTCAAGATGAGTTTCGAGATAGTAACTAACTCGAAATTTTGAAGATACTTAGAATAATTTGACAATTTTTCTTTGAAAAACTCAACAATTAATTTTGTCAAATTAATATAAATATCAATTCAAGGATTTTTAATATATGACATAATTAAAACATTCCTTGATAATTCTAAGGCCTCTAATTACATGAAAAACACAGGTAAATTCATCTAAAAATCATGCAAAATTTAGAATATTATGAATTTAACTCCCCCTATGTTCATGCAATCTAACAAGCATAAATTCAAAGATTTGTGCTATAAAAGACACTTAAAACACACTGAATTCATGCAAAATCACACTATATGCATCCTATAATAATCATTAATTAGGCATTTTAAAGTCTAAACACATAATGATTAAATAGCTTGCATATACAAACATAACCATGGATTTTACAGATAGAAGACTTTACTAACTTGAGTTAAGCATTCCCAATTCACCAACCAACCTATTGAATGTTGCTTCATCAAGAGGTTTGGTGAATATATCTGCAATTTGTTGCATTGTGGGCACGAAATGTAACTCCACAGTCCCCTCCTCGACATGTTCTCTTATGAAGTGATACCTGATGTCGATGTGCTTGGTTCTTGAATGATCTACAGGATTGTTGGTTATGGCAATGGCACTTGTGTTGTCACACATAATTGGAATTTTCTTGTGCTCCATGCCATAATCCTTCAATTGGTTCCTCATCCACAGTATTTGAGCTACACAGCTTCCAGCAGCAATGTACTCAGCTTCAGCAGTAGAAGTAGATACTGTATGTTGCTTTTTGCTTTGCCAGGACACCAATCTTCTGCCAAGAAATTGACAAGCACCAGATGTGCTTTTCCTATCAATCCTGCAACCTGCATAATCTGAATCCGTATAGCCAATTAGATTAAAACCTGTATCTCTTGGGTACCAAATTCCTAGATTTGGTGTGCCCTTGAGATACCTAAAAATTCTTTTGACGGCTATGAGATGTGATTCTCTAGGATCCGCTTGGAATCTTGCACATAAACAAGTCGCGAACATTATATCGGGTCTACTTGCAGTTAAATAGAGAAGTGAGCCAATCATACCTCGATAGCTTGTGATGTCAACTGATTTACCTGATTTGTCTTCATCAAGCTTCGTGGCTGTTGCCATGGGAGTCTTGGCTGCTGATGCATCTTCTAGATTATACTTCTTGAGTAAATCTCTGACGTACTTGGATTGACAGATAAAGATACCATCTTTTCTCTGACTGATCTGTAACCCAAGGAAGAAGGACAGCTCTCCCATCATGCTCATCTCGTATTTGTCTTGCATTAGCTTAGCAAATTTCTCGCATAAGCGCTCATTCGATGACCCGAAGATAATATCATCCACATAGACTTGAACAAGTATTAGATCATTCTTCACATTCTTATAGAACAATGTTTTGTCAATTACTCCCCTAGTAAAACCACTTTCAATTAAGAATACAGATAGGGTTTCATACCAACATCTTGGGGATTGCCTGAGGCCATAGACAGATTTGAAGAGAAGATACACAAAATCTACAAGTTCTGGATCAATGAAGCCAGGCGGCTGTTCCAGATACACTTCTTCTTCTAACTCTCCGTTCAGGAAGGCACTTTTCACATCCATCTGGAAAACCTTGAAGTTCTTATGTGCTGCAAATGCCAAAAACATCCTGACTGCCTCAAGTCTTGCAACTGGTGCATAGGTCTCATCATAATCAATTCCTTCTCGCTGAGAATAACCTTTTGCAACCAAACGAGCCTTGTTTCGTGTTACAAGTCCGTTTTCATCCATTTTATTTCTGAATACCCACCTTGCTCCAATTACTGATTTGTTCTTTGGACGGGGTACCAGTTTCCAAACTTTCTGCCTTTCAAACTGATTGAGTTCCTCTTGCATGGCAATCACCCAATCAGCATCACCAAGAGCTTCTTCTATTTCTTTAGGTTCAAGCTTGGATAAGAACCCAGAATATAAGCAAATATTAGCCAGGTCAGCTCTTGCATTTCTTCTAGTAGACACACCAGCATCTGGATCACCAATAATTAATTCAAACGGATGGTCTCTATTCCATACCCGTTCTCTTGGAAATTGTCTTGATGATTCAGCATGACTTTCTGAGTTGTGGTGCTGACTACTTTGATTACTTTCACTAACTCCCCCTGAGTTAGTGCCAGCTCCTACAGAACTAGAGTCAACTCGACTCGAGCCTTGAACAGTAGTCCTTGAGCTGCTATTTACTCCCCCTGAGTTGTTGCCGGTTCGTACTGAAGAAGTCTCTCCTGATCTTGTAGGATTAGCTTGTTCACTAGACTCAGGTTCTTCACGTACACTTGGAACATTTAATGGAACAACCAACTCAGGTTCATCTTCAAGATCTTCTAAGTCCAGATTCTGAAATTTTAGGGACTCGGGTTCACTAGAATCTCTTGAAATTGATGAGAGTTTGGTATCGTCGAATCTGACGTTGTAGCTTTCAGTCACTTTTCGATCATTTACTAAGAACACCCTATAAGCTGCTACCACATCTGTGGAGTAACCAACAAGGATTCCTTCACGAGCTTTTGCTGCAAACTTGCCTAGATTTTCATCATCTATAAGTACATAGCATTTTGCTCCGAAGACATGAAAGTATTTGATTGTTGGTCTTCTTCCGTTCATTAACTCACATGGTGTCTTTTCTTTATCTTTTATGATCAAGGATCGATTTTGAGTGTAACACACGGTACTCACTGCTTCTGCCCAGAAATACAGAGGAAGTTTCGAATCGTACAACAAAGTTCTTGCTGCTTCAACCAATGTTCTATTCTTCCTTTCAACTACTCCATTTTGCTGTGGAGTTCTCGGGGCTGAGTACTGACGACGTATTCCTTTAGATACACAGAAGTCATTTAGCACTGCGTTTTTGAATTCAGTGCCATTGTCTGATCTAATCGTCTTCACAGTAAGTGTTGAAACATTCTCAATTTGAGTGATGTGATCAATGATTAAGAAAGGTACTTCGTCTTTCGTCATTGCGAACAATACCCATGTATACTTGGAGAAGTCATCCACGATTACCAATGCATATCTTTTCCTAGACAGAGATAGGACATTCACTGGGCCAAACAAATTCATATGAAGAAGTTGCAGAGGCTCAGTGATACTAGAAATTTCTTTGCTTTTATGCGAGGCTCGCTTCGACTTTCCCATTTCACAGGCTTCACAGAGTCCTTTCGGAGCGAACTCCATTTGAGGTAGATCTCTCACCAATTCTCGCCTCGCGAGAGCATTCATCGTTTTGAAGTTTAAGTGAGATAACTTTTTGTGCCATAACCAGCTTTCATCATCCGAAGCTTTGCTGTAGAAACAGGTGACTTCATTCTGATTTGCTGAATCCATGTCTGCAACAAAAAGATCTGCCTTTCGAACTCCTCTCAAAGCCAATGAACCTTCCTTGATGTGAGTGATTGATACACCTTTCTTGTTGAAGACAATTTCGTAACCTTTGTCACAGAATTGACTGATACTCAACAAATTATGCTTTAATCCCTCAACATAGGAAATATCTTCAATGATGACATTGCCAGTTTTCAGTTTGCCATATCCCTTTGTCACACCTATGCTGTCATCTCCAAAGGTAACATAAGGGCCAGCTTTCATAACCAACTCTGTAAGCAGGGACTTGTTTCCAGTCATATGCCTCGATGCTCCACTATCTAGCACCCATATAACTTTATTTCTCTTTTGCTTAATGCCCTGCAATGACAGATTGATTAGACTTTCTTCGGAACCCAACTTTGATTGGGCCCGGCTTTTCGATAAGATTTAGAATCAACAGATTTAACAACAGGAGATGCACTTTTCTTAACATAACTAGAGCTTTCGACTTCCTCCTTTCCTTTCTCAGACTTGACATATTTATCAGTCCTAGGAGAAGGTTTGTCACTCCTAACTTTAGGAGGACTGACAGTCTTGGCTCTCCCAAACTTCTTTTTGTTGTTTGAACTAGCAGCAGTATTTGAGCATGACTGGCTAGATGCATTCATTAAATTCACAAAAGTTTGCATAACATTAAAAGTGCATGGCATACAATTTGGTTGACCACACTGTGCATGATTCTGATGCAGATTATTCATTGTATGTGTGACAGGCATGGCATGTGCAGCAGGAACATTTATGTTAGCTTTACATGCATAAGAAAGATGTTCAGTAGATTTGCAGTGATAACATGCTTTCTTTATTCGTTCAGCCTTAACCTCTTTTATGCCTTTCTTCCCTTGTTGTTTAACAGCCTTAGCTCCTATTCCTAGTCTAGATTCATCACTAGGGAAATTGATTTTAACTTGTTTAATAGGAGTTATAGGTTGTGCTTTCTGACGATCTTCCATCTCAATCTCATATCTAGCTATCAATTCAGTCTCTTCTTCTTCTATTCTAGGAACAAGGTGTTTGTAGATGGGTTTGACAGAAGATTTAAAAATGCTAGGAATTTCATTTTTAAGGTCACTGGAACTAGAGTCAATAGGTCTCTTCCCTTCTTTATTAGAAAGGTTAGAATAATCAAGTCCTACACCTACTCCAGTTATCTTCTTAAATACGTCATTATCTACATACACTTTACTAGCAGCTAGTTTGTAAGCTTCACATTTAGTTTCTAACTCAGCTAGTTTGTTCCTTAAACATGATTCTATTTCTGCCTTAAGGACGAGCTTGTGTTCCAAAGATTTAATAAAATCTCTTAGGGAAGTATCTACAGTGCAAGCAGCCTCTAACTCTTCCACTTTTGCCTCAAGCATTCTGCTTTTGGCGACAAGTGTTTTCTGTTCCTTTTGAGAAGTGTCTAGGCTTTTGCACAACATGTAGATCTCTTCGCTAAGAGCCCCGTTCTGTTCCTTATAATCATCAATAGACATTTCTACTTTAAGGGTTAGAACTGGTACCTCTGGTTCCTCTGATGTCTCAGCCATGAGCGCAAAGTTTGCTACATGAGTAACATCTTCCTCATCTGAATCATCCCAAGCTCTTCCTTCTGTTACTACTAAAGCTCTTTTACCATGTTTTTCTTTCACCAGCGATTCATACTTGCTTTTGAGGGCTTCAAATGTCTCTTTTGGATAAGTCTGTTTAGGCTTTTTGCAGTCTGAGGCAAAATGTCCAGGTTCACCACAATTATAGCAATTGAACTTCATTTTGAAATCCAACGGAGATTTGTAGCTGGTACTCTTGCCTTTGCTTTTGTAGCCTGATGAACTACCACCACCCTTAGCAGCCCGATAATAAGATGAAGAATTTCTTTGTGGTCGGTTGCTCTTTCTGAATCTCATATTGCTGAACTTCCTTGCCATGTATGCCACGACACTATCGTCCATGTTGTCCAGCTCTTCTTGGGTGAAGTAGTCATCATCACTGTTAGATGCACACTCGTCATCATTATCAACTTGATGAGGTGCAGGTGATGATTTAGGCTTTGCTGCAACCATTGCCTTCTTAGACTCTTCCTCATCAGCAACTAATCCTGATGCAGTTTCTTTTCCTTTTGAATCGTTGTCCCATGCTTGATCTTGAAGTGTCTCCAGCTCATAGGTCTTCAGAATTCCATAATATTCTTCCAGAGAAGTTGTATGCAAATCTCTGGTTTCTCTGATTGCGTAGACCCTATGTTCAATGCTCTTTGGCTGGTTCCTCAGATATCTCGTATTGGTCTCAACCATGGGGAGAGTAACACCTCTCAGATTCAAATCCAATACCAACTGACTGAATCGTAGATAGACATCTGTTATGCTTTCTCCTTTTCGTATTCTAAAGGTGTCATACTCCATCTTGAGTATAAGTGTCTTGTTGCTTCTGACCTCTGCAGATCCTTCCATGACAACTTCTATCTTGTCCCAAATCTTCTTTGCTGTATTCAAACCTTTGACTATGTTGAACATTTCATGATCGAGAGATTCCATCAAGGTTTGTCTTACAGAAGTATCATAAGCTATTTGCTCATTGTCAGCATCCGTAAAGTCCGCTGCCTTTTTAGGCTCAGACCGAGCAGGTATAACCTCCTCTCCTTCCGTACGCTCAGGAAAAGCTTTCATTGGAACGAATTTACCCTTTTCAAGGACTTCCAGATACTCAGGGTTAATAGTCTCTAAGTAGAGTCTCATTCTGAAAACCCATTCTTCATAGTGATCTCGGTTGAACATTGGGATCTTGAAAGAATTTTTAGGAGCCATTTCAAATCTTGTCACTAAAAAATTCTAAGTACCCAAGACTAGGCTATGTAGAATATCTATGTAGAACTTCTGCCAAGTCGAAATTTTTCTAAGTAGAAATTTTGCTCAAGTCGAAATTTCTCTAAGTAGAAATTGTCCAAGTCGAAATTCACCAAGTAGAAATTGTCCAAGTCGAAATTCTATGTAGAAAATCTCAAGTAGAAATTCTATGTAGAACTTTTTGTCCTTAGAATAATTTTCTGCAGATTACTTTAATATTGAATAAACAATATCACCTTTAACACTCTTTTTGACTTTTGATTACTTTACACGCCGAAAGTGACTAACCCACCTGCAAAGCACTGAGTACACTTTCTTTTGCTTTCGGCCAAGGAATAATAATCAAATCAAAAGTACAAAAACACCTTTTTGACTATCTTTGTTTGTTTGAAAAAGGAGATCAAAAAGTTGTTGGGTTATCTTCTTTGACAAGAACAGATGATGAACACTCAAGAACACCAAATATAAATGAACCCAGATTAATTCACAAAAATTAATTAAAATACACCCAAGCCAAATAATCACACCTGGAGTATTTAAATAATTTTTCCCTGATGAGTTTTCACTGGAAACGAATTAAAGCACACTTTTCGAAAAAATGAAAAGTAGATCTAGAAAATGAAAACTCACGATTCTTCTACCAAACACAAGGATCTATGTTTTGTATGTTAAACATCCGCTCTGATACCAATTGTTAGGTCCAAATGTGTTGTAGAGGGGGGGGGGGTGAATACAACTTTTCGATTATGAGAAGCAATAAATACGATGCAATAAATGAACACACAGATTCAAGGAATATATTTCTTTATATATAACTTGAAAAGGTTGCTACAACATTCATTACAAAGTATAACAGAAGTTCAGAGAGAAGTGAATGATTCTAAGCTCTGTGAATACTCTCTCTCTCTTTCTTGTGTTTTTCTCAATATTGCTCACTAACTAAAAACATTACACAAGTGCTTCTATTTATACTACATGTAATCTATGACCTGTAGTCTTCAAAGACTAAGATGTACGTGGCCCAATGATGTCCACATAAATCTTGCCTTATCTTGAAAGCTTGGAAATCTGCCAATCAGAAGATGCCATGTGTCATGTTGAAGCTGCACTCTAAGTAGAACTTCTACTTGAGAATTTCTACTTAGCCATCTCGAAATTCTAAGTAGAACTTCTACTTGAGAATTTCGACTTAGCCATCTAGAACATTTAGTACTTAGAAAATATTCTGGTCTTCAACTTGAAACTTCAATGCACATCTTGAGCTTGTGATATCTTCATATCTTCTTTGTTCTTCTACAAGCTCTTGAACATGGATCTTTATTACTGACATAAACTTGCTATCAATGTCCTGACACTTGATGCACTGGTCTGGTTCATAAGTGACTAGTCTTGATAGTGTTTCTGCTTCTTGAATAAATTACCATATTCACTTAGTAACTTGGCTTTCCAATATTTGCTTTCCTTCTTGTTCACTTGAAATCAATTGGTCTTGTTGATACTGATAGTTATGATCTTGAATCTCGAATTCTCAAATCACTGAGGCCTGAACAACTTTGACTTGAACTTCTCTCAATGATTTCTTCTTGGCTTGATCATAGTTAACATGTTCAATTGTATCAATTACCTTGTCTTCATTTAGTGTTGATTTCTTGTGACCTCTTGTTCTTGATTGTCTTCAGGTTAAGTATCTTTTCTTTTAATTGAGTTACTTTAGTTACAGTGTTACAAGTTTATACACTCTACCTTTCACTCCTTGTTCTCCTGATATAGTGAACAAAAGATTTATCCTGAGAAGACTCAAGAGGTGTAGACACAGAATTGATCTTGGGATGAGATCCTTTTTCAATAGACACAGTCTTTTGAGAGACAGTATCCAGTAACTATTTTCCCTTTTAAGAACTACAGCCTTTTGGGAGACTGCAGCCTGGCTGTGACTAGGTGCTTCATCTCTTTGTCCTAGCTTAGAAAGTCGAATTGCAGCCTTCAATTCTTCTCTCTCAGCAAGAGATATATTATCATCATCTTCACTAGAACTACTACTACTTGACACAACAAATCTTCTCTTCCTTACAACTGATGTCTTTTGAGAAACACCAGAGGTTGGTTTCTTTGAAACAATAGGCTGTGAATTAAAACTTTGTTCTTGAATTGTTTCAGAGACTATAATGTTTTGGGCTACTTGGGTAGACACAGGTGGGTTCTCCTCCAAATGAGATTCCTGAGCCATTTCACCACAAAAGAAAGAAGAATTGTAGAGAGTAGGAAGATGAGTTTTAAGAATTACCTGAACATGATGTGGATAATGAATTGCAGGTATTTCATCTAGATTCTTTTCATTGTCCTTCTTTATAATGTCAGAGAAAATTCTCTTTTGCTGTTCATAAGAAGAAACACAATGTTCCCTACCAAATCTAGCTTCAACATCAGGAATAAAATGGTTAATAAACATTTGCATAAACCTATGATAAAAAAACCATTTTCCTGTTTTGATCTCTTAACCCAAGTTTGATACTCATCTGACTTAAGATAATGTGACCAATGTTAATTACTCTGTCATAAAGCAAACTATAAGCAATATGTGATGTAACAGAAGTAATTTGCTGAAAAGAGCTACATTTACCAGTAAAACATTTAGCAATTTGATCAAAGAAGAAAGACCATTCCTTTCTAAGAAAAGACCTATTCAACTGGCTCATGTTGTCTATAGGTCCACTATAACTTAATTCAGACAACATAGTTCTTACATTATCATCAGATGGTTCACTTGCATAATTATCAGTAACAGGTAAGCGAAGTACTGAATTAACAACAGATTCAGTAATGTCAAATGAATCTTGTCCTAAGTGTAGAACAATCTTACCTGATTGACTCTGAGTAGAATCAATTACCTCGGCATTCTCCCAAGCTTGTGAAACAGCTGCTTGATTAATCTGTGGAGATGCTTTCAATGCATAACTTAATGGTCCATACGCCAGAAAGTCCATGATTGGATGAAAATCAGTTAATACTCCTTCCTTGTTGGTGATAGCTGCTACATGATTGTTCGTCATAAAATCAAAGTCACCAAACTTGAAAGCTACTGATTTAGGTAATCTTCTACGAGCTGCCATTTTTGATCTGAAAAGAACTTTGAAAAATTCTTGAAATGAATTAGTGATTTTGAAAACTCAAGAGTGTTTTTGCTTTAGAGAATGTGAAATTAGAGAAAGCAATTACACAATTAAAGTTTCAAAACAAATATTTTTCACAAATCTTTCAGACCACTATCCCACGTTGACACGTAGATTGACAGGTGTCAGTCCCTGAAAAATGCGGTTACTCATGATTTTTGGAAAATAAAATCAAAAATTGATTTTCATGAAATAAATCAGGGTATTATCAAAATAAAAATCAATACTGATCAGCTTCCTTTTCCTGTTGTGACCTTCCGTCAAAATAATCACAAAATGCAATGTGATTTAAAAATAATAATTCTCAAATCCTGATGGTCACACTTGAAATCCTGATCAAATATCATCCTGATTCCAGATACTTAAACAAAGTTTTCACATGGCATTTTTCATCTGAAAAAGAAATACACAATTAATCTGAACAATATCAAGTGGTTAGATATATTCAATATTTCTTGAAACAAGAAATACAGTCACACGCAATAATTAGCATCTCACTTCATTAAAACTTCCAAGTGACTGTTCAGCTTCTCACGTCTTTCTATAAAAGAAACAGACGCCTTATGCCATTCTCCATAAACCTTTCAATTTCTTTTCTTCTAAACAATGCTTCTCAAACCAAAATTCCATTCAAACCCATTCTTAAGATTTTTCACAGTCGATGAACATCCTGTTTTTGATCATTTCTTTGAAGAGATGACTTTTCTCATCGAACTAATCATGAATGAAGTAGTTTCAGATAATATCCAGAGGTTTCTCCTAGAACATCCATCTTTTGGATTCAATCTTCACCTAACTTCCTCAATACTTGAGGATGAAGAATTTGGCCGAGAGTCTGAGGTTCATCTTGATGGGGATGCTATACATTTAAGTTAGCTGCTCTCATCCAAGTCGCCCAGACAAGGAATCCAAGAATAAGCCAGGCTGTTCAAATCCCTTGATGGATTTCTTGAGATGCTCCTTGTCCTGTTCCTCAGAATCCATATCAATAGACAAGTATAGGATTATTAGTAGAAGTTAGACAAAAAGATGTTGTATTTCATTTCCATGTATGTAATGCTTTCAATTAATGAAAATACAATTTCTTATTATCTACTTGTCTTTTGATTATTGAATGATGTATAAATTATCAGTATGCAAATATTTAAACTTGCTAGCATAGACTTAATACATCCCAGAATTACTATACAAAGTAAACGTCATGATCTGAAACAATTTTCACAATCCTGATACTGACAAAATACTGATGACGTCAGCATCCTGATAACAAATCTAATCCTGATGATTATTAACAAGTCTATCATACTGAAATTTATCAAGGCAAAGTGTTATAGCTAAAGCATTTAACAATCAAATATAGATCCTGACAAAAATATCAAGTCTATAAGCTAAAAACAACATACCTTGCTACTCTTGCAGATGTTAAAGATCTAAAAATTTAACATTCCTAACTCACTCACTAATCTACTGAATGTAGTCTCATCAAGTGGTTTAGTTAGAATATCTGCAAGCTGTTTGTCAGTAGAAACAAAATGCAGTTCCACAGTACCATTCTCAATATGTTCTCTAATAAAATGATACCGGACATCAATGTGCTTAGTCCTTGAATGTTGAACTGGATTTTCTGCAATTTTGAAAGCACTAGTATTATCACAAAACATAGGAATATTACTAAGTGTCATACCATAATCCATCAACTGATTTCTTATCCAAAGGAGCTGTGAACAACAACTGCCTGCTGCTATGTACTCAGCTTCTGCAGTTGAGGTTGAGACAGATTGTTGCTTCTTGCTTGCCCAAGAAATCAATCTGTTTCCCAAAAATTGACATGTACCTGTAGTGCTTTTCCTGTCTATCTTACACCCTGCATAATCAGAGTCTGAATAGCCAATTAGGAAGAAATCAGATTCTCTAGGATACCACAAACCAAGATTTGTAGTTCCTTTGAGATATTTAAAAATTCTTTTTACTGCAATTAAATGAGATTCCTTAGGATCACTTTGGAATCTAGCACATAAACAGGTAGAAAACATTATATCTGGTCTACTTGCAGTTAGATATAACAATGAGCCTATCATGCCTCTATAACTAGTATTATCCACACTCTTCCCCTTTGGATCAAAGTCTAGTTTAGTAGCTGTTGCCATGGGTGTTTTTGCAACTGCACAGTCTTGAAAGTCAAACCTTCTTAAAAGATCTTTGATATACTTTGATTGATTAATAAAAATACCAGTCTCAGTTTGTTTGACCTGCAAGCCTAAGAAATAATTTAATTCACCCATCACGCTCATTTGATACTTAGACTGCATAAGCTTGCTAAACTTAGCACACAACTTTTCATTAGTAGAACCAAATATGATATCATCAACATAAACTTGAACTAAAAGCAATTCACCTTTTATCTTTCTAAAGAATAGAGTTTTGTCAATTGTACCTCTTGTGAAGCCATTTTCAAGAAGAAATTTAGACAAAGTCTCATACCATGCTCTTGGTGCCTGCTTTAGTCCATAGAGAGCCTTGTCAAGTTTGTAGACATGATTTGGAAATTTTGGATCAACAAATCCAGGTGGCTGTTCCACATACACTTCCTCATCAAGTTTGCCATTTAGAAAAGCACTCTTTACATCCATCTGGTATACCTTGAATTTTGAATGAGCTGCAAATGCAAGAAACATTCTGATTGCTTCCAATCTTGCTACAGGTGCAAAGCTCTCATCATAATCAATGCCTTCTTGAGAATAACCCTTGGCCACCAGTCTAGCTTTGTTTCTTACAATCATACCAGATTCATCTAGCTTATTTCTGAAAACCCATTTTGCACCAACAATAGATCTATCTTTAGGTCTTGGTACAAGTTTCCAGACTTTGTTTCTCTCAAACTCATTTAATTCTTCCTGCATTGCTATTACCCAATCAGGATCCTGTAAGGCTTCTTCAACCTTATTAGGTTCATTCTTTGAGAGAAAACAACTATACAAGCATTCATTTTGAATTGATCTTCTAGTTCGAACACCACTATTTGGATCACCAATTATCAAATCTTCAGTATGATCCTTTGTCCATTTTCTAACAGGTGGTAGATTGACTCTGATAGTCTCTCCCCCTAAATTAGTGGTATCTCTTGTAGAAGAATTCTTTCTGCCTTCAAAAACTCCCCTTTTGATCAATAGAATCAGTAGATTCCATATTGCTGCTAGTTACTGATCTTTCCTCAGTAGACTCTGAAGGATCAGTTCCTGATGTAGTAGACTCTGAATAGCTAGTCTGCTCCTGATGATCACTGTGTTCTTCTAGATTCAATTGCTCCCCCTCAACAATAGCATTCTTTTGAGAAGCAATAGAAATTCCTTCTGAAGAACCTTCATCATCACTGGAGAGTATCTCAGAATTCTTCAGATTTTCAAATTCCAATTTGTCATGGCTTTCATTAGTTTACAGAATTCCAAATTTCTTATCATCATATGCAACATGAATTGATTCCATAACAATGTGAGTTCTGAGATTATAAACTTTGAAGGCCTTTGATGCTGAATATTGTTATGCAAAATCACGCAAGCGCACGTTGTCACAAGTAATATATGATTAAAATCAAGTTCGTTCCCACAGAGATCTAGAATGGTGTTCAATTCAGTAAATATGCCTATGCAACAATGTATGGTTTTTATCCACTGCTAAGACAAATAACAAATTGTATTTTTACTAACTACTAAATTATTTATCAAACTAAGGATTAACTAATTTAAGAGATTAAATTCGAATTACTAATATGAGAATAAAACATGGAACCCTAGTTTCATCATCTACTTCACTTAGAGTTGCAGCCTTTAATCACTATGTGCAATGGTTTTGATATCTGATCGGATAACACGAAACAAGTATACGCTACCTGTCAGCATACGCATACCAAACTAAACATACATCCACAAAAGAGATAGAAGATGAATAGACACCAATTATGCTTAGACCCTATATGTCTATAGAATTTGAAAACATAACGGTTGAAGAACAAGTTATCCATAAAGATCACATAGGGCAGTATAAGTATTTTCATCTCACACCACAATCATATTGATAACAATTATGAACCTATGCTAGCATGGCAAGTTCTAAATCTCAAGATCCACTTTCACTTCACAAGAGATTAACAATTCAATTTAGATGTTAGCTACGCATCTAAAAGCATTAAGATTAACCATACGAGGATATCAGTAATTCACCACACATAAATCTTTAAGGCATGCAAACTACTAAGCTACATAGATAAATTCACTAGGATCCCACGACAACGATTAGCCCATAAGTGAACTGTTCATCA
Source organism: Kitagawia praeruptora (assembly GCA_037693485.1). Taxonomy (NCBI): domain Eukaryota; kingdom Viridiplantae; phylum Streptophyta; class Magnoliopsida; order Apiales; family Apiaceae; genus Kitagawia; species Kitagawia praeruptora. The sequence goes on along the minus strand of CM075352.1, from coordinate 169,002,680 downwards.
TCGTGGGATTTGATGAAAACATGATAAATAACAAGATATGAATAAAAGAAGTAATAGTATTAATAAAACTAAAGTTTGAGAAAACAAATCTAGAACAAAGGATGAAGTAGATCTAGATCCGTTGCTTGTCACGAGCGTTGAACCTTTCTCTCCTTTTCTCCCTTGCAGATCTAAGCTGGTTACAATAATAAAACTATGATAATCTGTATATCTATTACAATGGTAGGATGTATTTAAATAGGCTCTAAAAGTCTTGCCCAGCAAGAAAATACCCAAAATAGAGTTAAAACAGAATTTCTGCAAAAGACGTTTCCTAAACTGATTCTGTTTTTAAGGAAAATTCGTGGCTGACTTTTCTTCAGTTTTTCTGGAACGTTCCAAACGTAATTGGACCTCTGGACCACCTTAGAATGATAGAAAATCTCGTTATCTTCGCGTGGACTGCTTACGGGCTGAAAACAGACTTATAGAACTCAAGATATGGCCCAAACAGTGAATCTCACGCGTGCAGCCCAATAAATCCGAATTTTAATCAATTAATTCCCAAAAAATTATAGAAGCATCCACCTTAGTCAACCTTCTCGTAAATCTGCACAACTAAGCAAAACACATCAAAACTACCAGAAACTTGAGTCCAAGACAATCAATTTAAGCCGATTTAGAATGTTCCAAGTGGATATAAATCCACTTATCACACCCCCAAACTTAAACCGATGCTTGTCCTCAAGCATAAACAATTACAACTAACTACCTAACTAGTACCACTTCCGTAGGTGATCACGGTTGCATTTGGCATATGCAACAAGCCCTTTAAACCCCTAGGCAGCCCTAGTGGACGAGTAAGGTCTCGTGAGGGCCTATAGCGAATGTACCCACAAAATTCATTTAACCTAATGCAATGCAATGCATGAATGCAACTAATATGCAAATGCAATTAATCTAATCTACCATACCTTCAAATCCTCTCATGCCATATCAACTTAAGAATCAAAGTAAATACGCAATGTCTTGGTGTCGAAAGTGCAAGAATTCACATAGTCTACTCAATGAACATGCATAAGTTCTCACAAGCCCATGTCAAGTGTAAGAATAAGTTAGCAAACATGCTAAACCTACAAGAGCACATCTTTGAGACAACACTCGGGATCTCGTACGCAAAAACAAGCAAACACTCACAATCCACTCAAAAAAGAATATTCACGCAAGAACAAGGGTAAGTGTATCACTCAATTCCAACAAAATCATAAGCATGCTTGACATTTGGTATCAATCTAACTCTTAACACAACATACATCAATGACGACAATCAAAAGGTCTTTATTTGGGTTGTAACGGGGCTAGGGACAAGGTATGTCAAATAAGCCAAAACAGGTGTAGTGTCAAAAGCTAGTAAGTACCATAATACATCATATACAACACCATATTTTCCCCCCACATAATTTTTACTAAAAACTAACACTCGACTAGTCGACTGAAATAGGATCACCACAATACAAACATGCTCTCATATATATATATATTTTTTTTCTTTTTTTTTTCGAGAGCTAAATAGAACACAAACAATAAACAATAACAATAACAATGATCCCATAATTTATTACATATGTCGACTATCAAGTACACAAACCCAATTTCAATATTTCCCCCAAAAGTATGACCAACAATAAACCCCTCCTTGCACACCTTATTACTCCCTTACGCACTCTACTAGCCTTTGACAATGTGGGTTCAAATTAATGTAAGGCCAATACAAGAAAAAGGTCTAGGCAAGTAATGTGGTATGTCACCGAAAAAATAGGATTAAGCTCAACGGGTTAACTAATTGATCATGTAAACATGGTGTGGTAATATGGGAAAATATGCGGTTATTCCTAAATGCCTTTATCATTTTAATCGTCAAATAATGTCATGCGTTTCAAGAAAGACCTCAAACAACTGCTAGCAATGCAAACAATCCGTGGACACTCAAGCAAATGAATAAATTGCAAAAAATATGCAATATGCAATAAGGCTCAAAAACTCACTTGGTGGAAAAAACATACTCAATCCCAAGCAAACATCTCTCTAACGCACCTACTTGTATTCAAAGCATGCAAACTAAATCATCTTGCACATATTCATGTCCTTCTAATCACTTACAACATTCAATAAGTCTACTAGCTTCAACTTACTAGTGTATGTGTGTGCACAAGAACAAAGCATATCACTTCTCAATCAAAAGCGTCAACAACACAAAATTCCTATCAAGCATGGGTGCAAATGCAAACTATTATGAACCCACATGATATACGAACATAAAAACAGAATGTCCTATATGAAACAAACGTAGATAACACAAACATATATACATAAATTACTACTAACATGCAAAATATGATTCCTACATGAACAAATAATACAACAACAACTACTAATCCCTCAAACCACCCCCAAACTTAAAATATTCAATGCCCTCATTGAATGGAAGTAAATACAATGGATAGCAGAAAACATACCTGAATCCCGAAGCATACCCAACAAAATTTTTTTTTTTCGCAAAAATCCCCTTTCCTTAGCAATTGGCCTCAACACAATCGATTAAATTTAACCTCCGCCGTCGAAAACGAAAATTCCCCAACATTAGCACTATCTCTCCCATGCTTACGAGCCAAAAGAATCAATTCCCAACTCACAAGAAGCTCCACCAATAACCACCTCAAAATATCCCACCAAAAACTACCAAGCAGAATCACACCAAAAATACCCAAATAACAGAAATAATACAAAAACCCCAATTTACAAGAACACAAATTCGTAGTAAAATAAAATAGAGAAAAGAAATCCCACTACGAATCAAAGAGGTGAACTTGTACTAATTTTCCCCCAAACTTGAATTTTTAAGAGATGTAGAGGAGGAAGATAATGAATTGGGTGTGTATGTATGGGTATATATAGGCCATGGAGTGATAGGATGAATATAAGAATTTTAATGTGAATAGGAAAAAATTTGGTGGAAATTGGAATTTGATATGGGATAGAAAAAAATATTTAATGGATAAAAGAAAAAAAAAATTAGAAAAGAAATAGGAATTGGAATTTTTTTAGGAGAGATGAGGGGTTTTGGAATTAAAATAGGAAAAGATTTAGGGAATAGATGGGGATATAAAAAGATTTTGGGGTGATGGAATTTATTTATTTATAAACATAAACTACTAACCTGCGACAACAGTGACAAGAGGCTGTGAAATTTTCTGAGAAATTCTGTCCCACGCGCAAGTCGCGCAGGTTGAATGCAACCTGCTTCTATTCCAGACACGCATATGCTACTTGCGCCTCCGGGCCGCAAGTTGCCCTACATCCAGAAACGCAACCGCAGGTTGCGTTACAGCCCCGCAACCTGCTCCTCTTCCAGTAACGCAGGGGCTACCTGCGTTACAGACCCGCAATTTGCCCAGAATTTGATTTTTTTTTTTTTTTTTTTTTTTCACATAACACTCAAAAAAAAATTTTCTCTTTTTTTTTTTTTTTTCCTACACTAATGCATGGGTTGCCTCCCACCAAGCGCTTCTTTAACGTCAATAGCTTGACGTTACTTCCTCAAATCAAGGCGGTTTCAAAAGAATAACCGAACCATCTTCAACAGACAAACCATTCATACGAACGTTGACATCTTGATTGCTTGCTTTCCACAAATTTCTTCCTTCAAATTTCAACTTAAATTTACTACCCAACTGCCAAATCTTTTTCTTTTTCTTTTTCACACCTCTAAAGTACTTCTCCGACTCAACTGGCTGAACAAAAATTTCTTCTTCCTTATCATCTGCTTTCCACCTTCGCAACACGTTATCATGCCCTTCTTCAAAAATCACTAACTCATTATTCAAAAGGACATACCTCAAATGTGACGGAAGTTTTCCAAGCTTGACACTCGAGAGATCACGAACCGAAGAACTGTCAATGGAATCACCGATAGGATGCTTTAGCATGTGTGTGTCAGATTTCTCGCTCAACAATTGATCAAACTTCTTTCTCTGACCCGTATCAACTATTTCCACACTGCAACATTCTTCATCCTCTGTCGGAAATTTCATAGCCTTGAACACATTAAAGGTGACACTCTGATCTTGCACCCTCATTGTAAGCTCTCCTTTCTGCACATCAATTAAAGTATTTCCTGTAGCCAAGAACGGTCTTCCCAAGATTATGGGAATCTTCTTATCTTCTTCAAAATCCAAGATAACAAAATCAGCTGGGAATATGAGCTTATCAACCTTTACCAAAACATCCTCTACTATACCCCTCGGATATGTGATAGATCGATCAGCCAACTGCAAAGAGATGTTAGTTGGCTTTGGCTCCGGTAGACCAAGTTGCTTGAAAACAGACAAGGGCATGAGATTAATACTAGCTCCCAAATCACATAAACACTTGTTGAAAGAAAGGTTGCCAATAGTACACGGAATTGTAAAGCTTCCTGGATCATTAAGTTTAGGAGGCAATTTCTGTTGCAGAACCGCACTACACTCCTCCGTCAATGCCACTGTTTCAAAATCTTCCAACCTTCTCTTCCTTGACAAAATATCCTTCATGAACTTAGCATATCTTGGCATCTGCTTCAACGCTTCAACAAAAGGAATGTTAATGGACAGTTTCTTGAAGACATCCATAAATTTCTGAAACTATTTTTCTTGACTTTTCTTCAAACGTCCAGGATATGGTGGAGGTGGATAGATCTGATTATTCATTGAAGATTGCTCCGGAGTAGACTTTTCAACAGGTTTCTTGCTCTTCTCACCATCTAGCTGATCAGCCACTAAATCAGACTTCTCAATTTCTGGCACTGCAGATTTTTCAACCTGCTGATTCTGAACATCTGCATCTTCTTCAGTTGCTGATTTAGGATCACTCGTGACTTTTCCAGATCTCAAAGTAACAGCTTTCACCTGCTCATGAACCTCCCTCTTGCCTGGATTTACCTCCGTATCACTAGGAAGAGTTCCTTGTTGCATATTTACCAAGACACTTGTAATCTGCCCCAACTGGGTTTCCAAAACTTTCTGGCCAGCTTGTAGGGTTTTTACCGTCATCCTCAAATCATCCATCTCAGATTTTTCATTAAAAGATTGCCCCATATGAGCCTGGGGTTGTTGCTGCTGAAATCCCGGAGGTTGAAATTGTTGCCTTGGAGCATAAGGCTGTTGATAGCCTTGATTGTACGGCTTCGCTTGCTGATAAGATTGTTGAGTATTTTGATTGTTGCTCCAGCTAAAATTGGGATGATTCCGATTATTAGGCTGATAAGTGGCTGGAACTGGTGCAGCAGGTCTCTGGAAATTACTCACGAACTGTACTGATTCAGGAGAAATAGCACACTGATTCGTCTCATGTGCGCCCGCACATAGCTCACAAACACTAGCCACCTGCTGAACTCCATAATTAGCAAGAGAATCCACCTTCATAGCAAGAGCCTTCAACTGAGCCGTAATCATTGCAGCTGTATCTACTTCAAAAATTCCTGCTGCCTTGCCTTGAGAAAGCCTCTGGGTTGGATTTTGATATTCATTAGCAGCCATCATCTCTATTAGATCATAAGCTTCATCATAACTCTTCGCCCACAGAGCTCCTCCTGATGCTGCATCTAGCAAGGGCCTAGACTGTGGTCCCAACCCATTGTAGAACCCATTAATAACCATCCAATCAGGCATGCCATGATGCGGACACTTGCGTAGCATCTCCTTGTAGCGTTCCCAAGCCTCACACAAAGTCTCGCCAGATTGCTGTTGGAATTGCGTCAACTGGTTCCTTAATGCTGCAGTTTTCGCCATAGGGAAGAATTTAGTAAGAAACTTCTGAGCAAGATCTTCCCATGTAGTAATGGAACCAGGTGGTAAAGAGTGTAGCCAGCTCTTAGCCTTATCCCTCAGAGAGAATGGGAAAAGCCTCAACCTGATAGCATCATCCGTCACACCATTACACTTAAAAGTGTCGCAGATTTCGATAAAGTCACGAACATGCATGTTGGCATCCTCCGTAGAAGCACCCCCAAACTGGACTGAATTCTGCACCATCTGAATTGTGCCAGACTTGATCTCAAAATTGTTAGCTTCAATAGCTGGCCTAATAATGCTCGACTGGATATCATTGAGTTTCGGCTGAGAATACTCCCTCAAAGCCTTAGCTGCTTCTGCTGCATCTGCCATTGCTACTGTAGTCTCAGTTTCCTCTTCCTTATTCTCTTTATTCTCTACAAGATCGTCTTCCGCCAGTTCTTCTAAACGAGCTTGTAAGCGTGTTCGCATACAAACTCAAGTACCTGAAACACCACGAAACAAACAAACTAAATAAGTAATCCGAGTCAGTGAACGCTAACGACCACTGATGACAAGCACATAAACTAAAATAAAAACACCGATGGTCCCCGGCAGCGGCGCCAAAAACTTGTTATGCAAAATCACGCAAGCGCACGTTGTCACAAGTAATATATGATTAAAATCAAGTTCGTTCCCACAGAGATCTAGAATGGTGTTCAATTCAGTAAATATGCCTATGCAACAATGTATGGTTTTTATCCACTGCTAAGACAAATAACAAATTGTATTTTTACTAACTACTAAATTATTTATCAAACTAAGGATTAACTAATTTAAGAGATTAAATTCGAATTACTAATATGAGAATAAAACATGGAACCCTAGTTTCATCATCTACTTCACTTAGAGTTGCAGCCTTTAATCACTATGTGCAATGGTTTTGATATCTGATCGGATAACACGAAACAAGTATACGCTACCTGTCAGCATACGCATACCAAACTAAACATACATCCACAAAAGAGATAGAAGATGAATAGACACCAATTATGCTTAGACCCTATATGTCTATAGAATTTGAAAACATAACGGTTGAAGAACAAGTTATCCATAAAGATCACATAGGGCAGTATAAGTATTTTCATCTCACACCACAATCATATTGATAACAATTATGAACCTATGCTAGCATGGCAAGTTCTAAATCTCAAGATCCACTTTCACTTCACAAGAGATTAACAATTCAATTTAGATGTTAGCTACGCATCTAAAAGCATTAAGATTAACCATACGAGGATATCAGTAATTCACCACACATAAATCTTTAAGGCATGCAAACTACTAAGCTACATAGATAAATTCACTAGGATCCCACGACAACGATTAGCCCATAAGTGAACTGTTCATCATCGTGGGATTTGATGAAAACATGATAAATAACAAGATATGAATAAAAGAAGTAATAGTATTAATAAAACTAAAGTTTGAGAAAACAAATCTAGAACAAAGGATGAAGTAGATCTAGATCCGTTGCTTGTCACGAGCGTTGAACCTTTCTCTCCTTTTCTCCCTTGCAGATCTAAGCTGGTTACAATAATAAAACTATGATAATCTGTATATCTATTACAATGGTAGGATGTATTTAAATAGGCTCTAAAAGTCTTGCCCAGCAAGAAAATACCCAAAATAGAGTTAAAACAGAATTTCTGCAAAAGACGTTTCCTAAACTGATTCTGTTTTTAAGGAAAATTCGTGGCTGACTTTTCTTCAGTTTTTCTGGAACGTTCCAAACGTAATTGGACCTCTGGACCACCTTAGAATGATAGAAAATCTCGTTATCTTCGCGTGGACTGCTTACGGGCTGAAAACAGACTTATAGAACTCAAGATATGGCCCAAACAGTGAATCTCACGCGTGCAGCCCAATAAATCCGAATTTTAATCAATTAATTCCCAAAAAATTATAGAAGCATCCACCTTAGTCAACCTTCTCGTAAATCTGCACAACTAAGCAAAACACATCAAAACTACCAGAAACTTGAGTCCAAGACAATCAATTTAAGCCGATTTAGAATGTTCCAAGTGGATATAAATCCACTTATCAAATATCCTAGAAAGATTGCTTCATCTGATTTGGCTTCAAATTTTCCAAGTTGTTCTGGATGAACTTTTAGGACATAGCATTTGCATCCGAAGATGTGAAAGTATTTCACACTTGGTTTCTTTCCTTTAATCATCTCATAGGGTGTTTTTCCATGACTATTTACCAAGGTACAGTTTTGAGTAAAACATGCAGTGTTAATAGCTTCTGCTCAAAAGTAGGTTGGAAGTTTTGCATCTGCAAGCATGGTTCTTGCTGCCTCTATGAGAGTCCTGTTCTTTCTTTCCACTACACCATTCTGCTGAGGTGTACCAGGTGTAGAAAACTGTTGAGTGATTCCATTGTCTGCACAATACTCCTCCATTGTAGAATTCTTGAATTCTGTACCATTGTCGCTCCTAAGTACTTTCACTTTGTACTCAGAGTTATTCTGAATATTCTTGATAAGATCAATGATTTGCTGAGGAGCTTCATCCTTCTTGTGTAGAAAGAACACCCATGTAAACCTTGTGAAATCATCTACTATTACTAGAGCAAATCTTTTCTTGCTGATAGAAATAATGTTTACTGGACCAAACAGATCAAGATGTAGCATGTGAAATGGTTCAGTAATTGAATTTTCAGTCTTGCTCTTGAAAGTGGTTCTTCTCTGCTTTCCAAGCTGACACGCATCACAAAGTCCATCTTGCACAAAATTTGCCTGAGGTAGGCCTCTCACCAGATTGTGCTTAACAAGTTGATTAAGCTTCTTGAAGTTGAGATGTGAGAGTTTCTTGTGCCAATTCTAGCTTTCATCATTTGTTGCTTTACTGTAGAGACATCTAACAATTCCTTTAGATGTATCACTTAAGCTGGCTTCATATATGTTACCATTTCTTTGACCAGTTAGAACAATGTCTCCATTCTGCATATTCAAGATTTTGCATCCTTCTCTGTCAAAGATTGATTTGTAACCTTTATCACCCAGTTGACTTATGCTTAAAAGAGTATGTTTCAAGCCTTCAACCAGTGCTACATTTTCTATGATGACATTCCCAAAAACAATTGAGCCATATCCCAGAGTTTCTCCTTTATTGCCATCTCCAAAGGATATTACTGGTCCAGCTTTCCTCTCAAACTTTGTAAGTAGGGACTTCTTTCTAGTCATATGTCCAGAGCATCCACTGTCCAAGATAATTGAATGCTTCTTTCCTGTGCCCTGCAAACAAAAAGTAACTAGTTAGAATTTTTTAGGACCCAACTTTGATTGGATCCTTTCTTACTAGATTTAGAAACAACAGACTTTGAAGATTTTGCTTTTACTTTACCTGTTGTAGAGTCAACCTTAGACTCTGATTTCACAAACTGTTTGTGACTAGGAGTTTCAGATTTCAGAGAATAATAGTCATAATACAGTTCATGATATTCTCTACACATGTAAATGGAATGAAGTAAACTACCACAATGATAACAAGCTTTTTGTGGTTGGTATTGAATTTTCTGAGTCTTAGGGAATCTGGACTCAGTTTTCCAAGAAGGTTTTTGATTGCAGTCTAGGGCCAAATGATTATTATTTTCACACTTATAGCATTTTTTCCTAGGTGCATCAGGTACATTCTTGTAACTATTATCTTTGTTAATACCTTCTTTTCCATTCCTATTTCTTTTGATCTTGCTAGACTCTGAAAGACCATCTAGTCTCTGTTTCAACTGAGACTTAGACAGAAACCCTATGTTTACATTCTTAGGTTTCTCTAACACTTTCTCATCTGAATTACTATTGTTAATCCTTTTGTGTACAACAGGGGTACCTTTTGAATCAACAAATTTAACATGATTAGGTTTAGAAACAATTTTCTTACCTTCAGATTTAGATGTGCTAGCTTCTATTTTACTATCACCATTTGCAATAGCTACTTTTTCTTCCAGTCTAGCCTTATCAAAACCTAAACCATTAACCTTACCACGAATTCCATTTTCAATAATTTCTTGTGTCTTTTTACCAGAAGTGTTAATGGTCTTAATCACATCTCTCTCTTCCTCTAGTTCTTTTCTGACATAGTCATAAGCCTTAAGAATAACACTGTAATCATGCTTAGCTTTATCAGAACTTAACTTTTCTTCTTTCATTTGAATTAACTCAGATTCAAGAAAATTATTTCTATCAACTAACTTATCATTCTTAACCTTAAGTTCATCTCTTTCACTAGTAAGAATTCAAAAATTAGTCATAAGATTCTTAAACTCAGCATGGATAGTTCTAATTTCATCAGAATTTAAGCTATCAAATGAATCAAGAGAGTGAAGTGATACCTTAACAGAGGATGGAGAAGTTTTCTTTGGAGATCCAGATTTATCTGAGCCATTTGCCATCAGTGCAATGTTGTCATAATCCAATTCATCTTCAGTATCACTGGAATCAGCCCAATCCTTCTGTGTGACCATAAGTGCATTTCCCTTTCCTGAATTCCTAGGCTTCTTACACTCACTAGCAAAGTGTCCAAGCTCGCTGCAATTAAAGCACTTGATCTTGGCCTTATCAAGCTTGACAATCGTACTTTTGCCTTTGTCACTCTTCTTCTCCTCCTTCTTTTGAAGAGGTCCTTTGCTAAATCTTCTCATGTTGAATCTTCCTTTCTTGAAAGCTTTAGCAAACATAGCAAAAAGTTCCTGCATCTCAGATTCAGAATCATCACTATCAGAGTCTATATCAGTAGTCTCTGACTCAGAACTTTCTTTGCTTTTCTTCTTTCTTGAGTTCTTTACAGCAATCTCTTCATGCTGTTCTTCCGGAAGCTTCTTTAATTCAGATTGAGCAGTAAGTGCAATAGTCTTCATCTTTCCTTCACTCCTATTCTTCTTCTGCTGCTTGTCAAGTTCATAAGCTCTTAGTTTTCCATATACTGCTTCTAATGAAATCTCATCAAGATCATTAGCTTCTTCAATCGTAGATATCTTTTCATTGTAGAAATCAGGCAAAGCTTTCATGAACTTTGTATTCATATCCTCCAAGTCATAATATTTACCATGCATGGCCATCTTATTGATGAGTTTTGTAAACCTATCAAAGGTATCAGTAAGTGACTCACCGGACTTGGATTCAAAATACTCATACTGTTGTATAAGTAGTGTCCTCATATTTTTCCTGACAGGCTTAGTTCCTTCACAGTGAACCTTAAGATTGTCCCATATATCCTTAGCAGTTTTACAAGAGAGAACATATTTAGTGAGAACAGAATCAAGACTGTTGAATAATATGTTTCTCACTTTAGCATCTTTAAGAACGTTCTCCTTGTCCTTATCTGACCACTCAGATTTAGGCTTCTCTGCTGTATGTTCGGGAACAACCACACCATCAACAGTTGCTTGTCCAACGACCTTTGTTGGAACAAAAGGTCCATCTCTGATTCTGTCAAGATAATCAGGATCTGTTGCTTCTAGATGATGCAACATCTTTACTTCCCATAGAGTATATTCGTTTCTCTTGAGCATAGGAATCTTAGTATTCTCATCCTTGTAACCAGACATGATTGCAGATCTTTATGATTATTCGAAATCAACCTGCTCTGATACCAATTGTTAACTCGAATAACTTGTAGAAGGGGGGGTTGAATACAAGTTATATAATCGTGTCTGATTTTTACTTGATTATATGAACAAGAATAAACGAATAAATCAAACTCTGTTTGTATTATTAAGATCAAATACAAACTCTACCAAAGGTGTACAAATACCTTTAGCAGCTGCTGACTAAATAAAACTCTCTCTGTTTGTTTCGTACTCTCGAATACAAACCTTATACAGAGTTACGCACTTTCGCACATGAACTTACGATTCCCTCTCGCTCTTTTTACAATGACATAGAGAGAGTATTTATAATGCTTCCTATCAACTAATTACAGAAAGATAATCTATACATGACAATGTTCTGCCATCCAGTTGATAGTTTCCATCAATAGAAAATTTTTTCCTTCACGAAATCTTCTTGCTTGTTCTCCAAACAAAGATCTTGTTTTATAGCACTTGCCAGTTTCTGTAGCATCCATAATGACATCATCAGTAACACAACTGATATCAGGATTGCACACTGCATCAGTATCTAACCATCCCATCAGTACTTGACTTGCTCTATCAGGATTCGATCTCAGTTCCTGATACATAGTCCTCGATGCACTGTTCCTGACTTAATTCTACAGATTACTGTTTATTACATATATCCTATATACAAAGTGCTAAATCCTTTATAAATCAGGATATACAAGAAGTATAAATAAAATTCTATTCTTAACATCACAACTCATGAATTATTCCTTACATAAAAACAGGTGACCTAAATCAGTTTGTTAAAGATTTAATGGACCGTTTGGAGCCAAAAAGAAATGACTCAGGCCCGAAAGAGGCTAGAAATCGGAACGAAGAGGATGACAACCCTAGGCAAAGGGAAAGAGACGAAGCACCCCGATACAGAGGGGAAGTAAGAATGATCATGGGGGGTACAGTACTGGATCGTTGTAGCGAAACGGCCAAAAAGAGGTATGCTCGACAAGTCTACAATCTGTATCAACACACTACACAGGGCAAAAAGCCGCAGCCCATCATGTTTGCTGAAGAAGACTACGAAGATGTCATTTGGCCGCATGAAGACCCTTTGGTGGTAAATCCGATCATCGGGCAGAACAAAGTATGGAAGGTACTGATAGATGGTGGAAGTTCGGTCAACATTTTGTATCACCAGAATTATGAAAAAATGAATCTGGGGGGAGAACAACTAGAATCTTGCAACGAACCCCCACTCTATGGCTTTGGCAACTCACCGGTTCCGATCAAGGGAACGATCGTATTGTCTCTAATATTGGGCAAACCTCCCTGCACTGTGGAAAAGCAGGTGAAATTTTATGTCTTCCGAGTGGATAGCCCGTACAATGGCATCCTCGGGCGCCCTACTTTAATGACTTTCCAAGTTATAGCTTCGATTCCCCATTTGAATTTGAAGTTCCCTACCGATCACAGCATCAGTGAAATGAAAGGTGATCAAAAGGCAGCCAGGATCATTATGCTGGAAGATCTAGACAGATCTGAAGAGGAAATCGAAGAAGAAGGGAAGAAGAAAAGGCGTATGAACGATCAGTTCGGAAGCATTCACCACACGATGAACATTGAGGTAGAAAAATTTGGGGACAATCTCTCAAACCCTATAGATGAACCAGCGGTGGAGACCGAAGAGGTCGAATTGTATGCAAGCACCTCGGGTCGAATGATCCGCATCGGGAAAAACATGAACGAAGATTTAAAAGCAAAAGTGATTGCGCCGTGATTCGAGAATATCACGACGTATTTGCCTGGTGTCCTGAAGACATGCTCGGGCTTGATCCGAGCATTGCCCAACATAGTTTAAATGTGAAAGAAGGGGCCAAGCCAGTCAAGCAGAAGAAGAGAAATTTTGCTATGGAAAGACAAAAAGTGATTCAAGCCAAGGTAGAAAAGCTTTTGGAAGCAGAATTCATTGAAGAGATCAAATACCCCGAATGGCTAGCCAATGTGGTAGTGGTCAAAAAGGCAAATGGCAAATGGAGGATGTGCGTCGATTACACCGATCTCAACCTCGCCTGCCCGAAAGACCATTATCCGCTTCCCAACATCGACCAGCTCATTGATGCTACATCAGGATATGAAATTCTAAGTTTCCTAGATGCCTTCTCCGGTTACCATCAAATCGCCATGAAATCTGAAGACATCCCTAAAACAGCATTCATCACCCCGAAAGGAACATATGCATTCATTGTCATGCCTTTCGGCTTGAAGAACGCGGGGGCCACCTTTCAGAAGATGATCAACAATGTTTTCAAAGATCAGATCGGAAGAAATATGGAGTGTTACATGGACAACATGATAGTGAAGTCTTTGTTTCGTGACCACACCGATGATTTGAGAGAGTGCTTCGAGACTCTAAGAAGAAATAACATGCGGATCAACCCGAATAAATGCACGTTCGGAGTGTTCAGCGGTAAATTCCTTGGTTATATGGTGAGTGCCCGAGGCATTGAAGCCAATCCAGAAAAAATAAGAGCAATCATCGACATGGAAGCTCCGAAAACAATTCGAGATATTTAGAAATTAACAGGAAGATTGGCCGCCCTAAGAAGATTCATCTCCGAATCGGCGGATAAAGCTTTACCCTTCTTTGCGGTATTGAAAGGTACGAAGACTTTTTCGTGGGGTCCAGAATGTGAAAAAGCTTTCGAAGATATCAAGGAGTGTTTGACGAAGGCCCCGTTGCTAATGAGACCGGATCCACAAGAGACTTTACAACTATACTTTGCTGTAAATGATCGGACGTTGAGGGCCGTCTTAGTCAAGCTACACAATGGAAATCAATATCCAGTTTTCTACATCAGCCACATGCTAAAAGAAGCAGAAACCAGATACCCGAATGCTGAAAAATTTGCTTATGGGTTGGTCATGGCCTCAAGAAAACTGCGACATTATTTCCAGGGGAGGACGATACAGGTCACGACCGATCAACCTTTGAAAAAGATATTACAGAGACCAGAGGCTTCGAGCAGAGTTGTTGCCTGGGCCATTGAATTGGGAGAATTTGATTTGGAGTATGTGCCGAGGCTGCGATAAAAGCACAAGCCCTGGCAGATTTCATAGTAGAGTGTTCGTTCACTGGTTCCAAAGAGTTGCAAATCGAAGAAAAATTGATACAAACTCCTGGCAAGTGGAAGTTGTTTGTGGATGGCTCGGTCGCCGGAAGTAAGTGCGGAGTAGGTCTAATTCTTACAAGCCCTGAAGGTTTCGAGATATGTCTGGCCATCCGATTCACTTTTTCCTTAACCAACAACGAAGCTGAATACGAAGCACTTCTGGCTGGGATGAACTTGGCAAAAAACCTAGAAGTCAGACATCTTCGAGCATTCAGCGACTCGATGCTGGTGGTAAAGCATTTCTCAGGAGAATATGAACAAAGGGACGCCCGAACCAAAGCCTATGCATCCAAGGTAAAAGCAAATTCTCTATTGTTCTAGTCTTTTGAATTAACCACCGTAGCCAGGGAAAACAACAGCCGAGCAGATGCATTATCTAGACTAGCTTCGGCCGACACTCAGAATCTCACGAGTTCAATCTACCTCACTGAAGTCAAAGCGCCCTCCATCAATAAGAAGGTATGTTTCGAGATTCACCAAAGGATAGATTGGATGACTCCAATTCGACTATTCCTGGAAAAGGGGATACTACCATTGGAAAAAATCGAGGCTCAAAAAATCAAAAATCGGGCCACCAGGTACACAATTATAGCAGGAAAAATGTACCGAAGATCGGCTACCGAACCATTGCTGAGATGCCTGGCTCCCGAAGAACAAAAAACGGCTCTGGAAGCAGTTCACGAAGGAATCTGTGGGGAGCATTTGGCAGGCCGCTCCCTGGCCTTCAAAATCCTAAGGCAGGGATTCTTTTGGCCGACCCTACGAGCCGATGCACTGAGTAATGCGAAGAAATGCAGGTAATGTTAGCTTTTCAGCAACATTCCGAA
The DNA here is from genome assembly GCA_037693485.1 of Kitagawia praeruptora. Lineage (NCBI taxonomy): Eukaryota > Viridiplantae > Streptophyta > Magnoliopsida > Apiales > Apiaceae > Kitagawia > Kitagawia praeruptora. The sequence goes on along the minus strand of CM075352.1, from coordinate 168,987,278 downwards.
ACAACCTCCCGAAGAGATGACTTCTATCTTAAACCCCATTCCCTTCGCCATGTGGGCCGTTGATATTGTTGGGATCCTACCTACCAGCACCAGACAAGCCAAATATTACATTGTGGCCATCGATTACATGACCAAGTGTGTAGAAGCACGCCTTTTCTCTTCCATTACCGAAGAAGCTGCCAAGAAATTCATGTTGGAGCAAGTAATCCTCAGATTCGGGATTCCTAAAATTTGTGTATCGGACAACGGGACCCAGTTCATCGGAAAGAAATTCAAGAAGTTTTTAGCTTTCTTCGGGATTCAACAAAAATTCAGTTCGGTTGGTCACCCACAAGGAAATGGGGCAGTAGAAGCCGCAAATAGAATCATCTTTGATGGGATAAAAAAGAGGCTCGGAGAAGCCAAAGGGTTATGGGCTGAAGAGTTACCATATGTGTCGTGGGCTTATCGCACCACACCAAGATTTTCGACCGGAGAAACTCCTTTCAGTCTGGCATATGGCACCGATGCAATGGTCCTAGTAGAAGTCGGCCTAGAATCATACCGAAGCGAAGTTTTTAACCTCGAAACAAACGAGTTGGGTCTCCGAGCTAATGTGGACTTGTTGGAAGAAGCCAGAGAAGTGGCACACCTAAGAAATGTCAAGTATCAACAGCAAACTGCTCAATACTACGACTCAGGAGTAAAGAAAAGGTCTTTTAAAATCGGTGATCTAGTTCTTCGAGAATTAGGAACTTCAATGCCAAACAAGCAAGGGAAGCTTCAGCCAAACTGGGAAGGACCCTATGCGATTATTCAAGTCGTCCGACCATGGACTTACAAACTAGCTAAACTAGATGGAAGTCAGATCAAAAACACATGGCATGCTTCCCGATTACGCAAGTATTATCAGTAAGCTTTTTGTAAGAAAAATTTCAATTTCGATTATCAATAAAGGCTTAATTTTGTTTGGCCCATTTATATCTTTATCGATTACATAACCCGAATGGCCGAAGCATTGCTCGGTCGGGAACAAAAAAAAACCCGAAACACAAGTCTAGTTCGCCCTAAAGGTCTTCGTGAGGCAGGATTCGCCCAAAACCGAAAGAAGAAACCTTCGGCCGAACTGAGACTCGTGGGCAATACGAGGCAAGTCCGAAGAGACTTCGCCCGAAGCATTGAATTTCCGAAGATTACTCCAAGTAAAGAAAACTTCGAGTATAGGAATACCCAACCAGAAAACCTCTAAGAGGATGGCCAAAAATATAAAAAGTTATTTAAGCAAAAGGAAATACAAGTTACTTAAAAATCCAAAAATTGCACATGCATAGGGAAAAAAAAGTAACTTAAATCCGAATTTTTGCCCAATAAACAATGTGAAAAAAAAGTGCCCGAAGGCCTTGATTTCATTAATTAAAAAAGTACAAATTAGCCTAAAAAGGCGAAAAAAAAATATACAATAAGTCAAGGGACTGCACTCTCCGGTTCCCCCAGCTGGCTTAGCTCGACCTTTCGGTTTGCCATCCAATCGAGCAGTTCCTCGGTATCAGCCATCATCTTGTCATTCTGCTGCCACAAAGCATCGTTCTCATGGAGAAGCTCAGCATTTTCGGCCCGAGCAGTAGAAAGTTTGGCCTTCAGCTCCTTGATTTCCTTCTCCAACGAAGGAATCTGCTTCCCTTGGTGATAAAGCAGGAGATCCTGATCCTTCACCTTTTCGGACACAGAAGCGGCCCAAGAGGTAGCCTGAAAAGAAAAAAAAGGAGTGAATTAAAAACCATGTATAAGACAAGAACAAATTCGGTGAGAAAAACACTCCTTACCAGAGAAAGATGCCCCAAAAGATTGGCAGTAGCTTCGGCTGTATCAGCAGCATCATAAAGGGAACGGTCCTTTGGAAGAATGAAAGATTGGCACAGATCCCCAGCAATCTTCTTTGAAGCCGCCGAAGCAGGAGCCCCAAAGGAATTTGACTCCATCACAGCCCGTGAGGGCCGATAAGAGTTTTCATTAAACTCCGTCTCCTCAACACGACTTTTCTTCTCCGAGATGCTCGGAGGAACATCCTTCGGGAAAGAAGGAGGAACAGAGGAACCAACAGTTGGCATATTCTTAGCACGTCTCTCTGCCGCTTTCCTCCTCATTTCTGATCGACTTGACACTAGAACAAAAAGAAAAAAGTGTTAGTCAGAATAATTACATATCAATATGAAAGAAACAAACATCAGAACACACTTATTATTATTCGTAAGATGAGTACGAAGAAACTGGTGTTTGATGGAAATCAGAGAAAGAATGGAGAAATTTTGAGCAAGATAAAAGATGGAGTGATATGTGATTAAAAGTACATATTTATAAAAGAAATTAACGGCCCTGATGAAGTGCCGGTTGAACAACCTCTGCCTAGGATAAAGGCACGTGTCTCCCCAAGAAAGAAGCGGTCAAACTACCATTAAATGGGGGGAAATACTAAGAGTCTCCACATTCAAAAAAAATGTGGAGAAAAGATCTTTGTCATGACACAAATAATCAAGTCTCAGTTCACCCTAAAGGTCTTCGGGAGGCAGATTTCGCCCAAAACCGAAAGAAGAAACCTTCGGCCGAATTGAGACTCGGGGGCAACACGAGGCAAGTCCGAAGAGACTTCGCCGAAAAGAGCCGAAGAGACTTAATACTTCAAATAAAGAAAAATTACAAGGTTGAAAAATCCCGAAGAGACTTCGCCCGAAGCATTGAATTTCTGAAAATTACTCCAAGTAAGTGATTTTCGAGTATATTTTGAATTATCGAGAAATGCATACATGTCATTTCAAGTTCGATTTATTAAAGGGAAAATGACTTGAAGAACAAATTGATTATGGAACGAAAAGTTAATGGAAATTCAGCAATAAAGGCCCGAAGGCATAGTTACATCACAAGCTCGAAGGCATAAAGTTCAATACACAAAATTTAAATTACATCATTCTGAATCGGGATCGGAGGAAACACCCAAAGGCACATCGGGGATCTCCGGCCGAAGGACTGGATCGTCTTCGGGGTTGAAAAGGATTTGCTTATAGTCAAAACCTGCCTTGTGAGCAGCAATGACAGCATCGTCATATCCCACTGCAAAACCCTTGTCTTCGGATCGGGAGATGGTTTTCCTCGCCTTCTTCAGTTCCTTCTTCAAGCGGCGTAGCTCCAACCGATCGGCCTCCTTGTCTTTGGTCAGCGTTTGCTTCTCCCCAATCAGGGTGTCATTCCGAAGGATAAGATCAGTCTTCTCTTGCTGAAGAAGGCCTTCTTTTCGCTGAGACTCCGCCAGAAGACCCTCAAGCTTCTTTACCTGACTTTCCAAAGGATTAACCTTATCCTTTAGAGAACCAATCTCTGCGTTGAATCCCCGAATGATGGCAGCCTGATCTTTGACCTTTTCGGTCACAGCGACAGCCCAAGGAACGGCCTGAAAAGGCACCACAAAAGGCATCAAAACAGAGATAGATAAATAAAGGAAAAAATATTTATGAAAGGGAACTTACCAAACTAAGGTGCCCCAGCATGTTCTCGTAAGCTTCCACAGTAGGAGCTGCATCATAAACCGAACGATCGGCTGGGAGAATAAAAGAATTGCACAAATCTTGGCATAGTTCCTTGGAAGGTCGATAAGTCTTCAAGACAGGAATTGAATCCTCGGTTCTCCTCTTCTTCTCGGATTTGTTTCCCTCCAATACGGGAGATTCCGAAGGGATCACATCAACAGTATTAAGGGCAGGAATCTCTACCCTTTCGGTCTGCATTGGCATACTTTCTCGCACCGACAGGGAAGTTTCCTCTTCTTGTGGAGTCGAAGCAACATTCCCTTGAGAAGTGCTCCCAGGGCCACCAGCTAATAAGGCTTTCCTTTCGGCCGCTCTCCTCCTCATATCGGCCGCTGCAGACACTGAAAGAAAAATAGTGAAAGGAGGTCAGCTATTAAAAAATATGAGGCGAAGAAGTAAAATAATACTAAAAGTACCCATCATGTTCTTCAGCCAAGCCCCATCTCTAGTAGAGGACAAGGGGATTTTGTTATCAGGAACTAAGGGGTTATTAAGCTTTCGGTAAAGAAGTTTCTCTTCATCGGAAAGAGCTTTAAGCTTGACTCTATCAGTCTCAACTACCTTCCACTCCGAAAATCTATGAAGACCAGGACCCGTGACATAGCACCAATGGTCGTGCATCTTCTTATTGTTGGAGTTAGTAGCCGCCCAATCGGCACGACCCACTTTTCGGGTAATATTATAAAAACCCGGAGACTTGGCATTCTTTCGAAAGTCATAGTGGTGCCAAAAAAGAACCGACAAAGGAGGCACCTCGTGCTGCAGGCATCGGTATTGAAAAACGTTCATATGAATGAAGCTATTCGGGTCTAGCTGACCGATCGCTATACCCATGTCCCTCAGAAGAACCTTTAAAAGGGGCAACAAAGGAAATCGGAGACCACAAACGAAGGCAGTCTCCGATACACCTGTGGCTATCTCTTCGGGTTGATCATTGACTGATATGCCCGGAGTGTCATATATACGGTCGGTAGAATCGGGAAGAAAACAACGATAGCCTTCGGGAAAATCGAATTTAACCCTAAAGGTATCTAAATCTTCTTGTTTCAAAATAGACGATTGATTGGCGGCAGCGTATACAGTGTCATCCTCAAAAAGCAAAGCAGGAACATGGCCAACGGTATGACCCGAAGGACCTGTTTCAGGGTTTGCCATCGGATATGGAAAAAGAAAGATGAGTCGTTAGTCCGATACTCGGGGACAGAAAGACAAAAAGCGAATAATAAACTATAGCCGGAGAAAATCCCCGAGTATGAATAGACCAACGACGAATTGAAAAAGACAAAGGGGACTACGGCGAAAGAAGTTCTTATACTCAGAATCAAGAAAAATGAATCGGACACTCGAAGAGACTTTACAGATTGTGAAAACTAAGTGCATTATCTAAAAGTACTTTCAAAAGAAAAAACATCAAAGATATACGACAAGAATGGACTTACTTGTTGAAGAGAGTGGTCGACGACGAAAGTTGAAAATCCGTTGATTGCTTTGAGGTCTCGCACAAAAATAATCCAGAAGGCAAATAGAGTAAGCAAGATACACGGACATGAATATATATACAAAAATGAATGGATGAGATGTATAGACGGTTCAATATCCCTGTCCTAGATGATGACACGTGGAGGACCGTTTAAACAAAAAGGATGCGAATTGAATACAACTATTGCCTCAAAAGGCGCGCCTTCAAGGGAAAGACACCGATCGACTGGACTCTTCGGCCAAGGTAGGCTTCGGTCTTATTTCCAAACCGACCGAATCCCGGGGACATGTTAGGGGACCCGAATATTATAATCATTTGGGGCCCAATCCAATAAGCCTTTGGGCTCATTACCTTTGGAACTATATGAATGGATCAAGCCCAGCTGAAGTCGCTAAAAAAATAGTCGACCGTTGTCAGTGTAACGCCTTAACATTCATTGCCCTCCATAACTGAGAATCAAGAGAATCAACAACGGTATACTCCTAGATACAATATAAATAGACTCAATTGTCAGGTGATAAACACAATCACACACACTCTGAAATATATTGGTTTACATAGGCTTTACGTTTACGTTTCCACTACAGTTTACTAATTCTCATACCGGAGGTGAATCGGGGGGTAATTCCCTCACATTCTTCTCTTTGCAGGAGCTAATAAACACAATCACACACACTCTGAAATATATTGGTTTACATAGGCTTTACGTTTACATTTCCACTACAGTTTACTAATTCTCATACCGGAGGTGAATCGGGGGGTAATTCCCTCACATTCTTCTCTTTGCAGGAGCTACTGAAACCTGTTCTTGGGATACCCAAGATTGGTGTGACCGAGACATAATTTGAGTCCTGACAATGATATTTAATCATTAAATTTTTAGAAAGTATGGAATATTAATTCATAAATTAAGATCAAAATTTGATAAACAAAATTAAATGAAACAAAGAGAATAATAATTTGACAATTCGATAAGATTTTTTTTTTCTCCTCATCCCAATCCCAAGAATATTAGGAAGACGTTAAGTGTATTTCCCTGTCTCTATATATCAGCAGTTGACCAATAAGTCAATAACTTACAAATTCAATTTTCAGCAGCTAAATTTTGTGAGAAATACACGTATCTAGCTATCACAAGTGAAAGCTTCCACGTGTGTACCTGTAGCTGCTTCCCATAACAGGGGTGGCGTAATACTCGGGACAACAAACGACATTTCAAAAGCCTAAAATAGTAATTTTAGGATTTCTTTGATTCCATTTTTTATGATTTTATGATTATTTTAGGATTTCTTTGATTCCATTTTTTATGATTTTATGATTATTTATTTATTTTAATATGTTTGATTGATATAAATGATATTTTTTCAAATTGTAGTTTATGAAAAATCTCAATCTTATATATTGATATTAATAAAAGAATTAAAAAATGATATTTATAAATATCTCAATTGAGTGCATTAAAATGCATGAAAAATTAAAAAATCATACAAATGGGGACGGAGAAAGAAAGCAGTACAATTTACAAGCTCATTTACTGCTCTCTGATCCCCTGACTTCTATCGCACGCATTTTAATTAATAATGTATTTTATTCATTTTAATTGGCATATTTTATATTTTAATTAGAAATTCATGATTTTAGTTGGTATATTTTATATTACTCGATTAGCACTTCACAGTTCCAAATTATTTGGTTTCCCTCCCGTGCTTTCAAATTACTTATTTTCTTAAATGATGTTGGGTGAAGTCAATTCAAATATTATATTGATAATTTTTTATTTATGTGTAAGCTGATTCCATTAATATAATATTTTTTGGAATGTATTTAAAATAAATTTGTACAATTTTGATCCAAAACGGATATTTAATATTAAGTTAATGATTTCTTTGCAACCTAATAAATATGGACAATATAATACTATTAATGCCTTGTTGGTAGTCCAACAAGTAATAATTGACTACAGTTATTTGACTACAGATTTAGAGATTTGGATCCTGAAAATAATTGGCTACAGTTATTTGATGCCGAAGAATCCCTCGAAATGAATTCGAGGATGGAGATTTATTCCGTGCCTCGAAATGTTTTCAAAAATGTTTTTCTGGAATGTACCTAAAGAAGATATTATTTTTTGGAATGTACCTAACAATTTTGGTGCACATATTCATATATACTGAACACATACTTCAATGAATGATTTTTAAAAAATTTTTCGGAAATGAAAAGTTGAATATTAAATTTTTACTTACAAAAAAGATTAGAAAATAATTATCGAAAACATGCGTTTATAAAAACGAATAATTTGAAACAAAGGAGTATGTTTTTTCGTATTATTCTCAGGACAATTAACCAAAAGTCAAATTGGATTTATTATTCTTTCTATGTCCAAATACATTAGACATCGTTGAAATTAACAAAAAATTATCGTATACTTTATTAATTTAATATATAAAAAGAAAAAATTCTGAAATTCATCTCAGAAAACTTTTCCTGAGATACTTAAAAGAATATACTTTAAATTTAATCTTATAAACTTTAAGATATTTTAATTGTATAACTAAAAGTATTTATGTTTGAAAATAATATTATTTATCAAAAAAAATAATCATCATAATGGAAGTTTGAAGGTTGAGGGTTGGGATCAAGAACAAACTCAACTGATCACGCGAAACTAAAATCACACAAATCTTCTAAGATATGATCAATATACAAATATCATCATTTAGCTTTTACTCCGTATCTAAGAGGCTGTCATCCCTAAATTGACTTTACATTTAATTTTTATAAATTGGTAATGTAAAAATGGAAACTATATATTATTATTTTTTTTTTGTCAGAATTAAAAAAAAGTTATTTTTGAAAAATAACTAACATTCGAGGAAATATGAAATACTAAGATAAAGCACCAAGCTGGTGAATAAGTATAAGGTTATATAATATGGCTTGTACATTTAAACAACCCATGCACAACTTTTTCTCTAATTTTGAGGAACATTTTCCAAGTGACTCGTTCTCTCCCTGCCTTCTCTTTCTATATATACATACATTTCTTCCTCTCTCTTTCTCATTCACCTGAAAATACACAAACAAGTGAGAAGTCGATTTCTTCTTGCTTGTTTAGAAAACTATATATATACATATATTGAAGATTAATATGGAAGTGAAAATGGAGAAAATATGTAACGTGATACATGGGTTCAAGCCCACGATACTAATGGTGATTGTTCAAACTGCTTTTGCTGGAGTGAATGTGTTGTATAAATTGGCTTCGAATGATGGAATGAACTTGAGAATTTTGGTTGCTTATCGTTTCATTTTTGCTGCTGCTTTCATTGTTCCTCTTGCACTCTTTGTTGAAAGGTTTCTTCCTCTCTCTCTCTCTCTCTCTCTCTCTCTCTCTCCCTCTCTCTCTCTCTCTCTCTCCCTCTCCCTCCCTCTCTCTCTCTCCATCTCCTCCTCTCCCTTCTCTCTTCTCTCTCCCTCTCCCGCCATCTCTCTCCATCTCCTCCTCTCCCTTACTCTCTCTCCCTTCTCTCTTCTCTCTCTCCCTTTCTCTCTCTCCCTCTCCCTCTCTCTGTGTCAAATGCGTGCAAAGGGACGGAACCAGGATTTCGAGATAATCAGAACTAAAATAAGAGTTTTTGGAAGTCGGTCATTGCTTAAGGCACAAATGTTAATTTGTACCTAAATTCATATTTTCTGTAACAGGAACAAGAGGCCAAAACTGACATGGATGGTGATTCTTCAAGGGTTTTTTTGTGGGTTGTTAGGGTACGTTTTCTTGATTTATAGTCCCTCACAAGCTCTTGAAAAAAATCTCCATTTCTTGCTGTTTATAGATTCATATTTTCTGTTTCCAAGTTCTTGAAAATCAAGAAAAAATTAATTAATTTAATGGCGGTGCTGATTTTGTTGTAATAGGGAAGATGAAGGAAGCACGAAAAATAAAAATTAGTTATAGCCCCAGCTGTATTTTTAAAGAGATAAATATGAGTGCTAGCTAGCTAACTGTTTTTTAAGGTGTGAGAGAGAAAAAAAAATCATATAATAGCCGTGTACTGTATGAGAATTTTCCAAAAAATCGCTTTACGTGACTCTAAAAGTGTATATCTAACGGGGTGTTTGGGGAAACTTTTTTCCAAAATAAGTCAACTTATTTTAAGACAAAGTTAGAGATTCTTAACTTTCCAACTTATTTTCCAACTTATTTTTGCAACTTATTGAATCTCAAACATACATTAAATACTTCTATAAAAAAAAACTATCAAAATATAAAATTTTTACCCGAAAATAAGTCCATAAACCATAGAAAAAAGGTGAGCCAAACAGGGCCTAATTTTGACCTTCTAACCCACCCTTTACAGCTTACTCCATATATATCCGTACACGAATTTACAAATATTAATTTCAAAAAAAAAATCAAACATAAATACTTTCTCGTTTTTTCGATTTGATTGGGTCCGATTTCGAATTGTTACATTTTGGTTTTGTCACAAATCAAAACGAAAATTTTATTAATTTATTTACAAAACCAAAATTTATGTAACAATTAGAAGTCAGTTATGATGGCATTAAAGATGATTTAGTAAATTTGGTCTTGTCACCATGCCAAGATCCCTGTTCTTTATTGTCTCTAGTTCCTTTTGTTATGTCCATGTACCAATGTACCAGTGATTATGCGAGTTTAGAGTTGAGTTCCTTGAAGTTATGCAGGGTCTATAGTTTCCTCGAAAATGTCTAGGTCGGAGACCTAAGATAAAACACATATCAGTGGACACAATGAGATGAACTACATACATTTATCACAACTACAGAAGTGCATGGAGTTCATAGACCAAAATCTTAGAATCAATATTGTGTAACTTGGTGCTGGAGGGCGCCTTGGACCCGACCTCTGACCCCGTCCCTGTGGAACGGAAAGTACAAAGGGCAGAAACAAACGATTTTGAGGCTATATTTGGTTTGGTTCTATTGATTAACTTGTTATGCCCATTTAGGGTTTTATATCAAACTGGCCACTCCCTTCGTCAAAAATTATCATTTAACCCACCGTTCTCATCGGGGTCTCATTTAAACCACTAAACTAATAAAATATATCATTTGCCCCCCTGCATTCAAACAAATTAATACAATTTATGGTGGTTTAAGTGATATACAAGGGGGCAAATTATAAAACTAAATAATTATGGCAGAAAAACCATGAGTGCGACTCTCCTTTGCTAATTTCTCATGCTCAAGGTGTGACATTGTAAGGGATAATTTGGAAAATGACATTCTGCTGATGCAAGTATGCTGACTTATTACATAATACTACAGACATGACACATAGATGTAGATTGGAATTTTGTTATGTATATTACAGGAAAGAAATAAGGACTTGGCAACACACTTAGAGTTTGATTTAATTTCCATGAAGAGTGGATTATCATAAATTTGACATTTAATTTTTCGCTGACTCCCTGTTTTTTACCGTCTCTAGTTCCTTTTGTTAGTCCTATTTTATTCTTCTTAATTTTCTTATGTCTATGTACCTGTGATTGTACGAGTTTAGAGTTGCGATCCTTGAAGTTATACAGGGTCTATAGTATTTGCCCAAAGAATGTCTAGGTTGGAGACTCGAAAAAAAAACATATCAGTAGACACAATAAGATGCACTACAGACATTTCTCACAACTACAAAATAGCACAGATCAAAACCTCAGAACCAATATCGTTTAGTTGGCGCTGGACGGAGTGTTGGACTTAACCTCTGCCTCCGTCCCTATGTGCCTCTGTCCCTGTGGAATGGTAGGGAAAAAGGAGAGAAACCAACAGGTTTTGTGGCTTCTTTTAGTTTGGTTGTATTGACCAACTTATTATGGCACCCCAATTTTGTAAGCATGTGTTAGAACATTAGACTTATATGGCAAAAAACCACAAGAGTGGGCTTCCAGGCCCTCCACTTTTCTAATTTCTTAAGAAAGAAGTGTGACAATTTGGAAAATGAAGTTCTGCTGATCAAAGTATGCGACTTATTACATTATACTATGTTGGACCATTTCTCCCAAAACCTTAAGGTGTTGGGGAAGGCCCTTTCAAGGATCTTATACTCATATATATTTAACATTCCCCCTCACTCGCAAGCCCACTATGGGGTAAGAGTGGTCACTAGGAGCCCATATTTGGAGCAATACCTTAGTGCCAAATTAAATTGAGAATATTGGGGGTGGTGGGGTTCGAACTTGAGACCTCCACAAACACCAGAGCTCTGATACCATGATTGATGTAGGAGGATTTTCAGTGTTAATCGGGGTTAATGACTCGCAAGAAGACAACAATAAAATAATGGCATGAGCATGCTGTTGAGGATGTTTGATGGCATGAACACGCTGTTGATTGACATGATCATGCCAAATTGGGAAATCTTGGCAGACACTTCAAGCGAGATGATGGGAGATTGTGCATGCTCACGCCTAAAGCTACATGATCACGCTTATTTTAATTATTATTTAATTTTAATTAGGATTTAGTTTTATTTTGTTTAAGGGTTTTATATCCCTATATAAACAACATTATGGTGTACTGGATGAATAATCTTTTATTGAAATTAAAACCCTAGAGATTTTTCTCTTCTTTCTTGTGGATTCAAGAAACTCCTTGTGGATTCAAGGACCGCCTTGTGGATTCAAGGTTTATCAAGGATTTCTCGTGTAAGAGTCCTTTAAGGTTTAGCGCTTGCTTCTCCTTGGCTTCCGCGCTAAACCTTAAAGGACTCTTACACGAGAAATCCTTGATAAACCTTGAATCCACAAGGCGGTCCTTGAATCCACAAGGAGTTTCTTGAATCCACAAGAAAGAAGAGAAAAATCTCTAGGGTTTTAATTTCAATAAAAGATTATTCATCCAGTACACCATAATGTTGTTTATATAGGGATATAAAACCCTTAAACAAAATAAAACTAAATCCTAATTAAAATTAAATAATAATTAAAATAAGCGTGATCATGCAGCTTTAGGCGTGAGCATGCACAATCTCCCATCATCTCGCTTGAAGTGTCTGCCAAGATTTCCCAATTTGGCATGATCATGTCAATCAACAGCGTGTTCATGCCATCAAACATCCTCAACAGCATGCTCATGCCATTATTTTATTGTTGTCTTCTTGCAAGTCATTAACCCCGATTAACACTGAAAATCCTCCTACATCAGTCTCCTTCACTTCAAAAGAACTCGACCCCGAGTTCTCATCTAAAATAAAAGAGGAACAATGTTTGATTGATGTTTATCTCTCCACGGTGGTTTCTTTATAGGCAAACACGTTGTTGGAACTTTATACCTGAAGTCTTCGACAAGAGCAACATATTGCAATGACAACACTTGAATTAACCCAACGACATCTTGATTAATCACTGTCATTACAGAAATTGAATAACATTCAACAACTGTAAACTCTTTTATTGTACCAAGAGACGCAACACATTCATATGTCTGCTGTAAGACACCCTTATCTTCCAACGGATATAAGACATAGTTCCCATCAATATTTATGAAGTCAACTATTTTCTCCCTACTTTTGTGACATATATTCAAATCAAACTGATATGGTCTACCCAGTACTAACTCGCACGCATCAACATCAAAATTATCAAAAGCTGTGATATCCTTGTAGTTCACACTAACGATGTCAATGACATAATTTTCACTTGCATTAGCACTAATCAAGGGGTTATTCCAAACAACATTAGATGGTGCTACATAAATTTGTAAAGGCAACTTGATTTCACTAAACATCTCCCACAAATTAAAATTCCCATGATATTCAACACTTACCACATTCCCAATAGTTTGAGGACTCGCCTTGCATAACGACTGAACCAAGATATGATGTTGCGAATCATCTAGCGATCTATAAGTGTCCATGGATAAAGTTTGCTCACTTGTAACATAATGTTCATCGTTGCTATCATTCTCATATTTATAGACCTCCTCAAGTTTTTCTTTGTTTTGTTCTTGTACATCATCCTCCTCGTCTTCTTGTTTGACCATGTCAAATCTATCACAATTTGTAGACATGCAATTTTCAGAATCCACAGTCGCACACCCTTTATCGACCATCTCCACTCCTTTCAAATTTTCGGCATTAGCAAAGTCTAGCACTTTTCCATCTCCCACACCAAACAAGCTACCCGATTTTGGTTGAGAACTTTTATCGAACACCTTATTGACACAATCGACTTCATAATATTTAACCATATCATCGTCTTGCTTTCGCTTTGTATGCATCTTAGACTCATAGCCCTCTGGTAAAAACCTCTCCATCATCAACTGTCTCATTCGTCGCCATATTCTAATCGGTTCTTGCCTTTGCTTCTTTCTCTGTAAAATTAACTTATCCCACCAAGCCGCAGCAGTACTCTTTAACTTGATAGATACCATCTTCACCTGCTTACTCTCAGGAACACCCATAACATCAAAGAATCGATCAACATGAATATACCAATTCAGAAACTCATCAACTCCTAGAGACCCATAGAACAACGGTATATCAGCCTTTATAATATCTTTGTCATGGAGTTGATCACCCATAATCGCCTTCGAGCCACAATACTCAGCAACATGATATTTCCTGTCTCGAGGGACTCGATTATGATATTCTCTTCCACCTCTACGTTGTTTGTTATTGTTATCCACTTGGCTCGACAACGTATCTATTCGATCTGTGAAAACCTTTAGAGCCGCGGAAAAAGCCGACGTAATCTCTGCAAGATCTTCTTTGGTAATTGGTTCGTCCCCCATAGTGAATCAATAGCGAAAGGACAGGAAAAAGCCTGCTCTGATGCCAACTGACGCAACACGGAAGCCAAGGAGAAGCAAGCGCTAAACCTTAAAGGACTCTTACACGAGAAATCCTTGATAAACCTTGAATCCACAAGGCGGTCCTTGAATCCACAAGGAGTTTCTTGAATCCACAAGAAAGAAGAGAAAAATCTCTAGGGTTTTAATTTCAATAAAAGATTATTCATCCAGTACACCATAATGTTGTTTATATAGGGATATAAAACCCTTAAACAAAATAAAACTAAATCCTAATTAAAATTAAATAATAATTAAAATAAGCGTGATCATGCAGCTTTAGGCGTGAGCATGCACAATCTCCCATCATCTCGCTTGAAGTGTCTGCCAAGATTTCCCAATTTGGCATGATCATGTCAATCAACAGCGTGTTCATGCCATCAAACATCCTCAACAGCATGCTCATGCCATTATTTTATTGTTGTCTTCTTGCGAGTCATTAACCCCGATTAACAATGAAAATCCTCCTACATCAATGATAAACTAAGCTCTGTAAATCATAATGTCTAGAATGATTGAAGAAGATGAAGTAGAAAACTCTGTCTTTACATTGTTTATTTACAGAGAATCTCATAGAGAAAATGAGAGAGATAAAAATGACTAACTAACTTGATACAGAATAGAAAATGTGTACATATAGTTGACAAACTCTAACTAACTAAATGCCAGGCTGTCAAGACTGTAACGAACTCCTCTTCTCAGCTTCGCTTAGCCACGTTAGCCACGTGTATCATTTCGTTCTTTTACTGTAAATTCAATATACTACACACATAGATCCAGATTGAAATTTTGTTATATATTATTATAGAAAAGAAATAAAGACTTGCCAACACAATTAGAGTGTCATTCAAAATCCGCAGCTATTGTCATCAGGAATTTTTTGTTTCCATGAACAGTAGATCATCACAAATTTGACATTTATTTTTATTTACATTAATCACTTAGAATTTATTTTATTACTTAACATTTATTTATTGATTTGAATTGACTAATTACAATATAATTCACCCATTTCTCTATGTAAATTGCAGAGGATCACTGGCCCAAAACTTGTATGTGCAATGCTTGGTCTTAACATCAGCGACGTTTGCTTCTGCAACTACTAATCTGATTCCTGCCATTACCTTTGTTCTAGCTATCTGCTTCAGGTACTTCGTAATGTGCCTATTATTGTTTTTCGATGAAATACATATTCTGCATTACCACATTTTGTATATTACTTGAAGGTACCTCAATTGGTTGGCACATTTAATCTCTCTTGAGATCCAATTTGTTGCCGCTCTTTATGTTATAAAGTGTATTTCTAATTCTATAACTTGTCAATTTCGCAACAGAAACAATCAAGCTATTCCAACAATCTTTGAGGAATAGAGGTCCGAGTATGTATAGAAATCCACATTTTTTACATCATTGGCAACTCCAGAACCTTTGTATTCTATAATTTATTAGTATTAACTATAACGAGAGATTAATTCAATTTTTTTCATTTGAATATGATGTTTAGTAATTGGTTTATAAAAAATTGACTTAGTTGTGTTTTGTTATGCATGGTGTATATAGGCTGGAGAAGTTAAATTGGGATAAAGCATCCGGAAAAGCAAAGGTGATGGGAACATTAATGGGTATCACTGGGGCAATGGTTCTCACATTTTACAAAGGCCCCGATGTCAATTTCTGGAATACCCATATTAACCTTCTTGATCATGCACATCAACATGGTGGACACGTGCCAGGAACACACCCAAACAGGATTTTGGGTGCTTGTTTTGCTCTGGGAAGTTGTATATGCTATGCCCTTTGGTTGATTCTTCAGGTACCTTCTTTAGTTGTATATGCAAATGCAGAATAGAACTTGAATTATAGGGGTAACATATTTATGGTTGGGAGAGTAATCTACCTTTCACTTATCATGCTGATTCAATGGAGTCATTATTAATGAATTTGGGTTCATGATCCGATTTGGGACCTGTAGCATTACCTTTTTTCGACATGACATTATATTTGTATTACACTTCATGTTATTTTCACTATTGAATCATCTCTTTGATCACACTCATGGTGCAGGCAAAGATGGTGGAACGTTACCCTTGTCCGTACTCCAGCACAGCCCTGATGGCTACAATGGGAGCAATTCAGGGCACGATATTTGCCCTATGCATGGAAAGGGACTGGAGTCTGTGGAAGTTGGGATGGAACATCAGACTCCTCACTGTTGCTTATGCGGTAACTTATGATTATATGTAATGTGATCTGTGATTAATAGGGCAACATTTTGCAGGAATCTCAATTTTTTTTTCTCTATTATCTACTTATGGAAATCGATCGGTACTAGTCATGACTTATACTAACCATCACTCATGAAATTTTAGTAGAACTGCCAGTAGTTGTGAAAAAGCTAGTACAATTACTTTCTACTAATTAAGCAAATTTAGGACCGGTATGTTAAGAGTAGCAAATGAGTTGTTACAACACCTTGATTGCTGTAATTTGTAAACCAGCATTCTCTATATATAGTACATGTTATATATGCTCTGTAATTACGTTATATTCGAATCAAAAGTATGTAATTGCTAAGTAACTTTTTGGCGTTATGTACAGGGAATGTTGGCTTCCGGAATGATGTTTACATTTGTTGCGTGGTGTATACGCATGAGAGGTCCTTTATTTGTATCTGTTTTTAACCCTCTAATGCTTGTACTTGTGGCTATAGCTGGATCATTGGTACTCAATGAGCATTTACATCTGGGAAGGTACTTGCATTCTTATGAAATAACAATTAGGAACTTCAGTTAGTAGAATTGATTGGTTGGTTAGATTAAATTATATTGATTTTCTTTCAATACCATTGTCCCAGTGTGCTCGGAGCAATAACAATAGTTTGTGGATTATATGCTGTGCTCTGGGGAAAAGGGAAGGAATTGAAGAGGATTGCACAGTTGATGCCTGAAGTAAGCTCTGAAGATTCATCCAAACCTGTCGATATTGTTATAATTTCTTCATCAGGAGCATCAGAAAACCACAAGAATGCTGTTTGTGACAACAATAATATGATTGAGGCCTCTGCGATCCATTCTCCAACAAACAACAATAATATGAATGAGGTTACTGCGAATGGTTCCCCAGCTACTTTGGCAAATACTTGCAAGGAATCAGATGAAATTGGGATAGTGAAGGAATAAGGATACGAATTAGCTGAAAAAAGGATATCGAAACATACATTTTAAGTTTTTTAGAAAGCACTTTCTCTTAATTTCAAGATTTGGAGCACCCTAATATAGAGCTAGTATGATCAATCCACTTCATGTGTTCGTTTGGAGAGAAACTATTCGACTTCTGCTGGAGGCCGGAGGGATGTATAGAACCATCAAACCGTCCAAATCAGCAATCGAAAAAATAAATCTCTATCCGAGAAGAAGAAAGGATTGACAGTAGTAGGCGGATAGTTACTTTGTGTCATGACCCATTTGCTCAAGGCGTTTGGGCAGTTTTGGTAGTGATGGCAAGTGGCACTGTAGGATTTTATTGTTGCTGTACGGTGCAATAAAATGCATATAACGTTTAGTGCTAATAATATGTCACAAGTTGCAAACAATCTTCTTTCTCCAGATCGTTCATAGTTACTGCTATATATCTAATAACTTGACATCCAGGAAGGTAATTGTTTCATGTGGTAATATGTTTCGTTCTCTTAGCTTGTGACATACAATACTACATAAAAATCACTTAAATCTTCGTTGTCATCTTGCTTGAGTAACACCATATCAAAATGGCTTGTGAC
Organism: Kitagawia praeruptora; assembly: GCA_037693485.1. Lineage (NCBI taxonomy): Eukaryota > Viridiplantae > Streptophyta > Magnoliopsida > Apiales > Apiaceae > Kitagawia > Kitagawia praeruptora. Next base: position 168,969,634 of record CM075352.1, on the reverse strand, counting down.
AAACACAATGATACTTATTATAAATCACTAAAATTTTCTTTGCTTTCTTGCTTGCGTGGCACCAAATCAAATGTGCATTCGTCTATCTAACCATATTGGTCTTTGTTCAATGAATGTCCAGGAGAACTTGTTTGGTTGTTTGAGGACAGCATTGAGTTTTTTCTATCTAAATCAGGCATATGATACTATCATACTACGCAGGATTTAAATTTCCGCTATCTATCTCAAGCAGGTAGCTTCTCCATATCTCAGATGCCACTAGGTTTTCAACATCAGTAGTTATCGACAGTTAAAAGGATACTATAGCATTCGACAGAAGAAGTAGAGGAGATTATAAGACATCAAGTTCATACTGTGTGCATTTCCTATTTAAAGTTTCATCGATAATGCTAGTATTACTTTCTCGATCTTCCACCAAACCCAGCATCCATGACAAAGGAGTATTGTGTAATGACCATTACATAATATTACTGACGAAAGATTTAATTAATTAAAGTATCTTCTTTTAGAAGCTGAAATTGTGTTACAAACACTAAAGCAAGTAGTTGGGTGATGAGGCACACATTACAATAAATACTATACCTATATAATTGTAGTTGGTGATCTTCTGCATCCATGTCAAACCATTTTGCATCTCAAATACCTCTTTATAGATCAGTGTCACCGGCTTTAACGTCGTTCTCAATATCAGCAAGAGACATTTTGAGCACTACTACACCGCCTCCTCAACTTCCACAGAGGTGATCCTGTCCTGCCCTAAAAGTTACTTTGAACCTGAAGAAAGAACCATTTTTTGAGATATTGGTATATCAAATGCATACATAGATATTTTAAACTTGAATCCTTTGAATAGGTCAGAGAGCAATTCTTATTTGTTTATGTAATTATATTTTTTAACATATAAATCTAACAACTGTCTGTCAAACTTAAAAGATTTTCAGTACTGTTAAGTAGTGCCCAGGGTGGTCAATATTATTCCAGAAACATACATAAGCATCGAAGGATACTGATACAACAGTACTGCACTAGAAAGCCACTGTGGATAAATTTAGGAGTGTATCATAAAAACAGAATTGAGTGCAGAAAACACTACATATTTGATAACAGGAAGGGCTAACCGGAAACATAGGGGAGAATTCAACCAAAAATAACAATCATCAAAATTATAACAAGTAAATGAAACCAAAGTCTTAAGAAATTAAAACCTACAAGACAAGGTGATATTAAAAGCGACACCAAAGGTAATGTCTTATTCGGCAAAAAAAAAAGGTCATGATAAAGGGATAGCCGTGTAGGAGGTACAAACATTGTAAAAATGCAAAGACAAGACTTTGGTGGGAAGACAAGGAGAAAAAAAAACAATCAAGCAATGACTATTATTGCGTAAAAGACCCATTCATTCAAATCTACGGTTTGTATCCTGAGAACAGATTTGATCCCCAAAAAAAGACTATACAATTTATACTTCATGAATGAAAGAAAAAAGATGAACCACTTATCAGGAGTGAAGTTGCCAGTATTGAAAAAGAAATACTTATTAACAATAGTCACATACCTGAATGCAAAAACTTCTGATGCACTGCTAGGAAAGTTGGATCCTTTGCTTCTGATAAGAGTAGGTTTTGTAATAAAGAGGTTGTAAATGCATCAGCTAAGAAGCCGCATTCAACCATTTTGTCTGCTAGTTTACATGCTTCATTATACTTCTTATTCCGAAGACATCCATAAACAATGATATTGAAAGTTTTACTCTCGGGAATTAATCCATTACATTCCATTGCTTGAAAGAGAGACAATGCTTTATCAACATAGTGGTTCTTGCAAAGACCACCTAACAAGGTTTTTGTATATGACAATATTTGGCCTATGGCCTTGATCTTTAATCTTATAAAAAAAGGTCAGTGCTTCCAAAGATCTACCAAGCTGACATAGCCCATGTAACAGTATGTTATGTGTTACAACTGTGGGACTCAAACCTTCGGATGCCATCTTTCTGTAAAGATCCATAGCTATGTCAAGTTTCAATTCTCTGCAATATGCATCTAACAGAATGTTATATGTATAACAGTCCGGTACTATCTTCTTACTTTTAATGATATTGACCAGATCCAATGCTCCATCCATTTGGCCTTGTGAACAATATGCATGCATGAGAGTAGTATAAGTGACTATGTTAGGATATTCACCCCTTTCACCCATTATCTCAATTATGTGCTTCGCATCATCCAACTTCCCGGACTTGGAATAAGCATCGACCAATATAGTGAAAGTATGAACATCTGGAGAGATTTTCATGTCGTCTATCATCTGTTTAAGTAGCATCCCAACCTCTTCCCATCTATTTAGGCTGCAGAGGACCTGAATGAGTGGAGAGTAAGTCTTAACATTTGGTAAAATGCCTTTCTCAGTCATTTCAGAATGGAGATACAAAGCATCATCCGCAAGACCACGTTTGCATAAAGAATCAACGACTGTGGTATAAGTGATGGTATTAGGTTTGCAGACGCACTTGTCCATGTATCTGAACAACCAGAGGGCCATATCAGTATGACCTGTCTTAAAAAGGCCATCAATCATGGTGGTAAAAGTAACCACATCATGGTAATGAGGAAACATTGAACAAACACTTTGTTAATTTGTTGTTGATTTGTGCCTCTGCTCTTTCTCTCTCTGTCAAAGCTCTAAGCTGTAAGACAAAATGCATTCCTGCTATCCACATTTACAGTTTTGACATGGAAAAAAAACTTACCCTTGGTCACTCTCATTTCTTTATATTTTTATCGGATACTTCTCTCAATTTTTCACATTTCAAAAATAGAAAAATTTTATAATACAAAAATTAATTATAATCATTATTTTCCTCTACTATACTCATTTTATATATTAAATATTGATTAATTCCATCATTTTACTTATTTTTCTCCATTAATTTATACTTTTTCTTAATTTTAGTGTGCAACTCATATGTAAAGAAATGAGAATAACGAGGGCATACTAAGGTAAGAGCATTAGTTTTAGAATATTTATAAAAAATATCGCTTTTTCTAAGTTTTTTTGAGATTTTATCATTCTCTCAAAATATTTGTAAAAATATTATTTAAAAAAAATAATTTACAAAAATGTCATCTTATTTACAAAAATATGATCTACAACTAGATGCAATCAGCAATGTTGCATATATAACTGCGCATTAGGTTGCATATATGGTTGCAAACAATTAAATTAAATTATATTTAATTACAGATAGTATTTTTGCAAATAAAATGGTATTTTTATTTAAAAAAATTAAAAAATATTTTTGCAAAAGAAAATCTGTAGTATTTATGAAAAAAATCCTAAATTTTATTTGAAAGTACAATATGCTTAAATCCGAGTGTCGTTTAAAACTGTGCTATGGAGTGTGAGATTTCAACCACATTATTTAAATGACAAAATTTTAGGTAAGTCTTTTGGAAAGACATGATCAAACGATTTTTGTTATATGTATCGCGATCTGCGAATAACGGAGCTCATTCATTAGTACAAGTTGCTTATTCAGTTTCAGGTCATCAGGAGTGGTATGATACTGCACCTGATTTTATTCTATGTAACCTTGCTCTTGAGGGTAGTTAATTAATGCAAGTACGATTATTTCAAAATATATATACAGGACCCCTTCTACAGCCATAGTTGAATATTTTTTAATATGCAACCAACCCATCTTATACCATCCACCAAACAAATGGACGGCTGAGATGAAAAAAGCTTACGTTCTATTATATAGCAGATTACACTATATAATAGAGCGAACGCTTAATTTTTTTTAATTCCAGTTCAGCCCCTGAGCTACTTACGCTCTATAATATAACGGAGTACGCTATATTATATGGCGTAAGCCGTAAACCACACATACCAGTTTAGCCACGAGCTCCACCCTCAGCCTCACTATTACACTAATACTATATTGTTACTACCATTTTGTCATGGTCTCCTCTTGCGAAAGAGACCCATAAACATGCACCTTTTTATAAGCATACAAGAATAATAAAATATTATTATGTATGTGGAGAATTAAGAGCTAAGTGGGCAGAGAGAGAAGACTTTGAAAAGTTATGGAGATCTGCCACCAAACCTAACTCTTGTCATTACTTAATGATGGTTACCCAATTGTTCATTGGTCTAACTTTTGCGAAAAGAGGGGTTTGGGAATGATGATTAGACTTATATCCCTCGGTATGGATGTTGTAAAGGTTCTGAAATTTTTCATATTAGACTAATTCCAGTAAGGTGCTGAATAGTCCGTTACACTATATTTTATACCGTTTACCGCTATATAATATAGTGTAAGTACATGACCCCAATAACTATACTAAGCCCAAAAGCTATAACAAAATCTTGAAATTTGATGGTAGATTTTATCAAGATTTATATTCGAGTATGCTTATAAATTAGATCTTAAGATTTATCAAGAAAAAATAAGCTACAAATTATTGTACATGCGCGTATAAACCCATAAAACTCACAAAATGATATTTTAAAACAAAAATGACTGTTTGAGCCAAAATGGGTGTAGTGCTCGATTACAAGCTATAATACAGCGTAAGTAATAAAGGGTAAAATGGGAATTACAAAAAAGTAGACATACGTTATATTATATAGCGGTATACGCTATATAATAGAGAGTAAGCCCGCCAAAAAAAAAAATATCCTGACCGTTGATTATTGATTTTAATGGTGAAAGATGGGTTGGTTGGATATACATATATATCCAACTGTGGTTGGTGACCAGTTTCCTATATATATATATATATATATATATATATAGAGTTGGACTCCATAGCAAACACCTTATATAACAAACAACAAAGAACACCTCATATCTAATAGATCCATTGCCCCTGGCGGGGCCACCCAATACAAAAAGTTCTTATTTTTTAGGCTCTATCCATCCAGCAAAAAAAAAAAATTGAAAATTTACTGTTCATCGATGACGTCATGATGACGTCATCAGTGACGTCATCGATGAACAGTAAATTTTCAAAAAAAAAATTTTTTTACTGGATGGATAGAGCCTAAAAAAATAAGAACTTTTTGTATTGGGTGCCCCTGGCGGGGCCAATGGATCTATTGGAATAAATGATTTTATAGTGTTCTTTATTGTTTGTTATATAAGAGTGTTCTGTATGGAGCAAAGGCCTATATGAGTAAGGCTCTAGAGAGAACATGATTAAAAAGAGAACGAAAGAACAATTTAAAATATTTATTTTTAAAATTCAAAAAAATTATAAATATGTGTATATCATTAATACAATTCTAAAAAACACAATTATGAACAACAAATACATGTGTAAAAAACTATTTGTGAGATTCTAAAAAAGATTCTTCAAAATTTGTGAGATTCTAAAAGAGATTCTTAAAAATTTGTGAGATTCTAAAAAAGATTAAAAAAACAAAATTCCCATAAATATTTTTTCCACAAAAAATTATTCAAGTTTGAGAATCATAAAATGCATCTAAGAATATTTATAATTTTTTACAATTTTTAAATTAATTTTTTTGAGATGTTCTCTCGTTCTCTTTTTAAGCATGTTCTGTTTAGAACCTTGTCCTATATATATAGTATACCTTAATTGAGTTGATCAACACAAAATCATATATACAGTTAAATCTCGATAAATGAATATGTTCACGATTCAAAATTTTTATTCATTAATCGAGATTATTTATACACTATCTTTACTAACTTAAAACCCGTGCAATGCACGGATTTTTTTAATATTATATTAAATTTTTTATTACTTTTTTTTAATACGAATTTTGGAGGCTTGACTATTTAAATGAGATGATGATCATAATTATATAAATGTTATCCGTGATATTTCTAGAAAAGAAATGATTTTAGTTAAAAAAATATATAGAAAATGTGATAGGTTTTAGTTGAAAAGGTGTTAAGTTATTTATTAGTAATTATAAAATTATAATTTTGTTTTATTAAATAGAATGCCCGTGATATAATTGGAAAAAGAGATGATTTATTTAGAGAAAATTAAAAAGGTAATATATTTTAGGTGAAAAGGGTAATTGATTAGTTTATAGTAATTATAATTTAATTATGTTATTTTACAAAATAAAATTGCTCGTATTGTTTTTAGAAAAGGAGAAATTAATGTTGTCCGTGATATTTCTAAAGAGGAATTTTAGTTAGATAATATAGGAAAAAAAATGATGTGTTTTAGCTAAAAAGGATAATCAGTTAATGTTAGTATTATAATATTATTATTTAATTTTATTAAATAGAACCGTCCGTGATATAATTGGAAAAAGAGATATTTTAGTTTGAAAAAATAGAAAAATATAACGTGAAAATTAAAAGGTGACATACTTTAGGTGAAAAAGGTAATTGATTAGTTTATAGTAATTATTATTTAATTATTATTTTACTAAATAAAATTGTTGGTAATATTTTTAGAAAATGAGAAATTAATGTTACCCATGATATTTCTAAAAAAAAGAATTTTATTAGAAAAAATAAAAAAGATGATACGTTTTAGCTTAAAAGGTAATCGGTTAGTTAAAAGCATTATAATATTATGATTTTATTTTTATTAAATAGAATCGCACGTGATATAATTTGAAAAAGAGAGTTTTTAGTTAAAGAAAATAAAAAATGTACTACCTCCGTCCCATAAAGTATGATCCTCTGACTTTTTCACGCATTTCAATGTGTTTAGATCGGGTACTTGTAAATTATATTTTTTAATTTTTTTCGATTTGTATCAAAATATAGATTCTATATTTTTATACAAAACAAAAAATTTTAAAAAATATAAATTATAGGTATCCCGTTCAAGCGCATTGAAATACGTGCAAAAAGAAGAGTGTCAAACAAAATGGGATGGAGGGAGTAACTTGTTTTGGTTGAAAAAGGTAACCTGTGATATAATTGGAAAAAAAAATATTTTAGTTTGAGAAAAGAGAAAAGATAAAAAATTAATTTATTAGTTAACAGTAATTATAATTTGTTTTTAATTAGATAAAATATAAAAGATATTATATTTTACCTGAAAAAGGAAACTGCTTAGTTATTAAAAAAAAGGTAACATGTTTAACCTGAAAAAGAGGAAATTGATTAGTAAAGCAAAAATTTTAGTTAGATAAAATATAAAAAAAAAAAAATTATCTGTAATTAAGTAAGGATAAATAAGTAAAATCAATAGATACCAACCAACCAAATTTTTAATGTTTCGGCTTTTATATAATAGTATAGATTATGTCGGGACCGAAAAAAATTATTCATTTGACGAGATTATTCATTTATCAAATATTCATTTATCGAGGTTCTACCGTATATTTTTGAATAATTAGACTAATATAATTCCAACTTAGTAAATATATATATACACACACACACGATAGTGATCAAATAAAAATTAGAATAAAAACTAGAAATTAACATTAAATATATTATATTTCATCTAGTCTAAGGGCCCCCCACCAGGGGCACCCTCACAAAAAATGTCATAAATTAACTCACCAATGTTTAGCAAAAAAAAAAAAATACTATTCACTGCAACGTCAGCGGTGAACAATAACTTTTTTTTTTACTACTAAATACTAGATAAGGGATATATTATTATACGTTTTTTGTATTAGGGTACTCCTATTTTGGTCATTAGATTAACTTGAAATATTGAATTGGGATTTGATTTCTACTTTCTATTTTAATTCTGTTTCTATTATAACATGACTCTATATATATATAGGCTAGCGTTCAAATAGAAACCAACCTTACAATAGAAACTAGAAACCTACACTAAATAAATTATATTTCATTTATTTTAATGGCCCCGCTGGGAGCACCTTCACAAAAAACTTATAAAATTCTTGGCTCTATTCAACAAAAATATATTTAAAAAAAAGTTACTATTCACGTTCCACGTCATCACGTGAACAGTAACTTTTTTTAAAAAAATTTTTAATTTTTTTTTATTTTTTTGTTGAATAGAGCCAATAATTTTAAACGTTTTTTGTATTATGATACCCCTAATTTGGTCATTAGATTAGCTTGAAATATTTAATTTGGTCGTGTGGGCGCACGATGTTAGATAGAATCCCAAATGGGGTGTTTAGGAGCGAGCTTGAAGTGGCACCGCTTGTTGCGAAAGTCAGGGAAGGGAGGTTGAGGTGGTTTGGCCACATCCGTAGAAGGCTGACCGAAGCCCCAGTGAGGAGGGTCGAAAGGATGTCGGTGGTCGTAGAGAGACTCAGAGTTGGGTTGTCGCGGTTATCTTTAGCTTAGTAATTTGGCTTGTTCGTTATCTTTTGTCGTTTTTGTTGTAGTCGGTGTGGCATGTTGTTGTGTGCTTGTGGTTTTTATGCAGGGAGCCAGTTCGAAACTTTAGCTGATCGCATTCAGGATCTGAATAATGTAATTTCAAGCAGGCAGGTAGGTCCCGTGTGGAGAATGTCATGGGCTCAGGTATTGATGTGATATTTTTCTCGTACCATTAGGAGTATTGTGTATTTATCCCACACCGTATTTGTCGTGCACGTAGCCGAGGGTCTTCACGGAAACAGCCTCCCCGCCCTAATAAGCGGGGGCATGGTCTGGTTTGGTTTGGTTTGGTCTGGGGATACACTGGGTATGTTTGGTTTGATTTGGTTTGGTTTCTATATATATATATATAGGCCTTTGCTCCATAAAGAACACTCTTATATAAAGAACAATAAAGAACACTATAAAATCATTTATTCCAATAGATCCATTGGCCACGCCAGGGGCACCCAATACAAAAAGTTCTTATTTTTTTAGGCTCTATCCATCCAGCAAAAAAAAAAAAAAAATTGAAAATTTTACTGTTCATGATGACGTCACTGATGACAAATTTTACTGTTTATTTTAATCTTTTTTCAAATTTTTTTTTTCCTGAATAAAAATTTAAGAAAGAAAAAAAAGTTTAAAAAAAGGTACTCCCTCCGTCCCACTGGGATCTTTACGTTCCTGGTGGGCACGAAGGACAAGACAAGAAGGTATAAAGTGAATGTAATATTGTTAAAATAAATGAAGTAGTGGATATAATAGTGATTTTATTGTTAAAATAAGTGAAGTAGTGGGTGTAATAGTGATTTTATTGTTAAAATAAGTGAAGTAATGGGTGTAATAGTGTAAAGTATTGTTAAAATAAGTGAAGTAGTGGGTGTAATAGTGTTAAAACTTACTATTTTGGGAATGTAAAGAAATAAATGGGACGGCCCAAAATAGTAAGTGTAAAGAATCCATTGGGACGAAGGGAGTACGAAACTATAATTCATTTACACTAAAAATGTGTGTCATCTAAAAATGCGTATTCGTGTCGAAAAGACTAATATTAGTGGGACGGAGGAGTATTAGTTAAACAATTGCACAAGTCCCGGACCTTTTCTTTGAACTTATTGTTATTAGACCAAGACAGGAATAATTAAGTGGTAATGGATGAATGGAGTACAATATAAGCACTGAAGTTAAAATGCAGATTGCATTATACACAAAAACAATAACACGATCACAATTCTGATCTCAAAATTATATGAAACCGACTCTTGTATATTACATTACTTGTAAAAATACTTGTATCAACACGAAAACAATCCAAGATCCAGGAAGGGAAACAGAAAAAAGAAAATGAAACTTGCAAATTACCTCCTAAATAAAATATCTAAATAGTATCATATTCAAGTAATTGTAATCCGACTAACAAGCAACCAGAATACTACCCAAGACCAATTAATAAGGCGCCACTGTAAAAGCATTTTGAGGGTATGTGATCAAACATTCTTCTTTTTCTGTGGCTGCCCAAAGTTTCAAAATTAAATATGATAGACTCTCATATGGTACATAACTTGGCGAAGAAGACACCTAGTACGCAACCAGTCTCTTTATTCAGCTTAGAAGCATTTTCGATGAACAATTGATGGACCTGATTCGTCATATTCACCCTTGGAGATCCACATCTGACAAAGTTTAAAACTCATCAAAAAGGCAGCTTAGAAAACTATTTCTACTCTGTTTTTGTATGTCAAATTGCATCTTTTTTTTTTTTGACAAGGATGTAAAATTGCATGTAAGCTTTAACTTTACCAACATCATTGCTAGATTCTCTAAATAATTTTTTAGTTAATTTTATTTGTCTGCAAATATTCATTCAAAAAATGTCATGGAACCAATGGATGTGCCAACACAGGCAAACACAAAAAAAGGACCACATTACCTGCTGAAAGGTGCTGAGAGAAGCGAGGATCGATCCTCCAATCCAGACACTGTACTTTCTTTCCGGAGGTGCCACCACCTTGATCTTCATGCTACTGGGAGCAAGAGCAGTGATTTCTTTGCTCATACGATCAGCAATACCAGGAAACATAGTTGACCCACCGCTAAGGACAATATTACCATAGAGATCCTTTCTGATATCTACGTCACACTTCATAATGGAATTGTAAGTAGTTTCATGGATTCCGGCAGACTCCATTCCAATCATAGATGGCTGGAAAAGGACTTCTGGACAGCGGAATCTCTCAGCTCCAATGGTGATGACCTGCCCATCAGGCAGTTCATAGTTTTTCTCGACAGCAGAGCTGCTCTTGGCAGTCTCCAACTCTTGCTCATAATCGAGAGCAACATAGGCTAGTTTCTCCTTCATATCGCGAACAATTTCCCGCTCGGCAGTGGTAGTGAACATATAACCCCTTTCTGTAAGAATCTTCATCAAGCCATCTGTAAGATCACGACCAGCAAGGTCCAATCGAAGAATTGCATGTGGAAGTGCATAGCCTTCATAAATTGGTACAGTGTGGCTAACACCATCACCAGAGTCCAAAACAATACCTATGTAAACAAAGATAACTTAGTGAAAAGGGTGAAAAAACAACAAACAATCAAACATATATGTAGCACAAATACTCTTCATAATAAACACAAGTTATAAGAAATCTTCATACAAACTTCGTGTCATTAATTAGTTGATAAGACAATTATTAAGGAACAGGGAATTCAAGAAAACATAGCACCAACCTGTTGTACGGCCACTAGCATATAGAGACAGCACCGCCTGGATAGCAACATACATGGCAGGCACATTAAAGGTCTCAAACATGATCTGGGTCATCTTTTCCCTATTTGCCTTCGGGTTCAGTGGTGCTTCTGTAAGTAATACTGGGTGCTCTTCAGGGGCTACACGCAGCTCATTGTAGAAAGTGTGATGCCAAATTTTCTCCATATCATCCCAATTGCTAACAATGCCGTGCTCAATTGGGTATTTCAATGTCAGGATACCCCTTTTTGATTGTGCTTCATCGCCAACATAGGCATCCTTTTGGCCCATTCCAACCATCACACCAGTGTGTCGAGGTCTGCCAACAATACTGGGGAACACAGCCCTTGGAGCATCATCTCCAGCAAATCCAGCCTGAATTTATCCCACAAGAACAAGAATAAACATTAATTTTAAAGATAAATTCCGTCTTTGATAAAGACAACGACTTAGCTATGTGAATAAAATCCACTTCGTTGCTTAAAACAAATTACATTTGGTGCCAAAATCTAAGGTGCTAAAGATATAATAATCATCACAGTAAATTACCAAATGAAAGAGAACTATGAACAAAACAGATACACATATTAAAGAGTTCATCTACTTTACCTTAACCATTCCAGTTCCATTATCGCACACAAGAGGTTGAATATCTTCACCGTCAGCCATTGTTTATAACCTTGCAAGAGGAATATTGAATTCAGAATTCCAACTTATTTGGTTAAAAAAGGAACCTTTACAAATGTAGATAGACAAGAAGATCGGAGATTTATGCTGGACATATATACACAGCTGTATGTAATAGCCTATTGTCCTGTCAGTGCAGGGGCGTTCTCTTGATTTCATGTTTCCTTTGGCGATTTAAGATCATTTTCTTGGTAAAAAGACCACTTATGTTGTAGTAATGAATCAAAATTTACATTCCCCAAGTCAAATTACTTCAGGTAATGTATCTTTTCCCCTTCACTTCCCCCCTTTATTAGTTAAGTCATATCAATTTGAATCCAAGGATTCATAACTTTCTTTTCACACATTAATTTTTCATATAGTATCATTTGCATGCATCATGTTTGCACATAATTATAGTCCTGTTATAAAGATTTGTTTGCTAATACATTTGATCATCATAAATACATAAAGAGTAATTATACAAGCAATGTACATTACATTATTAAAAGCTTTAATCTTTTTAAGAAAATATACATAAGATGTAGATCTGCTTTTAGGATGAGAGGGGGAAAAAACTATGACAGCTAGATAGCTCGGTCAGACAATTTTACACAACTGGGATAATCTCAGCCATCAAGCTTACCACCTAAAACCAAAAGTTTCATTTAACTCGATCTCAATTATCCAACCCTGTAATCAAGTACAATTTCAATCTTCTCAAATTTATGTCCCAAACCCAAGTACTTTCCATTACTTTCTTATATCAGTGTGATATCTTTCTTCCAATATTTAACATTTGCAAGACTAGAACTGCCTGCTTATTCATAACACACTTGCTGTCCATAATTACTATCAGTCTTCCCCATTTTCTCTATAAAGACCCATTAGAAGGTTTATCAACATAAATCTAAACTATGTGCTTATGTAGAAACCTGTCACATAATTTAATTACGATCGCAAATATACATTAGCACACATGCTTTAACAGCCTAACGTAGACTCGATTTGCGAAATCGGGTATACATCAACAACAAAATCATCAAAATCGACAGAAAATAAACAATTATGTCTCATACTCAAATGGGGTTTCTCAGCTTCTATTAAGATTTTAAAAATCAATATTTTCTTGAAATTTCTCACCACTTACACAAAACACACAGCAGGGAAAAACCCACCTGATCTAATGCCCAGCAGATCCACATACTCATCTCTCTCTCTCTCTCTCTCTCTCTCTCTCTCTCTCTCTCTCCCTCTCGCTCCCTCCCTCCCTCCCTCCCTCCCTCCCTCTCTCTCTCTCTCACACACACACAAAGACACACTACATAAATTAAACTCCATAAATCAAGAACACTTGAACAACACAACAAACAACATCAAAGATTTAAACTTTACACAAAACAAAGAACAAATTACAAGTTAAAACAATACCTGTATTAAAAGCAAAGAGAAAATGAATGATTCTTGAACACAAAGCCCACTTTTCTTGCTTCTTTAACAAAAGAAATAAAACAAGGGTTTATATAAATACCCACAAAAGTAGCCAAAAGAAATTCAAATTCAAATGAAATGAAACTCAAATGTAACTATGTAAGTACCTGTTTGGTAACAAATAAAAAGGGTAAGTACAGATAGACAAATTGGTTGTTCATTCTGCCTCTGTTTTTTATTTTAGATATGTTGATTAAATATTTAAAGTTATTATTTTAAAATTAATTTTTATAAAAAAAAATTTAAGATATATGTATAATTTAGAAAACAAATGTTTAAAATAATTATTTCAAGAGAAAAAGGATCCTGAGATATATCTTAGGAAACTTTTCCTAATATACATGTATAATAACCTTTAAATTTTGCTGGGCCCGCATGGCTAATTAAAATTTTCTGAATTTACTAAAATACCCACCCCATTTTTATATATAAAATTAAGTATCTTAGGGAAGTTACCTGAGATATATCTCAGGCTCCCTACTCTCTTATTTCAAATATATGATCAAAATATTTTAAAATATGTAAACAGAATCAAATATCATATAAAATGAAACGAAAAAATTAAACGGGATAATCTCTGTTATAGAAATCGGCCGATTTTTGAAAAATCGCCAATAAATCGGCCAAAAATCGGTCAAAATTTTGATACCAATTCGGCCAATTTTGTAAAATCGCCGATAAATCACCGATTTTCTAACTGAATCACCCGATAAATCGTAAATCTGTACCTCAACGGAATATTTCCGATCTCTGTTATAGAAATCGGCCGATTTTTGAAAAATCGCCAATAAATCGGCCAAAAATCGGTCAAAATTTTGATACCAATTCGGCCAATTTTGTAAAATCGCCGATAAATCACCGATTTTCTAACTGAATCACCCGATAAATCGTAAATCTGTACCTCAACTGAATATTTCCGATTTCCAAAATCTGCAACACTAGGGATAATAGCCAAAGGATTATCTTAGAGCATCTCCAACCATGTTTAACCCTTAGCTAAAAATAATTAAAACATTCTATAAATAAAAAATATAGAGATTATGTAAAAAAAAATCAACTCCAATGGATCATTTCCATTGTCTATATTTTTAGCCAATATCTATATTTTTTGTTATATTGGCTATATTTGTTGAACATCTAGAGACCTGTAAAAAGATTACACATCATCTCTTGCCATATTCAAATAATATATTCTATTTATAATAACTTAAAATAATAATAACATACCATTTTTAAAATATAGCCGATTAATATAGTCAATATCATCGAAGCACAACGCCTTACAGGTTCAATAAATTTTACATAATCAATATTTTCTATCATTTTAGTCAACCACTTTAACCAATGGAGATGGTCTGCAAGGCAAACTTTAAAGAAAAGGAGTTGAAAATGTTAGTTTGGTGAAGTAGTGGAATACATCTAAAAAAGAGAAAAAAGTTAAAGCCGTCCAGAGAGAAAAAATTAAAGAATCTAGAGGAGGAGGGTGTGGTCTATTTTTGAATAATTTCGGTGACTACTTTTTATTTTGCAATAAGGAAGGACGGCTGATTTGAGCTGGCCGTGACAATGTGACCATGTTTGGTCTAGCTTTAGTGCCCACCATGTTCTTTGGTTATAGTTTTTTTTTTTGTTATTTGTAAATAGGGGTCGTAAATCTTGAATCTTGAATTTGAGTTCGAATGAAAATTTTATCAACTTTTTATTTGTTGAAATAATGAGTTTAAATCGAATATGAAGTTTATAATCGATCTCGATTTCGGTTTGATTATGTTCATGATCATGCTTAAAATTTAGGGGTGAGCAAAATTTTCCAAACCCGTCTAAACCGTTCAATCCAAACCGTCCAAAACAAAATTTACGGTTTCGCAACGATTTGGGTTGATAACGGTTTCAATTTTTTAAAAAATGAAAAATAATGGTTGGGTTCGACTTGTCTTGTCAAACCGACCAATATAACCCGTTCCACCCGAATATATAATAATACTCCCTCTGTCCCATCCATTTCTTTACAATTTCCTTTTTGGGTCGTCCCATCATTTCTTTACATTACCCAAAATAGTAAGTTTTAACACTATTACACCCACTACTTCACTTATTTTAACAATACTTTATACTATTTCACCCACTACTTAACTTATTTTAACAATAAAATCACTATTACACCCACTACTTCACTTATTTTAACAATAAAATCACTATTACATCCACTACTTCATTTATTTTAACAATATTACATCCACTTTACACCCACTATCCTTGACCTCCGTGCCCAGCCGCCATGTAAAGAACCGGCTGGGACGGAGGGAGTATATATTAATTATTTTTTATTATTATTTAAGAAATATAATTCAAATTAATAATTAATATATAATTTTACAAAAAGAAAAAAAATGTACTTAAAAGTTACAAGATCACTTATGTACTTAAAAGTTAGTTGTCTTTTTTGGACCATTGACATTATATGGTGTAATATCCATTGGGATAATATCCTTATACTCGATTGGCTCATTAGATTCATTTTATTGGATTTGCTCATTAGGTCCATTGAGATTATATTTTATGAGACTTTGTACGTTATTTTGCTGGTCCATAAGATTATGTAACTTAATTAGCAAATTTTTCATTTTGATGATATTTTGTGAGATTATATTTTATGAGATTTTGTACGTTATTTTCTTGGTCCATAAAACTTTGTAACTTAATTATCAAATTTTTCATTTTGATGATATTTTGTGATGTCAGACCATTGATGCTTGTACATTTGTGTTAATTAATTTTTTGCAAATTTAAAATTTTTTAAGTGGTTTAAAATCCAACCCGTCCAAACCAAACCGTTATAATTTGGACGGTTTTATTTAATACTAACGGTAACGTACGGTTATGGTAACGGGTTGCTAAATTTCAAAACCATAAATTATGGATTGGATGGTTTAGTCCTTTCAACCCGACCATTACTTATCCCTACTTAAACTTACTCCGTTAATAAGTGTTATTTTTATATTTTTTAATAAATAAACTTATATACCTTATAATTGAGTATCCGTTCTAATAAATCTCGCGATGCGCGTGACTTTCAAGAATTTTACATATTTTTAGCAACTTTTACAGAGTTACTGGAATTCAAGATGATTTTCTATAAATTTATTAGAAATCATGTCAAATCTTATGAAAAAGCTCATCACTTCTTTTTTTCAAGGGATACAATTATAATTTTTGTTAAAAATCATAAAAAATTATTCTCATTAAAAGTTATTAATTAATTTTTTGAATAACACGATACTTTTAAAAAGTTTATAATTGTCTAAATTCAATATCACACTATTTTTAAATATTTCTTAAAAATCTAAATCAAATAACATCATATTTTCAGAGGCTCTTTAAATATTAAAATTGAACGTCTCATAATTTTTTAAAATCATTAAAAAGTTTTAAATCTTCTGATACAATAATTCCTCGATTCATGCATTTTCTTTATAAACGGACACGTCATAAGAAAAGAAAATGTGATGAATTAATTCTTGTTGGTGCATAAAAAAGGACTATGTGTGAAACATTGATGGATCCCCTTTTAAATTACAAAAGAAACATTGGTTATGAAAAAAGAAATTTTTACTCTTGTACAAGAATAAGTAGAAGTGACTAGTGAGGGAGTAATACATCTATATATATTATAATGGCAGGAGATCAGAAATGCACCAGAAACGTTTCAAATATTTTTCTTGAATTTTCAATTTTTTGATTTTTTATTAAAAATATGTTCTTGCATTAAATAACTCTTAATGACCTTTTAATTAGTCATTAATTACACCTATTAAATCTATATAAAATTTACTTTATTTCACATTTTTAAAAATTTAGAAAACTTTGTTTGAGCATATAACTATTATTTCAACATTATATATATATATATATATATAATTATAATTATAATTAAGTGTATTTTTAGGTAAAATAATGACCGAAAATTTTGAATGTTTAAAAATTAAAAAGAGAAAAGAATTAGGTGAAAAAAAATGTTTCAATTAAATTCTTGAATATTAATAATAATAATAATAATAATTTTGAAGATGTTGAGTATTGAACACGGTAAAAGAATACAGAGGGGGGGTGAATGGATTCTTGAACTTTTCTTGGATTGAGTCTGTGTAGCAGATAAGTGCCTGTGTGTGTAGAAGTGAAGGTGCGGATAAATAAACAACACAAGACACAATATCACTTTAATCTAATGTATATTAGATAAAGGTTGCTACAATCTGTGAATACAAATGGTAGTATTCTCAGCTTCGTTTTTCTCAGAGAGATATAGCTTACAGTGTATGAAAAACTAGACTCACAAAAGTTGCTAAGTTATGAAGTGAGGCTGTGTCCTTATAGAACATGGATACAGCCCACTTACTGCAAATAAGGTAGCTAAACAAATTACTTTCTAGTCTGTCTATCCTTTTTTGAGTAAGTGTCCAAACGGTTACAGATTTGACTTTGCAAAGCCTGTTTAGATCCACTTCTTTAGCTCCTTGTCTCTTCTATATCTCTCCAAGCTTCCTTGTAGGCTTTCCAGAGCACGTTACAGATTGTGGTCCATAAAGTGCATTGGCTTGTTGCAGGTTTCTGACTTGTACAATTTCTTCAGTATTTTGTCTCCAAGAATGTATTCGAGAAGTGACTAAGTAAGTGATTCGAGAACTAGAATTGACTTGATCGATAACTCTGAGTTCTCGAATACTGTTATAGTGACATATCGAACCACTTCTCGAATAGCTCTTTTCCATCAGGATTCCTTGAGTTGTCGAATAGAGCATTTGACTTATCGAATCCTCGAGTTGTCGAATAGCTTTCTGAGTCTTTGAGATATCGAATGGAACTTTGACTTGTTGACTCTTTGAGAACTCGAATACCATCTTGACTTGTTGACTTCTTGAGTTCTCGAATAGAGTAGTAGACATATCGAATCCCTGAGATATCGAATGAGATATCGAACAGTGTATTCAGAGATATCGAATAGTGTCTTGAGATATCGAATCTCTGACTTCTCGAATGCTGGACTTCTCGAATAGACAAATATACTTCTCGAATTGGTACTTAGGCAAATTCTTCATTTCTTCAAATCCCAACTGTGATTATTTGGCAGTCTTTAACTCCTTGCTTGAGGCATGAACCATGGAACTTCTTTCAAGCATTATTCTAGACTCTATTTGTACAGTTACACAACTAGGATTTGATGCCTATTACAAGTACAATACAAACAGAAACTCTACAACTAGAGGTTCCCTCAGTTAAGAGGTCAAGTAAGTAATGCAAAGCATTACAAACAATTAGGCTTGTTATTAGATGTGTACAGGCATGCCTCTGTAACTAACAATCTCCCCCAAATTGTGAGTGAGACCCTTAGTCACAATTTCATGTCTGATAACAAGCCTAACATACATAAAGATAAAACTTTAAAAGTACAGGTATGTATTTTGATTGAACACATAAATGAAATTACAAGATAAATACTCTTACAGTATGATGAGGTACTAGCCATTTTCTTTTGATTGCATCTCCATTGCTTTGGCTTGTAGATCATCATATGCTTTCTGTTTCCTTTCTTTCTCCTTTCTTGCAATCTCATCTACTGCTCTCATGATTTCTGTCATAGCATCCAATTCTTCAATCATAATAGAGTTTTTGAAATCTTCAAGCACTGGCTTCAGAATGTTGGCAGGATAGTGATTGAGTAGGTCCATTCTTATATTGACATTGGCTCCATTTCTTCTCCTATACTTCACCACATAGGGATCAAACTGAACTCTACACAATCCCTTTGCCCTTAGCTTTTCTGCTTCAATCTCCAGTCTATCAATTTCTTTCTCCCTTTCTAACCATTTCTCATAGCAGCCCTTTCTTATCTTCTCAGCATAATCTTTCTTCATTTTCACAAAGTCAATCAATTCCAGCTTCCATACTTTCTCCACCTTGTCTTTAGAATCCAGCAATGCAATGATTCTTTCTATCTCATACAATTTACCCCAATGTTGACAACCCCCTTGTTTGAATTTCATTTCTTTCCCATCAGTGTACTTGATTACAAGGTGGTCATCCACAATTGCAGCATAGCATATCTTTTGAGCTCTTAGAAATTGCAGTTGCTCTTCATCAAAGTCTTCATCAAGTGGCTGGAGCTTCAATCCTGGAATGATTGTTAGGGCTCTAGATTTGGATAGCTTCACTCTCCTTGCAGCATGTTTAAATTTTATCCTCTTGACATGGTTGCTTGGCAGAAATCTCTGACCTTGGTTGGTAGACCATAGTAGTATTCCATTAGCAGATTGCTTTCTGAAACATACATATGGTTTCTTGACTTGAATCTTCTTCTTTTCTTGAGATGGTAAGACAGTTGCAGAAGCCATAGATGTAGATTTTGCTAGGTCACTACTAACAGTATTCACCCTAGACTTAGAGTCTTGTGTTGTGGTGAGATTACTGCTAGCATTGCCTAAGGCTTGCTGTCTTCCACTCTTTCTCACATATGTTTTACCTTGGTCATCATCATCCTTTTTATCCTTGTCTCCCTTTTTCTTCTTATCTTCATCACCCTTATCTCTCATGTGATGTCTTCTCCTCCCATCACCTTTGTCTTCAGAATCATCATCCTTATTTCTCCTAGGTTGAGCCATCTCTGGAATTTCACCAGTTGCAATATAGGTTCTGAGGATATGCAGTGCCTCAATTTCTTCAGCATTTCTGGCTCCAACCTTCTTCTGTAATTGATCAATGATAGCAATGATCAGTCTGTGATTTCTGGAGGTGAGATCATGAGGAATGACCAATTGCTTGATATCTTCAATTCTGGTACCAGACTGATAAATAATTGTCCATGGCTTCTTGATCACTTCTGGTAGCCTTGTAGGTTGACCATTCCTCAAATCATCAAACAGACTCTTGCTGTTCTCATTTTTCTTCTCAATGATCTCAAGTATGGCATCTATCTCTGAGTGCTTTAGGTCTTGTAGAGTCTGGTATGTTAGATGCCATATCTTTAGTTTGGAAACCATCACTATCTCCTTGACCCATATATTGTTGACTTTCTTGGGGATGACAGTGATGTAGTCTATCTGCTTCTTCACCTCCCTCAGATAAAACTGAGTGTCACCAACCTGTTCCCTTATGGCTTTCAGAAACTCCAAGAAGGCTTTATCATGATAGTCATTGGAGTTAGCAACTTCTTGTAGCTTGGCCTCAGTAACAACTTTGACTTCTACAGGCTTGGCACTCTCAGATATAGAGATTGGAGGTTTGTCAGATGGCATACTCCCTGCAACCACTGTGGTAGTTATGGATTGCTTTTGTCCTCCAGGAGTAGTGATGTGCACAGTTGGTAGGGTGACAACTGGCAAGATAGATGGAGGCTCATCTACTTTGGCTTTTCCCTTGCCAGGCACATTTGCTAGAGACTTAGGAGCCCTTTGTTGACCACCCTCTTTGATTATTATGCCTTTCTCTCCCTTTGTCTCCCCCTTAGAATTTGAGTTCCTAGCCTTCTTCTCCCCCTTAGGCTTGTTGTCAGGCACAGAGGCTGTAGAAATGTCCTTTGGGAGTGAAGATTCATCAGGTAGAGGGAGACCCATATGCTTCATCATTGCAGCTAACATAGATTGTTGATGCAGAAGGACATCAGTTGTGGTGGATGCTTGAGTGTCCAACTGATCATTTAGCAATGCAACCTTTTCTGTGAGATGAGCATTGGTCTTGGTGAGAGTAGCTACCTCCTGTTCAAGAGTGTTGACCTTAGTGAATAACTCATTGGCCTTGAAGCCAGATAAAGATTGGTCCTGAAGCCTCTTCACTTCATATTTAGACAATTCATGCACAGGGACATCAGTCACTAGTCTATCTCCATAAAGATTTTTGAACATTATCCTCAGCATGGCATTGGCATCTGTAGTCTGGTCAGATAGATTCTGAAATTTATGCCCCAGACCTGTGACAGCATCGTTTAGCACAGCCAGCCCATTGTCCACCTGAGTGCAGGTAGAGTTGCAGTGTTTGATGTCCTTGAACACACTGTCCAATTGAGGAAATTTAGCATCAAAGGCCCTCTTGACTTCTGCTACTGAAGTGGCTGTCTTATCACACACCCTGTTGACTTCAGTTTTGACTCCCTTGCCAAGATAGTGTGCAGCCTTGAGGAAACCCTTGTAGGAGTCATTTACAGCTTCATACACTTCACCAGGTGACAGGGATTTTGCATTGGAGCCCAGTGAAGTGATGTATTCCTCCCTGAGATACTGAAGTGCTTCATCGAGAGTAATATCATATTTTCCTTGCAACCAGGCATCTATGTTGCCATCTCTCTCAGCATCATCAATGATCTTTGACTTCTGCACTTCCACATCATCCCTATGGCATAACAGAATAGCCTCATAGTCTGGATTGGGCATGTCTGCAGTGAGAAGGTGCTGAGCAATCTTTGTGAACTCAGGAATCTGATCCACAATTAAGCTTTGAAGTGCTTCAACCGTCAATTGTTGTGGAACAGACCCTGATCCTGAAGCACTGTCATGTTGCACAGGCTTCAGCCATGTTGACATGAAGTCAGAGCTAGAGCTAGGCAAGCTAGTCTCCTCAGTTACAGATGCAACTTCTGTAACCGGATGGATTGACTCTACTACTGGTGTCACCACAGAAGTGGGATGAATTACACCAGCAGTTGACACAGGCACAGAGTCTCTAGTAAAAACTAGGGGAACCTCTGTGTTTGTGATGGTGTCATCAGGATATGCCTCAGCATGCATTCCCTCACCATCTAAATGTGGGTTCTGAGTGGTGAACAAAGTGTCATGCACTAAGTCACTTGAAATTATTGGCTCATCAAGAGAAAAGAATTCTTGATGATCAATACCTTGCATCTCAGTTGCCTGAGTTGCAGGTTCCAAAGAAATTTCAGAGATAGATTCTGGAAGAGAAGTGTGTTTTAGAGTAGATTTTGGCAACTCCCCCTGAGAAATAGAGGGAGTTTCAAAAGTGATGTGCTCTCCACTCAGTGTTGTGCCAGCCTTATCACTCCCATGTGCTGACTCTATACAAGAAGGTGCATTGGGGAGGATGCTTGATTCTATAGGTGCACCCTGTTGAGAGGATACACCTAGTGAGCTGTGTGCCCCTGATTTTACAACTTCAGCCATTTGTGTGACTGAAGAGGTGGTCTTAGTTTTCTTCTTCTTTGTTCTGTGTAAGGGTAACTCAGATTCCTCACTTCCTAGACCTAATTCAACAGCTAATGCTGCTTCAGACAAGATATTTAAAGGTGCAGACATTACTTCCTTTCTCTTCTTTTTACTAACATCACCCTTTTGAGAGGATGATGCAGTTGGCTCAGTAAGAGGTAGAGTGTTTGGTTGAGAGGGTTGGTTAGCAGGCCCTGGGTTAGCATTTTGTTCTACTTGCTTGGGCTGTGCTAACTTAGATTTTGCATCAAATGTTGGCATGTTGTGGGGGTAAGTCCTAAACAAACTCTCCATATGGGGAGTTATGTTCAGTCTTACATCCACATCATTCCTAGTTTCCAAGTTACCAAAAATGAGTTTGGTCATGGACTTAGGATAGCCTATTTTATTTTTATCAATCCCAGGCAATTCAATCAATGAAGCATTCTTATAATTAAGTACAGATTGAATAAAGCGAGGGAAGAAAATATCAGTACCTCTCTTGGTTGTGTTCTTACCAAGTCTCCCATATAATTCTTGAAGTATGATTTGGCCAACATCTATCTTCTTTCCATAGGCCAAAGCATATCCAATTTGCTGCACAGGTGCACTGATTTGGTCAAAGCTTGATTTCCTGGCAGTGAAGACTTGGAGAAGAGTTGCAAACACATAACTCCACTCCTTTCTCAGATTCTTTCTGTTTAGCTTTCCAAGGTTAATCCCATCTGAGTAGTTTATGAACTCAAAGAATTCCTCCAACTCTGCATTAGTGGCCAGTCTGTCAAATGACTCTTGTTGTAGGCCTAGTGCTTGGTTCATGTCTGCAGTAGTGATAGTGATTTCCTTATCTTGAACCTTGCAGTAGATGACATATGAAGTGATTGCGTTTTCCAGGGCTACAACCTCCACAATAGCAGTACTCCAGAATTGTTCCAGAATATCTAGATATAGAGTTGGGTTGGCAGAGAGTGCATCCTTGATATACGACTCAGCCATCCATTTCACAAAGCACTTGAAATTGGCATTGGGTGCTTCAACATCACTAGTGAGTGCGATGAAGTTGGTGTTAAACTTTACTGTTGCCATTCGTGTAGAAGAGAGAAAAGAAATTGAAGGTTGAAGAAGAAATTTGGCTTTTCGTAGCTAGGGTTTCAGGGGTTTAGAGAGTGTAGATGCTTGAGAAATCGAATGAAATGAATCGAATAGATGTGAGATTGTATAAGTATGAAGTACTTGAATTGTCGATTAGCAGAAGGTTTTGTATCGACAAGTCAGGCATTCGAGAAGTAGAAAACAACTATTCGAGAAGTCAAGAATGGCTTAATCGATAACTCAAGCAGATAGAAACTCACAGCTGGCAGTTATCTAACTTAGAAATAATTCTAAATTAAATAAAATGTGTTTTTATGAGTGAATTAAACTTTTAGACAAAAGTCCAAAATCGATTAAAATTCAGCGAGAATTCAGCCTTTTCAAATGATTCGAGAACTCAAATATAGTGTTCGAGAACTCAGTCATTCGAGAACTCAGTTACTATATTCGAGAAGTCAATAATTCCTCTATTCGATATCTCAGAAAGACTCTATTCGAGAACTCAAGAGTATTCTAATGAGACTTATTAGAGATGTCGAATAGTGAATCATTCGAGAAGTCTGACTTATCGAACTATACCCATCACTCATAAAAATTTGATTTTCACTATCTTTTTAAAATCTACCAGACATATTCATTGAAAAATATCCTAGCAAATCAAATAGTAATTTTCTCAAAATTTCATAGAAATTTTAAGTTAATAAAAAAATATGATTTTCAACATATGCAACAGATTTGAAATATTTATAAATCATATTTCAGCCAACACTTACTCCAAAAATATTGAGAATTTAGATAAAGTAAGTGTTTACTGCTGCAACAATCTAGATGATGTATTCACTTAGCCAGAATCTGAAGAATTCAGCATTCCAATCTCACTTACCAACCTTGTGAAGGTGGCTTCATCTAATGGCTTAGTGAATATATCAGCTAGTTGTTTATCTGTAGAGACATAATGCAACTCAATGGTTCCATTAGTTGCATGTTCTCTTATGAAATGATATCTGATGTCAATGTGCTTTGTTCTAGAATGATTGACAGGATTGGCAACTATAGAGATTGCACTTGTGTTGTCACACATGATTGGAATTCTTTCCAACACAAGTCCATAATCTCTAAGTTGATTTCTAATCCAAAGCACTTGAGCACAGCAACTTCCAGCATCTATGTATTCAGCCTCAGCTGTAGAAGTTGACACAGATTGTTGCTTCTTGCTATACCAAGAAACTAACCTTTGTCCAAGAAACTGGCAGCTTCCTGAGGTGCTTTTCCTATCCACTCTGCATCCAGCATAATCAGCATCAGAGTAGCCAACCAGATTGAACCCTGTGTCCTTAGGATACCATAATCCCAAGTTAGGAGTGCCCTTCAGATATCTAAAGATCCTTTTTATTGCAATCAAATGTGATTCCTTTGGATTTGATTGAAACCTTGCACACAAGCATGTAGCAAACATGATGTCTGGCCTACTTGCAGTGAGGTAGAGTAGAGAACCAACCATGCCTCTGTAGACTGAGATATCTACTCTCTTGCCTTTAGCATCTTCATCCAATTTAGTGGCAGTGGCCATGGGTGTCTTGGCAGGTGAACAATCTTCCAAGTCAAACTTTTTCAATAAATCCTTGATGTACTTGGTTTGACTGATAAAGATACCATCCTTCCTTTGACTGACTTGCAACCCTAGAAAGAATGTCAACTCTCCCATCATACTCATCTCATATCTGCTCTGCATGAGTTTAGAGAATTTCTCACACAGTTTCTCATTTGTAGAACCAAAAATGATATCATCCACATAGATTTGAACTAGGATCATATCATCACCATGCTTCTTGTAAAACAGTGTCTTGTCCAATGTGCCTCGAGTGAATTGATTTTCAAGAAGAAATTGTGATAGAGTATCATACCATGCCCTTGGAGCTTGCTTAAGTCCATACAATGCCTTAAGCAATCTGTAGACAAATTCTGGGAAATGTGGATCCTCAAAGCCAGGTGGTTGTTGCACATAAACCTCTTCTTCCAACTCTCCATTTAGAAATGCACTCTTGACATCCATTTGATAAACTTTAAAGTTTGAATGAGCAGCAAATGCCAAGAATATTCTAATGGCTTCCAATCTAGCAACAGGGGCAAATGTCTCATCATAATCAATGCCTTCCTGTTGAGAGTATCCTTTTGCAACCAGCCTTGCTTTGTTTCTTATTATTACACCATCTTCATCCATCTTATTCTTCAGAACCCATTTTGTTCCAACAATGGTTCTGTTCTTTGGTGCAGGCACAAGTTCCCATACTTTGTTCCTTTCAAATTGATTCAGCTCCTCTTGCATGGCAATAATCCAATCTGGATCCAACAATGCATCATCAAGTTTCTTAGGCTCAACTTGTGATAGAAAACATCCATAGAGGCACTCATTTTGAGTTGCTCTCCTAGTCCTTACTCCTGCATTAGGATCTCCAATGATTTGCTCTGCAGTGTGTGATCTATCCCATTTCCTTGAGTGTTCAGCTTGATTTCTCATCCTTGATGTTGCTTCATCATCCTCATCATGATCATCCTCATTTCCTCCCCCTGTGAAGTTGCCATTACTCACAGGTGTGTCTTGGATGCTTGTTTCTTCACTATTGATTGGCACAAATTCTTCTCTTGTATCATTATTCACTTGAGTTTGTTGAACTTGAGTTTCAACTCTAGTTTCAGTCTCTTCATCAGAATCATCTAGATTATCAAACTTCAATGGATCTTTGTCTTCATCATTGGCTTCTTCTAGTCCAGGTAGTTTGCTGTCATCAAATGTTACATCTGTGCTTTCCATAACTTTCTTTTGACTGATGACATAAACCTTGTATGCAATTCTTTCCATAGAATAGCCAAGAAAAATTCCTTCAAATGCTTTTGCATCAAACTTTCCAACATATTCAGAATTGTCCTTAAGTACAAAGCATTTGCTTCCAAAAGTATGAATATACTTCAGTGTAGGCTTCTTTCCAGTCATCAAGTTGTAAGGAGTCTTTCCAGTGTTTTTGTTGATGAGGGTTCTGTTCTGAATATAGCATGCAGTGCTCACAGCCTCAGCCCAAAAACATGTGGGCATTTTTGCATCAAGTAACATTGTTCTAGCAGCCTCAATTAGAGTTCTATTCTTTCTCTCAACAACTCCATTTTGTTGTGGAGTCCTTGGAGCTGAGAATTGCTGAGAAATGCCATTCTCTTTGCAGAATGCTTCAAGTGTGGCATTTCTGAACTCTGTTCCATTATCACTCCTCAATGCAATCACACTTGCATTGTTTGCCTTTGCTTCCTTGTCAACTTTCTTTATATGCTCAATGATTACTTGTGGAGCCTCATCTTTTGATGCCAGAAATTCTACCCATGTATACCTTGAAAAATCATCAACCATTACCAGGGCATACTTCTTTCTTCCAAGTGACATTATGTTAACAGGCCCAAACAAATCCATATGGATAAGTTGTAGTGGCTTGGTTACTGATGTCACTGTCTTTGACTTGTGGCTTGATCTCTTCATTTTTCCTTTTTGACAAGCCTCACACACTCCTTCTTGGCAGAATTCAAGTGTGGGCATGCCTCTCACTAACTCTCTTTTGACTAGAGAATTAATGGCCTTGAAGTTCAGGTGTGATAGTTTCTTGTGCCACAGCCAACAATCTTCATTTGATGCTTTTGAGTAAAAGCAACAAATTCTGTCCTTGTTTGCAGAGTCCATATTGGCTACAAACAGGCTTCCCTTCCTTACTCCAGATAGAGCAAAATCACCAGTCTTCTTGTGGGTGATCAAACATTCATCTTTGTCAAAATTCACTTTGAATCCTCTATCAGTAAACTGACCAACACTTAACAGATTATGCTTGAGCCCCTTGACTAGTGCTACATCTTCAATGATGACATTTCCAACTTTCAGCTTGCCATATCCCAATGTGTTACCCATGCTGTCATCTCCAAAAGCAACCATTGGGCCAGCCTTTTCCTCATACTGTGATAGCAGGGCCATATCACCAGTCATATGATTTGAGCATCCACTGTCCAGAATCCACATGACCTTCTTTTCACTTTCTTTGCCCTGCAAACACAAAGGTATTACTTTTCCTTTGGTACCCAAACAAGTTTGGGTCCATGTGACTTAGAGACAGTTTTATCATAAACAACATGCTTGTTAACTTTCTTAGTGTCAGTCTTCTTGTCACTGTTGGAAGTCTTAGAACCTGAGGTTTCAGACTTAGGTGACAAAGGTACCTTCCTAGCTTTAGGAGGACTTGAAGACTTTGACCTTGTGTAGTGTGTGTGAGAATTGTGACTGATACAACCATCAATGAACTGTCTTCTTAAATTAAAACAACTAGTCATAACATTCATATTGCATGGCATACAGTCAAATTTATCACAGAAGGGTGCATCTCTATGTCTTAGAGGCACAGAACAATCATAGAAAGGTTTAGACACACTACCAACAGGTTTCTTGCATGCATGAGTTAGATGGTTTGTACTGAAACAGTTCTGACAAGTTTTCCTAGGGGCATTAGGCATATAAGCATAGTTGTTATCCTTGTTAATCCCTAACTTGCCATTTCTGTTCTGTTTCTTTTTAGTCACTTCCTTTTCTGATTCACTCTTCCCAGCTGAGACAAACTTAACAAACTTCTTAGGTCTTGGCCTATCAACTACTGGCTTCTTGGTCTTTGACTTGACACTCTCACCCTTAGAGGATGCTTGCTGTTCACTAGATTGTGCCTCATCCTCATCATTCAACATTTGCTTGATGAGTAAGGCATCCTCATCAATTTCAAATGTTGATTCCTTAAAAATTGGATTTTCAGTTTTTCTCAAAATGTGAGGCACTTTCTCATGAACAGCTATGTCCTCTTCAATGACAGCATAGCCTTTCCTTTGTTTGAGAGAGTCATAGTCAAGTCCAATAGCTGCTTTGGGTTTAGCTTCAATTTTCTCACAGTAGGATTGCACTAAACCAGATGATTTCTTGAAAGTTTTAAGTTTGAATTCATTCTCAGCTAATTCATCCCTAAGAGCCTTCTCTACTTGACTAGCACATAGAACCTTGTTCTCCAAATATTCAACTTCTTTCTTAAGGTTTTCTACTTGCATAGCAGTTAGCTCAAGTTCCTCATTCTTTTTGGTTAATACTTCATTTCTAGTAGACAGTTTAGCAATCTCCTCATTAGCAGCAGTCATACTAGTATGAATATTAAACATTTCAACAGATAATTGTTCAATCATGGATTTGTATTCAGAAACAGACATGTCTATAGTAGTGAGAGATGGTACCTGAGAATCAGATGAAGATGAGTCATCCTTGGAGTTGGCCATCAAGGCATAATTGCAGAATTCTTGTTCCTCTTCATCACTCTCAGAATCATCCCAACACTTCCCTTCAGCTATGTAGGCCTTACCATGTGTCTGCTTTTTCAGAAGGGCCTCATACTTAGCTTCTAGCTCAAGATAATCTCTATCCTTCTTTTTAGGCTTCTTGCATTCACTGGCAAAATGCCCTAGGTCATTGCATCTATAACACCTTACAGATGACCTATCCACATAACCGGTTTTGAACTTATTTCTGTTTGGTTTCACAGGTGCCTTGTTCTTGTTGGCTGAATGGTTTTGAGTTTTGGGTTTGAAGGGTTGATTTCTTTTAAATCTGATGTTTGGAAATTTTCTGGCCATGAAAGCATATGAAGTATTTTCCATCCCATCAAGTTCTTCCAGAGTGTAAAACTCTTCTTCTTCTTCCTCCTTTTCCTCAACAGGTTCACTCACCCCAGCTTCAGTTTCTTCATCATCTGCCACCTCCTCTATCCTTAGTTGGCTTGTAGATGCTTCTAGGTCCAGAATGGATTTGTTGACAATCAAGGCACATGATGTGTTTATCATCCTACCTTGGTTGGCTTGGATAGCCCTCTTCTGAAGCAACTCAAGTTCATGAGTCTTTAGGACTCCATAGAGTACATCATAGGTGACTTTGTTCAAATCTCTCTCTCTAAGAGAAATGACTCTTTGCTCCAGATGATTTGGTGAAGACAACAGAAATTTCATATTTAACTTCTTGGTGCTGTAAACCTTTCCATTCATCTGCAACTCAGTAACTAGCTTGTGAAACCTTTCAAACATTTCAGTGATGCTTTCCTTGGGCTGTGCCATGAAAGCTTCATACTGTGTGACCAATATCTGTTTCCTGTTTTCTTTAACCTCATCAGTCCCTTCACACAACACCTCAATGTGATCCCACATCTCTTTAGCAGACGTGCATGATGCAATGTTTGCAAACATTGACATATCCATGGAATCAATGATGAGCAACATGAGGTGGCTGTCAAGAGCAACCTTCTCCCTTTCTGACTCTGTCCACTTTGATGGATCCTTGGCCTCATAAGCTCTAGGGATTGTTATGGTTCCAACAGTCTTCTCTGGTATCTCTTGTTGTGGAACAAAAGGACCATTCTTGAGAATCTCAGGATACAATGGATGAGAGGCTTTGATGAACAACATCATCTTTATCTTCCAGAGGTTGAAGTTTTCTTTATCAAACTTAGGGACCTTCACCGTTCCTGTAGTCTTTGGTGTATTCGAACTCATGATCGTTTCTCTGTTTTTGAATAAACAGCCCGCTCTGATACCACTTGTTGAGTATTGAACACGGTAAAAGAATACAGAGGGGGGGGTGAATGGATTCTTGAACTTTTCTTGGATTGAGTCTGTGTAGCAGATAAGTGCCTGTGTGTGTAGAAGTGAAGGTGCGGATAAATAAACAACACAAGACACAATATCACTTTAATCTAATGTATATTAGATAAAGGTTGCTACAATCTGTGAATACAAATGGTAGTATTCTCAGCTTCGTTTTTCTCAGAGAGATATAGCTTACAGTGTATGAAAAACTAGACTCACAAAAGTTGCTAAGTTATGAAGTGAGGCTGTGTCCTTATAGAACATGGATACAGCCCACTTACTGCAAATAAGGTAGCTAAACAAATTACTTTCTAGTCTGTCTATCCTTTTTTGAGTAAGTGTCCAAACGGTTACAGATTTGACTTTGCAAAGCCTGTTTAGATCCACTTCTTTAGCTCCTTGTCTCTTCTATATCTCTCCAAGCTTCCTTGTAGGCTTTCCAGAGCACGTTACAGATTGTGGTCCATAAAGTGCATTGGCTTGTTGCAGGTTTCTGACTTGTACAATTTCTTCAGTATTTTGTCTCCAAGAATGTATTCGAGAAGTGACTAAGTAAGTGATTCGAGAACTAGAATTGACTTGATCGATAACTCTGAGTTCTCGAATACTGTTATAGTGACATATCGAACCACTTCTCGAATAGCTCTTTTCCATCAGGATTCCTTGAGTTGTCGAATAGAGCATTTGACTTATCGAATCCTCGAGTTGTCGAATAGCTTTCTGAGTCTTTGAGATATCGAATGGAACTTTGACTTGTTGACTCTTTGAGAACTCGAATACCATCTTGACTTGTTGACTTCTTGAGTTCTCGAATAGAGTAGTAGACATATCGAATCCCTGAGATATCGAATGAGATATCGAACAGTGTATTCAGAGATATCGAATAGTGTCTTGAGATATCGAATCTCTGACTTCTCGAATGCTGGACTTCTCGAATAGACAAATATACTTCTCGAATTGGTACTTAGGCAAATTCTTCATTTCTTCAAATCCCAACTGTGATTATTTGGCAGTCTTTAACTCCTTGCTTGAGGCATGAACCATGGAACTTCTTTCAAGCATTATTCTAGACTCTATTTGTACAGTTACACAACTAGGATTTGATGCCTATTACAAGTACAATACAAACAGAAACTCTACAACTAGAGGTTCCCTCAGTTAAGAGGTCAAGTAAGTAATGCAAAGCATTACAAACAATTAGGCTTGTTATTAGATGTGTACAGGCATGCCTCTGTAACTAACAGAAGATATTGACGAACCTATTTTGTCGCATAAAAAATGCTTTTGAAATCCAATATTGACAAACATTTGCAAAGTTTGACCTTGAATAAGTAAAAATAACATTTGTGAATCTTTTCTATTGTCGATGACATCATAAAAGACGTGATTGCTAAAACTACATTAATTTCTTTTCGAACGATCGTAAGTAGTAAATATGATCTTAACTTCTCAAACAATTTTGATTATAACTCATTTAGAAATCGTAATAAATTATGAAAATATATAGATCTTCGTTTAACAATTGAAATTTGTATAAAAAAATACAAACTATTATTATTTTTGCACATTAATAAATTATACATGGAGTATGACCAAACCGATTAAATTGAACCAACCAAACTATTTTTTCAGCGGATTAATGGATAAAAAAGTTACGCCTGTTGTTCATTATATTGTGTCGAAATAAATTAATATTCTAATTAAATAAATTCTTACTCTAATATTGAATATTTTTGTGATGGGAGGGGTGTCGGCTTTTAAAAAATGTTATTCTATTTAATATTTATAATTTTAATCGGAAAGATTACGTTCGTATTGTCATTGCTAATTTTTATGCTTATTCTATTTTTAATATTATCAAAATTTTATTTATACGATGAGAGTAGTTTTCTAATTAATAATTTATATAAATTGTTTTAAATCAATTTTGAGGAAATTCTTCAGAGATCAATAAATTTTTAAAAATAATAAAAATTATTTTATCTAACTTCAATATTTTAAAATATAAGTTTATAAACCGCGCGAAGCGCGGATTACAATGCCTGGAGATCGGAAAGTTAATAGAAGCGTTCAAAATGGCTTTCTTGAATTTTGGTTTTTTTAATTTTTTTTATTAAAATTATTTTCCTGCATTAAACAGCTCTTAATGACATATTAATTAGTAATTAATTATACCTGATAAATATATAATTATTTTATTTTATTTTATTTAATTAAACAATTATAAAACTTTATTTGAGCATTATATTTATTATTTTAATAGTAAAAGTAATTACATTTATAATTAAGTTTATTTTTAGGTAAAATGACGACTGAAAATTATTTACATTGCGTCTTTTTTATTTTCTGTCGAATAACACTCCAATTTTTTTCCGAATAATTATAATATAGATGACCCTTAACTTCTCAAGCAATCTTCAATATTAGTAATTATGATCGTAATAAATTATAGAAGTATTGAATTTTCGCTTAACACCTATAATAAAAATAATACAAAGAGTTTTTATTTTTACACATGAATAAATTACACATGGGTTATGACCAAAGCAATTTAATTGAAAAAACCCAACTTTATTGATAGATTAAATAGTTAAAAAAGTTATATACCCGTTGTTCATTATGCTGTGTTGAAATAAATTAACATTCTATTTAAATAAATTCTTACACTACTATTGAACATGTATGTTATGAGAAGGGCATCGAAAAGTATTATTATATATAATATTTTTAACTTTTGGTTACGTTTGTATTATAATTGTTACTTTTTATGTTTATGATATTTTTGAAATTATGAAAATTTTAGATATATAAAGAGAGTATTTTCAAACTTATAATTCAAGTAAATTGTTTTGATTCAATTTTTTGTAAAAAATATTTTAGAGAGCAATAAATTTTTAAATATAAATCATATATTTTCAATATTTTAAAATAAAATTTATGAACCGCGCGAAGTGCGGATAAGTTTCCTAGTTAAAATAAAAGAAACAGGGCCACCTAATTAGGTTTACGAAACTTGCTCAGAAATGTAAATAAGTACGTTAAATTAATACTTGATATATTAATCTCATCCCAACTTGGTCAGTTCAAAAAATGATCAGTTTTAATAAAATAATAGGATAATAATTTTTTTTTAAAAAACCCTATATAAAATTATAAATATATGGTCTCAATAATATTATAAATTAATAAATCCTTTATAATCATAAAAAAATATGTATTACACTATTACTCCTATTATAAATATGATTCAGGGTTCTTAAAATTTGAATCTCTATGAAATTCATTCTTAATCCTCTTTGTTGCATACAAAAGTTCGAATGTAGTGTTTTTCGTAAAGAATAAAAAAAGTCATTAATCAATGTTTTTTATATCTTGAGTGCTTCCGTGCAAAAGATTCCAAAATATTATTTTATCTTTGATATCATCTAAATATACATGAATCTTTACTTTGAATCTCGCTAATACTCATTGAATTTGTAAAACAATATGTATATTTAATTAATTGAATTAAATATAAAACATAAATTATAAAATTCATTCTATTTAAATGTATATAATTGGAAATTAATTTTCTTTGATGTCAAAAATTCTCTATGAACTAATAATAATAATAACTAATTTATTAATTAATTAATAGATCTCTAAATTAATAGAATTATCTACTCTATGTAAGCTCTCGCTTAGAGAAGTCCAAAATTGATAAGATCTATTTTGTCTTTTTTTAACCTCTTTGTGAGCCCAATATATCAAGGGGGTTTATTTTAATTCAAAATTTTCTTATGACATCTCCCATTTATTACATCATTTTTATGTAACATTTACTGCAACTTAACAGTTAACACTAGCTATGTTTATTTAAAACTTGCATAAAATAAATAATGTTATAGTTTTCTGGGGGTTATATAAAAAAAATTAATGTTCTATTTTTACTGAGAGGGACTTGCACATTCAAGATGTACATAGTACATTTTATCCCCTTACTAAAGTTTCTGTACTACAAAATATAATTTTTATTTTGTATAACTTTTAAATGAAATTTATTAATTTTTAAATTTGAATATCGTTATATTGTGTTTGATTGTCATGAATGAAATGGAAGGTAATGGAATGAGATTTTAAGTACAAAATATGTAATTATTCAAAAATTTTATTCTTTCCTCCATTCCATTCATAACAACTTATATTATAATTCATGTATCCCAATTTAAAAAGAGAAAATGACCAAAATAACATTATTTTGATACCCTATTGCCCCAAATAATAATTGTCACGCGGACCATCCTTTTTAACCATGGCTACACGCATACACAATATGTGTATACTGATAAGCCAAATTCTTTCATAAAAAACATTCCCTTAATTCAATCATCACTGAATCCACATAAAAGAAATGCGTGGTTGGTTGGTCTAGGGCCACGCAAGTGGAGTAAAAAACTAAAAAAATAAATAAATAATGCCAGGATATTATACGCATTAGAACAATGCGTGTATGTCTCTTTTCTGATTAAATACGCATTTGTATAATGCGTGTACCTTCTTTTCTGATAGGCCCGCATCATACATATGCGAATACTAACTAAAAATTAAAAAAAGGTATACGCATATACCAAATGCGTATGTAAATGGTTAAAATAGACAACTTTCCCGACATCGGATATTTTGGGCAAAATTTATTAAAAAAATGTTAAAAAAGACATTCACCCTTTTAAAAAGAAACACTCCATTCCTTATCAAATTCATTTTCTTCACAATTTTTATCATAACAAATTTGTTATATCTCACTTTTTTCCAAATCTTCTCTCTAATCTCTACTAGTCCATTTCTATATATAATAGAAGAATATTATAAGGGCATTTTGAGCCAATAAACCTCCTATGAAATTACAATTTTACCCTTAGCTATTAGAAAATTACATGAAGATGCCACTGTTTTCTTATTCAAAGAAAAAATTTAAGTAAATTATGTTCTTGTATTCAAAGAAAAAATTTAAGTAAATTATGTTCTTGTAGGGAATTGAACCCATATTCACTCCAAATAAACTCATCCTTATAACCATTGAGCTAAATAAGTTTTTGAGTTTGAGCTAAAAAACATATTACATAAACCTGGTCTCTCCCTTTTTCTTTTTTTTCCTATTAATTTACTTTTGAGTAAATATGTTAATGATAACTTATATTGTTTATAAAAAATTTGATTTTCATTATCAAAAAAATCATATATGATTATGTATACAACCAATTTTATAGATTTTTGATATCAAAGTTTGATAACAGTATCATGTGTGATGTACATTTATCTTTCTTTTACTTAAATAAATGTTTATTACGTATAATGTTAACTGAAATATATATTTTATATCTTTACATAATTGTGTTTTCTTTCTTATACTTGATTTGAATTAGTTAGATATTTAATACATAAAACATGGTATATAAATTGATATGACAAAAATAACGTATTACAAATAATTTACCTATTTATTTATTAATTTTTTAAAAAAATTAATAAAATAATAGTTAAAATTATTTTAAAATTAGACAATAATCAATGTCATATAACATGAATTGATAACATGTTTACTTTACATCTATGATAATTATCGAATTATACATTTATAAATAAAAGATAAGATTTTGAAAAATAATAGATAATATAAAAAAATAAATTAAATAAATCAAATAGTCAAGTTAAAAAGAACTTTCTTCAAAAGTAGGATCATAAATTATATATCAAATATTAGGATTACTTCATATTAGATCGATTAAAATGTGAGATAATAAGCTCACAGAAACTTGGGTTGAATAATAAATATTCAAAAGTTGTGATAATTGTATAAAAATAGGATTGGATTAAAATCCAAAGTCAATTTAATAAAGGTCGATATTTTAGAACATAAGATTTTGCATAGCATTCAAGTAGACAAAATATTAGGATCTATCAATTATATTATACACTTCGAGTCTTTTCAAATTGTATGCCTAAAAAGATAAAAGTTTAGAATATGTAATTGTTGTGGAATAAAATCGAGGGTTTATAAATTGCGGCTAGGGTTTGTATGTATTAAATACAAGGGATGGTGTGCTTCGAGCTTTAATGGCTGCTTCTGTGTATCGAGACTAATCGGTCCTCACAGAGTGCCTACGTATCTCGTTATTGAGAATCAAGCCAAGACGTAGTTCTGAGAATGAGGGGTCAGACCCTTTATATAGGCTGAGAAGCCTTGGAATTATGGTAGGAGTAGGTGTCTTGGTGGGCAAGCCACCGCCTCAAGGAAGGTTCTAGACCCCTTCCTTGTAGGAATCAGTTTCCATGTTGAAATATGTATCTTGGAGGCTAAGTCGGACAAGAGTTATATCCTTATTTGACTCTTATTTGCTGAGCTGTTTATTACCCCTAATATTAATTACGAAATTAATATTATAAATAGGGTGTTGCCCATCTGGTGGGTCCCACGTTTGGACCATATTAGGCCTAATTAATGCCACATTAAATGTGTCTTTAGGGCTTATTTTTAGCCCATATCATTTGCCCCCCAACTTCTAGGAAAACTGATCAGGCTTTCCTTGAAGTTTTAACGGTCTTATTCGAGACTCGGGTTAGGGTTTATTGCTCATACGCAAGTATTTTCAACAGTATCGTCTTAATGTAAAGCGTGGAGCGACCGACGCATTTACAACGACAGTAAACGACACTAAACGGCGCGGAACAGCCTTAAACGACGTTTAAACAATGTCAAACGACGTTGAACGACATATTACGGCACTAAACAGCGCTAATCGACGCTAAATGGCGCTAATCAGCCTTAAACGACGTTTAAACAATGTTAAACGACGTTGAATGGCATATTACGACACTAAACGGTGCTAATCGACGCTAAACGGCGCTAATCAGCCTTAAACGACGTTTAAACAATGTTAAATGACGTTGAACGGCATATAACGGCACTAAACGGCACTAATCGACGCTAAACGGTGCTAATCAGCCTTAAACGACGTTTAAACAATGTTAAACGACGTTGAACGACATATAACGGCACTAAACGGTGCTAATCGATGCTAAACGGCGCTAATCAACCTTAAACGACATTTAAACAATGTTAAACGACGTTGAACGACATATAACGGCACTAAACGACGCTAAACAGCCTTAAACGACGTTTAAACAATGTTAAACGACGTTGAACGGCATATAACGGCACTAAACGACGCTATTTCAAACTCAGTTTTCACTTTCCTTGATTACCAAATCGGAAAAAATAAAAAACAAAATTTCGAAACCCCGACTCGAGCATCGCCACCAATCGGCCGAGCCAAAAACCCGTACCGACGGTCGATGTCGGTCGGCCGAGGCGTACACAGGAGGCCAGTCGGCCGGGAAGGCGGTCGGCCGGGAGGTTAGTCGGCCGGTGAGGCAGTCGGCTGATTTTTTTTTTCGAACCCATACCGACGATCAACGTCAGTCGGCCGGGGCTTCTCCGAAAGGGGCAATCGGCTGGTATGGTGGTCGACCCTTTTTTTTTGGCGAACTCGACTCAAGGATCGGTTACGGTCGGCCGAAGCGTTCGTGTGGAGGCGGTCGGCCAGGAGCCCAGTCGGCTGAAGCAAGAACTCGTACCGACGGTCGGCGTCGGTCGGCCAGGGCTAACACAAGGAGGCCAATCGGCCGAGAGGACGGTCGGCCGGTTCAAAATCGCATACCAGCGGTCGATATCAGTCGGCCAAAGCCCGTCAGGAGAGCCGGTCAGTCGGTGAGGCAGTCGGCCATTCTAAAACCCACACTGACGACCGATGTCGGTCGACCAGGGCGTCTTGTAGGCCTCAGTCGGCTGCTTTTGCGGTCGGCTGGAGCGTCTTGCACGCTATGGTCGGCCGCTTTCATGATGCCCTGGTTGGCTTGATCACTATCAGTGATTTTTATTTTCGCATATCGACATCGATCATCAATATGGAATCTTAACATCACTGTTGGCCATTCATGGCTCTATTTAAGGTTTTACTTAGTACCTTGATTCACATCACTAATCCAATGTTTAGGACTAATCTCCCAATTAAGCTTTTCTTAAGCGTGCTTAGTTTTTTAGTTCTTGCCCCCCTTACTTCGTGTGGTGGAGGTCTTGCTTCTCGGTTGATCGTTCAAAAAGTTCATTTGCCACTCAGCACTTGACTTCAGGTCTGGTGTGCATTGGCTAGTTGTCACTCCTCTATCTTGACTCTAGGATTCCAACCGTATTCTTATACTCATATAACCTTGCTTAGGTTTCAACTTGACTAATGACTCTTGATTTGAGCCCTTAAACTCAAACGACAAGCTCAATTGGAGGCAGACAGCCTTGTTGGCCATCAAGGCTTTATCAAGGAGCCAACCAGTCTCAAGATGAGCTTTGATAGGGTCTATCCTTCAGCTTTATTCATCAATCGGTTCTACCAACTGAGAGTTGATGGTCGGCGTCTTCAAGACCTGGAAGTAAACACTCCCTGCATAATTTTCTATCTCAGAAGAAGCGAATTTAAACAGGGCATCGGCCTTAACGTTCTCATTTCTTGGAATATGCTCCACATAGCACTCATCAAACTGAGTCGTAACAGTTTTCACAACTCGCAAATACTTTGCCATAGTTTCATGCTTGGCCTCAAATTCACCATTCACTTGCGACGCTACTAGTCTTGAATCCCCACAAACTTTGAGATTCTTGACTCTCATGATTCTGGCCAAGCCCGACCCGGCTATCAAGGCTTCATACTCAGCTTCGTTATTGGTTGTCGGAAAAGCCAACTTCAAAACATACTCAACTGTGAACCCATCGGGGCTTTGCAAGACTAAACCTGCACCGCTAGATTTTGTTTTTGATGCTCCATCAAAATAGAGCACCCAATATTCCTTCTGATCAGGTACAAGCTCCTCATCTTTTTCTTCACTCCCAGGGGTGGTTACTATATCCTACCCCCCGACTTCTTGGTTGTCAATGGTACATTCAACCATGAAGTCAGCTAATGCCTGAGCCTTGATGGTTGTTCGAGGCTGATACGTGATGTCAAATTCTCCAATTTCAATTGCCCACTTAATCAACCTTCCACTGGCCTTATGGCTATGTAATATGTTCCTCAATTGCTGGTCTCGTAGCTTCCTCGAGGCTGTTATGAATGCCAAAGCAAACTTCTCAATGGTTGAGTAATTCAATTCAGCCTCATGCAACACCTTGCTCACGTAGTAGATGGATTTCTGAACCTTTTTTCTTCTCGAACGAGGACGACACTCAATGTTTGTTCAGATATGACCAGGTATAGATAAAGAGTTTCTCCTGGACTAGGCTTGGCCAACAACAGGGCTTCAGCCATGTAGTTCTTCAGCTGTTCAAAGGCCTCTTGGCTCTCGGGAGTCCACTCAAAAATTTTCACCTTCTTCAATGCTTGAAAGAAAGGCAAGCACTTGTCACCAGACTTGGAGATGAATCTCCCTAAGGCTGCAACTCGGCCAGTTAGCTTTTGTATATCTCATATAGAGCGGGGTGGTTCCATGTCTAGAATCGCTTTGATCTTGTCAGGGTTGGCCTCTATGCCTCTTTTTGAAACCATCAGACCCAAAAACTTTCCTGATCCAACGCCAAAAGCACACTTGGTTGGATTCAACATCATCTTGTGGTGCCTCAACACTTCAAATGCCTCTCTGAGGTGCTTAATATGGTCTGCCTTGATTAGGCTTTTGACTAACATGTCATCGACATAGACCTCCATGGTTTTTCCAATCGGCTGGGCGAATATCTTATTCACCAGTCGTTGATAAGTAGCTCCTTTGGGATGTCATCCTTGTGCATCTTAATCTGATTTCTCATGTCCAGCTGTAGCATCTAACAATGTGTCTATCCTTGGTAGGGGAAAACAATCCTTCGGACATGCATCATTCAAATTCGTGAAGTCTATACACATCCTCCACTTCCCATTAGCTTTCTTCACCATCACTGGGTTGGCCAACCATTCGGGGAATTGAATTTCTTGAATGAACCCAGCTTCTAAGAGTTTATCAACTTCTTGCTTAATGGCATCTTGCCTTTCAGGATCAAAATTCCTCTTCTTCTATTTTATTGTCTTCCATTCAGGATCGACATTCAACCTAAGGGTTATAAATTGGGGATCAATCCCTAGCATATCAGCCGCTATCCAAGTAAAAACATCATTGTTCTCTATTGGTCTTCATCATTGGATCCTTAATCCAGGTACTTAAGACATATTGAAGAGTAGCTAGTCCTTAACATCCTCGGCCTTGCATGGCTTTGATTGTTGTGTGTGGCTTTTATCTGCTCGTCTTTTAACCTGGGTCCTTCACGGACTTAAACTCTTATTTGGTCGTGTTGTAACCTAACTCTTGACCCTTCAGGGTCTTTATTTTTGCATTTGCTTGTTCTGCATTCGTGTATTCTTTTATTTTCGGTACTTGGTCATCCTTGACTTGCACTCATCAGGTGCTTGGCACATAAATAAAATCACACAATCAATGAATGGAAAACAAACTTGCATTAATAACTTGAAATGGGTTCAACCCTTACATAGAGTACT
This sequence comes from Kitagawia praeruptora, assembly GCA_037693485.1. Taxonomy (NCBI): domain Eukaryota; kingdom Viridiplantae; phylum Streptophyta; class Magnoliopsida; order Apiales; family Apiaceae; genus Kitagawia; species Kitagawia praeruptora. The sequence goes on along the minus strand of CM075352.1, from coordinate 168,928,912 downwards.
ACCGTCCTACTCGGAGCAACATGCTCTTCAATGGTTTCAATGAACCTTATTTCTACTTCTACTAGATAAATATGAAGCTAAGTCCTACTATGATAACTTGAGCCCATCGGGGCTTTGCAAGACTAGGCCTGCACCAGATTTTGTTTTTGATGCTCCATCAAAATATAGCACCCACCACTCCTTCTGGTCTCCTTCTTATTATTCTGAGGTTCACTTCCTACTTGGGGTATTACCTCCTGCCCCTGACTTCTTAGTTGCCAATGGTACATTCAACCACGATGTCAGTTAATGCCTTAGCCTCAATGGCTGTCCGAGGCTTCTGTGTGATGTCCTCTGACGGCCTTTCTTGACGTTTCTTACTACTGCGGACATCCATGTCCTCAATCGGAAGGACCTGCCCCCCGACTCCATCAGGCCTTAAGGAGGCTACATAACAGCTTCGTGCCATCTTTTGATCACCTTTATGTTCTCCAACACCATTCCTGGTCGGGAACTTGATCTTCATATGATAAATTGAGGCGACAGCCTTGAATGCATGAAGTCCAGTCCTTCCGAGGATAGCGTTGTACGTTGAAACCGCCTTGATTACCAGGAAGTTCAACATCTGAGTGGCCTCCTTGGGCTCCTGTCCAACAGTTACAGGCAACTGAATAATCCCTTCAACTTTGGATTCTACTCCATTAAATCCATATATAGGCATGTTATTGGGGGTCAACTGAGAATCACTGTACCCCATCTTCACAAATGCATCATGAAATAGAATGTTAACGGAAGCTCCATTGTCTATCAAGACTCGCTTCACCTTTGAGTTTCCAATCACAGAAGTTATGACCAACGGGTCGTCATGGGGGAACTTCACCTCTTCCAAGTCTGAGTCATCAAAACCAACCACTACTTCAGTTTTTGCACGCTTCGGGGCCTCTCCCACGATGTGCATCCCTTCTCTGGCATAAGCCTTCCGAGAATTCCTTGTTGTGTCGGCCGCAGTCGGGCCTCTTGAGATCATGTTGATTACTTGCCCTCGGGGCTGTGGGTTGCGATCTTGATCGTCATCCCTCCTATCATACTCTCTTCTCTGATTACCACGGTCGTCACCTTTAGTGAAGTGGCTCAGTTTCCCTCTACGAATCAAAAACTCGATCTCATCTTTGAGTTGCTTGCAATCATCAGTGTCATGCCCCACATCTCTATGGAATCTGCAATACTAATTCTTGTTTCTCTTTGCGGGATCACCCCTGAGTGGCTTCGGCCATCGGAAATCCTTATCCTTCTCAATGTCCAACAAGATTTGACTCCTAGGAGTATTCAACCTTGCATACTCAGTGAACCTCGGTCCTTGGTTCTTCTTAGGAGCATAGTCGGAGTCCTCGTTAGTTCGGGGATACTTGTCCCTAGCATCATACTCTTGGTCATCATACTCATGGTCTTGCTTTCGCTTCTTAGAGTCGTTGTTACCTCCTCCTCCACTTGCTGTGGCTTCTTTCTTCATGCTATCTTCAGCTTTAATGTACTTGTCAGCCCTTCGTTGGAGCTCGGCCATGTTTTCAGGAGGATGTTTTGCCAATGACCTTTTAAAGAATAGATCAGTGGTTCTATGTTCCAGGGCTACCATGGCCACCTTATTCTCCAAATCTGTGATATTCAACGTCTCTTTAGTGAACCTCTTGAGGTAATCTCTCAAATTTTCATTCTTCCTTTGCACCACGTACATGAGGGATGCGGAGCTTTTCTCATGAACTCTTCCGCTGATGAACTGGCTAACAAAAGCAGCACTTAACTCCTTAAAAGAGCCAATCGAGTTTGCAGGCAATCGGCTATACCATCTTTGAGCCATGCCCGAAGGGTTTGAGGGAACGCCCTACACTTGAAGGCATCACTTGCAGGCTGCAGTAGCAGTGCGTTCGAAAACGTCCTGACATGATTTGCGGGATCACCCGTTCCATCATAAGCCTTGATTGTCGGCATCTTAAACTTCCTAGAGATGTGAGCATTCATCACCTCCTCGGTAAACGGGGGTGTGGGATCATCAGGATCCCCAAGTGGCATCAGATCCTTGGGGTTGCTCCTGGGGTTTCCACCCTTGTTATTCTTCTAGTTGGGGCGTCAGCCCTTCTCTACCTTCTTGAAGACCTCTCTAAGTCTATAATGGGAATCGGTCCTGAGGTTGGAGGAGGTTGAGTTTGAATGATCGCCCCTGTTGTTGGGGGTACCTGCTCAGTAGCAGGCAGAGCAGAACTTAGAGGCAAAGGCTCAGTAGTCATTGGTGCTCTTCATGTTTGAACCATGGTTGATGTCTTTTTTCCACAGACGGCGCCAAATGTTTTGGAATAAAATCGAGGGTTTGTAAATTGCGACTAGGGTTTGTATGTATTAAATACAAGGGATGGTGAGCTTCGAGCTTTAATGGTTGCTTCTGTGTATCGAGACTAATCGGTCCTCACAGAGTGCCTACGTATCTCGTTATTAAGAATCAAGCCAAGACGTAGTTCTGAGAATGAGGGGTCAGACCCTTTATATAGGCTGAGAAGCCTTAGAATTATGGTAGTAGGTGTCTTGGTGGGCAAGCCACCGCCTCAAGGAAGGTTCTAGACCCCTTCCTTGTAGGAATCAGTTTCCATGTTGAAATATGTATCTTGGAGGTTAAGTCGGGCAAGAGTTATATCCTTATTTGACTCTTATTTGCTGAGCTGTTTATTACCCCTAATATTAATTATGAAATTAATATTATAAATAGGGTTTTGATAAGTGGATTTTATATCCACTTATTATGCACTAATTGAGCCTAGATTGGTGATTTATCCTTAAGCATGTGGTGTCTTTTAATTCGTTTTTGTTCTTTCGGTATTTGTTGTGTAGAACTCGAAATTTCAGGTATCCTGGCGATAAAAGGTTAAAAGACGGTGGATTTCTGGCTCAGATGGACTGGCTACGAGGAAAATGAATTATCATAAAGATGTTCTGAGTGATATATTCTTAAAGCCGAAACCCCGGTTGGAATTGTTGTATTTTTCTCCAAGCAAAAGGACTCCAATTTCGGACCCTCCATAGACCGTAACTTACACCTGGACGAGCAATGAAGAAATAGAATTATCACAAAAATATGGAAAGTGATACTCCCTCCGTCCCAATGGGATGTTAACGTTTGCTTTTTGCACGGAAACCAAGATAGTGGGTGTAATATTGTTAAAATAAATGAAGTAGTGGGTGTAATAGTGATTTTGTAGTTAAAATAAGTTAAGTAGTGGATGTAATAGTGTAAAGTATTGTTAAAATAAGTGAAGTAGTGGGTGTAATAGTGTTAAAACTTACTATTTTAGGAAATGTTAACAATCTATTGGGACATCCCAAAATAGAAAGTGTTAAGAATCAAAAGGGACGGAGGGAGTATATTCTTAAAGTAGGAATCCCGGTTGGAATTGATATATTTTTCGTTAAGCAAAAGGAGTCCGGTTTCCGACCCTCTAAAGACTGCAGCTTAGGATTTAAGGATTTATTTATATTAATAAAAATTTTATTTAATCAGAAAATTATATTTATAAATGTCTAATAATATTAGATATTTATTTTTATAATTTATGAATTAAATTGAATATTTATTAATTAAAGATTATAAGCTGCGCGGGTTAAAAAAACATTTTACGGAGCCATTCATAATAGGACGAAATAGGCCTTGTGATTAGTTTAGCAGGTCATCATGTCTTTTACAATTCATATTGTAAATGAATTAGAGCGGCCAGCCTCCTCTTTACAGCTTCACACGCCTGTCAGCCGCACAGTCCACTCTCCCACGCGCGCGTGGGAGACACGCGCCAGAGAGAAAAAGAAAAAAACAGTGTTATGCGCGCGTGGTGCTTAAATCAGGGTCCCTGCGAGTGGTTTTCAGCTCCGGATTAAGTCAAAAAATGTGCAGAATTAATTCTTCAACCAGGGCTGTTGCATGATTTTGTTGAACAATTTTCTTCCAAAAAAGCTGCAGAAAATTGTCAAAGGATGGCTAGACTTTAAGAAAAAAATGATGTAAGCAATGATGCTTATAGATCAAATTTTAGCCTATAAATAGATTGTTTTAGAATGTAGAAAAGAGCTCTCCGACACACTTGAAAAACACACAGCTTGTCTTTCATTTTTGCTCTCTCCATTCTAAATTTCTGTTCTATTTTCTTGAAATACAGTTCCAATTGTAATTTTTATTTTTATTATATACATTTTAAAATTCAGTTTTAATTCCAGTTTTATTTTTATAATTTGAATTTCGTAATTTTATTTTTTATTTCAAAAATTTTATTTTCAGTTTTATTTAAATTTTAATTTCAGTTTTATTTTATATATTTTAAATTTTAGTAATTTTATTTTTATTTCAGTTTTATTTTTTTTACACTTTAATTTTTAGTAATATTATTTTTATTTCAGTTTTATTTTTTTTATACATTTCAATTTTTAGTAATATTATTTTTATATTTATATACTTAAATTTTCTTAAATTTCGTATATGTTATATATCGATTGAAGATTGGAAGGATATTAATTGGAGCACTCATCTCATTCAGTGGAAGCAATTTCGATTCAATTTTCTAACTCTCGTAATTTCTTATTTAATTTAGGAAATTTTCATCCATGATTTTATTTAATCCCATGAAGGTGCCTAGTTCAATTATGAACTAAACACTTTCATGGGGTTCTAATGTAATGAATTGTTAATGCTCATGTTAATTTGATAGATAATTTGTGTTTACAATTTCTATATAAGATTGACTTGCATGGTTGTTTTAATTGAATATAGGTGAATAGCTAACATCTATTGTGCCAAATCTCTAATGATTGCGAAAGTGGATTTAGAGATTTAGGGCTTGCCATGCTAGCATAGGTATGTCGGCTTCTCCGCATTTCGGATTATAGTTTCGAAAGAACGTTATTCCCCTATGTAGTTAATTGCGGAACTTGTGATTAAATCGATTGTATCACCTATTCACATAGACATATAGTGTATTGGATATAATTGATGCCCTTATAACTTCTATCTCTTTTGTGGATGTTTATTTGGAATGGTGTGAGTTAATTTAAAGATGGCTCATATTAGTGTCGTGTTCCCGCTAGCATTCTTAACAATTGTAACACATTAATTCTTGATAGTTAATAGAGCTAAAACATTCATGAAATTAGGACCCCATGCCTCTATCATATTATTTTAAACAAATTAGCCGTTACTTCATTAGTTAATTGTTATCTGCAAATAAACCATTTTAGTTCGTTCATGCTTCTATAATTAACCAAACATTGTTGAATAGACATATTTACTAAAATAACCGAGTCTTCGTGGGAACGATCCTTATTTCCCTATATTGCTTTTGGACTGCGTATACTTGCGTAGAGAAAATAGCGAACAAGTTTTTGGCGCCGCAGCCGGGGACTCGGTGTTATTTTTGTTTATGTGTTTTACTACAATAGAAGTTAATTTGTTTGACTTGAACATTTTATCTTATATTTTTGTGAAGTGATTATTTGTGTACAGATACTTGGATTTTTATGCTAACACGTTCTAAAGCATTAAAAGCCAAACAAGTACTTGAACTAGCAAATATTCACAAGATGGACGGAGAAGGCGAAGTAGTTGCACCTGCAGCAGCAAGGGCTTTAATGGACTACTCGCAACCGAAGATTGATGACATTTAGTCAAGTATCATTCGTCCAGCAATTGCGGCTCCTACATTTGAAATTAAATCTAGCACTATTCAGATGGTGCAGAATCAAGTACAGTACGGAGGAACTGCAACGGAAGATCCTAACTTACACATCATGAACTTCATAGAAATATGCGACACATTTAGATTCAACAATGTGTCAGATGATGCTGTGAAGTTGAGACTCTTTCCGTTTTCCTTAAGAGACAAGGCCAAGGGTTGGTTACACTCTCTGCCACCGGGATCTATCACCACTTGGGCTGATCTAGCTCAAAAGTTTCTTAGCAAATTCTTCCCCATGGCAAAGACTGCAGCTATAAGGAATGCTATCACGCAATTTTCTCAACAGTCTGGTGAATCTTTATGTGAAGCGTGGGAAAGATACAAGGAAATGCTTCGGCAATGCCCTCATCACGGCATGCCAAATTGGATGGTCATAAATTGTTTCTATAATGGTCTAGGAATGCAATCAAGGCCAATGGTAGATGCAGCTTTAGGAGGAGCACTATGGGCTAAGAGTTATGAGGAGGCCTACGATCTTATCGAGATGATGGCAACTAATGAATATCAAAACCCAACTCAGAGAATGCCACAACAGAAGGTAGCAGGAATTCTTAATATCGACAAAGCCACTTCCTTAGCAGCTCAGCTAGAGGCTTTGAAATTGAAAGTAGACTCTTTGACAGCACAAGGATTTCATCAAATTGCTAGTGTTTGTGAGTTGTGTGCAGGCGCACATGAATCAAATCAATGTGCCATCTCAAACGAGTCGGTTCAGTTCGTAAGCAATTTCCAGAGACAGCAACAGCCAGCTCCAAATTCCTACCATCCGAACAACCGAAATCATCCAAATTTCAGTTGGAGCAATAATCAAGGAGGAGCACAACAATCACATCAGCCCTACCAACAATCTAATCATCAGCCATTTGGAGCTAAGCAGTATAATCCATCTGGATTCCAGCAACAACAGGGGCAACATTTTCAACAACCATACGCTCCTAGACAATTTCAGCCCCCAGGATTTCAACAACAACAATCTTATGGAAATTCTGGACAATCGTCGAATGAAAAGACTGAATTAGAGGAGTTGAGGTTGGGCCAAAAAAGCCAAGCGACTTCCATTAAAAATCTGGAAACTCAATTGAGTCAACTCGCTAGTTTCATGATGAGCCGACCACAAGGAACACTCCCTAGTGACACTGAACTTAATCCTGGGAGAAAGGATAATCGCGAGCACATCAAAGCAATTACCCTCAGATCAGGGAGAATCACGGAGGATGCTGAGCTAAAAGATACAGAAAAAATTCTGCCAGACAAAGGAACAGAAAAAGAAGATTTGGGAGACACAAAGGACATGGGCAATATATCAGAATCAAAGGAGGAGATTAAAGAAAATATGCCAACTCCTAAACAAGCTGTCCTCGAGCAAAAAGAAGTAAAAGAGCAAGTCTACCCACCTCCACCATTTCCTCGACGAGTGCAAAAACATAAATTAGATAAGCAGTTTGGCAAATTTCTTGAAGTCTTTAAAAAATTACATATCAACATTCCATTTGCTGAAGCTCTCGAACAAATGCCAAGCTATGCCAAATTCATGAAAGGCATTCTCTCGAGGAAATTAAAACTTGAAGACTTAGAGACCGTTGCTTTGACGGAAGAATGTAGTGCGGTATTGCAGCAAAAGTTGCCGCCTAAGCTGAAAGATCCAGGGAGTTTTACAATACCATGCACCATTGGGAGATTATCTTTCGACAAATGTTTATGTGATCTGGGAGCAAGTATCAATCTTATGCCATACTCGGTTTTCTTGCAGCTTGGTCTTCCTGAACCAAAACCGACAAGTATGTCCCTTCAGTTGGCTGATCGATCTATCACCTATCCTAGGGGAGTTGTTGAAGATGTGTTGGTGAAAGTAGACAAACTCATCTTTCCTGCTGATTTTGTCATTCTTGATTTCGAAGAGGACAAGAAGATTCCTATCATTCTTGGTAGGCCATTTTTAGCAACAGGACAAACATTGATTGATGTCCAAAAGGGGGAACTGACGATGAAGGTGCACGATCAAATTGTCACCTTCAATGTTTTCACAGCTATGAAATTCCCAACAGAAGAAGAGCAGTGTCTGAAGATAGACTTGATTGAGTCTACGGTGCAAGAAAAGTTAGGGCACATGCTCATGAATGATACTTTGGAAAAGGCCCTCAGTGGGGAGTATTCATTAGATGAAGATCACATTGATGAACAATTGCAATATCTGGATGCTTTGCCGTGGCAAAGAAAATTTGAAAGACCAGTTGAATCATTGGGACTGCCAGAATTAAAAGGACCACATCAGCAATTAAAGCCGTCTATCGAAGAAGCTCCAACTCTAGAGCTCAAGCCACTATCGGATCACTTACGGTATGCTTCCCTTGGTGAAAAATCCACTTTACCTGTGATTATTGCCGCTAACCTTTCAGACTCCGAGGAAGACAAGCTCTTGAGAGTTCTTCGAGAATTCAAATCAGCCATTGGTTGGTCTGTTGCGGATCTAAAAGGAATCAGTCCCGCATATTGTCAACATAAAATTCCATTGGAAGAAGGGAGTAAACCAACAGTAGAACACCAAAGGCGGTTAAATCCTATCATGAAAGAAGTGGTAAAGAAAGAAATTCTCAAGTGGCTAGATGCTGGTATCATCTATCCCATTTCAGACAGTTCATGGGTAAGTCCAGTGCAATGTGTGCCTAAGAAAGGAGGCATGACAGTAGTTGCCAATGAAAAGAACGAACTCATTCCGACTCATACAGTTACAGGGTGGAGAATTTGCATGGACTACAGAAAGCTGAACAAAGCTACAAGGAAGGATCACTTTCCCCTTCCATTCATTGATCAAATGCTAGACAGGTTGGCTGGGCATGAATTCTATTGCTTGATGGATGGTTATTCAGGATATAATCAGATTGGTATTACTCCAGAAGATCAGGAGAAGACCACTTTCACATGTCCTTTTGGTACTTTTGCGTTCCGACGCGTTCCTTTCGGACTCTGTGGTGCACCTGCTACTTTTCAGAGGTGTATGATGGTAATTTTTTCGGATATGATTGGTATCAATGTGGAAGTGTTCATGGATGATTTCTCAGTCTTTGGGAAATCATATGATGAATGCCTCAGAAATCTAGGCATGGTGCTAAAACGATGTGTTGAGACTAATCTAGTACTCAACTGGGAAAAATGTCACTTCATGGTAAAGGAAGGCATCATTCTTGGGCACAAGGTATCTGGTAAGGGGCTGGAAGTGGATAAGGCTAAGTTGGAGACGATTGGAAATCTCCCTCCACCAATTTCAGTTAAAGGAATTCGCAGTTTTCTTGGTCATGCGGGTTTTTATCGGCGATTCATCCAAGATTTTTCGAAAATATCTAAACCTTTGTGCAATCTGTTAGAAAAGGATATTCCTTTTAAATTTGGTGAAGATTGTTTGGAGGCATTCAAGCTCTTAAAGAAGAAATTGACAACTGCGCCCATTATCACTACACCTGATTGGAGTGAACCTTTTGAATTAATGTGTGATGCAAGTGACTATGCAGTGGGAGCTGTTCTTGGTCAACGGAATAATAAGGTGTTTCACGTGATTTACTATGCTAGCAGAACTCTCAATGATGCACAGCTGAATTACACTACTACAGAAAAGGAACTCTTAGCTATTGTATATAGCTTCGAGAAATTCAGATCGTATTTGCTCGGAACTAAGGTAGTGGTGTTTACAGATCATGCAGCCATTCGATACCTAATGTCGAAGACAGATGCTAAGCCACGGTTGATTCGTTGGGTTCTGTTGCTTCAAGAATTCGACTTGGAAATCAAGGATAGAAAGGGTACTGAGAACCAGGTGGCTGATCACTTGTCTCGGTTAGAGGAACACGGTAACTCAGCGGATAAAACTCTCATCAATGAATTTTTTCCTGACGAGCAACTTTTTGGGGTGCAAAATGAAGAACCATGGTTTGCAGACATTGTGAACTATCTTGTAAGCAATGTCATCCCGTCGGAATTTTCTTATGCTCAAAGAAAGAAGTTTCTTCATGATGTAAAATGGTACCGATGGGATGAACCCTTCTTATTCAGACAGGGAGCTGATCAGGTGATTCGGAGGTGCATTCCGTTTAGTGAGGTTGAAGGTATTTTGCATGACTACCATTCTACCACTTACGGAGGTCATTATGCTGGAGAGAAGACAGCCACTCGAGTACTTCAGGCTGGGTTTTATTGGCCAACACTGTTTAAAGATGCGCATCAGTTTGTGTTGAGATGCGATAGATGTCAAAGAATTGGTAATATCTCTAGGAGGAATGAGATGCCTCTGAATATGCTGTTGGAAGTGGAGATTTTCGATGTGTGGGGGATCGATTTCATGGGTCCTTTTGTTTCTTCATGCAATAATCAGTACATATTGCTAGCGGTGGACTATGTTTCTAAATGGGTCGAGATGAAGGCTTTACCGACCAATGATGCTAAAGTGGTGCTGAATTTTCTGAATAAGCAAGTTTTCACACGTTTCAGAACTCCAAGGGTAATTATCAGTGACGAAGGATCACACTTCTGTAACCGCAAGTTCACAGCACTGATGGCAAGGTACAACATAAATCATCGAATTGCTACGGCCTATCACCCTCAAATGAATGGCCAAGCAGAGGTTTCCAACAGAGAGATAAAACGGATCCTAGAGAAGGTCGTGAATCCTTCAAGGAAGGACTGGTCACTAAAACTTGATGAAGCTGTTTGGGCTTATAGAACAGCTTACAAAACACCTTTGGGCACGTCACCTTTTCAGCTAGTATATGGCAAGGCTTGTCATCTGCCTGCCGAACTAGAACACAAAGCTTATTGGGCGCTGAAGAAGTTGAACTTTGACTTAGCAGCAGCAAGTGAGAAAAGAATGCTTCAGATTAATGAACTGGATGAGTTTCGGCTATAGGCTTATGAAAATCACAAGTTATACAAGGAAAAGGTCAAGAGATGGCATGACAGACGTTTGGTGCAAAAGTCTTTTGTACCAGGGCAGTTAGTTTTGCTTTTCAACTCTCGTCTCAGACTTTTTCCAGGGAAACTTAAGTCAAGGTGGTCAGGACCATTCACGGTTAAAACGGTGTTTCCACATGGTGCAGTGGAAATTTTTGATAAAACACCGGAAGCAGCTTTCAAAGTAAATGGACAGAGGTTGAAGCCATATTTTGGTGAACATGTGAATCGCAAAGCAGAAACCGCGGTTCTTGGTACTACCGATTAAAGTGCGAAAGTGAAGTCAAGCTAGCGACAATAAACAAGCGCTTCGTGGGAGGCAACCCATGTGTTTCGGTGTTTTCAGGTATGTTCTCTACTATCCCTTGTATTTACTTCCATTCAATGCGGACATTGAATATTATAAGTTTGGGGGTGGTTTGGGGGATAAGTAGTATGTATATGTGTTAGTAGTTTTTGTGAGTCATTGTGTTCATGTAGGATATCATGTTTTGCATATTAGTAGTAATTCATGCATATTTGTTCGTATTATCTATGTTGTTTCATTTAGGACATTCTGTTATTGTTTGTTTGTTTTACCATGTGAGTCATATTAGTTGCATTTTCATGGCATGCATTTTTCATGATCCCTTAGGACGAGCTGATTCTGATTGATAGGTGGATGTTGATTTGGGTGTGATGATGATGAGTAGAGGGCTGATTTATAGTTCCTAAGGAATTGACTTGCATGTTATGGGAAAAAAAAAATTTACACAGTCTCATTGGGGTGCTTTTGGGCTAGGTTAGGGTCATACCTGTTGGATGTTTTGAGATTTAATCACTTGTTTATTCTTAGAATTTTCGTTATTCCCTTGATAACGTAGGAACACTAAAATCTAAGTTTGGGGGAAAACAGGGATTTCATGCTAAGTGGTAATAATTGTCAATAAAGGCTAGGCGTCAAATGGCTAGTAGCCGGCTCATATTTATATGAGTAGTCTAGGGTTGGAAATGAGAAAGGCTCATTCCAGATTGCGAAAAAAAAAAAGGAAGAAAAGAAAAAAAAAGAGTCAGAAGTCCAATTGATTATATGCAAAATTAACCAGAGTGAGCTCTTTAATACTCGAGTAATTAAGTCTGAGGGGACTTAGTCCTAGTAACCTAAAGCCCTTGTGGTTTGGGATTGCTGACCTAACACTCGCTACATGGGTATTATTGTATAAGCCTTTTGGGGTCTCATTCATTGCATGGTTAAATAAGCATGCGTATTGTATATGTAGTGTCGTAGTATAGTAATAAAGCATGAGTTTCTGTCTACCTTGGATAAGGGTGGAGGTGTTCCTAGGTTATGAAGTGTCTACAGTTTATTCTAGTTATAAACCTGTGATTGTCTTGACGGAAAGCATGTATGGTTTTTGACCTAGTTTTGGGAGTATTTCTGATGAGCATTGCACACACGCACGTTTCTGTTCATGTATTTGTTAGTATACGGGGACTTAGTCGAGCTCTGCTTGGAATTGTTACATTCTTTGGAGATATTTGCTTTTTAGTTGATTTTGGTGAGTTTGAAGGGGATCGTTGCATTTTTCATATTAGTTGCATTCATGCATTGTTAGTTGCATTTGATAAATGGATTTTGTGGGTACATTCGCTATAGGCCCTCACGAGACCTAACTCGTCCACTAGGGCTGCCTAGGGGTTTAAAGGGCTTGTTGCATATGCCAAGTGCAACCGTGATCACCTACGGAAGTGGTGCTAGTTAGCTAATATATATTGTTATGCTTGAGGACAAGCATCAGTTTAAGTTTGGGGGTGTGATAAGTGGATTTTATATCCACTTATTATGCACTAATTGAGCCTAGATTGGTGATTTATCCTTAAGTATGTGGTGTCTTTTAATTCGTTTTTGTTCTTTCGGTATTTGTTGTGTAGAACTCGAAATTTCAGGTATCCTGGCGATAAAAGGTTAAAAGACGGTGGATTTCTGGCTCAGATGGACTGGCAACGAGGAAAAGGAATTATCATAAAGATGTTCTGAGTGATATATTCTTAAAGCCGAAACCCCGGTTGGAATTGTTGTATTTTTCTCCAAGCAAAAGGACTCCAATTTCGGACCCTCCATAGACCGTAACTTACACCTGGACGAGCAATGAAGAAATAGAATTATCACAAAAATATGGAAAGTGATATATTCTTAAAGTAGGAATCCCGGTTGGAATTGATATATTTTTCGTTAAGCAAAAGGAGTCCGGTTTCCGACCCTCAAAAGACTGCAGCTTAGGATTTAAGGATTTATTTATATTAATAAATATTTTATTTAATCAGAAAATTATATTTATAAATGTCTAATAATATTAGATATTTATTTTTATAATTTATGAATTAAATTGAATATTTATTAATTAAAGATTATAAGCTGCACGGGTTAAAAAAACATTTTACGGAGCCATTCATAATAGGACGAAATAGGCCTTGTGATTAGTTTAGCAGGTCATCATGTCTTTTACAATTCATGTTGTAAATGAATTAGAGCGGCCAGCCTCCTGTTCAGCTTTACAGCTTCACACGCCTGTCAGCCGCACAGTCCACTCTCCCACGCGCGCGTGGGAGACACGCGCCAGAGAGAAAAAGAAAAAAACAGTGTTATGCGCGCGTGGTGCTCAAATCAGGGTCCCTGCGAGTGGTTTTCAGCTCCGGATTAAGTCAGAAAAATGTGCAGAATTAATTCTTCAACCAGGGCTGCTGCATGATTTTGTTGAACAATTTTCTTCCAAAAAAGCTGCAGAAAATTGTCAAAGGATGGCTAGACTTTAAGAAAAAAATGATGTAAGCAATGATGCTTATAGATCAAATTTTAGCCTATAAATAGATTGTTTTAGAATGTAGAAAAGAGCTCTCCGACACACTTGAAAAACACACAGCTTGTCTTTCATTTTTGCTCTCTCCATTCTAAATTTCTGTTCTATTTTCTTGAAATACAGTTCCAATTGTAATTTTTATTTTTATTATATACATTTTAAAATTCAGTTTTAATTCCAGTTTATTTTTATAATTTGAATTTCGTAATTTTATTTTTTATTTCAAAAATTTTATTTTCAGTTTTATTTAAATTTTAATTTCAGTTTTATTTTATATATTTTAAATTTTAGTAATTTTATTTTTATTTCAGTTTTATTTTTTTTACACTTTAATTTTTAGTAATATTATTTTTATTTTAGTTTTTTTTTTTTTTATACATTTCAATTTTTAGTAATATTATTTTTATATTTATATACTTAAATTTTCTTAAATTTCGTATATGTTATATATCGATTGAAGATTGGAAGGATATTAATTGGAGCACTCATCTCATTCAGTGGAAGCAATTTCGGTTCAATTTTCTAACTCTCGTAATTTCTTATTTAATTTAGGAAATTTTCATCCATGATTTTATTTAATCCCATGAAGGTGCCTAGTTCAATTATGAACTAAACACTTTCATGGGGTTCTAATGTAATGAATTGTTAATGCTCATGTTAATTTGATAGATAATTTGTGTTTACAATTTCTATATAAGATTGCCTTGCATGGTTGTTTTAATTGAATATAGGTGAATAGCTAACATCTATTGTGCCAAATCTCTAATGATTGCGAAAGTGGATTTAGAGATTTAGGGCTTGCCATGCTAGCATAGGTATGTCGGCTTCTCCGCATTTCGGATTATAGTTTCGAAAGAACGTTATTCCCCTATGTAGTTAATTGCGGAACTTGTGATTAAATCGATTGTATCACCTATTCACATAGACATATAGTGTATTGGATATAATTGATGCCCTTATAACTTCTATCTCTTTTGTGGATGTTTATTTGGAATGGTGTGAGTTAATTGAAAGATGGCTCATATTAGTGTCGTGTTCCCGCTAGCATTCTTAACAATTGTAACACATTAATTCTTGATAGTTAATAGAGCTAAAACATTCATGAAATTAGGACCCCATGCCTCTATCATATTATTTTAAACAAATTAGCCGTTACTTCATTAGTTAATTGTTATCTGCAAATAAACCATTTTAGTTCGTTCATGCTTCTATAATTAACCAAACATTGTTGAATAGACATATTTACTAAAATAACCGAGTCTTCGTGGGAACGATCCTTATTTCCCTATATTGCTTTTGGACTGCGTATACTTGCGTAGAGAAAATAGCGAACAGGTTTGTGCCCATCTGGTGGGTCCCACATTTGGACCATATTAGGCCTAATTAATGCCACATTAAATGTGTCTTTAGGGCTATTTTTAGCCTATATCAGTAATGTTTTTCGCAATTGATTATAAATCATCTCAACTGCTTTCATCATTGCGTAGATAAATTTTCCGTTTCTTGTGGTACCGAGAATTTCAAAATATAACTGATATATGAATAAATATGTCATCCTTGTGCAACTGACACTTAAACTAGATTCTCGAGTTTATATTTGAAGATAAAAGGATGAAATCAAGAAATTAATTCTACACTAACATTTGTTTACTAGATTCTTTTGAGTAGAAATAGACTAATTTTGACAAAATATTGAACAATTTCACTTTAGAATTTGAATTATGTGGATGTAAAGTTTTAAGGAAAGTTAAAAAGAAACACGCCTATTTTTTGAACTTTATGTTCTCTTAAATTCAGTTCTTTATTTTCTTCGGCAAAAATATTAAGACCCAAAATTATTCCAAGTATAAATTATTATACGCTTTCTACATATAACATAACTTTGTACACAATCTGCAAATTAGTCAAAATGTGTTATATCTGTTGGGATTTATGGGTGATAGCATAGAGACAACTTAACTATATTTCCCTGTACTTAGTTTGTACTAAGTTGAACATACTGTCACAACCAGAGTATGTCTTCGTATTCGAATAATTGCTGTCATGTAATAATTGTATGATTTGGGAGAAGTTCATACATTTGTTCAAGCCTCAAGGAATACATCCAGAAGACAGCAAGAATAAATGTTACTGTCATGTTCTTGACAATAAAGTTACAAGAAGACAAATGTTGCAAAGTCACGACAAAGCTACATTTAACAGCAACATTAGCTGAAGCATGGGACAGTAACATTCTCACACTTGATAGCAAGTCTGGAGTTACGACAACAACATTGGCGGGAGCTCGTACTGTCAACTACTGAATATTCCTCTGACAGCAGACTCTGCGGTTAAGGTTACTGTCACCTTGAATTATTTGATTTGGGTATTTTCTCAGTCAAAGCCCATGACAGGTTACATGTTCAAGAAACAGATTTGCTGCAACACTCTATCGTTTGTAGCAGACCTGCAAAGACTACGACAGAAGCTTAAGAGATTCACAAGACAAGGCTGGTCAATTCGAGGTGTATGTAATATCCACATCTACTAGAATTGTATTAGCCAGAAATAGAAAGAATCTAGGTTGCTTTACTTATAAGGTTTATCCTGTCTGTATAACAATTTGGGAAAGTCACATGGGTGTGCAAATTGTAATGAGCTGCCACTTGAAAATGACAGCAGCTCAACACCCCATGCGATAGAGACAACAGAGTATCTTAGTCTACTTAGATACATCTTAGATTCTTTTCTATTCATGTACGCACACGAAGCAATTTGTATCTCTTGAGATATCGAAGCTGGAGAAACACTCTCTCCAGGTTGTAGCAACACTTCGCACAAGATAAATAAAACATTTATTTTGTGAGAAATCTTGTTTCACTTATTGCTTGCATACATCTACTGATAATCTATAATCTTTATCTTCGTTGTTGATTTAAAGATCCGATTTTATCAATATTGCATTCAACCCCCCCCTCTGCAATACTCCGGGACCAACAACTGGTATCAGAGCATCCAGATTGATACACAAATCTGAAGATCATGACGAGTGTTCAGAAGTCAAGTGGAATCAAGATTCCAGTCTTTGATAAAGAGAACTACAATTTTTGGAAAAGAAAGATCTTGTTATTTATCAAAGCTGCCCATCCACTGTATTTGGGAATTCTTGAGAACGGCCCCTTCATACCTCAGAAGAAAGTAGTTGCTGCTACTTTGAATGATGAAGTCATTCCAACCCATTGGGTTGCAAAGAAGGCTTCAGAGCACACAGAAACCGAAAAGGAGAAAGTAGTCTTGGATGACTATTTACAACTCATCTTGCTCGACTCACTTACATTAGACAAAGCCATGTGTGGTAATGTCATGGGATGTACATCTGCAAAAGAGATGTGGAGTAAGATAGAGTTGCTGTGTGAAGGAAGTGAAGAGGTTCGCGAGAATCAAAGACATATTCTTGTATCACAATATGAAGCCTTTATGGCTAAACCAGGCGAAGAACTTACACACATGTTTGAGAGGTTCAGTAAGCTAATAGCTGAGTTACAAATTCATGGGAAGTTCTATGATAGAAAGGAGATTAACATCAAATTTCTGCTCACTCTCCCTGAGCATCTTGAGCACAAAGTCATAGCCATAAGAGAGGGAAGAAACTTGAGTGATGTCTCTCTTGAAACTCTCTATGGTGTGCTCAAATCATATTAACTCGAGCATTTTCAAAAGAGAGCTATTCAAACTGGAACCAAAGGAAAGTTAGCAAACATGTCAGGAGCCCTTATAGCTCATGAATCACAAGTAGCTTGTCCAAGTGAACCATCACAAAGTTCACAACCAACACAGATCCCATCTTTGAAGATTGAGAAGGTGTTGGATGACGAGGAGAAGGTGGTTCTGTAGCTGAAAGATGTTGAAGATGAAGACTTCTACACAGTAGAAGAGATTGAAAGCATGGATAATCCAACCATGGCTTATATGGCTAAGAGATTCAAGCATATCAAGTTCAGAAGGGACAAGTCATACAAGCCACAGGGTCAATCATCTAAGTTCAACAAGGGAAGTTTTTCAAAGGCCACTGGTGGAGCCACAAGAGGAGGATACAAGACTGGGTTAGTGGATAGGTCGAAGTTCAGATGTTACAACTGCAATGAGCTAGGTCATTTTACTACTGAGTGTAGAAGACCAAGACAGAATCAAGGAAAAGGATCTGGAAATCAGTTTAAGAGGAATCAAGGGAAAGCCTATGTGGCTGAAGGAAAATGCTGGGATGATTCTGAAGATGAAGAAAAAGAGGAGTTTGTGAACTTAGCACTCATGGCTAAATCTGATGAAGAAGCTTCAAGTTCATCAAATCAGGTACCATCTCTAGTTTTACTTGATATGTCTAAAACTGAGTATAAGCATACCATTGAAGATTTAAGTGCTGAGATGTTTAACATTCATGTTAGTTTATTTGCTGCTCACGAAGAAATTGCTAAGTTAACTAAACAGAATGAAACTCTCAAATCTGAAAATGAAATGTTGTTGCTAAGAACCAGTCCCCTAGATTCATTATCTCAAGAGAATGATAGGTTGAAAAATGATATTGTCTGTGCTAAGGAAATAGAAGAATTTCTCAGGAGTGAAATTGCATAAAATGAGTTTAAACTCAAAGCTTTTAGAAACTCTTCTAAGTTAGTCCAGGAATATCATGATAATCACACTGAGAATCAGAAGGTAGGAATAGGTTTCGAGTATGGTAGAAGGCATGGAAAGACAATTGCTCTCGATGATAGTGATGCTGTCAAACCTCAAATTCTCAAAAGAGTTTGCAAACCGATTTTCAAAAATCTTCAAGCTAATTTTGATGAAACTTCCTTGTTCATCAAACAAGAGCTACTTGATGAAGATAAGTGCATTGACATCACACTGGGAAAAGGAAAAGATACTGTCAAGTCTCCCGTGACAGAAACTCTACCAAGCAATCAGACAGAATGTTCTAAAGTAGCTGACAGCAAGAATAAGACAGAAACTTCAAAAGATACTGTCAAGAGAGAACACAAGACAGCAACTTTCAAACCTGTTGTCAAGACAGAAGCAAAGAAAGGTACTGTCAAGGGTGGCTCGACAGCAACTTCAGAACATACTGTCAAGGCAAATGTCTACAAGCCTAAGAATATGAATGGTAAGTTAGGGATTGATAAGAAGAATGGATATAGTCATGTTAAGGATGCCCCTAGGAAGCTTTGCAATAATTGTGGATCATCTCATCATTTAACATTTGTTTGTAAGAAACCCATACAAGATAAGGTCAATGCGTCCAATGTTAGTGGTAACTTACATAGAACCCCCATTATGCAAAGAAGTATGGATGTCTATAATAACATTGACTGTATGCCATGCAAAATTGTTGTTATGAGTACTTGTTTCAATCTGCCTATTCTGTCTATTGAAAGATGTTCCTATTTAGAAACTGCTGAGACTTCTGTGCCTGCCTATGTTGGTAAAAAGGCAGCTTCCACTAAGAGAAAGACCAAGTCTAACTCTAGAACCAAGTGGACAGCAAAAGAAGTAAAACAGGAGGATTCTAGTGTTGATTTAAATGTGAAGCAGAATGATATGAACAATGATGCTATAACTGCAGGACCCAACAGAGTTTGGGTACCAGATGCAAATTAAAATCATCTGTTTTGCAGGGCAAGAAGCAGAAGTAGGTCATGTGGATCATCGATAGTGGATGCTCCAGGCACATGACTGGTGATATAGCCATGCTATCACATTTTGTGGAGAAGGCCGGCCCAATCATAACTTTTGGAGACAACAGCAGAGGTTACACTATGGGATATGGCTGTTTGGAAATTTGAAATGTTGTCATTGAAGATATTGCTCTTGTTGATGGATTGAAGCACAACCTACTCAGTGTCAGCCAGTTCAGTGATAGGGGATTTAAGGTTGATTTTGATATGATGGTTTGTAATATCTATCACAAGAAAGAACGAAGCCTCTCTTTGAAAGGAGTCAGGAAAGGAAGCTTGTTTGTTGCAGACTTAAATTCTGTCAATAAAGACAAGGCTTACTATTTTTACGGTAAAGCATCAGTTGGTGAAAGCATGCTTTGGCACAAGAAACTCTCACACCTCAATTTCAAGAATATGAATATTCTGATGAAGAAGGATTTGGTGAGAGGACTACCTCAACAGGAATTCTGTCAAGAAGGACTATGTGAGGATTATCAAATGGGTAAATTGAAAAGATCTGTGCACAAATCAAAGCAAGTGAATACCAACACTGAGCCACTCAAATTAATTCATATGGATTTGCTTGGTCCAATAAATGTTCAATCTCTTGCAAGAAAGAGATATGCCCTGGTAATGGTGGATGACTACTCAAGGTACACTTGGGTGAAGTTTTTAGAGACAAAGGATGAAGCTGCTCAAGAAATCATTGATCACATAAGAGTTCTTGAAAGAACCCCCAATGCTCAAGTTCAATATCTGAGAAGTGACAATGGTACTGAGTTCAGAAATGCCACATTAGGAAACTTCTGCAAGGAAGAAGGCATTGTCCAACAATTCTCCACTGCCAGGACACCACAACAAAATGGAGTTGTAGAAAGGAAGAACAGAACTCTCATTGAAGCTGCGAGAACTATGTTGAATGATTCTAAATTACCAACATACTTCTGGGCAGAAGCTATTAATATAGCTTGCTACACACAGAACAGAACCTTGATCAGCAAGACTCATGGAAACACTCCTTACTATCTGTTAACAGGAAAGAAACCTACTGTCAAGTACTTTGATGTATTTGGAAGTAAGTGTTTCATGATTATTGACAACCATGAAAGGAAAGGAAAGTTCGATGCTAAAGCTTATGAAGGCATTTTCATGGGATATGGATTGGAAAGGACTACCTACAGAGTCTATGTCATTGATCACAAAGTCATTGAAGAAAGTGTGAATGTCACATTTGATGAAACCAAATTCCCAGGACTGCAAGAGGATGGTCAAATGGAGCCTCTTAGATTTGAAAATCAAGGGTATTTGGAAGAAGAAGAAATTGTTACTGATGAACCTACTGGTACTCAGGATATTGAGTTTGAAAGAAATGCTGTTAACACCAATCTCAAACTCCAGCTCAATCTCAAACTGTATCAGCTAATCATCAGAATGAGAATAATTCTGGAGATGTTGAAGAACATGAAGGAGAAAACATCAATGGTGGAGAGTCAACCTCTCAAAGAGGAAATGATTAAGCAGATCAAGAAAGAAGCTTGCCCAGAACCACTAAGTGGAACAGAGATCACACTAGCAATCTAATCATTGGTGATCCCACTGCTGGTATAAGGACGAGGAGAAATATTTATGCTGACAGCATGTTTTCATGTTTTCTATCTCAAACTGAGCCAAAGTCAATTGATGAAGCATTGTTGGATTCAGATTGGGTGATAGCCATGCAAGAAGAGCTAAACCAATTTGAGAGAAACAATGTATGGAAGCTGGTCCCTAGACCCAAAGGGAAATCAGTATTTGACACAAAGTGGGTTTTCAGAAACAAGTTGGATGAAAGTGGAAATGTGACAAGAAACAAGGCAAGGCTAGTAACTAAAGGTTACTGTCAACAGGAAGGGATCGATTATGATGAAACATTTGCACCTGTTGCCAGAATTGAAGCTATTCGGATATTTTTATCCTATGTTGCACACTGTAACTTCAAGGTGTTCTAAATGGATGTCAAAAGTGCCTTTCTTAATGGAGAATTAGAAGAGAAAGTGTATGTTGAACAGCCACCTGGATTTGAGGATGCTGAGTTGTATGACTTTGTCTACAAGCTGTTCAAAGCACTTTATGGATTGAAGCAAGCCCCTAGAGCTTGGTATGAAACTCTCTCTACTTTTCTCATTGAGAATCAATTTACAAGAGGTGTAGTGGATAAGACACTTTTCTACAAGCACCATGGCAAGGACATCATTCTGGTTCAGATTTATGTTGATGACATAATCTTTGGTTCTACAAATGAGAAGCTGTGTGAAAAGTTTTCATCTCTTATGAAGAGCAAATATGAGATGAGCATGAAGGGAGAACTGTTATTTTTCCTAGGTCTACAAATTCATCAAAAGGATGATGGTATCTTCATAAGCCAATCGAAATATGTCAAAGAACTTCTCAAAGTTCAACATGGAAGATGCATCACCTGCCAAGACACCTATCTCTACTGCAACCAAACTGGATTTGGATCCTAAAGAAAAGAAAGTGGATTCTAGTACCTACAGAGGCATGGTGGGATCGTTGCTATACCTAACTGCTAGCAGACCAGACATTATGTTTGCTACATGTCTCTGTGCAAGGTTTCAAGCTGATCCAAAAGAATCACACTTAGTAGCAATCAAGAGAATCTTTAGATATCTTAAAGGTACTCCAAACCTAGGCCTTTGGTATCCTAAAGATACTGGATTTGACTTGATTTGTTATTCGGATTCAGACTACGCTGGATGTAAGATTGACAGGAAAAGTACAACAGGAAGCTGTCAATTTCTTGGTGGAAGATTAGTGTCATGGTTTAGCAAGAAGCAGCATTCTGTATCTACCTCAACTGTAGAAGCTGAATATATTGCAGCTAGAAGTTGTTGTGCTCAAAATCTTTGGATGAAAAATCAGCTAATGGACTATGGTTTAGAGTTGTCCAATATTCCTATTTATTGTGATAACACTAGTGCCATAGCTATCTCAGACAATCCAGTTCAACACTCCAGGACAAAGCACATTGATATCAGACATCATTTCCTAAGAGAGCATGTTGAAAAGGGAACTGTGAAGCTGATTTATGTTCCAACAGAAAAGCAACTTGCAGACATTTTTACGAAGCCACTAGATGAAGCAACCTTCAATAGGTTGGTAAGTGAATTGGGAATGCTAAATCTGGTATGTTAACTTACTAGTTTTTACATTTTCAATGTGGTTAAAAATTGCAGCTTATGACCGTAACCTTCAATGTTACTGTCATGAGAAGTTACTGTCCTATGTGCTACTTGTTTATTTTATAGCATGTTTGCTATGACTATGCTAAATTCAAATCACATGCCTGTTTTAATTTTCGCAATGAGTTGTCACGTGACATTAACTTATTTCATACGCGTGCTTAGTGATAAGTATTTGTGTCATTTGAAATGACCCCGGGTATCTGTCAGTCTTTTTAACTTAAAGTTTAATTACTTTATTAAAAAGAAGAGTTTGGGAAACTGAAACGTCACCTAGGGTCCTATAAAATGTGCACGAGACTAAATATCATTTCACACTCAATCACTCACGCCTTGAGAAAGGAAAGGAGGATATCTACAATGGAGAACAAGGATGTCATTTCTCAGAAGCCAAAAGTCTGGTATGAACCATGTCATGAAGAGGAAATAGAGGAGCTCTTCAAGGTAATGGACGAAGCGCTGGAAGAAGATTTGGCAGAGAAAGAGAAAGCTGCTAAGGACAAGGTCGAGAAGGATCTTGAAGACTGGTTGGAAATGCTAGTCTTCATCGAGGTTCTTCTTCAGGCAGAAGGGATAACTGATGAAACAGTTCAAGTGGAACTGTATGAACTTGCTTCTGATGATGAAGAGGATGTACATTATTTTTAATGTTTAATGAAAAGAATCTTTTCATTTTTTGCACTGTTCAAGCTTTTTCTGCTAGATTCCCCTACCTTGCTTATCTGCTGGGTAATGCATGTGTCTGTTTACTTGTTTGTGTGTATGGATGTGTGCTAAAACCAACAAATATGTGCCTAAATCGATTAAAATGCTATTTGGTAATTTTCGCTTAAGCAATAGACAAAGTCGATTAAAATTCATGACATAAATTATTTCCGCTTAAGTTGTTGTCAATAAGTGAAGATTTTGTCACGATGTGCCTTGACAGCAAGTTTCTTAGACGACACAATGGAAAAAGTCTCTATCATGAAATTTAAAGGAAATTGTATAAATTGCTTAATGATGACAGTATGTTCTTGCGATGATGTTACTGTCAAGCAAAACCTGTTGTCATTCTCTCAAAATTACTAATGAATTTGTTACAGCGCTTAGGTTACTGTCAAGATTAGTGGACCGAATTAATTGGGATTTTACCTCCACGATTTACAGCCTCTAAAAAGTAACTACCCACGACACCACGTGACTGATTAATGGGCTAAGACATTGCTACTTTCCCTTTCTCAGTAAGACATTTGCTATTTTCATGTAAGCAACTGTCAAACACACAAACACACAACTTTCAACAGAACCTCTCTCTCTCAAAAGCAAAAATCTCTCTCCAAAGCTCAAAGCAAGAAATGGCACCCAAACAATCCTTTTCTCAAACTAACTTTGCTGGTATTCTCACTGCTGGAGATGCTGGTGAAGGTTTTAAAGGACTCGTATCCTTTATCAACAAGTCCTATCTGGGTCATGCTATAGCATCTACACCATCCCTGAACCTAGAAAGACTTAAAGAATTCTGGAACACTGCCTATGTTCCAGGAGGTGTAGATAAAGACACCATACAATGTAAAATTAAAGGAGTTACCTGCATCCTCACAATTAAAGGCATCAACGAAGCTTTGGGAACTGGACTGCAAGCTAAAGAATCATACAAGGAACTTGCAAGTGATGAAACCCTAAAGAAGTTTTTCTTAAAAATTGGGTATTCTGGTCCTGTTCTTGAAGAGGGTACATCAAAATGGTACTCGACTGGTGAAATGGTTAGAAAGCACTTGAGGAAAGAATGGAACATGATTTTTGATGTCATGGTGAAGGTTTTCTCAACCAAAACCTCTGGCTGGAATGGAATTCCCTCATATATCAAGAAGCTTACTCACTCTCTTGTCCATGGATACAAAGTGGAAGTAGGAAAGTTGCTTATGAGTCAAATCAAGTCAGCTCTAAGCAGGAAGGTACATGTATATCCTCGCTTTCTTACTATGTGTTTGAATTCATTATGTGGCATTGATGATAATGCATCTCTCATTATAGAATGCAATGTTTTGAAATGAAATACACACACATCACTTAATTCACAAAATTCAAATGCACTTATTCCACTCTGTTTCACCAAGCACATGGCTGATCAAGAGCCTCATATTGATGTAGCACTACCCTCTGGGTATGTTGTTTTCTCCCTTGAGAATGAAGCTGAATTAGACCCAAATTCAGTTAACCCACATTCTACTTCATACATTCCTATCAGATCATCTAGACAACCAAAGACCACAAAAACAACTTTGCAAGAATCCAAGAAAAGACCCTTGGAAATTGGTGTTGGTAGTAGTTCTGAGAATGTTGAGGGAGAAACTGCACATGATGCAGTGATAGAATATATTTTTATATATATTTTAGATGATTTTATTCTCATATTTATTGTGTTTTGCATTGATTTGGATTTTTATTTAATAGATTTGATTGTTTTATTGTAGGAAATAAAAAATTCATGACTTGGAAGGATTTGGAGCAAAAAGAGCTATTTTGGAGATAAAATAGGAGAAAATTCGTCTTATTGGACTACAGGGGCTGTTCTACACTGTTTTGGCCATATCTTGAGTTCTAGAAGTCCGTTTGAGGCCCGTAAGCTGTCCATGCGAAGCTTGTGGAATTATCTTTAATTCAGAGGTGGTCCAGTAAGCAAAATCCAATTGGAAGAGCCCAGAAATAGAGGAGAAAAAGAAGTGACGAATTTTAATTAAGGAATCCTATTCAGTTATGGAATCCTATTTATTTAGAGTATTAAAATACTTTTGTTGGGCAAGACTTTTAGAGCCTATATAAACACATCTAGGGTATTATTTTGAGGATAAAAATTATTAGGAGAGGTAATATTAGATCAGATAATATAGTTTAGAGTAGATTAGTATTATTATTAGTTGAAGATGTAGAGAAACACCATGACTCTTCTTTTGGGTGACAACATTGAAGTTTGAAGGTTTTGTTCTCTTAATCTTTTCTTTGTTCTTATTAGTTTAATTATGTTTTCTTATTTTACTAGTTGTTTTACTTGTTTAATTATTAGCGAGTAGTTATTTCTAGGGCTTAAAGGGAAGCCATGTTTGCACTAATATTGTCATGATTTTCATAGTGGTTTGATTGGTTATGGTTAATTTTGATTGATATGTTTTAATCATTAATTTGTGTAATTGGCCAATATCATGGATTAATTATATGCAAATAGGGGTATGGATCGAGAGATTTACTTACTAGAGGCACACATACGATTAGCAGAATTGAATTTGAGTGCGGAAGCATCATTGGATTTCTGAGAGCGTTAATTCTTGGAAGAGATTAACTTGACTCTAATTACCTGATTGATTGAATTACTAAAAGTGGTTAATTGTGTTGAATGTTTCGAGAGTGTTAATGCTTGAAAGAGATTAACATACTCTAGTTATAGGATCACATTGATTACTTTAGCTTAAGAGCCAATTGTGTAAGCATGGTGGACCTGATTGCCCTAGGTTTTAAATAATTTGTTTATCATCTGTTTAATTAGTGTCAATTTAGTTTAATTAGTTAATTAATAATTTCACATAATCGTTTGTCCCTGAAACAATTAGCGATAACTGAAAAGGAATTAGTAGAACCTGTCTCCTTGTGGATTCGACCCGCTTGCCATCTGTACTAGCAATAGACACCGTGCGCTTGCGGTTAGGTATAATTTGACACATCAAGTTTTTGGCGCCGCTGCCGGGGAGATAGCGAGTTTCTGTTGATTTTAATTTAGTTGTTTAGATTGTTTCCATTGTCTCGTTGGAACCTTTGTTCCAATTGAGGCGAATTTTACTGCATTTTCTTGGCTTTGTTGGGTGTCTACAGGTTTGCAATGGGTGAAGTTGATACTTTTGCACTCTTATCTTCCCTAGTAGAGGCACATACTCGAGAGATTGCCATGTCAAAGACTACAGAGCCCACTATGCGTCCAATGAGTATCAATGAGATGTCACAAGTGGCCCCTAAAACTTACAACTTCTGTCAAATTTGCGGTGTGCAGGGTCACTATGGTTTTGAATGCTCTTACAATTTCTATAATTCTCAGAGTGCTCAGTTGGGACAAATGAATTCTTTTGAAGAAAGATATGGGTACAATCAGTATTCAAACACTTTTGATCAAGAATGCATGAATCAACCAGATTTCTACTACCAGGACAATGGTGCTCAAAATTTTTCATATCATAATCAGCAACAGTTTGAGCAATAATATTATCAGTCATATGAGCAGCCGCCACAACAAGAATATCAATATCCTCCTCTACAAGAAGATCTACATGTTTCTCAATCCAGTGTAGATGTGCAAGCTGATCAGACAAATGAGATGTGGGATATCTTGAATAAATTGCTAAAGAGTTCTGAAGAACAAGCCGATGCGATCAAAGAATTAGAAACTCAAAGTTTGGCGATTGAATCTCAAATTGCACAGTTGGCTAACTCTTCTACTACAGGGCAGCTCGACTATTTACCATCATCATCTATCCGATCCGAAGAGGACCTGATTGCTATCAATCTCACAAGCGATCAGGAATATGATAGTTTCTCCATGTATGTTGATGATGAGGCCATTGATAAAGAGAAGGAGCATGCCACCGATGACGAGATCAATGATGTTGCTGCTACCAAGGACAATGTGACTGATGATGAGGTGACAAAGGAAAGCAATACAGAGATGGTTGTTGTTTCTCTTCCACAACCTGTGCCTAAGCTACCATGTATTGGTAAATCTGCTTTCGATCTGGCCTCTACTTACAAGGCTTCTTTGCTCAAGACCACTTATTTCAAGGTTGATGTGATAACAAATATTGTCCAAGATGATATTTCTCAAATTCTGGTTGAGGATCCATACAAAATGGCTCCTACGTTTCAAGCTCGAGGAGAGGGAGAAGATGGAAGTGTCTTATTAGCCAATGATGTGATAAGCCAAGATGTCCGAATGACTCCAGTGAAAGTGAGGAGTGAAGAAAAGCCACCACCAGAACCTCCACCTTATGTCAAGGGAGTTCAATATTTTCGTGGTGTCGAATTTTATCGCTGTTTTATCACAAAGTTTTCCAAAACTGCACAAGCACTCTCTCTATTGCTTATTACTGACATATTTTATTTTACTGATGCTTGTTTGGAGACTTTCTGCAGGATAAAGACAATCACAGATGTTCTTGATAATTTTTGTGGTGGCGAGTTTATGATCGAGAAAGTGGATATTACGCCTTTACCGGAGTTTTTTGAGGAGGTCAAGCTATTGACGTTAAAGAAGCGCTTCGTGGGAGGCAACCCATGCATTAGTGTAGGAAGAAAAAAAAAATTTGAGTGTTGTATGAAGAAAAAAAAAAGAATGAGTGTAGTGAAAAAAAAAGAGAGATTAGTAGTATTGTGAAAAAAAAAATCTGTGAAAAAAAAAAAAATTCTGTAAAAAAAAGAAAAAAAAAAGCAGAATTCCAGAAGACGTCAGCGCATCAGGCGCCCATTCCGCGCATCAGGCGCCCAGTCACGCAGAAGCATTCTGCGCATCAAGCGCCCTGGCAGCGCTTTAAGCACCCTAACACGCAGGTTGAACCTGCGTGTCACCCTTGTTTCCGCGCCGGAAGCCCTGTAACGCAGCCACAGGCTGCGTGACAACCCCACTGCCCAGAATTTTTCCCGAAAAATTGTGTTTTTCCTCATAAATTCAACCCCAAAACCTATCCTAACCCAAATTTCTTTGATTCCTAATTCATATATCTATCCTACATCAATTCTAAACCTCTCCAAATCTCTCCTACACTCTAAATTTTTATTTTCATCCTATCCATAATCTTTTATATATACCCACCTATTCATACAAATCCAATTCCTCTTCTATTTATTTAAATCTCTAAAAATTCAATTCTAAAGTGGAATTAATTGCAAGTTCACCTCTTCGATTCGTAGTTGGGATATCTCTTCTCTATTTTATTTTTTTATTACGAATTTGTGTTCTTGTAAATTGTGGGTTTTGTATTATTCTTGTTAATTGGGTATTTTTGGTGTGATATTGCTTGGTGATTTTTGGTAGGATATTTCTTGGTGGTTGTTGGTGGTGAGTGGGTGGCTCCTAAGCGACTGAGGGGTGGTTTTCACACCTGACATCTTGATTCCAGGGGAGTTTTCTTTCTTTTCTTTTTAGTGTAGTTTTATTTTCTTTTTAGTGTAGTTTTATTTTGTTTTTAGTTGTAGTTTTGTATCTTGTTCATTAGTTCATTGGGGACAATGAACCGCTTAAGTGTGGGGAAGGGTTCTCAATGTTAAGAGAATTTTTTTAAGAAAAAAAATTTTAAAAAATTAAAAATACCAAAAATAATTCTAGCCATGTGTTCGCACTTATTCACGCAAGAGAACGTGGTCAACAAGTAATATAGAGTAAATAGGATTCGTTCCCACAGAGACTCAAATTGTTCGTTATGTTCACTTATGCACCAGCTAATGATTTACACTCACTGCTAAGACAATCACAATTTTGGTTTGATTTAACTAATGATTAATTACCTACTAAGCCAATTACGAGAAAATAACTTACTTTAACCTTATAATAAATAAACATGGGATTTCAACTTCAATTACTACTTCATCTAGAATCTTATGCCCTTTAGCCTAGCATGTGACCGAGTTGATTACTGATTAGATGCACTAAACTGATACATACCAACTTTCGTTGTGCATATACCATCCTACTGATCATCCACAATTGATAGAAGTCAAATAGTCACCAAATATGTGTAGTCCCTATATGTCTATAGCAATTGAACACATACCGGTTGAAAATCAAGCACCCATTAAACCACATAGTCGATGCAAGACGGTTAGAATCACATCACAAATTAATACATGTTCTTCACATGCAAAAACCTATGCTAGCATGAATTGTTCTAAACCCTAGATCCACTTTCGCATTCACTAGGATTAAACAAGCAATTACAAGTGTTCGCGACGCACTTATAACGAATAAGCATAAACATACTAGGCAATCAATACATACAATCACACACCAAGGCATAAAAACACTCAATAACTAGAATCCATAGCAAAATCCATTAAAACCCCATGATAACGAATTAGCCCATAATTGACCTAATTGTCATCATGGGTTCTATGGAAAACATAATTCTAAAATCAACAAGTAAAAATAAAGAAGAAGAATAAAGTTTAGAATTGAACTCCCACAATAGAAGAATACAAAGGTATCAAGAATAATCCTCGCTTGTCACTAGCTTGGAAGAATTCCTTCTCCTCCTCTCTCCTCTGTATAAAACTAGGTTAAAGTATGTAACGTCTGTATCATATGTATATGTTTACAAGGGTAGGACGTTTATACATAAAAAACGTTTCTCCCTCTTGCCTAATAAAAATATTTAATATTCTATTACAATTAGAATTTTATTAAGGTGCTAAAACCTGCCCGGAATATAATTAGAACTCGAAAAGGGCAAAACAGGAATTTCCCAGCCATGCTTCACAAAGTCTGCCTGCGCGAATTAATTCAGTACTTTACTTGCACGTGATTCCTATTCCAGGTTGTAGAAAATCTCTCAAGCTTCGCGTGGGCAGTAAGATCGCTAAAAACGGACTTACAGAACTCCAGATATGGCCAAAACAGTATAAGCTGCGCAGCCTTCCCAGAAAATCCGAATTTTAATCATTTAATTCCCAAAAAATTGTAGAAGCATCCACCTTAATCAACATTCTCGTAAACCTGCACAACTAAGCAAAACACATCAAAACTACAAGAAACTTGAGTCCAAGACAATCAATTTAAGCCGATTTAGAATGTTCCAAGTAGATATAAATCCACTTATCACACCCCCAAACTTAAACCGATGCTTGTCCTCAAGCATTAACAATTACAACTAACTAACTAGTACCACTTCCGTAGGTGATCACGGTTGCATTTGGCATATGCAACAAGCCCTTTAAACCCCTAGGCAGCCCTAGTGGACGAGTAAGGTCTCGTGAGGGCCTATAGCGAATGTACCCACAAAATCCATTTAACCTAATGCAATGCAAATGCATGAATGCAACTAATATGAAAAAAATGCAAAGACCCCCTTCAAACTCACCAAAACCAACTAACAAGCAAATATCTCAAAGAATGTAACAAATCCAAGCAGAGCTCGACTAAATCCCCGTATACTAACAAATACATGAACAGAAACGTGCGTGTGTGCGATGCTCATCAGAAATACCCCCAGAACTAGGTCAAAAATCATACATGCTTTCCGTCAAGACAATCACAGGTTTATAACTAGAATAGACTGTAGACACTCCATAGCCTAGGAACACCTCCACCCTTATCCAAGGTAGACAGAAACTCATGCTTTATTACTATACTACGACACTACATATACAATACGCATGCTTATTTAACCGTGCAATGAATGAGACCCCAAAAGGCTTATACAATAATACCCATGTAGCGAGTGTTAGGTCAGCAGGATCCCAGACTATAAAGCCTTAGGTCACTAGGACTAAGTCCCCTCAGACTTAATTACTCGAGTATTAAAGAGCTCACTCTGGTTAATTATGCATTAACAAACAATACTAGACTCTTTTTTTTTTCCTTTTTTTTCCTTTTTTTGTTTTTCTTTTTTTTTGTTTTTTTTTGTTTTTTTTTTTTTAAGGTTTTAATCTGGAATGAGCCTTTCTCATTTCCAACCCTAGACTACTCACATAAATATGAGCTGGCTACTAGCCATTTGACACCTAGCCATTATTGACAAATATTATCAACTAGCATGAAAATTCCTGGTTTCCCCCAAACTTAGACTTTAATGTCCCTACGCTATAAAGGGAATAACGAAAATTCTAAATATAAACAAGTGATTAAATCTCAAAACATCCCACAGGCATGACCCTAACCTAGCCCAACAGCACCCCAATGAGACTGTGTAATAAATTTTGTTCCCGTAACGTGCAAGTCAATTTCATAGAAACTATAAATCAGCCCTCTACTCATCATCATCACACCCAAATCAACATCCCCCTATCAATCAGAATCAGCTCGTCCTAAGGGATCATGAAATATGCATGCCATGAAAATGCAACTAAATGAAAAACTCACATGGTATACGAAAATAAAACAAAATGTCCTATATGAAACAAACGTAGATAATACAAACATAACAATCATGCATGAACTATCACTACTATGCAAACATGATATCCTATATGAACACAAAATACAACAATATATATACAACTACTAATCCCTCATACCACCCCCAAACTTAACATATTCAATGCCCTCATTGAATGGAAAGTAATACAAGGGATAGCAGAAAACATACCTACTCGTCCTCCTCTTCGGAGGAATCATAATCTGGCGGTGGATACTGCGTACGAGCTCCATAGACTGGCCACCTCGCCTGAATACCTGCATCTGTCAAAGCTGTAGCCATATCTTGAGCATACTCCCTGTTACAAGCATGTATAGCATCCATCCGCCTATACAAACGCCTAAAGTGGTCCTCCAAAACTCTCGGTACTTCCAAACCCTGTGGCTGAGCGCCCGCTCCATTACCACTAGCATCAACATCATCAACAATATAACCAAGTCCCCTCGGATCTGGAACCCCACCTTGCCAGTCAGGCATTCGATCAATAGACACATCAGTAATGGAAGGCAAAGGTGACTGCAACTCCTCATCCGCACCCCAAATAACACCACTTTCCGTACATAAACCAGCTATAACAGAAGCATGGGGCATCGATGATAGCGTATGAGACTTTAAAAACCGTATAATATTCTGATGAACAATATAGGCTACATCAATGTACTTCCCCTTTAGAATGCCCCACAAAAGAATCAATCTATCAACTGTGACCTCACCTATATGAGAAGTAGGCATAATATTCGCACAAAGGAATGCATACCATGCACGTGCAAATTTATTCATAGCAGAAGACAGAAAATTAACTGGCGCATTGGTTCCCACTTTATACTTCCAAACCGTACCAGGAACACATAATTCACGAACAATTGCCTCCAAATCCACATCCTTACTAGTCTTCCTTGCCCAATCTTCATCCCCCACAAGCTTTGGTGGTTGTCCCAAAATTTTACGAATAGCATCAACACTATACTCCACCTGTTTACCTCGAACCACACACACCTCATCCGGCTCACCCTTAGCATTAGCATAAAACTCCCTAACAATATTCACCGGAACTGGAACAGGTGCCTTACAAATCTCTCCCCAACGTAACTTACTAATCACATCAACCAACCCATAATGACGAGTTGGTAAAAACCCCCTTTCTTTCGCCACCGACTTAGTCAACAACCTATTATACTCAACCTCCGCATCCGGAGAAGAAAATCTCTCCACCCTAATAGCACCACCCCTCATTCGCTTAGGCGCCATAATAATCAAAACCCCACTCAACAATAGCACCACCAAAAACCCCCAAGCAAAATCCCACCAAAAACCACCAAACCAAATCACACCACAAATACCCACGTAACAAGAATAATACAAAAACCCCAATTTACAAGAACACAAATTCGTAGTAAAATAAAATAGAGAAAAGAATTCCCACTACGAATCAAAGAGGTGAACTTGTACTAATTTTCCCCCAAACTTGAATTTTTAAGAGATGTAGAGGAGAAAGATAATGAATTGGGTGTGTATGTTTGGGTATATATAGGCCATGGAGTGATAGGATGAATATAAGAATTTTAATATGAAAAGGAAAAAATTTGGGTGGAATTTGGAATTTGATATAGGATAGAAAAAATATTTAATGGATGAAAGGAAAAGATTTAGAAAAGAAATAGGAATTGGAATTTTTTTAGGAGAGATGAGGGGTTTTTGGAATTAAAATAGGAAAAGATTTGGGGAAGATATGGGGTTATAAAAAGAAATTGGGGAGAGAAGAGAATTTATTTTTTTATATACAACACAACTCTCGACAACTGAACACAAGGCTGTGAAAGAAAAATTTTTTCAATACATTCTGTTGCACGCGCAATCTGCCCGCGTGTGGGGCAACCAGCCCCCTTTCCAGTAACGCAGACGCAATTAGCGCCTTGGGGCCGCAAACCGCGTTCCTTCCAGACACGCAACTGCAAGTTGCGTTACAGAGGCGCAGCTTGCCTTCCTTCCAGAAACGCAGGGGCTACCTGCGTTACTGACCTGCAATTTGCCCAGAATTTGATTTTTTTTTTTTTTTTTTTTTTTTTTTTTTCAAAGAATACACCAAACGCGTAGGTTGCCTCCCACGAAGCGCTTCTTTTACGTCAATAGCTTGACGTGACTTCCATGATTTACTCAATAATTGCAAGAACCGCGGTTTCAGCCCCACGATTCGATACCTCACCAAAGTACGGTTTCAATCTCTGACCATTAACTTTGAACGACTGATCAGGTGATTTCTCAAAAATCTCAACCGCTCCATGCGGAAACACGGTTTTTACAACAAAGGGTCCTGACCATCTCGATTTTAGCTTTCCTGGAAATAGACGAAGGCGAGAATTAAATAATAACACAGGTTGTCCAGGAACAAATACCTTGTTAACTAAACGCCGATCATGCCATCTCTTCACTTTTTCTTTGTAGAGTTTATTGTTCTCATAAGCTTGCAAGCGAAACTCGTCCATCTCATGAAGTTGCACCATTCTCTTCTCACCCGCGGCTGTAAGATCGAAATTTAGCTTTTTCAAAGCCCAATAAGCCTTGTGCTCCAATTCCGCCGGCAAATGACAAGCTTTCCCGAAGACAAGCTGATATGGTGACATTCCCAAAGGTGTTTTATATGCCGTTCGATAAGCCCAGACGGCTTCATCGAGTTTCACAGACCAATCCTTTCTTGAAGGACTCACCACCTTTTCTAAAATACGCTTGATTTCCCGATTAGACACTTCAGCTTGGCCATTGGTCTGAGGATGATATGCTGTAGCTACCCGATGATTGATATTGTATCTGGCCATAAGATTAGTGAACTTGCGATTGCAAAAATGAGTGCCTTCATCACTGATAATGACTCGAGGAGTACCAAATCTGGTGAAGATGTTCTTCTGAAGGAAATTAAGCACGACTTGGGCATCATTTGTCGGAAGTGCTTTGACCTCAACCCATTTAGAGACGTAATCAACTGCTAGCAAGATATATTGATTGTTGCACGAAGAGATAAAGGGTCCCATGAAGTCAATTCCCCAAACATCGAAAATTTCCACTTCCAACATTACATTAAGGGGCATCTCATCCCTCCTCGATATGTTACCAACACGCTGACAACGATCACACCTTAAGACGTACTGATGAGCATCCTTAAAAAGAGAAGGCCAATAGAACCCTGCTTGAAGAATACGAGTAGCAGTCTTTTCACCTCCATAGTGGCCACCATATGTCGTGGCGTGATAATCCCTCAGAATAGCCTCTGTTTCACTATACGGCACACATCTTCTAAGAATCTGATCAGCTCCCTGTTTAAACAGATATGGTTCGTCCCAACGATACCATTTAACTTCATGCAAGAACTTCTTCCTTTGTGCATAAGAAAATTCAGATGGAATGACTTGACTAACCAGAAAGTTCACAATGTCTGCGTACCATGGCTCCTCTTCTTGCACCCTAAACAATTGCTCGTCCGGGAAGAATTCATTAATGATGGCACTGTCTCGAGAAGATTTACCCAAGTCCTCCAGACGAGAAAGATGGTCAGCTACTTGATTCTCTGTCCCCTTCCTGTCCTTAATCTCCACATCAAATTCTTGTAACAGAAGTACCCAACGAATTAAACGAGGTTTGGAGTCCTTTTTAGAGAGCAGATATCTAATAGCCGCGTGATCCGTGTACACCATTACCTTTGTACCTAGCAAGTAAGAACGAAATTTTTCAAAACCATAGACTATGGCCAACAGCTCCTTTTCAGTGGTAGTGTAGTTCAACTGAGCATCATTAAGAGTCTTGCTTGCATAATAGATCACATGAAACACTTTGTCTTTCTTTTGACCGAGAACAGCCCCCACTGCATAATCGCTAGCATCGCACATCATAGCGAAAGGTTCACTCCAATCGGGAGCAATAATCACTGGTGCTGAAACCAATTTCTTTTTCAGAGTCTCGAAAGCGGTCAAACATTCTTCATCAAATTTAAAAGGAACATCCTTTTCCAAGAGCTTACACAACGGTTTGGAGATTTTTGAGAAGTCTTTGATAAAACGCCTGTAGAAACCTGCATGACCAAGGAAACTACGAATCCCTCTCACTGAAATAGGTGGTGGAAGATTTTCAATTGTCTCTATTTTTGCCCTGTCCACCTCTAGACCTCTCCGTGACACCTTGTGCCCAAGAATAGTTCCCTCCTGAACCATGAAGTGGCATTTCTCCCAGTTAAGCACTAGATTAGTCTCCACACATCTTTTCAGAACCGCACCCAGATTATTCAAACATTCATCGAAAGAGAGACCGATTACAGAAAAGTCATCCATGAAAACTTCTACGGTCTTGCCAATCATGTCTGAAAAGATAGCCATCATACACCTCTGAAAAGTAGCAGGTGCACCACACAAACCAAAAGAAACTCGCCGAAAAGCAAATGTACCAAATGGACATGTGAAAGTTGTCTTCTCCTGATCTTCAGGAGCAATACAGATTTGATTATACCCAGAATATCCATCCAATAGGCAATAGTACTCCTGACCTGCAAGTCTGTCCAGCATCTGATCAATAAAGGGCAAAGGAAAATGATCCTTCCTAGTAGCCTTGTTCAATTTCCGGTAGTCCATACAGATTCTCCAACCAGTGACTGTGCGAGTAGAGATAAGTTCATTCTTCTCATTGGTGATTACCGTCATGCCACCCTTCTTCGGCACACATTGAACTGGGCTTACCCATGAACTATCAGAAATGGGATAGATGATCCCTGCATCCAGCCATTTGATGATTTCTTTCTTCACAACTTCTTTCATGATCGGATTTAGACGTCTCTGATTTTCCACTGTTGGTTTACTCCCTTCTTCTAAAAGAATTTTATGTTGACAGTAAGCTGGACTTATCCCCTTGATGTCTGCTATGGTCCATCCAATAGCTGATTTGAATTCTCTAAGAACTCTCAAGAGCTTGTCTTCCTCAAAATCTGACAAGTTAGCAGCAATAATCACAGGTAAAGTAGATGACTCACCAAGAGAAGCATACCTTAAGTGATCAGGTAATGGTTTGAGCTCTAGAGTTGGAGCTTCTTCAATGGATGGTTTCAACCGCTGATGTGACCCCTTCAATTCAGATAGACCTAACGATTCCACTGGTCTCTCGAATTTCCTTTGCCATGGAGTAGCATCAAGAAGTAGCAGTTGCTCATCTATCTCATCTTCTTCCAATAAAGAATCACTAATCAGTGCTTTTTCCAATGTGTCATTCAAGAGCAGATGCTCAATTTTAGATTGCACTGCTGACTCCACCAAATCTATCTTCAAACATTGTTCTTCTTCAGTTGGAAACTTCATAGCCTTGAAAACATTGAAGGTGACATTTTGGTCATGCACCCTCATCGTAAGTTCCCCTTTTTGCACGTCGATCAAGGTTTGCCCCGTGGCCAAGAATGGTCTCCCAAGAATGATAGGGATTTTCTTGTCTTCTTCAAAATCAAGTATGACGAAATCCGCTGGAAAGATGAGTTTGTCCACTTTTACCAGAACATCTTCTACAATTCCTCGAGGGTAAGTAACTGAGCGATCAGCTAACTGGAGTGACATGTTGGTAGGCTTAGGCTCCGGAAGACCAAGTTGCAAGAAAACCGAATAGGGCATGAGGTTGATGCTTGCCCCTAAATCACACAAACACTTGTCAAACGACAAATTTCCAATGATGCACGGTATGGTAAAACTCCCCGGATCCTTCAGCTTAGGTGGCAACTTTTGTTGCAAGACAGCACTGCACTCCTCCGTCAAAGCGACGGTCTCTAACTCCTCGAGCTTCAATTTCCTCGAAAGTATGCCCTTCATGAACTTGGCATAACTTGGCATTTGTTCAAGCGCTTCAGCAAATGGTAGATTTATGTGCAACTTTTTGAACACTTCCAAGAACTTTGCAAATTGCTTATCAAACTTCTGCTTCTGAAGCCTTTTAGGGAATGGCGGAGGCGGATAAACTTCTTTGCTAGCTTCCGTAATTTTTGAACCTGTTTTCCCATCTGACTTCTCCTTTTCTTCCTCACCTGATGCCTTCTGAATGACCGGGAGATCTGAATTAGAAGACCGGATAGACCCCTCAGACGCGCCCGCGTCCACATCACTGTTCACAGCATTTTCAAGTTCTTCATTTAACTGCTGGTTGACTCCCAGATCACCTGTAACCTTTCCAGAACGTAACGTAACAGCATGAATCTGTTCCTTGACCTCCTTTTTACCCGGATTAGCTTCCGTGTCACTAGGTAATTGCCCTTGAGGTCTGTTCAAAAGAGCATTGGCCAGTTGGCCCATTTGAGTTTCAAGAGTTTTGAGAGATGCTGCTTGACTCTTGTACATCATTCGCAATTCTTCCATTTCTGACTTCTCATTAGATTGCACATGACTTCCAGGTTGCTGTTGATGAAATCCAGGTGGATTGTATGGTGGCCTTTGGGCATAGGGTTGTTGATAACCCGAATTGTTGAACTGCCTTGAACTATACTGCTGACTCTGAGATGGTTGTGGCACAGCATTCTGATTGTTGCTCCAACTGAAGTTAGGATGATTCCTATTGTTGGGATGATATGTATTGGGAGCAGGTTGTGACGGCCTCTGATAATTGCTGACAAACTGTGCCGACTCACTAGAAATTGCACATTGATTAGTGTCATGAGCCCCCGCACACAATTCACAGACCATGGCGACTTGTTGAACCCCCACCTTAGCCAATGAGTCCACTTTCATGGTTAGAGCCTGTAGCTGAGCTGCTATAGCTGTTGTGGCATCCATTTCAAGTACACCTGCAACCTTACCTTGTGGAATACGCTGTGTCGGATTCTGATACTCATTTGCAGCCATCATTTCAATCAAGTCATAGGCCTCTTCATAGCTTTTGGCCCACAGAGCTCCTCCAGATGCTGCATCAAGCATTGCTCGAGAATGACCTAAACCATTGTAGAAGCTATTGATGACCATCCAATTTGGCATCCCATGATGGGGACATTTCCGGAGCATCTCCTTGTACCTTTCCCAAGCTTCACACAGTGATTCACCAGAATGCTGACTAAATTGTGTAAGAGCATTCCTCATGGCAGCAGTCTTTGCCATAGGAAAGAATTTAGTCAAGAACTTTTGTGCCAGATCTTCCCATGTAGTGATGGAACCTGCTGGAAGTGAATGCAACCAGCTTTTTGCTTTGTCTCTCAAAGAGAAGGGAAACAACCTTAGCTTGATAGCGTCCTCAGAAACTCCGTTGGTTTTGAACGTGTCACAGATCTCAATGAAGTCCCTGATATGCATGTTGGGATCCTCAACAGATGAACCCCCAAACTGGACTGAGTTCTGGACCATTTGGATTGTGCCCGGCTTGATCTCGAAATTATTTGCAGCAATAGCCGGCCGCACAATACTCGACTGAATATCATTAATCTTGGGCTGAGAATAATCCTTCAGCGCCTTGTTATCTGCCATTTCTCCAGTAACTTCCAACTCTTCTTCAATTTCCTCCACTAATTCCTCTTCGTGCTTCCTTTCTTCCAGATTTTCTTTACGAGCCTGAGATCGAGTAAGCATACACGCTCAAGATAGTACCTGAGAAACCACAAAGTAAATGAGTGAGAAAACGTCTGAGTCAGTGAATTTAATCCAAATTGATGACAAGATCATAAACTAAACAAACAATGAACCGAGTCCCCGGCAGCGGCGCCAAAAACTTGTTCGCACTTATTCACGCAAGAGAACGTGGTCAACAAGTAATATAGAGTAAATAGGATTCGTTCCCACAGAGACTCAAATTGTTCGTTATGTTCACTTATGCACCAGCTAATGATTTACACTCACTGCTAAGACAATCACAATTTTGGTTTGATTTAACTAATGATTAATTACCTACTAAGCCAATTACGAGAAAATAACTTACTTTAACCTTATAATAAATAAACATGGGATTTCAACTTCAATTACTACTTCATCTAGAATCTTATGCCCTTTAGCCTAGCATGTGACCGAGTTGATTACTGATTAGATGCACTAAACTGATACATACCAACTTTCGTTGTGCATATACCATCCTACTGATCATCCACAATTGATAGAAGTCAAATAGTCACCAAATATGTGTAGTCCCTATATGTCTATAGCAATTGAACACATACCGGTTGAAAATCAAGCACCCATTAAACCACATAGTCGATGCAAGACGGTTAGAATCACATCACAAATTAATACATGTTCTTCACATGCAAAAACCTATGCTAGCATGAATTGTTCTAAACCCTAGATCCACTTTCGCATTCACTAGGATTAAACAAGCAATTACAAGTGTTCGCGACGCACTTATAACGAATAAGCATAAACATACTAGGCAATCAATACATACAATCACACACCAAGGCATAAAAACACTCAATAACTAGAATCCATAGCAAAATCCATTAAAACCCCATGATAACGAATTAGCCCATAATTGACCTAATTGTCATCATGGGTTCTATGGAAAACATAATTCTAAAATCAACAAGTAAAAATAAAGAAGAAGAATAAAGTTTAGAATTGAACTCCCACAATAGAAGAATACAAAGGTATCAAGAATAATCCTCGCTTGTCACTAGCTTGGAAGAATTCCTTCTCCTCCTCTCTCCTCTGTATAAAACTAGGTTAAAGTATGTAACGTCTGTATCATATGTATATGTTTACAAGGGTAGGACGTTTATACATAAAAAACGTTTCTCCCTCTTGCCTAATAAAAATATTTAATATTCTATTACAATTAGAATTTTATTAAGGTGCTAAAACCTGCCCGGAATATAATTAGAACTCGAAAAGGGCAAAACAGGAATTTCCCAGCCATGCTTCACAAAGTCTGCCTGCGCGAATTAATTCAGTACTTTACTTGCACGTGATTCCTATTCCAGGTTGTAGAAAATCTCTCAAGCTTCGCGTGGGCAGTAAGATCGCTAAAAACGGACTTACAGAACTCCAGATATGGCCAAAACAGTATAAGCTGCGCAGCCTTCCCAGAAAATCCGAATTTTAATCATTTAATTCCCAAAAAATTGTAGAAGCATCCACCTTAATCAACATTCTCGTAAACCTGCACAACTAAGCAAAACACATCAAAACTACAAGAAACTTGAGTCCAAGACAATCAATTTAAGCCGATTTAGAATGTTCCAAGTAGATATAAATCCACTTATCACCATGCAATTTGATTAGTTGTTGTATTTTGCTTGATACACCCATGCATGCGTAGGAATCTTGTGTTCTTGTCGCTTTTGTATGAGAAGTGACGTGCTTTGTTCTTGTGCACACACTTACACTAGCAAGTTGAAACTGGTAGACTTAATTGGATGTTGTAAGTGATTAGAATGACATGAATATGTGCAAGATGACTTGGTTTACATGCTTTGAGTACAAGTAGGTGCGTTAGAGAGTCTTGTTACTTGGGATTGATTATGTTTTGTCACACCAAGTGAGTTTTGAGCCTATATGCATATCTTTTGCATGATTTTTCGTTTGCTTGAGTGTCCACATGTTGTTTACATTGCTAGCACTTACTTGAGATCTTTCTTAAAATGCATGATATTACTTGATGATGAGATGATAAAGGCACTTAGGTTTAACCTCATTTTTCCCATATTTCCACACCTTTTATACATGATCAATTAGTTAACCCGTTGAGCTTAATCCTATTCTTTCGGTGACACACCACATTACTTACCATTATCCTTTTTATTCTATTGGCCTTACATTGAATTTGAACCTAAATTGTCAAAGGCTAGTATCGTGCTTAAGGGAGTAATAAGGTGTTCATAAAAGGGGGGGTTATTGATGATCATACTTTTGGGGAATTATTGATTTTGGTTGATGCTTGTTAGTCGAAATTCATAAAAATATCTATGGATCATTGTGTTTATTCCTTAGCTCTTCAAAAAAAAAAAATACAGAAAAAAATAGAAAAAAAAAGAAAAAAAATAAATTTGAGAGCATTCTTATGTTTGTATGATCCTTCTTCATTCGACTAGTCAAGTTATTATGTAAGGGTTATTGAAAAATCCAAGTGTGGGGAAGTATTTGTGGTTTTAATAGAAAGGGAATGGAATGAATTATATTGTTGGGTACTAGCTTTTGGCATATTAACCTGTTTTAGGTTTACTTGACATACCTTGTCCCTAGCCCACGCTACAACCCGAATAAAGACCTTTTGATTGTCATCAGTGATGTATGTTGTGTTGAGAGTGAGATTGATTGCGAGTGTCAAGTTGTGTTTATGATTTTGTTGGAATTGAGTGATACACTTAACCTTGTTCTTGAGTGAATATTCGTTTTTGAGTGAAAGGTGAGTTATTACTTGTTTTGGCATAGGAGATCCCGGGTTTAGACTTAAAGATGTATTTTTTGTGGGCTTAGCATGATTACCAACGATTTTTACACTTGACATGAATTTTTATGACCTTCTGCATGTTAGTTGAGTAGACTACGTGAATACTTGCACTTTCGACACCAAGACATCGTATGTTTATTTTGATTCTTAAGTTGATGTGGCATGAGAGGACTTGTGTGTGTGGTGTTGTGTTAGCATTGATCTTTTGCATGGTTAGATGAATTTTGTGGGTATATTCACTATAAACCCTCACGAGACAACACTCGTCCTACTAGGGCTGCCTAGGGGTTTAACGGCTTGTTACATATGCTCAATGCAATCGTGTCATCTACGAAAGTGATGTTTGTTAGGACTTAGTTTTTATTTCACTTATTTGCCCGAGGACGTGCAAATGCTAAGTGTGGGGATGTTTGATAGAATATATTTTTATATATATTTTAGATGATTTTATTCTCATATTTATTGTGTTTTGCATTGATTTGGATTTTTATTTAATAGATTTGATTGTTTTATTGTAGGAAATAAAGAATTCATGACTTGGAAGGATTTGGAGCAAAAAGAGCTATTTTGGAGATAAAATAGGAGAAAATTCGTATTATTGGACTACAGGGGCTGTTCTACACTGTTTTGGCCATATCTTGAGTTCTAGAAGTCCGTTTGAGGCCCGTAAGCTGTCCATGCGAAGCTTGTGGAATTATCTTTAATTCAGAGGTGGTCCAGTAAGCAAAATCCAACTGGAAGAGCCCAGAAACAGAGGAGAAAAAGAAGTGACGAATTTTAATTAAGGAATCCTATTCAGTTATGGAATCCTATTTATTTAGAGTATTAAAATACTTTTGTTGGGCAAGACTTTTAGAGCCTATATAAACACATCTAGGGTATTATTTTGAGGATAAAAATTATTAGGAGAGGTAATATTAGATCAGATAATATAGTTTA
Source organism: Kitagawia praeruptora (assembly GCA_037693485.1). Taxonomy (NCBI): domain Eukaryota; kingdom Viridiplantae; phylum Streptophyta; class Magnoliopsida; order Apiales; family Apiaceae; genus Kitagawia; species Kitagawia praeruptora. The sequence continues at coordinate 168,886,008 of CM075352.1, read as the reverse complement.
GAGTAGATTAGTATTATTATTAGTTGAAGATGTAGAGAAACACCATGACTCTTCTTTTGGGTGACAACATTGAAGTTTGAAGGTTTTGTTCTCTTAATCTTTTCTTTGTTCTTATTAGTTTAATTATGTTTTCTTATTTTACTAGTTGTTTTACTTGTTTAATTATTAGCGAGTAGTTATTTCTAGGGCTTAAAGGGAAGCCATGTTTGCACTAATATTGTCATGATTTTCATAGTGGTTTGATTGGTTATGGTTAATTCTGATTGATATGTTTTAATCATTAATTTGTGTAATTGGCCAATATCATGGATTAATTATATGCAAATAGGGGTATGGATCGAGAGATTTACTTACTAGAGGCACACATACGATTAGCAGAATTGAATTTGAGTGCGGAAGCATCATTGGATTTCTGAGAGCGTTAATTCTTGGAAGAGATTAACTTGACTCTAATTACCTGATTGATTGAATTACTAAAAGTGGTTAATTGTGTTGAATGTTTCGAGAGTGTTAATGCTTGAAAGAGATTAACATACTCTAGTTATAGGATCACATTGATTGCTTTAGCTTAAGAGCCAATTGTGTAAGCATGGTGGACCTGATTTCCCTAGGTTTTAAATAATTTGTTTATCATCTGTTTAATTAGTGTTAATTTAATTTAATTAGTTAATTAATAATTTCACATAATCGTTTGTCCCTGAAACAATTAGCGATAACTGAAAAGGAATTAGTAGAACCTGTCTCCTTGTGGATTCGACCCGCTTGCCATCTGTACTAGCAATAGACACCGTGCGCTTGCGGTTAGGTATAATTTGACACATCATGCAGCAAATTAATAAGGATGTTAGTGAAAGTGAACCCACAGTGGTTCCTCTTGAGCCTAAGAAGAAGAGAGCTAAGAGGGCCAAAGCCACTGTCAACCACCCCACAGTCTCACAAAAGGCTGTGGAGGATAAAAGGGAATCAAACACATCCCTAGGTGCTTCTTCTCAACAAGAAGTATCTATTGAAAATGGCCTGTCTCCCAAGGCATCCTGTAAAGAGTCAGCACAACCTTATGTACTCACTCATGAGGAGCCTACACTTGCAGAAATGCACACAGAGTTAAGGCACAGTGAGGGTCATGAAACTTCTTCTCTTGATGTTCCACAAGTTACCCCTGTGGAACAACCAACAATCTCTTCTAAACCATCATCTTCTTTATTCTCTAATCCAACAACTGTTTCTTCTCAACAACCTAGAGAAGGGGACAATCCCAACCCTTCAGGTTTTGATCATCCATCTCAAGTCATGGATGAGCCCCCATCAAGTGGTCCACACGAACCCATTTCTCAAAGTGAAATGGACACTACTCACTCAAACACTGAGCTAGATCAAGATGGTACTCTGCCAGAAAATGAAACAGCCAACATCTTGGTCGAACTCCAAAGAGCAACTGACCTTCAGGAAGTTGCTGTCACAGCCTCGGCTGCTATCAAAGACACCACAAAAGTTGCTGTCAACCCACCTGTGGACAGTAACATTTTGGGTAAAGATGCTGTCACCTCTACACAGCTTGATCATAATACTGTCGTTGTTGAAGATGCCTCAGATGATGATCAAATAACTATCTCTGCTTTAAAGGTACAATCTAAACTTTCTACTTCTTCGACTAAAATGCATGCAAGTACTGCTCATACCCATGCATCTAGGATGAGTGAGGGAGTGAAAAGAAAAAGAGAGATAAAAGAAAAGAGAGGTGAGCATAAAATTGAGAGGCAACCAAATGAGTTGGCAAAAGGTGAGGGACTTGAGCATGTCCAGAGTGAAATTGAGGGAACCCCACACTCAAAGGCACTAGGCCTTGAGAGTCATTCTGTGAGGAGTGATGAGATCACTCAGAAAAACAATGAGTGTGTGAGAAACCCCATAGCCTCCTTGCCCCAGTTTCTTCCGTTATATCCAAATAGGTTGAGAATTGGTGGTCCTTCTAAACAAGCTGAATCAAGGTTGGAAGCCCTTGAGGGCAGATGTGCATTCATGGAAGCTAAACTTGATGCTCTATCCACTATGGTAGCTACTGGTTTTGCTGATATTCAACAGACTCTTCTATCATTCTCTGCCATCCTTAGTGCTGCCAACTCAACTAAGAGGGAGAAAGTGGTAGATCAGAATGAGGGTAAGGGAGAGAAAGTGGTAGATCAGAATGAAGCAAACCTGGTAGAGAAGGAGAAATAAGGTGGAGCTACAAGTGAGGGGGAGTCAAGTAGTGAGGGGGAGCAAGTTTTGGAAGAAGATGAAGATGAAAGTGAGGGGGAGCAAGAGAAAGAAGAAAGAAACTTTGGTGAAGAACTAAAGGCAGCTAGAGATGGTGAATTGTTTGAAGGAGAAATAGATGGTGAGGCAGTATTGTTATCCAAGGAAGTGTTTGAGCAATTAAAGAGGACTCAAAAGTCTAAAAGAACAGTATTGCCTTCACTGAAAATCAATGAGCCAAATCCTGAGGAATTCGAAGCTCCATTCCAGAAGTTGTAGAAGGAATGGAGAGAAAAAGAAATTCAAAATGTTCTAGGTAAAGGCAAAGGCAAAATGCCTGAGTATGTGAACATATCTACTGGAACTACTTGGTCAGATGGAAGTGAATATGCCCTTGAAGATGCAGAATTGATGATGGTTGATCACATGGAGAGTACTTTGAACAACAAAGATGAAGATTTCAGTAAGTTGGTGGATGAATCAATTAGTGAAGCAGGGGGAGCTTTTACAAAATTGGCATCAACACTGAAGAGCAAAGTATGAGTATCTCTGTGAGAATCAACTTGGAAAGAAGGTGGGTTGTTCAGGTTTATCTGAAGAATCGTTTGACCATATTCATCACAATGTAACTTTTACAAAGTCTGCATGCAAGAGTACTCCAAGTCCTTGGAACCTTGGTAGTCAGAAATTCAAAAACCTTCAATGATAGTCTGATAGCACAAATTAAAAGGATGGTTGAAGACAAACTCCCTGAGGTGATTCAAAATCCTTATGGTGTGTGTTTCAGAAGGATCACAAAGATAGGAGCAAAAAGGTTGGATTTCTTACCATTGGATAGGATCTCAGGACTAAGAACTGAAACAATCATGACAGTGCTGAAGAAACTTCTCAAATCTAGTATCACCAGTGATAAGGTTAAAGCTATCAAAGATATTCACAAGCTGTTAGTAAAAAGAGATGAGGAAATTAGCTCAATCATAAAGAAGCTGATATCTGATGCTAATGCCAAGATGGGAGGAAGCTGCAACTATGATGATACTTTAGATGATGATGAGGATGAAAATGGAGGAAGTGGTGGACCTGGAAAATTCAAGAGTTCTAGGAGAGAAGCATCTGAGAATGTTGCTACTGAGAATGTTGCTACACAAACTCAGATGGATGCTACCCAAGAAGAGCAAGAAACTCCTAGTACTGAAAAGGAAGATGTTGTCAATGATGAAGGTGAGTTAAAAATTCTTGAAGCCTTGGAGGCAAGTATCTTGAGACTGGTAGTTGAATGCTTTAATGTTGAAAAAGATACTGTCAACAAGGATACTGTCAGAATGGCTGAAGACACCAAAGTAAAAGATGCTGTCAAGAGCCAAACAGTAGAAGCTATCAAAGTTGCTGTCATGAAAGATGCTGTCAAGGGTCAACTTGAAGAAACTGTCAAGGTACGAAAGCTTGTTAAGAATTTCACATCTAACAGAAGAAAGACAAGAGCACAAGCCTATCGTACAACCAAGATAAAAGGGAAGACAGTTGCATCAGCAAAGAAAAAGAAGCATGGAGCAGTTTTGACAGAGAAGCCCATTGATAAGAGAAAAGTAAATAGTTTTGAACTATTGAAAAATTCAATTGATGGGAGCATTACATCTGTCTTAGTGGAACTGGACCCAGTCAACAAAAACGTACGCAAGTATGATCTCAAGGACTATGGAACTACATGCATAACTGTAGAACCAGACTTTACTATGGAGATAGTTTCACATGTGGTAGGCATGCGTGATCTCTCATGCAAAACGGTAAAGGTAAGGAGAAGAATTGATTTCTTCATTCTGGAAAGGATGATCACTCTCATGGAAACAGACCAAGATGTTTCCAGCAGTATCTTAGAGCATGTCAAAGAATACTATGCTCAAAGATATGCTGAATTTTATGAGAAGTATGGTGACTGGAGAGCACACTATGATGCAGACCTTAAAGTTAGGTCTGATGGGGAACCAATGCCTGATGTGGACCTTACAGAAGCACATCGTCCTTTTACAAAGGCTGGCATGGCTAAATATGAAGCAGAACAAGCTTATCAGGCTGCTAAAGCTAAATCATCCCAATCTACCAAACCTACCAAACCTGCCACATCTGCCAAACAAAGTGCTGAAGATCTAGAAGCTCAACTGAAGGAAAGCTACAAGAAACTCAACAAGCTATTCAGTGAGGAAGCAGGTTATCAGCCCTGTGTACTGGATAATCCTCTGAGAATCAAGGATGATAAGCAAGAAATCTATGTTGATAGTTTTCACAAATTGAGGACCAGTATACTGAAGGATCTCTACTGGAAAGTTGTTGGATCTGTTCATAAGCTCGAAATGCTAGTTGCTTGGGAACTAGAGGTTATATTTGATCAAATGAGAGATAAAGTTCCAAAGCTAGACAGAAAAAGAAGAGAATCCTTAAATGCTTTTCCTGGAAGGAGGTTCAAGTTCATCCAAGGAATTCTGAAGTTCAGAACATACACTTATGATTTTGAAACTTGGTTTGATCTAAAAGATGCTGAAGTATTTCCTTCTCGAGTGATACAAGGGTACATTGAAGACATTGAAGATGATGCCAGATCACCAGAAGAAAAAGCTTTAGTTGATGACCTCAGGAAAGCAAGAAATGAAGCTCTCAGAAGAGAGGGAAAAATCTAGACAACTGGAGACTGCCAAAATCAAGCTAAGTTAAACTCTAATTTGCTCATTCAATAGGAGCAATTGATTTGCAGTTAATTCATAAGCTTCATGTTCTAGATTTTTCTTTAACATTTATCAGATATGGTATTGCACCTATTCTGATCTATGTTAGTTAAGTTGTCAGCACGTTTTGAATGTAAATTTGTTTTTATTGTCCATAAAAACAAATTGGGGGAGATTGTTGGGATTTATGGGTGATAGCATAGAGACAACTTAACTATCACTACACCATAAACAGCCTGCGATAACCCAAAAATTCTGTTACATTTGGGTGCGAAAATGTTACAATAGACCCATTTTTGGGCTAAGGTAACATAAATTATATGTTACATATTTCGATGTTACCTTAGGGTACCTAATGTAACTTATTTCACCCCTAGGGTAACATGTACTTTTGGGTTACCTTAGAGGTCTACTGTAACATAAAAATGGCATATTGCAACATAAATATTCGGTTACCTTAGGGTGCTTCAATTTTTTTTAAAAATGGGTCCCAACAGTGGGCCCCACCAGTAGGCACCACCAGTGGACAGATTTGTTTAAAATTTCTGATTTAATTGTTTTTCCGCCAATTTTCTTCTTTTTTTTTGCTAAATATTTCTGCCAATTTCACTGGTAAAATTCCTTTTTTTTTTTTTGCTTTTGTCAAACACTGGTAATATTCCTTAAACTTTCATAAATACACGATTTTTTGCAACCAAAAACAAACAAAAAATAGACTAACAACTCAAATTAATACGACATAATTGAAATAAATCACAAATATAAACTTTCATAAAATTTAAAAATATCATTGAGTTCGTACAATGATGCAACTAAATTATTGCAACTACTAATTACAATAAAACAACAAAAACTACTTATTTAACAATTTATCCATCTTCATAATCAGTCATTAGTGCTAGTATGGCCTTTGTTAACTGCGTCATTGAGCTTGCCTGTGAACATAAGTAAAAGAATCATCCATGAGAACTGGTATATTATCTTTCCAGTATGTTCTCAGCACATTACAAAACCATCGACAATACAGTGCAGCTAACTACCTTTGCAACATAAACAGGTGTGGCAAAGAATTTTCAATTTTGCAATTGATATGGGCATTCAATTGCATGCAAGTAACAACAGTTTACGATCAAAATCCACTCTGTAAGATAAACCTAAATATACATTATTTTAAAGTACTTTGATGACTTGCAGATCTTGTTCACCAAACTTCTGACTTGAATACAAATAATATACAAGGATGTTTCAAACAAATTCTACATAAATATTAATTAACCAACATCAAATCTATGATTCATCACCTTCTACAGAGATATTAACACACACACAAAAAAAAAAACTCTGTTAGACATCCATTAGGGGACACATTATCGTGTTCCTTATCGCTAGAACATAATTTTGGCGGTGGAGGTGGTGCAGTCTTAATTATCTAAAACACATGTGATTGCCCTAGAAAGAATGCAACGAAACTGAAAAAGCTATAATCCTTATCTACCACTGTAAAGGCTATTACAGTCTCTGCCAATTAAAGAACACAATGAAAGAATATGCAACCAGCTTAGTCATCTAAAAAAGATGTAAAAGTATCATGGAACAGTGTGGCATTATACCAGTATTCAGTATAAAATTTTGAAGCATGGAATACAGAAGATCAAGGAAGAGTCATACACTTAAACGTATATTTGCATCCATGAGAAAGTCTAATATTCCAGCTTTAGTTTTCTTGCTGTTAGATGATGGTCTTGCTGTTAGATGATGGTTGACACTTCCACCGCCACTCCAGCTTAGTCCCTTCCCTTTCAAACGTCCACGATAACTGCAATAGAATATCAACCCTTGAGTAAATTAATCTAAGCTTGTCGATACTCTGATAGCTAAATTCCATTCATGTGAACTTTTGTAATGCAAGGTACTTCCTGCAAAATGAATTATATAACATTTAAAGTGCCCATGCTTCCAGTGAGAAGGGACTTTAAAGCTTAAACAACATCACAGATAAAGATTTTAAATAGGTAGTTCAATAATGGCAAGCATAAGAGTTTAAATTTAACAATCTAACCTGAAACTGAAAGTGCAAGGTACACAATAAGCAACATACAGAGACACACACACACAAATCCTTAAAGAAAACAAACACACAAAGACAGCAACTCGGTGTTTTTTCTATCGATAACTATAACCAAATTCCATTGTCGAAACTTATCCTCCATTTATCATTGCAATACTAACCATCGATTTCATTTCCAAATAATTTTTCCCTCTAGTCCCATGACCGAAAATGTACTTGGGTAATGATAAATATGCTAACCTATTTCAACGCAACTTAATCCAGTAACTCCAAAGTAAACAATTTCAATCAAAACAAATTCAGACGACAACATATTAGCATTGCATTATGCAAATAAAATAACAAACTCAAACAAATCACACACAATCCGACATGAAACAATAGAGTGTTAAAAGCAAACACAAACTCTTTTACAGCCATTTCCAGCATCATTAAACCCGTAAACCGACCCGGGATGCTGAAACCCTAAGTAACTTTCAGCTAAGTGAATGTATTCAGAAACAGGTTGGTCCCAATGAGAAGCTCTTTCCTTAACCTTCTCTTCTGATCCTACAAATACATACATCATTTTCAACACACAAACATCAATACATACAACAGAAACAAACAAAATGTAATGAAAAAAGAGAGAAAATGCAAAGTACCATTCAATTTTGCAGCTGCTTGAAGTCGTACATTCTTTTTTAGCTTGGTCTGCAGGGCAAGTAGTGCATCTGCTCCACTGATATTGTCCGTAAATTTGACTGTATGCTGCATCCTTAACTGTTTGAATCCCTGTATCACACTAGCCTCTGCATAATAGCCTTACTCATAAGTCGTACGAAAGTGTGAAGAGATAACATCTTAATAAACAAACATTCAGTTGAAAATTAGTCATTTAACAAACAAATGCTGGTAAGCTTACCTTTTGCTTGAACCATTTACTCAACTCCTGCAGACATTTAAAAAGAAGAGCACAAAATATATCATGTTGGAATTTTCAAAGTTGCACTACAAAATAGTTGGATGTGTACTGCAACTACGTTGGGGTACCCAAAGAAGAACAAATCGATACATAAATACAAATATAAATTTAGCAAAAACTAAATAGCAATTCATACATATATGTGTGTATTGTACCTGACATCCCAACCTAGATTTAAGACAACCAGAAATAGTCATTGCTGGAAAAAAGCTCTGCACTCATCAACAAACCGATATACTTATATAATCACTTAGAAACATTCACAAATTACAGATCCAAGTAGAAAGAACAAAAAAAATGAATTAGTGATTACTAATAATAACAAGATACATACAGATTAAGATGGATCGAGGATGGAAGCCATGACCTTGGTTTGGCGCACAAAAAATATGAAAACTTAATAGCTTGAAACTACAGCTTATAAATGATACTTATAATCGATTCTGAATCCTCACCCCTCCTTCGCGCATACTTCAAAAAACTGTGTAAACTATCGCAATAAAAATAACCCATATGTACACATTTATCAATATTCCGTTGCGTAAATCATATCCATATACATACACATACAGATATAGAAGAATAAGATAGATATAGTACCTATAAGAAGCCAGCAAATCCAGAGAAGCCCTCTTAATGTCGATACACAAAAACCCCCCTTTATGTGAGAAGCCCTAGTTTGGTTGAGCGATTATTAAATCAATTACTTGTGAACAAATTGAGCCCAACAAATAGAACCAACCAATAAATTGAACCAGTAAATCATTTAGTATGAATATAGAGAAGTCGATTGATTGAGATTGAGAAAGGGGGTAGGGTTCTTAGGAAAGGGGGGGGGGGGGAGCGGGTTACTTTGAGAGAGTGAGAGTCAGAGAGTTGTGTTTGTGTATTTAGATTTTAGTTTTATGGTTTTAAGTTTTTAAATAATTTTTAATTTTAGTTTTAAGTCGAAGGTAGGAAATTTTGGTTTGGGAGGGGGATTTTGGTTAAGGGAGGGAGAATTTTAATGAAAGATTGAAAATTTTGGTTAAGGGGGGAAAACATGTGGGACAAAAATTTTTTTGATGCATTTTTAATATCGGTTGGAAGAATTAAAATTTTATTAAATAAACATGAAGTATTTATTAAAAAAATAATTATGATATTTTTTTATGAAAATTGTTTTATTCGATTTTTAAAAAAAATGCAGAATAAATATTAACCAATTTAAAAAAAATGTACAAAAAAATTCTAAAAAATGTTACAATTTCTGAAAAAAAATATTTTTTGAAAAAAAAATTGATTTTAAAAAAATAAAATAATTTTCTAACTCATTTTATAAAAAAAGTTAACAAATTTTAAAAACTAAATTTATTTAAAGAATTTAAAAAAAATTAAAAAATATTAAATTATATGAAAAGAGTTGGCATGGCTAACTCTAATGTAACACGTACATATTTATGTTACATGCTTCAACACTTTCTAGCTAGTGCAACATCATATTTTTGGCTAAGGTAACATAAAAAACACAATGTTACCTCAGGATGTAAGTAGTATAGCTAAGGTAACATATTGGGGTAACATTTCTCCAGTAGGGGTTACGGTAGGCCATATATGGTGTAGTGTATATTTCCCTGTACTTAGTTTTTACTAAGTTGAACATACTATCACAGCCAGAGTATGTCTTCGTATTCGAATAATTGCTATCATGTAATAATTGTATGATTTGGAAGAAGTTCATACATTTGTTCAAGCCTCAAGGAATACATCCAGAAGACAACAAGAATAAAAGTTATTGTCATGTTCTTGACAATAAAGTTACAAGAAGACAAATGTTGCAAAGTCACGACAAAGCTACATCTGACAGCAACATTGGCTGAAGCATGGGACAGTAACATTCTCACACTTGACAACAAGTCTGGAGTTCTGACAGCAACATTGGCGGGAGCTCGTACTGTCAACTATTGAATATTCCTTTGACAACAGACTCTGCGGTTAAGGTTACTGTCACCTTGAATTATTTGATTTGGGTATTTTCTCAATCAAAGCCCGTGACAGGTTTGTTAGAAACCAATTCACCCAAAACCTTAAGGTGTTGGGGAAGGCCCTTTCAAGGATCTTATACTCATATATATTTAACATTCCCCCTCACTCGCAAGCCCACTATGGGGTAAGAGTGGTCACTAGGAGCCCATATTTGGAGCAATACCTTAGTGCCAAATTAAATTGAGAATATTGGGGGTGGTGGGGTTCGAACTTGAGACCTCCACAAACACCAGAGCTCTGATACCATGTTAGAAACCAATTCACCCAAAACCTTAAGGTGTTGGGGAAGGCCCTTTCAAGGATCTTATACTCATATATATTTAACAAGGTTACATGTTCAAGAAACAGATTTGCTGCAACACTCTATCGTTTGTAGCATACCTGTAAAGACTACGACAGAAGCTTAAGAAATTAAGACAAGGCTGGTCAATTCGAGGTGTATGTAATATCCACATCTACTAGAATTGTATTAGCCAGAAATAGAAAGAATCTAGGTTGCTTTACTTATAAGGTTTATACTGTCTGTATAGCAATTTGGGAAAGTCACATAGGTGTGCAAATTGTAATGAGCTGCCACTTGAAAACGACAGCAGCTCAACACCCCATGCGATAGAGACAACAGAGTATCTTAGTCTACTTAGATACATCTTAGATTCTTTTCTATTCATGTACGCACACGAAGCAATTTGTATCTCTTGAGATATCGAAGCTGGAGAAACACTCTCTCCAGGTTGTAGCAACACTTCACACAAGATAAATAAAACATTTATTTTGTGAGAAATCTTGTTTCACTTATTGCTTGCATACATCTACTGATAATCTATAATCTTTATCTTCGTTGTTGATTTAAAGATTCGATTTTATCAGTATTGCATTCAACCCCCCCTTCTGCAATACTCCGGGACCAACAATATCATCTTAATTATTCACATAAAATTTGGAAAAGTAGTGGTTTAATGTATTTATAAACTATGCCAAGTCCTTTGATTTTGTATGTGAGACACACAAATTTTTGAATACTTTTGTTTATAAATAAATTACATATGGGTTATGATCAATTGATTAAATTTAACTAACCCAATCATTTTATCATAAGATAAAATCGATAAAAAAGCTAGACATCCATTGTTTCATCAAATTGTATCGAAATAAATTAATATTCGAAGTAAATAAATTCTTACACTATTATTGAAGAGAAAACTAATCCTGAGGTTACCTCAGGAGATTACCTAAGGTTATAATGTAATTAACTATGACATTTTTGTAAATATTGGTAACTTTCTAAAAAAAATCCTGAAATTACAATTGTACCCTCGTGCATTAATATGGAGAATTTTAGTTACCTCAGGGAATTTTCCAGAGGTAACCTTAGGAACATCAAACCCATTATTGAATATGTATATTATGAGAGAGATGTTGTCTTTCAAAAATGTTATTAACCTTAACTTCTCAAGCAATCTTTATTATTAATTATTGTGGAAGTTGTAATAAATTATGGAAGTACATAGTTCTTTACTTAGGCTCTATTTTGGATTGTTTTTAAAAATTGCTGTACTTTTAGAAAAAGTGCTGGTGAAAAAAGTGCCGTTGTAATAAAAATAATGTGTTTGGTGAGATTTGATATTAAAGTTGACTTATTTCAAAAAGAAGCTAGGATTCTTAGTTTTTTTCTGAAAAAAAAAATATTTTTTTTGCAACTTATGGAATCTTAAACATATACTAAATACTTGTATAATTTTTTTTTTTATCAAAACATGAAATTTTTACCCAAAAAAAAAAGTCTATAAAGAGCATGGTTCTAAAAATCCCCGAATAAGCCAATTTATAAGATAACCGACCCATTCGATTTTCAAAATTCGATTAATTATGCGAAATTATTTAAAATAATTATGCGAATTTATTTAAAATGATATGTTTAATTGTAAATTAGACTAATATATCAAATATTATTAAATATCCGATTAATACCCCCAAATTTATTTAAAATGATATGTTTAATTGTAAATTAGAATAATATATCAAATATTATTAAATATCCGATTAATACCCCCAATTAATCCTTCCGATTAATCCCGATTACCCGATTTTATGTTAAATAGGTACCTCAACCAGTGTTGTAAAAAGCGGGAATCGGATTTAATCGGTAGAGGCACTATCCAGGGATTAATCGGGGATTAATCAGGTATTTGAGGATTAATCGGAATGATTAACCGAATAATCGGATTATTAATCAGTTCGATAACCCATGGAACAGGAATTAATCGCCGATTTTTAGAACAGAGACCTCAACCGATTTTTACAACTATGATACCTGCACACATCTGTACTGTTATTCAAAAGAACATCTACTCTTCGTCCACACATTCGTCGCTTATGGAGACAAGAGTGACAGGTCTTCTGTGTGTTTCAGTACTACTTTACTGTAATTGAGGCTACTCTACTGTAATTGAGGCCTATTTCTCGATTCTTGTTCTAATTGAAGGGTTAAATAAATAAGTCCAATCCAGGTAATTCTTGATTCTTGTTAATCTCTACTCTAGTTACTTTTACTTACTACTACTACTACTTACTTTTAGAATACTATTTACTGCTTATACATGGCTTCTGTTAAAGAACTTGAGAAATAGGTTCAAGATCTTAAAGAAGTGGTAAATCTTTTGCTTACAAGACTCACCAACAACGAAGAGGCAACAAAGGAACTGAAGAAGAATATGACGAACCTTGAGAACAATCTTAAAAACAACGAGGAGGTTTCTAAGAATACATTGAAGCAAATTTCGCAAGATATAAAAAACCAAATGAAGGATGTGAAATCAGAGATCTCGGAAGTGAAAGCGAGTATCGGAACTTCTACGGCCTCTTCTGCAGCATCGGTATGTTTATCCTTATCTCTAGTGTTTATTTATTTATCTGTGATGAACCCTACTACAATTCCAAGAATGTACCATTCAGCTGCTACATTGTTGCCAGATGGCAGAATATTGGTGGGTGGTAGTAATCCTTATTTACAGTATGATTTTAGTAATGTTAAGTATCCTACTGAGTTGAGCTTAGAGGCATTTTGAGATAGGAATGTAATTAGCCATCAAATTCAATAAGTGATCTTGATGAAACTTAATTATGTAGTTTGATTATGATTGTAATGTGAATCTCGTTAAGATATAGTTTGTACGTATTTAGGGTAGTTTGAATTAATTATTATGTAAGCAAGATTAACTTATAGCGATTAATTTAATAACAACATTACGATACTTAAGTTATACTGTAAACTAATTGACCTAGTATATGGCTTAATTTGTAATGGGTTTTAATTCATTAGGAGGAATGTGAGTTGCTTACGTATCTCATATAGCAAAGTAGAGGCTTGAAATATAAATCATATTAATAATTTGAACCTAATAAAAATCTATTGGCTAGAACTTTTTTTTTGTGGATGTGTGCATGTAGTAGTAGTTCATGATATGTAGACATATATGCAACCACTAGCCAAGGAGGCTACTGGGGTCTGGGGGCCATTCTTAAATTTTAAAGTAGATACTAATATGCTAATGATTATTGCGGCTGCTGTTGTATATAGATCGATAGAATCCTCAACAAAATGATGGAGATGTTCGAGGAAGTATTCAAAAGACTTCCGGATGCTTGTGAAAGCCGTGGAGGGGGGAATACCTCAGTGCATCTGGACCAAGGCAATATGCCCCAAAATTATTAGGTATTTATTAAATCGACTTACTTGACCAATTGGTTACACATGGCAATTCGTAATCCTGCTGTGCTTAAAGCTGCAGGGTTGCTAAATGCAATAAAATCTAGTATCTCAAAAATAATATCATCCAGTATTTCTTTGTTTTTGTATTGAAGGTTAAACTATTTCTGTTCATTATGACAGATAGCCTTCCTGACCACAATAGCCAATTTAAATTCTAGTTCCCTTCAAAAGGCAATTACAAACACCTGTGGCCGTAAGCTGTTACAAAAATTATGTGTTACACAACTCCAGTACTCTGTTTCATGTAAATGTATCCTCGCGGTAACCATTGAAAGGAGACTGGATTCTCAATTATTAGGATTCACTTTATCAGAATAATAACTAGTACTTGACTAATAATAACTAGGAAGAAATTACATAAATGGCAAAGATTATAACAAATATGTTATTTTGAACTTTGTTGTAACATATATGTTATAAAAGTTTCATGTTAGATTCTGCTTCCTCCATGTTATAGGACCAGAGTTTTAGGTCTGGATGATTCTTGTATACCATATACAGACTCTTGTTATCATGGCCATTGCCTGGTTGGCAGCTATTGCAGCAGTATTCCTCTCTTCTTATAATTAGTTGTTTAAACTTGTTTTTAGATTGTGAATAAAGTCATTGGTTGGTTTACAGTTCTCATATAAAATTGTTTCTAGGTGAGGGCTGCCTCGGGTTCGTCCTCCAAGTCCGCTGGCGACATGTCCGTTGATAATAATGATTCAGCTTGTGGTACTGCTATTGTACTTTGAACTTTGTTATCGGAACTTTTAGTTTGTATTGAACTAATTCCGGCTATTCAGTATTGTTGTATGAACTTGTGTCTTCAAATTTTCAAATCTTCTTACAAGAAACCCAGCCAATGCCTTGAGTAATTTGTCTCTGTGAACTGTAATTTGATTCTGTGAATCAATGTAATGTACTGTTGCTTGCTAGCTGCTGCTAGGTTCAAGAGGAGCAGAGAGGATACTAGCCGTGGATGGAAATACAATTGATTACGAATGGATCCTAGCCATGGATGGAATTGAATGAAGCAGAGAGACTTACTTACTTCGCATAAGTAACAAAATGTTAAGGAGAAACCTTTTAGTTGAGTTAATGGATAGGTGGTGTTGTAAGAAGCAAGCTTTTATCCTTCTGCTTGGAGAAATTAAGATAACTCTTTTGGATGTGGCGCTGATTTTAGGATTACATGTAATAGGTGAAGCCGTAATTCTCAAAGAAGATACGCCTTTTACAAATTTAGAAAGTGTATACTGCTTAGAGTTGTGTTTCTTTCCCTTCAGATTAGACAACTAAAACCCATCTAATTCTCAAACAAACAACTTGGTTGGGATTGGGGGGATTATTAATTTTCTTCGTGCAAAGTCCAATCTGAAGGGAAAGAAACACTAGTCTAAGCAGTATACACTTTCTAAATTTGTAAAAGGCGTATCTTCTTTGAGAATTACGAGTTCACCTATTACACGTAATCCTAAAATCAGCGCCACGTCCAAAAAGTTATCTTAATTTCTCCAAGCAAAAGGATAAAAGCTTGGTTCTTACAACACCACTTATCCATTAATTCAACTAAAAGGTTTCTCCTTAACATTTTGTTACTTATGCGTAGTAAGTAATTCTCAGGAACCTATTTTCTGCCCATGCATTGGCATTGAAAGGCTGCTTAGTTCATGGTCACGCATTAGAAGGCCCCCTAGCTCTAATATGGTGGAGTTAGGGTTAAATATTTGGAGAATTAACAAAAATAACACCTGAGACCATTTTAACCATATTTGTGTCATATGTTTGCATACTTGTGAACTACCCATTTTTATGTTCTCCTTTACCAACTTGAAAAAGGTTAATATTGTGGAATTAAGAGGGACATTAGCCCAAAGAAGAATCAAGACTATAAATGACCTCATCAAACACTTGTCCAAAGACTACATACCTGTACCTATATATAATTCTACTCCGCTTCTTCTCAATCAGGTACCAGAAAGAGATAGATGTACTTAGATTATTTTTATTTTAGTTTATAATTGATGCAAGCATTTCTTGTTTTTCTGGCCAAACTTTTTCGGGCAATCAAGAGTCCAACAGGGGGAGAGAGGAAGAGAGAAAATCAGTGAATAATTCTCCAAAAACCAAAGTAACAAAAATGTAGGGATTGAGTCTATTGTAGACACCACTTGCTCCAATGAAATTGCTAATGGAAAAGTGTGAGGAAAATGAAGATAATGCAAAATCATTAAAAAGAAAAAAAAAATCAATAGAGAAAAGGGTAAGAATGACCAATGAGATTAACATACGAAGAGTTGTTAAATGCGGCAAATTGAAAAAGAAAGATGAAATTGATAAATCTCAATCATCAAGATACAATGTTCTTAAGGCGGGCAAGGAGGTCAAACATGAATTCGGTAACTTGTGATTACCATCCAAAACTGGGCATTTTAAGTGAAGAACTGTTAATGCAGGTAGATACCAACAATCTGATCCCAATTTTAAGTCTTCAAGTTTGATTCGCAAAATGAGTTTCTTCAACAATTTAGAGCGGGAGGCATCCTCAGGAGTAAAACATGGTGAGATGTAACAGATACAGGGTTTCAAGTTGAGACATGGTTTCTGGTAGCTCACATGGTTCTAGGGGAGTCAGACTGTATGGAGCATGGGGTCACTTTGCGGGGGATGTCTTCAGGAGGGGTCTAAGGTGTGGTAAAGCAGAATCACGGTTCTAAGGTGCAGCCAGCTTAGGGAGATGTAATCTACATGGGGTCGGGGTTGGAGGATGATTCAGACCAAACCAGGGTTCAAGGTGGAGGGTGTAGAAGTGTCACTTGTATACATGCACTTATACATATCATGTATGGATGGGCATTTCTTAATGTGAATATAAGTCATGGCACATCATATCTGATTAGGGATAAGGCATATCCTCATAGTTGGGAGAAAGGCCAGGACATGGGATGGCGTATTTTCTAATAGAGGTATTGTAAACTGATTCAACCAGCCGTCATCTAAATTGTTGAAGAAACTCACTTTGCGAATCAAACTTGAAGACTTAAAATTGGGATCAGATTGTTGGTATCTACCTGCATTAACAGTTCTTCACTTAAAATGCCCAGTTTTGGATGGTTATCACAAGTTACCGAATTCATGTTTGACCTCCTTGCCCGCCTTAAGAACATTGTGTCTTGATGATTGGGATTTATCAATTTCATCTTTCTCTTTCAATTTGCCGCATTTAACAACTCTTCGTATGTTAATCTCATTAGTCATTCTTACCCCTTTTCTTTATTGAAAATTTTGTCCTGAGAATTACTTACTACGCATAAGTAACAAAATGTTAAGGAGAAACCTTTTAGTTGAATTAATGGATAGGTGGTGTTGTAAGAACAATCTCGAAGACTTAAATCTTGAGTTGAAACGTAAACATCAAAGGATTGCGAAACTTGTCAGTCTACAAAATCTCATTTTGATAGCGGTGTACATCAAAGGATATTGTGAAGGAGCAATATATTTTTCTCAATTGCTGAACCTACATATTAGGATGCGCCGCTCTAATTGTAATCGTTGCATTAACCTTGAATCTGATTCTTATCGTCGCATTTACCTTGGCAGTAACCTTTCCACACCTTTGTGTGGCCAAGACTATATTAAACTCTTGAGTTTAACCAAGATCTATAAAATCTCTAGATACACCTTTGTTGAGTTAATGAGTTCTCATTGCCAGTTTCGTCAATAATTGGAACAACAAAGTAAACTTAAACAACAAATAATTAATCAAATCAAATTGTATTATTTTGATAGGGACACGATAACTCCTACTGAAGTGATTTCCATGATTCTATAAAAAATTTGATCTACTTATTTATTATTTTCAAATATTTCACCTTGTGTTATCCCAATTTATCTTATTTTTCATAATTAAAAATGATTGTTTTTATTTTTTATTTTTATTATTTCACTTTAGATAAAGATTTTCCCTATTTTCCAATAAAAATTTTAAAAAATAGTTATTTATTTATTTATTTATTATTTTCAAATATTTCACCTTCAAATTTTGTAATGAAGAACATTGACACTATCGTCTATATTCATTTCTTGCCTTTTCCTTTTCCCTTTCCTGAGACATAATCTTTCAAAGTAAACAAGTCTTCAAGTTTAGAACAGTTGCCTCAGTACAATGTGGGGCAATCTTATTATGATAGAATGATTCTAAATTTTTTAAAACTTTAATTATGACTGCTATTCTTACATTTAATGATAGAAAGATTATCAAAATCGTGAAACAAATCTCAAAATCTAAGAGTAATGTGGGTATAGCTATTGATCTTTTAAAATAATATTTTGAGGTTTAGGACAATAATTGTATTAGTTTAAACTTATTTTCGAATCAAATCAAGTAATTACTTCTACCTTTTTTCATACAAAACTAACTATGACGAAGCCTGCTTTCTGAAAGAAAGAAAAAATGTTGAGTTGAGTTTATTGCTAAGTTTTCAATGAAATCAAAGAGACGATATTTTCCAAAAATCGTGGGAGCTATGTCGATTGTTGAAACCCTTCAATTTGTTAGATTTTTGAATTTAATAAATGTTGTATTAAAAGGTGACTCCTTTTAGAATATTGAAAATCTGAATAATGTTGGTGAAGATCTTTTTGTGTTGACAATATTATCGAAGAAAATAAGTTAATTAAGAAGTTTACTCGAAGAGAAGGAAATAGAGTGACTTATATCTTAGCGAGATATTTAAAGAAATATATATTTATATGCTACAAAACATCCTCCTTTTTATTGCTCACATGATTTATGCATAAATAAAATGATCCATAAATTAAAGTAGTGATATTATAATATGTATAAACAGAAAATGTGTAATTGTACTAAAAAATATTCTTTAAATTGTAAAAATGCACAAATTTGTATCGATTGCTAGAAGATGACTCGTGCCTCGCACCGATTATTATGCTAGTTTCCTTTAATTTCATTACAATCAAATACTTCGTACAACATTAGTAGTTGGATCAAATTTGTCCCTTCCGTGTATTAACTACTCCTATTACCTCAAAAGAATAAACAAATTAATAAATAATTCTTTTATTAAAAGAACGTACTTTTAGTGTAATTTTTGTGTTAACATTTTTACCATAAGTTTTTATTTTTTTTTATTAAAATAACGATTTTCAGGAAGGGTGGCCAAAACTACCAGTCAATTACGCATTTTCTAAATGCGTAATACAAAAAAACAAAAACTACCACCTATTACGCATATAACAGATGCGTAATACAGAAAAAAAATCATGTTACGCATGTATGAAATACGTAATATAAAAATATAATAGTATAAAAATATAATAGTATAGATAGGTAACTATCGGGTAGTGGGGAGGTGGGGTACCAAAAAAAACAAAAAATGAATTGTTAACCGTCGAGCCACTATACCAAAGTTTTAGCAACTCGATAGTTGTTAACCATCGGATTTTTTTTTTGTATTGTTGTTTTATTTTATTAAAATAATAATGTTTAGGTATTTTGTATTAAAATAATAATGGATTCAGCGGGTTCTAATATTTGGGGTTTAAAAATATTTAAATTTTTTAATTAAAAATTTTAAATTTATCTGTTCCCTTACGGGTTCAACAATTAATTTTTGTGGTTCGAAATGACGAATAAACCGTATACGGACTTAGGGTTTAGGGTCTAGGGTTTAGGGTTGTTTACAACCCTAAACCCTAAACCCTAGACCCTAACTTTTCCTGATTTTTAAACGCGTTAGCGTTTAAAAATCAGGCCGCTGGATTCAATTTTATAATTTTAAAATTTATGTGTATTCCATTAGGGGTTCAACTTTTCCATTTCGGGTTTTAGAAATATTTGAAATGACGAATAAACCGTATACGGACTTAGGATTTAGGGTTTAGGGTTGGGTTTAGGGTTGTTTACAACCCTAGACCCTAACTTCTCCTAATTTTTAAACGCGTTAACGTTTAAAAATCAGGCCACCGGATTCAATTTTATAATTTTAAAATTTATATGTATTCCATTAGGGATTCAACGGTTAACCTTTGGGGTTCAACTTTTCCATTTTGGGTTTTAGAAATATTCAGAAAGACGAATAAATCGTATTAAAAATACAATTTGATTTAATTTTTTTTTAAAAAAATATGTATTACGCATTCCCTGTATGCTTAATATTTGTGTTATGCATCCAAAGAATGCGTAATACAATTTGTTACCCTCCCTACCAATGCTTAATAACTAATAAGTCATTGTTATTAAAAAAAAAATATTGATGTTACGCATTTAAAAAATGCGTAACAAATGTTAAGCATTTTCAAAATACATAATAAAAAGGTATTATTGGTCCTTATGCGTCGTGATATTCCAGTCACGAAAATAAAAAAATGCGGTAATCTTGTCGATCACCCCATAACTGATTATGAACGCCATTTTGAGTTATAAAAATTTATTTCTTGTTATTCTAAATTTTAAGCTCGATTCTCGTTTATTTTAAAATATCTGAAAATGTATATTACTTAGGGTTTGATGTTCCTGAGGTTACCTCAGGAAAATTACCTGAGGTAACTAAATTTTCCATATTAATGCACGAGGGTATAATTGTAATTACAGGATTTTTTTAGATAATTTTCAATATTTACAAAAATGCCACCATGTATATACACTAGAATCTCAGGTAACTCTCCTCCTCAGGGGCTTTTTTCTCTATTACTTATTACTCCAATTTACTGACAAACACTAAAATTTGTTTTTGCTGTGTCACATCCAATTTATTAATATTATTTTAAAACCCATGTCATTCACGAATTTTTTATAATATAATCAGATTTATATGGGTAATTAAGAACCAAATTTGGTCTATATTTTCAAAAGTACTATTTTTCCAACAAAGGGAGAATGATGAGGAATAGAAGTGGAACTAAATTAGAGTTTTTATACATATATTATAGGTATTAGTTAAATGAGTTCTGCAAGTTTTTACCTTTGTCTTGAAAGGATTTTTCTTGTTTTAAGCATTTAGGATTTTATATTTCAAGTTAGACGGGATTTTAATGGTTTCCTAGTTGGGTTCAGATATTTGTTAAATTCTAGCTGTTCTTGAATTCCTTTTTGAATTCCAACCAGGATAAAGTTATTTGTTTAGCCTATATATACTCTCATCTTGTAATCTTTTGGGAAACGTTATTGATAATAAAATTTTGCCTATTTGCTAGCTTTGAGAATCGAATTCAGGAGTGAATTCAGAGTTTGAGTTTTGTTTCTCCATTCGGAGATTCAGAGTTACAGTTTTGTTTTTCCTCGAAGATTCAGAGTTTTGAGATTTGTTTCTCCATCTTTAGAGATTCAGAGTTTACTTTATATCTATCATTATTACATACATATTATCATAAACAGATCAAGTTCCGTATCAGACTTATAACCAAAACCAAGTGTAACCCGGATCAGTTTGGACTATTATTAGGCCCATCTAGTATCCAAATAGTCCCATCTAGTATCTTTAGCCAGTAACTAAGATTGATCCAAAGTTCTGGAACTTAGGTATGTTCTGGTATTGCAGGTTTTTATTATAACAATGTCAAAATTACATAAAATGCCTAATCATTTGCTCAATTACTCAAGAAACATGAATGGAGCTAGCCATCATGCATATCTCAACTAGTTTTCACTAAAGTAAGCTAATAATCCTACAAGAGGTGCATTTATATAAGTAGTTGGCTCTGATTGGCCAGGATTGTTTCGATCATCGTCAAATGAGTCGTGCTCGTCTGGTCCTCCAACAACAGCTCCAGTTAGCAAGTTTGGATTATACCCTTTGCTTGCATAATAAGTTGTTCCATCTTTACACTTAATGTGATCCTTGTGAACTTTAATTGACGGCATTGAGGAGCCTCTATGATGGATTCTTCGCGGGAATCTTTGTCCGTAATCCACCATGTATGATGTCTTCATTGGATTATTTCCAAGTATGTAATCAACCTAGATCATTCATCACGTTAATCATAGTCAAATTAAACAAGTACAAATGTAGTCAAGTATATCTTGTTGGAAAGCATGACTTGTTAACTTGTTTTACATAGAGTTTAATCAAAGATGCATGTTTAAAGTAAATATTTCAATGTCAGACGAGCAAGTTTAAAAAACCCGAGTACAGTACCTGGCTTTTTGCAAGATCAATAAGCCTCGGTGGAGTCACTGCACCATGCTCACATTGCACCACTCTATTTGCCAATTTCAAATTCCTTGCATATATAACTAAAAGAAAAGACAGCGATGATGCTATTTGCAGGTTATTCATTTTTGGCTTCTGTATTAGTCCACCTGGAGTATATATAACACTTGGATTTGATGATCCAGGGATCACGCTGCACACAAACTCATCCGCGTAGGGAACAAATGGTTTCCAATCCACCTTGTTGAAAAACAGAAACTGTAAATAAAGAGAACATGAGGATAATTGTGTATGAGATTTGGTTAAGCAAAGGAGGGAAAAAAAATATGAAATTGAATTAGAATATAGTAATCCACCTCTGATAGAAGTACACTAACTCCAGCATCTTTTGAATCCCATCCGAATTCACCAATGTTCCAAGGCCTGCCCATTTTATATACGTTGTCGAAAACGTAGTTTAAGTAATATTGTTTTTGAGTGGCTCTGTGTAACCATGCTGCTCCCCATAGCAGTTCATCCTGTTCAGTATTGAGACTTCTTAGTCATGGACAATATTTGAGCCACACTCATTATAAATTGTTGTTCTGTAAAAATTAAAATTTACTTACAAACATATGAATTATACTTTAATATTAATTAAGTTGTAGGTTATTAATATTATCAATATGCATACAAACATATAAACTGTACTGCAATATTGTTTAGCTAGTCACAAATCACAATGTCATACAAACCTGATAGCCACTGAAATCACAATAAAATGGACACACATAACGTCCAGCTCTACTATTATTGTAAGATCCCCGGTAAGTATCCGCAAAGTAGAAAACCTAATCCACACACAAAGTAGTAATCAGTACATGTATTTTTAGCCAAGATCAAACACCGAATCCATAAGTAACAGAGAGCCGTCAAGTGATACTTTTAAAGCCCACGTTTGGCTAAAAAAAGTTCCAACATTAGTAAAAATTTGTTCACATTAACACATTATCTCCAATAAAATTCTTCGTTAGTAAGTACCTGTTCAGCTCTTTTGAGTAACCAATAGGAGTACTGGGGCGAGGATTTCTGAAAAACAATGGAAGATGCGGCTAATGCAGCGGCAATCTCAGCAGAAACTTCAGAACCAGGATAATCTTTAGTGACAGAGACAGAAGTTCTAGGAGTGTCCATATCTTCAGGTCTTTCCCAGCAATTATGATCAGCCCAAGGGTCTCCTACTTGTACATAAACGACATTCGGAGTGTTGGTGGCTTCAAGCAGATAATCAGTTGCCCATTTGATGGCTTCGATCGCATGGGGTAATTCAGAGTACATTGTGTCCCCGAATTCTATAACACTCCAAGCTAGCATTGTTGTTGTGAAAGCCATTGGGAAGTGAAACTTTATGTTGTCACCTGCATCATAGTAGCCTCCTACCAAGTACGCCTGAAACACAGGATCACATAATCGTTAGTATGGGATAAAAATATATCTATACATTTTTTATTTAATATTCAAAACAAATTAATTACCTTCCTAAACACTCACAGACTCAATCCTTCACCTGCGTTCAGATAAAATCTTGAACTAAAAACGAAGGTGGACGTGTGAGTGGGTTAAATTATCAGAAATATCGTAAAAATTACTTACATGATCGTCGAAACCATCTTTAAGAGCAGAATCACCTCTCCATGTCATTCTTTGGTGACTAGGTAATTTACCAGACCTTTGGCCTTCAAAGAACAAAATGCTTTTCATCAAGGCATCTTTATAATCATGTGTTTGTGCTGCTGCTGCTGCTGCAGTCATCACCAACATGGCCACCATTACACTCACCGGAGATACCATTCTTTTAGCTGTTTAATATTTCAGCTGTCAGTTTCTTCTTGTATATATTTCTAGCTCCTTGTATATTCACAACTAAAATGCCATGCCTATATATACCAGTACAATACCCGAGTATATGAATTTGAATGGTAACATATCACATATTTAGTTGACTACAGATACTATTCTATGCGTTGCTTATTGAGATTTATTTTTTTAAATGAGATTTATTTTTTACCAAAATACGACTTTTACTATACTCATAATCATTTTTAATACGATACCCAAATTGTTACACTTATATATCTGGTCGAGATGTTATTGTTTTTCTTTGAAACTGTAGGTTTTATCTTTGACTTACTTTAAAAAAATATTTTTGACCATTACGATGGATGTTTTCATGAGAAAAATGGGCATGAGATTAGGTTATAAAAGATTTGTACTATAAAGTAAGGGTTTCGCATGAACATTTTTATAAATATTAAATTTTTTTCAATAATTTACATAAATATCCGTAAATTTGTATGAGAATTGTTTTAACCTCAGATAGAACCCTGAGTTCAACCTCACCCTGTTTTTATTTATTTGTAAAATCAAAACCCAAAATTCTTTAACGACAACTTTAAGAATAAATTCAATTATTTCGAAATAGTATATATACTACCTTAAACCCGTGCAATGAAATATTATATAAATTAGCTTATCAAATAAAGCTTTTTTAATATTTATATTTATTAAGATTTATTTCTATTGAATTTGATTTTTTTATCAAATAAATTTTAATATTTTATTGAAGGAAATAAAAATTCTTACAGTTGAAATACTTAATGAAAAGATAACAAAATTTGAATATAAACATATAAAAATTATTATTTATTAGATTTTACACTATCAATTTACTATTTTTGTTCTATCTTGAATTCTAAAAATCAGATTTAGATGATTTTACATGTCACGCAAAACTCAATAAATCATCTTCAATTTAGTGATGATTTAACAATTATTATCGAACTAAAACTACTCGGAAATTGAAGAAAAAAGAAAGTTACGAATTTTTACATTTAGAATTCTATTAAATTTTGAGAACTTACTGGCATACATTTGGTTTAGAATATTAAAATTTATATTTCATATTTCAATGATTCCTACTGTCAATCAAATACACTAACTTTCTAATATTAGATCTCTAATTCTATTCAATTTAAAAAACCTAATTATATTTAATTTTGATCATTAAATTTACTTATTCAAATTTGAATATAATCATACTATCAATCAAATAAACTTTAATATTAGATTTACCTGCTTACATGTATCTATTATAAAATTCAACTAAATGTATTATTTTAATTGACGATCTTATTATAAAAATTTGGATACGATCCTCGTTACACTTATTATTACACTAGCTTATAACCCGTAATATATATATATATATAGTAGGGATCTAGAGAAAACCCCTTTAAAAGGAGAACTTAGAAAACTAAATTAAAATATAGCACATATGGTATTCAAACTGATCGTTGGGAGATGGAGAAAAATGTGGTGAAATTAGATTTTAAAAAATTATCACCGATTAACGGGAAAAATCAAATTAAAAATGGAGGGGATTAGGTGGGATTGTGTGTGTGAGGGTGTATTTGATTAGTGTGTGGGTGCCCCTGGCGGGGCCATTGATTATAATACATCCAATGGTTAGGATTAGTACCTTAGTTTTCTTCAAAAAAAGAGTTCTCTTTTGATCATTTGCCTATATATATATATATATATATATATATATATATATATATATATATATAATATTTTACTCGTTCAATTTAATATTTGTGCTTTATATTGAATTCTTAAAATTTGATTTGGATAATTTTACAACCCACATGAAAGTAACAAAATATTCTTTAATTTAGTGATGGTTGAACAATTATCTTCCAATTAAAATTACGCAAAAACAAAAGGGCGAAGATATTGACAATGTTTTACGTTGAAAATTCTATTCGATTTATGAAATCTACTTATATTTTGTTTTAATTATTAAAATACCCTTGTTATTATTTGAAGATAGTTATACTAATAACCAAATACAGTTTTATTAATAAGTATTAGAGTGATTTTATCCAAAACTTTGGTAGTCGGTAGTATGATCTTTTGCACGACAAAATAAATAAGAATTGTTAAATTTAAAAAAATAGATGAAGAACGTTGTATCTAGCATAAAAAATATTTTATATTTTAATATGTAAACTAAAAAGTGTATAATCTGAAAAGGATATAATTTAAAAAGGTTGTAGTGGAATTGAATTTTATTTTATTTTATTTTATTTTTTTTTTGCCACGATTTTTTTTTTTTTAAAAAAAAATTCATATTTATTATTTGGGTTCTATGTTGAGATCTAGAAATCAGATTTGGATAACTTTACAATCCACGCGATACTCATAAAATTATCTTTAAATTTAGTGATGATTTAATAATTATTATTCAAATTGAAACACTCAGAATCTCAACAGAAAATATAATTACGAATTTTTGCATTAATCATATTCAGTGTAGAAAACTAAGTTGATAATGCTATTTAACGTAGAACCTAATAATAATTATTAGATTTATAGATCTAAACAAAGAGCCCAAATAATAAATATGAATTTTTTTAATACTAATAAAAAGTTAAATAAAATTCAATTCTACTACAACCTTTTTTAATTATATCCTTTTCAGATTATAATTTTCTTTTTAAAATTCAATTCTAATACAACCTTTTTTTTATTTATATCCTTTTTAGATTATAATATTCTTTTTTAAATTCACTTCTACTGCAACCTTTTTCTAATTATATCCTTTTTAGATTATAATTTTCTCTTTTAATATGATATAATCTTAATCATTTATTTTAAATATGTTAGATTCGATGATTAAGATTATTTTGGTAGAGTAGTGACCAAAATTATGGATTATATTCCTTTTACGCTTACTAGCTTATAATAACTCGTACACGACTCCTTTTTTAATATTTATAATTATATTTCTTTTTTAAAATTTTATATATTATTAATATATATATTGTTGGTCCCGGAGTATTGTAGAAGGGGGGGTTGAATGCAATACTGATAAAATCGAATCTTTAAATCAACAACGAAAATAAAGATTATAGATTATCAGTAGTATGCAAGCAATAAGTGAAACAAGATTTCTCACAAAATAAATGTTTTACTTATTTTGTGTGAAGTGTTGCTACAACCTGGAGAGAGTTTCTCCAGCTTCGATATCTCAAGAGATACAGATTACTTCGTGTGCGTACATGAATAGAAAAAAAATCTAAGATGTATCTAAGTAGACTAAGGAGTCACTTGTTAAATCTGAACCATTTAATCTGAATGATTACATTTTCTGAACGATCAAAATATCTGGACGATTAATATTTTTAAATGAAAAAAAAATTACGTGTTACTAAATGCATGTAAATTAATCTATATTTTCCAATAGTTTTTTAAAATTATTTTTCAATAGTTTAATAAATACATAACATACAATTATACCTATATTCAAGTAAATAAAAAAAATTAAATTTAACTTTATTATATTTTTTAAAATTTAGTTAACCGAATAAAAATTATGTATGCCATTTACTATAAAGATAAACAACGAAATACAAATTTACATTTAAAAAAAATGATATTACAAATGTATGTTGTGTTTGTTAATATTATTTATAACTACTAATTATTATGCATGTTAATATTATGTAAGCAAAAAAATTAATTATTTTACATTAGCTAACACATTATATCTTATAATAAAATTGTGTTCCAGTAGAATTGCTGAACGAATGGGGCTTTATTTTGTAGATGAACGATTGAGTCAATTTTTTGTCTCGTCCAGGTAATTTTGTTTACTAATCAAACGATCCGGACAACTGGAATAGTTGTCGTTCAGTTGATTTAGCCTCATCCCGTCATTAACAAATGAGCCCTAAGATACTCTGTTGTCCCTATTGCATGGGGTGTTGAGCTGCTGTCGTTTTCAAGTGGCAGCTCATTACAATTTGCACACCCATGTGACTTTCCCTAATTGCTATACAGACAGGATAAACCTTATAAGTAAAGCAACCTAGATTTTTTCTATTTCTAGCTAATACAATTCTAGTAGATGTGGATATCACATGCTCCTCGAATTGACTAGCCTTGTCTTGTGAATCTCTTAAGCTTCTGTCGTAGTCTTGCAGGTCTGCTACAAACGATAATGTGTTGCAGCAAATCTGTTTCTTGAACATGTAACCTGTCACGGGCTTTGACTGAGAAAATACCCAATTCAAATAATTCAAGGTGACAGTAACCTTAACCGCAGAGTCTGCTGTCAAAGGAATATTCAGAGGTTGACAGTACTAGCTCCCGCCAATGTTGTTGTCGGAGCTCCAGACTTGCTGTCAAGTGTGAGAATGTTACTGTCTCTTGATTCGGCCAATGTTGCTGTCAAATGTAGATTTGTCGTGACTTTGCAACATTTGTCTTCTTGTAACATTACTGTCAGGGACATGACAGTAACTTTTATTCTTGCTGTCTTCTGGATGCATTCCTTGAGGCTTGAACAAACATATGAACTTCTCCCAAATCATACATTTATTACATGACAGCAATTATTCGAATACGAAGACATACTCTGGCTGTGACAGTATGTTCAACTTAGTAAAAACTAAGTACAGGGAAATATATTTAAGTTGTCTCTATGCTATCACCCATAAATCCCAACAATCTCCCCCAATTTGTTTTTATGGAGAATAACAACAAATTTACAATCAAAACGTGCTGACAACTTAACTAACATAGATCAGAATAGCTGAAACACTATAACTGATAAATGTTAAAGAAAAATCTAGAACATGAAGCTTATGAATTTACTGCAAATCAATTGCTCCTATTGAATGAGCAAATCAGAGTTTAACTTAGCTTGATTTTGGCAGTCTCTAATTGTTCAGATTTTTCCCTCTCTTCTGAGAGCATCATTTCTTGCTTTTCTGAGGTCTTCAACTAAAGTTTTTTCTTCTGGTGATCTGGCATCATCTTCAATGTCTTCAATGTACCCTTGTATCACTCGAGAAGTAAATACTTCAGCATCTTTTACATCAAACCAAGTTTCAAAATCATACGTGTATGTTCTGAACTTCAGAATTCCTGGGATGAATTTGAACCTCCTTCCAGGAAAAGCATTTAAGGATTTTCTCCTTTTTCTGTCTAGCTTTGGATCTTCATCCCTCCTCTGATCAAATATTTCCTCTAGCTCCCAAGCAACTAGCATTTCGAGCTTATGAACAGATCCAACAACTTTCCAGTAGAGATCCTTCCGTATACTGGTCCTCAGCTTGTTAAAACTATCAACATAGATTTCTTGCTTGTCATCCTTGATTCTCAGAGGATTATCCAGTACACAGGGCTGATAACCTGCTTCCTCACTGAATAGCTTGTTGAGTTTCTTGTAACTTTCCTTCAGTTGAGCTTCTAGGTCTTCAGCACTTTGTTTGGCAGATGTGGCAGGTTTGGTAGGTTTGGTGGATTGGGATGATTTAGCTTTAGCAGCCTGATAAGCTTGTTCTGCTTCATATTCAGCCATGCCAGCCTTTGTAAAAGGACGATGTGCTGCTACAAGGTCCACATCAGGCATTGGTTCCCCATCAGAACTAACTTTAAGGTCTGCATCATCATGTGCTCTCCAATCACCATACTTCTCATAGAATTCAGCATATCTTTGAGCATAGTATTCTTTGACATGCTCTAAGATACTGCTGGAAACATCTTGGTTTATTTCCATGAGAGTGATCATCCTTTCCAAAACGAAGAAATCAATTCTTCTCCTTACCTTTACCTTATTACATGAGAGATCACGCATGCCTACCACATTTGAGACTATCTCCATAGTGAAGTCTGGTTCTACAGTTATACATGTAGTTCCACAGTCCTTAAGATCATACTTTCGTACTTTTTTGTTGACTTGGTCCAGTTCCACCGAGACAGATGATATGCTCCCATTAATTGACATTTTCAATAGTTCAAAACTATTTACTTTTCTCTTATCAATGGGCTTCTCTGTCAAAACTGCTCCATGCTTCTTTTTCTTTGCTGCTGCAACTGTCTTCCCTTTTATCTTGGTTGTACGATAGGCTTGGGCTCTTGTCTTCCTTCTGTTAGATGTGAAATTCTTGACAAGCTTTCGTACTTTGACAGTTTCTTCAAGTTGATCCTTGACAGCATCTTTCATGACATCAACTTTGACAGCTTCGACTGTTTGGCTCTTGACAGCATCTTTCACTTTGGTGTCTTCAGCCAATTTGACAGTATCCTTGTTGATAGTATCTTTTTCAGCATTAAAGCAATCAACAGCTAATCTCAAGATACTTGCCTCCAAGGCTTCACAAATTTCTAACTCCCCTTTTTCCTTGACAGCATCTTTCTTTTCAGTACTGGGAGTTTCTTGCTCTTCTTGGGTAGCATCCATCTGAGTTTGTGTAGTAACATTCTCAGATGCTTCTTTTCTAGAACTCCTGAATCTTCCAGGTTCACCACTTCCTCCAATTTCATCCTCATCATCATCCAAAGTATCATCATAGTTGCAGCTTCCTCCCATCTTGGCATTAGCATCAGAGATCAGCTTCTTTATGATTGAGCTAATTTCCTCATCTCTTTTTGCTAACAGCCTATGAATATCTTTGATAGCTTTAACCTTTTCACTTGTGATACTGGATTTGAGAAGTTTCTTCAGCACTGTCATGATTGTTTCAGTGCTTAGTCCTGAGATTTTATCCAATGGTAAGAAATCCAACCTTCTAGCTCCTGTCTTTGTGATCCTTCTGAAACACACACCATAAGGATTTTGAATCACCTCAAGGAGTTTGTCTTCAACCATCATTTTAATTTGTGCTATCAGACTATCATTGAAGGTTGTTGAATTTCTGACTACCAGGGTTCCAAGGACTTGGAGTACTCTAGCATGCAAACTTTGTAAAAGTTGCATTGTGATGAGTATGGTCAAACGGTTTCTCAAATAAACCTGAACAGCCCATCTTCTTTCCAAGTTGATTCTCACAGAGATACTTATTACTTTGCTCTTCAATGTTGATACCAATTTTGTAAAAGCTCCCCCTGCTTCACTAATTGATTCATCCACCAACTTACTGAAATCTTCATCTTTGTTGTTCAAAGTACTCTCTATGTGATCAACCATCATCAATTCTGCATCTTCAAGGGCGTATTCACTTCCATCTGACCAAGTAGTTCCAGTAGATATGCCAACAGATATGTCCATATGCTCAGGCATTTTGCCTTTGCCTTTACCCAGAGCGTTTTGAATTTCTTTTTCTCTCCATTCCTTATATAACTTCTGGAATGGAGCTTCGACTTCCTCAGGATTTGGCTCATTGATTTTTAGTGGGGCAATACTATTCTTTTAGACTTTTGAGTCCCCTTTAATTGCTCCAACACTTCCTTGGATAACAATACTGCCTCACCATCTATTTCTGCTTCAAACAATTCACCATCTCCTGTTGCCTTCAGTTCTTCACCAAAGTTTCTTTCTTCTTTCTCTTGCTCCCCCTCACTTTTATCTCCATCTTTTTCCTCCAAAACTTGCTCCCCCTCACTTGCAGCTTCACCTTGTTTCTCCTTCTCTACCAGGTTTGCTTTATTCTGATCTACCACTTTCTCCCCCTTAGTTGAGTTGGCAGCACTAAGGATGGCAGAGAATGAGTGAAGAGATTGTTGAATATCAGCAAAACAACTAGCTACCATAGTGGACATAGCATCAAGTTTAGCTTTCATGGATGCACATCTTCCCTCAAGGGATTTCAACCTTGATTCAGCTTGTTTAGAAGGACCACCAGTTCTCAACCTTTTTGGATATAAAGGAAGAGAATGGGGCAAGGAGGCTGTGGGGTTTCTCACACACTCATTGATTTTCTGAGTGATCTCATCACTCCTCACAGAATGACTCTCAAGGCCTAGTGCCTTTGTGTGTGGGGTTCCATCAAGTGCACTCTGGACATGCTCAAGTCCCTCACCTTTTGCCAGCTCGTTTGGCTACCTCTCATTTTTATGCTCACCTCTCTTTTCTTTTATCTCTCTTTTTCTTTTCACTCCCTCACTCATCCTAGATGCATGGGTATGAGCAGTACTTACATGCATTTTAGTTGAAGAAGTAGAAAGTTTAGATTGTACCTTCAAAGCAGAGATAGTAAGTTGATCATCATCTGAAGCATCTTCAATAATGACAGTATCATGATCAAGCTGTGTAGAGGCGACAACATCTTTACCCAAAATGTTACTGTCCGTAGGTGGGTTGACAGAAACTTTTGTGGTGTCTTTGACAGCAACTGAGGCTGTGACAGCAACTCTCGGAAGGTCAGTTGCTCTTTGGAGTTCGACCAAGATGTTGGCTGTTTCATTTTCTGGCAGAGTACCATCTTGATCTAGCTCAGTGTTTGAGTGAGTGGTGTCCATTTCACTTTGAGAAATGGGTTCTTGTGGACCACTTGATGGGGGCTCATCCATGACTTGAGATAGATGATCAAAACCTGAAGGGATTGGACTGTCCCCTTCTCTAGGTTGTTGAGAAGAAACAATTGATGGATTAGAGAATAAAGAAGGTGATGGTTTAGAAGAGATTTTTGGCTGTTCCACAAGGTTAACTTGTGGAACATCAGGAGTAGAAGTTTCATGACCCTCACTGTGCCCTATCTTTGTGTGCATTTCTGCAAGTGTAGGCTCCTCATGAGTGAGTACATGAGGTTGTGCTGACTCTTTACAGGAACTTGGGAGACAGGCCAGCTTCAATAGATACTTCTTGTTGATAAGAAGAACCTAGGGATGTGTTTAATTCCCTTTTACTCTCCACAGCCTTTTGTGAGACTATGGGGTGGCTGACAGTGGCTTTGGCCCTCTTAGCTTTCTTCTTCTTAGGCTCAAGAGGAACCACTGTGGGTTCACTTTCACTAACATCCTTATTTGCTGCATCATATGCAGTTTCTCCCTCAACATTCTCAGAACTACTACCAACACCAGTTTCCAAGGGTCTTTTCTTGGATTCTTGCAAAGTTGTTTTTGTGGTCTTTGGTTGTCTAGAGGATCTGATAGGAATGTATGCAGTAGAATGTGGGTTAACTGAATTTGGGTCTAATTCAGCTTCATTCTCAAGGGAGAAGACAACATACCCAGAGGGTAGTGCTACGTCAAGATGAGGCTCTTGATCAGCCATGTGCTTGGTGAAACAGAGTGGAATATGTGCATTTGAATTTTGTGAATTGAGTGATGTGTGGGTATTTCTTTTCAAAACATTGCATTCTATAGAGAGAGATGCATTATCATCAATACCACATAATGAATTCAAACACATAGTAAGAAAGCGAGGATAAACATGTACCTTCCTGCTTAGAGCTGACTTGAGTTGACTCATAAGCAACTTTCCTACATCCACTTTGTATCCATGGGCAAGAGAGTGAGTAAGCTTCTTGATATAGGAGGGAATTCCATTCCATCCAGAGGTTTTGGTTGAGAAAACCTTCACCATGACATCAAAAATCATGCTCCATTCTTTTCTCTAATGCTTTCTGTCCATTTCACCAGTCGAGTACCATTTCGATGTACCCTCTTCAAGAACAGGACCAGAATGCCCAATTTTCAAGAAAAACTTCTTTAGGGTTTCATCACTTGCAAGTTCCTTGTATGATTCTTTAGCTTGCAGTCCAGTTCCCAAAGCTTCGTTGATGCCTTTGATTGTGAGGATGCAGGTGATTCATTTGATTTTGCATTGTATTGTGTCTTTACCTGCACCTCCTGGAACATAAGCAGTTTTCCAGAATTCTTCAAGCCTTTCCAGGTTCAAGGATGGTGTAGATGTTATAGCATGACCCAGTTATGACTTGTTGATAAAGGATACGAGTCCTTTATATCCTTCACCAGCATCTCCAGCAGTGAGAATACCAGCAAATTTTGTTTGAGAAGATGATTGTTTGGGTGCCATTTCTTGCTTTGAGCTTCGGAGAGAGATTTTTGGTTTTGAGAGAGAGAGAGAGAGGTTTTGTTG
This sequence comes from Kitagawia praeruptora, assembly GCA_037693485.1. Classification (NCBI taxonomy): domain Eukaryota; kingdom Viridiplantae; phylum Streptophyta; class Magnoliopsida; order Apiales; family Apiaceae; genus Kitagawia; species Kitagawia praeruptora. The sequence continues at coordinate 168,852,205 of CM075352.1, read as the reverse complement.
AAAGTTGTGTGTACTTGTGTGTTTGACAGTTGCTTACGTGAAAATAGCAAATGTCTTACTAAGAAAGGGAAAGTAACTATGTCTTAGCCCATTAATCAGTCACGTGGAGTCGTGGGTAGTTACTTTTTAGTGGCTGTAAATCGTGGAGGTAAAATCCCAATTAATTCGGTCCACTAATCTTGATAGTAACTTGTGCGCTATAACAAATTCATTAGTAATTTTGAGAGGATGACAGCATGTTTTGCTTGATAGTAATATCGTTGCAAGAACATACTGTCATCATTAAGCAATTTATACAATTTCCTTGAAATTTCATGATAGAGACTTTTTCAATTGTGTCATCTAAGAAACTTGTTGTTAAGGCACTTCGTGACAGCATCTTCACTTATTGATAACTACTTAGACGGAAATAATTTGTGTCATGAATTTTAATCGACTTTGCCTTTTGCTTTAGCGAAAATTACCAAATAGCATTTTAATCGATTTTAGCACATATTTGTTGGTTTTAGCACATATCCACAAACATCCATACACACAAACAATCAACTTAACAACTATTCGAAGATAGATAGAATGAGATGACAATAATGAATGACATGCAAGAAAACTAAGAAGATAAAACGGTCATTTCATAAAAACTGAAAACAATACAAGAAGTTCTTAAGAACTGGAAATTATTTTAAGTTTGGAAAAGCTTCTTACAGCAGCCTTTTCGCGATCTTCTCCATCTCCTTTTGATCGGAGATCCCCTCTTCTTCGAGATAAGTATGAAACTTATCTACCCAGAGATCAAGCTGCTCATTAGTAGCAGCTATCTCCATCTCCTTCTTGAGACTAGGAGGCTCTGGCTTCACTCCTTGATATGTCAAATTATACCTAACCGCAAGCGCACGGTGTCTATTGCTAGTACAGATGGCAAGCGGGTCGAATCCACAAGGAGACAGGTTCTACTAATTCCTTTTCAGTTATCGCTAATTGTTTCAGGGACAAACGATTATTGGAGAATATTAACTAACTAGCAAATTAAACTAAATTAACACTAAGTAAATAGATGATTAACAAATTATTTAAAACCTAGGGCAATCAGGTCCGCCATGCTTACACAATTGGCTCTTAAGCTAAAGCAATCAATGTGATCCTATAACTAGAGTATGTTAATCTCTTTCAAGCATTAACACTCTCGAAACATTCAACACAATTAACCACTTTTAGTAATTCAATCAATCAGGTAATTAGAGTCAAGTTAATCTCTTTCAAGCATTAACGCTCTCAGAAATCCAATGATGCTCTCGCACTCAAATTCAATTCTGCTAATCGTATGTGTGCCTCTAGTAAGTAAATCTCTCGATCCATACCCCTATTTGCATATAATTAATCCATGATATCGGCCGATTACACAAATTAATGATTAAAACATATCAATCAGAATTAACCATAACCAATCAAACCACTATGAAAATCATGCCAATATTAGTGCAAACATGGCTTCCCTTTAAGCCCTAGAAATAACTACTCGCTAATAATTAAACAAGTAAAACAACTAGTAAAACAAGAAAACATAATTAAACTAATAAGAACAAAGAAAAAATTAAGAGAACAAAACCTTCAAACTTCAATGTTGTCACCCAAAAGAAGAGTCATGGTGTTTCTCTACATCTCCAACTAATAATACTAATCTACTCTAAACTATATTATCTGATCTAATATTACCTCCCTCTTCCCCTTTACATCATACCCTAGATGTGTTTATATAGGCTATAAAAGTCTTGCCCAATAAAAGTATTTTAATACTCTAAATCAATTACAAGTAGGATTCCATAACTGAATAGGATTCCTTAATTAAAATTCGTCACTTCTTTTTCTCCTCTGTTTCTGGGCTCTTCCAGTTGGATTTTGCTTACTGGACCACCTCTGAATTAAAGATAATTCCACAAGCTTCGCGTGGACAGTAAGATCGTCAAATTCTGACTTCTGGAACTCAAGATATGGCCCAAACAGTGCAGGCAGTCCGTGTAGCTCAATAATACGAATTTTCTCCTATTTTATCTCCAAAATAGCACTTTTTGCTCCAAATCCTTCCAAGTTATGGATTCTTTATTTCCTACAATAAAATAATAAAATCTATTAAATAAAAATCCAAATCAATGCAAAACACAATAAATATGAGAATAAAATCATCTAAAATATATATAAAAATATACTCTATCAAACATCCCCACACTTAGCATTTGCACGTCCTCGGGCAAATAAGTGAAATAAAAACTAAATCCTAACAAACATCACTTTCGTAGATGACACGATTGCATTGAGCATATGCAACAAGCCGTTAAACCCCTAGGTAGCCCTAGTAGGACGAGTGTTGTCTCGTGAGGGTTTATAGTGAATGTACCCACAAAATTCATCCAACCATGCAAAAGATCAATGCTAACACAACACCACACACACAAGTCCTCTCATGCCACATCAACTTAAGAATCAAAGTAAACATACAATGTCTTGGTGTCGAAAGTGCAAGTATTCACGTAGTCTACTCAACCAACATGCAGAAGGTCATAAAAATTCATGTCAAGTGTAAAAATCGTTGGTAATCATGCTAAGCCCACAAGAAATACATCTTTAAGTCTAAACCTGGGATCTCCTATGCCAAAACAAGTAATAACTCACCTTTCACTCAAAAACGAATATTCACTCAAGAACAAGGTTAAGTGTATCACTCAATTCCAACAAAATCATAAACACAACTTGACACTCGCAATCAATCTCACTCTCAACACAACATACATTACTGATGACAATCAAAAGGTCTTTATTCGGGTTGTAGCGTGGGCTAGGGACCAGGTATGTCAAGTAAAGCTAAAACAGGTTAAATGTCAAAAGCTAGTACCTAACAATAATCATTATTCAATTCCCTTTCTATTAAAACAAATACTTCCCCACACTTGGATTTTTCAATAACCCTTACATAATAACTTGACTAGTCGAATGAAGAAGGATCATACAAACATAAGAATGCTCTCAAATTTATTTATTTTTTTCTTTTTTTTTTCTTTTTCTTTTTTTTTCTATTTTTTTTTCTTTTTTTTCTTTTTTTTTTCTTTTTTTTTCTGAGAGCTAAGGAATAAGCACAATGATCCATAGATATTTTTATGAATTTCGACTAGCAAGCATCAACCCAAAATCAATATCCCCCAATGATATGATCATCAATAACCCCCCTTTTATGAACACCTTATTACTCCCTCAAACACGATACTAGCCTTTGACAATTTAGGTTCAAATTCAATGTAAGGCCAATAGAATAAAAAGGATAACGGCAAGTAATGTGGTGTGTCACCGAAAGAATAGGATTAAGCTCAACGGGTTAACTAATTGATCATGTTTAAAAGGTGTGGAAATATGGGAAATACGAGGTTAAACCTAAGTGCCTTTATCATCTCATCATCAAGTAATGTCATGCATTTCAAGAAAGATCTCAAGTAAGTGCTAGCAATGTAAACAACATGTGGACACTCAAGCAAACGAAAAATCATGCAAAAGATATGCATATAGGCTCAAAACTCACTTGGTGTGACAAAACATAGTCAATCCCAGGTAACAAGACTCTCTAACGCACCTACTTGTACTCAAAGCATGAAAACCAAGTCATCTTGCACATATTCATGTCATTCTAATCACTTACAACATCCAATTAAGTCTACCAGCTTCAACTTGCTAGTGAAAGTGTGTGCACAAGAACAAAGCACGTCACTTCTCATACAAAAGCGTCAATAAACACAAGAATTCTACGCATGCATGGGTGTATCAAGCAAAATACAACAACTAATCAAATTGCATGGCTAGAATTATTTTTGGTATTTTTAATTTTTTAATTTTTTTTTTGAATTTTTTTTTTTTAAACAAGTAATACACTACGTTGAGAACACCTCCCCACACTTAAGCGGTTCATTGTCCCCAATGAACTAATGAACAAGATATAAAACTACAACTAAAAACAAAATAAAACTACACTAAAAAGAAAAGAAAGAAAACTCCCCTGGAATCAAGGTGTCGGGTGTGAAAACCATCCCTCATTTGCTTAGGAGCCATCCACTCACCACTTCCGAACCACTCACTCGCCAAAAGAATCAATACCCAACTCACAAGAAGCTCCACCAATAATTTCCAAGCAATATCACACCAAAAATAGCCCAAATTCCAAAAATAATACAAAATCCCAATTTACAAGAACACAAATTCGTAATCAAATAAGATTTTAGAGAAGAAATAAACCCACTACGAATTGGAGAGGTGAACTTGCAATTAATTCCTCTTTAGAATTGAATTTTTAGAGATTTAAAGAAATAGAAAAGGAATTGGATTTGTTATGGATAGGTGGGTATAAATATAAGATGATGGATAGGTGAAATTTAAAAATTTAGAGTGTAGGAGAGATTTAGGATGGTATGGAATTGATGTAGGATAGATATAGGTATTAGGGATCAAAGAAATTTGAGTTAGGATAGAATTTGGGGGAATTTTTATAGGTCAAAACACCAAAAATCGGCAAAAAAAATAAAATCTGGAGCCTATAACGCATACGCAGCCTGCGTTACAGGTGCGCAGACTGCGGAACAGGCAGACACGCAGGCGCAGCCTGCGTGACACAGGCGCAACCTGCCTGGAAGTCAGTAACGCAGGCGCAACCTGCGTGACAGAGTTGCAGCCTGCTCGAAAATCAGTTTTTTTTTTTTTTTTTGAAAAACAACAAATTTTTTTTTTTTTTTTTATTTTAAGAGAACACATACAACACAATTTTTTTTATAAGAAAATGAAATAAAAAAAAACCTACTAACCTTATAAAAATCATGGGTTGCCTCCCAAGCAGCGCTTTTTTAGAGTCATTAGCTTGACCTCCCCAAAAAAAATACTCCGGTAAAGGCGTAATATCCACTTTCTCGATCATAAACTCGCCACCACAAAAAGTATCAAGAGTGTTAGTGGTTGTCTTTATCCTGCAAAAAGTCTCCAAACAAGCATTAGTAAAATAAAATATGTCATTAATAAGCAATAGAGAGAGTGCTTGTGCAGTTTTGGAAAACTTTGTGATAAAACAGCGATAAAATTCAACACCACGAAAATATTGAACTCCCTTGACATAAGGTGGAGGTTCTGGTGGTGGCTTTTCTTCACTCCTCACTTTCACTGGAGCCATTCGGACATCTTGGCTTATCACATCATTGGCTAATAAGACACTTTCATCTTCTCCCTCTCCTCGAGCTTCAAACGTAGGAGCCACTTTGTATGGATCCTCAACCAGAATTTGAGAAATATCATCTTGGACAATATTTGTTATCACATCAACCTTGAAATAAGTAGTCTTGAGCAAAGAAGCCTTGTAAGTAGAGGCTAGATCAAGAGCAAATTTATCAATACATGGTAGCTTAGTCACAGGTTGTGGAAGAGAAACAACAACCATCTCCGTATTGCTTTCCTTTGTAGCCTCATCATCAGTCACATTGTTCTCGGTAGCAGCAACATCATTGATCTCGTCATCGGTGGCATGCTCCTTCTCTTTATCAATGGCCTCATCATCAACATACATGGAGAAACTATCATATTCCTGATCGCTTGTGAGATTGATAGCAATCAGGTCCTCTTCGGATCGGATAGATGATGATGGTAAATAGTCGAGCTGCCCTGTAGTAGAAGAGTTAGCCAACTGTGCAATTTGAGATTCAATCGCCAAACTTTGAGTTTCTAATCCTTTGATCGCCTCGGCTTGTTCTTCAGTACTCTTTAGCAGTTTATTCAAGATATCCCACATCTCATTTGTCTGATCAGCTTGCACATCTACACTGGGTTGAGAAACATGTAGATATTCTTGTAGAGGAGGATATTGATATTCTTGCTGTGGCGGCTGCTCATATGACTGATAATATTGTTGCTCAAACTGTTGCTGATTATGATATGAAAAATTTTGAGCACCATTGTCCTGGTAGTAGAAATCTGGTTGATTCACGTATTCTTGATCAAAAGTGTTTGAATACTGATTGTACCCATATCCTTCTTCAAAAGAATTCATTTGTCCCAACTGAGCACTCTGAGAATTGTAGACATTGTAATAGCATTCCAAACCATAATGACCCTGGACACCACAAATTGGACAGAAGTTGTAAGTTTTAGGGGCCACTTGTGACATCTCATTGATACTCATTGGACGCATAATGGGCTCTGTAGGGCTGAATGAGGCAATTTCTTGAGTGCGTGCCTCCAACATGGAAGAGAGTAGTGCAAAAGTATCAACTTCACCCATTGCAAACCTGTAGACACTCAACAAAGCCAAGAAAACGTAGTAAAATCTGCCTCAATTGGAACAAAAGTTCCAATGAGACAATGGAAACAATCTAAACAACTAAATTAAAATCAATAGAAACTCGCTGTCTCCCCGGCAGCGGTGCCAAAAACTTGATATGTCAAATTATACCTAACCGCAAACGCACGGTGTCTATTGCTAGTACAGATGGCAAGCGGGTCGAATCCACAAGGAGACAGGTTCTACTAATTCCTTTTCAGTTATCGCTAATTGTTTCAGGGACAAACGATTATTGGAGAATATTAACTAACTAGCAAATTAAACTAAATTAACACTAAGTAAATAGATGATTAACAAATTATTTAAAACCTAGGGCAATCAGGTCCGCCATGCTTACACAATTGGCTCTTAAGCTAAAGCAATCAATGTGATCCTATAACTAGAGTATGTTAATCTCTTTCAAGCATTAACACTCTCGAAACATTCAACACAATTAACCACTTTTAGTAATTCAATCAATCAGGTAATTAGAGTCAAGTTAATCTCTTTCAAGCATTAACGCTCTCAGAAATCCAATGATGCTCTCGCACTCAAATTCAATTCTGCTAATCGTATGTGTGCCTCTAGTAAGTAAATCTCTCGATCCATACCCCTATTTGCATATAATTAATCCATGATATCGGCCGATTACACAAATTAATGATTAAAACATATCAATCAGAATTAACCATAACCAATCAAACCACTATGAAAATCATGCCAATATTAGTGCAAACATGGCTTCCCTTTAAGCCCTAGAAATAACTACTCGCTAATAATTAAACAAGTAAAACAACTAGTAAAACAAGAAAACATAATTAAACTAATAAGAACAAAGAAAAAATTAAGAGAACAAAACCTTCAAACTTCAATGTTGTCACCCAAAAGAAGAGTCATGGTGTTTCTCTACATCTCCAACTAATAATACTAATCTACTCTAAACTATATTATCTGATCTAATATTACCTCCCTCTTCCCCTTTACATCATACCCTAGATGTGTTTATATAGGCTATAAAAGTCTTGCTCAATAAAAGTATTTTAATACTCTAAATCAATTACAAGTAGGATTCCATAACTGAATAGGATTCCTTAATTAAAATTCGTCACTTCTTTTTCTCCTCTGTTTCTGGGCTCTTCCAGTTGGATTTTGCTTACTGGACCACCTCTGAATTAAAGATAATTCCACAAGCTTCGCGTGGACAGTAAGATCGTCAAATTCTGACTTCTGGAACTCAAGATATGGCCCAAACAGTGCAGGCAGTCCGTGTAGCTCAATAATACGAATTTTCTCCTATTTTATCTCCAAAATAGCACTTTTTGCTCCAAATCCTTCCAAGTTATGGATTCTTTATTTCCTACAATAAAATAATAAAATCTATTAAATAAAAATCCAAATCAATGCAAAACACAATAAATATGAGAATAAAATCATCTAAAATATATATAAAAATATACTCTATCACTCCTCCGCTTGCTCCTGGCGCCGATGACGATGACATGTCTTCTGCTTTCCTCTTGCTCGTATTGGACTCTAGAGTTCTTAGGGTGTTAAGTGAGAACAAAGGGTTTAGATTTGGTCTTATTTATAACACAGTAAGTGACTCTACAGCTCCCAACTGCCTCTTTTTAATGAAGTAATTTAACTTTTAAATTAAAAAGACTGACAAATACCCGTAGTCAGATCAAATGACACAAGTACTTATCACTAAGCAGGCGTATGAAATAAGTTAATGTCACGTGACTACTCATTACAAGAATTAAAACAAGCATGTGATTTGAATTTAGCATAGTCATAGAAAACATGCTGTCAAGTAAACAAGTAGCACATAGGACAGTAACTTCTCATGACAGTAACACTGAAAGTTAAGGTCACGAGCTGCAATTTTAACCAAATTGAAAATGTAAAAACTAGTAAGTTAACATACCAGATTTAGCATTCCCAATTCACTTACCAACCTGTTGAAGGTTGTTTCATCTAGTGGCTTCGTAAAAATATCTGCAAGTTACTTTTCTGTTGGAACATAAATCAGCTTCACAGTTCCCCTTTCAACATGCTCTCTTAGGAACTGATGTCTGATATCAATGTGCTTTGTCCTGGAGTGTTGAACTGGATTGTCTGAGATAGCTATGGCACTAGTGTTATCATAATAAATAGGAATATTGGACAACTCCAAACCATAATCCATTAGCTGATTTTTCATCCAAAGAATTTGTGCACAGCAACTTCCAGCTGCGATATATTCAGCTTCTGCAGTTGAAGTAGATACAGAATGCTGCTTCTTGCTAAACCATGACACTAATCTTCCACCCAGAAATTGATAGCTTCCTGTTGTACTTTTCCTGTCAATCTTACATCCATCATAGTCTGAATCCGAATAACCAACCAAGTCAAATCCAGTATCTTTAGGGTACCAAAGGCCTAGGTTTGGAGTGCCTTTGAGATATCTAAAGATTCTCTTGATTGCTACTAAGTGTGATTCTTTTAGATCAGCTTGAAACCTTGCACAGAGACATGTAGCAAACATGATGTCTGGTCTGCTAGCAGTTAAGTATAGCAACGATCCCACCATGCCTCTGTAGGTACTAGAATCCACTTTCTTTCCTTTAGGATCCAAATCCAGCTTGGTTGTAGTAGAGATAGGTGTCTTGGCAGGTGATGCATCTTCCATGTTGAACTTTTTGAGAAGTTCCTTGACATATTTTGATTGGCTTATGAAGATACCATCATCCTTTTGATGAACTTGTAGACCTAGGAAAAATGATAGTTCTCCCATCATGCTGATCTCATACTTGCTCTTCATAAGAGATGAAAACTTTTCACACAGCTTCTCATTTGTAGAACCAAAGATTATGTCATCAACATAAATCTGAACCAGAATGATGTCCTTGCCATGGTGCTTGTAGAATAGTGTCTTATCCACTACACCTCTTATAAATTGATTCTCAATGAGAAAAGTAGATAGAGTTTCATACCAAGCTCGAGGGGCTTGCTTCAATCCATAAAGTGCTTTGAACAGCTTGTATACAAAGTCATACAACTCAGCATCCTCAATACACTTCCTCTTCTAATTCTCCATTAAGAAAGGCACTTTTGATATCCATTTGGAACACTTTGAAGTTACAGTGTGCAACATAGGCTAAAAATATCCGAATAGCTTCAAGTATGGCAACTTTCATCATAATCGATTCCTTCCTGTTGACAGTAACCTTTAGCTACTAGCCTTGCCTTGTTTCTTATCACATTTCAACTTTCATCCAACTTGTTTCTGAAGACCCACTTTGTGTCAACTACTGACTTCCCTTTGGGTCTAGGGACCAACTTCCATACATTGTTTCTCTCAAATTGATTTAGCTCTTCTTGCATAGCTATCACCCAATCTGAATCCAACAATGCTTCATCAATTAACTTTGGCTCAGTTTGAGATAGAAAACATGAAAACATGCTGTCAGCAAAAATATTTCTTTTCGTCCTTATACCAGTAGTGGGATCACCAATGATTAGATTACTAGTGTGATCTCTGTTTTACTTAGTGGTTCTGGGCAAGCTTCTTTCTTGATCTGCTTCATCATTTCCTCTTTGAGGTGTTGACTCTCCACCATTGATGTTTTCTCCTTCATGTTCTTCAATATCTCCAGAATCATTATCATTCTGATGATTAGCTGATATAGTTTGAGATTGAGCTGGAGTTTGAGTAGCATCATTGGTGTTGACAGTATTTCTTTCAAACTCAATATCCAGAGTACCAATAGGTTCATCAGCAACAATTTCTTCTTCTTCCAAATACCCTTGATTTTCAAATCTAAGAGGCTCCATTTGACCATCCTCTTGCAGTCCTGGGAATTTGGTTTCATCAAATGTGACATTCACACTTTCTTCAATGTCTTTGTGATCAATGACATAGACTCTGTAGGCAGTCCTCTCCAAACCATATCCCATGAAAATGCCTTCATAAGCTTTAGCATCGAACTTTCCTTTCCTTTCATGGTTGTCAATCATCATGAAACACTTACTTCCAAATACATGAAAATACTTGACAGTAGGTTTCTTTCCTGTTAACAAATAGTAAGGAGTGTTTCCATGAGTCTTGTTGATCAAGGTTCTATTCTATGTGTAACAAACCGTATTAATAGCTTCTGCCCAGAAGTATGTTGGTAATTTAGAATCATTCAACATAGTTCTCGCAGCTTCGATGAGAGTTCTGTTCTTCCTTTCTACAACTCCATTTTGTTGAGGTGTCCTGGAAGTGGAGAATTGTTGGACAATGCCCTCTTCTTTGCAGAAGTTTCCTAGTGTGGCATTTCTGAACTCAGTACCATTGTCACTTCTCAGATATTGAACTTGAGCATTTGGGGTTCTTTCAAGAACTCTTATGTGATCAATGATTTCTTGAGCAGCTTCGTCATTTGTCTCTAAAAACTTCACCCAAGTGTACCTTGAGTAGTCATCCACCATTACCAGGGCATATCTCTTCCTTGCAAGAGATTGAACATTTACTGGACCAAACAAATCCATGTGAATTAATTTGAGTGGCTCAGTGTTGGTATTCACTTGCTTTGATTTATGCACAGATCTTTTCAATTTGCCCATTTGACAATCCTCACATAGTCCTTCTTGACAGAATTCCTGTTGAAGTAGTCTTCTCATTAAATCCTTCTTCATCAGAATATTCATATTCTTGAAATTGAGATGTGAGAGATTCTTGTGCCAAAGCATGCTTTCACCAACTGATGCTTTACTGTAAAAACAGTAAGCCTTGTCTTTATTGACAGAATTTAAATATGCAACAAACAAGCTTCCTTTCCTGACTCCTTTCAAAGAGAGGCTTCGATCTTTCTTGTGATAGATATCACAAACCATCATATCAAAATCAACCTTAAATCCCTTGTCACTGAACTGGCTGACACTGAGTAGGTTGTGCTTCAATCCATCAACAAGAGCAATATCTTCAATGACAACATTTCCAATTTCCAAACAGCCGTATCCCATAGTGTAACCTTTGCTGTTGTCTCCAAAAGTTATGATTGGGCCGACTTTCTCCACAAAATGTGATAGTAGGGCTATATCACCAGTCATGTGCCTGGAGCATCCACTATTGATGATCCACATGACCTGCTTCTTTTTCTTGCCCTGCAAAACAGATGATTTTAATTTGCATCTGGTACCCAGACTCTGTTGGGTCCTGCAGTTACAGTATCATTGTTCATATCATTCTGTTTCACATTTAAATCGACACTAGAATTCTCTTGTCTGACTTCTTTTACTGTCCACTTGGTTCTAGAGTTAGACCTAGTCTTTCTCTTGGTGGAAGCTGCCTTTTTACCAACATAGGCAGGCATAGAAGTCTCAACAGTTTCTAAATAGGAGCATCTTTCAGTAGACAGAATAGGTAGATTGAAGCAAGTACTCATAACAACAATTTTGCATGGCATATAGTCAATGTTATTACAAACATCCATACTTCTTTGCATAATGGGGGTTCTATGTAAGTTACCACTAACATTGGATGCATTAACCTTATCCTGTTTGGGTTTCTTACAAACAAATGTTAAATGATGAGATGATCCACAATTATTGCAAATCTTCCTAGGGGCATCCTTAACATGACTATATCCATTCTTCTTATCAATCCCTAACTTACCATTCCTATTCTTAGGCTTGTAGGCATTTGCTTTGACAGTATGTTCTGAAGTTGCTGTCGAGCCACCCTTGACAGTACCTTTCTTTGCCTCTATCGTGACAACAGGTTTGAAAGTTGCTGTCTTGGGTTCTCTCTTGACAGTATCTTTTGAAGTTTCTGTCTCATCCGTGTTGTCAGCTACTTTAGAACATTCTGTCTGATTGCTTGGTAGAGTTTCTGTCATGGGGAACTTGACAGTATCTTTTTCTTTGCTCAGTGTGCTGTCAATGCACTCATCTTCATCAAGTAGCTCTTGTTTGATGAACAAGGAGGTTTCATCAAAATCAGCTTGAAGATTTTTGAAAATTGGATTATTAACTCTTTTGAGAATTTGAGTTTTGACAGCATCACTATCATCAAGAACAATTGCCTTTCCATGCCTTCTACCATACTCGAAACCTATTCCTACCTTTTGATTCTCAGTATGATTATCATGATACTCCTGGACTAACCTAGAAGAGTTTCTAAAAGCTTTGAGTTTAAACTCGTTTTCTGCAATTTGACTCCTGAGAAAATCTTCTATTTCCTTAGCATAGATAATATCATTCTTCAATCTAGCATTCTCTTGAGCTAATGAATCTAGGGGACTGGTTCTTAGCAACAACATTTCATTTTCAGATTTGAGAGTTTCATTCTGTTTAGTTAACTTAGCAATTTCTTCATGAGCAGTATATAAACTAACATGAATGTTAAACATCTCAGCACTTAAATCCTCAATGGTATGCTTATACTCAGTTTTAGACATATCAAGTAAGACTAGAGATGGTACCTGATTTGATGAACTTGAAGCTTCTTCATCAGATTTAGCCATGAGGGCTAAGTTCACAAACTCCTCTTCTTCTTCATCTTCAGAATCATCCCAGCATTTTCCTTCAGCCACATAGGCTTTCCCTTGATTCCTCTTAAACTGATTTCCAGATCCCTTTCCTTGATTCTATCTTGGTCTTCTGCACTCAGTAGTTAAATGACCTAGCTCATTGCAGTTGTAACATCTGAACTTCGACCTATCCACCAACCCTGTCTTGTATCCTCCTCTTGTGGTTCCACCAGTGGGCTTTGAAAAACTTCCCTTATTGAATTTAGATGATTGACCCTGTGGCTTGTATGACTTGTCCCTTCTGAACTTGATGTTCTTGTATCTCTTATCCATATACGCCATGGTTGGATTATCCATGCTTTCAATCTCTTCTACTATGTAGAAGTCTTCATCTTCAACATCTTTCAGCTGCAGAACCACCTTTTACTCGTCATCCAACACTTCTTCAATATTCAAAGATGGCATCTGTGTTGGTTGTGAACTTTGTGATGGTTCACTTGGACAAGCTACTTGTGGCTCATGCGCTATGAGGGCTCCTGACATGTTTGCCAATTTTCCTTTGGTTCCAGTTTGAATAGCTCTCTTTTGAAAAAGCTCGAGTTCATATGATTTGAGCACACCATAGAGAGTTTCAAGAGAGACATCACTCAAGTTTCTTCCCTATCTTATGGCTGTGACTTTGTGCTTAAGATGCTCAGGGAGAGTGAGCAGAAATTTGATGTTAATCTCCTTTCTATCATAGAACTTTCCATGAATTTGCAACTCAGCTATCAGCTTACTGAACCTTTCAAACATGTGTGTAAGTTCTTCGCCTGGTTTCGCCATAAAGGCTTCATATTGTGATACAAGAATTTGTCTTTGGTTCTCGCAAACTTCTTCACTTCCTTCACACATCAGCTCTATCTTGCTCCACATTTCTTTTGCAGATCTACATCCCATGACATTACCACACATGGCTTTGTCTAATGTAAGTGAGTCGAGCAAGATGAGTTGTAAATAATCATCCAAGACTACTTTCTCCTTTTCGGACTCTGTGTACTCTGAAGGCTTCTTTGCAACCCAATGGGCTGGAATGACTTCATCATTCACATTAGTAGCAGTTACTTCCTTCTGAGGTATGAAGGGGCCGTTCTCAAGAATTCCCAAATACAGTGGATGGGCAGCTTTGATAAATAACAAGATCTTTCTTTTCCAGAAATTGTAGTTCTCTTTATTAAAGACTGGAATCTTGATTCCACTTGACTTCTGAATACTCATCATGATCTTCAGATTTATGTATCAATCTGTATGCTATGATACCAGTTGTTGGTCCCGGAGTATTGCAGAAGGGGGGGTTGAATGCAATACTGATAAAATCGAATCTTTAAATTAACAACGAAAATAAAGATTATAGATTATCAGTAGATGTATGCAAGCAATAAGTGAAACAAGATTTCTCACAAAATAAATGTTTTATTTATTTTGTGTGAAGTGTTGCTACAACCTGGAGAGAGTTTCTCCAACTTCGATATCTCAAGAGATACAGATTGCTTCATGTACATACATGAATAGAAAAGAATCTAAGATGTATCTAAGTAGACTAAGATACTCTGTTGTCCCTATCGCATGGGGTGTTGAGCTGCTGTCGTTTTCAAGTGGCAACTCATTACAATTTGCACACCCATGTGACTTTCCCTAATTGCTATACAGACAGGATAAACCTTATAAGTAAAGCAACCTAGATTCTTTCTATTTCTAGCTAATACAATTCTAGTAGATGTGGATATCACATGCTCCTCGAATTGACCAGCCTTGTCTTGTGAATCTCTTAAGCTTCTGTCGTAGTCTTGCAGGTCTGCTACAAACGATAGTGTGTTGCAGCAAATCTGTTTCTTGAACATGTAACCTGTCACGGGCTTTGACTGAGAAAATACCCAATTCAAATAATTCAAGGTGACAGTAACCTTAACCGCAGAGTCTGCTGTCAAAGGAATATTCAGAGGTTGATAGTACTAGCTCCCGCCAATGTTGCTGTCAGAGATCCAGACTTGCTGTCAAGTGTGAGAATGTTACTGTCTCTTGTTTCGGCCAATGTTGCTGTCAAATGTAGCTTTGTCGTGACTTTGCAACATTTGTCTTCTTGTAACATTACTGTTAGGGACATGACAGTAACTTTTATTCTTGTTGTCTCCTGGATGCATTCCTTAAGGCTTGAACAAACATATGAACTTCTCCCAAATCATACATTTATTACATGACAACAATTATTTGAATACGAAGACATACTCTGGCTGTGACAGTATGTTCAACTTAGTAAAAACTAAGTACAGGGAAATATAGTTAAGTTGTCTTTATGCTATCACCCATAAATTCCAACATATATATATATATATATATATATATATCAAATAATAATAATTTATAGATTTCTAGATCTAATAATTCTAATGCAACCTTTTTTTAATTATATTATTTTTAGATTATAATTTTCTTTCCAAAATTCCCTTTTAATGCAACATTTTCTAATTATATCCATTTTAGATTATAACTTTTTTCTTTTAATATGATATAATCCTGATTATCTACTTTTAAAAATATAAGATTCGACGGTTAAGATTATTTTAATAATACAGTGACGAAAATTATGGATAAGATCCCTCATGTTTATTATATATAAGGATATAATTATATACAAGGATATAATTTAAAATTGTAATATTTTCCCGGTGCTTATTCAGATAAGAAAGGAGGGAAAAATCAAGACCACTTTCAAAAAGTAGTAGTCTAGTTTTATAAACCTGGACTCGGTAGACTTTTACAAGTAGGTAGCCCAAATTAATCATGGTTCCAAACTTATAATCAACTAGCATAATAATCCGTGCGAGGCACGGGTCAATTTCTAGATAATTTTTGTTTAACACGTAACAATAACATTCTTAATTATTCGTGTATTGAGCATATCGATAATGTTTTAGATATATCAAATATAAGGTGACTAAGTATCAATGCTTTTGATTTGTACGTGTTGTGGGAGAATTTTAGCACAACTACGTGGAGGCCGTTGCTGGAATAGCGCCATTAAATATGGAATCGTCCAACTGCCCAGAAAGGCTCGCAGTCAGAGATTTATGGCTAGCCGCCCGGGAAGGCTCACGGCTAGGGGTTACCGAAGAACACGGGAAGGTGTTTTGGTGATGATTGGGGTTGAATCTATGGGAATTAGAGCTCAAGGACCGAATGTTGGCCTGCCAAGAACCCTAATTATGAGAGTGAACGTGCACCGGAGTATACATGCTCTTAGTATCAACGTGCTTTTCGAGAAGAGGCCCCGTAAACTGCCTACATACCATTATTTATCGTGGATCAAGCCCGTATGTAGTTCTTGATTGATATGTTCGGTTATTTGTGATGAGTTATCTCGTATCTGATGAGATAATGACGGATATTTACGTATATCAACTGATTGTGATATAGTTATCAGGTTTCCAAGTCATATCAGGACTGTTGGAAGCCTATCCATTGATGTTTATCTCAAGAATGAAGGATTTATCATGTATATATGATGTATATCCTCGAATAACTGAATACTTATCCGTTTAGAGGTGTATTTCAGCTGTAGAGATGTGCTCCTAAAAAGTAGGAGATCTGCCTTATCCAATCTGGCGGCCTTATCAGGCTTCCGTGGGAAGATGGGGGTACCACCCGGTAGCCTGACTCCGATAACCTGACTCCGGTAGCCCAACTACGGAAGCCATACTGGAAGCCTTATCCGATGGTTATCCTAGTCTGAATCTGTGTTTCTGCCAGGCTTCCGGGGAAGCTGGGGGTACCACCCGGTAGCCCCTCCGGTAACCCAATTATGGAAGCTATGCTGGAAGCCCTCTCTGATGGTTGTCATTGGCTATGGATGAGACTATCCCCGGGACCATAAGCCTTATATTCTTTCAATGTTCATCGCAAGGTAGCCCCTCTAGGGGTACCGCCCGGTAACCCAAACTATGGCAGCCCCTTTGGTAAGCTGGTTATGGAAGCTATTCTGGTAAGCCATGTCTGATAGCTGTACTAGAAGCTATGTAATGATGTCTATGGGTTGTGGATCATCCATGGGAGGCCATTCCCAGGACCCTTATCGTCATATCTACCTGCTACCCATCTCATGGTAGCCCTTATGGGTTGTCATAGGCTCTTGGAAGCCTGTTATCCGGGAGCCATGCCATTCGGGAGCCCTTCTACCCGGGAGCCCTATTATCTGGGAGCCCTGTTATCAGTTTTCATGGGTTACCACGGGTACCTTGGAAGCCCTCTAAAACATCCTCTTTCCTTGTGGATTGGACCCAAAACTCATCATGGGCCTAAATCTGATCCATGCAAGATTTTGGTCACAACAACTACCCCCCGATTCCTTGAAGCATGAGTGCAAGAGGAACCAGAACAAGGTAAGGTCTAATCCTTTCTTATTATTCTCTCGGAGAAGTTCACATCTTCCACATCGTATTCCCAAGCTTACATGAGCTAACTCGGCGTAAGAAACATGAAACACTCTACTTCTGCATGCATATTTTAATGTGAGTTTTCAAATCAAGGATATCTTCTATTCACTTTGTATCATTCGTGGTACTCCGGTTGGCATCATATCATGGGGCTACCGGCTTCTAGCATTTCTTTTTTAAACATCATGACTTTACGTTCTGAGATGCTTCCTTTCTCTACCAAATTGGCCTTCATATAAGAATCTTTTGATGTCTGGAAGCTTCTGTGGTTGCAGGGATGCCTCAAGCGTCCAAAACCTGGGCTACCAAGACAACTAGAAAAAGAGATAAGTAATGAGGGCTAAGTAGCCCTTAAAGATAATGCACAAGATCACACATATTTGATGCATACAGGAAAGTATGAATATGCTAGTGCAAATGATTTTGTAAAAAATGTATGTTGCCGCTTCTCCAATCAAGTAGGACCTTGGCGAACAAACTTTTTCAGGCATTGTGCCACAATTTTCAGATGTTTCCATTATTCCAATGCATTGGATCCCCAAAGAAATTGTTGAGTATTTTGAGGACTTCTCCTATAATGAGTATTTTGAGGACTTCTCCTATAAGTTGTAAGTGATTTGTACTCACATGAATTTTCAGGAGGCAACACATAATCTCATATGTGCGCTTATATCATTAATAATCTTGTATGCGTGTCTCAAGGGGAACCAATGGAAGGTCATGGAGACACCTTCAATCGCTGCCATGTCTTTCCAAGTGGTAACATGTGGGGCATATAGCGTGCCTAGGTACCTACTCGATAGTTTCAGCTAGCAATTTCGAAAAAAATGTTTATAAAAACACATGCATTGTGTAGATCATGATGATTTTCATGTATTGGTTCAGGTATAATTCAGATCATGTAGGCATATTCATATGTTTGTGAATTTATGCAAGGCAAAATAATGATCTTTTTGACAGAACATGCATCTCAGCAAAGCTTTCCGATGAATGTTGAAAAATCTTCTTTATAAGTGTGGAAAACATGCATGATAGTGAAAATGCAAAGGCAATAGAGTAGAACTTATCTTTGTTCTTATCGTGTCGATCCGGATTCGGGTTTCCGTTGCTGAACGTTGAGTGTGGAAGCCCCTTGTTTCATGTGAACTTCTGATGGGAACCCCTTTTTCCTCTTTGTGGTAGGGTGTTGGGGAACCGAGTTACCCCCCGAGCCCTTAGATATCTTTCTCATGTAATATGTCAGCCCATTCCAGCTTTAATCTTACTTTTGTGAAGTCTAGAAGTTGTTGGCTGTAGTTGATCATCAATGAACCTACAAGCTGTTTGACAGAAGATGCAGAATGGAAGCTACAAGCTGGAAGCTATTAGTTGGAAGCTGTTAGCTATAAGTTTCAAGTAAGTATCAAGGAACCTGCATACCATTAGTTGCAGATGAATATCAAAGAAATCATTAGTCGTTAGCTATAAGTAAATAACAAGGAAACTTGTTAGCCATAGGTAAACATCATGGAACTCGGAAGCCATTTGCTTCAGGTGAATAGCAATCATCCTGCAAGCTATTAATTGCATATAAATAATATGTAAACAGTCAGCAATAGGTATATAGCACGAAACCTATTAGTAGTAGGTAAACAACAAGGAACCTGCAAGCTGTTAGTTACAGGTGAATAACATTAACCTTGCTTGCTATCCATTGCAGGTGAGCACTAAAGATATAGGCTAGCCATTAGCTACATGTAAACATTCAAGGAATTTATTAACCTCAAACATTACTTATCTCACAATACATTTTCTAGTGCATGCCTGATGTTCATCTTATGTATCCTAAATGAGTGACAACATATGTATTGCTTAGGCAGTATCTAGACATGTTAATAACATATTTGAATTTTAGTAGGCAAGAGTCATTTAGCATCATGCAGATATTCATGTGGTAGAGTCACATAGGATGCACAATGAAAGATATCTTGTAGGTCTTGCTAATCATCTTGACTTAATACCTCTAGCATATCGAATTCCCCTATTCACGCAAGGATTTTAATGAATTCGGCATATCAAAAAGTAATAATCTTAAGCCTAAGGGATAATCATTTCACATACTTGTCATAGAGTACAATTTCATGCAATTAAAGAGGGTTTAGTTTCTCACATACCTGTGTAATTTGGTTATGACGTGTGTATTTAGACGCATCATAAATATTACCTCGTCTCCATCATAGAAGTAGCGAAGGAGCTTCCAACTTTGGAACCTTCAACTATTTCAATGGTAACCCTTAATGATTGTTCACACACATTGTGGGTGACTGGAACCCTGCCCTTCGAGATCGCAGTATTCATCTAAGAGCTTCCATCGTGACATCTCGTCTTGGTAGCCCTGCCTTGGGATACCCATCCTGGATGCTTCATCTTGGAAACCCCATCCTGGGATCCTCACTCTAAATGTTTTATTCTGGAAGCCCCATCCTAGGGTCCCCATCTTGGATGTTTCGTTCTTGAAGCTCCATCATGGATGCCCTAGGTTCAGCAGAACCTTCATCCTGGAAGCGCTTTTGGTTCAGGAACCTTGTCTGGTGTAGAAAGTGTTAGAGCTTCCATCTTGGAACCCCAATATTCAGGAACCATTTTTGGAGTAGGAATCTGCTCATCTTCTAAAATCTGCTCAGCTTTGAAAGCTGATCCTGCAAAACTTTGTAAACTCTACCAACAGGAACCTTAAAATTTAATCATTAGGTTGGTTGGTTTATAAACTAATTGTTATCTAGTTTTATGAATGTATGCATATTGCATCTGATAGGGCCATCTTATTATTAGTCTTAGACATATGTTAATGGCATCTATATCCATCACTAGGTAACCTCTTTCTATCACTTAACGTTTAAAGTGCATGGGTTACTATCTAGCGCATAAGTAACTTAGTAAAATCTGTTTAGGCATTAGGCCTACCATTCAAATTCTAGTATGTTTAAGCAGTTATATTCAGGCTAAGGCATTCTAGCTAAGCCTAAATCTGATTATTAGGGGCTAACCATTTACTTAGTGTCTTAGTGAATGCTTTCCTAAGTAAGCAAGGTGTTCGAAGTTTGATAGGATTGTGTACTATGAAGAGAATACTGCTCTACAAGTAAAAATGATAATCAAGTTAAGCTTCCATACAGGAGGTAACCTTTGCAAGTCAATAAAGGGTATCATAGATCTATATATAAATGCTTAATCACTTTTTCTTTTATAGCCATAAGGTATGCATATGAATTCTTTAACTAAACATTAGTGGATAAGCTAATTCTTTTAATAGCAAGCTTGGAAGAGTAATAGAGTGTATGAGCATTACCATAATTCAAAGGAGTAAGTTTAGTCTTCACATACCCGTATAGGTTTGATAGAGTATATTTTTATATATATTCTAGATGATTTTATTCTCATATTTATTGTGTTTTGCATTGATTTGGATTTTTATTTAATAGATTTTATTGTTTTATTGTAGGAAATAAAGAATTCATAACTTGGAAGGATTTGGAGCAAAAAGAGCTATTTTGGAGATAAAATATGAGAAAATTCGTATTATTGGGCTATACGGGCTGCCTGCACTGTTTGGGCCATATCTTGAGTTCCAGAAGTCAGAATTTGACGATCTTACTGTCCACGCGAAGCTTAGGGAATTATCTTTAATTCAGAGGTGGTCCAGTAAGCAAAATCCAACTGGAGGAGCCCAGAAACAGAGGAGCAAAATTAGTGACGAATTTTACAAGAAAATCCTATTCAATTATGGATATCTTTTTGTAAATTGATTAGGATATTAAAAATACTTTTATTAGAAGATAGAGATCAGATTTTATTAAGGAGTTTTATTATAAAAAGAAGGAGAGAACGTGGGAAGAGGGAGATAGACATATACAGACGTTTTTACATAAGTTCGGGTTTTGGGTTTTTTCTCTCTTCATCTCTTCCTTTGTAAGCACTTGGTTTAATTTGGATCTTCATTGTTCTTCGTTAATACAAAGTTTAAGGTACTCTTTATCTCATCTTGTTTATTAGTATATGTTTTATATGGCTTTCTTCATTATTATTATTATTATTAGTTTTTATTCTACCATGAGTGAGTAGTTTAATTCTAGGGTATTAAGGGGAGCCATGTTTGCACCATGATTTGGGCTTAATTTGATTAGTAGATTGATGGGTAAAGAGTAATTCTGATTGATATGTTCTAATTCTTAATTTGTGTAATTGCGCAATATCACGGATTAATCGATTGCAATAGGAGTAATAGATCGAGAGATTTTACTACTAGAGGCTTACATACAATTAGCAGAATTGAAGGTGAGTGTGAGAACATCATTAGATATTCTGAGAGCGTTAATGCTTGAGAAAGATTAACCGTTAATGCTTGAGAAAGATTAACCATTGCTTTAATTACTTAATCCCATTGAAAAGCTATACTTTTGTGATTTGTTTGGTGTAAACATGGTGAACCTGAATTGCCCTAGATCCCTTAATTAATTGATTTAAAACTTTGTTAGATTTGTTTTAGTAGTTAATAAAATTCTCAAACAATCGTTGTGACTAGAAACAATTGATAGCAATTGAATTGAAACTGAAACTGTCTCCTTGAGGATTCGACCCGTATTTGCTAGTATCTACTACAATTGATACCGTGCGCTTGCGGTTAGGTATAATTTAACACATCAAGTTTTTGGCGCCGCTGCCGGGGAGACGCCTAGTTTCTATTATTTTAGTTTGATTGTTTTATATTGTTTCTCTTGTCTCTTTGGAACTCTTGTTCCAACTGAGACCGATCTTACTGCTTTTCCTTGTTTAGTTGTTGATGCCCAAGACCAGGTCTCAAACGAAAATTGATCAAGCGAAAGAGGATACAACTCCTCTTAGTCCAGATTCTGGAATTACTTGTCAACAATACATAGATTTACATAGGAAAGAGAAGCAGCAAAAGATACCTGAACCAAAGATTAAGATGGCGGACCTTCCTCCCAAATCTTTGAAGAACTACTCACAGCCCTCTCCGAGTGGGGTACCTACTGGCCTTGCTATGCCAGCGATTCAAGCAGCAAATTTCGAGATCAAGCCTGCTTTGCTCACTATGATCCAACAGAATCAATTTGCTGGGCTTGCCTCTGAAGACCCTACACTTCATCTGCAAAGGTTTCAACAGCTCTGTTCTACAATTAAACATCAGGGAGTCACTCCAGACCAGTTGAAAGTCATGTTGTTCGGTTTCTCTCTTCGTGATAAAGCTCAAAAGTGGTTGAATGATATTGACTTGACCAAGTGGGATGAGATTGCTCAAGCCTTCTTAACTGAGTTCTTCCCTCCTAACAGAACCGACGATTTGATCGACAAGATGATGGGTTTTAAGCAAGATTATGGTGAATCTCTTCGGGATGCTTGGGACAGATTCAAGGATTATCAACGTGCATGCCCTCACCATGGTCTTGAGAAGTGGTTTCTGCTTAAACGCTTCTACAATGGTCTTGATCCTGAAACAAAAGGTATGGTTGATAACGCTGCAGGTGGTGTATTTCTGGATAAGGAAGTTGATGATGCACATGCTTTTCTTTCAAATTTGGCTGCCAATCACTTCAGTAATCCGAGAGCAACCAAGAAAGGGGGTAAACTTGAAGTGGATGCTTATTCTCTATTATCATCTCAACTCGCTGCATTAACTCAGGAGATCCACTCTTTTAAGACATCTCAGCCCTCTACTCAACCTATGAGTATCAATGCATTGTCATCCATGGCTCCTATGAATAATTCTGTTTGTGAAGTCTGTGGCATTCAAGGCCACTATGGTAATGATTGCCAATACAATGCTCAAAATTCACAACATTTTCAGATGGAGCAAGCAAATGTTTTCCAACAGAGGCAGCAGTACAATCCGTACTCCAACACTTACAATCCTGGTTGGAAAGATCATCCAAACTTCTCGTATAGGAACAATAACACTCAGAATTCAAATGTTCCTAATCAGCAGTAATATCAACAGTCGTACCAGCCTCCTCCACAGCAGCAGTATAGGCCTCCGCAAGGACCTATGAATCCCCTTGGATTCCAAAGGCCACCTCAGAATTATGCTCCTCAAGCCAATCAAGCTGCACAGGCTGATAATCAAGGTGATATGATGAAGATATTGCTACAAATGCAAACAAAGATGAACCAGATGGAGATTCATAACAAGATGTTGGAAACTCAGATTGCTCAAATGGCTAGTTCTTCATCTACAAGGCAACAAGGCTCTCTACCAGCACAATCCACTCAGCCAAAGGAAAATGTGAATGCCATTGCTCTTAGGAGTGGTCGTACATATGATGCTCCTCCAATGCCTACTGACGATGTTCCTACTGAGAAAGAAGAAAAGAATTCTGAGGAAGACAAGGTAGAGAAAGTTGTTGAAGATGCAAACGAAGGTGAAATTGAGGAAAGCAAGAAAAAGGATAAAGAGAAGACTGCAGTTACTCCTCCACCATTTGTGCCAAAGCTCCCATTCCCTAGCAGGATGAACAGAACTAAGGTGGACCAGCAGTTTGGTAAGTTCATGACACTTGTCAAGAATCTTGAGGTAACAGTTCCTTTCACTGATTTAATTTCTCAAGTTCCATCATATGCAAAGTTTCTTAAGGATATTCTCGCTAAGAAAAGATCTTTTGGTGAGGTAGAGACAGTAGCTTTTACTGAAGAGTGTAGTGCTGTTTAACAAAATAAGTCTCCACCTAAGCTTAAAGATCCTGGTAGTTTTTCGATCCCGTGTCATTTAGGTGCATTGTTCATTGATAAAGCTTTATGTGATTTAGGCGCTAGTGTCTCAGTCATGCCTCTCTCGGTTTTTCAAAAACTAAATATGGGAGAATTAAAATGTACACAGATGACTTTGCAAATGGCAGACCGTTCGATAAAATATCCCCTTGGAATTTTAGAGGATGTGCCTGTTAGGGTTGGAAAATTCTATATTCCTGTAGACTTTGTAGTTCTAGATATGGAAGAGGATAGTCAGATACCTATTATTTTAGGTAGACCATTTCTTTGTACTGCAGGTGCTATTATTGATGTTAAAAGTGGGACTCTCACATTGAGCGTTGGTGATGATAAAATTGATTTTACTCTAACCTCTGCTCTTAAATCCCCTTTGCTTGAGAATACTTGTTGCAGTATTGATGTTGTAGATGAAATTGTCCAAGATTATACTCCTCAGATTCTATTGAATGATACATTGGAAGCAGTGCTCATGCTTGAAGCTACAGAAGGAGAAGGACATGCTGAAGTCGATTCATTGATTCTTGAGTTGAATGATCACAACATTGATTCCATTGACAGTTCTTCAGTTCGAGATCTCTCGAGTATTAAGCTTGGGAAACTTCCACCACATTTGAGGTATGTCCTTTTCAAGAATGAGCTAGTGATTTTTGAAGAGGGGCATGATAACGTGTTGCGAAGGTGGAAAACCAATGATAAGGAAGAAGAAAGTTTTGTTCATCCGGTTGAGTCGAAGAAACACTCTAGGGGTGTGAAGAAGAAAAAGAAGAAGATTTGGCCGTTGGGTAGTAAAATCAAGTTGAAGTCGGATGGAAGAGCTTTGTGGAAAGCAAACAATCAAGATGTCAACGTTCGTAGGAATGGTCTTTCTGTTGAGGATGGTTCAGTAATTCTTTTGAAACCGCCTTGAGTTGAGGAAGTAACGTCAAGCTATTGACGTTAAAAAAGCGCTTCTTGGGAGGCAACCCAAGCCTTGTTGAAAAAAAAAAGAGAAAAAAAAAAACCAGTGTTGTTGTAAAAAATAAAAAAATAATAATAATAAAAAAATAATAAAAAAATCGATTTTTGAGCAATTTGCAGGTCATTGACGCAACTTGCTCCTGCGTTTCTGCATTCAAAGCAATTTGCGCCCCAGACACGCACTTTGCCCCTGCGCCACTGGTCCTCCCGCAGTTTGCTGGTCTGTCGCGCAGTTTGCGCCAGCGTATCTGCATTTGAAGCAGCCTACTTCCCACTCGCGCAATTTGCGCGTCTCTACTGTTCTCCCAAGCATGCCTCCGTGTCTCTTTTTAAACAGCAGTTGGTGTGCTTCACAAAAATTAAATGCTGCTGCACGGAGTTGAACTCGAGACCACCTGCTGCAAGACACTTTGGTTGCCACTTGCAACCAGCTATGCTACACCAACTTTGGTGTTAGTACATGATATTAACTAGTAATATAAGGAAGCTGAGCCCAGGAATTTAAGCACAGGACACCATTCCGAATTCTTCACTTCCAGCTATTGCATTTGGGGGAGGATTTCTTACCTTTTCTTTGTATTATTTGTGTATATTATTATTATTATTATTATTATTATTATTATATTATTATTATTATTATTTATTAATATTATTATTATTTCATTATTTATTTCTTTATTTATTTACTTATTATTATTATTTTTTTAATTATTAATATACCTTCTAAAAAAAAAAATTCTTTCATTAAAATTTATATTCATCCTATCACTCCATTATCTATATATACCCACCTAAACATACAAATCCAATTCCTCTTCTATTTATTTAAATCTCTAAAAATTCAATTCTAAAGAGGAATTAATTGCAAGTTCACCTCTCCGATTCGTATTTGGTAAATCTCTTTCTCTAATATTATTTTTATAACGAATTTGTGTTCTTGTAAATTGGGATTTTGTATTATTCTTGGAATTTGGTCTATTTTTGGTGTGATATTGCTTGGAAATTATTGGTGGAGCTTCGTGGGAGAGGTGATTCTAGTGTTGTGCAATTTTCGTCTCCGACGGCGGAGGTTGAATTTATAGGCGGAGGTTACATGGATTCCAGGGGAGTTTTCTTTCTTTTCTTTTTAGTGTCGTTTTATTTTGTTTTTAGTTGTAGTTTTGTATCTTATTCATTAGTTCATTGGGGACAATGAACCGCTTAAGTGTGGGGAGGTGTTCTCAACGTAGTGTATTACTTGTTTAAAAAAAAAATTAAAAAATTAAAAATACCAAAAATAATTCTAGCCATGCAATTTGATTAGTTGTTGTATTTTGCTTGATACACCCATGCATGCGTAGAATTCTTGTGTTTATTGACGCTTTTGTATGAGAAGTGACGTGCTTTGTTCTTGTGCACACACTTTCACTAGTAAGTTGAAGCTGGTAGACTTAATTGGATGTTGTAAGTGATTAGAATGACATGAATATGTGCAAGATGACTTGGTTTTCATGCTTTGAGTACAAGTAGGTGCGTTAGAGAGTCTTGTTACCTGGGATTGATTATGTTTTGTCACACCAAGTGAGTTTTGAGCCTATATGCATATCTTTTGCATGATTTTTCGTTTGCTTGAGTGTCCACATGTTGTTTACATTGCTAGCACTTACTTGAGATCTTTCTTGAAATGCATGACATTACTTGATGATGAGATGATAAAGGCAATTAGGTTTAACCTCGTGTTTCCCATATTTCCACACCTTTTAAACATGATCAATTAGTTAACCCGTTGAGCTTAATCCTATTCTTTCGGTGACACACTACATTACTTGCCATTATCCTTTTTATTCTATTGGCCTTACATTGAATTTGAACCTAAATTGTCAAAGGCTAGTATCGTGCTTAAGGGAGTAATAAGGTGTTCATAAAAGGGGGGGTTATTGATGATCATACTTTTGGGGAATATTAATTTTGGGTTGATGCTTGCTAGTCGAAATTCATAAAAATATCTATGGATCGTTGTGTTTATTCTTTAGCTCTCAAGAAAAAAAAAAGAAAAAAAAAAGAAAAAAAAAAACAAGAAAAAAAAAAAAGAAAAAAATGAATAAATTTGAGAGCATTCTTATGTTTGTATGATCCTTCTTCATTCGACTAGTCAAGTTATTATGTAAGGGTTATTGAAAAATCCAAGTGTGGGGAAGTATTTGTTTTAATAGAAAGGGAATTGAATAATGATTATTGTTGGGTACTAGCTTTTGACATTTAACCTGTTTTAGCTTTACTTGACATACCTGGTCCCTAGCCCACGCTACAACCCGAATAAAGACATTTTGATTGTCATCAGTGATGTATGTTGTGTTGAGAGTGAGATTGATTGCGAGTGTCAAGTTGTGTTTATGATTTTGTTGGAATTGAGTGATACACTTAACCTTGTTCTTGAGTGAATATACGTTTGTGAGTGAAAGGTGAGTTATTACTTGTTTTGGCATAGGAGATTCCGGGTTTAGACTTAAAGATGTATTTCTTGTGGGCTTAGCATGATTACCAACGATTTTTACACTTGACATGAATTTTTATGACCTTCTGCATGTTGGTTGAGTAGACTATGTGGATACTTGCACTTTCGACACCAAGACATCGTATGTTTGCTTTGATTCTTAAGTTGATGTGGCATGAGAGGACTTGTGTGTGTGGTGTTGTGTTAGCATTGATCTTTTGCATGGTTGGATGAATTTTGTGGGTACATTCACTATAAACCCTCACGAGACAACACTCGTCCTACTAGGGCTGCCTAGGGGTTTAACGGCTTGTTGCATATGCTCAATGCAATCGTGTCATCTACGAAAGTGATGTTTGTTAGGACTTAGTTTTTATTTCACTTATTTGCCCGAGGACGTGCAAATGCTAAGTGTGGGGATGTTTGATAGAGTATATTTTTATATATATTCTAGATGATTTTATTCTCATATTTATTGTGTTTTGCATTGATTTGGATTTTAATTTAATAGATTTAATTGTTTTATTGTAGGAAATAAAGAATTCATAACTTGGAAGGATTTGGAGCAAAAAGAGCTATTTTGGAGATAAAATAGGAGAAAATTCGTATTATTGGGCTATACGGGCTGCCTGCACTGTTTGGGCCATATCTTGAGTTCCAGAAGTCAGAATTTGACGATCTTACTGTCCACGCGAAGCTTAGGGAATTATCTTTAATTCAGAGGTGGTCTAGTAAGCAAAATCCAACTGGAGGAGCCCAGAAACAGAGGAGCAAAATTAGTGACGAATTTTACAAGAAAATCCTATTCAATTATGGATATCTTTTTGTAAATTGATTAGGATATTAAAAATACTTTTATTAGAAGATAGAGATCAGATTTTATTAAGCCATGTCTGATAGCTGTACTAGAAGCTATGTAATGATGTCTATGGTTTGTGGATCATCCATGGGAGGCCATTCCCAGGACCCTTATCGTCATATCTACCTGCTACCCATCTCATGGTAGCCCTTATGGGTTGTCATAGGCTCTTGGAAGCCTGTTATCCGGGAGCCATGCCATTCGGGAGCCCTTCTACCCGGGAGCCCTATTATCTGGGAGCCCTGTTATCAGTTTTCATGGGTTACCACGGGTACCTTGGAAGCCCTCTAAAACATCCTCTTTCCTTGTGGATTGGACCCAAAACTCATCATGGGCCTAAATCTGATCCATGCAAGATTTTGGTCACAACAACTACCCCCCGATTCCTTGAAGCATGAGTGCAAGAGGAACCAGAACAAGGTAAGGTCTAATCCTTTCTTATTATTCTCTCGGAGAAGTTCACATCTTCCACATCGTGTTCCCAAGCTTACATGAGCTAACTCGGCGTAAGAAACATGAAACACTCTACTTCTGCATGCATATTTTAATGTGAGTTTTCAAATCAAGGATATCTTCTATTCACTTTGTATCATTCGTGGTACTCCGGTTGGCATCATATCATGGGGCTACCGGCTTCTAGCATTTCTTTTTTAAACATCATGACTTTACGTTCTGAGATGCTTCCTTTCTCTACCAAATTGGCCTTCATATAAGAATCTTTTGATGTCTGGAAGCTTCTGTGGTTGCAGGGATGCCTCAAGCGTCCAAAACCTGGGCTACCAAGACAACTAGAAAAAGAGATAAGTAATGAGGGCTAAGTAGCCCTTAAAGATAATGCACAAGATCACACATATTTGATGCATACAGGAAAGTATGAATATGCTAGTGCAAATGATTTTGTAAAAAATGTATGTTGCCGCTTCTCCAATCAAGTAGGACCTTGGCGAACAAACTTTTTCAGGCATTGTGCCACAATTTTCAGATGTTTCCATTATTCCAATGCATTGGATCCCCAAAGAAATTGTTGAGTATTTTGAGGACTTCTCCTATAATGAGTATTTTGAGGACTTCTCCTATAAGTTGTAAGTGATTTGTACTCACATGAATTTTCAGGAGGCAACACATAATCTCATATGTGCGCTTATATCATTAATAATCTTGTATGCGTGTCTCAAGGGGAACCAATGGAAGGTCATGGAGACACCTTCAATCGCTGCCATGTCTTTCCAAGTGGTAACATGTGGGGCATATAGCGTGCCTAGGTACCTACTCGATAGTTTCAGCTAGCAATTTCGAAAAAAATGTTTATAAAAACACATGCATTGTGTAGATCATGATGATTTTCATGTATTGGTTCAGGTATAATTCAGATCATGTAGGCATATTCATATGTTTGTGAATTTATGCAAGGCAAAACAATGATCTTTTTGACAGAACATGCATCTCAGCAAAGCTTTCCGATGAATGTTGAAAAATCTTCTTTATAAGTGTGGAAAACATGCATGATAGTGAAAATGCAAAGGCAATAGAGTAGAACTTATCTTTGTTCTTATCGTGTCGATCCGGATTCGGGTTTCCGTTGCTGAACGTTGAGTGTGGAAGCCCCTTGTTTCATGTGAACTTCTGATGGGAACCCCTTTTTCCTCTTTGTGGTAGGGTGTTGGGGAACCGAGTTACCCCCCGAGCCCTTAGATATCTTTCTCATGTAATATGTCAGCCCATTCCAGCTTTAATCTTACTTTTGTGAAGTCTAGAAGTTGTTGGCTGTAGCTGATCATCAATGAACCTACAAGCTGTTTGACAGAAGATGCAGAATGGAAGCTACAAGCTGGAAGCTATTAGTTGGAAGCTGTTAGCTATAAGTTTCAAGTAAGTATCAAGGAACCTGCATACCATTAGTTGCAGATGAATATCAAAGAAATCATTAGTCGTTAGCTATAAGTAAATAACAAGGAAACTTGTTAGCCATAGGTAAACATCATGGAACTCGGAAGCCATTTGCTTCAGGTGAATAGCAATCATCCTGCAAGCTATTAATTGTATATAAATAATATGTAAACAGTCAGCAATAGGTATATAGCACGAAACCTATTAGTAGTAGGTAAACAGCAAGGAACCTGCAAGCTGTTAGTTACAGGTGAATAACATTAACCTTGCTTGCTATCCATTGCAGGTGAGCACTAAAGATATAGGCTAGCCATTAGCTACATGTAAACATTCAAGGAATTTATTAACCTCAAACATTACTTATCTCACAATACATTTTCTAGTGCATGCCTGATGTTCATCTTATGTATCCTAAATGAGTGACAACATATGTATTGCTTAGGCAGTATCTAGACATGTTAATAACATATTTGAATTTTAGTAAGCAAGAGTCATTTAGCATCATGCAGATATTCATGTGGTAGAGTCACATAGGATGCACAATGAAAGATATCTTGTAGGTCTTGCTAATCATCTTGACTTAATACCTCTAGCATATCGAATTCCCCTATTCACGCAAGGATTTTAATGAATTCGGCATATCAAAAAGTAATAATCTTAAGCCTAAGGGATAATCATTTCACATACTTGTCATAGAGTACAATTTCATGCAATTAAAGAGGGTTTAGTTTCTCACATACCTGTGTAATTTGGTTATGACGTGTGTATTTAGACGCATCATAAATATTACCTCGTCTCCATCATAGAAGTAGCGAAGGAGCTTCCAACTTTGGAACCTTCAACTATTTCAATGGTAACCCTTAATGATTGTTCACACACATTGTGGGTGACTGGAACCCTGCCCTTCGAGATCGCAGTATTCATCTAAGAGCTTCCATCGTGACATCTCGTCTTGGTAGCCCTGCCTTGGGATACCCATCCTGGATGCTTCATCTTGGAAACCCCATCCTGGGATCCTCACTCTAAATGTTTTATTCTGGAAGCCCCATCCTAGGGTCCCCATCTTGGATGTTTCGTTCTTGAAGCTCCATCATGGATGCCCTAGGTTCAGCAGAACCTTCATCCTGGAAGCGCTTTTGGTTCAGGAACCTTGTCTGGTGTAGAAAGTGTTAGAGCTTCCATCTTGGAACCCCAATATTCAGGAACCATTTTTGGAGTAGGAATCTGCTCATCTTCTAAAATCTGCTCAGCTTTGAAAGCTGATCCTGCAAAACTTTGTAAACTCTACCAACAGGAACCTTAAAATTTAATCATTAGGTTGGTTGGTTTATAAACTAATTGTTATCTAGTTTTATGAATGTATGCATATTGCATCTGATAGGGCCATCTTATTATTAGTCTTAGACATATGTTAATGGCATCTATATCCATCACTAGGTAACCTCTTTCTATCACTTAACGTTTAAAGTGCATGGGTTACTATCTAGCGCATAAGTAACTTAGTAAAATCTGTTTAGGCATTAGGCCTACCATTCAAATTCTAGTATGTTTAAGCAGTTATATTCAGGCTAAGGCATTCTAGCTAAGCCTAAATCTGATTATTAGGGGCTAACCATTTACTTAGTGTCTTAGTGAATGCTTTCCTAAGTAAGCGAGGTGTTCGAAGTTTGATAGGATTGTGTACTATGAAGAGAATACTGCTCTATAAGTAAAAATGATAATCAAGTTAAGCTTCCATACAGGAGGTAACCTTTGCAAGTCAATAAAGGGTATCATAGATCTATATATAAATGCTTAATCACTTTTTCTTTTATAGCCATAAGGTATGCATATGAATTCTTTAACTAAACATTAGTGGATAAGCTAATTCTTTTAATAGCAAGCTTGGAAGAGTAATAGAGTGTATGAGCATTACCATAATTCAAAGGAGTAAGTTTAGTCTTCACATACCCGTATAGGTTTGATATAGTATATTTTTATATATATTCTAGATGATTTTATTCTCATATTTATTGTGTTTTGCATTGATTTGGATTTTTATTTAATAGATTTTATTGTTTTATTGTAGGAAATAAAGAATTCATAACTTGGAAGGATTTGGAGCAAAAAGAGCTATTTTGGAGATAAAATATGAGAAAATTCGTATTATTGGGCTATACGGGCTGCCTGCACTGTTTGGGCCATATCTTGAGTTCCAGAAGTCAGAATTTGACGATCTTACTGTCCACGCGAAGCTTAGGGAATTATCTTTAATTCAGAGGTGGTCCAGTAAGCAAAATCCAACTGGAGGAGCCCAGAAACAGAGGAGCAAAATTAGTGACGAATTTTACAAGAAAATCCTATTCAATTATGGATATCTTTTTGTAAATTGATTAGGATATTAAAAATACTTTTATTAGAAGATAGAGATCAGATTTTATTAAGGAGTTTTATTATAAAAAGAAGGAGAGAACGTGGGAAGAGGGAGATAGACATATACAGACGTTTTTACATAAGTTAGGGTTTTGGGTTTTTTCCCTCTTCATCTCTTCCTTTGTAAGCACTTGGTTTAATTTGGATCTTCATTGTTCTTCGTTAATACAAAGTTTAAGGTACTCTTTATCTCATCTTGTTTATTAGTATATGTTTTATATGGCTTTCTTCATTATTATTATTATTAGTTTTTATTCTACCATGAGTGAGTAGTTTAATTCTAGGGTATTAAGGGGAGCCATGTTTGCACCATGATTTGGGCTTAATTTGATTAGTAGATTGATGGGTAAAGAGTAATTCTGATTGATATGTTCTAATTCTTAATTTGTGTAATTGCGCAATATCACGGATTAATCGATTGCAATAGGAGTAATAGATCGAGAGATTTTACTACTAGAGGCTTACATACAATTAGCAGAATTGAAGGTGAGTGTGAGAACATCATTAGATATTCTGAGAGCGTTAATGCTTGAGAAAGATTAACCGTTAATGCTTGAGAAAGATTAACCATTGCTTTAATTACTTAATCCCATTGAAAAGCTATACTTTTGTGATTTGTTTGGTGTAAACATGGTGAACCTGAATTGCCCTAGATCCCTTAATTAATTGATTTAAAACTTTGTTAGATTTGTTTTAGTAGTTAATAAAATTCTCAAACAATCGTTGTGACTAGAAACAATTGATAGCAATTGAATTGAAACTGAAACTGTCTCCTTGAGGATTCGACCCGTATTTGCTAGTATCTACTACAATTGATACCGTGCGCTTGCGGTTAGGTATAATTTAACACATCAAGGTTGCTCAAAAGCGTATGGGGTTGCATGTACCTTATCCCTTGAGGTTGCAACTTCCATCTTAGGGGCTTCCGTTGCGGGAGCTTGTCACCCGGAAGCCTGACTTTGGGAGCCCCATCTGGGAGCCCTGCTTGTGGAAGCCTAGCACCGGCAGCCCAACCTGGAAACGTGTGTTCTGGGCCTTATCCTTAGTCCGCGTGGTTGCCACCCTGGGTGTGGGGGTACCGTCCGGTAACCCTATAGGTCCTGGAAGCCCGCAGTATGGAAACCTGGCTCTGGGAGCCTTACTGGCGGTAACCCATTACTGGTAGCCTGGGTGCCGGAAGCTCAACCTGGGAGCCTTCATTCCGGGAGCCCCAATTATTTTATGAAATCGAGTGTGATAATGCCATGTAAGCCATTCCTGCAAGGCTACATTAGTAAAATCTTTGATAATCCATACGAGTTAACTCTTGTAACCACGTAGGTTAGTGATTGAAAGATCGATGTATGCCAATCACGGTTCCATACATGATTAATAATAAAGGAAGCCATGTATGGCAATCAGGGTTCCATACATGACTAAAAAGGAAGGGATCCAGGTGTGCCGATCAGGGTACCACACAAGCCCGAAAAATTAAGGGATCCATGTATGCCGATCAGGGTTCCATACATGCCCAAATAACCAAGTATGCCATGTGAACCAGTCAAGGTTCCACACATGTCTGCTAATTAATAGAGGGATCCATGTGTGCCGATCAGGGTTCCACACAAGCCCAAATAATGAAGGGATCCATGTATGCCGATCAGGGTTCCATACATGCCCTAGTGATCAAGTAAGACATCTGAACCACTCAAGGTTCCGTACATGTCTGGTATTGGAGGGATCCAGGTGTGCCGATCAGGGTACCACACCAGCCCAAGTAATGAGGGGAACCATGTATGCCGATCAGGGTTCCACAAAAGCCCAAAATAATGAAGGGGAACCATGTATGCCGAACAGGGTTCCATACATGCCCTGGTAACCAAGTAAGACATGTGAACCACTCAAGGTTCCGTACATGTCTGGTATTGAAGGGATCCAGGTGTGCCGATCAGGGTACCACACCATCCCAGGTAATGAGGGGAACCATGTATGCCGAACAAGGTTCCATACATGCCCTAGTAACCAAGTAAGCCATGTGAACCACTCAAGGTTCCATACATGTCTGGTATTGAAGGGATCCAGGTGTGCTGATCAGGGTACCACACCAGCCCAAGTAATGAGGGGAACCATGTATGCCGAACAGGGTTCCATACATGCCCTGGTAACCAAGTAAACCATGTGAACCACTCAAGGTTCCGTACATGTCTGGTATTGAAGGGATCCAGGTATGCCGATCAGGGTACCACACCAGCCCAAGTAATGAGGGGAACCATGTATGCCGAACAGGGTTCCATACATGCCCTGGTAACCAAGTAAGCCATGTGAACCACTCAAGGTTCCGTACATGTCTGGTATTGAAGGGATCCAGGTATGCCAATCAGGGTACCACACCAGCCCAAGTAATGAGGGGAACCATGTATGCCGAACAGGGTTCCATACATGCCCTGGTAACCAAGTAAGCCATGTGAACCACTCAAGGTTCCGTACATGTCTGGTATTGAAGGGATCCAGGTATGCCGATCAGGGTACCACACCAGCCCAAGTAATGAGGGGAACCATGTATGCCGAACAGGGTTCCATACATGCCCTGGTAACCAAGTAAGCCATGTGAACCACTCAAGGTTCCGTACATGTCTGGTAACAATCATGAAAAGTTTAAAATTCTGATAATTTCAGCATGCTGCAGAGGGATGTACATCCACTACCCCCTAGTTCTGGATGGTAGCCTGGCTGCCATGTGGAACTATGTTTGTGGGGCTTCCATGCCCTTCTTTTCCAATTAATCATAAGTCAACAAATGTATAAGGAAACAGTCAACTTCTCCTTTCACTGAAAATCAAAGAGTACGATTACGTCAAACTGCATCCAGGGGATATGTGCATCCATTACCCCCCGGGCATCTGGTTCAGCTCTATTTTTGATATTTTTACTTCTTTCCTTAGAAGGTTTGAATCTATACCCGGGACGAAGCAGGGTATTGTATCATAACTTGTTGCAGCTCTTGTTAGGTTCACGAACCTTAGTTGGGAAGTCACATTTATTTTCATCGTTAGGAGGCCTATGCCCATTTTCTTCTTGATAGGAAGCCTCCTTTCATTAATTTTTGATTGGTTGTTCTTGTGAGCATCTTCATGTAGACCCTTCATTGGGAATTTTAGATTTTTTTTCCATTCCTCATGTGGGAGGCTGTCAGCCGTATTTTTCAGGGGGAAGCCATCACTTTCCCATAACAACCTCTTTGAAAGGTTCTTTTTTGATTAGGAGGCCTTTTTAGATGCCTCCGGTTTCCTTGCATACTTTCAGGATAACCTTCCATTCTACACTTGTTAGAGAGTTGGTAGCCCTAATATTTGGCAACCCAAGTGGCATGCCATACGTGGGTCTCATATCGCTTCCTTTTTGGTAGAGAGATCATTGGTATCCCTTTAATATTCTGGTGGTAGCTTTCCAGAACTTTGTTTGCTTCTATAATTTTTTTAAAAATGTATCTCATGATTTGAGCTTCAACTGCTGAAGAGGCTTTCCATAGAAGCATCTTGTGAGGGAAACTTTTGGTTCGTAAATCTTTTAGGAACCTGAGGTGGCCATGATATATAGGACTTCTTTATTTGGTAGCCTCTAGCCCTTAGTCGTCCTCGTCATTCTCATGAGGCTTCTGTCAGGCTACCGTCATGACTGTGCTGCCTAGAGCTGTTGGGAACTTGGTTGCCCCTTTTCCAAGAGCTTCCTTTGTTTTCTTGGTATTGGCACCTCCATTAGTTCATCTTAAGGGCTTTCATGCCTTTTCTTCTTGGGTGAGAGACTTGGTAGTGCTCTTCGAGATTGTGTTAGTGGCCCTTCTAAGCAACCCTTCTTATTTTGCATGGGAAGCCTCGTGGGTAAATGGCAATTGAGGCTACCATTTACTTGTCTTCTACAGCTGGTAACCCTTTTACAGAATTATAGGATATGCCTTAGTTCAGCTTTTCTAAAATCATATTTGAGGATCTTCTCATCGTCTGAGTTGTTCCCGTTTAGCAATGTGGCTGGTAGGTCACTCATTTTCTACATGACATTTGTGTTCCGGGATGCTGATCAGTTGCACCGGAAGCCCTGTATTTGCTTCCGCAGTATCAAATTGCTCATGAGGAAGATTTTTTTTTTTATTCCATGGTTTTCCTTACCAGCTTCCAACATCAATATTATTGGTGGTGCTACCCCCCGAACGAATTGAGAACCTTGACACGAGGTTTCCATGGTGGAAGCCCCACACTATGAGTGCACATCTTCTTTTTACTAACTTTTTTGTCCACATGTTTAGAACATCGTCATCATTTCTCTTTTTTTGACTACTGATCTCATTTGTCAATTGTATTAGACATTTTACTTATAAAGACAACGAATAGGAATCTGCTTCCAGCTTTATAGATATTCAATTGGTACAGCATTTTGCTATTACCACGGGTGGTGCATATGCGCTACCCCCCGAGTGTCTACGAATGACAAAATTCATGATAACTGAGTTTAAAGTTACACAGCTACAACTAATAAGTTGAATTCCATTGAGCCTATGCCCGAAAGAGGACTTCCACTGGGGCTTCCTGATAGGTGGTAATTCAGGGTGCCTTCTTTGGGACCCCAACCCAATCATGTGGCTGGTCTGTCTAGCTCCTTGGTGTTCTGCCTTCGGGGCTACCGGATATAGGGCTACCGGATTTTAGGGCTACCGGATCCAGAACTACCGAATCCAGGGCTTCCGGATCCGGGGCTTCCGGATCTAGGGCTACCAGATTTCAGGGCTACCGGATCCAGGGCTACCATCATATTCGGGGCTTCCACTCTTTGCACAGAACCTGGGGAGTGGTGGCCCATCTGCCTCCCAGGCTTTGCTCAGCCTTTCAACAATAAATGGGTCCGGTTGCCCGTTGGAGGGTATATATTCTTCATCCATATTATCTGGATTCATTTCCCGGTTGCCTCCAAGGCCGCAAGTATGCCGGAAGCCTGACTTATGCTTTATTCATCCAGCTACTGGGCTTCCAAAGGATAAGAACTTTTCTTCACTAACATGGCTATACGCTTGAGATTCGTTCTGGCCTTGGTATTGATGGGTTTCCAGCGGGAGTCCTTCATGATGATGCCTTGGTACCCCTAGGCGGGATCCTTGGTACGTGGAAGCCCCCTTGGCACCCTGATTGCATTCGTCCTCGAAAGCCTTTTTGAGCCCCCATCTGAGATCTCTTCAGATTACTTCTTTCAGGGGAAATTTCGCCCACCTTTCATGGTGATGCCATGGTACCCCTAGGCGGGATCCAAGGTGGAAGCCCCCTTGGCACCCTGATTGCATTCGTCCTCGAAAGCCTTTTTGAGCCCCCATCTGAGATCTCTTCAGATTACTTCTTTCAGGGGAAATTTCGCCCATTCTTTCATGATGATGCCATGGTACCCGTAGGCGGGATCCCAGGTGGAAGCCCCATTGCCACCCTGATTGCATTCGTCCTCGAAAGCCTTTTTGAGCCCCCAACTGAGATCTCTACAGATTAATTCTTTCGAGGGAAATTTCACCCATTCTGTGCGGTTTCCGGCCAACAATCAGGCCATCCAATCCCGTATTTGGCTCATTTTGTGCACCAACAATGCCACTATTGATCACCTCATATTTTAAGGGAATTTCATGTCCCTGCATATCATCTCAAAAAATATCTCCAGGCCCTTCTTCATGCGAGTTTTGTCTCAGAATCATTTCTTGTTCATCTCGTTTTGACAATGGACTAAGCTCCATTTCGCACTTTTTCTTCAATTCAGAAGTTCTTTCAAAGGAGTCCAATTTTTATCCCATTCGTTTGATGCACTGATACATGTCATTGATGGTAACAATATGCTTTTTATCACCATTTTCTTTATCGACACCGTTAGACGGCGTTTTATCATTGCCGGAGCGGTCAAACATCTTTTCCTCCAAAAGACGATAATTCAAAGGCCCCTCCTTCTAGCGCCAATTATTGTGGGAGGATTTTAGCACAACTACGTGGAGGCCGTTGCTGGAATAGCGCCATTAAATATGGAATCGTCCAACTGCCCAGAAAGGCTCGCAGTCAGAGATTTATGGCTAGCCGCCCGGGAAGGCTCACGGCTAGGGGTTACCGAAGAACACGGGAAGGTGTTTTGGTGATGATTGGGGCTGAATCTACGGGAATTAGAGCTCAAGGACCGAATGTTGGCCTGCCAAGAACCCTAATTATGAGAGTGAACGTGCACCGGAGTATACATGCTCTTAGTATCAATGTGCGTTTCGAGAAGAGGCCCCGTAAACTGCCTACATACCACTATTTATCGTGGATCAAGCCCGTATGTAGTTCTTGATTGATATGTTCGGTTGTTTGTGATGAGTTATCTCGTATCTGATGAGATAATGACTGATATTTACGTATATCAACTGATTGTGATATAGTTATCAGGTTTCCAAGTCATATCAGGACTGTTGGAAGCCTATCCATTGATGTTTATCTCAAGAATGAAGAATTTATCATGTATATATGATGTATATCCTCGAATAACTGAATACTTATCCGTTTAGAGGTGTATTTCAGCTGTAGAGACGTGCTCCTAAAAAGTAGGAGATCTGCCTTATCCAATCTGGCGGCCTTATCAGGCTTCCGTGGGAAGATGGGGGTACCACCCGGTAGCCTGACTCCGGTAACCTGACTCCGGTAGCCCAACTACGGAAGCCATACTGGAAGCCTTATCCGATGGCTATCCTAGTCTGAATCTGTGTTTCTGCCAGGCTTCCGGGGAAGCTGGGGGTACCACCCGGTAGCCCCTCCGGTAACCCAGTTATGGAAGCTATGCTGGAAGCCCACTCTGATGGTTGTCATTGGCTATGGATGAGACTATCCCCGGGACCATAAGCCTTATATTCTTTCAATGTTCATCGCAAGGTAGCCCCTCTGGGGGTACCGCCCGGTAACCCAAACTATGGCAGCCCCTTTGGTAAGCCGATTATAGAAGCTATTCTGGTAAGCCATGTCTGGTAGCTGTACTAGAAGCTATGTAATGATGTCTATGGGTTGTGGATCATCCATGGGAGGCCATTCCCAGGACCCTTATCGTCATATCTACCTGCTACCCATCTCATGGTAGCCCTTATGGGTTGTCATAGGCTCTTGGAAGCCTGTTATCCGGGAGCCATGCCATTCGGGAGCCCTTCTACCCGGGAGCCCTATTATCTTGGGAGCCCTGTTATCAGTTTTCATGGGTTACCACGGGTACCTTGGAAGCCCTCTAAAACATCCTCTTTCCTTGTGGATTGGACCCAAAACTCATCATGGGCCTAAATCTGATCCATGCAAGATTTTGGTCACAACAGTACGTAAGACATTACTAATTTGCGTTACGTTAATTTAGCTCATAAAGCAAATGATAAATTTTCTTGTTTGTGACATGTAATCTGCATGCATTGAATGAGTATAAATTATGTAGTTAGTGATAAATATTGGGTCACTACGTCCTGTGGAGTGATATCTTTCCCCCACCCCCTCCTCCCATCCTGAATCCGTCCCGATCCAGAAATAAAAATTATTTTAATTATTTTGTTAATTAATCCCCGTCCCATATGGGATACGGAAATCTCGCGGTAAGTGGAGAATTCATTTTTTTTCTTATAGCGAATGATAAATTTTCTTG
This sequence comes from Kitagawia praeruptora, assembly GCA_037693485.1. Classification (NCBI taxonomy): domain Eukaryota; kingdom Viridiplantae; phylum Streptophyta; class Magnoliopsida; order Apiales; family Apiaceae; genus Kitagawia; species Kitagawia praeruptora. Next base: position 168,811,917 of record CM075352.1, on the reverse strand, counting down.
TTTGTGACATGTAATTTGCATGTATTGAATGAGTACAAATTATGTAGTTAGTGATAGATATTGGGTCACTACGTCGTGTGGAGTGATATCTTCCCACCTCTCCTGAATCCGTCCTGATCCAGAAATAAAATTATTTTGCTAACTAATCCCCGTCCCATATGGGATACGGAAATCTCGCAATAAGTGGAGAATTCACATTTTTTCTTAAAATGAAATTTTATATATTTTAAAACCTATGCGTGTGACGAGCTATTTTCTAGTATCAAACTTAAATATTTGTACTAATGTCGTTCAAGCATTATTTTAATTATGATCGAGTTTCATATATTAATTCAATAACATTGTATTTAATCTATAACCTATATATTTTTAATACATGTGATATTTGAAATCAATGGATTTCTATGCGATTGTCAAATTGCATTGAACGGTGAAAAATCTTTTTAATTAATAACAAATAGTTTAATTTTTATTCTAAATTCGCATTAAATATTAAATCAAGACAATAAATGACCTTTTTTTATAAAAAAATTCACCATTATTAAACTTAACATAAGCTAATATTTTAAATTGTGATATTAATTCAAACTTTTTATAAAATTGTGAAATGTGATAAATTAGTTGATCAAGTTTAATTGCAACAATCATGGTCAATTCGAAGTATTTCTTAAAATCATGTCAAATTCTTGACCTAAAAACTCACCACATACTTAGATTGTAATTTTGATACCCATTATATTAACTTGATCTTATAAAGGCGTCCAATATGCTAATTCGTATCGATGTGGAATGTTACAATCGTAGTTGGACGACGATCTCGTCTATTCCACGAACGAACAAACATACTAAATCTTGAAAATGACGATGCAATTCCCTCCAGACAAGGCTAATATCATATGTATAAAATGATGAAATTTTGAGTACTTTTAAAACATCAAAGTCATGCTCCGATTTTGAATCTGAAATATGTCGAACTACATTGGTTCAATGACATTCATTTAAATGTTTTGATTGTTACGCTTTCATTAACCATTTTTCGAAGTAATACGCATTTAAGTGTAATGACAAAATTTAAATATCTAATAGTTATCTTATTTTTATCTATTAATATTGTAAATACTTACTATTAATATTATTTTATTGAACTGAATGATTTGAAAATGTATAAGTTGACTACATATTATAAATCAATATTTTATACTATAAAAGAATATGATACAAATTTGTAAATGTAACACGAAAAAAATGATTTAAAAAATTTTGTAGTCATAATACTAAATATTCTTAATTCATGAACATACACGAACACATAGTATGTGTATGATTTATAACACATATGATTGAGTGGTGTAGTGGTAGGATGGTGTGCAAATCAATGGTAAGACTTGAGTTAGATTCTCGTCTACCACATTTTTTTAAAAATGAAAATAAAAGGGCAATTTAGACAATTCAAATAGAATAAAATGTGTCATTATTTAAGTTGATTAAAATGTCTCACTAATTTAAGCCCCTTGGTCAGTCGGTTGGTCGGTCGGTACGGTACCTGTTGATTATTTATTTACCCTTACCCAATTATAGATAAAATCCATCGTACTAACTAATCAATTTCCTTTTTCAGGTTAAACATATTATCTTTTCTATTTTTCAATAACTAAATAATTTCTTTTTTAGGTAAAATACAATATCTTTTATATTTTATCTAACTAAAATTTCCTCTATATTAATCCATTTCCTTTTTCAGGTTAAACATATTACCTTTTCTATTTTTCAATAATTAAATAATTTTTTTTAAAGATAAAATACAATATCTTTTACATTTTATCTAACTAAAATTTCTCCTTTTTCAAAAACACTACGAGCAATTTTGTTTAATAAAATAACATAATTATATTATAATTACTATTAACTAATCAATTACCTTTTTCAGCCAAAACATGTTACATTTTCTCTTTTCTCATTTTCTAAAAATTATGAGCAATTTTATTTAGTAAAATAACATTATTAAATTATAATTACTATAAACTTATAAATTGCCTTTTTCACATACATGATGTCGTCTTTTTAATTTTCACGTTACCTTTCTATTTTCTCTAACTAAAATCTCTCTTTTTCCAATTATATCACGGGCGGTTCTATTTAATACAATAAACTAATAAATTATAATATTAATAATTAACGGATTACCTTTTTCAACTAAAACTGTAATAACCCTAACTTTAGCAATGCTACAGTGATCACATGAACAGTAAATTTTGAGGATTTAGAGAAATGGTATGTAGGTACTCAATAATGGAAACAGAAAATGAATAAACAGAAACCGCTGAAACTTTATAACGAGATTAAGCGAACGAATCAAGAATTGAGGATATTAATATTAGAAGTCCAAGGCAGGATATATTATGAGAGGGAAAAAGAATTGAGGATATAATCCTAGAGTAAAGAGAATGCAAACGAGTTAGTGAGCGAGTTTGAGAATGCTTGAGAACCCGAGAGATAACCGGGAGCAACTTCTGAGAAAAAGAGAATATACCAAGGATATTGGATCTAATACCTACTTGAGGATTAGAATCACCCTAACACACTAATATATGATGTGGGAGAGGATATTATATATCCAAGGAATTTACAAAGGAGAAACCACTGAGACGATCACAGAAATCCTTCGATGAATCCAACAACTAGAAACTCTTGGACAAGGCCCAAGTATAAAACCAATAACAAGATATGGGCCTTAACATTGGCCCAATCACATTCAAGGGATGATTTTAAGTGGATTAAGAAGGGAAGTACCAAAGTAGAAGAATTATAAGACTTAAAGGATGTTGGATGCAATTTACATAAAGCTAAGGACTTTCTTGCAAAATTCAAAGATAATCATTAACAAGGAGCCAACAATTGGCTCTTTCTCATTGGTGGACTTCAAACCCACTTAATTAAGAGATAAGGCAGCTGATGAAAAGAATAAAAACAAGCCTTTCAAGTCATTATTCAAGAGAAAAAGCAAAAAAACATCAATCTCTCCAATCTGCCAAACAGGAACCAAGCACAAAGCAAAATTCATATCTCCATTTCTATACATGATAAAATCACCAAATTTTAACCATAACTTCTCCACTCCATGTATAAGGTTCGTACAAAATTTCATGGCCAACAAAGTAGTATAGCCTAGTCAAATCCATGCTCAAAGTTGGAGAACCCAATCTGTCCAGTTTCTGTCCAGCGGAAAGATGGAGCTCAAAACCATAGCTAGGAAGCTTTGTATTTGGTGAACTATAGCTCAAATCAAAGCTTATACAGAGGCCAAGATGTGGTAAAAATTTGAGAGCCAAACTCTTATTTTTCGATTTGTTATGATTTTTACAAAAGTGATGATGAATAGTGACCCTTATAAACTAACTTGATTTTTATGGTTCTTTTAGTTGATTCAAGCTAGTATAAGGTTGATTAAGGATATATCAAGGATTTTTAAGGGTTGTCAAAGCTTCAAGAAGGTATAAACATGCTTGCCCTTTTATATTTATAATGGATATTGAGTTGATTAGTGATTTAGTGGTGTAAATGTTAAGATTTTGATGTTATATGTGTTTGTAAGTGATTAAAGTTGAATATGGAAGAGTATGTGCTTGTAACCATGGTTGGTAAGATGACCACATGGTGTAGGTGATGATGTATAAGGTGGATGATTGATTTGGAGGAGTTTGATTTTGGAAAGTATGAAAATATAGCCGTTATAATGTCCGATTTTCGTTAGACCAAGAATCTGCCATGTTTTTGGACCCTGAACCCATACGGTAGGCTACTGTCCAGACCCCCAAATGACCATGATGAGATAGAGCTTGGTTCATAGATCGTTTTGATATAAGGTGCGCTAAAATCTGATGAACGGTTTAGGAGAAAAGTCAGTTTTAGTGAAAGACATTCGAAAACCGAGAAAACGTAATTGTATCAACTTTGAGGCTAAAGTTACCATACTTAGACATTTTTATAAGTCACGAAATTTTGGGATAGTGTAGTAGGGTGGTCAGAGGACCCTTTACAGTTGACATTGCATTAAAATTCGAAATCTATATTTTCTGAGAATTTTTACAGTCGAGTGTGGTTATTAAGGGGAATGGTGGAATATGCTAAAACTTAGATCGAGTTTAAAAATGGTTAAGTGCATGTAAACTTTTGGTGCATAAAAACCATGTTAAACTTATAATATGAGTTAAGGGTGTTATGGTGTAGAGATTAAGTGATTAAGTGGGATATATATACTAATGGTGATCCTTTCGTTCCTATAGAAACGGGAGACGAACTCAGGATTCCACATACTCGCTTTAGAGATCCAGGCAAGATCTTTTCTATCCCTACTTGGAAATCATTTATCTTCAAAGAAATTTGATTTCATGAAATATATATATGTGATGCTATTGTTACTATATTGTTAAGAAATGGTTTTCCTTGATTATTGATGTAAAAAAAAAAGGGAAGGTATATGAGTATGATATGAATATGGATATGAGTATGAGTATGAGATGGATATGAATATACATAGAGATGATTATGCATGAAGTGAACATGCCTTATGATTAAGGGAATATAAAGGAATGGTATCAGTTGTGTTATCTAAAGATATATAAAGGAATGGTATCAGTTGTTATCTAAAGATATATAAAGGAATGGTATCAGTTATTATTTAGGATTATATGATTTATAATATTATATTCTTTCTAAGTATTGTGATTTAATAAATATTATTGAATGGTATTTAATACTTTTGAGATAAATAGAATACCTTACGTATATAAAAGCATATTGATTTCATTGAATACAGAGGAGATGTCTGAGTCATAATCAAAGTATTATGACATATATAATTTTTTTAAAGGTGATGATAAATGGAAATGGAAATGATATATGTGAAAGGAAATGTGAATGGAAATGTGAATGGAAATGGAAATGTGAAATGGTATTTGATGATTTGAAAAAGGGGGATTGCAACAGTAAGCGTAAGAGGCTGTGTGGTAGTGGCATAGTCCAGCATCCAATATTTTATTTCGGCACGAAGATGCCAAGGGAGGATGTAGCAGGTAGCCTTCCTCCAGGGTTGATTACCAGGTAGGGATCATCCCTTCTACTAGTAGTAAACAGAGAGCGGATACGGTCAGGTGACTGATCATCGTCCTACGTATCTGGCGCCAGCAGAGATCCCCAAAACTTGAAAGAAAGAATTGAAAATGGTTTTCAGATTTCTATAACTGAAAACAGAAAAGTGATATGGAATGATGGAATTATTGTTACAAACGAAGAGAAACTGATTTTATATTAATTTATATGATTGTTGCATAAGACGGAAATGAGAAGATTATAGCGAGAGATTTGTTCAAGTTTTTATATTATCTTGAAAGATTACACTGAAATGGTATATTGATGGTTATAGCATTCAAGAAGAGGGACTGATATTATATGATGTTAGAAGCGAGACTGATGGAATGATACTATATATTTTTTACGTACATGGATAATTGGAAAGTGTATATACATATTGAATGGAAATAAAATTCTTCCATAATAACTGAAGATGCTTTTGTCTATTATATATATACAACGGTTTATTTTCCTTTGATGTTAGTAGATAGAAATTATCTTGCTGAGCTATTTTGGCTCATTCTTGCTACTTATCTATACACAGCTAGGAACGCCAATACTTCGCAGAACGCCCCGCAAGAGGGTAGGGGAAAGGCGACCTTCTAAGAGCACGCTAGCATCGATTCCTGAGGTAGCGTAGAGGCAGACGGGTTCTGAGAGCTTATGTATAATTAAGGGTGTAAGAATGTAATAAACTTTTGATTGTTGAAATGCTTCATGTCGAAGTATCATTCAGCAATGTATTTAAGTGTGAGCCTGGGTTGTAATAACTGTTAACTTTAAACTTTTATTGTGATAAATGTTGTTCTCTGAGCATATGACTGGTGTGTGTGTGTTTATTATTGCGGGGTCAATGGCATAAGTATTAATTGTAAAAAAAAAAACTCAAGAGATATTGATATTGAATGGAAATTGGTCCGTGATGGCCCAGATTTATGACCCCGGATTTGGGGCTGTCACAGTTTGGTATCAGAGCTAAGAGTCATAATGCTCAGGAACAAGAGTGATAATAATAAACGTATCAGTAATAATATAAAATTGTGAACTTCCATCGAGTTCAAGGGGGGTTTATCGAACGAAGCGTTTATTCTAATTGGTGATTATAATTTTATAGATTATTGCTAATAAAGGTTATTATGCCAAAAGTGTTAAACTTATGTAGCACACGGGATTGATATGAGAAAGGGAATATTTGATGTATCGGGAAGTGTACGTTAGACAACCTCATGAGTATACAAGGTATATTAGAATATACAATTTAGGAGTATAGTTTGAAGGGTCCTTGATACCGGAGCATCGTCACGATAAGACGATCAACATTACGAAAGTATATCGATCAGAAGGTTATGTTTTATTATGGTTAAAGGCAGAGAGTATTGAGCCAAGTCACGACTAGGTAAATGACGATAATTGGGAATATCATACGATAGGTTAAGGATAAATGGTGAGTGCCAAATTTAGGAAATTTCGGAGAGTACTCAGTCTAAGATATAAATAGTATTTGAGGAAAACCTTCCATTATTTTGGATTTTCAATTGGGCAGAGGCTATTAACGGTACCTATTTTTAAATTTTCTAAAGCCCTGCTAAATTATATTATTGAGTTTCAAATTTTCCTCTACTGGTGGGTAAATTCGGTTGTGATCTGGTACCTCTTATTCATTAAGGGTCGGTATCTTTTCAAAATTTTCTGGTACCTTTGGAATGTGTTTCAAAATTGTATTTTATCTATTTTAGTCAAAATATTTCCCAAAGATTATTTTTGGAAGATGGAATTTATCATCGTGATTAAAAATTTTCTTTATACTTCTTATTCCAACTAAGAGGAACAATCCTATATGTATACACAAGGACGATCTGTCTGTGTGATTGAAAGTCGGAGGGGACGCCCTCACTTGTGTGACATACGGGTTCTTCCATCATATTGATTTCTCAAATATTCTTTTGTCTTGAATAAAAGTTATTTAAAACTTTTAATCTTATAAATTGTTGTGGGACCCTTGCTTGTTTCTGGGTTCGTTTCAATTCAAAGTTTATCGAATTCTATCAATTGTTTCGAATATAGAAGATTTTCTTACTGGATGGAATAATGGAAGCAAGGTTTAGGGTATACGTGATTATACGAGGAAACTCGAGATTCCAAGGGAAATTTCAATAAGAGATAATTAGAACTGGAAGCGTTCGATATAAGAGAGGAAGGAATTTCGCGAGAAGAAATGGGTATATTTGATGATTAGTAAGAGAAAAGAATATGAGGAATTTTAAGGCATAATTGAGATTTACTATTGAGAGTAAGGTGTATTTTGAGAATAGAGTCAGAATAAGGATAAACAAAGGAAGTGGGGATAATTAATAAAGGATTCGAGGTGCAATAACTTTTAGTGGGGGAAGGTCAATATTGTGACTAACACCCTAAGTAGCAGAGAGAGATTAAAGATGTTAAGTATTTAAAGGATTAATCCAAAAGGTGTGAATGAGTAAAACTTGAGGTAAAGATTTTGATGAGATTAATAAAGGGAAATTTCAGAGGTGGAATAGATAGTATATCATGAAGGAACTAAGGTGGATCAGCAAGATGTAAAGAGCGTATAGTGAACAATAGACATCTGGGATAAGGTATCCGGAGGAAATTGCAGGTACGCTCTAATTTAACCTCTTAAGAGTAAATGTTTGGTTAGGGATCGATTAAGTCAATGAATGGTGTAAATGGACTGATGATATAGATAAGAATAATCTATCTGTGAGAAAGTAAACTATGGTGATATCATGAAGGAACTAAGGTGGATCAGCAAGATGTAAAGAGCGTATAGTGAACAATAGACATCTGGGATAAGGTATCCGGAGGAAATTGCAGGTACGCTCTAATTTAACCTCTTAAGAGTAAATGTTTGGTTAGGGATCGATTAAGTCAATGAATGGTGTAAATGGACTGATGATATAGATAAGAATAATCTATCTGTGAGAAAGTAAACTATGGTGATATAAGAAAGTGAGTTATTGTCATGTCATCCAAAACAATATCTGTTAAGAGTCAGAGAACTCTATAAGAAGGAGATTAAGAGTATTGGGTAAGGTGCGAGAATATTTTTCAAGGATGAAAGGAAAGTATATGTTTGTATAAGTACGAATAGGAAATATATATTATAAATAATATTTTCTTACAATTGTTTCAAGGAATATTATTATAACTTATTTTCTGGAAAATATTACAGAAATGATATATACAAATGTTGGAGTATTAATATTTTATGTCATGATAGAGATCAAAACATAGTTAAACAATAGTGAGATACACTACCATTCAGGGAAGGCCAATGTGGTGGCCGATACCCTTAAACAAAAGAGGAAGAAGAGATGAGATAAGATAGAATGACTGAATACAGGAGGAGATTTGCAAGAAAAAGATAGTGAAAGTATTGCTATTGATAAGATAAATGACATGTTGATGAATGACAAGCAAGTATATGTTGGTGTATTTCTGTATAAACAAGATAGAGATGTTTAAGGAGAAACTAAAGGATGGAGGGAATAATATGAGAATTAGAAGGTGTAATGTGAGAAAGGTATTTGTCAATATCTTCAGCGTGATTCCGGGACGGAATCCTTTTAAGGGGGGAAGACTGTAATAACCCTAACTTTAGCAATGCTACAGTGATCACATGAACAGTAAATTTTGAGGATTTAGAGAAATGGTATGTAGGTACTCAATAATGGAAACAGAAAATGAATAAACAGAAACCGCTGAAACTTTATAACGAGATTAAGCGAACGAATCAAGAATTGAGGATATTAATATTAGAAGTCCAAGGCAGGATATATTATGAGAGGGAAAAAGAATTGAGGATATAATCCTAGAGTAAAGAGAATGCAAACGAGTTAGTGAGCGAGTTTGAGAATGCTTGAGAACCCGAGAGATAACCGGGAGAGCAACTTCTGAGAAAAAGAGAATATACCAAGGATATTGGATCTAATACCTACTTGAGGATTAGAATCACCCTAACACACTAATATATGATGTGGGAGAGGATATTATATATCCAAGGAATTTACAAAGGAGAAACCACTGAGACGATCACAGAAATCCTTCGATGAATCCAACAACTAGAAACTCTTGGACAAGGCCCAAGTATAAAACCAATAACAAGATATGGGCCTTAACATTGGCCCAATCACATTTAAGGGATGATTTTAAGTGGATTAAGAAGGGAAGTACCAAAGTAGAAGAATTATAAGACTTAAAGGATGTTGGATGCAATTTACATAAAGCTAAGGACTTTCTTGCAAAATTCAAAGATAATCATTAACAAGGAGCCAACAATTGGCTCTTTCTCATTGGTGGACTTCAAACCCACTTAATTAAGAGATAAGGCAGCTGATGAAAAGAATAAAAACAAGCCTTTCAAGTCATTATTCAAGAGAAAAAGCAAGAAAACATCAATCTCTCCAATCTGCCAAACAGGAACCAAGCACAAAGAAAAATTCATATCTCCATTTTTATACATGATAAAATCACCAAATTTTAACCATAACTTCTCCACTCCATGTGTAAGGTTCGTGCAAAATTTCATGGCCAACAAAGTAGTATAGCCTAGTCAAATCCATGCTCAAAGTTGGAGAACCCAATCTGTCCAGTTTCTGTCCAGCGGAAAGATGGAGCTCAAAACCATAGCTAGGAAGATTTGTATTTGGTGAACTATAGCTCAAATCAAATCTTATACAGAGGCCAAGATGTGGTAAAAATTTGAGAGCCAAACTCTTATTTTTCGATTTGTTATGATTTTTACAAAAGTGATGATGAATAGTGACCCTTAGAAACTAACTTGATTTTTATGGTTCTTTTAGTTGATTCAAGCTAGTATAAGGTTGATTAAGGATATATCAAGGATTTTTAAGGGTTGTCAAAGCTTCAAGAAGGTATAAACATGCTTGCCCTTTTATATTTATAATGGATATTGAGTTAATTAGTGATTTAGTGGTGTAAATGTTAAGATTTTGATGTTATATGTGTTTGTAAGTGATTAAAGTTGAATATGGAAGGAGTATGTGCTTGTAACCATGGTTGGTAAGATGACCACATGGTGTAGGTGATGATGTATAAGGTGGATGATTGATTTGGAGGAGTTTGATTTTGGAAAGTATGAAAATATAGCCGTTATAATGTCCGATTTTCGTTAGACCAAGAATCTGCCATGTTTTTGGACCCTGAACCCATACGGTAGGCTACTGTCCAGACCCCCAAATGACCATGATGAGATAGAGCTTGGTTCATAGATCGTTTTGATATAAGGTGCGCTAAAATCTGATGAACGGTTTAGGAGAAAAGTCAGTTTTAGTGAAAGACATTCGAAAACCGAGAAAACGTAATTGTATCAACTTTGAGGCTAAAGTTACCATACTTAGACATTTTTATAAGTCACGAAATTTTGGGATAGTGTAGTAGGGTGGTCAGAGGACCCTTTACAGTTGACCTTGCATTAAAATTCGAAATCTATATTTTCTGAGAATTTTTACAGTCGAGTGTGGTTATTAAGGGGAATGGTGGAATATGCTAAAACTTAGATCGAGTTTAAAAATGGTTAAGTGCATGTAAACTTTTGGTGCATATAAAAAACCATGTTAAACTTATAATATGAGTTAAGGGTGTTATGGTGTAGAGATTAAGTGATTAAGTGGGATATATATACTAATGGTGATCCTTTCGTTCCTATAGAAACGGGAGACGAACTCAGGATTCCACATACTCGCTTTAGAGATCCAGGCAAGATCTTTTCTATCCCTACTTGGAAATCATTTATCTTCAAAGAAATTTGATTTCATGAAATATATATATGTGATGCTATTGTTACTATATTGTTAAGAAATGGTTTTCCTTGATTATTGATGTAAAAAAAAAAGGGAAGGTATATGAGTATGATATGAATATGGATATGAGTATGAGTATGAGATGGATATGAATATACATAGAGATGATTATGCATGAAGTGAACATGCCTTATGATTAAGGGAATATAAAGGAATGGTATCAGTTGTTATCTAAAGATATATAAAGGAATGGTATCAGTTGTTATCTAAAGATATATAAAGTAATGGTATCAGTTATTATTTAGGGTTATATGATTTATAATATTATATTCTTTCTAAGTGTTGTGATTTAATAAATATTATTGAATGGTATTTAATACTTTTGAGATAAATAGAATACCTTACGTATATAAAAGCATATTGATTTCATTGAATACAGAGGAGATGTCTGAGTCATAATCAAAGTATTATGACATATATAATTTTTTTAAAGGTGATGATAAATGGAAATGGAAATGATATATGTGAAAGGAAATGTGAATGGAAATGGAAAATGTGAAATGGTATTTGATGATTTGAAAAAGGGGGATTGCAACAGTAAGCGTAAGAGGCTGTGTGGTAGTGGCACAGTCCAGCATCCAATATTTTATTTCGGCACGAAGATGCCAAGGGAGGATGTAGCAGGTAGCCTTCCTCCAGGGTTGATTACCAGGTAGGGATCATCCCTTCTACTAGTAGTAAACAGAGAGCGGATACGGTCAGGTGACTGATCATCGTCCTACGTATCTGGCGCCAGCAGAGATCCCCAAAACTTGAAAGAAAGAATTGAAAATGGTTTTCAGATTTCTATAACTGAAAACAGAAAAGTGATATGGAATGATGGAATTATTGTTACAAACGAAGAGAAACTGATTTTATATTAATTTATATGATTGTTGCATAAGACGGAAATGAGAAGATTATAGCGAGAGATTTGTTCAAGTTTTTATATTATCTTGAAAGATTACACTGAAATGGTATATTGATGGTTATAGCATTCAAGAAGAGGGACTGATATTATATGATGTTAGAAGCGAGACTGATGGAATGATACTATATATTTCTTACGTACAAGGATAATTGGAAAGTGTATATACATATTGAATGGAAATAAAATTCTTCCATAATAACTGAAATGCTTTTGTCTATTATATATATACAACGGTTTATTTTCCTTTGATGTTAGTAGATAGAAATTATCTTGCTGAGCTATTTTGGCTCATTCTTGCTACTTATCTATATACAGCTAGGAACGCCAATACTTCGCAGAACGCCCCGCAAGAGGGTAGGGGAAAGGCGACCTTCTAAGAGCACGCTAGCATCGATTCCTGAGGTAGCGTAGAGGCAGACGGGTTCTGAGAGCTTATGTATAATTAAGGGTGTAAGAATGTAATAAACTTTTGACTGTTGAAATGCTTCATGTCGAAGTATCATTCAGCAATGTATTTAAGTGTAAGCCTGGGTTGTAATAACTGTTAACTTTAAACTTTTATTGTGATAAATGTTGTTCTCTGAGCATATGACTGGTGTGTGTGTGTTTATTATTGCGGGGTCAATGGCATAAGTATTAATTGTAAAAAAAAAACTCAAGAGATATTGATATTGAATGGAAATTGGTCCGTGATGGCCCGGATTTATGACCCCGGATTTGGGGCTGTCACAAAAACGTATCATCTTTTCTATATTTTCTAACTAAAATCCTTCTTTTAAAAGAAATATCACTGACAATATTAATTTCTCCTTTTCTAAAAACATTATGAGTAATTGTATTTAGTAAAATAACGTAATTAAATTATACTCCCTCCGTCCCAAAAAGATTGACACACTTTCCTTTTTGGGACGTCCCAAAACTAATGAACCTATTTTACTTACTATTTTTGAACACTACTTTTCACTATTACACCCACTACTTCTCCATTTTATACTCTTTTTTACACTATTACACCCACTACTTTCCTCCACTATCTCAAATCTACAATTAAATATTAATAGGTCCCACCACTTTATCCACTTTTCAACTAACTTTACTCTTTTTCTACTACATTTTCTTAATCTCCGTGAAAGTCAAACCAGCTCAGTCTTTTTGGGACGGAGGTAGTAATTACTATAAATTAATCAGTTACCTTTTTCACGTAGAACATGTTACCTTTTTAATTTTCTCTAACTAATTCCTCTCTTTTTCTAATCATATCACGGGAATTCTATTTAATAAAATAAATTAATAATTGTATAATTACTAATAATTAACCGATTACCCTTTTTTACTAAAGCCTATCATCTTTTCTATATTTTCCAACAAAAATCCCTCTGTTTGCACTAATTCACGCAAGCGTACGTGGTCACAAGTAATATAGATATAAGTCAAGTTCGTTCCCACAGAGATCTGGTAATGGTTTTAATTTAGTAGATGTACCTATGCAACAATGTATGATTATTATTCACTGCTAAGACAAATAACAATTTTGGTTTTAATAAACTAAATTAACTAAGAAGTAAACTAACAAACTAAGAATTAACTAACTAACGAGAATTGGAATCGAATTACTTCTGCAAGAGAAAACATGGAATCCTAACTTCATTAAATACTTTGCTTAGATCTGACGCCTTTAATCACTATATGCAATGGTTATGATATCTGATCAGACAACACGAAACAAGTACACGCTACCTCTCAGTATACGTATACCAAACTATCCATACATCCATAAAAGAGATAGAAGATGAATAGACACCAATTATGCTTTGACCCTATATGTCTATAGAATTTGAAAACATAACGGTTGAAGAGCAAGTTATCCATTAAGATCACACAGGGCAATATAAGTATTCTCATCTCATACTATGAATCATGTTGATAAACAATCATGAACCTATGCTAGCATGGCAAGTTCTAAATCTCAAGATCCACTTTCACTTCACAAGAGATTAACAAATTAGATGTTAGCTACGCATCTAACAATTAAGCATAACCATACGAGGATATCAATTATACACCACACACAGATCTTTAAAGAATCAAGATACTAAAGCTCCATAAATAAATCCGTTAGAATCCCATGACAACGATTAGTTCGTAATTGAACCGTTCATCGTCACCATGGGATCTGATGAAACCATGATAAAAACAAAGTATGAAAAGATACAAATAAACCTAAGTAATTGATATGTAATGGTGATCTAAATTATAATGGTAAGATGTGTTTATATAGGCTCTAGAAGTCTTGCCCAGCAAGAAAATACCAAAACAGAATTATAATAGAATTTCTGCGAAATACGTTTCTTAAACTGATTCTGTTTTTAAGAAAAATTCGTAACTGACTTTTCTTCAGTATTTCTGGGCCATTCCAGTTGTAATTGGACTTCTGGACCACTTTAGAATGAAAGAGAATTCCGTTATCTTCGCGTGGACTGTAAGATCGTCCAAAACGGACTTGTAGAACTCAAGATATGGTCAAAATAGTAAATCAGGATTTTCTGTATAAAAATTCAGAATTTCCAGAAGGGTTCCCGTGCCGCAGCGCCCTTCCCAGGCCGCAGCGTGCCATGCTTTCTATCCAAGATTGTAGAAAATCTCCCAAGCTTCGCGTGGACAGTAAGATCGCTGAAAACGGACTTCTAGAACTCCAGATATGACCAAAACAGTGAAGACTGCGCAACCTACCCAGAAAATCCGAATTTTACACAAATTGCTCCTTTTTCCTCCGTTTCTTTTGCATTAGCTAACATCTTCAATACCATGATACATGTAACTCCTTGATAGCACAACACAAGTGTCCAATCTTCATTCCAATGCTTAATTCCACTCTAATATCGATTAGAAACACCAACACTAACCGATAGCTACAACTACACAAAACACATCAAAAATACAACAAACTTGAGACCAAGTCAATCAATTTAAGCCGATATGGAACGCTCTAAGTGGATATAAAATCCACTTATCACCCTCCATTTTTAGAAATATCACGTTTTTAGAAATATCATGGATACATTTATATAATTATTATCAAATCATCTCATATCAAAATTTAAGCATTCAAAATTCATGTTTAAAAAAAATAAATTAAATTAATGAAAAAAATTCATATAATATTAAAAAAAAAAATCCATGCATCGCACGGGTTTTAAGCTAGTTGTACTTAAAACTTCAAAGCCCAATACATTTACAACTCTAAGCAAAACATAATTCAACTCACGGGACCCATTAGAACCACCAAGAGACTTCTTAAGAGTGTTTGGGCACAGGTCCAATTATAGCACTATATATATTCTTGTATACTTTAACATTGTATGGGATTGGTTCATTAATATACTACACTTTAACAAAGAGGAAGACTGAAAAAGAACCATCCCATCTGCTGATTCAGCACAAAGGTACAAAATCTTTTTGCTGATTCAAGTTCTACCCCTTTCAATAAAACTAGAATCTGGGAAAAATATAGGCACTCTTGCTAAAACGTGAGCAATCATGTTTGCAGTCGTTTAATAAGTCCAAATTACTCTCAAAGACTACTTAATAAATGTCTACATTCCTTGATTATTCTGTAGAATGGAGAGTGCTTATCAGCACTGCTCCGAACAGCCTGAATTACTACCAAAAATTCGCTTTCCAGGCCACTACACCATATATGGCCTACCGTAACCCCTACAGAAAAAATGTTACCCCAATATGTTACATTAGCTATACTACTTACATCCTGAGGTAACATTGTGTTTTTATGTTACCTTAGCCTAAAATATGATGTTACACTAGCTAGAAAGTGTTGAAGCATGTAACATAAATATGTATGTGTTACATTAGAGTTGGCCATGACAACTCTTTTCATCTAATTTATTTTTTTTTTGAAATTTAAATGGGAGTGAATAGTTTTTTTTTTGTAAAGTAATGTATTTTTCAATAATTCTAAATTTAACAAATTTAAAACTTTTACGTTTTACCTGAAAAAAGAATGAATATTTAAAATTTTACTTGAAAAAAGAATGAATATTTCAAATCAAAATTTATATGTGAGTTAATAATTATTTTAAAATTACATTTACCTTTAAATTAAATTTGTCTATAAAAAACTAGAATTTTCCAAATAATGAGTTTATATTTTTAAATATTAAAAATATTTATTTATTATTTTTTCAGATTCAATGTATTTGTTAAATTTTAAATGAAAAATCCTAAAAAAATCAAAATCAATAAATATATTTATAACATTGAAAGGCACACGGATCGGTGAAATTTATAAGCGGCAAAAACTAGCGCCCAGACTAAAAATTTCAATCTTAATACTTTTAACAAAAACTCAGCTCTCCCTCTTTCCCTCTCTCTCGGCTCTCTCTCTCGTACAACTCTCTCCCTCTCTCTCCTAAAACTGTCTTCCTCAATTCCTTCTAATTTTCTTCCTATCAGTACGTATTTGGGTTCAGTTTAGGGCTTCTCAATTGATTGGGGCTTTGGTATGAGCTTAAACTTCTTCAAATTGGGGCTTTTTCAGATTGGGGCTTTTTTAAATTAGGGGTTTTTCTTTTTGAGTTCAATCAATTCGATTTATTCACTAATTATGTTTAAACTTCAACTAATTGGTCTCTATTTCTGATTTCAGGGATTCTTCAATTGGGGCTTCGGATTTGGGGCTTTGGTTTAGTGGCTTTCGGGCTTCGATTCATAGGTATTGGTTTACTTTGATTTACTTTTTGATAAGTTATGTTTGTAATCCTTTACGTTTCTTACATATGTAAAACGAAAATCAAATTAGTTGATTGCTACTAGAAATTCGTAGGTATTGGTTTTTGTGTATTTTTATTGTCAAAGTTGTTTGCTATTGAATTGTCCCAAATCTGTTCATATGGGTAAGTTAGAGATTAATGCGGTTCTTTGCAAATCAAGTTTATATTTGTGTTTATGTAATTGTGTTTGTGTTTTATAAACTCAATAATCAAAAACTGCATTTATCATTATAAAAGAATCTGAGATAATTTTTATTACTATGTGTCTAGATGAGAAGAATGGCAGGGGAGAAGGCACTATCTTCTGGCATTTGAAGGGTAACAACTTGAGTTTTAAAGTTTAGTAGTACTTTAGCCTAAAGACTTGACCTTTAACTGCTCTTCATGGCTTATTGGAAAAGCTAATAAATTCACCATTATTTTCAGTTTTTAACTCCCGAGTTGTCTTATAGGTCCTCTGAAATGTATAGAATTGTCCGTCCTGCTGTTGGGGAGGCAATCAGCTAGGGTAGACTTATATATCTGAATGTTAATTTGTGTTTGCTTGCACAGAGTGAAATGTGATGGGTTGATAATGGAATTAATTATAGGATCTATATTTTCATTCCTAACATTGTTACTTACCAACAGTAATGCTATGATTCATTTCTTCCATTTCATGAGTATAGCGTCACTTTATTA
The DNA here is from genome assembly GCA_037693485.1 of Kitagawia praeruptora. Taxonomy (NCBI): domain Eukaryota; kingdom Viridiplantae; phylum Streptophyta; class Magnoliopsida; order Apiales; family Apiaceae; genus Kitagawia; species Kitagawia praeruptora. The sequence goes on along the minus strand of CM075352.1, from coordinate 168,794,548 downwards.
TCAGACTCCACATTATTTACACTTTTTAACCATCTTTTTGGTGCACTACATTTTTCCATATATCTTCTCTTTTCTCTTCTATTTACACATTGCCTGATGTGGTGCATTGTAACATCCGTAACTTGTACTTGAGAGGCACTCTTTTGCCCACATAAAGCGTGTGATGTTGGAATAATCATGCTTTCCTTTACTATTATTGTTAGTATTTTGGGAATCTATGTTGGCAGATGTCAAAAATCGCAAACTAGCTACTACCTGCAGATACATTCTCCAACTTTTGCTTTTACCTACAGAAAAGCTTGCTTGGACCAAGGGCTTAAAGGCCAATCGAACCGAGGGCTTGAAGGCCCTATCTCTTAACTATGAGATTGAGAGCTTTTTCATTGCTTCAATTTCCTCGTATAAGCACATGAATGTGACTACAGAATTATGCGTGCTCTTTACAGAATTCTTCCAATTTATTAAAAGCTGAACTGTATATCTCAATAACTTGGCTTTAAACAGTTTTGTTGCTTCCCTGTTGTAAATTTTGGGATCCAGATGTTAAAATGTAGATGCACTTATCTCGTCAAACTATTGGAATAGCAGGAAACTAATTAAAGTATAGATGAGTAATTATCCTAGGCATATCAATTTGAGCTCCTATTGTCGTCTGTCTAAATTTGATATATTGGCCACTTGATGTAATAAATCATCTTTTCCCTAAAATTGAGAAAAATCATCACGTAAATCAGCTCTAAGTGGCCTTATGCGATTCTTTTATTTTACGAGGCAATTAACATTCCAATAATAGTGTACTATGTAGTTGGCTGCTTCGTTTAAATTACTCTGCATCCTATAATATCTCCCATGCATGTATAGTATCCAACAGCATAGTTTTTGTACTCAAAATTTATTCCGAGTCAGCTGAATGTTTTTGTTACACATTCTTTGCAGAGAGCGCAGTAGCATGGAGGATCCAGATGGGACATTAGCTAGCGTTGCTCAGTGCATTGAGCAGTTGCGCCAGAGTTCCTCATCTTTACAAAAAAAAAAGAGTTATCCTTAAAGAAATTATCAGAGCTTATTGATACACGTGAAAACACTTTCAGTGCTGTTGGCTCACATTCCCATGCTGTTCCTGTACTGGTATCTCTTCTTAGATCAGGATCACTTGGGGTAAAAATACAGTCTGCTATAGTTTTATCTTCTCTTTTCTCTTTTCTCTTTAATGTTTGGCTCAGCAGTGCAATTGTTCAATTTCTCTTGTTTTATTATGTCCAAGTTGCACCCTGTATTGTAGATGGAGTATTTTCTTGCTTCATCACATGTGTCATGTTTTGGATTATGTTTAGTTAAAAAAAATCACACCCCTTCACACAGATCTTTTGTTTTCCTTGATTAGATTTTACTTTAAAAATTCAGCTGTACATGTACAACAGAGTTTTTCTCGCTTCATCACAAGTGTCATGTTTTGGATTATGTGAAATTAAAAATAATAATTCACAACCCTTCATACAGATCTTCATTTTTTTCTTTGATTAGATTTTACTGTAAATTTCAGCTGTAAATGTTTATCTGAGTTGCAAAAGTTTCTCGGTGAGCAGGTAAGCGAGAGCCTATTTTGTGCCTGATTTCTCTGTCTAAATTGTCTGAGTTTTGTTCTTAGATTTTATCTGGATTTGAAGGTGTTAATCAGTATTGTTGAGCAGTTAATATATTGCCTTGTAGTAATATTGGTACTCATGGTCAAGAAAACAGGATGATGGTGTTAGCGGAACCATACACATATTTTAATAATTTTACCTGCAATGTGTTGAAAGCAAAATGTGTTGATGATCATTTTTGTGATTTTGCCAATGTTAATGTCACATTTTGTTCAAAGAGCTGACCTCAGTCTATGAAAACTTGATACACTTTTTAGCTTGTGGTTTAGAATGTATTACTAAATGGAATGGACATATGGTAAAATTTGTAGTGCTGATGCTCAGTACTCAGTAGTCAGTATAGAGAAAAGGGGTCTGATCTCTGAATTGCTGCAGAAAGAAGTTACTACTAATTACTAAATACTATCTCTATTTAGTAGTAAAATACTACTACTGATTATTATATGTTAACATGCAGAACCGTTGAAGATGAAGGCTGAAAAAGTGCCGAGGCCCCAGCACCACCAGGCAGCACAACATCAAGCAGGAGAAAGGACTGGAGCAGATCGAGCAACAGGAGAATGGAGACTAAATTTTAATTTACCACCTTCTCAGTTTCATTGTTTTGTAATTCTTAATTCTGAATGTAAAGTAAAATTCAGTAACTTGTATTCAGTAACTTGTGGAGCTGTGATAAACTTATGAATTGTGGTTGTGTACTATATTTTCTATTTTTCTGCAATTTTCTTTAACTTTTATTACAATTCGGTTTTTGGTTAAAATCGAAAAAAAAAGTTCGGTTCGATTTTTGGTAGAACTTTTTCCTACAATTCGGTTTCGGTTAACCGAAATAAAATTTGGTTTCGGTTTCGATTAATCGAATGCACACCCCTAATGGTGGGACCCACTGGTGGGGCCCACTTTTTAAAAAAATTGAAGCACTCTAAGGTAACCGATTATTTATGTTGCATTATGCCATTTTTATGTTACAGTAGACCTCTAAGGTAACTAGAAAGGGCATGTTACCCTAGGGGTGAAATAAGTTACCTTAGGTACCCTAGGGTAACATCAAAATATGTAACTTATAATTTATGTTACCTTAGCCCAAAAATGGGTCTATAGTAACATTTTAGCACTCTAAGGTAACATAAATTTTGGGTTACCGAATGCTGTTTTTGGTGTAGTGAGGCTATGTTATATGATAATGTGAATGCTTGAGAAGAAAAAATATATTTAATCCCGACCAACATCTAAAAATTAGCAATAATTTCTTTTAATCCTGATGTTTTGAAATCCTGATCCAGCTCTGATCAATTTTATTTCATGTATTATACTCGGGCAATTTCCCCAAATTACCAAAGATTCGGTATATATATCAAGACCCTTTCTTCTCCTACAACATAATACATGAAGACAACCCACCATCCCTTATATATTTGGGGAAAGGCCACGTTGACCCCACCATCCCTTAAATTTTGTTAATAAAATTTTAAATTATGAAGATATATATCAAAGGTTTTGCACTATGAATATATATATATATATATATATATATATATATATATATATATATATATATAGAGTCCCACTCTATGGAGAACCATCTTACGTGGAGAACCGTGGAAAACCATTTAAAATGCATTAAAATAGTCCTTTATATAAGGCCCCTGGCGGGGCCCCTTCACATAAAAGTCTTATAATTCTACCCTCTATCCATTCATCAAAAAAAAAAATTTTAAAAAAAACTTTTAAAAAAATTTAAAAAAATGGTGCCACGTCATCATTTTTTAATTTTTTAAAATGTTTTTTTTTGTAAATTTTTTTTATAAATAGATAGAGTATAGAATTATAAGACTTTTTTGTTAAGATGCCCCTGCGGGGCCCTTATATATAAAGCAATTATAATGTATTTTAAGTGGTTCTCCACATAAGATGGTTCTCCATGGAACAATGGCCTATATATATATATATATATATATATATATATATATATATATATATATATATATATATAGAGTAGGGATCTAGGGAAAACCTTTTTAGATAGAAAACTTAAGGAACACCATCTTAACCGTTGGTTTATATATAATTTAATATAATTGAATAATAAATGACAATGGCAAATTTGTGATTATCTTGAAGTTTAGGGGCATATGTAATATCATATTTATATTATATCAGTGATTTGATTTCCACAATTTAATACACGGCATAAAATATTAATCACAATCTTTTTATTTCAAGAAATAAACCCACCCATTAACGTGATACATATCACAATCACATAATTCTTTGAACGCAGACACTGTTGGAAGAAACTAGAAGCAAGAATCACAAGATGAAACGAGATTATGTACTTTTTGACTACTTGGAGTGTTCTTTTAAGTGTTCTATAATGTATTTTATTGTTCTTTTAAGTGTTCTACATGTTAATCATGAAGGAGGCAATGGATATTCTTCAAGGTGTTTCAAGTTTTTGGAACCCAAAAACCAGATTATGATAGACTCACTGTTGGAAGAAACTAGAAGCAAGAATCACAAGATGAAACGTGTTCCAAAACAAATCTGTTTCGACTAATTGGAGTGTTCTTTTAAGTGTTCTATAATGTATTTTAGTGTTCTACATGTTCTTCATGAAGGATGCAATCGATGTTCTTCAAGGTGTTTCAAGTTTTTGGAATCTAAAAATCATATTATGATGGACTCAGCCGCCTCAAAATTGTAAGTACTAAAAAAAGTTACAGTTCTCACACTCTCATGTACTGGTATTATCAGTACCTTAATTATCTTTCCTGACGTGTGTTTGATAAAATATGTTCTAGGTAACAAAGATCTCTACGAGGTTCTAAGATTCTACCCACCTGCCACTATTCACTCGAGTCATCTTCAAAGAATCAAAACTAGAAAAAATGACACATTGGTTTTCACAAGGAATTAGTAAAGCAACAAATAACCGGCCGGGTTTCACATTGATTCTCTTTTGCTGTTAGTTTTCTTAGTCTAGTATGTTTAAATTGCTTAATCCCCCAGTCCTTTAAGTATGTACTTTTCTATTATTAATGCAAGGTTTTTCTAAAAAAAAAAGAGTTTGGGACTGGGGCATATGAAGCTTGCTTCTGTTGGTGCTGTTGGTGTATTGCATATTTCTGTTCATTGTTACGAGGATCTCCACTTATTTGCCATTTGCTTTCAAAGTATATGGTGATTGTATACGCGGTCTCTCTGTTACTATCTTTAGTCCTGGATTCCTCTTCATCCTTGGAAATGCAATTGTCGTCGTTCTTTTCTTGAAATCTGGACAACTTTCAGCTCAAGAAACCAAAAACGTTAACCCGGTCGCCATTGAGCTTTGTAATGAGTATGTTGAAGGGTGTGAGAATAAAGTTAATATTAATCAAGTGGACGAAGTCAAGAAACTGAGGAGAAAGCAAGGAAAAAAAGTGGTGAAGGGTGAAAAAAAAATTGTGTTAGACTTGTGTAGTTTTTTTGAAGATAGAACGAGGCATAGTAGTCATTTAGAGAATTTCATGACATACCAGACTCAAGATTCTTGCAGGAAACTAAGGCGAACTGTGACAGAAAATGGTAGGAAAAGCGAAAAATATAGCGAGCAAAAAACTTCGGTACAAAACCTTAGTCCTAAATGTTATGCAGAGGATGAAATGAGTGGCAAAGAGTTCAGGCATACAGTCAAAGCTTTTATTGCCCGACAACAGAGATCTCTGAGGGAAGAATTCTCATCTATTGTAACTTACGGAGCTTGGATCATAAGAGGAAATGAGAAGGATTAAGAGGAGGTTGCCTTGTTCATGATATTAATGTTTCTGAATAAACGGGAAAAAAAAGAGTTTGGGACTGGTTTTCATGATATTTTTTTCTGCTCAATTTGTTCCGTTGCTATTTATCTTGAACAGTTTGTGACAGTACTGCTGCTTTGTTCTTGTTCACATGTATCAGCTCTGAGATTTTAATGTTTGGCATTTTTTTGGGTTTGTTGCGATTTAATCTTCCTCCTTTGTGTATACGTTTTGGATGGTTTTGGGAATGGAATAAATCAAGAACAAAAACCTGCAGTATGTTTGGCATTTTTTTTGGGTTTGTTGCGATTTAATCTTCCTCCTTTGTGTATACGTTTTGGATGGTTTTGGGAATGGAATAAATCAAGAACAAAAACCTGCTGTGATTTAATTTTGCAGTATTATTTCATTTTAATATAAAACATCATTTTTTTAATTCTAGTAAAAAGTATGTTCATAAAAAAATTAAAACACATTTAAAAAAAATTTAACGAATAATTCAGATCATTTTCAAAAAGACCTCATAGTAGAACACTTAAATAATTACTTTTATTAAGTGTTCTTTTAAATGATTTTGTAAGTGTTCTCTAAAAAGATCAAAAACTAATAAGACAAATAAAAAGTTCCTTGGAATTATAAAAAAAATGACTTAAAAGAACATTATAATTTTTAAAATTATAATAAAAAACACTTCAAAGAATATTATAAATTTTTAAAATTCTAGAACACGCTAAAAATATTCAGAAAAGATCATTTTATAGAACACTTAAGAGAACACCTAAAAACACACTTTAATTTATTTAATATTTTAATTAAATTTGAAATGATTTCCAATCTTTAAAGGAACACTTCTAAATAAACGTTATTAGTATTTTAATAATATGGTGTGTCCTATAAAAATAAACAACAAGTTATTAGTAAATTTAAAAAATTGTGTGTTCTTTTATTTCTTGTAAGGGACGTTCTTTTATAGTATTTTAGATAAGACCGCTTAGTAGAACACTTAAATAATTAAAAACACTTGTATTAAGTGTTCTTTTAAATGATTTTGTATGTGTTCTCTAAAAAGTCATAAACTAATAAGAAGAATTCCTAGGAATTGTAAAAAAATGACTTAAAAGAACATTATAATTTTTAAAATTATAATAAACAAAGAACTCTTAAAAAAATATTATAATTTTTTAAATTCTAGAACACGCTATAAATATCCAGAAAAGATCACTTTATAAAATACTTAAGAGAACACCTAAAAAACACCTTAATTTATTTAATGTTTTAATTAAATTTGAAATGATTTCCAATCTTTACTAGAACACTTTAAAAAAAACGTTATTAGTATTTTAATAATATTGTGTGTTCTTTAAAAATAAACAACACTTCAAATAACAAGTTATTAGTAAATTAAAAAAATTGTTTGTTCTTTTATTTTTTGTAAGGAATCTATAGTTATTTTAAGTGTTCTTTTAATTGTGTTAAGGATTCATACAAAATAACCCTACAACAATCCTTACAAAAATTCTTTAACTAATATTTTAGAAAATTTAGGTCATTTTTTAAAAGGTATTTTGAAAGACCAGTTAATAGAACACTTAAAAAATGAACAACACTATATTTAAGTGTTGAGGAGGAAAGGAGGAAAGAATATGTGATGGAACACCTCAAAAATATCATAACAACTGTTTCTTCACTCTCATTTCTGCTAAAAAATTCAATCAACATGCCCGGCTTCTTCCGGCAACAAAGTTTAAACTAGAAGCAAGAATCACAAGATGAAACGTGTTCTAAAACAAATATGTTTCGACTAATTGGAGTGTTCTTTTAGATGTTCTATAATGTATTTTAGTGTTCTTTAAGTGTTCAGGAGGAAAAAATATGTGACGGAACACCTTAAAAAAATCATAAAAACCAAAATTAATTTTCATAGAGAACAAAGTTCATAAAAAATTACCTTAGAGAACATTATTCATGCAGTTGAAAAGTAACCTAAAATCCATAATTTAGAAAATACTTTAAAAAATAGCTATTTCTTCACTCTCATTTCTGCTAAAAAATTCAATCAACATGCCCGGCTTCTTCCGGCAACAAAGTTGGGTCATTGATTTCATCCAGGATAACGCCATAGAGTTTATATTGCTAGATAACATTCTGTAAGTGAACATAAGTCGTAATGTGCTAATTTGCCTTTTTTGAGTATACTGTACGTCAAATACAAAATTAAAAAATAGTTAGACAAGTAAGTAGCATTGTTTATGCAAAATAAGGCAAAAAAAAAATACAACTACTGATTACACTTTCAACTGGAAGCTTTGGAATCCCTATACCACCACCAAAGTAAGTTTCCATGTGTCGCATCGCAAATACCAAAGTAAGTCTACACCATTGTTTTTAGTCTGCCACACCATTACAAGTCGTCTTGGATTCACCCGACTAATCTCCATCAATTTCCCACTTTTCTTCTTTTCCAATAATTTAGTGAAGTGTTTATGCTAATAAAACAAGGTGAAGTTTAAACAAGTTTATACAAATAGACAAAAAAAGATGTACTAATAAAAAATACCAGCACACTAGGTTGATGTCCGTAAAGTTTTGTTACAAAAGGATTCTTGAGGTTGTAACATATGACGTAATAGTGGTTTACGTGATGTATGGGAAAGAAAATCTGGAAAAAAAAAACATGATATAATACTGGTCTGAAATATACAAAACAGTAGGTGTTAAAATATATCCAATAAGAAACAATTTACTGACAAGATCAAGCACCCAAGTGTTTTGGGGATTCTACAATGCTTGTTGATTCTATTCCAGTAGCAGAGTTCCTGCAGTAAAGTATGGGCGTCCTCCAGGTGCTCAAAGGCCCCCACGGGAACCACTTGATGCCACTGCAGTTTCTGTCATCTCTTGTTGGTAATCTATATTGATTATGCATTTCATTAACTGAATCTTCTTCAATTAACTCACTTACATATAAGTTCTTCAGTTGGCTAGGGAATAAAATCGTATGTGCTGTGTTCATCCTGTACTCTTTAACAAAACTTGCTTATCATAGTTGCGCATAGGTACGAATACAAGACTGAATTCGGAGACATGGTGGGTTGGATTTATGAATCTGTGACAGAAGTTGTGCTGTCAGGGTACCGCATGCATAACCGTGGGTGGCGCTCTATTTACTGCATCACATATCGTGATGCCTTTCGTGGATCCGCTCCCATAAATCTCACTAATAAGCTACACCAAAAGATCACTTTACAGAACATTTAAGAGAACACCTAAAGATCACTTTATAGAACACTTAAGAGAACACAGCACACTTAAGAGAACATAGCAAGATCACTTGTACGCTGTAGTAAAAATATTGCGATGGTTAACATAATTGCCATTGTTGTTGTAATAATCAAAACAATTTATAGTTTTATCCCTTCATGGAGCAAGTTCATCGGTGGCGCTTTTTTTAGTTTCTGGGTGCTTGCTCATTTATATCCTTTCGCCAAAGGTTTGTATAATCATATGTCATTCATATGTTTTACGTTCTTAGCCTACAGTACTACATGCATTTAGTTAAGCGTAAACTGAAATTGGAAAGGTAAAAATAGGTAAGTTATTAAAATAGGTAAATTATAATTAAAGATATAATATTGATTGAATAATAAATTGACTGTTTAAAGATATGTATAAGTTAAAAAGTCTGTATTACCCCTCTAGTTATTTTAAGTAAATATAAAATATTGATATCAGCCGTTGGATTGATGAAAGATCAATGGACTAGAAAAGTACCTTAGTTTTCTCTAAAAAAAGGTTCTCTCTTGAGCAACCCCCATATATATATATATATATATATATATATATATATATATATATTATAATAAGCAAACTAAAGATCTTTTATAGTTTACAGTTTGGCACGCAAATGAAAAGTGTCAAAATATTCCACCTTTTAACTCAGTTAAAACTTGCAAGTTAAGTTATTTTGTGCGTAGTTTGTCTCATCTGATGATGAGTTTTTGAGGTCTCGTCTCTTGACGTGTCTTTTGTTTCATTTTTAGTTTGTTCTTTGAGAACTTTAGTCGAATGGCAAGCTCATCTAAACAAAACACTGAGGATAGAAGCATTGAAGATCGGTATGCTGACTTATCAATCGAGGATGATGGTGAGGAAGGTCTGATACTGGAGGAGGAAGGCGATGAGGGCTCTAAATCAGATTTGGTATTATGTCTGGTGGGTAGTTTTTTAACAAATAGAAAGATCAATTTTGTAGCAATGCAAGATACTTTAGCATCTATTTGGAGACCTGTTAAAGGAGTGTTCATGGAGGAGACAGTCATTCCTAACATCTTTGTGTTCAAGTTTTTTCATGAAATGGATATGCAGAGAGTCTTGGATGATGGTCCTTGGACGTTTAATAATCAAGCTTTATTAGTTAAAAGATTGGAGGTGGGAGAACAGCTATCAGATATTAAACTACAAGAGTTGTATATGTGGATTCAAGTTTATGATGTACCAATCGGATTTAATTCGGAGTCCATTCTGAAGTCGATAGGGAATTATGTGGGGAGGTACCTGCAGTCAGATTCAAAGAATTATCAAGGGATATGGAAACAGTTTCTACGAATCAAAGTGGCCATTAACATCCATAAACCTTTAAAAAGTCAAATGCGTATCAAGAAACCAAGAGGAGAGTGGACATGGATAAAATTCAAATATGAACGTCTTCCATCATTTTGTTTTTATTGTGGGTTGATAGGCCACTCTGAAAAATTTTGTGAAACTCTATTCGATGCTAATGGCAAAGTGGGAGACAGGAAATATGATGCATCACTTAGAGCACCAATGAAGAACCAAACTTCTGCAAGGGAGAATCAATGGATTCGTAATGCTGATGGTGGGAAGTTGCAAGCGCAGAAGACGGGGGTAAACGGAGATGACGGAATGACAGGAGTGATAGGTAGTAAGATCCATGATTATAGGGATATGCAGCGTAATAGGGGTGACGAGGGAGATGGTTTCGAAAACAGTGGTAGGAAACAAGATAATGCATATCTAAACGAAGGAGTAAATCAGGGGATTGTCTTATATCAAAATCAGGGATCTGGTAGAAAGGGCGCAATTCCTGTTTTTTCAAATTCAAAAAGCGTATCAGGGAGGGAGGCTTTAGTAGAGACCGAAATTGAGGGAGTTACAGTTATTGATAACAACAAAAAAAGAAAGACTGGATATGGGCCGGAAACAGATAAGGATGGAAATGTGAGTAATGAAATACAGATGGGCCTAGAGGAAGAGGCAAGGGAATTTATGGACCAAGAGTCCAACATAATCTCAAGAATTGGCAATGATCCAAAAAACGTGCAAAAGGCGGGCTTCGGAACCGAGGTCCGCCTATCACAATGAGTACTTTTAGCTGGAATTGCCGTGGGCTTGGGACCCCATGGGCCTTACAATTCCTAAAGGAGTCTGTACTCCAAAAGAAACCCAATTTTATTTTTCTGTGTGAAATTCTCTGCAATAAGAATAAGGTTGATAGAGTTAGAGATATGTTAGGGTTTGATGGTGCTATAACTGTTGACTCGCAGGGGCACAGTGGTGGTCTTGCTTTTCTCTGGAGAAATAAGGAGGAGGTTACTTTACTGTCTCTGAGCAAGAACCATATTGATGTGTTGATTGACATGAAGGGAGCTCAGAAGTATCGTTTAACAGGAATTTATGGCGAGCCGGATCGAACAAAAAGAAAGGAAACTTGGGCCCTTATTAGAAGTCTTAATAATCATTATGCAGTGCCTTGGTGTTTGATAGGTGATATGAATAATGTATTGAGCCAGGAAGACAAGAGAGGCGGACGTCCATATCCAACATGGTTAATCAAAGGCTTTCAGTCAGTATTAGACGATTGTGATTTAAACGATATGGAGCTACATGGTTACAGATACACATGGGAAAGAGGTCATGGGACAGATCAGTGGATTGAAGTGAAGCTGGATAGAGCTTTGGTTTCAAGTAGTTTTCTATAAGTTTTCACAGAGGCCAAATTATCAAATTTGGAAATCTCAACCTCAGACCACAGCCCGTTGTTTCTTGAACCAGTCAGTATTTCTACGATAGGTACAAGCAGGCGTTTCAAATTCGAGAATGCTTGGTTACGTGATCCGATGTGTGGGGAGATAGTGAAGGATGTTTGGAACTCTAATCAAGGAAAAACTCTTAAGGAGAAGTTGGAAAGATGCTCAGAGGTGCTAATGAAATGGGGTAAAGAAGTTACGGGAAGTTTCAGAACAAGAATACATGACTGTAAGCGAATTATGAAATCGGTGAAGGCAAAAAGAGATGCAGATTCGATCAAAATATATCAAGAGGAGTCTAAGAAGCTGACTGAAATCTATAGTCAGCAAGAAATCTTTTGGAGACAACGTTCTAAGCAGCTCTGGTTAAGAGAAGGTGACCAAAACAGCAAGTTTTTCCATGCTTCTACAAAAGCTCGGAGGAAGAAAAACCAGATAACAAGCTTGCAAGATAATAATGGTAATGAAGTGGATTGGGAGTCGGGTCTGCAAGAGGTTATGGAAGAGTATTTCAGGGATCTTTTCAAAGCATCTCAGACAGATTGGGGAGAAATTATCAGAGGTGTTACTGAGAGGATTTCGAGTTCAGAAAATCAACAGTTAATGGTTCCAGTTGAAGTGAATGAGGTGAGAAAAGCTCTGTTTAGTATGCATCCGGATAAGTCTCCAGGGCCCGATGGCATGAGCCCAGGCTTTTATCAAAAATACTGGAAAGTTGTGGGTGTGGATTTAGTCGAGCTGGTGTCACAGTTTTTTACAACTGGTAAGTTTGAGCAAAGCATTCCAGATGCCATTACCGTTTTGATACCTAAGAAGTCAGTTCCTGTTAATATGACTGATCTCAGACCGATTTCTTTGTGTAATGTATGTTACAAAGTAGCGTCTAAAGTGCTTGCTAATCGGGTCAAGACCGTGCTAAATCAGGTTATATCTTGTAATCAAAGCGCCTTTATTCCAGGGCGATTTATTACAGATAATACAATGATTGCCCATGAAGTAATGCATTTTATGAAGCGAAAGATGAAAGGAAAGAAAGGTTCAATGGCTCTTAAATTAGACATGAGCAAGGCATATGATCGTGTCGAATGGGGATTTTTAAAGGCAATGTTATCAAAATTGGGGTTTTCAAGTGACTTAGTGAATTTGCTGATGGAGAGTGTAACATCAGCTAGGTACCAAATCAGTCATGGAAGGAAAGAATTTGGCAGTATTATTCCGGAGAGGGGCATTCGTCAGGGGGATCCTCTATCCTCATATTTGTTTCTGATTTGTATGGAAGGGCTTACAGTTGTGCTTGATGATTTCGAAATAAGAAAGTTGATCACTGGTATTAAAATAGCAAGAGGTGCCCCCGTTATTTCTTCTATGTTGTTTGCTGATGACACATATATTTTCTGTAAAGCAACATGTGATGAAGCTGTTCAGATTAATAATTTGCTTGCTTTGTTCGAGAAGGCATCAGGACAGAAAATTAATGTTGAGAAGTCTTCTGCGTTTTTCAGTCGAAACACTCACCAGGAAGTCAGACAAAGTATCTGCAATTTATTACGTTTCCATGAGGCGGATGAGCACACCAAGTATTTGGGTCTCCCAAACACCATTAGTAGAAACAAATCAGCTATGTTTGGTTATTTAAAGGACCGAATGAAGAATAATATTCAAGGCTGGGACAAGAAGTTTTTATCAAAGGGAGCGAAGGAGATTTTGATCAAATCTGTGGCACAGTCGACTCCTAATTACGCTATGAGCATATTTCTTTTACCTCAGAAAATGTGTATGGAAATGGAAGGTTTAATGTCACGGTTTTTTTGGAGATCTTCAGGAAATAAAGATAGAGGGATTAGCTGGAAAAGTTGGGACTCAATGTGCAAAAGAAAATCTCAAGGTGGTCTAGGCTTTCGTAAATTGCATGACTTCAACGTCGCTTTGTTGGGTAAGCAAGCATGGCGCCTTGTCACTGATACGGATGCCTTAGTAAGCAGATTATATAAAGCACGTTATTACCCTCATTGTTCGTTCCTAAATGCAATGATTGGCAATAATCCTTCGTATGTTTGGAGGAGCATTTTAGAAGCTCAGGTGTTGCTAAAATCAGGAGCTGTTCGTAGAATAGGAAATGGTTCTAGCACTGACATTTTGAGTGATCCATGGTTACCTAATCACGAAGACCACTTTGTTCATTCAGCACATCATTCGTTACAAGGTAATACTGTGTCCTCATTGATGATTACAGGACAATGTGAATGGGATATGGAAGTGGTGGTGGATATCTTTGATGAGAGGGAAGCGAGTATAATAGCAGCTATACCCATTACAGGTTCTGATTCTGATTCCTGGTACTGGAGTAAAGATAAGATGGGTTCGTATACTGTCAAAAGTGCATATGCAGCTATCCAGGACAGAGCCAACTTCAATGGTTTAAGTGATAATTCTGGCTTATGGCGCAAGCTATGGAACTTAAAAATTCCTGCAAAGGTTAAGATTTGTGTATGGAGAGCCTTAACAGAAGCATTACCTACGAAAGACCAGTTATTAAAAAGAAGAGTGGAGGTGAATAGTATGTGTCCTGTATGTAATTCTGCACAGGAAGATACACTTCATGCATTGGTTCTTTGTCCGTTTGCCAGAATTTGCTGGAGTCAGTTGGGTTTCATGAGGGACGTTAGGGAGTCAACGAGCTTTCAACAGTGGGTAGAAGTAGTTATGCAGAAATGCTCCAGGGAGGAGGTACAGAAGGTAGCAATGGTATTATGGGCATTATGGAAAAATCGTAACGAAATCATATGGAACCAGAAAGCAATGGAATATTCAGAGGTGCTAGCATCAGCAAATTGTTGGCCTATTTGATTTTGATGATTCTATGATTACATATATTTTGGAATGTTATTTATTATAGAGTAAATTACAAAGAGGTGGCTAAAGTTTGTACCGATTTTCAAAATGTTGGCCACTATTTCAAATTCTCAAAAAAGTGGCCAACTTTACATGTCCGATTTTCAAAAGAGTGGCTGCCGTCAACTTCCGTTAAATTTTCACCGTTAACTAATATATTTAAACAATAAATTACAGAATGGTGCCCATACTTTACAATGATTTTCAAAATAGTGGCCAAAATTTTATATTTTTAAAATGTAGAAGGAGACTGTAGTGGCCACTATTTTGAAAATCATTATAAAGTATGGCCACCATTCTGTAATTTACTCTTAAATATATTAGTTAACGGTGAAATTTTAACGGAAGTTGACGGCAGCCACTCTTTTGAAAATCGGACATGTAAAGTTGGCCACTTTTTTGAAAATTTGAAATAGTGGCCAACATTTTGAAAATCGGTGTAAACTTTAGCCACCTCTTTGTACTTTACTCTTTATTATACTAACATGCTATTGATTTTGATGATAATATGTTCACATATATTTTGGCATGATATTTAATATCTAACATGCTTTTGATTTTGATAATAATGTGATTACATATATTTTGGATGATATTAGTGCTTCTAACATTTTTTATCTTAATGATTATGTGAAATCTTTCATGTTGGTATAATGGTTGTTACTTGTTGTTAGTGAAATTTTCAGGAGATAAATTGTCATGTTCAGCAAGCTGAATTCACAGTCTTCGCAAAATCAGCGTGCTGATTCTGGGATTACAGGAACTGTCAAGAACAAGTCCAGAAATACAGAGAGCTGCTATTTAGATTTAAATCAAGCCGTTTCAGGAAATAGTATCACAGAAGCTATACTAAATCAGCAAGCTGATTTCATCCTTCAACAAGCTGTTATGACATTCAGCAAGCCGTTTCTGGGTTTACAGAAACTGTCAAGAACAAGTCCAGAAATTCAGAGAGCTGGTATTTAGATTTAAATGTAAGGAATCTTACATATATATTACGTGTGTTATATACTCTAAGAGCTCAGTTGTTTAATCCTAAACACATCACTCACAAAACATTCAAGTATGGAGCATACACTTAAATCTATATTTTATCTTACACACCTCCACTCAAAGAAAGATGCTCTTACATGTTTCCACACCACAACAGAATATTCTCAGCCACGTTCTCAGCACACCAACTCAGAATTCTTTGCATGAGAATCATTCATTTATACACAAACATATTCTCAGCACTTCATCTCAAATTCTATCATTTTGAATGAGAAATATTCTATGAACAAAAGCTGCGTTATTCTCATTGCTACTGCACAAATTATATTCTCTGCACACTCAGAAAAACATTGCAGAAGTTCCATTCTTTTATACACAAAAGACACACTCTCTGCACATCAACTCAGAAATCATCCGTTGAGATTTATTCTTCCAAACACAAAACATGTTCTCATGGCTCTCCACTAATTATATTCTCTGAACATACACTCAAGAAAAGCTTTGCAGTTGAGAATCATTCTTGTCTACATAAACCACGTTCTTCATGAATCAAATCTGAAGAAACAACCAACGGCTCTTTCTTGATCAAATTCGAACGTTGGACATTGCTTCTATATATTCTCACTTGTGATACAAACGATAAGATCCGACTGAACACTCCTGAATATCATTCATATCGTTTTATACACAACAACTCAGTTGTTTACATTGCAAAATCTATAAACAACATTCTTGAGCTCTAAGATATATCATACACGGTTTATATATATAAAGAGTCATATTATTTGAGTTGTAATATCTATCAATTCAATCCTTGTTAAAGTTTTAATTATAGTTGTTGGATAGTAGTCTTGGGAAACAAGGGTTTGGTGAACTAGAAGCTAGAGAAGTTTGTACTACGGGGAGTAGTATAGTACTTAGAGAGCAGTTCAGAAACAGGGTTTCAGCAAGCTGTTATCAACAACTGGGAATTAGTTTCACTGCATAACAGCAAGGGGATCTTGGTGATCAAGGAGTATTGTGCTCAAGGGGAACTCATTGGTCTATACAACAGGTTGTTCAAGGAACTAGAGGAATTCAAGAAGGGGGACTTCAAGGAATTCAGTGTTCAAGGGAGCAAGGCTGTTAGAAAGGCTTTGAGGTTCAAGGGAGCTGTTTTACTCAGGGGGAGCAGTTCGTTCCAGCAAGCTGTTATCAGTAAATTGGGTGATATATTATTGGATCTTGTAATTGGTTTATTTGCTGATCAATAATATATTCTCTTACCAAGTTGGTAAGGGACCAGGACGTAGACCATAGGGGATTAGGGGTCGAACCTGGCTAAAAGATCTTGTGTTCATTTTATTTTTCTGCACATTTTATATTGCACTGCATTGCATTAGTTAATATCAGCAAGCTGATTCATTCTAGTATATATATTTCAGCAAGCTGAAATATTTCTGGAATAATTTCGGTAAAAATAAAAATAGACTATAGTTAACCTAATACACCTATTCACCCCCCCCCTAGGTGCATACTTTCATTTGGTATCAGAGCGAGGTGTACTAACATTTCTGTAACAGGAAAGTACATATCCTATGGCACACATTTATGAAGAGGGAAAATCATCAAACATGCCACCACTTCTCGTTGGTTCAGAAAATTATGATTTATGGAGACTAAGGATGAAGATGATTCTAATCAGAAATCCACTTGAATGGCTGGTTGTTAAAGATGGTCCATTTACCTTTCTGGATGAAAACGGCAAGCCAAAAGATGTTGATGATCTTACCGAGGAAGAATTGGTAAAAGCAAGACATAATGGAAATGCCAAATACACACTAATTTGTGGTCTTTCAGATTCAGAGTTTGTCAAGGTCTCTTCGTGCATCACAGCAAAGGAAATATGGGATACCTTAGAAATGCATTATCAAGCTACAACATGTGTCAATCCAAAACAGCAAGCTGATTGTCACAAACAGCAAGCTGCCTCAAGTGACACAGATAAATCTAATGCACTCCTGACAAGGAATGATGATGAGGAATCAGCTTCTAATGATGACTCAAGTGATGAGATGGTCAACCTAGCTTTTGTTGGTATTGATGAAAAAGAAACCGTACAAGGAAATATCAAAGAAGTCCTTGTAGATAGTGATGTGTCAAATTCGGATGACGATAGTAGTAAAGTACACTCACTTAATCTTGATTTATCTTCTAGTATTCCTATGTTAAATGAGCTAACCATGCAGGATACAAATAGCAATTCCATGGATGATACCGTGGAACTAAAAGAAGAAATCAGCAAGCTGAAAAAGAAGATTGGCTACCTAAGAGAGATCATTTTTGACTTGACGGATGAAGGAGATCACGTTAAGGATCATAATGAAGTTACTGATCTAAAAGCTAAGCTTGTTCAAGTCGAAGAGTTCAACAAAGTATTGTTGAAGAGAAATGACACCATGATGAAAGAATTCAGCGTGCTGAATGCTAAACTCACAGCAAAAGATATACAAATTGAGTCACTACAAAAGCATTCAACCTCCAAAGAAGAAGAGGTTAAGCAGACACATCAATCTGATAAGATACAGGAACTAGAAGAAGAATTAAAGGAGTGTCAAGAAGGAATGGGAAAATTTGTCCAAGGCGAAGAAATCCTAAAAACAATTATGAAGCAAACAAGATCATCATTGAGTAAAGAAGGACTTGGATTTATTTCAACAAAGAAGAAAAAGAAGTTGAAATACGAAGGCAAAGATGGAGCTCCATATGAATATGCCATGCCCTGGAAAATCTGCCCAAAATGTGGAAAGAAGGGACACCTACCAAAGTACTGCAAAACAGAATCAGCTTGCCGATATCAGACTGACAGAAAAAGGAAAACAAGAAATCATGAACCAAGATGGGTTCAAAAATGGGTCAAGAAATCAGATTTACATGTTTTATATGATTTATCTACTAACCATATTGGACCCAACAAAATTTGGGTACCAAAAGGATAAATTGTTCTTAATTGTTTTATAGGTATGCCTAGCCGCAAAGACAAGCTCAAAGGAATGGATCTTGGATAGTGGTTGCACTAGACACATGAGTGGAGATAAAACTCTATTCAAAAATCTCGAGATAAAAAAAAAAAAAAAGGTGGACAAGTAACAATTGGAAATAACAAAACTCTTCAAATTCTTGGAAAGGGCTCAATAGGTAACAATTTTGTATCAATTGATAAGGTACAATATGTTCAAGGTCTTTCATATAACTTACTTAGTATTAGTCAGTTGTATGATGATGGTCATTTGGTTAAATTTAGCCGTGAAAAATGTATTGTTATTATTTGCTCTAACAAAGTCCCCCTAGTTGCTAGAAGGGAAGGAAATATATATATATATATATATATATTAAATTTTGATTCTCAGAAAACAGCATGCTGTTTAGCTGTTATGGACTCATCTCCTGAGATTTGGCATAGAAGGCTTGGTCATGTCAACATGGAACAAATCAGCAAGCTGTCCTCACGAAAGCTGGTTAGAGGATTGCCAAAACTCAAGTATGTCAAGATGGAAACTTGTGGAGCATGTCAACTAGGCAAGCAAATTAGAACTCCACATAAGTCAAAAACTATGGTATCAACTTCTAAACCCCTAGAACTTTTGCATTTAGATTTATTTGGTCCGGAAGCATACAAAAGTTTAGGAGGTAAACAATATTGTTTTGTTATAGTAGATGACTATTCTAGATATACATGGACTTTATTTCTGCAAACTAAAGATTGTGCTTTCAGAGAATTTGAGTCTTTAATAAAACTTCTTGAGAAAAAGCTCAATACAAATCTTATAAGAATAAGAAGTGATCGAGGTGGAGAATTCCAAAAGGAGTTTGTTTCTTATTGTGAAGAAAGAGGTATCACTCACGAATTCTCAGCTCCAAGAACTCCTCAACAAAATGGGGTAGTCGAAAGAAAGAATCGATCTCTGCAAGAAACAGCAAGAACCTTATTGCAAGAGAGCAAGCTACCAAGAAATGGGCAGAAGCAGTAAATTCAGCAAGCTATATTCTCAATAGAGTCTTGATAAGGCCTATTCTCAACAAGACTCCATACGAACTGTTAAGGAATAAAACTCCAAACATTGGCTACTTCAAGGTCTTTGGATCAAGGTGTTTCGTACTTAAAACAATCGACAAGGATGGTAAATTCGATGCTAAAACCTACGAGGCAATATTTCTTGGTTATTCATTAACTAGTAGAGCTTATAGAGTCTATAATTTATCTAAATTAACTGTTGAAGAATCTATTGATGTTTCATTTCAAGAATCTAAGCTTGATCTACCAAAAAATGAGGAAGATTTTGCAGGAACAAGAGATAATGACGAGCTGATATCTCCAGAAACTCAACAGACTGAAAAGCAGCAAGCTGAACCTTTAAAACAGCAAGCTGAAACCTCTACTGCAGTTAAAGAAATGCATGAATATGAAGAG
The DNA here is from genome assembly GCA_037693485.1 of Kitagawia praeruptora. Classification (NCBI taxonomy): domain Eukaryota; kingdom Viridiplantae; phylum Streptophyta; class Magnoliopsida; order Apiales; family Apiaceae; genus Kitagawia; species Kitagawia praeruptora. Next base: position 168,774,744 of record CM075352.1, on the reverse strand, counting down.
ATAATTCCCCATTCATTGCCTAAAGCACCAAGGATAGTCAAGGATCATCCTCCAGAGCTAATCATTGGCAACAAAACTGATGGAATCAAGACAAGAAGGGCTTAAGCAAATCTATGTGGATATGTGGCTTTCGTAGCTCAAGAAGAACCAAAGAACACAACCGAAGCACTACAAGATGAGAATTAGATTTTGGAAATGCAAGAAGAACTCAATCAATTTGAAAGATGTGATGTTTGGGAACTTGTAGAACCACCAAAGGATGTATCAATCATTAGCACTTGTAGGGGTTAATGGTGAGAGACTTCAACACAACACGGAAGAAGTATTGCTTGAAAGTGATGTTTCAAATTCGGAATCGGATGCTAGTGAGCTAAACTCTTTTTATTCCAATGAAACATTTGAAAATACTAGTTTGGAACAACTAACATTGCAAGAAAAGAGGGTTGTTTCAATGGATGAGTTTTGTGCACTTCAAGCTGAAATTTCTCAACTAAAACACATCAACAAGCTCACACAAAATAGGAACAATACGCTGGTCAGTGAACTCAACAAGCTAAGATCGGATATAAAGGATAGAGATATATGCTTTGAAGCGTTCAAACTTGATGAATCCTCATCAAATGATCAAGTTGCAAGTGAAACTTCAGATGATGAATCTATGGAGAAAAATGTTCCAATGGAAGAGTATTTGTCACTGGAAAAAGAAAACAGCAAGCTGAAAGCAGAATTGGAAGCTAAAAATGCAGTTCTTGAGTCATTTAAACTAGGGGAATCACAAGTCCCACCGAAGCATTGCAAGATGAAAAGATCAAATCCTTGGAGAAAGAAATCAAGGATCTTAAAGAAGGAGAAGAAGTGCTTCAACCAAAGTTATAAACAATAGATGCATTCCATGAGACATTCAATGGAAGAGAATCTACGTCAAGGGCATACTCCCAACATGGAGAAAATATCAAAGTCCTAGAAGAACAAATCGAATCATTGAAAAATGATTTAGCTCAATTTGTTCAAGGAGAAGACACACTCAAAGCGTTGATAGGCAAACAAAGATTTACTCTTGACAAGCAAGGACTTGGATATCATCATGCCAACCGAAACAAAGCTCCACACAAGTACAAAGGCAAGAATGACAAGCCTTATCAATATGTCATGCCTTATTCAACATGCAAGAAAAGTGGAGGCAAAGGTCATTTGGAAAGACATTGCCGATTCAAACTCCATCAACATGTAAATGGGAGAGTTCAAGCTGATATCAACAAGTTTTCAAGGAAAACAGCTTACCAGAATAAAAACAGATGCAAAACAGCTTGCCAGTATAGAAGTAGAAGCCAAACAGCTTACCAGTATGGAACCTGGAAGAAAACAGCTTGCCAGAATGATTTTGGCAGCACACAAAGAACAAAGATTTCAGCACCAAAAGTGGTACAAAAATGGGTAAAGAAATCTGATTTAAATTCTATCTATGTGCTAGCAACTAACCATGCAGGAATCAAGCAAGTATGGGTGCCAAAACATTGAGTTTTTGTGCAACAAAAGGTCCCTAGAAACAGCAAGCTAAGTGCAAAAGTTTGGTACTTTTAGCTTACTTTTTAGTATTATTTGCATGCTATATTAATTTGTTATTCCTCTATAGATGCCAATGATGATTTTTAAGTGTAATTCACTTGCATGCAAGCTAATTTTTACGTGTGCATGCATACATATTGTTAAGTCTTTCGCATGCAATTGATTAAGTAAATGTGTACTCGTGCATTATGTGGGACTTCATAATCCATGCTTTTTGAATATGCTTCGTGATTACCCTTTTTAATGATTAAGGGGGAGAGATTTTAGGAGGTTAATCCTTATGTGCTTATTTGAATATCATGTTTTAGGAGGTTAATCCTTATGTGCTTATTTGAATATCATGATGTTAAATCAAGGATGCATGTGTTGAGGGGGAGTATGTACTCCTAAAAATATATGTTTGTAATCATCAAAAAGGGGGAGATTGTTGGCCTATTTGATTTTGATGATTCTATGATTACATATATTTTGGAATGTTATTTATTATACTAACATGCTATTGATTTTGATGATAATATGTTCACATATATTTTGGCATGATATTTAATATCTAACATGCTTTTGATTTTGATAATAATGTGATTACATATATTTTGGATGATATTAGTGCTTCTAACATTTTTGATCTTAATGATTATGTGAAATCTTTCATGTTGGTATAATGGTTGTTACTTGTTGTTAGTGAAATTTTCAGGAGAGAAATTGTCATGTTCAGCAAGCTGAATTCACAGTCTTCGCAAAATCAGCGTGCTGATTCTGGGATTATAGGAACTGTCAAGAACAAGTCCAGAAATACAGAGAGCTGCTATTTAGATTTAAATCAAGCCGTTTCAGGAAATAGTATCACAGAAGCTATACTAAATCAGCAAGCTGATTTCATCCTTCAACAAGCTGTTATGACATTCAGCAAGCCGTTTCTGGGTTTACAGAAACTGTCAAGAACAAGTCCAGAAATTCAGAGAGCTGGTATTTAGATTTAAATGTAAGGAATCTTACATATATATTACGTGTGTAATATACTCTAAGAGCTCAGTTGTTTAATCCTAAACACATCACTCACAAAACATTCAAGTATGGAGCATACACTTAAATCTATATTTTATCTTACACACCTCCACTCAAAGAAAGATGCTCTTACATGTTTCCACACCACAACAGAATATTCTCAGCCACGTTCTCAGCACACCAACTCAGAATTCTTTGCATGAGAATCATTCATTTATACACAAACATATTCTCAGCACTTCATCTCAAATTCTATCATTTTGAATGAGAAATATTCTATGAACAAAAGCTGCGTTATTCTCATTGCTACTGCACAAATTATATTCTCTGCACACTCAGAAAAACATTGCAGAAGTTCCATTCTTTTATACACAAAAGACACACTCTCTGCACATCAACTCAGAAATCATCCGTTGAGATTTATTCTTCCAAACACAAAACATGTTCTCATGGCTCTCCACTAATTATATTCTCTGAACATACACTCAAGAAAAGCTTTGCAGTTGAGAATCATTCTTGTCTACACAAACCACGTTCTTCATGAATCAAATCTGAAGAAACAACCAATGGCTCTTTCTTGATCAAATTCGAACGTTGGACATTGCTTCTATATATTCTCACTTGTGATACAAACGATAAGATCCGACTGAACACTCCTGAATATCATTCATATCGTTTTATACACAACAACTCAGTTGTTTACATTGCAAAATCTATAAACAACATTCTTGAGCTCTAAGATATATCATACACGGTTTATATATATAAAGAGTCATATTATTTGAGTTGTAATATCTATCAATTCAATCCTTGTTAAAGTTGTAATTATAGTTGTTGGATAGTAGTCTTGGGAAACAAGGGTTTGGTGAACTAGAAGCTAGAGAAGTTTGTACTACGGGGAGTAGTATAGTACTTAGAGAGCAGTTCAGAAACAGGGTTTCAGCAAGCTGTTATCAACAACTGGGAATTGGTTTCACTGCATAACAGCAAGGGGATCTTGGTGATCAAGGAGTATTGTGCTCAAGGGGAACTCATTGGTCTATACAACAGGTTGTTCAAGGAACTAGAGGAATTCAAGAAGGGGGACTTCAAGGAATTCAGTGTTCAAGGGAGCAAGGCTGTTAGAAAGGCTTTGAGGTTCAAGGGAGCTGTTTTACTCAGGGGGAGCAGTTCGTTCCAGCAAGCTGTTATCAGTAAATTGGGTGATATATTATTGGATCTTGTAATTGGTTTATTTGCTGATCAATAATATATTCTCTTACCAAGTTGGTAAGGGACCAGGACGTAGACCATAGGGGATTAGGGGTCGAACCTGGCTAAAAGATCTTGTGTTCATTTTATTTTTCTGCACATTTTATATTGCACTGCATTGCATTAGTTAATATCAGCAAGCTGATTCATTCTAGTATATATATTTCAGCAAGCTGAAATATTTCTGGAATAATTTCGGTAAAAATAAAAATAGACTATAGTTAACCTAATACACCTATTCACCCCCCCTCTAGGTGCATACTTTCACAAATCTTTGTTTTAACTAGTGGAAGAGTGCACAAGACAAAACATTCGACAATTATCTTGGGTTTATGACTCAAGCGGATGGGAAGGAGCACTGGGAATTGCCAACTGTAGGAAGGGTTAAAATCAACACTGATGCTGCAATCTTTGATGAAGCCAGACGGTTTAGTTACGCGTTCATAGTTTGAAACCACCGGGGTGAGTTAGTTGAGGCGGTCTCAAGCTGTAAACAAGGCATTGTGGATCCTGTTTTAGCAGAAGCGATTGGGGTTCGTGAAGCTTTGAGTTGGGTGAAAGAGAGGGGTTGGCAGGAAGTCGACATGGAAACAGATTGCTTAACTTTGATCCAAGCGATTCGATGCTCTAAAATCAACCTGTCTTACTTGGGCAGAGTGGTTGATGAGTGTAGAAGCTTGTTATCTCTTCTAAAAGAACGTCAAATAACGTTGAATTTTGTAAAACGATCTGCAAACAAGGTCGCTCACTTTATAGCGAGACAATCTAGTTTTATAGCTGATCGTATTTGGGATGGGGGGAATTCCTACCCAGAATTATCTCATGTAATCTTGAATGATTTGAAGGTTTAATGCAATTCATCTTTTTATGGCAAAAAAAAAAAAAAGTTTACAGTTTGGTTAACCAAATTAATCACACCCGTTGGATCTTCAATTTAAGTTAATCATGATCGTTAAATACAACACTACTAAAGTTATAATATATAGAGGTTTATGGTTTGATTTCCGCCAACAAAATATTAATTCATATTTAATATTAAAAATTATTATATACAAAGATTTAATGTTCAAATTCTTCCAATAACATATTTAAATTAATATTTAATATCATATTACACTATAAATAAATTATAAAAAATTAAATGTAATCTGTGCTTAGCACTGACTATAAGCTAGCTATATTATTATAAGCATACTAGAAATATTTTGTAATTTGTAGTTTAGTTAATCAAACTATTCACAACCGTTAGATTTTCAATTAAAATATATCATGATCGTTAGATACAAAATACTAAAAAAATGTTATATACAGAGTTTTAAAGTTCGATTCCCGCAAACAACATAATAATTTATATTTAATACTAAAAATTATTATATACAAAGATTTAAGTTTCGAATTCTTCCAATAACATATTAAAATTAATATTTATAATCACATATTAAACTATAAATAAATTATAAAAAAAATTAAAAGTTCAATTCCCGCAAACAATATATTAATTTATATCTAATAGAGATCTTTTGTAATTTGTAGTTTGGTTAACCAAATTATTCACAACCGTTAGATTTTCAATTCAAATAGATCATGACCGTTAGATACAAAATACTAAAAATTGTTATATACAAAGGTCTAAAGTTCGATTCTCGCAAACAACATATTAATTTATATTTAATAATAAAATTATTATATACAAAGATTTAAGGTTCGAATTATTTCAATAACATATTAAAATTATTATCAATAATATCATATTATACTATAAATAAATTATAAAAAATTCAAGGTTCGATTCATGCCAACAATATATTAATTTATATTTAATATTAAAAATTATTATTTACAAAGATTTAAGGTTCGAATTCTTCCAATAACATATTAAAATTAATATTTATAAAATCATATTACACTATAAATAAATAATAAAAAATTAAAAGTACTTCATGCTTTGTACGGGTTATAAACTAGTATAAATAATTAGAAAGGACCCTATAAACACTACAATATTTAAAAGAAGGTGAGATGAAAGTACCTAGATAAATACTTGAGCATTTTCATTATTTTATACGTTAAAATACAATTTTTTTAATAAACCCTCTATATTTTGTGTGTGTTTTATGTTGTAAATATAAATTTACAATTTTGTGCAGACTCCATCCACTTTTTTCGATCATCAATCAATCAATATATCAATATATAAAGGAGGATACGCGGGAGTTTAGGTGGCGTTCTAAGATCGTCTTAATCTATTTTTCTAATTTTCAAGAATTTTTAAATTTTAAACACTAATAAATATAAAAATATCATTTAACCTATTAGAAGTAGAATAGGTATTCGAATTTATAGAGAAGAAGAGTTCGAATTTATAGGGAAGACATATGATTAGAAGTTCTATTGGAAGTAGAATAAATATTTATAAGACATATGTTTAAGTTCTATTGGAAGTAGAATAGGAGTTCGAATTTATAGAGAATAAGAGTTCGAATCAATTTATAGAAAAAATATATAAATAAAAGTTCTATTAGAAGTAGAATAGGTGTTTGAATATATAGAACAAACATATAATTAAATATTTTATAGAAAGTACGATCTTCTTAAATTATATGATTAGAAGTTATATTGGAAGTAGAATAAGTTCCAATATAACGGACGGTTGTGGGTTTGGGTTTGCAGCATGAATGGGTTCTTGAAGAAGAGGTGAATGTGGGTGCAATGGAAGAGATGGTGGAAAATCCTGAGATGGAGCTTGTGGCAGGCCTTGGTGGATTTCAGAACTTGCATGCTGGGAACGTGTTCGTCGGAATGGAGGCTTGGTAGTTCATGGGCCGCCTTTCTAAGTTTGAAGCTTGGGCTTTTTGTGTTTCTATCTGGTTTTTTTGATATGTTTTTAAGCTTTTATTTTAGTAAGTCTCTTGCTATTCTCCTGTGTTTTTAAGTTGGTTTTGGGCTTGTGTTCCGAGTTTGTTCGGATACAGTTTCTATCATTGTGTTTCCCTGGATATTTGGCCTTAGGCCCATTCAATGAATTTCTGCTTTTCGAAAAAAAAGAATAAGTATTTATAAGCCATATGATTAAAAGTTCTATTGGAAGTAGAATATGAGTTCAATTTTATAGAAAAAACATATAAATAAACGTTATATTGGAAGTAAAATAGGTGTTTGAATATATTGAGCAGACATATAATTAAATATTTATAGAAAGTACGATCTTCTTAAATTAGACTTTTTATATTAGTTAATTATACTTCTATTAGGAAATTTTATTCAAAAGTCCAATACTATTGTCATAAAAAAAGTCATCGTATTTAAAAAGAAAGGAATTAATGTGTTAACATAATAATATTATCATGCAAGAATCCTAAATAAATACAGAAGTATAAAGAGAAAATAAAATGTGTTTTATTTTCTAAAACTCCATATATTTTAGAAAGTCTAGAGAAAGTATAAATTGGAATTCACTCTATTTTTTAGGTTTTTTTAAGAAAAAAAGTTGTTGCGTAAAATAAGTATGATCAATAATATGTATTGAAGTTGAAATTTTTATCCCAAACGAGAGCAGCTCGAAATGTGTTTAATGGGAAAACGACTCACTAAAAAAAATTTAGCTATTAAAATATCATATTGACGTTATAAATTTCATTTTATTTTAGGGTATTAGCTATTAAAATATCATATTGATGTTATAAATTTCATTTTATTTTTATGATTTGATTTTTATGGATAAACATTATCATACAAGTAATATATGTAAAAGTTAGGTTTTTGGTCTTAACGAGAGAGTAGATCAATAGTAATAACCGTTTAATGAGTAAGCGGTTCATTAGAGAAGATCGTATAAAAGATGTTTAAATATATGAGGAATACATAAAATAAAATATTTTATTGTAAAAGTTAGGTTTTATACGATTTTTTTAAAACTATATATCTTTTTTCCTAGAAATCCTTTATTTTAACATTTTTATACAAGTTAATTATACTTGCTTAGAAAAATATATCCATAAATTTAATATTATTCCCATCACGAAAAAACTTCGTATTTTAATTTTTTTTTTGATATGTTAACTTAACAGAAAGACATTCCCATGCGAAAACTGTAAATAAATACAGGAATATCTATAATATACAGAAAATATAAGATGTATTTTCATCTTTTAAAACTCCAAAATATTAGAAAGTTTAAATAATATAAAAATTGGAATTTACTCGCTTTATAGAATGAAGTTAGAATTTCGATTCCAAATAAGAGCGGTTCGAAACGTATTTAACGGGAAGACGGCTAACTAGAAAAGATTGTATAGCATGCTATTAGAATTTGATACTGATGTCATAATTTTTCTTTATTTTTAAGGTTCGATTTTGTGGATAAAAATTATTATATAAGTCTTTATAATATATGTTAAAGTTGGGATTTAGGTTTTAACGAGATAGCGTCTCAATCGAAAGAATCGTGTTTAACAAGAAATCGATTCATTAGAGAAGATTATTTAATTATTAAAATTTAATATTAATATTATAATATAACATCAATATATTAATTTTTTTTAAAAATATTGTAATGCCGATGCGAAGCGTGGTTTTATAGTTTAAAATAATTCAAGTAGGGGAAACACAACAAAAAAATAAATAAATTAATTACACTATCGTAAAATATAAAATATAAGAAACGACTCTAAGAAGGGTGAAGGACAAAAGTAACTGTTTTTTCAGCCAACATTAACGAAACTAACCATTCTTGCGTGGGTGGCCAACTTTACCCGATGGATTACGCAAATCATATTGGAGTATTGTTGTATACGCAAGTCAGGTTGGAGTATTCTCCATCCTGATCTTCCTTAAACCCTAACAATGGGCTTATTTTCCAAGAAGCTTCCCTTGAATTCTCTCTCTGTCTAGATTCATACGCCAATCAAATCAAAACCCATCAGCATAATCACAAACCAAAACAACAATCTTTTCCAATTCCAAAACTGAAAATCAATGATAGATAACGAGAGAAGGAGGTGATGCCCCTGCGGGGCCGTTGATGTCATCGGTTCATGGAGGTCACCGGAAAAATGGAGATGCGATGTGAGATATGAGGAGGGTAGAGAGAGATATGAGAGAGGGGAAGAGAGATGTGAGAGATGGAAGAGAGATGATACAGAGAGAGAGAGTGTCGAGAGATATTTAAGCTGTGTTTTTACGAAGAATACGCATATTGAAAAGGGGTATTTAGTGAATACCAAATTGGGAAATGCGTAACCTACCAAACAGAATCTAGGGAAAATAAGAATTTGTACGAGATACGCATTACGATAATGCGTAATTCATATACCCATTCGGTAACCACGTATTCAAATGGGTATTTTTGCTCACTTTTTCAGAATCAGTTATTTTCATCAATTTTTTATAAAAATGAGTTATTTTTGTCTATTTTTCCTCTAAGAACACCTCTATGTTTAAAAGAAAGTGAGATAAAAGTACCTAGATAAATACTTCAACATTTTTGTTATTTTATAGTTTATTAAAATGTTACACATTGAAATACACTATTTTTAATGAACCTTCTATATTTTTTTTGTGTTTTACAATTGTAATTATAAAAAAAATGATTCTATCAATGATATCACCAGTTTTTTCGATTTGAGAAAATTCAAGTAGGGAGAAGAACACTGCAAAAAAAAATGAAACTTTAGGTAATGCAACTCTAAGAACACCCCAAAATTTGGAAGAATGTGAGATTTTCAAATTGCCCTAATTTAATATCATTGACAGTTATGAATTATCCACAATAAAACTGATCTAGAACTAATGAATCAATTGTGGAGACAAGTCATAATCAAGCAACAACGTTAATCTGCTGCCACAATGACGCTATAAAGCTAAAACTTTAGGCTTGCAAGAATGGTCCTAACAAATTAGCCATGGCAAATGTACATATCTACAATACACAAATTTACACAATGCGAATCTACTTGTTCAATTTTTTGCTTTTGAGTGCTTCTCGTCAGAAGATTGACAGCTTGTTATTAACCTCTGCCTCTCTTCCATTTGCATGCATGTCAATGTTATAACTTACTTCAATTCATTACCATCAGTATCCATAGGGCTGCATGAAGATAGCTCTACTTCTTCGACAGCTACTGCTTTGTAAAATAAATGAACGCCACACTTCTTAACCTTCACACGGTGGTTTTCATAGATGCAAACAGAAATTCTGTGTCCACCTTTCATTCCATGTAATTTTGATAAATAACTGACCCATGAATTTTCTTGTGAAGTCCTTTGAATGACTCCAGTGTTGGTGAAAATGTTGCCATTCGTTTCATTCTTGATGTTTGCCCTTAGTTCAGTTTCACCCTTGGATACAAAAACAACCCAGAGAGTCATCCCCACCAAGATTTCACCTCCTCTATATACAGGCAAATCGAAAGCAATTGACGACCCTTGAGTTTGATGACTGAACCATGCTGGAATCTCCTTTCTTGGCAAGAATAGTTTGCAGTTAATGTGTTCAGACCATGCCTGAAATTCCAAGAAAATTTTATTATTGAGGTTATGAGATAGAAAGAGCTAATAGATATAAACCGAGAAAAAACCTGTAACAAGCCTTTTTCGAAAGTATTTTCCAGTATACTGCAGCCATCCAAGCGAATGGATCTTATCGAAATGAGGCTTTCGAAACCTTGAATCTCTCGCAGTCTACAACAATTTGGAAGATGCAAGTTTCTCAGGTTTTTCAAGTTTGATAGACTTGGTAAACTTACAAGTGATGTACATTCAGATGCATAAAGAAACTGCAGATTTGGAGGAAGTTCAGGTATTGTCTGAAGACTTCTGCACTTTCCCAGTGTGAGCATCACTAGATTGGAAAGCTGATAGAGACTTGAGGGTAAGCTACGAAACATATTTCCAGATAAATTTAACAATTTCAACAAGTGTAAACTCCCAAGGTCATGTAAGATATCGTCATCGGTCAGATTGCAGTACCGAAGATCTAAGCATTGTAAGGCAGACAAACAAGTAATAGAAGGCAGTACAAACTTTATGCTACTATTGCCTTGGGTCAGTATCCGAGATGGGAAGATTGTTGAAAACCATGAAAAACGTTTGTTACAATTTGTTATAGACAAGTCTTGAAGGTTCTTGAGAAGGTATATGGATTTGGGTAATTGTTTAATAGCTGTCTCACCTACATAAAGTATGCTTAAGGATTCTAGATCACCGAATTGCTCAGGCAATTGTTCAAGAGTTGAACATCCGCGAAGATATAAATGTTCAAGAGATCTCAATTTGCAAATGCTACTAGGAAGATTTGCCAGTTTGCTGCAATCACTCATGTCCAAGTAACTCAACTTACTTAAATGCCCAATGGATGAGTCAACTTCTGACAAACTTTCACAGCCTACAAGAATCAATTGCTGAAGGCTTGGTACTCCAGCGAAGTCCGGGCTTGTTGTCAAGAATTTGGAGTTCTTGAGATTTAAGGTCTTTAAGTTTGCAAGGATCTGTTACAAACAGGAGAAACATGAAATTAGTTTCTCTCCCTTCCTTGTCTACGAAATTCATGAACTGTGAAAACTATCCACTTAGTTCATGATTGAATTCTAACATAGTTAGATAAAAGCACACAAGTTATATGTCTCACCATGGTACTACTCCATAATGCGTTGAGGTTACTGTTCTGCAAATCAAGAAGAACAAGTTTTTCGGGATAAAAACTGGATGGGAGACATTTCAAATGACAATGATGCCAGCAAAGCCATTTTAGCTCTTGAAATATATTTTCAAAACTTCCAGTGAGATGGACATTGTTGATTTGCAGCAACCTTAATTTGGACATATATGCAAATGTCTCCGGACTGAAATGCAACTGGGTTGATTCTGGTACATCTAAGATCAAGCCTTCAATTGTTTCTGCTCCCTGAATTATTAAATTACAAATAGAAAAACTAATGCACATAAATCTCAAGTAAAAGAATTTCTCGAGCAAATTAAAATCTGATACTCAAGAGAGAACAGTATGTAGTTTGAATCTAAACTAAATAAAAATACGAAAGAGGAAAAACAAAACAGAATACATCTGAAAAAAGTCTTTTTGATATGAAACTTTGTCCTTGTAGCTAAAAAGTCCATAAGTCTGTTTACCTTGCTACTATTGAGCACATCACACACATCTTCATATTTCCACAATCGACTACGTTTTCCAGGTTCCTTGGGGGATTCTTGACGAATAACTTCCCTTCCCATATCGCGAACAAGATCATGCATCATCAAATCATTGTCATCATTGACTGTTAGTAGACATCTTTGGATCAAAAGATTAACTCCTAATTGTGAAGGGAACCCACAAGCATTGAGTATGTTTATTGTCTCATATGCGTTCCTTCCAACAAAAAAGCAAGCAATGTCAAGAAAGATGACCTTCATATCATCATCACTTAGTGCATCGAAACTTATACGGAGAATTTCCATTATATCATTATTGGGAATAAGCTGCAATTTTTGCAAGGCACTTTTCCATTCTGTTATGGTTCTTCCACACAAGTAAGAGCCTAAGACTTGAAGAGCTAATGGAAGACCCCCTGTGTATTTAACAATGTCCTCTGATAGCTCAACGTAATCTTCCAACGGAATGATTTCTCCAAAGGCATGCCACTGAAATAATTCCAAAGACTCACCTTCATCTAGTTCCCTAGCCTTGTAACTCTTGTCAACATGTTCCATCAGAAGCACATCTCTCGTTGTAAAGATGATTTTACTTCCTGCACCAAAGCAATGATGGTGTCCTACCAAGGAGTTAAATTGGACAGACTGATTCAAATCATCAAGGACAATGAGAACTCTTTTAGCACTAAGTATGTCTTTAATCAAATCCACTCCTCTTTGAGTAGTACCAACATAAACATTCTTTTGTCCTAATATTTCACAAAGAAGTTGTTCTTGCAAATGAACTATTCCTTCTGGCTGTTCTGAAACTTCTTTAACATTTGAAAGAAAGCAACTACCTTCAAAAAGATGACTTATGGAATTATATACAGCTTGAGCAACAGTCGTTTTACCAATTCCACCCATTCCATATATCCCCATCACGCGCACATCTTCAGATCCAAAGTTCAACTCATGGATTACATCTTCAACCCGAGAATCTATCCCCACCGGATGCAAGGGAACATTGAAGCCTTTGTGACTTACTTTACCCAGAACATTATTAACAATTTTTTGTATGAATTTTGACTCGTGCCTGAAATAATTCATAGGAGTATAATCAAAATAGAATTCATACCAATAAACAAAAACCATACTTACTCCATTCCAGAAGATGATTATCATACTTCCTCCATTATACAAAAATGACACTTATTATGTTTAATCCAATAAATTCATATTTAAAACCTTAAATTTAAAATTTGACATGGATACGTGATTACATTCAAGTAAAAGTAAATACTCCTTCATTTCCACAAAAAGAGTATCGTATTATGTTTACTCTAGTATATTGTTCAATCCTTACATTTTCTCATAGACGTTAATAATTTTCATTCAAGTAAAAAACATAACAGAAACAACAATAAAATTCCAACAAAACACGAACTTTGTTGCTTTAAAATTACAAGACACTTTGAATCTTGGAATTTTAATCCTAAACAATGACACTTTGAATCACAGGATTTTAATCCTAAACAAGACAAATGGCATATTTTGCGGAAACTACGATATAATTCCAACAAATTAAAAACAATTACACATGATGATATGAATATCAGGAATTTGCCTTCAACATTACAGGTGAATTTGAGCTTAAACTGTCTAAATAATCACAAATGATAGTATTAAGCAATTATTTAAGATAAGATGAGATGGAGTATACCCTTTGGCAATATTTCGCAGATCCCATCCAGATAAATTGGCAGCTTCAGTCATGGCGATTCGCCAACTCTCCACCTTGTTCTCCTGATCATATTGGTTGTAATTAGTTGCAGCATATAGTTGTTCTTCATGTCTAGCAAGAGCTTCTCCAAAAATCCCAAATTGTCTTCGAACATGAGAAGGATCAACGTCATAAAATACAGGAAGAACCAACATTCCTGTTGTTCTTTTACGATCCATCATGTTGACAAGCTCATCAAGGCACTGAGTGGAAGAAGCATAACACTTGGAGAACACAACTATGGAAACCCGAGATTGCTGGAGTGCTGAGCTGAGGAGAAGGATGGTTTCCGGTGAGTATTCGTGGTTGTCATCCTTGAAGACTTGAATTCCAGCTTGACGCAAAGCTCTGTAGAGGCTGTTTATGAAGTCTTTGCAGGACAAGTTTTCTTCTTTTTCTTCTTTGGAGAAGCTCAAGAAGACGTCAAAGTTGGAGGATGAAGCAGAACAAGTTATAATCTGGTGATCGTTCTGGCTGCTTTTAGCAACGGCCATGGATGAGACTCTGAGAGAGAAAATGGAAGATGAGACGGCTGGTATATTATTGTTACTTTAGATCAACTCCAACAATCTACTTCCCTTCTCTCTGTAAATAATATAATTAAATTATCTCTTAATTATTTAAGATTAAATCAAACATTCTCTCCAACAATTCTCCTAAAGTTATTCCTTATTCATTTTTTTACTAATTAATTATGGGTTTTGGTCCCTCACACTCATTTGTGAGGGAGGTGTTATATAACAATCGGTTTCTAAATCGTTGGATCGTTGATCCAACGGCCCCCCTGAATTACAATTTTTTTTTAGTGTCCGCTATAATTTTCCGCGGATATAAAATTATAGCGGATAGTAAAAAAATTTTTTTTTAATCTCAGCCGTTGGATCGTTAGCCGTTGGATCAACGATCCAACGACTGTGGAACCGATTATTAAATAATCGGTCCCTGACAAACGATTGTCAGGACCAGGACCCATTAATTATATCTATATATATAACTAAATTTATTAATCAAGACACCCATTACCATATCACCATAAGTTGAAGTTACGGAACTTGAAGTCAAGGAAAGACCCCCGTGACTTGAAGTCACGGGACCAATGTGTGAAACTATTCTGCAGATCATTCATTCATTCTATTACGGAACTTGAAGTCAAGGAAAGACCCCCGTGACTTGAAGTCACGGGACCAATGTGTGAAACTATTCTGCAGATCATTCATTCATTCTATTAATTAATCACAGCATCAAGCATGAAGTTACCAAGCACAATATAACTTTCTCAAAATTAATTCAAAATCAATTAAACTAGGTATAGTGGGCACCTGTAACTTGAAATTACGGGCCACCCGCCCGTAATTTCAAGTTACGGATAACACAATTTAAGCAAGGGTGGCCGGATTATGGGTGGTCAGTCAAACAAGTCTGTCGTATGTTGGAGTAGAGCATGTACCGATTATAATAAAAAATGAGATAGGGAGAGGAGAAAGAATCTTAAAATTGAGAACACATATGAAGCTCATAACGATTTGAAGATAAGTTAGGAGTCTGTTGGAGACCATTTTAGTTCACTCTCCTCATAATTTAATTTAAGAGCCCGTGTAAAGAGCTTGTTGGAGTTGCTCTTATTACTTCCTCGGTGCTATATAGAATAATTCTCACGTCCAATAATTATTGTGTCGTGAGTTGTCCCTAGAGCTGGTCAACGGGCCCGATTCAACCGGTCCGCCCAAGACCGAACCGTCAAAAAATTGTCCAAAATCGAACCGCAACAATAAAAACCAGTTAAAACCCGAATCGTTACAGTGTTCCGTTCGGGATTGGATTCGATTTTTCCATCCCGGTCCGTGGTCTGCACTGCCAAAATTTGAATTTTCTTTGAAAAAAAAAATTAATCATGAAACGGTCCAACCCGGCCCACCCCAGCCCGACTCGGCCTGCTACAATACTTCATGTCGATTACGGGTTCAACTGGTAATAGCCCGGCTCGACCCGAGCCCGGTCCAAACCTACCTAATGGTCAGCTCTAGTTGTCACCAACTTATATGTAAAAGATGGGATGTAATAGATTATAATAATCATTTGTTAAAGATATAACTTTTTTTTGGATTAATACATTTAAATTATAATTTATTAGCTAGATATTCGTTTACTTAGATTTTTTCTCCTTCATAAATAACTAGTCGATAAAGCCGCGCTTCCCGCGTTATAAATTTTTTTAAAAAAAATTAATACATTTACGTTATATTATAATATTAATTTTAAATTTTAATAATTAAATATCCTTTTCTAATGAATCGATTTCTTGTTAAACACGATTCTTTCGATTGAGCCGCTCTCTCATTAAAATCAAAATCTCAACTTTAACATATATTATAAAGACTTATATAATATTTTTTATCCATAAAATCGAACAATAAAAAAAATTATGACATCAATATCAAATTCTAATAGCTAATACAATCTTTTCTAGTGAGTCGTCTTCTCGTTAAATACGTTTTGAGTCGCTCATATTTGGAACCGAAATTCTAACTAATTATATAAAGAAAGTAAATTCCAATTTTTATATTCTTTAAACTTTCTAATATTTATAGAGTTTTAAAAATGAAAATACATCTTATTTTTTCTGTATATTATAGATATTCATGTACTTATTTACAACTTCTGCATGAGAATGTCTTTCTGTTATGTTAACATATAAAAAAATTAAATTCGAAGACTTTTCGTTACGGGAATAATATTAAATTTATGGATATATTTTTCTAATGCAAGTATAATTAACTTGTATAAAAAGGATAAAATAAAGGATTTCTAGGAAAAAAGATATATAATTTTAAAAATCGTGTAAGACGTCTCCACCGTCCTCGTATTCTACTTCTATTAATAAAACATTTTTATTTTATGTATTCCTTATATATTCAAACATCTTTATACGGTCTTCTCTAACGAATCGCTTTCTCGTTAAACACAGTTATTACTATTTATGTGCTCCCTAGTTAAGACTAAAAACCTAACTTTTACATGTATCACTTGTATGATAATGTTTATCCATAAAAATCAAATCCTAAAAATAAAATAAAATTTATAACATCAAAATGATATTTTAATAGCTAATACAATCTTTTATAGTGAGCCGTCTTCCTGTTAAACACGTTTCGAGCCGCTCTCGTTTGGGTCGAAATTCCAAATTCATTACATATTATTATTGATACTTATCTTACACAACAACTTTTTTCCTTAAAATTAAAACCTAAAAAATAGAGTGAATTCCAATTTATACTTTATCTAGACTTTCTAAAATTTATGGAATTTTAGAAAATGAAAGCACATCTTATTTTCTCTTTATATTATAGATACTCCTATTTTTATTTAGGATTCCTGCATGAGAATGTTCTTTTATAATGTTAACACATCAATTCTTTTCTTTTAAATACGATGACTTTTTTATGATAATAGTATTGGATTTATGAATAAATTTTCCTAATAGAAGTATAATTAACTTATATAAAAAATATATAATTTAAGAAGATCGTACTTTCTATAAAATATTTAGTTATATGGATGCTCTATATATTCAAACACATATTCTACTTCTAATAGAACTTTTATTTATATGTTTTTCTATAAATTCGAACTCTTATTCTCTATAAATTCAAACTCCTATTCTACTTCCAATAGAACTTTTAATCGTATGCTTTATAAATACTTATTCTACTTCCAATAGAAACTTTTGTTTTTATGTTTTTTCTATAAATTTGAACTCTTATCTCTATAAATTCGAACTCCTATATTCTACTTTCAATAGAACTTTTAATCATATGCTTTATAAATACTTATTCTACTTACAATAGAACTTCTAATCATATGTCTTCCTATAAATTCGAACTCTTCACCACTATAAATTCGAACACCTATTCTACTTCTAATATGTTAAATGATATTTTTATATTTATAAGTGTTTAAAATTCTAAAATTCTAGAAAATTAGAAAAATAGATTGAGACGATCTTAGAGCGCCACCTAAACTCCCGCGTACCCTCCTTTATATATAGATACTAGTCGATAAAGCCGCGCTTCGCGGCGGCGTTACAATATTTTTAAAAAGTTTAAATACATTTACTTTATATTATAATATTAATATTAAATTTTAATAATTAAATAATCTTCTCTAATGAATCGATTAAACATGATTCTTTCGATTGAGCCGCTCTCTCGTTAAAACCGAAATCTCAATTTTAACATATATTATAAAGACTTATATAATTATATAATAATTTTTATCCATAAAATCGAACATTAAAAATTAAAAAATTATGACATCAGTATCCCTTTAAATACGTTTCGAGCCGCTCTTATTTGGAATCGAAATTCTAATTTCATTATATAAAGACATTAAATTCCAATTTTTATATTCTTTAAACTTACAGCTTCACCGATATGATATTTTAATAGCAAATACAATCTTTTATAGTGAGTCGTCTTCCCGTTAAACACGTTTCAAATCGCTTTCATTTGGGATCGAAATTCCAACTTCATTACATATTATTGAGGATACTTATCCTACACAACAACTTACTCCTTAAAATCAAAACCTAAAAAATAGAGCGAATTCCAATTTATACTTATTCTAGAGTTTCTAAAAATTATGGAGTTTTAGAAAATGAAAACACATCTTATTTTCTCTTTATATTATAGATACTCCTGTATTTATTTAGGATTCTTAGGATTTCTACATGAAAATGTTCTTTTATTACGTTAATATATCAATTATTTTCTTTTTTTAAAAACGATGACTTTTTATGACAACAGTATTGGATTTATGAATAAATTTTCCTAATAGAAGTATAAATAACTTATATAAAAAAGTATAATTTAAGAAGATCGTACTTTCTATAAAATATTTAATTATATGTCTGCTCTATATATTCAAACACCTATTCTACTTCTAATAGAACTTTTATTTATATGTTTTTTCTATAAATTCGAACTCCTATTCTACTTTCAATAGAACTTTTAATCATAAAAATAAAAATAAAAAAATAAAAAATATATAAATAAAAATAAAAATAGAACTTTTATTTTTAATATAAAAATAAAAATAGATACTCCTGTATTTATTTAGGATTCCTACATGACAATGTTCTTTTATTATGTTAATACATTAGTTATTTTCTTTTTAAAAAACGATGACTTTTTTATGACAATAGTATTGGATTTATGAATGATATTCTACTTCCAAAAGAACTTTTAATCATATGCGTTATAAATACTTATTCTACTTCCAATAGAACTTCTAATCATATGTCTTTCCTATAAATTCAAACTATTCTCCTCTATAAATTCGAACACCTATTCTACTTCTAATATGTTAAATGATATTTTTCTACTTCTAATAGAACTTTTATTTATATGTTTTTTCTATAAATTCGAACTCTTAGGGTCCGTTTGGATTGGAGGTTGAGAAGGGTTGGGTTGGGTCGGGTTCAAATTTAAAAATTTGTTTTTGAGAAAATTTTGAAAGTAAAATGTTGGATTTTGGATTTATTATGTAATACTATTTTAATTCTTTCGTAATCTACCAAAATCCAACACTTTACTTTTAAAATTTTCTCAAAAATAAATTTTTAAATTTGAACCCGACCCAACCCAACCCTTCTCAACCCCCGATCCAAACGGACCCTTATTCTCTATAAATTCGAATTCCTGTTCTACTTCCAATAGAACTTTTAATCATATGCACTATAAATACTTATTCTACTTTCAATAGGCATTCTAATCATAATGTCTTCCCTATAAATTCGAACTCAACTATTTTTTTTAATGCAATTTGTGTCCTATATTGAACATAAGAGCTCTTTTTGTAAGCAAATATTTATCAACAAAAGCTACACTAAGGCAGTAAAGTACATCACGAAACCATCCGACATGACTTCAAACATAATATACAGTCGTACACATAGTTGTAAAAATTGGTAATCGGTATAAATTGATTGAGGTACCGATTTAAGATTAATGGAATAATCAGGGATTAATCGGAAGGATTAATTGGAGTATTAATCGGATATTATAATAATATTTAATATATTAGTCTAATTTACAATTAAATATATTATTAAATTAAATTCACATGATTAATTAGATTTCAAAAATCGAATCGGTTGGACACCTTACAAAACATTAATTGGAGGTTAATCGACTAAATCACGAATTTTTAAAACCATGATCGTACACACTAACAACTCTTCGAACTGTAAGTACTTGTTTCAAAGTTTAAGCTACCACTCTAACTCTCTAAGTGGAAAGAATAAATTTCAAATAATTAACAAATAAACGTTAAACTTGTTATTTTTTTTTATCAAAACATCACATTTATTGTTGTTACTTTTATTAAAAAAAATATAACATATAAAGTTTACATAGTAAAAATATAATACAAACAATTCTCCCGAATATAGCATAGCATATATATATTGAACTCTGTACATGTACGAAAATTAAACAAACCTGGAAGATAAACCTGGAAGATAAAAAAATAATATTGAGCCCTGGCTAATGAATTGATTACCTGATTAGCTGATTCACTTTTCGAATAATGCATATAAATTTAACGTATACACCAATAATCATGCGGCAAGATTAAAAATTCTACTTCTCTATAAATTCGAACACTTCTAATATGAAAAATAGAAAAATAGAAAATTCTAAAATTCTAAAAAATTAGAAAAATAGATTGAGACAATGTTAGAGACGCCACCTCACCTCCCGCGTACCCTCCTTTATATATATATATTGAAGGTTCAAAACAATAATCACACAAAAATATGAATTAATAATATAATGTGTTCTGAGATCTTGATCTTACAATCTAAACTCAGTTTCTATCTCTATCATGAATTGTACTTTTCAAAGATGACTCCCTTGTATATTTTGTATTTGTATGTTCGACTTCTTTATTAAGTATATATAGAGAATAATAAATTTGGTTATTGACATAAACTCATATTTTATCTTAAACTCACTAATAGAAAAACATTATTAGACATTAGTTATTAAGTGTTTTTAAAATCGATGTATATGTGGGTGATCTTAAAGGTACCCCTTTTAACATTAGTTTTGAATCGATGTCTACTTTTGTTTTTAACATCAGTTTTCATAAGAAAAACTGATATCTATGATGACGTTTAACATCAGTTTGTTTCTCAGTAAACGTTGTCCATTGTTGCATTTTATATCAGTTCATGACATACTTCAGTTTGTTCCTCAGTAAACATTGTCTATTATAGTATTTAACATCAGTTCGGATTTAAGGAACTGATGTGTATTATACTTATAGACATCAGTTATTAACTGATCTAATAGCCTAGTTATTATAGTACCCACACAAACATCATTTACAATTTTTCTTTACATCAGCTAATAAGCGATGTCTTGGACATTTAACATCGCCTAAATTTTAAAGAAACTGAACCCGAAATCGCATGTCTTTGGTTTTAAAGATTGATGACCGCAACCGCAACCAAATCGTCAGTTTCGATTTCGGTTTTAAAAAATTCGGTTCGATTTTTAACGGTTCGGTTTCGATTATAAAACCGAACGAAAAAATCATAAATATATTACAATAATTGAAATTTATAAATTATAACGTTCTCGACTTTATGTTAGATTATTTTTTATAATCTAATAATAATTTATGGACTTACAAATTAAAGACAATTATATTTAATGTTTATTCTATTAGGACTAATTAAGTGGTCTAAAATAAAGGGTACAATAACATCTTATTCGGTAGGGCTTTATAATGTGTAATACCCAATAGTAATCTGATTAGAGTTAATGGGGTTTAATTAGAGTATATATAAAGAACATAATAGGGTCTTGGTCCTCCTCTATTCCCATCAGTCGGAGAGAGATACGGCTAGAGGCGAATCTAGTATGTGGAAGATCAAGTCCCATAATCCGTATTCATATCTACCATCATGGAATCAGGTACGCTTTCGTGCTACAATTTTATCGTGTAACCGTGTAAACTTGATAATATTGCATAAGATGATCCGTGGTTATTTATTTAAATCTAACAATTTGTATCCAAGTCTATCTTATGTCGAGTTATCAGGATTGATCATATTATTTTTTATATGATTGTTATTAAATAAATTAAGATTCATATTTATAATATTTTACCACCGTTTTTTTCTATCCGGAACTTCTTGTATATAACTTTTCTAAAGATGGTGATGCGTTGCAATTATCTTGAATCTTGATAAAATACCATGCGTAATTTGTACTACATACGGGCAAGTGGTATTAATTTGTTAATCTCTGCTTCTGTTTCGTATACTAGCAGATCCAGTCTGATAATCTTTCTAATTATTTAATCTCGGTCATATTATGATTGCATGTTTTATGTACATGATTAGCTATTGTTTTGGTTGAATAAAGAAGGAATCAGTACATGTAAATTGATGTAACGTGAATCTGGTTGGTTACGTGTATTAGCCTATCTTGTTTTCATGTTAATGCAAGGTATAAATTCATATTTTTAATTAATATGATGTGAATGTAAATAAAATCAGTTCCGCGTAATGTTTTGGATTTTTGGATAAGTTTTATATTTTATTTACACTTAATACGGATTTGGGCACATTTTTTTTAAAAGAAAGAAATTTTTTTTTCTTGTCCTTTTATTTCGCGAATAAGTTAGTTGAAGCAAAATATTGCCAAAGTGATATTTATGTGTAAATTTATTTATTTTGAAATAATAGGATGTGTCTGTTTATTATTTATGCGTTAAAATAATCGGCCAAAGGAAGATTATTTAATGGCCAGATAATGAATATATGTGCGGAAATAAATATGTAATAATTATAAATTTTTCATGTGAGTAATAAACCGGCCCAAAGGAAGGTTATTGCTTGACCGAATTTATTATTAATATTTGATTTCTGCGTGGAGAGTACCACTTACAAGTTAATATTTCTGTCCAAAGACTAAATATTAATGTTGGGCTAGGTATCTTGTTTGAATGGGCCCACACACACTATAGTATTTAAATTCATGTATTTTTTTGTGTGTGCTATTTTGTATGCATATGACATGAATTTCCATTATGCGAGCTTATTTGTTTTTTTTGTTTAAAATTGCTAGTTAATGCATCTGCTACTAATATAACTGCCAACATGAACTCCATTCCCGTGCTTAATGGCACAAACTTTAAGAGCTGGAAAGAGAAGGTTCTGTTAGTTCTCGGCTGCATGGATTTAGACTATGCTATAAGGAAAGAACAACCTGCTTCTCTTACGGATGAAAGTTCTAATACTGATAAATTGAACTTTGAGAAGTGGGAGCGTTCGAATCGCTTAAGTCTAATGATGATTAAGCGCAGCATTCCCGAAGCATTCAGGGGCGGTATGTCTAATGACTCCGATGAGGTATCTATTAAAGATTTCCTTGATGAGCTTGAAAAGCGTCTTGCTTTAGATTTCTTGAGGATGTTGAGTTTGAGGGGGAAGATAAAGTCAGGGATGTTGTCTTTGAGGAAGAATCAATTTCTTTGCCTCATGTAGTTCAAGATAACAATGTGGATATACCTGTACAGTTTCCTACTCAAAATCAAGATGATGCTCAAGAAGAGCAAACTCAAGAAACTCAAGAGGAAGTGCATCTTGGTAGATCCACTAGAGACAATAATGACACTTGTGGCTATATCACACATTCAGTGGGAGTAAAGTATTCATATTACTAAAGGAGATAAGTTTAGTCTCAAACAATGCCCTAAGAATGATAATGAAGGAAAGGAGATGCAGAACATTCCATATGCTTCGGCTATTGGGAGTCTTATGTATGGTCAAGTTTAGTATCCTACCGATTTTGGCATTCATTGTGAGTATGTTAAGCAGATATTCGAGTAACCCTAGAATGGATCATTGGATTGTAATTAAATGGGTTATAAGATACTTGCAAGGAACAAAATATTACATGCTCGTTTATCGGAAGTCGGAAAATTTGGAGATCACTATGTATTCCGATTCTGATTTCTTTGATTGTGTAGATGCAAGAAAATCTACTTTTGGTTAAGGTTTTTTTTGTTATGTCTAAACATGTAGACATTAAATATCAAGTCATTATAGAGAGAATGCAATATCAATTAGTGTCTATTGAGTATATAAGAACAAATTCTATGCTAGCAGACCCACTTACTAAAGTTTAGACACCATAAAGTCTTTCTCGGGCATACTGCTCATATGGGTGTTGTCTCATTGGAGGATATTCAGTTTCCCCCAAGTGTTTGACGATGGGTCACTTGTCCAGGACTGAAACAAAATTTTGCCCCCAAGTGAGCCTCGGTGAACACTTGTTTAGGTTAGATTAATTTTTCTTCCACAATATATCTACATAAAGCCTTAATTGAGCAGATTTTGATTTTTGCAGCCCTCGATGTATCTCGCAATGTGACTTGATGGCGATGTCTTTATCAAATAAGCTTTTCGAGATAAATGTTCCTATGCAATGCCCATGATAATATATCCAATGTAGCATGTCATATGAATAGCCGGTGTTGAAGTGCCATTTCTAGCTACTCTTGTCTGCATAAGTTCTGCGTCTCTGCATCATATAAGTGAGCATCGATGTCTTTACAGTGTCTATTCGGATCTGAAGCTGTTGTAAAGTTTGCAGTAGGTCAAGAAGCCTTGTTTTTGCAGTTGTTGTAGTCTTGAAACTATGACACAACGAGAGAGGTTGAAAGTAGTCATATATTCTCCTCCTGAAGATTTTTCTTAATCAGCCTGTCCAGATTTTTCTTCCTGTTGCTTGCTGCTTTAAGATCATTTATCAATTTTTTCTTGTAATCATGTTCTATGACCTATGAAGCTATTCATTCCCGTTCTGATGATTTCCTGAGCTTTTTTTAAGGTAACCGATTTTCAAAATTCTCTTCAGCATTGTTGTCTTGATTCAATTTTTGCTGGTAGTTTATGATAGAATATCGAGCTCCTTGATTTTGACTTGAATTGAGCTCTTGTATCAAATTTCAGGTTCTGTTTTGACCATAAATGTTACTCCCACAATTTGTACGTGTCAAAGTGGAGCCTTCTCGTCTCTATTTTCTTTAGCTGGGCATTTCTTCTTTCTAGTAATTGTATTCTTACCTGGTAACACAGTTTATACATGAATGAAAGAAAGCATCACTTGATGTGTTTACCTTGATTGTATTGCAGAACTTGGTTTAGTGTCGTAATATTTCCTGGACATGATCTCCTGATGTCGTTGTATCTCTTTCCCAGCCATGGGGTAATGTAGAAAGCATGTAATGCAGAGAAAGGTCGCCAAAAAAATGTTCAAGCACAAATCTGGACAACTTGACCACTGCTCACTAAAATAGCTCTAATTTCTTGTAGAGATTTTATTTTACAAACCATTTTTTGCACTAAAAACTAGACTCTGAGACCTTTCCAACGGTATATGATTCACTGCCTGCAACTTCCCAGATGAAAACAGTTTATTCTGGGAAGTTAAACATTCTGCTGTCTCCAGATTTTTTTGTTATGTTTGCTTCTTTGCACATTTTGTCACTTTCTTTGCTGCTACCAGACCCAGGTGCATTATTTAGGCTTCATCTTAGCATTAACATAAGGATCCGGCTAATTTAACACACTCACCAAAGTCACCAATCCCCGATAATTCACATTTAGCGCAAACACCCACACTAGTGATGTTGTCATTTCACCTACTGATTGTTTGCAATTTGCAAACTACTCCCAATTTTTTTGAGCTGAACACTTCTGGAGGGTACTATAAGTTTACCGATGACTGTTCCTTCTAAGTTTTGTCTTCAGAATTGCTTGAAACTTTATTGAAACTCTTGATGGCATTGTTTTAGTTGGCTGCTTCTTTTTTTTCTGCAGAAAATGTATCCCATTTTCTCTTTCGTTTTATTTTGCTGGCCTCCATTGATTCTTTCTTTTATTTCTGGTACAACCAATTCTTATTTTTCTGCTGCTAGCCTTCATACTTTTTCTTTCATCTGGTGCTTTCAGTTCCAAGTACTGCTACCTCCATATGTTTGTTCTTATTTTTTTGATCATACTGCAGCTTTGTTTTACTTTCTTCAAGTTGTTATTTCAGGACCCAGCACACCATTCTTGCTTTCCTTTTCATACTTTCCACCTATCTTATATTTGAATGGATATCGGTGAATTCTGAACTTTCCCATCGTTTGTTTGTATTTACAAGTTCCTTGGTGTTCATTTGGTAATTCGTAATAGTCCTCTTGTCCATCTTGATATTGCAAACAATAGAAAACACGTCAGTGCTCCGTTTTGTTTTCATAGTTAACTTCAGCTGAGATCTTCTTTTTGTTGTTGCCATTTGATCGTACCAGAATATGCCTGGTTGAACTGAGTTGCTCCATACAACCAGTAGCACCACTTTGTATTGAATCAAGCTGTGCTCTCAAGGTTGACGGAGTTGAGTATCTAATTTGACTGGAATGAGCTGAGTAACATCGAAAGTGCAATGCTTTATGACATACTTGCATTCCGTCAAGTTGTTACATATATGAAGCTGGTTGTGAAGTCTGCAGGCTCCATCCATTTTTTATTCACTTCGTGTCTTGCTGCAACTTGTATCATCCAATCTTCTCTGCAAGTGATGTTACTTTTTCTTCCACTGTGACCTTGCTTATCAGGTGGAGTCTACAGCTACAATCTAGTTTTAACTAAGCTCCTT
This sequence comes from Kitagawia praeruptora, assembly GCA_037693485.1. Taxonomy (NCBI): domain Eukaryota; kingdom Viridiplantae; phylum Streptophyta; class Magnoliopsida; order Apiales; family Apiaceae; genus Kitagawia; species Kitagawia praeruptora. Next base: position 168,748,296 of record CM075352.1, on the reverse strand, counting down.
GTACACACACCACAAGAAAGCCATCATGCCACCAATCTGAAAATTATACTATTCTTGTGCAGTATGCAAACTTGATCCCAACTGTGTGCAGTTACACTCCATCCACACACATGTATATCAAATTAGTAGAATCAGCAGTCCTTATCTGGTATCGACTCTCTACAGTCCATTATTTTTCATGCAACAAAAATTGCCTGGTTCACGCTTGCACAATAACACACATATATGCGAACTCTTTTTCCTTTTGTTTAGTTAGGTCACTGTATGTCTTCTTTAGAAATCTAATGGTGGACATTTTTTTTAATTTTCATGGGAGCCCAAGCATCTTTTCCTCGGAGTTTGGCCACGTAAATAAACATTACTTCTTTGACCACACAGTTATACTATTAAATTCCAGGGCTTTCCTGTGAATTTAAGATGTTGTCCATAAATTCACCAATTTAGTTGTCTGTCAATTCTCCTATTCACGTCAATCAAAGAAAAATAATATTTTTCTCTATACGATTCCCACAGACGACGCCAATGTTGGAGCCGAAATTCATACACCCGATTACAAACTCTCAAGAGCAGTCCCAAATATCTCAAGAATCCTAATTGTATTCTTATATTTACATCTTTATTCTTATTATCTCTATCCTATCTTTCAATTGTGGTTTTTACATAAAGTTTGAAAGAATAAAGATTGATCTCACTAAGGTATTAAGGACCAATTGGAAATAGGCATGACTAAGATCACATTACATGTAATTTCCAGTTACACATCCATACTTGATCTATGTCATTGAATGTATTTATATGGTGATCATTGAGGATCCAGTTACGACAATGTGACGAAGGTCGCTTTGGTTTCATGTTTTTATATGAGATGGACCAGATTGACTTAGGAAGATGTTTTCTAACGAATAAACAATTTTGTGCACACTTATGGTTATTGAATGTAATTGTTGTTTGGAAAAATTTGTAGCCCAAGTGGGAGATTGTTAGATTATTTTTTATAATCTAATAATAATTTATGGGCTTACAAATTAAAGACAATTATATTTAATGTTTATTATATTTGGACTAATTAAGTGGTCTAAAATAAAGGGTACAATAACATCTTATTCGGTATGGGCTTTGTAATGTGTAATACCCAATAATAATCTGATCAGAGTTAATGTGGTCTAATTAGAGTACTATATAAAGAACATAACAGGGTCTTGGTCCCCAAGGCTATTCACAACCTCTACTCCTCTATTCCCATCAGTCAGAGAGAGATACGGCTAGAGGCGAATTAGTCTGTGGAAGATCAAGTCCCAAAATCTGTATTCATATTTACCATCATGGAATCAGGTACGCTTTCGTGCTACAATTTTATCGTGTAACCTTGATAATATCGCATAAGATGATCCGTGGTTATTTATTTAAATCTAACACTTTAAACAAAGTGACTAAACTATTGAATGAGTATACTCTGTGTATATGTTAGTGCTAATATTAAATGTGCAGATTAATGACATTGCATTGTTAGAATACATATTAATTATATATTTATTTATTTAATAATCGGTTCGGTTCGGTTTTAGCCGATTTGGTTTTAACTTATAACCATAACCGGAATCGAAAGTCTCGGTTTTTAAAAATAAAAAATTGCAACTGCCGATTCGATTTCAATTTTTTTAATTTAGTTTTGACCGATTTCGGTTTGGTTTTGGTTCCAATTTGGTTTTTGGTCATCTCTACATACTTACCAAAAGAACATAGCACATGTTATAGTAATGCCCAACATCACCGTTGAGAAGGTGGATAAATTCATAAATTCTTCGATGAACTCCTTGTGTTGCATCTGAATTAGGTAATGAAAATTGTTGCGGTTTGATTTTGATATTGAAGGCATTTAAAATGCATTCTCTACTAGTGTTTGCTTTAGTTTTGATCATTTCCTTTGGTCTATTAACTTATTTTTGGGATTCTATCAGTCTCTCAGGTTTGAACGAGCTTTGGCCAATAATACCATTTTACGAGCTTTGGTCAATAATACCATTTTTTTTAACAGATCTGATGAGAATATCATAAATCGATGATGGTGACCATAAATACCAGTATATTACGTATTTTATATGAGAATAATAGGATTACGCATTTGATATTGGGGTGACTAGTATAAATTTTTCTCCTATTACGCATTTGGAGAATGGGTAATAGGGGTTACCCATTTTCTAAATGCGTAATAGGCTCCCTTACAGGTTCTTAACCCCTAAAATAGGAATAATTAAAAATATAGGTAATGAAAATTATGTTTCACTCCAATCATATACCCTATATTTTAAAAGTAATTTTTAGTGTAGTTTTTTGAAATTTAAATTTTGAACATTCTTAGAAATTAACCAATGGGAGATGAGGTAGATGAGGTGGAGGATATATGATATCTAATTTTGATCCCTCAAATAAGGGTTATATTTTCTCTCCCCTAAAAAATAAAGGGGATGAGGGGTAGGGTTGAAACTTTATTTTTAAACTAAAATCCCTATATTTGTCTACCTAGGCACATTATAGGTAAGGAACATGGTTGGAGTTACTCTTACCTCTCTGAACACCATCCATTATTTGTGTTATTCTCATCAATTTTATTAAAAAAATATGATATTTATGTCATTGTTTCGGTTTGAACATATATATTTATATATGATGGTACCTCACTCTCTAGATACAGGTGCCAATTCTAAGTTATGTAATGTCTAGATTTATATACACGGACACGAAGCCACTAAACGGGACAAAAATGTTTTTCATCAATATAGTAAAGTATCCCATTTATATAATTATAATTTTTTTTATTTATAAGAAAAACTTAGAAAAATTCTTTTGTATCACACCAAATATCTCGGTTATATATTATGGTTAAGGCTGTAATTCGAGTCGGGTGGCTCGCGAGCCTACCCGGCTCGAACTCGTTTAACTGAACCCGGCTCGACTCGAGCTCGTAAACGAGTCGAGCTCGGCAGCGATTTTAGGCTCGTTTATATAAACGAGCCGGTCCGGGTATGTGCCGAGCTCGAATGAAACCCGGCTCGAAAACTCGAACTCGACCCGGCTTGACTCGAACTCGACCCGCTCGAGCTCGTTTACAAATTTTTTTGTTGTTTTTCAAAATATTGTTTCTATTTTTTTAAAAAATATTTCTGGACGATCCAACCGTACGGATGTCAAGATATATCTAATTAAATGATATTCCAAAATTTTCAAAAAATAAAAGATTAATTTGGTTAGAGATCTTAATAGAACACTGCTATATTGTCTTGTACTCGTAACTAGTGCTTCGTCCCAGATTATTGTTTCTATTCTTTTAAAAATATTTTTCGACGATCCAACCGTACGGATGTCAAGATATATCTAATTAAATGATATTCCCAAATTTTGAAAAAATAAAAAATTAATTTGGTTGGAGATCTTAATAGAACACTACTATATTGTCTTGTACTCGTAACTAGTGCTTCGTCCCAGATTATTGTTTCTATTCTTTTAAAAATATTTTTCGACGATCCAACCGTACGGATGCCAAGATATATCTAATTAAATGACATTCCCAAATTTTGAAAAAATAAAAAATTAATTTGGTTGGAGATTTTAATAGAACACGACTATATTGTCTTGTACTGGTAACTAGTGCTTCGTCCCATATTATTGTTTCTATTTTTTTAAAAATATTTTTCGACGATCCAACCGTACGGATGTCAAGATATATCTAATTAAATGATATTCCCAAATTTTGAAAAAATAAAAAATTAATTTGGTTGGAGATCTTAATAGAACACTACTATATTGTCTAGTACTCGTAACTAGTGCTTTGTCACAGATTATTGTTTCTATTTGTTTAAAAATATTTTTCGACGATCCAACCATACGGATGTCAAGATATATCTAATTAAATGATATTCCCAAATTTTGAAAAAATAAAAATTAATTTGGTTGGAGATCTTAATAGAACACTACTATATTGTCTAGTACTCGTAACTAGTGTTTTGTCCCATATTATTGTTTCTATTTTTTTAAAAATAATTTTCGACGATCCAACCGTACGGATGTCAAAATATATTTAATTAAATGATATTCCCAAATTTTTAAAAAATAAAAAATTAATTTCGTTGGAGATCTTAATAGAAACTCGTTAGGCTCGTTTAACAGCTCGTTAGGCTCGGCTCATTTAACAGCTTGTTAAGCTCGGCTCGTTTAATAGAACTCGACCCGACTCGTATAACAGTAACTCGCCTTGACTCGTGAGGGCTCGCGAGTAGCTCGACCCGACTCGTGTAACAAACGAGCCGAGTTCGGCGGGGATTTTCGGCTCGTTTAATAAACGAGCTCGGCTCGACTCGTCAGAAAAAGCTCGGCTCGATTTAAAGCTCGGCTCGAACTCGCCCGGCTCGACTCGAATTACAGCCCTAAATATGGTTATAATTCTATATTGTTTTTCTTTAAAAATAAAATAAATATCTGATTCCTACAATTTTATCTCCCCTATAATTTTGTAATATTCTGTTTAAAAAAAATAAAATTGAAATCCTATTAAATTTATTATTCTTTTATTTGCAATTTTTTATTACAATTTTGAATAAAAATATTCTAGGATCAATTCTCGAAAATACTTACACTGAGAACCCGTTAACGTGCACTTCTTTAGATAATCTAATTCTAAGGTTATATTTTCTATCTTTAATTCTCTATCAATTCTTTTAGTGAGTGTATGTTGTGTTTTTTTTATTTATAAAAATAAAATTAAATAAATAATAAAAAAAACCTTAACTAATAAGTGAAAATTTCCCTTTTATTGGTATTTGGTTTCAAAATTTAATTTCAGCCCTATTTTTAATTATATTGTAAGTACAATTATTTAGAACTTAGGTGCACAATAACATAGTTTTTTTTAATTGTATAAGCATTGATTATTTTCTGAATTTTTAATTTTTATATTAATATAATGATACTGAGGTAATTATTTCATTATATTTTAAATAAAAAAATATAACATTTTCATATTTTATTGGATAACACATAATGTTTCAATGAGTAAAATATATACTTTAAAAATTTAATTATTAATTACAGAAAAAATGTTATAAATGTAACAAAAATAAGCAAATTTTTTTAAGGATATATAATATGAAATAATATAAATTTCTAGAATTAATTAAAATAATTAATGCATTAATAATTAAACAATTTAAACAAATTCTCTTGGGTTGCGGGTTATCATCTAGTATTACATTAGTAGTGAAAGTTTAATGGGCAAAAAATTTTATTCTATAAATCCAAATTTTTTATTCTATAAGGGCCAATAATTTTATTCCATAGGGGTAAACAAATATATTTACATAAATATATATAAATAAAATTATAAACGGGTGAAAGACAAGAGTACGTGGTTTTTTTAATGAAATTATCGAAAATAACCAGTCTTCTCAGCGCTGACAAAACTACCCGATCCATTACGCATTTGGGTATTTATCAATACGCGCAGGGGTATTATGAGATGTTACACAAGTTCTAATGGAGTAATGCTAATAAGCATTTGCACTATGCGTATTGCTTGCAAATTGTGGCACAGTTCTGTTTTTTCTGACACGAATATGGGGGTGGGTTGCAATACGCAATTATAATATGGGTATCTTTAAATTAAAAAATTCTTCAATAATTATTTTATTTAATTCAAAATTCAAATTATTTTTATTATTTAAAAATAAATTTAATTAAAATTGTATTTTTTTTAAAATTTAAAAATTTTAATGTAAACAACCCTAAACCCCAAACCCTAAATTCGTATACGGTTTATTCTTTCTTTCGAATATTTATAAAACCAAAATGGAAACGTTGAACCCCAAAAGTTAATTATTGAATCCCTAAATTTAATTAAATTGTATTTTTTAATTTAAAAATTTTAAATAAATATTGAATCCGGCGTCCTGAAGCGTTTAAAAATCAGGATATGTTAGGGTTTAGGGTCTAGGATTTAGGGTTGTAAATAACCCTAAACCCTAACTTCATATACGGTTTATTCCTCGTTCCGAATATTTCTAAAACACAATATAGAAACGTTTAACCCCAAAGGTTAATTGTTGAACCCCAAGTGAATACAAATAAAATTAAAATAATACATATTTATTTGAACCACATACTAATAATTTTATTTGAAGAATATGTGATATTTTATTTGATTTTTTTTTTAAAATTACTTTATATGAAATACGCAATTGATACATGGGTATTAGCTGAATATGCAATCCCAATATGCGTATCTTGCAAAAATTATTAACATAACTACATAAGCGGGACAGTTTTATGGTGGGTGAAGGGAGAAAATAACAAATTTTTACACTGTCATGTCGAAACTAATAGATGGCGGGCGAGCGTGCAATAAATACCGGATTGGTTACGCATATGGCATTGGGGTATCCACATTACGCATTTTTGAATGGGGTATCATTGTATTACGCAAGTTCTAATGGGGTATCGTGAGATTTATTTTTTTAAAAAAAAGAAATACGCAATTAGGACTTGGGTAAAACAAATATTCTGTTATCATATTACATAATACGCAAGTTCAGATGAGGTATCATGGGTTTATTTTTTTTATAAAAAAGGAATACGCGATTCAGACTTAGACCTGGGTAAAGCAATATTCTGTTCTCATATTACACTCAAAAGAAACAGCTTCATCATATGGTTCTGGTGTGATCAAGGCAGTTGGGCCTACTTCACCCCGTGTTGGTGGGTTTATTTGAAAGTAGTAACACAAAAGAGGAATATGGAGAGAGTGATGTTCTTTAGCTGGAATGAAGTGGAAAAAGAATTTGGGGGAGGACTGAATGTATAACAGTCTGGGTATAAGATAATACGCATTTGTATATTGGGTCATAAAATTGGTACTTTTATCATCCTTCACCGAGAATTGTCAATTTTGTTATTTTTTATTAAAAAAGCGTTATTTTTAACAATTTTTCTTTTATGGTGGCAGACTGTATAGCATGGGTCCCCCAATTAAAAGACGTGCAAACCACATGACTATTATCTTTTCCTGTTCTTTCAATTGCGTGGCATCAAACATTGAATACGCATCTGGCGGTGAGGTATTGAAAAAGGGGTTATTGGCCAATTGTTAAAAAGTTGTTATTTTTGTAAAAAATTTTGAAAAAAAATTAATTTTGTCATTATTTCATTATAAACTTATTTAAAATTTTAACATACACTATCAATATTTTAACAATCTAGGAGGTCATGTCCACTTCTGGTCTCTATGAAACTTTGCCTTGTTTATATATAATATTCACATGAAGCACGACTGCACAAAAAAAAAGGTTAAATATTCACAAACAAGGAGAAATGAAGATGAGCTATTTAAGGACTTATGATGGCCGGTTGTGTTGGGTTTCAACCCAATATGATGTTATGAGTTTGGGTGGTCCAAAATATATATGAGTAAGATAATAATTGTATGTGTAGACAATTATTATATATGATATGTCTTGATCATTAAGTTGGGTAATTAGGTGCCAAGAATTGGAAGACTTGTATAACAAGTATGGTAAGACTTGTAGAACAAGTATGGTAAGTCTTGGTGGCTAAGTTTTGGGTGACTATATATACATAGTCATATTGTATTTGTTTGAGATGTGAAAGCTTAAGAGATGTAGTCTTAAGTATTGTTTGGGGATGCTTGAGCATTGGCTCAAGTATCGGGATTGGGACACCATTAAGGTGTTATTGTTTTGATGTATTATTGATATTGTTAAGATTGATAATACAAGTTTGGGGCGTGGGTGCTTCCACATCAAATATTGTTTGGTGTTCTTGTTTTGCTTTTACTTATTGTTGATAGAATTAGAAGTGATACTTGAATATTGTTTGACCGCGCTTTGATGGATCTTGTCAACTAATCAATTAGTTATATGTATGCTCTGTATTGATAATTTGTGAATCTCGAATTGTGCAAGTCCCCTAAACTAACAGGTTCGAAATAACACTAGCACATGTTCGGATCATGTAGTTGTATAGTGGCTTTACCTAGCACTGAAATTGTATAGTGGCTCGGTTCGGCTCGTTAAAAGCTCGAAAAAAATTGTATAAAATAATAATAATTTATTTTTTTATATATTTTATTATATATATTATATATAAAATAATAATATTTTATTATTATTAAAGAGCTCGGCTCGTTAAGAGCTAGGTTCGTTAAGGGCTCGGCTCGTTAAGGACGTTCGATAAAAGCTCGTGTGCGGCTTGATTTCTTAACGAACTCGAGCTCGAACAAACATTTTGTGCGTTAACAAAGCTCGGCTCGGCTCGGTTCGTTAAGAAAAAAATTTTAGCTCGGCTCGTTTAGCTCAAAGCTCGGCTCGGCTCGGTTCGTTAACAACTCTAGTATATACTCCCTCTGTCCCATCCATTTCTTTACAATTTTCTTTTTGGGCCGTCCCACCATTCTTTACATTACCCAAAATAATAAGTTTTAACACTATTACACCCACTACTTCACTTATTTTAACAATACTTTACACTATTTTACCCACTACTTAACTTATTTTAACAATAAAATCACTATTACACCCACTACTTCACTTATTTTAACAATAAAATCACTATTACACCCACTACTTCATTTATTTTAACAATATTACACTCACTTTACATCCACTATCCTTGACCTCCGTGCCCAACCGCCATGTAAAGAACTGGCCGGGAGGGAGGGAGTAGCATGTTTCGGTAACATTGCGGCACTATTATATTACTGTCTCAAGAGTGAGTCTTTTCCACGATAGGCATGCACTGGGGAGTGGGGACTGTATAATATGTTTCAATATTTAATCTTCCCAATTTGAGCATTGACTGAAATTACATCATACTCCCTCCGTCCCTTTTGATTCTTAACATTTCACTTTTTCAAAACTTTCTGGCACGTATTTTAAGGTGCATTTTAAGGATAGTTAAATAATTTTTTTTTAAAATTTTCTTTTTCTGTATAAAAATTTAAACATTAAATTTTTATACAGAAAAAGAAAATTTTAAAAAAAAGTTATTTAACTATCCTTAAAATGCACCTTAAAATGTGTGCCAGAAAGTTTTGAAAAAGTGAAATGTTAAGAATCAAAAGGGACGGAGGGAGTAGTTAGATTAAATGCTTACTGTTAAAAGAGAACTTCAAGCGTGCAAACTGCAAAATATTAATGTATCCACTTCTATCTTTTTAAAGAAGAATTTGTTACTCGAGCCTAAGGAATCAGATTCATTGGTGAACTAAGCACACCAGGTTAGACTTGAACAGGACTTCATTAGATATAGTTTGAGGTCATACTTATAAGGGCCTTGAAATGTGGTACATGCGTACGGACGCTTGTCCCAATATCCTTACGTTGGACATGCATATCCAGTGACGGACCTAGAGCATAATGTAAGAGGGGTCCAAAATTATTTTAAAAATTTGAACCGGGCGAAGCACAGATTTTTTTCCACTAAATCATGCAAAAAATGATGAATCCATGCAACATAAATTCTGATGTGCCAAAGGAATATGAAACTCTCTGAACATGTTTTATGTTGGTTATTTTTCAGACGCTTTCAACCCCATTCTAGAAGGATATGCCAAAACGATATTCTTTCAGGTTTTCTTATATAGTAAATGCACACTACTTTGTGACTGTTACAAGAAAATGGCATATTAGTTCCTAATTGATACCGTCGTCCACAATGTCATTGAGTGCTACAAAAGTTTAGTGTTAATCATTCCTTAATCATAATCAATGGAATATGTTATGTTTTCACAAAGAACATGTAAACACCGAAGGAGATTAGCAGAAAGACAAGTTGAGTCTATTTCGAACCAGTGGCGGAACCAGGATGTTTTTGGACCCCGGGCTAATCTAGGTCTATATTGCGGGGTGGGGGAAATTTCAGGGTAAGCCGCGCGAAGCGCGGAATTTTTTTTCACTAAATCATGCAAAAATTGGATATTTTTCACTAAATCATACAAAAATCGGATATTTTTCACTAAATCATACTCCCTCCGTCCCAAAAAGATTGACACACTTTCCTTTTTGGGACGTCCCAAAACTAATGAACCTACTTTACTTACTATTTTTGAACACTACTTTTCACTATTACACCCACTACTTCTCCATTTTATACTCTTTTTTACACTATTACACCCACTACTTTCCTCCACTATCTCAAATCTATAATTAAATATTAATAGGTCCCACCACTTTATCCACTTTTCAACTAACTTCACTCTTTTTCTACTACATTTTCTTAATCTCCGTGAAAGTCAAACCAGTTCAGTCTTTTTGGGACGGAGGTAGTACAACAAATGGATATACACACAATTAAAAACCAAACTAATATCTCTATTTAATATTTCAGCCAAGGCTAAAAAATTATATATAGCCATTTTTAAATTTGACCCCGGGCTAAAAAAAAAATTTTTACTTGTTTTTTTTTTCCCGACCCGGGCTGGCGCCGGGGCTAGCCCTCCCCTGGTTCCGCCCCTGTTTCGAACCCGATGTGCCTTGCCAAAAAAATCACATTAGTAAAAATGCAATAGTATATAATTACATACATGAATTCAATGGATTCATTGTTTAATAATTAGTATATGTAGATCTTTGCGAAATTTTTAATGCATTTCTCCAACCGCTCCTGTTGTGCTTTGTGTGGTGAAGGGGGAGGGGAAGGAAAAATTTACTAACATATATATCCGTTTAGTATTTCCGTATTACATCAATAATTTTATGTTAGCTCAATAATTATAGAGAAATGCTAGGTATTTCAAAAATTTCCCATAAAAATTTTCTAAATGACATGTGTTTGCTTTTATTTGATTATAAAAATAATATTGGGATGGGATTCTGCATTCATACTAACCATCCAATTAAAATATTCCACTTGTTTGTGATATTTGATACGCAAAGCACTTTTATTCCTGGAAGGCTGATAATTGACAATATTATGGTTGCGTTCGAGGTAATGCATTACATGAAGAGGAAGACTCAAGGGAAAGAAGCTTGGATGGCTTTAAAGCTAGATATGTCTAAGGCTTATGACCGTGTTAAGTGGAGTTTTTTGCAGGCTATTCTTCTTAAATTGGGGTTTGATCAGAAGGTTATAAGCTTGTTTATTAGCTGCATTTCATCAGTAAAGTATCAAATCTCTCATGTAGGAAGAAATTTTGGCTCGATTACTCTTTCAAGAGGACCTAGACAGGGAGATCCACTGTCTTCGTACCTGTTTTTAACGTGCATTGAGGGTCTCACAGCGCTTATAAATGATTATGAGAGCAAGAATCTAATCAAAGGAATCAAAGTAGCAAGATCAGCTCCTTCGATTTCTCATATGTTCTTCGCAGATGACTCATACATATTTTGCAAAGCTAGTATGGAGAGTGCAGATTATATATCACAAATGCTGAAGGTGTACGAGAAAGCTTCAGGTCAACAGAATAATGTTGACAAGTCATCAATTTTCTTCAGTAGAAACACATGTAACTGTCTAAAGCAGGACCTTTGTGGCAAGCTAAATTTCCAGGAAGCAAATGATCACAGTCTGTACTTAGGACTTCCTAATGTTGTTGGGAGAAATAAGTCCTCAATTTTTGGATACATTAAAGAAAAATTGCAGGACAGAATTCAGGGGTGGGACAAGAAAACTTTATCAAAAGGAGGTAAAGAAGTGCTGCTAAAAATGGTAGCTCAAACACTACCGAACTTTGCAATGAGTATGTTTCTACTCCCCTTTGTGCCAGGATCTCGAAAGAATGATGTGCAAGTTTTGGTGGAGGATAAGTTCTCAAAAGGAAAGGGGAATTCATTGGTTGAGTTGGAATAATATGAGCAAGAAAAATCAGAAGAAGGTATGGGGTTCAGGAATGTTCATGATTTTATCAACCAAAAATGTGGGACCATTGGGATGGAGATTATTGAAATATCTGGACAAGTTAGTGAGTAAAGTTTTCAAAGCTCGTTATTACCCTAATGGTTCTTTTATTAATGCAGAAATCGGGTGTAAACCCAGTTACATTTGGCGTAGCATTTTGGAGTTTCAATCTGTTTTGAAGAAAGGAATTGGCTGCAGAGTTGGTAATGGACAGACAATTAACATTTTAGAAGACCCATGGTTACCTTCAGTTGATGATCCCTACGTCCATACCAGAAGTGAAGTTGTTCAAGGTCAAAAGGTTTCTTCTTTAATGGAGATTAACTCTATTAGCTGGGATGTGGATTTGGTACTTGATGTTTTTGAAAATAGGGATTCCAGCATTATTCTAACCATTCCTCTAAATAATGATGTCAAAGATTCTTGGTACTGGAGGAGAGAAAAGCTAGGGAATTACTCAGTAAAAAGTGCATATCTCCTGATTCAAGAGAGTAAAGATGATCATACTTTAGATGCTAATTCAGGTTTTTGGCGAAAGTTGTGGAATTTGAAAATTCCACCGAAAGTTAAAAATTTTCTGTGGAGAGCTGCTTCAAATTGCTTACCAACGAAAGATTTGCTTTGACAAAGAAAAGTGCAGATAAATGCAACATGTCCTATGTGCAATATGTGTAACAAAACCATCCTGCATACTCTGGTTTTATGTTCCTTTGATGCCTCTAGTTGGACACGGATTAACTTATCCTTGTTAAATGGAGAATTCAATACATTTCCAGAGTGGCTACAACAAGTATTTGAGCAACACAGTAGGGAAGATATTCATAGTATTGTGATGGTCTGTTGGATGTTGTGGAAGAGCAGAAACGATTTAGTATGGAATCAGCATAGTACGTCTAGAACCATTTGAGGTGACTGAATCAACAATCTCAGTCCTTAATCAATGGAGAAGTGTTCAAGATAAAACTTTTGACCGTTTTATGGGTTATATGACTCAGTAGGATGGGGAAGAACACTGGCGCCCACCATTGTCTAATAATGTTAAGGTCAATACTGATGCAGCCATTTTCGAAGAATCGGACAGCTATAGTCGTGCTTTTGTTGTTAGAGACCACGAAGGGGGTTTGGTTGAAGCAAAATCAAGATACATTAGGGGACATCCAAGTCCAGAACTGGCAGAGGCTATGAGCATCAGAGAAGCTTTGAGTTGGTTGAAGGAAAGCAGCTATACTAATGCTGTGCTCGAGTCCGATTGTTTACAAGTAGTTCAGGCCATTCGTAGTTCCTTTGTCTGTTTTTCTTACTTAGGAAGAGTTATTATCGAGTGTCGTTCTTTACTTACAAGCTTGGATAACAAAAACGTGGTGTTTAGATTTGTTAAACGATCAGCGAATAGTGTAACTCACTAATTAGCGAGGGTAAATTTGAAGAAACTAAGTTTGAGTCACATTCTTACGTTCAGTGCTGTAACTATTTTCTCCTGAAAATTTAGGGGGGGTAAGAAAGAAGAATCTAAGGTGTATTTAATGCACGAGGGTAGATTTGTAAATTCAGGATTGTGTCATTAGTATTTACAAAAATACCATTAAATTTATATGGGAAATGGATATAACCTCATGGGAGTTACCTGAGGTCATCCTCCCCCATTTTTCTCTTTAAAAAATTATTATAATCTAAGTTACTTAACAATGATTTTAAAGAAAATTAAAATATACTGAGTATAACAAAACCTCCCCTCCAGTCCCCCGGCAAGAAATCAATAACAAGGAGGACATACATAGTCCGTAGATAATTAATTAATTAAATAAATTTTATTGAAATTGACTTCGACATATGAATTAATCATAAAATAAAATAATAAATGTAAATAAATTAAAAAAGGTAATCGTTTTGCTTCTAGCAAAGAAATGAAACTGATAGGTGCCCGCTGTAAAGACGGTCCACTCGCGGGCACGCGCCCGCGAGTAGGTGCCCGCCTACAGCTCAACATTTGTTACTCTCACAACACGTGTCATTAAGATATTTAGCTTCTGAAATTATTCAACTTGACAATAAATATCATTACGATAATATTCTTGTACAAAATATCTTGCTATCTTGCTCTACAAGACAGGGGACAATACACTATTCAAAGGAACACAATGACATCAAGTTGTAGCAGACAAACTCTGAAAAGCACAAAGCAAGTTGTAGAAATGGCGGCATGTCTGGAAAGGTCACACCAATCACTGTAGCTTTTGCGGCTGCCAAGTGGGGCTCACTGTAGCTTTTGCGGCTATCAAATAGGGTTCACTGTAGCTTTTGCGGCTACCAAGTGGCCTACAGTGGCTGGGAGACTTGACCTATAAATACCCCATTCTGCACATAAGGTACACACACACACTTAAGGATACACAACTTTAAACAACGCAAAAGCTCTCTACATATTCTCTCCTTTTACATCCGATACACTCTTACCAACTTGATTATTATCATTTCCGATTACTGATTCTTACACCAGAGGTGCCTGACGGCCACCACCCCCGGGCAAGCTTTGTTTTGCAGATACCCAAACTCAGATGAAGTACCCCGGAACAGTGATCGGAAGCCTCTAATCAACCGTGGGAGTTATCATTTGGCACTAGAAGGAGGGGGCTTATTTTTCTTGAAGAAAAATCCCTCGCCTGCTCTACCCGAACTAACTTTACGAAACAAAACACAAACGAAAACAGAATATACACTATTAAAATGGCCCACAACACCAGATCTAAAGGCTCCACCATGTCAGCAAACCTATACGAAATACCACCACTAGAAAGAGAAGGAAACACAAATGGCGTCCCGCCGCATAACCCGCAAACGAACCCAGATAACCACTTACAAACAAACCCCCCTAGGGGAGACAACCAAGAGCAAATCCTTAGCCTTAATCTCGCAGGCTACACTCAACAGCAAATCGACTTAATCATGCAAATAGCTTCAACTTTTCGACAACATGGCCAAGGCCTCCACCAGAGCCAAGAGATTCACAAGCCAATCCAAACAATGACCGAAATGAGGCCCACAGCCGGCCTAGATGGGCCGATTATGCCTTCTCCCGCCTAGGCTCCTCCTAAATCATAAATCATAAAAGGCACGATCAAGACCATCATCGGCCCGAAACATGGGAACAAAATAGAAAATAGAGGGACCTAAGGAAGGTTATCATTGACAAAAAAGCTGCCTATGATAAGATTGTAGCCGAATACGAAAACCAAAGAAAGAGAGAACGATCCCCTGTCCGACCAGTAGAGGTCGACAACGCGCAACCGACCAATGCAGATATGTTACGTACAATTATGGAACTCAAGAGGAAGATTGAGGGTAATAGCGAGCCAGAGTTGGGTGGCACGCCTTTTACCATAAGGCTTGAAGCAGAGCCCCGTCATAAAGACATCAAACACCATAGCTTCAATTCCTTCGACGGGCTGGGCGACCTAGAAAAGCATCTTAGCTACTTTGACCAGCTAGCTCTCCACTACGAATATAATGATCTAACGCGATGTCGCTTCTTTGCCGCGACTCTTCGCGGGAATGCACAGAGATGGTTCTGTAGAATAACCGCCAGGACCATAGATACTTGGCTTGAGTTCAAAAGACTATTCTTGAACAAATTCAAGGCAAACCAACAGCATGAAGTTCACTCCGTGTTTCTAGAAACTGTTGCACAACGCAACGAAGAGACTTTACAAAATTACATCGACCGCTTCAAGGAAGCCGTCAACAAAGTTGTCTGCGTTAATGAGACAGAGGCATTGGTTCACTTAAGAAGGGGCCTCAACCCCTATGAATGCGAGAAATACGTATGTCATCTCATGGAAACAAAACCCACCACTTTGGCAAAAGCATATGATTTAGCATCCCAGGCCATCAACGAGGCGGAATCTTTGAGTGTGCTCAAACAATCCAGGAGCCCACCAACTCAATCTTCATTCTTCCAAAGAGAAAGATTCACGCCCTATCAAAGGCAAACACCGGCTCAACATCAGGTACAAACAACTCATGGGCCATCATCTTCCTCCCATAGGACACAATCTGAGACCCCGGTCAGAGACCGTTTGGGGCCGACCAACCCGCCAAGATCAGATAAACGCCCAGAGCCAGAATGGACAAAATTCACACTCCCAAGGGCAACCATTCTACGAGAAATCAGGGGAAAACCATTTTACACGCCTCCGGCCCCAATGTTCTCCTCGCTTGATGACAGGCCAAAAGACAAACACTATGATTACCATGAGACACACGGACATTACACAGACAGTTGTTTGTCTCTCAAATACTTCTTAGAGAGACAAGTTAAGGCTGGCAACTTGTCTCAGTATCTGCCAAGACAAGTGCAAGGGGCGTCCTCCACGCAAGGACAGAACAAAAATATTGTACATACCGTCTTTGGCGGCCAAAACTCACCACCAAGGGAAGAGCACACCGTATATGCAATATCTGAGGGTCCGCCAAACGTAATTACTTTCACAGACGCGGATTATGAAGGCATAAATCCAAATCACACTGAGGCGCTAGTTGTGTCATTAGGCGTCGCCAACAACGAAGTCAAATGGATCCTTGTGGACAACGGATCCTCGGTTGACATTTGTTTCAAACACACATGAGATAGACTAAAGCTAGAAGGTGAAAAATTGGAAACATGTCTTGATGAGACACCTCTTTACGGTTTCGGGCACAATGCCGTCCCAATAGCGGGCATCGCCAGGCTCCCTGTCTATTTTGGCGAATCTCCCAGGCAAGTGTGTCGAATCATGAAATTCTATGTCATCAACACCGCCTCCTCTTACAACATGATTTTGGGAAGGCCTACCCTGAACATGCTTAAGGCAGTCACATCTACCCCTCATCTTAAAATCAAATTCCCCACTCTGAACGGGGTTGGAGAAATCAAGGGAGACTGAGAAACTTCAAAGAGATGCTATGGCATAGCACTCACCTTGGGAAAAAATGAACCTAGCAATCTCCGCCGAGAGAAATCAAACAAAAGAAGGTGGGAGAAAAGGCAAAAGCACGCTGAGCATCAGCAAAATCACAGCAAAAGAAAGAAAGAGGTACAATGCATAGACGAGCACGACCCGGCATTGGAGGATCCACCCCGAATAGATGCGTATCTTTTAAAATGTCTCAAATGAGAGGAGAAACCTCCAATCAGCCCCGCGGTGCAAACGGAAAAAATATAAATTGTGCCCGGAGACTCAAGCAAAAGCGTAAGTATAGGAGCGGGTTTGGACTCAATCTTTAAGGCCGACCTTACGGACCTTTTAAGGCAATATGCCGACATTTTCGCATGGAGCCCAAAAGATATGCCGGGTTTAGATGAGTCAGTATCAATCCACAAGTTAAATGTGGACCCGGACAAAGCTCCAAAGATACAAAAAAGAAGGAACTTTGCGCCAGAGCGACAGCAGGAAATCGATGTTGAGATTGATTAACTCTTAGACGCGGATTTAATTTGCAAAGTCACCTACCCTAAGTGGGTTGCAAATGTGGTACTAGTGAAAAAAGCTAAGGAAAATGGAGAATATGCGTGGATTACACTGATTTAAATGCAGCATGCCCAAAGGATCTGTATCCACTCCCCTCGATAGACCAACTCATTGATGCAACAACGGGCCATTTAATGTTAAGCTTCATGGATGCATACTCCGGCTACAATCAAATCAAAATGACCCCCGAAGACAGAGAAAAGATAGCTTTCATCACACATAGGGGGTTATATTGCTACAAAGTCATGCCATTCGTACTAATCAACGTCGGTGCCACCTTCCAAAAAACCATGAATAAAATCTTCAGCAGTCAGTTGGGCCGCAATATGGAAGTATATGTGGACGATCTCACAGTGAAGTCCCTCTAAACGGCTTCTCACCTTCAAGACTTAGAAGAGTGTTTCTCAACTCTCAGAAAACACAACATGAAACTCAATCCAGACAAATGCGCATCGCACTGGACGCAGGCAAATTCCTTGGTTTCCTGGTGTCACACAGAGGCATCGAGGCCAACCCCGAAAAAATAAAGGCTATAATCGACATGCAACCGCCCAAGACCTTGAAAGACATACAAAAGTTGACGGGAAGGTTAGCCGCTCTCAGAAGGTTCATTGCTAAATTAGCAGACAGATGCCTTCCAATTTTTGACACATTGAAGGGAGCAACAAAAACTAAGGCAATATCTTGGACGGATGAATGCCAGAAAGCTTTCGAAGATCTCAAAACTTATCTTTCTTCTGCTCCATTACTTGCGGTCGCAGCTCCTTCAAAACTGCTATCACTATATTTATCCGCCACTGATAAAGCTGTGGGGGCGGTACTCATCAAAGAGGAAAATGGTGAACAAAAACCAGTCTACTATGTCAGCCAAGTGCTCAAAGATGCATAAACCCACTATCCAAACGTCTAGAAATTTGCTCTAGCTTTGGTCGTGGCAAGCAGAAAATTGAGACATTACTTCCAAGGCAGACAAATCAGGGTCATTACGGACCAACCGCTAAAAAAAATCCTGCATAAACCAGACCTATATGGCAGGTTGATCAACTGGGCTGTAGAACTCGGCCAATTCGACCTAAGGTATAAACCACGAACCGCGATTAAAGCACAAGCACTAGCGGACTTCATAGTCGAGTGCTTATTTTCAGAAATAGCAAAAGAATCTCCCACAAAAGACATTGCCACAACAGACAATAATTGGCAACTATATATAGACGGTTCTTCTACAAACACTCGCTGCGGGGCGGGTCGTATCCTGACTAGCCCCGACGGTTTCCAAGTCAAGCAAGCCATACAACTAAATTTCAAAGCCACAAACAACCAAGCGGAGTACGAGGCGCTCTTGGTCGGCTTAATATTGGCAAAAACTTGTAAGTAAAGAAAATCACTATCTACAGTGACACACAATTAGTTGTTCGTCAAACAACTGGAGATTACTCAACAAAAGATACAAATCTTAGCAAATACCAAGAGATGGTGCAAGTAATGCTTTCCCAATTCGAAGAGCACATCCTGGAACAAACAGACAAGACGGATAACACAACGACGGACATGTTATCCAAATTAACGCAAGGAGAAAAAATGGACTCTGACACAATATACTTCGAGGAGTTACAGGCTCCTAGTATAAATGACCTACCCGTCATGGAAATAGACCCGCCAGTAGATAACTGGATAACTCCTTATGTCCGCTACTTGGAAAGCGGTGTCCTGCCAGACAACAGCATAAAAGCAAAAGTACTCAAGTCTCAAGCAACAAAGTACTTTATACAAGAAGGCGCCCTATACAAAAGAAGTTTTGACTCTCCCATACTCAAATGTGTCGATGAAGAAGAAGCTTTGTATTGTATGAGAGAAGTCCACGAAGGCATCTGTGGCGACCACATGGCTGGGAAGGCACTGGCACATAAAATACTCAGACAAGGCTATTACTGGCCCAAAATGCACAAAGAATGCAAAACCTTCACCAGGAAATGCCGCCAATGCCAACTGTTCAGCGACATGTCCAGAAAAGCACCAGCCCTTGCAGCGGTAATTTTATCACCAATACCGTTTGCAGTTTGGGGCATCGATATCATGGGACCTTTCCCCAAAGCCAAAGGTGACCTACAATATGTGATGGTCGCTATTGACTACATGACCAAGTGGGCCGAAGCAAAGGCACTTAAAAATATCACACAAGATGATGCAATCCGTTTTGTCACAGAGCAAGTGATTACAAGGTTTGGAATTCCCGTAGTACTCATATCTGACAACGACACGCAATTTGTTGGATCAAAATTCGCAAAGTTCCTATCTGATCATGGAATTAAACACAAAAAGGCGTCTGTATGCCATCCTCAAAGCAACGGTCAAGTCGAAGTAACCACCGCATCATTGTCAGGGGTCTAGAAAAAAGGATAACTACTTCCAAGAAAAAGTGGCCACATGAGTTGCCTAACGTTCTTTGGTCTTATCAGACATCAGCCAGGACAAGTACGGGTGAATCTCCTTTCAAATTAGCTTTTGGTACCGAAGCCCTTGCCCCAATTGAGATAGGGTCTCCATCTTACCGTACCATCAGTTTTCAAGAAGAAGCAAATAACCATGGACTCAGAACAAACCTTGACCTTCTAGATGAAGCAAGGGAGGCCGCTATCGATAAAATGGCCGCCTACAAAGAAAAAACAAAGGAATTTTTTGGCAAAAGAGCTAGGGTCAAAGCTTATGTGCAAGGCGATTTGGTTAACTGGGCAACTGAAGCATCCGACCCTAGACACACTGGCAAACTTATGCCAAAGTGGGAGGGTCCTTATAAAATCATTCAAGTGTTAAGGCCGGGTTCCTACAAGCTAGCACGCCTGGATGGCACGGAAGTCAACAATACTTGGCATGACGACAAACTACGAAAATATTACCAATAGATGGCTAGATAGTCATTTCCCTTTATCTTTTTTTGTAAAGAAGGGAATTACGTTTTTAATGGAATACTTTTGCAGAAAAGTTATCTACATTTACATCCACCAAGTCTCTCAATAATAGCAAATTTATCAAAGTCCCTAAGCGGGCCAGCAACCAACTTCAATAGCAAAGTCCCCTAGACGGGCCAGCAACCAACTACAATAGCAAATTTATCAAAGTCCCTAAGCGGGCCAGCAACCAACTAGCAAAGTCCCCTAGACGGGCCAGCAACCAACTACAATAGCAAATTTATCAAAGTCCCCTAGACGGGCAAGCAACCAACTTCAATAGCAAAGTCCCCTAGACGGGCAAGCAACCAACTTCAATAGCAAAGTCCCCTAGACGGGCAAGCAACCAACTTCAAAAGCAAAGTCCCTAAGATGTGCAAACGTCCATCTATAATAGCAACATCCCCTACACGGACAAATATCTATCTATAGAACCTAAGTACTACGCAAAGCAAATTACTCTGTCGCAGAAGTCAAACTACAAAAGCCAAGTCCCATAGACGGGTACCCAACAAAACAAAATCTTACACCAAGACAAACTACTGCAAACGGTCTACAAAGAACTACACAAGTACAAAGGCAATATGTTCAATGTAAAGCAAAAGGAGAAAACAAATGGATGCAATGGGGAAATACATATTTTATTCATAAAAATATTTTATTACAAGCATGGATTACAAGGATTAAAGATTCCTACATCTACAATCCTTCATGCTTGAGGAGCCTTCTTCTCAGCATCCATGTCCTTTTGCCCGGAGCTCTCACCCTGTTTCGGTGCACGAAAACGGAAGTCAATTGCATCCGTCTCCGGCGCATCCTTGGTCTCCTCCGCAGCACGAGTACGGGCAATTTTCCGAGCATGCTTTCGGAATTCTTCAGCCAAATACAAGTCACCCTCTTCTTCGTGATGCTTGGCAAGGGCTAACCAAGTTGCCTCACTCTCTTTGGAGCGTGCCCCAGCAAAAGGGCTGAAGAAATCATCCATCTTAGAAATATCCATACTATTGAAGAGCAAGGATTTTCTACACAAACTGAAGAAGAATATCCAAATCAAGAACTAAACCCTCCTATTTATAGGGGGTAAAAGAAGGTTAAAGTCACCACCATCCAAAAGTTACAGTTCCCATGCAAGGAGAAGTAAAGCCACAGTCAAAATATTTTGACTCCCATGTAGCATTAAATGCTCAAAACAAACTTCCACAGTCAAAACTACAATTCCCAGGTAAACATTTTCCTACACATATTTACTACCAACTTTGACAAAGAAATACAAACACAAATTCGGTTATACCTTGAACCAAATTACCAAAATATATTCAACCACAAAAATATTCTAGAGTTTGAAATTTCCAAAAATCGAGACCATATCAAAATGTTTCCAAGTCACACAACGGACACACCCGCTGAGTGACTTCAAAACAAGTCAAAAAGAAAAGTTCATGGCAGAAATTACAAAAAAAAAAAAAAACTATCCCCAACGTGACCCGCTCAGTGGACCCTCCAAACCCCTCAGCGGCTCTGCATCTTCATCCTCACTATTATACGTCGCAGCAATGGCACTAAGGGGCTGAATATCAACATCAGCCACAGCGGGACTTAGAGAAGCATCCACTTGCCCAGTCTCAGCCACAGCAGGATTCAAAACAGCATCCTCTTCATCATCGCTTTCACTGTAGGCAGCCGCTATCACTGACAACACAGTAACATCTACTGCAACTTGAAGGTTCTCAGCGAAAACCATCTCACTCTCCGCGGTCTGCACGCCCATATCACAAACAGCAACATCAAACTGACAACTAACACTCTTTTTCTCCGTCTCCCAAAGACGGGCTTTCAAGGCTCTAGCTTTACGTTTGGATCTCTTTACTTTTGACTTTAGCGTAGCCAATTCAGTTTATAACTGCGCAATCTCGGGTGCGCTACCCGCGGGATCCTGCCTTTGCTGCACTACGGCACCGCCCGCCACCATAGTCGCAGCCTTGGCGACTTCAACCTTTACAATCTCAGCAAATTCAGCACTATTTCTAAACTTCAATATGGCATCCGCTTCGGTTGGGCGAGAATTAATATGGGCTTCAGCATCATCACCACGTTCCTTTTCAAATTTTAGCGAAGCAGTCAAGTTCTTTACCTGTTCGGACAAAGCGGCCTTCTCAGCCTCAAGTTCTATTTTATCCTCCGCCAAAAACCTTCGCAAATTGGCACTATATGCATAGCTTGCTCTGAGGTCAATTTTCTCAGTTTCAATCTCGTACAAAGCCCTAGCAGCATTATTTTTCATAACCCTCTCAGCGGACAGCTCCGCCTCTAGTAGCTTGACTCTCTATTTCAAAGCAATGTTGCTGCTACGATGCATGTTACCACGGGCCATTAAACCTGTATACATGCACTGATTCTACAAAAAACACAAACACAAAAAGCAAACACGTCAACAACGGACACAACCAGAAATAAACTACACAAACTATCAAAAAATTTCATACCCGTTCACATCGTCATCACTACTGGTGTAATACACTATCTCCTCAGAAGACTCTCCACCATCCTCACCATCTCCTTCCTCAACATCATCAGAAGTACTACCAACTGATTCATCAACCGCCCGATTAGAAAGGACATAATCACTCACCCTGGTGGCCTCAATCCGCCTCCGTTTTGAAGGACCCGCTTCATCCACAGATTTACGCTTTGACCTTTCAGGCAAAACATCACCCAACACATCTGCAACATTTCTACCCGCTACGGCCTCAGCCGTTTGAACGGTCGGCATGGTTTCCTCAGAATCCAAATCAACGACTTTGCTCCCAGTAGTAGCAACCGCTTCAGGAATGACAAATGAGCCCCACTCAACCCTTCGAATTGACGCTCTATATTCCCTTGAAAGAATGTCAGGCTCATTATCACTTACTTCTAGGCTAGCAGCATATAGCCTCGCCACAGTACCAGGACTGTTGCCACCAACATCCGCGACCACATCTTTCTCAACTTCAGTTTCAGCAGCCACACCGCCCTCAACGGCTGCATCAGCCTCAGTGAAAGCTTCAAATTCAACAGCAACATCATCCTCTCCCCTATCCTCTTTCGAAGAGCTTTCGCCTTCCTCCTGCTTAGCGCTAACACTTTCATTAAAAGGTTGACCCTCTCCACCCACAACCTCAGCATTAGAACCGCCTACAATTTCCTTCGACAAAGACTCAGCCTCGGAATCTATGTCATCTTCAGAAAATTCCTCCTCAGAAACGGGCTCTTCAACAGCGGTGTCAACCTCAACAAGGCCAGATGTTTGACCAACCTCAACATTACCAGACAGATCAAAAGCATCTAGGATATTATCAACAGCAAATAACCTGGCCCGAATCTGTTTAGGCCTTGGCGGCACAGTAAGCATGAAGTCAGCATATAACTTTGCATTCCTCAAACCCAGAATCAGGTGTAGATCAAGCTCCTGCTTACGAGGATCCAACACTACAAAAATAAACAGCAATGTCAGTCACAAGACACAACAAAAAATTGATAAAGTATAAGCAAGAAACTTACAACAATGCCTTCTCAAATCAACCGGGTCGATCAAATTATTTTATGTCCACACTTCACCCAATACCATCACAAGGCTAACAAGGACGTCAACTTCATTACGGCTCAGCCGATTACAATTCACCTTATAAGCACACTCGACCTTTTTCGTGAAATTCCTCTACCAGGCAAACTCCCCACCACCAATTACCAGAAACTCCTCTTGCCATCCAGCCATTCCTTTGGGAAATACAAACGGTCGATGGCCGTTCAGGGCTTTTCCTATGCGACTTTTCGGTTTCACAAATTGTAACTCGAAGAAGGGTTTAGTATGGTTGGCTTTCACATCAAACAAGCAGAAAAATGCCTTGAAAGTAGGTTGCTTCCTCTTTCTTTCACAACTAGTTATGAACCAGTTTATGGCCCTTATCGAGTTAGGAGTAAACTGAGCCAACGGACACCTAAAATGAAGACGAAACAAATCCATGATAAATTTATGGGGGGCAAGCGGAAACCCGCCTTCAAATGACTGACGGGTATGCACATGGATCCGTCATCAAACCGATGGTATAGTCGTTCCCCAGCCTCTGCACGTCTCCAAAAGTAACCATCTTCAACCCTAAACATCCTCGGTACATACTCGGCCCACTCATCCGCCTTGAAAGTACTATCATGCTGCAGATGGGAAAATTCGACAAATTCCTTGTCCATTTCGGCATTCGAATACGGCGTGGGGGGCACTTTGGTCGCCCGAAACAAACTCTCATTACTCTCGAAATACTGATAGCGGTTTCTTGGCAGAACGGCTGGAAATGTTAACTGATTTGGGTCCGCCCAGCGACCTTACCCGTTGATCAATGCTCTCTTCTCGCCGGTAGCGACATCGGTAAATTCATCACCCATCTGCAATAAAGTTCTTAAAGTAAACGGTACACATACCGCCTACAGAAAAGCCGCTAACAAATAACAAGGTACACGTGGATATTCTCAGGAATTTACATTTTTCTTTTTTATTTATCAACAAAATGATTCATATTCTACTTCCCTCCACAAACAACGAAACCCTAACATCATAAAGCACATACGCAACCCCCATTTTCAGTTGCGTAAAGCCTGAAAACCGTTGCGTAAGGTCTTACGCAACGCTAGAGGGGCGTTACCAATACTGGCGTTGCGTAAGACCCCTAATGCAATGCTTTTCTAAGCTATTGCAACGCTTCGAAAAACATTGCATAAGAGGCCTTATGCAACGCCAAAAGCATGCAAACGCAATGCTACAAAGGGTTGCATAAGATGTTTCAACCATGTCAACATGCTGACATGTAAGCAAGGTGCCACGTCAGCATGCTAACATGTAAGCAATGTGCCACGTCAGCATGCTGACGTGTCATTAGTGGGGCCCACAAGTGCCATGTCACAAATGAGGGCATGCCACATCAGCAATGGGGCCCACCAAGGTGCCACGTCAGCAATGGGATCCACTATTTAACGCAACGCTATTTGAGTCTAATGCAACACTAATTTTTTTTTAAGCAACATCATTCCTGTCAAATGCAACACCATTCTTTTTTATTGCAACATTACAACTATGCTAATGCAACATCAAATAGAATCAAATGCAACGGTTTTTTACAAAAAAATTTAAATGACTGCTTTATTTATACATAAAATAATCTGGTCCAAACCAAGCCAACTACAGATCCAAACCAACCACAAGGCAATGATGCGGCCAACAAAAATACTTGATAGTTTACAAAAATACCAAGTTCTAATACTAGCTAGTTAAAGCTACAAAAAAATTACTAAGTGGAACCGCCTTGAGTCATTAGAGTACAACTATCCCTTATTCGCTTGAAAATGTGGCACAAATTTCTCCAATGTCCAATTTAAGATTAGGATCCGCTTGTCCTAGATTTTTCACAGCATCCATGTCTAAGCCGCTTGTCCTATAGCCCTGTAAAAGAACTATTAAAATATCACCTAATAATAATATGAACTCAGAACAAATAAAGAGGGAAGTTGACCTATTTCTAGTTCATTTTCTACTGTTTCATCTTGCTCAGGTTCATGTTGAGAAGGCCATAGAGAAGAATGGAGTCAAAATTTGATGACCTAATTATATTAATATGAACAAGCACATGTGAAAGGATTTACCAATAATAGAACAAAGTAAACAAAGATGTTTACTTGCCTGTTTACAGAGTTATGATAATTAAAATTAGTACTAAAGAGGCATATTCAAAAGAAAAAAGCAACAAATTTACCATAATTTTGGGGAATTTTTATGAGATCAAGTAGAGGTTTATAAATATCTATGTAGACTATTTTAGACTGGGGAAGAATACTGCCAAGTGTCTCAAGCACTGATGAAAGTTTGGAGTTGTACACTTGTGCTGCTTGGTTGTATCTCTCTACACACATTCTGATGAACCATCTGCTATTTCAATTAATCAAATTGACACTATTAATTCCCCTAAGAAAGCACCCATTTAATACTTTAAACTGTTCTTTCAGATACATTTAGATTCTCGTAGTTTAAAATGACTATCACATCTAATAGACTGGGTGTATATGGGGGACTTGGGGAGGTACATGCCCATGAACTGATACAGCAATTAAACTTTCCAACTCGATGAAATTTTTTAATAAAGTGAAGGAGAACAAACAAATATATATTGCTTTCACTTGTTACTTCAAAATGAAAAAGAATAACTTGAAAAAGATAGATAAGTGATCACTTACTAGCTTCAGCTTTAATCTACAAATTCTCAGGCTTATCAGCATTTCATAAAGGCACAAAGTTGTACACTTTGCCATCATTTTTGCTACCCTTTAAAAGAGTAAGAACTTGTTAATGAAATATTGATATAGATGGTTGATTTATCGAAAATCCATATACAACTGCCTCTAGCCAAAGTTTCTCTTCCAAAATATTTGTATAAACATATGACTACCATACTCGGACACCAGCTCATCAAAGGAATTGCCAAGTTACTGCTAAGCAGTCATATCAATAATCCTTGCTAAGTTGTATAATCGAATTGGTGAAGACATTTCAGTTGACAGAAATCACTTCATTCGTTTGCTAATTTTGTTCAATTTGTTTGCTTTCAGTATAACTCATGTGTGCATACACCTTTTTATCATTAAACTAAGAATTTAATAACTCTTTGTTGTTATGATTGGTAATATTTGTTAGTTTTTAAATATATCTAATGTTTCGGATCGACTTTTACCAGACCTAAAACGTACCAGCATGTCATTTAAGCTGAGTAGAAGATATTCTGAAGGTATGTTAGGTTATTGGATCCATGCAGCACCTCCCATCTGCGGTTACGGTATTTAAGTCGATTATTTTTCCACCCATCTGCCCTGCAATGAAAACAACAAAGGAAAACAGATGGTTACAGGTTTTCAAGTCTAACATTATCCAAGTGTGTACATTGTTTAAGACACAGAGAAGATAATGTCAACCAGTTTTGAAGATAGACATGGCTTGCTCAATATTGTGCTGCAAGGCTAAAAAATGTACTGCAACACTTAAGCTCAATATTGTTAAGGTTCAATATTGTACTTGCTCTGATAATACTGCAGCATATATATAACATTCTAGAACTGACTCAAGGTGAATTTAAACAGTGAATTTAAATTTTTATATAGAGTACTTGAATTTGAATATATAACAAAAAATTTAAGCACCTGTTTAATGTTCAAACAGGGAAGTTAAATAGTAACTGTTTCTTGTTTGAAGATCTCAGACACTCAAAAATATCCTAAAGCCATAACTCAAAAGGCATATGGACTCAAGGGGAGACAAAACTACAATTCACATTATCAAAGAACCACAAGTTATCACCAACAGCGGAGAGTAAAATTTCTACATACCTGACCAACATAGAGGAGCATGCCACTGTACAACAACATTTTGGAGAAGGATGCTCAAGTAACAGGAACTAGTCAGCTTTAAGATCCTGACCAGAGATATTCTGTTTGCTTTGTCATGTCCTGTTACACAAATACAATGTACAATTACAACTAAGAATGGGATTATATCGTAATATAGCAATAAGATATAATTTAATGAAAACATAGCACCCTAACCAGTGGGGGTAGGCAGTCATCAGCGTGTCTTCTCAACACTGAGAACCCTCCATGAGTACTCGTGTTAGATGCAGTAATTGTCTTGTAAAAGGAATGCACATGAAAGCGAGGTGGGGGAGGAGGTGCAGGATCCTTCTTTACTGAATTCTCATCTTGCTGGCATCATCAACATAAACACACAAACATCAATCTATGTCAAACACCTCATCTGTATCAGTCTCAGCCTAAAAATATTGTTAGGAATAATTCATGAGTTGTGATGTTAAGAATAGAATTTACAAATTATACTTCTTGTAATCCTGATCTTATAAAGGATTTAGCACTATATAGGATTTATGTGTAAGACAGTTATCTGTACAGTTTAGTCAGGAATGAACAGTGTATCGGAGACTACATGTCAGGAACAAAGAGCAAATCCTAATAACGGTCTAATACTGATGATGATCAGATACTGATGCAAGATGAAATCCTGATATCAGTCTTGTTACTGATGATGTCATTATGGATGCTACAGAAACTGGCAAGTGCTATAAAACAGGATCTTTGTTTGAGGAACAAGCAAGAAGATATTATGAAGGAAAGAGTTTTCTATTGATGGAAACTATCGACTAGAAGGCAGAACATTGTCATGTATAGATTATATCTTTCTGTTATTAGTTGATAGGTAGCATTATAAATACTCTCTCTATATCATTGTAAAAAGTGTCGAACAAGTGTGTTGTGAGTTCGTGTGCGTAGCTCTGTATAAGGTTTGTATTCGAGAGTTCGAAACAAACAGAGAGAGAGATTTGTATTGTTAGCAGCTGCTAAAGGTATTGTACACCTTTGGTAGAGTTTGTATTTGATCTTATTAATACAAACAGAGTTTGATTCATTCGTTTATTCTTGTTCATATAATCAAGCAAAAATCAGACACGATTAAATAACTTGTATTCAACCCCCCCTTCTACAAGTTATTCGAGTTAACAATTGGTATCAGAGCGGGTTGATTTCGAATAATCATAAAGATCTGCAATCATGTCTGGTTACAAGGATGGGAATACTAAGATTCCTATGCTCAAGAGAAACGAATATACTCTATGGGAAGTAAAGATGTTGCATCATTTGGAAGCAACAGATCCTGATTATCTTGACAGAATCAGAGATGGACCTTTTGTTCCAACAAAGGTCGTTGGACAAGCAACTGTTGATGGTGTGGTTGTTCTAGAATATATAGCAGAGAAGCCAAAATCTGAATGGTCAGATAAGGACAAGGAGAATGTTCTTAAAGATGCTAAAGTGAGAAACATATTATTCAACAGTCTTGATTCTGTTCTCACTAACTATGTTCTCTCTTGTAAAACTGCTAAGGATATATGGGACAATCTTAAGGTTCACTGTGAAGAAACTAAGCCTGTCAGGAAGAATATGAGGACATTACTTATACAACAGTATGAGTACTTTGAATCCAAGTCTGGTGAGTCACTTACTGATACCTTTGATAGGTTTACAAAACTCATTAATGAGATGTCCATGCATGGTAAATATTATGACTTGGAGGATATGAATACAAAGTTCATGAAAGCTTTGCCTGATTTCTACAATGAGAAGATATCTGCGATTGAGGAAGCTAATGATCTTGATGAGATTTCATTAGAGGCAGTATATGGAAAATTGAGAGCTTATGAACTTGACAAGCAGCAGAAGAAGAGCAGGAGTGAAGGAAAGATGAAGACTATTGCACTTACTGCTCAATCTGAAGTAAAGAAGCTTCCTGAAGAACAGCATGAAGAGATTGCTGTAAAGAATTCAAGGAAGAAGAAAAGCAAAGAAAGTTCTGAGTCAGAGACTACTGATATGGACTCTGACAACCATGATTCTGAATCTGAGATGCAGGAACTCTTTGCTATGTTTGCTAAAGCCTTCAAGAAAGGAAGATTCAACAGGAGAAGATTTAGCAAAGGACCTTTTCAAAAGAAGGAGGAGAAGAAGAGTGACAAAGGCAAAGGTACAATTGTCA
Organism: Kitagawia praeruptora; assembly: GCA_037693485.1. NCBI lineage: Eukaryota > Viridiplantae > Streptophyta > Magnoliopsida > Apiales > Apiaceae > Kitagawia > Kitagawia praeruptora. Next base: position 168,718,336 of record CM075352.1, on the reverse strand, counting down.
AGCTTGATAAGGCCAAGATCAAGTGCTTTAACTGCAGCGAGCTTGGACACTTTGCTAGTGAGTGTAAGAAGCCTAGAAATTCAGGAAAGGGTAATGCACTTATGGTCACACAGAAGGATTAGGCTGATTCCAGTGATTCTGAAGATGAATTGGATTATGACAACATTGCATTGATGGCAAATGGTTCAGACAAACCTGGATCTCCAAAGAAAACTTCTTCATCCTCTGTTAAGGTATCACTTCACTCTCTTGATTCATTTGATAGCTTAAATTCTGATGAAATTAGAACTATCCATGCTGATTTTAAGAATCTTATGACTAATTTTAGATGGGAAGCTAACACATCTAAATCTGAAGGTAAGAAAATTGTTTCTGAACCTAATCATGTTAAATTTGTTGATTCAAAAGGTACCCCTGTTGTACACAAAAGGATTAACAATAGTAATTCAGATGAGAAAGTGTTAGAGAAACCTAAGAATGTAAACATAGGGTTTCTGTCTAAGTCTCAGTTGAAACAGAGATTAGATGGTCTTTCAGAGTCTAGCAAGATCAAAAGAAATAGGAATGGAAAAAAAGGTATTAACAAAGAGAATAATTACAAGAATGTACCTGATGCACCTAGGAAAAAATGCTATAAGTATGGAAATCATAATCATTTGGCCCTAGACTGCAATCAAAAACCTTCTTGGAAAACTGAGTCCAGATTCCCCAAGACTCAGAAAATTCAATACCAACCACAAAAAGCTTGTTATCATTGTGGTAGTTTACTTCATTCCATTTACATGTGTAGAGAATATCATGAACTGTATTATGACTATTATTCCTTGAAATCTGAAACTCCTAGTCACAAACAGTTTGTGAAATTAGAGTCTAAAGTTGACTCTACAACAGGTAAAGTAAAGACAAAATTCTCAAAGCCTATTATTTCTAAATTTAGTAAGAAAGGATCCAATCAAAGTTGGGTCCTAAAAAATTCTAACTAGTTACTTTTTGTTTGCAGGGCACAGGAAAGAAGCATTCAATTATCTTGGACAGTGGATGCTCTGGACATATGACTGGAAAGAAGTCCTTGCTTACAAAGTTTGAGAGGAAAGCTGGCCCAGTAATATCTTTTGGAGATGGCAACAAAGGAGAAACTCTGGGATATGGCTCAATTGTTTTGGGGAATGTCATCATAGAAAATGTAGCACTGGTTGAAGGCTTGAAACATACTCTTTTAAGCATAAGTCAACTGGGTGATAAAGGTTACAAATCAATCTTTGACACAGAAGGATACAAAATCTTGAATATGCAGAATGGAGACATTGCTCTAACTGGTCAAAGACATGGTAACATATATGAAGCCAGCTTAAGTGATACATCTAAAGGGATTGTTAGATGTCTCTATAGCAAAGCAACAAGTAATGAAAGCTGGAATTGGCACAAGAAACTCTCACATCTCAACTTCAAGAAGCTTAATCAACTTGTTAAGTACAATTTGGTGAGAGGCCTACCTCAGGCAAATTATGTGCAAGATGGACTTTGTGATGCATGTCAGCTTGGAAAGCAAAGAAGAACCACTTTCAAGAGCAAGACTGAAAATTCGATTACTGAACCATTTCACATGCTACATCTTGATTTGTTTGGTCCAGTAAACATTATGTCTATCAGCAAGAAAAGATATGCTCTAGTGATAGTGGATGATTTCACAAGGTTTACATGGGTGTTCTTTCTACATAAGAAGGATGAAGCTCCTCAGCAAATCATTGAACTTGTAAAGAATATTCAGAATAACTCTGAGTACAAAGTTAAAGTACTTAGGAGTGACAATGGTACATAATTCAAGAATTCTACAATGGAGGGGTTTTGTGCAGACAAAGGAATTACTCAACAGTTTTCTACACCTGGTACACCTCAACAGAATGGTGTAGTGGAAAGAAAGAACAGGACTCTCATAGAGACAGCAAGAACCATGCTTGCAGATGCAAAACTTCCAACCTACTTTTGGGCAGAAGCTATTAACACTGCATGTTTCACTCAAAACTGTACCTTGGTAAATAGTCATGGAAAAACTCCCTATGAGATGATCAAAGGAAAGAAACCAAGTGTGAAATACTTTCACATCTTTGGATGCAAATGCTATGTCCTAAAAGTTCATCCAGAACAACTTGGAAAATTTGAAGCCAAATCGGATGAAGCAATTTTTCTAGGATATTCAGCTTCTAAGGCCTTCAAAGTTTATAATCTCAGAACTCACATTGTTATGGAATCAATTCATGTTGCATTTGATGATAAGAAATTTGGAATTTTGCAAACTGATGAAAGCCATGACAAATTGGAATTTGAAAATCTGAAGAATTCTGAGATACTCTCCAGTGATGATGAAGGTTCTCCAGAAGGAATTTCTATTGCTTCTCAAAGGAATGCTATTGTTGAGGGGGAGCAAATAAATCAAAGAGAACACAGTGATCATCAGGAGCAAACTAGTTATTCAGAGTCTACTCCATCAGGAACTGATCTTTCAGAGTCTACTGAGGAAAGATCAGTAACTAGCAGCAATATGGAATCTACTGATTCTATTGATCAAAGGAGAGTTTTTGAAGGTAGAGATAATTCTTCTACAAGAGATACCACTAACTTAGGGGGAGATACTAGCAGAGTTAACCTACCACCTGTTAGAAAATGGACAAAGGATCATACTGAAAATTTGATAATTGGTGATCCAAATAGTGGTGTTCGAACTAGAAGATCAATTCAAAATGAATGCTTGTATAGTTGCTTTCTCTCAAAGAATGAACCTAAGAAGGTTGAAGAAGCCTTACAGGATCCTGATTGGGTAATTGCAATGCATGAGGAGTTAAATGAGTTTGAGAGAAACAAAGTCTGGAAACTGGTACCAAGACCTAAAGATAGATCTATTGTTGGTGTAAGATGGGTTTTCAGAAACAAGCTAGATGAATCTGGTATGATTGTAAGAAACAAAGCAAGACTGGTGGCCAAGGGTTATTCTCAGGAAGAAGGCATTGATTATGATGAGACCTTTGCACCTGTAGCAAGATTGGAAGCAATCAGAATGTTTCTTGCATTTGTAGCTCATTCAAAATTCAAGGTATACCAGATGGATGTAAAGAGTGCTTTTCTAAATGGCAAACTTGATGAGGAAGTGTATGTGGAACAGCCACCTGGATTTGTTGATCCAAAATTTCCAAATCATGTCTACAAACTTGACAAGGCACTCTATGGACTAAAGCAGGCACCAAGAGCATGGTATGAGACTTTGTCTAAATTTCTTCTTGAAAATGGCTTCACAAGAGGTACAATTGACAAAACTCTATTCTTTAGAAAGATAAAAGGTGAATTGCTTTTAGTTCAAGTTTATGTTGATGATATTATTTTTTGTTCTACTAATGAAAAGTTGTGTGCTAAGTTTAGCAAGCTTATGCAGTCTAAGTATCAGATGAGCATGATGGGTGAATTAAATTATTTCTTAGGCTTGCAGGTCAAACAGACTGAGACTGGTATTTTCATTAATCAATCAAAGTATATCAAAGATCTTTTAAGAAGGTTTGACTTTCAAGACTGTGTAGTTGCAAAAACACCCATGGCAACAGCCACTAAACTAGACTCTGATCCTAAGGGAAAAAGTGTGGATAATACTAGTTATAGAGGCATGATAGGCTCATTGTTATATCTAACTGCAAGTAGGCCAGATATAATGTTTTCTACCTGTTTATGTGCTAGATTCCAAAGTGATCCTAAGGAATCTCATTTAATTGCTGTGAAGAGAATTTATAGATATCTCAAAGGAACTCCAAATCTTGGTTTGTGGTACCCTAGAGAATCTGATTTCTTTCTAATTGGCTATTCAGACTCTGATTATGCAGGGTGTAAGATAGACAGGAAAAGCACTACAGGTACATGTCAATTTTTGGGAAACAGATTGATTTCTTGGGCAAGCAAGAAGCAACAATCTGTCTCAACCTCAACTGCAGAAGCTGAGTACATAGCAGCAGTCAGTTGTTGTGCACAGCTCCTTTGGATAAGAAATCAGTTGATGGATTATGGTATGACACTTAGTAATATTCCTATGTTTTGTGATAATACTAGTGCTATTAAAATTACAGAAAATCCAGTTCAACATTCAAGGACTAAGCACATTGATGTCAGGTATCATTTTATTAGAGAACATATTGAGAATGGTACTGTGGAACTTCATTTTGTTCCTACTGACAAACGGCTTGCAGATATTCTAACTAAACCACTTGATGAGACTACATTTAGTAGATTAGTAAGTGAGTTAGGAATGTTAAATTTTTAGATCTTTAACATCTGCAATAGTAGCAAGGTATGTTGTTTTTAGCTTATAGACTTGATATTCTTGTCAGGATCTATATTTGATTGTTAAATGCTTTAGCTATAACACTTTGCCTTGATAAATTTCAGTATGATAGACTTGTTAATAATCATCAGGATTAGATTTGTTATCAGGATACTGACGTCATCAGTATTGTGTCAGTATCAGGATTATGAAAATTGTTTCAAATCCTGACGTTTACTTTCTGTAGTAATCTAATTCTGTGATGTGTTAAGTCTATGCCAGCAAGTTTTAATATTTGCATACTGATAATTTATACATCATTCAATAATCAAAAGACAAGTAGATAATAAAAAATTGTATTTTCATTAATTGAAAGCATTACATATATGGAAATGAAATACAAACATCTTTTTGTCTAACTTCTACTGATAATCCTATACATGTCTAATGATATGGTTTCTGAGATACAGGACAAGGAACATCAAGAAATCCATCAGGGGATTTGAACAGCCTCGTCTGCTTCTGGATTCCTTGTCTGGGCGACTTGAATGAGAGTAGCTAACTTAAATGAATAGCATCTCCATCAAGATCAACCTCAGACTCTCGGCCAAATTCTTCATCCTCAAGTTTTGAGGAGGTTAGGGGAAGATTGTATCCAACAGATGGATGTTCTAGGAGAAACCTCTGGATATTATCTGAAACTAATTTATCCATGATTAGTTCGATGAGAAGAGTCGTCTTTTCAAAGAGATGATCAAGAACAGGATGTTCATCGACTGTGAAAAATCTAAAGAATGGGTTTGAATGGAATTTTGGTTTGAGAAGCATTGTTGAGAAGAAAAGAAATTGAAAGGTTTATGGAGAAAGGCATAAGGCGTCTGTTTCTTTTAAAGAAAGACGTGAGAAGCTGAACAGTCACTTGGAAGTTTTAATGAAGTCAGATGCTAATTATTGCGTATGACTGTATTTTTTGTTTTCAAGAAATGTTGAATATATCTAACCAATTGATTTTTGTTCAGGTTAATTGTTTATTTCTTTTTCAGATAAAAGAAAAATGCCACGTGAAAACTCCATATTAAGTCTCTGGAATCAGGATGATATTGATCAGGATTTCATGTGTGACCATCAGGATTTGAGAATTATTATATTTTTAAAATCACATTGTATTTTGTGATTATTTTGATGAGAGGTCAATAGGAAAAGGAAGCTGATCAGTATTGATTATTTATACCCTGATTTATTTCATGAAAATAAATTTTGGATTTTATTTTCCAAAAATCGTGGGTAACCGCACTTTTCAGGGACTGACACCTGTCAATCTACGTGTCAACGTGGGATAGTGGTCTGAAAGATTTGTGAAATATACTTGTTTTGAAACTCTAATCGTGTAATTGCTTTCTCTAATTTTACATTCTCTAAAGCAATAAACACTCTTGAGTTTTCAAAATCACTAATCCATTTCAAGAATTTTTTAAGTTCTTTTCAGATCAAAAATGGCAGCTAAGAGAAGATTACCTAAATCAGTAGCCTTCAAGTTTGGTGACTTTGATTTTATGACCAACAATCATGTAGCAGCTATCACCAACAAGGAAGGAGTGTCATCTGATTTTCATCCAATCATGGACTTTCTGGCATATGGACCATTAAGTTATGCATTGACAGCATCTCCACAGATTAATCAAGCAGCTGTTACACAAGCTTGGGAGAATGCTGAGGTAATTGATTCTACTCAGAGTCAATCACGTAAGATTGTTCTACACTTAGAACAAGATTCTTTTGATATTACTGAATCTGTTGTTAATTCAGTACTTCACTTACCTGTTAGTTTGAATTATGAGAATGTACCATCTGATGATGATGTTAGAACTATGTTGTCTGCATTAGGTTATAGTGGACCTCAAGACAACATGAGCCAGTTGAATAGGTCTTTTCTTAGAAAGGAATGGTCTTTTTACTTTGATCAAATTGCTAAATGTTTTACTGGTAAATGTAGTTCTTTTAAGCAAATTACTTCTGTTACATCACATATTGCTTATAATTTGCTTTATGACAGAGTAATTAACATTGGTCACATTATCTTAAGTCAGATGAGTATTAAACTTGGGTTAAGAGATCAAAACAGGAAAATGGTTTATTATCATAGATTTATGCAAATGTTTATTAACCATTTTATTCCTGATGTTGAAGCTAGATTTGGTAGGGAACATTGTGTTTCTTCTTATGAACAGCAAAAGAGAATTTTCTCTGACATTGTAAAGAAGGACAATGAAAAGAATCTAGATGAAATACCTGCAATTCATTATCCATATCATGTTCAGGTAATTCTTAAAACTCATCTTCCTACTCTCTACAATTCTTCTTTCTTTTGAGGTGAAATGGCTCAGGAATCTCATTTGGAGGAGAACCCACCTGTGTCTACCCAAGTAGCCCAAAACATTATAGTCTCTGAAACAATTCAAGAACCAAATTTTGATCCACAGCCTATTGTTTCAAAGAAACCAACCTCTGGTGTTTCTCAAAAGATATCAGTTGTAAGGAAGAGAAGATTTGTTGTGTCAAGTAGTAGTAATTCTAGTGAAGATAATGATGATTTAACTCTTGCTGAGAGAGCAGAATTGAAGGCTGCAATTCAACTTTCTCTGTTAGCACAAAGAGATGAAAAACCTAGCCACAGCCAGGCTGCAGTCTCCCAAAAGGCTGTAGTTCTTAAAAAGGGAAAATAGTTACTGGATACTGTCTCTCAAAAGACCGTGTCTATTGAACAAAGATCTCATCCCAAGATCACTTCTGTGTCTACACCTCTTGAGTCTTCTCAGGATAAATCTTTTGCTCACTATACCAGGAGAACAAGGAGAAAGATTCAATTGTCACCTACACACACAGAGTCTAGTCCAACTAATATCATGCAGGTCTCTACAAATGAAGCTACAATCAAGTCAGCAAATGACCATAGAGATCTGGATATTGATTCTTCATGGGAAACTACATTATCATACAGACTGGCTATGGGACTAATTTCTCTCAAAGTGAAGTTGTCAAGGCCTATTCTAGATTTTTTGGTTGAAAGAGTACCAAAACTTTTATTTCCAGAAGAATATGGACTTCTACATCAAAGACTTGACTTAATGAAGATGTATTTTTATGTATCTGTCAGAAGACAATTAGTCAAGAAATTTGGACTCTCGAAGCATGTTGCACTTCAATCACTTCATGAATATTTATTTGACAAAGATGTCATTATTGAAGATGCCTCAGCTCAAGGTGAACAACAGGAGGAAGTAGATAGAGGAATGCAGTCAACAGAAGATACTATTGCACCAGTGGAGAATAGTAGGAAAGATCAGATCACAGTAACTGCAACACAAGAACCATCTAGTCAGAGGAAGGATGACTCAGGAACTATGATAGCTGATGCTGAAAGGACTTCTATGATGACTGAGAATGCAAGTGAGATACCCTATGATATGGGAGGACTAACTTTGACTGGTTTTCTTGAAGATCAAACAAATTTTGTTCAGTCAGAGTCTATCCACCTTGAGGGTGAGTCTCAGCAAACAACACTTAAAGACGGTGATATACTAACTATGGTGTCTAATGAAGTATTACTGAAGACATCAGAGTCTAGTAAAGAACCTGAAAGTGGTATACTGGAGCCTGTAGTCTCTGGAAAGAAAGTAGATGATTGTATGGGTTCAGAGACTATAGCAGCTCACTCCTTGGAGAAAACCTCAAGCCCCTTGCCATATGAGGAACCCTCTCTCCATGTGAGTTCAGGTATAAAAACTCCTTCTAAAATCTATTTTTCTGTAGGTCATGAGAGCACTTATCCAAATTTGAGTGATACACTTGAAAAGATGGACTTAGATCCACAAACTGAGAGGCTGGCTCCTGACCAGGCAAAAGGTGAGGTAGAAAGAGTGTTGACTTTAGTAAGTCAAAGTGAGAATGAGGGTATAGATGATCAACTCCATAGTGAGGGAGAGAAAATTAGGAAACCATCGTTTGATTTCTGGGATCAGGTTTTTCCTGAATCTTGGTCTGAAAATTTGGGTATGGATGCTGGTACTTATTCATTCATCAAAATGTATCAGAAGAATGACCTAGCACATCACAATGCAAAGCCAGAAGTTAAAGCTCAGAAGCAAAAAGAGAGGCTTGCAGGAATCATTAACAGAAGAGGTGCCAGGATAAAGCAATCTCTTGATACATATGTACCAGATGAAGTTCCTAATGATCCTAGTGTTCCTTTGTATGTACTTCCAATATCAGCTAGAATTGAGACATCTACAGTCTCTGATCACTCTAAGGAGGAGTCAGGATTTGAAGATGTTAGTACACAGAATACTGGTGAAGGTGATGATGATCATGTTTCAGCTCCAGATCAGAAAGATGAAGATGTTGATACTTCTAATCAGATTTTATTACTTGAATATCATACAACCCAAGCAACTTCTTCTACAAGACTTGAAGATACAGTTCTTTCTGATTCTGATTCTGAAGATACTAGAAGCACTTCCAACATTGAAGTTCATTCTGATGTTTTGAAAGATATTCAGAATTCTCAAATTGCTATGCAAACAAGACTTCAATCACTTGAAGATAACCAAGTCACAATTATGGAAAATCAAGCAGTTCTGATGAATATCATTTGTTCTGTTTCTGAATCTCTTGGAATAAATGTTGATGATGTCAAAAAGGGGGAGATAAAGACAACTCAAAGACAACAACACCAGACTGGGGAGATAAAGAGCAGACAAAGGGAAGTAAAAAGAAGAACTAGGAGTGACAGTGGTGAATCTCAGGTAGGAAGTGGTAAAGGAAGAGCAGCATTAATAGTTAAAATTCTTTCTTCTAAGTACTAGATAATCGTCTACATCTGGGAAGGAGGTACTTAACTTCATAATTCTACATTCATAAATTCTATTCTGGTTGTATTGTTATATATTTTGACATCCACAACTTAGATTTATGCTTCAGATTTCAAAGCATAAATAGGGGAGATTGTTAGGAATAATTCATGAGTTGTGATGTCAAGAATAGAATTTACACATTATACTTCTTGTAATCCTGATCTTATAAAGGATTTAGCACTATATAGGATTTATGTGTAAGACAGTTATCTGTACAGTTTAGTCAGGAATGAACAGTGTATCGGAGACTACATGTCAGGAACAAAGAGCAAATCCTGATGACGGTCTAATACTGATGATGATCAGATACTGATGCAAGATGAAATCCTGATATCAGTCTTGTTATTGATGATGTCATTATGGATGCTACAGAAACTGGCAAGTGCTATAAAACAGGATCTTTGTTTGAGGAACAAGCAAGAAGATATTATGAGGGAAAGAGTTTTCTATTGATGGAAACTATCGACTAGAAGGCAGAACATTGTCATGTATAGATTATATCTTTCTGTTATTAGTTGATAGGTAGCATTATAAATACCCTCTCTATATCATTGTAAAAAGTGTCGAACAAGTGTGTTGTGAGTTCGTGTGCGTAGCTCTGTATAAGGTTTGTATTCGAGAGTTCGAAACAAACAGAGAGAGAGATTTGTATTGTCAGCAGCTGCTAAAGGTATTGTACACCTTTGGTAGAGTTTGTATTTGATCTTATTAATACAAACAGAGTTTGATTCATTCGTTTATTCTTGTTCATATAATCAAGCAAAAATCAGACACGATTAAATAACTTGTATTCAACCCCCCCTTCTACAAGTTATTCGAGTTAACAAATATAGATCAATACAAAGATCCCACAATTAGTCACTAGAAAACTACACCAAACACTACTAATTCCATACAAACAGTACATTCCACAAATGCAACCTCTATAATTTTCAACACAAGATCGAAACAAGCATACCTTTAAATGTACATGAACAACACAACACAGGTAGTGAAACAAAGTCATTTAGAGATTTACTACCTTGAGATTAACAATCAAACAACTTAATAAATGCCCTAGAATGAAACCCCTAAAATGAAAGGCCGAAAATAATCACATGAAAAATAAAATAAAAACCCTAAAATTTCACAATAAGTGAAAATTACCAATTAGAGCTTGTAATCTCTAAATCGGAGCTTATAATCTCTGAATCGGAGCTTGTAATCGGGTGGGTGAGAGAGAGAGGAGCGGGTGAGTGAGAGAGAGGAGCGGGTGAGTGAGTGAGAGAGTAAATTGGTAATTCATCTATAAATAACTTTCAATCAGAGAGTAAATCGGAGTTTGTCGAGGGAGAGTAAATTGGAGGGGAGGAGGGGGAGGGGAGGGGGGAGGGAGGAGGAGAGGGGGGAGGGAGAGAGAGAGAGAGAGCAGGCGGGTGAGGGAGTGAAGGAGAGAGATAGTGTTTTGGATGATAGTGTTTTGGGTGAAAGTTTTGGGGGGAGATACTTATGGAAAGTCCGCCCAAATTTTGAGTGAATTTCAGCCCCCGTGCCTTGTCTTACTTTATCCGCTTCCATCCACAAATTTAATAAAAAATTATAATTAATTTTTAATTTGATTTTTGAAACTTATATTAATTAAATCAATTTACACATATAAAAGTAAAAGATATTTATACAATCACTAAAATCGTTATATCTTGACATCCGTGCGATTGGAACGTCGAAAAAATAATTTAAAAAAATAGATTCATCTTTCCGGACAAGATTAGTTAAAAGGAAGGTCGACTTTGACCGATTTGACCGTTATAAAACCAAACCAAATAAATATAAGAATTTTTTTTAAAACTTACCACATCACTAAAATCAATATATCTTGACATCCGTGCCATTGTAACGTCGAAAAAATAATTTTAAAAAATAGATTCATCATTCGGGACAAGACTAGTTAAAAGGAAAGTCCACTTTGACCGTTATAAAACCAAACCAAATACATGTAGGAATATTTTTAAAAAATTACCGCATCACTAAAATCGTTATATCATGACATCCGTGCGATTGTAACGTCGAAAAAAATTTAAAAAAAATAGATTCATCATTCGGGACAAGACTAGTTAAAAGGAAAGTCCACTTTGACCGTTATAAAACCAAACCAAATACATGTAAGAATTTTTTTTGAAAAATTACCGCATCACTAAAATCGCTATATCTTGACATCCGTGCGATTGGAACGTCGAAAAAATAATTAAAAAAATAGATTCATCATTCGGTACAAGACTAGTTAATAAAAGAAAATAAATATCTAATGCAACACTTCAAACATCAAATGCAACACCACTGTTACCTAATGCAACGCTTCTGCCATGCCAGCAAATGCCACGTCAGCATTAGTGGGTTCCACTTCTGCCACGTCAGCAATTGTGGATCCCACAATTGCCACGTCAACATTATGGGCCTCCTGACACGTCACCCTTGTGGGTCCCACATCTGCCACGTCATATTTTTTTAAAAAATATGAGTATATCTAATGCAACACTTCAAACAGCAAATGCAACACTACTGGTATCTAATGCAACGCTTCTGCCAGGTCAGCAAATGCCACGTCAGCAAAGGTGGGCCCCACTTCTACCACGCCAGCAATTGTGGGTCCCACAATTGCCACATCAGCATGATGGGCCTCCTACCACGTCACCCTTGTGGGTCCCACACTGCCACGTCAGCAGTGGTGGGTCCCATATCTGCCACGTCATATTTTTTTTAAAAAAATATAAATATATCTAATGCAACACTTCAAACAGCAAACGCAACACTACTGGTATCTAATGCAATGCTTTCTGCCACGTCAGCAAATGCCACGTCAGCAAAGGTGGGCCTCACTTCTTCCACGTCAGCAAATGTGGGTCCCACAAGTGCCACGTCAGCAAATGCCACGTCAGCACATGTGGGTCCCACTTCTGCCACGTCACCATTTATTAAAATAAAAAAATATCTAACGCAACGCCATCAGTTAGTGTTGCATAATGTGAAACACTATGGGTAATACGCAACACTAAATTATATCTAACGCAACACCAGTTCAGTTCAGTTGCAAAAGACCGAAAATTTCTATCTAACGAAACGCTTTCTGTGCAACGCTTTGTAAAAAGGGTTGCGTATGCTCACTTATGGCGTAGTGCATTAAACTACTGACAAACACAAGAACAAGTTATCACAGACCAAAATCGGACAGTTTACAACCTACGAAAGCAAAATAAACCCACTACACATTATCCCAAAACACCAAAACACAAACCCATCTCGAAAAAACCTATATACTCACACAGATATCGCAACAATGGAGATACAAACATGGCACATTTATCTAGGAAACAGAAATCACAAAAGAAAAATACAAAGAAGCAAGAATCTCACCTTGAAGCAGGAGATAGAAATGGCTTCAACTAGCACAGATTTCGTCGATCACCGGAAAAAGAACAGCAAGCAAAAGCCGAGAGCAAAACAAGAAAATATAGAGAGAACAAGATACGAAAACATTGAAAAAATAAAAAGAAACTGCACAACTCCCCATCTTAATACGTGAGGTGCGTGAAAAGAGGGGAGAAAACTTACAGCCCACACGTGGCAATTTTAGATTGGGACACGTCAAAAGCAAACAGTAGTTGCCTCGGTACAAAACACCAACTACTCAATTGGTAATAACTTCTCACCTTTCTTTTCATATTACATCACAAAGGTACATTCTCTTTCCACCCAAAGGTCACTTCGCACATTAATACGAACCACCACTTATCATTTCTCATATTATTGACATTTAATATTATTCCCTCATTTATATTGACTTTCTCATTTATTATCAATTATTGCATTTATTTCAAGAACAGTTACACATATCAAACAAAAACGTTTCAACTCCAAAGCCCGTCAAGCACCACAACCCGTTGTCAAACGCATCACATATTTTCACAAATTTTCTCTAACTCCTAAGTGTTGTCCGCCAACACTTGGGGGGCATATTTTCACAAATTTTCTCTAACTCCTAAGTGTTGTCCGCCAACACTTGGGGGGCATATTTTCACAAATTTTTCTCTAACTCCTACGTGTTGTCCGCCAACACTTGGGGGGCATATTATAGCAAAAAAATTCTAAAAAAAAGCATACTCAAACATCTACCACTCTATCGCCTAGATTTTTCTCCTCCCCCCATCTGCTTAAAAGCGCATAGAGGGAGTGGGGGGCAATGATAGGTGCCCGCTGTAAAGACGGTCCACTCGCGGGCACGCGCCCGCGAGTAGGTGCCCGCCTACAGCTCAACATTTGTTACTCTCACAACATGTGTCATTAAGAACATTGTCATGTATAGATTATATCTTTCTGTTATTAGTTGATAGGTAGCATTATAAATACTCTCTCTATATCATTGTAAAAAGTGTCGAACAAGTGTGTTGTGAGTTCGTGTGCGTAGCTCTGTATAAGGTTTGTATTCGAGAGTTCGAAACAAACAGAGAGAGAGATTTGTATTGTCAGCAGCTGCTAAAGGTATTGTACATCTTTGGTAGAGTTTGTATTTGATCTTATTAATACAAACAGAGTTTGATTCATTCGTTTATTCTTGTTCATATAATCAAGCAAAAATCATACACGATTAAATAACATGTATTCAACCCCCCCTTCTACAAGTTATTCGAGTTAACAAATATAGATCAATACAAAGATCCCACAATTAGTCACTAGAAAACTACACCAAACACTACTAATTCCATACAAACAGTACATTCCACAAATGCAACCTCTATAATTTTCAACACAAGATCGAAACAAGCTTACCTTTAAATGTACATGAACAACACGACACAGGTAGTGAAACAAAGTCATTTAGAGATTTACTACCTTGAGATTAATAATCAAACAACTTAATAAATGCCCTAGAATGAAACCCCTAAAATGAAAGGCCGAAAATAATCACATGAAAAATAAAATAAAAACCCTAAAAATTCACAATTAGTGAAAATTACCAATTAGAGCTTGTAATCTCTAAATCGGAGCTTATAATCTCTGAATAGGAGCTTGTAATCGGGTGGGTGAGAGAGAGAGGAGCGGGTGAGTGAGAGAGAGGAGCGGGTGAGTGAGTGAGAGAGTAAATTGGTAATTCATCTATAAATAACTTTCAATCAGAGAGTAAATCGGAGTTTGTCGAGGGAGAGTAAATCGGAGGGGAGGAGGAGGAGGGGAGGAGGGGAGGGGGGAGGGAGGAGGGGAGGGGGGAGGGAGAGAGAGAGAGAGCAGGCGGGTGAGGGAGTGAGGGAGAGAGATAGTGTTTTGGATGATAGTGTTTTGGGTGAAAGTTTTGGGGGAGATACTTATGGAAAATCCGCCCAAATTTTGAGTGAATTTCAGCCCCCGCGCCTTGTCTTACTTTATCCGCTTCCATCCACAAATTTAATAAAAAATTATAATTAATTTTTAATTTGATTTTTGAAACTTATATTAATTAAATCAATTTACACATATAAAAGTAAAAGATATTTATACAATCACTAAAATCGTTATATCTTGACATCCGTGCGATTGGAACGTCGAAAAAATAATTTAAAAAAATAGATTCATCTTTCCGGACAAGATTAGTTAAAAGGAAGGTCGACTTTGACCGATTTGACCATTATAAAACCAAACCAAATAAATATAAGAATTTTTTTTTAAAACTTACCACATCACTAAAATCAATATATCTTGACATCCGTGCCATTGTAACGTCGAAAAAATAATTTAAAAAAATAGATTCATCATTCGGGACAAGACTAGTTAAAAGGAAAGTCCACTTTGACCGGTTTGACCGTTATAAAACCAAACCAAATACATGTAGGAATTTTTTTAAAAAATTACCGCATCACTAAAATCGTTATATCATGACATCCGTGCGATTGTAACGTCGAATTTTTTTTTTAAAAAAATAGATTCATCATTCGGGACAAGACTAGTTAAAAGGAAAGTCCACTTTGACCGTTATAAAACCAAACCAAATACATGTAAGAATTTTTTTTGAAAAATTACCGCATCACTAAAATCGATATATCTTGACATCCGTGCGATTGGAACGTCGAAAAAATAATTAAAAAAATAGATTCATCATTCGGGACAAGACTAGTTAATAAAAGAAAATAAATATCTAATGCAACACTTCAAACATCAAATGCAACACCACTGTTACCTAATGCAACGCTTCTGCCATGCCAGCAAATGCCACGTCAGCATTAGTGGGTTCCACTTCTGCCACGTCAGCAATTGTGGATCCCACAATTGCCACGTCAACATTATGGGCCTCCTGACACGTCACCCTTGTGGGTCCCACACTGCCACGTCAGTAGTGGTGGGTCCCACATCTGCCACGTCATATTTTTTTAAAAAATATGAGTATATCTAATGCAACACTTCAAACAGCAAATGCAACACTACTGGTATCTAATGCAACGCTTCTGCCACGTCAGCAAATGCCACGTCAGCAAAGGTGGGCCCCACTTCTACCACGCCAGCAATTGTGGGTCCCACAATTGCCACATCAGCATGATGGGCCTCCTACCACGTCACCCTTGTGGGTCCCACACTGCCACGTCAGCAGTGGTGGGTCCCATATCTGCCACGTCATATTTTTTTTAAAAAAATATAAATATATCTAATGCAACACTTCAAACAGCAAACGCAACACTACTGGTATCTAATGCAATGCTTTCTGCCACGTCAGCAAATGCCACGTCAGCAAAGGTGGGCCTCACTTCTTCCACGTCAGCAAATGTGGGTCCCACAAGTGCCACGTCAGCAAATGCCACGTCAGCACATGTGGGTCCCACTTCTGCCACGTCACCATTTATTAAAATAAAAAAATATCTAACGCAACGCCATCAGTTAGTGTTGCATAATGTGAAACACTATGGGTAATACGCAACACTAAATTATATCTAACGCAACACCAGTTCAGTTCAGTTGCAAAAGACCGAAAATTTCTATCTAACGAAACGCTTTCTGTGCAACGCTTTGTAAAAAGGGTTGCGTATGCTCACTTATGGCGTAGTGCATTAAACTACTGACAAACACAAGAACAAGTTATCACAGACCAAAATCGGACAGTTTACAACCTACGAAAGCAAAATAAACCCACTACACATTATCCCAAAACACCAAAACACAAACCCATCTCGAAAAAACCTATATACTCACACAGATATCGCAACAATGGAGATACAAACATGGCACATTTATCTAGGAAACAGAAATCACAAAAGAAAAATACAAAGAAGCAAGAATCTCACCTTGAAGCAGGAGATAGAAATGGCTTCAACTAGCACAGATTTCGTCGATCACCGGAAAAAGAACAGCAAGCAAAAGCCGAGAGCAAAACAAGAAAATATAGAGAGAACAAGATACGAAAACATTGAAAAAATAAAAAGAAACTGCACAACTCCCCATCTTAATACGTGAGGTGCGTGAAAAGAGGGGAGAAAACTTACAGCCCACACGTGGCAATTTTAGATTGGGACACGTCAAAAGCAAACAGTAGTTGCCTCGGTACAAAACACCAACTACTCAATTGGTAATAACTTCTCACCTTTCTTTTCATATTACATCACAAAGGTACATTCTCTTTCCACCCAAAGGTCACTTCGCACATTAATACGAACCACCACTTATCATTTCTCATATTATTGACATTTAATATTATTCCCTCATTTATATTGACTTTCTCATTTATTATCAATTATTGCATTTATTTCAAGAACAGTTACACATATCAAACAAAAACGTTTCAACTCCAAAGCCCGTCAAGCACCACAACCCGTTGTCAAACGCATCACATATTTTCACAAATTTTCTCTAACTCCTAAGTGTTGTCCGCCAACACTTGGGGGGCATATTTTCACAAATTTTCTCTAACTCCTAAGTGTTGTCCGCCAACACTTGGGGGGCATATTTTCACAAATTTTTCTCTAACTCCTACGTGTTGTCCGCCAACACTTGGGGGGCATATTATAGCAAAAAAATTCTAAAAAAAAGCATACTCAAACATCTACCACTCTATCGCCTAGATTTTTCTCCTCCCCCCATCTGCTTAAAAGCGCATAGAGGGAGTGGGGGGCAATGATAGGTGCCCGCTGTAAAGACGGTCCACTCGCGGGCACGCGCCCGCGAGTAGGTGCCTGCCTACAGCTCAACATTTGTTACTCTCACAACATGTGTCATTAAGAACATTGTCATGTATAGATTATATCTTTCTGTTATTAGTTGATAGGTAGCATTATAAATACTCTCTCTATATCATTGTAAAAAGTGTCGAACAAGTGTGTTGTGAGTTCGTGTGCGTAGCTCTGTATAAGGTTTGTATTCGAGAGTTCGAAACAAACAGAGAGAGAGATTTGTATTGTCAGCAGCTGCTAAAGGTATTGTACATCTTTGGTAGAGTTTGTATTTGATCTTATTAATACAAACAGAGTTTGATTCATTCGTTTATTCTTGTTCATATAATCAAGCAAAAATCATACACGATTAAATAACATGTATTCAACCCCCCCTTCTACAAGTTATTCGAGTTAACAAATATAGATCAATACAAAGATCCCACAATTAGTCACTAGAAAACTACACCAAACACTACTAATTCCATACAAACAGTACATTCCACAAATGCAACCTCTATAATTTTCAACACAAGATCGAAACAAGCTTACCTTTAAATGTACATGAACAACACGACACAGGTAGTGAAACAAAGTCATTTAGAGATTTACTACCTTGAGATTAATAATCAAACAACTTAATAAATGCCCTAGAATGAAACCCCTAAAATGAAAGGCCGAAAATAATCACATGAAAAATAAAATAAAAACCCTAAAAATTCACAATCAGTGAAAATTACCAATTAGAGCTTGTAATCTCTAAATCGGAGCTTATAATCTCTGAATAGGAGCTTGTAATCGGGTGGGTGAGAGAGAGAGGAGCGGGTGAGTGAGAGAGAGGAGCGGGTGAGTGAGTGAGAGAGTAAATTGGTAATTCATCTATAAATAACTTTCAATCAGAGAGTAAATCGGAGTTTGTCGAGGGAGAGTAAATCGGAGGGGAGGAGGGGGAGGGGAGGAGGGGAGGAGGGGAGGGGGGAGGGAGGAGGGGAGGGGGGAGGGAGAGAGAGAGAGAGAGAGAGAGCAGGCGGGTGAGGGAGTGAGGGAGAGAGATAGTGTTTTGGATGATAGTGTTTTGGGTGAAAGTTTTGGGGGAGATACTTATGGAAAATCCGCCCAAATTTTGAGTGAATTTCAGCCCCCGCGCCTTGTCTTACTTTATCCGCTTCCATCCACAAATTTAATAAAAAATTATAATTAATTTTTAATTTGATTTTTGAAACTTATATTAATTAAATCAATTTACACATATAAAAGTAAAAGATATTTATACAATCACTAAAATCGTTATATCTTGACATCCGTGCGATTGGAACGTCGAAAAAATAATTTAAAAAAATAGATTCATCTTTCCGGACAAGATTAGTTAAAAGGAAGGTCGACTTTGACCGATTTGACCGTTATAAAACCAAACCAAATAAATATAAGAATTTTTTTTTAAAACTTACCACATCACTAAAATCAATATATCTTGACATCCGTGCCATTGTAACGTCGAAAAAATAATTTAAAAAAATAGATTCATCATTCGGGACAAGACTAGTTAAAAGGAAAGTCCACTTTGACCGGTTTGACCGTTATAAAACCAAACCAAATACATGTAGGAATTTTTTTAAAAAATTACCGCATCACTAAAATCGTTATATCATGACATCCGTGCGATTGTAACGTCGAATTTTTTTTTTAAAAAAATAGATTCATCATTCGGGACAAGACTAGTTAAAAGGAAAGTCCACTTTGACCGTTATAAAACCAAACCAAATACATGTAAGAATTTTTTTTGAAAAATTACCGCATCACTAAAATCGATATATCTTGACATCCGTGCGATTGGAACGTCGAAAAAATAATTAAAAAAATAGATTCATCATTCGGGACAAGACTAGTTAATAAAAGAAAATAAATATCTAATGCAACACTTCAAACATCAAATGCAACACCACTGTTACCTAATGCAACGCTTCTGCCATGCCAGCAAATGCCACGTCAGCATTAGTGGGTTCCACTTCTGCCACGTCAGCAATTGTGGATCCCACAATTGCCACGTCAACATTATGGGCCTCCTGACACGTCACCCTTGTGGGTCCCACACTGCCACGTCAGTAGTGGTGGGTCCCACATCTGCCACGTCATATTTTTTTAAAAAATATGAGTATATCTAATGCAACACTTCAAACAGCAAATGCAACACTACTGGTATCTAATGCAACGCTTCTGCCAGGTCAGCAAATGCCACGTCAGCAAAGGTGGGCCCCACTTCTACCACGCCAGCAATTGTGGGTCCCACAATTGCCACATCAGCATGATGGGCCTCCTACCACGTCACCCTTGTGGGTCCCACACTGCCACGTCAGCAGTGGTGGGTCCCATATCTGCCACGTCATATTTTTTTTAAAAAAATATAAATATATCTAATGCAACACTTCAAACAGCAAACGCAACACTACTGGTATCTAATGCAATGCTTTCTGCCACGTCAGCAAATGCCACGTCAGCAAAGGTGGGCCTCACTTCTTCCACGTCAGCAAATGTGGGTCCCACAAGTGCCACGTCAGCAAATGCCACGTCAGCACATGTGGGTCCCACTTCTGCCACGTCACCATTTATTAAAATAAAAAAATATCTAACGCAACGCCATCAGTTAGTGTTGCATAATGTGAAACACTATGGGTAATACGCAACACTAAATTATATCTAACGCAACACCAGTTCAGTTCAGTTGCAAAAGACCCAAAATTTCTATCTAACGAAACGCTTTCTGTGCAACGCTTTGTAAAAAGGGTTGCGTATGCTCACTTATGGCGTAGTGCATTAAACTACTGACAAACACAAGAACAAGTTATCACAGACCAAAATCGGACAGTTTACAACCTACGAAAGCAAAATAAACCCACTACACATTATCCCAAAACACCAAAACACAAACCCATCTCGAAAAAACCTATATACTCACACAGATATCGCAACAATGGAGATACAAACATGGCACATTTATCTAGGAAACAGAAATCACAAAAGAAAAATACAAAGAAGCAAGAATCTCACCTTGAAGCAGGAGATAGAAATGGCTTCAACTAGCACAGATTTCGTCGATCACCGGAAAAAGAACAGCAAGCAAAAGCCGAGAGCAAAACAAGAAAATATAGAGAGAACAAGATACGAAAACATTGAAAAAATAAAAAGAAACTGCACAACTCCCCATCTTAATACGTGAGGTGCGTGAAAAGAGGGGAGAAAACTTACAGCCCACACGTGGCAATTTTAGATTGGGACACGTCAAAAGCAAACAGTAGTTGCCTCGGTACAAAACACCAACTACTCAATTGGTAATAACTTCTCACCTTTCTTTTCATATTACATCACAAAGGTACATTCTCTTTCCACCCAAAGGTCACTTCGCACATTAATACGAACCACCACTTATCATTTCTCATATTATTGACATTTAATATTATTCCCTCATTTATATTGACTTTCTCATTTATTATCAATTATTGCATTTATTTCAAGAACAGTTACACATATCAAACAAAAACGTTTCAACTCCAAAGCCCGTCAAGCACCACAACCCGTTGTCAAACGCATCACATATTTTCACAAATTTTCTCTAACTCCTAAGTGTTGTCCGCCAACACTTGGGGGGCATATTTTCACAAATTTTCTCTAACTCCTAAGTGTTGTCCGCCAACACTTGGGGGGCATATTTTCACAAATTTTTCTCTAACTCCTACGTGTTGTCCGCCAACACTTGGGGGGCATATTATAGCAAAAAAATTCTAAAAAAAAGCATACTCAAACATCTACCACTCTATCGCCTAGATTTTTCTCCTCCCCCCATCTGCTTAAAAGCGCATAGAGGGAGTGGGGGGCAATGATAGGTGCCCGCTGTAAAGACGGTCCACTCGCGGGCACGCGCCCGCGAGTAGGTGCCCGCCTACAGCTCAACATTTGTTACTCTCACAACATGTGTCATTAAGAACATTGTCATGTATAGATTATATCTTTCTGTTATTAGTTGATAGGTAGCATTATAAATACTCTCTCTATATCATTGTAAAAAGTGTCGAACAAGTGTGTTGTGAGTTCGTGTGCGTAGCTCTGTATAAGGTTTGTATTCGAGAGTTCGAAACAAACAGAGAGAGAGATTTGTATTGTCAGCAGCTGCTAAAGGTATTGTACATCTTTGGTAGAGTTTGTATTTGATCTTATTAATACAAACAGAGTTTGATTCATTCGTTTATTCTTGTTCATATAATCAAGCAAAAATCATACACGATTAAATAACATGTATTCAACCCCCCCTTCTACAAGTTATTCGAGTTAACAAATATAGATCAATACAAAGATCCCACAATTAGTCACTAGAAAACTACACCAAACACTACTAATTCCATACAAACAGTACATTCCACAAATGCAACCTCTATAATTTTCAACACAAGATCGAAACAAGCTTACCTTTAAATGTACATGAACAACACGACACAGGTAGTGAAACAAAGTCATTTAGAGATTTACTACCTTGAGATTAATAATCAAACAACTTAATAAATGCCCTAGAATGAAACCCCTAAAATGAAAGGCCGAAAATAATCACATGAAAAATAAAATAAAAACCCTAAAAATTCACAATCAGTGAAAATTACCAATTAGAGCTTGTAATCTCTAAATCGGAGCTTATAATCTCTGAATAGGAGCTTGTAATCGGGTGGGTGAGAGAGAGAGGAGCGGGTGAGTGAGAGAGAGGAGCGGGTGAGTGAGTGAGAGAGTAAATTGGTAATTCATCTATAAATAACTTTCAATCAGAGAGTAAATCGGAGTTTGTCGAGGGAGAGTAAATCGGAGGGGAGGAGGGGGAGGGGAGGAGGGGAGGAGGGGAGGGGGGAGGGAGGAGGGGAGGGGGGAGGGAGAGAGAGAGAGAGAGAGAGAGAGCAGGCGGGTGAGGGAGTGAGGGAGAGAGATAGTGTTTTGGATGATAGTGTTTTGGATGAAAGTTTTGGGGGAGATACTTATGGAAAATCCGCCCAAATTTTGAGTGAATTTCAGCCCCCGCGCCTTGTCTTACTTTATCCGCTTCCATCCACAAATTTAATAAAAAATTATAATTAATTTTTAATTTGATTTTTGAAACTTATATTAATTAAATCAATTTACACATATAAAAGTAAAAGATATTTATACAATCACTAAAATCGTTATATCTTGACATCCGTGCGATTGGAACGTCGAAAAAATAATTTAAAAAAATAGATTCATCTTTCCGGACAAGATTAGTTAAAAGGAAGGTCGACTTTGACCGATTTGACCGTTATAAAACCAAACCAAATAAATATAAGAATTTTTTTTTAAAACTTACCACATCACTAAAATCAATATATCTTGACATCCGTGCCATTGTAACGTCGAAAAAATAATTTAAAAAAATAGATTCATCATTCGGGACAAGACTAGTTAAAAGGAAAGTCCACTTTGACCGGTTTGACCGTTATAAAACCAAACCAAATACATGTAGGAATTTTTTTAAAAAATTACCGCATCACTAAAATCGTTATATCATGACATCCGTGCGATTGTAACGTCGAATTTTTTTTTTTAAAAAATAGATTCATCATTCGGGACAAGACTAGTTAAAAGGAAAGTCCACTTTGACCGTTATAAAACCAAACCAAATACATGTAAGAATTTTTTTTGAAAAATTACCGCATCACTAAAATCGATATATCTTGACATCCGTGCGATTGGAACGTCGAAAAAATAATTAAAAAAATAGATTCATCATTCGGGACAAGACTAGTTAATAAAAGAAAATAAATATCTAATGCAACACTTCAAACATCAAATGCAACACCACTGTTACCTAATGCAACGCTTCTGCCATGCCAGCAAATGCCACGTCAGCATTAGTGGGTTCCACTTCTGCCACGTCAGCAATTGTGGATCCCACAATTGCCACGTCAACATTATGGGCCTCCTGACACGTCACCCTTGTGGGTCCCACACTGCCACGTCAGTAGTGGTGGGTCCCACATCTGCCACGTCATATTTTTTTAAAAAATATGAGTATATCTAATGCAACACTTCAAACAGCAAATGCAACACTACTGGTATCTAATGCAACGCTTCTGCCACGTCAGCAAATGCCACGTCAGCAAAGGTGGGCCCCACTTCTACCACGCCAGCAATTGTGGGTCCCACAATTGCCACATCAGCATGATGGGCCTCCTACCACGTCACCCTTGTGGGTCCCACACTGCCACGTCAGCAGTGGTGGGTCCCATATCTGCCACGTCATATTTTTTTTAAAAAAATATAAATATATCTAATGCAACACTTCAAACAGCAAACGCAACACTACTGGTATCTAATGCAATGCTTTCTGCCACGTCAGCAAATGCCACGTCAGCAAAGGTGGGCCTCACTTCTTCCACGTCAGCAAATGTGGGTCCCACAAGTGCCACGTCAGCAAATGCCACGTCAGCACATGTGGGTCCCACTTCTGCCACGTCACCATTTATTAAAATAAAAAAATATCTAACGCAACGCCATCAGTTAGTGTTGCATAATGTGAAACACTATGGGTAATACGCAACACTAAATTATATCTAACGCAACACCAGTTCAGTTCAGTTGCAAAAGACCCAAAATTTCTATCTAACGAAACGCTTTCTGTGCAACGCTTTGTAAAAAGGGTTGCGTATGCTCACTTATGGCGTAGTGCATTAAACTACTGACAAACACAAGAACAAGTTATCACAGACCAAAATCGGACAGTTTACAACCTACGAAAGCAAAATAAACCCACTACACATTATCCCAAAACACCAAAACACAAACCCATCTCGAAAAAACCTATATACTCACACAGATATCGCAACAATGGAGATACAAACATGGCACTTTTATCTAGGAAACAGAAATCACAAAAGAAAAATACAAAGAAGCAAGAATCTCACCTTGAAGCAGGAGATAGAAATGGCTTCAACTAGCACAGATTTCGTCGATCACCGGAAAAAGAACAGCAAGCAAAAGCCGAGAGCAAAACAAGAAAATATAGAGAGAACAAGATACGAAAACATTGAAAAAATAAAAAGAAACTGCACAACTCCCCATCTTAATACGTGAGGTGCGTGAAAAGAGTGGAGAAAACTTACAGCCCACACGTGGCAATTTTAGATTGGGACACGTCAAAAGCAAACAGTAGTTGCCTCGGTACAAAACACCAACTACTCAATTGGTAATAACTTCTCACCTTTCTTTTCATATTACATCACAAAGGTACATTCTCTTTCCACCCAAAGGTCACTTCGCACATTAATACGAACCACCACTTATCATTTCTCATATTATTGACATTTAATATTATTCCCTCATTTATATTGACTTTCTCATTTATTATCAATTATTGCATTTATTTCAAGAACAGTTACACATATCAAACAAAAACGTTTCAACTCCAAAGCCCGTCAAGCACCACAACCCGTTGTCAAACGCATCACATATTTTCACAAATTTTCTCTAACTCCTAAGTGTTGTCCGCCAACACTTGGGGGGCATATTTTCACAAATTTTCTCTAACTCCTAAGTGTTGTCCGCCAACACTTGGGGGGCATATTTTCACAAATTTTTCTCTAACTCCTACGTGTTGTCCGCCAACACTTGGGGGGCATATTATAGCAAAAAAATTCTAAAAAAAAGCATACTCAAACATCTACCACTCTATCGCCTAGATTTTTCTCCTCCCCCCATCTGCTTAAAAGCGCATAGAGGGAGTGGGGGGCAATGATAGGTGCCCGCTGTAAAGACGGTCCACTCGCGGGCACGCGCCCGCGAGTAGGTGCCCGCCTACAGCTCAACATTTGTTACTCTCACAACATGTGTCATTAAGAACATTGTCATGTATAGATTATATCTTTCTGTTATTAGTTGATAGGTAGCATTATAAATACTCTCTCTATATCATTGTAAAAAGTGTCGAACAAGTGTGTTGTGAGTTCGTGTGCGTAGCTCTGTATAAGGTTTGTATTCGAGAGTTCGAAACAAACAGAGAGAGAGATTTGTATTGTCAGCAGCTGCTAAAGGTATTGTACATCTTTGGTAGAGTTTGTATTTGATCTTATTAATACAAACAGAGTTTGATTCATTCGTTTATTCTTGTTCATATAATCAAGCAAAAATCATACACGATTAAATAACATGTATTCAACCCCCCCTTCTACAAGTTATTCGAGTTAACAAATATAGATCAATACAAAGATCCCACAATTAGTCACTAGAAAACTACACCAAACACTACTAATTCCATACAAACAGTACATTCCACAAATGCAACCTCTATAATTTTCAACACAAGATCGAAACAAGCTTACCTTTAAATGTACATGAACAACACGACACAGGTAGTGAAACAAAGTCATTTAGAGATTTACTACCTTGAGATTAATAATCAAACAACTTAATAAATGCCCTAGAATGAAACCCCTAAAATGAAAGGCCGAAAATAATCACATGAAAAATAAAATAAAAACCCTAAAAATTCACAATTAGTGAAAATTACCAATTAGAGCTTGTAATCTCTAAATCGGAGCTTATAATCTCTGAATAGGAGCTTGTAATCGGGTGGGTGAGAGAGAGAGGAGCGGGTGAGTGAGAGAGAGGAGCGGGTGAGTGAGTGAGAGAGTAAATTGGTAATTCATCTATAAATAACTTTCAATCAGAGAGTAAATCGGAGTTTGTCGAGGGAGAGTAAATCGGAGGGGAGGAGGAGGAGGGGAGGAGGGGAGGGGGGAGGGGGGAGGGAGGAGGGGAGGGGGGAGGGGGGAGGGAGAGAGAGAGAGAGAGAGAGAGCAGGCGGGTGAGGGAGTGAGGGAGAGAGATAGTGTTTTGGATGATAGTGTTTTGGGTGAAAGTTTTGGGGGAGATACTTATGGAAAATCCGCCCAAATTTTGAGTGAATTTCAGCCCCCGCGCCTTGTCTTACTTTATCCGCTTCCATCCACAAATTTAATAAAAAATTATAATTAATTTTTAATTTGATTTTTGAAACTTATATTAATTAAATCAATTTACACATATAAAAGTAAAAGATATTTATACAATCACTAAAATCGTTATATCTTGACATCCGTGCGATTGGAACGTCGAAAAAATAATTTAAAAAAATAGATTCATCTTTCCGGACAAGATTAGTTAAAAGGAAGGTCGACTTTGACCGATTTGACCGTTATAAAACCAAACCAAATAAATATAAGAATTTTTTTTTAAAACTTACCACATCACTAAAATCAATATATCTTGACATCCGTGCCATTGTAACGTCGAAAAAATAATTTAAAAAAATAGATTCATCATTCGGGACAAGACTAGTTAAAAGGAAAGTCCACTTTGACCGGTTTGACCGTTATAAAACCAAACCAAATACATGTAGGAATTTTTTTAAAAAATTACCGCATCACTAAAATCGTTATATCATGACATCCGTGCGATTGTAACGTCGAATTTTTTTTTAAAAAAAATAGATTCATCATTCGGGACAAGACTAGTTAAAAGGAAAGTCCACTTTGACCGTTATAAAACCAAACCAAATACATGTAAGAATTTTTTTTGAAAAATTACCGCATCACTAAAATCGATATATCTTGACATCCGTGCGATTGGAACGTCGAAAAAATAATTAAAAAAATAGATTCATCATTCGGGACAAGACTAGTTAATAAAAGAAAATAAATATCTAATGCAACACTTCAAACATCAAATGCAACACCACTGTTACCTAATGCAACGCTTCTGCCATGCCAGCAAATGCCACGTCAGCATTAGTGGGTTCCACTTCTGCCACGTCAGCAATTGTGGATCCCACAATTGCCACGTCAACATTATGGGCCTCCTGACACGTCACCCTTGTGGGTCCCACACTGCCACGTCAGTAGTGGTGGGTCCCACATCTGCCACGTCATATTTTTTTAAAAAATATGAGTATATCTAATGCAACACTTCAAACAGCAAATGCAACACTACTGGTATCTAATGCAACGCTTCTGCCACGTCAGCAAATGCCACGTCAGCAAAGGTGGGCCCCACTTCTACCACGCCAGCAATTGTGGGTCCCACAATTGCCACATCAGCATGATGGGCCTCCTACCACGTCACCCTTGTGGGTCCCACACTGCCACGTCAGCAGTGGTGGGTCCCATATCTGCCACGTCATATTTTTTTTAAAAAAATATAAATATATCTAATGCAACACTTCAAACAGCAAACGCAACACTACTGGTATCTAATGCAATGCTTTCTGCCACGTCAGCAAATGCCACGTCAGCAAAGGTGGGCCTCACTTCTTCCACGTCAGCAAATGTGGGTCCCACAAGTGCCACGTCAGCAAATGCCACGTCAGCACATGTGGGTCCCACTTCTGCCACGTCACCATTTATTAAAATAAAAAAATATCTAACGCAACGCCATCAGTTAGTGTTGCATAATGTGAAACACTATGGGTAATACGCAACACTAAATTATATCTAACGCAACACCAGTTCAGTTCAGTTGCAAAAGACCCAAAATTTCTATCTAACGAAACGCTTTCTGTGCAACGCTTTGTAAAAAGGGTTGCGTATGCTCACTTATGGCGTAGTGCATTAAACTACTGACAAACACAAGAACAAGTTATCACAGACCAAAATCGGACAGTTTACAACCTACGAAAGCAAAATAAACCCACTACACATTATCCCAAAACACCAAAACACAAACCCATCTCGAAAAAACCTATATACTCACACAGATATCGCAACAATGGAGATACAAACATGGCACATTTATCTAGGAAACAGAAATCACAAAAGAAAAATACAAAGAAGCAAGAATCTCACCTTGAAGCAGGAGATAGAAATGGCTTCAACTAGCACAGATTTCGTCGATCACCGGAAAAAGAACAGCAAGCAAAAGCCGAGAGCAAAACAAGAAAATATAGAGAGAACAAGATACGAAAACATTGAAAAAATAAAAAGAAACTGCACAACTCCCCATCTTAATACGTGAGGTGCGTGAAAAGAGGGGAGAAAACTTACAGCCCACACGTGGCAATTTTAGATTGGGACACGTCAAAAGCAAACAGTAGTTGCCTCGGTACAAAACACCAACTACTCAATTGGTAATAACTTCTCACCTTTCTTTTCATATTACATCACAAAGGTACATTCTCTTTCCACCCAAAGGTCACTTCGCACATTAATACGAACCACCACTTATCATTTCTCATATTATTGACATTTAATATTATTCCCTCATTTATATTGACTTTCTCATTTATTATCAATTATTGCATTTATTTCAAGAACAGTTACACATATCAAACAAAAACGTTTCAACTCCAAAGCCCGTCAAGCACCACAACCCGTTGTCAAACGCATCACATATTTTCACAAATTTTCTCTAACTCCTAAGTGTTGTCCGCCAACACTTGGGGGGCATATTTTCACAAATTTTCTCTAACTCCTAAGTGTTGTCCGCCAACACTTGGGGGGCATATTTTCACAAATTTTTCTCTAACTCCTACGTGTTGTCCGCCAACACTTGGGGGGCATATTATAGCAAAAAAATTCTAAAAAAAAGCATACTCAAACATCTACCACTCTATCGCCTAGATTTTTCTCCTCCCCCCATCTGCTTAAAAGCGCATAGAGGGAGTGGGGGGCAATGATAGGTGCCCGCTGTAAAGACGGTCCACTCGCGGGCACGCGCCCGCGAGTAGGTGCCCGCCTACAGCTCAACATTTGTTACTCTCACAACATGTGTCATTAAGAACATTGTCATGTATAGATTATATCTTTCTGTTATTAGTTGATAGGTAGCATTATAAATACTCTCTCTATATCATTGTAAAAAGTGTCGAACAAGTGTGTTGTGAGTTCGTGTGCGTAGCTCTGTATAAGGTTTGTATTCGAGAGTTCGAAACAAACAGAGAGAGAGATTTGTATTGTCAGCAGCTGCTAAAGGTATTGTACATCTTTGGTAGAGTTTGTATTTGATCTTATTAATACAAACAGAGTTTGATTCATTCGTTTATTCTTGTTCATATAATCAAGCAAAAATCATACACGATTAAATAACATGTATTCAACCCCCCCTTCTACAAGTTATTCGAGTTAACAAATATAGATCAATACAAAGATCCCACAATTAGTCACTAGAAAACTACACCAAACACTACTAATTCCATACAAACAGTACATTCCACAAATGCAACCTCTATAATTTTCAACACAAGATCGAAACAAGCTTACCTTTAAATGTACATGAACAACACGACACAGGTAGTGAAACAAAGTCATTTAGAGATTTACTACCTTGAGATTAATAATCAAACAACTTAATAAATGCCCTAGAATGAAACCCCTAAAATGAAAGGCCGAAAATAATCACATGAAAAATAAAATAAAAACCCTAAAAATTCACAATCAGTGAAAATTACCAATTAGAGCTTGTAATCTCTAAATCGGAGCTTATAATCTCTGAATAGGAGCTTGTAATCGGGTGGGTGAGAGAGAGAGGAGCGGGTGAGTGAGAGAGAGGAGCGGGTGAGTGAGTGAGAGAGTAAATTGGTAATTCATCTATAAATAACTTTCAATCAGAGAGTAAATCGGAGTTTGTCGAGGGAGAGTAAATCGGAGGGGAGGAGGGGGAGGGGAGGAGGGGAGGGGGGAGGGAGGAGGGGAGGGGGGAGGGAGAGAGAGAGAGAGAGCAGGCGGGTGAGGGAGTGAGGGAGAGAGATAGTGTTTTGGATGATAGTGTTTTGGGTGAAAGTTTTGGGGGAGATACTTATGGAAAATCCGCCCAAATTTTGAGTGAATTTCAGCCCCCGCGCCTTGTCTTACTTTATCCGCTTCCATCCACAAATTTAATAAAAAATTATAATTAATTTTTAATTTGATTTTTGAAACTTATATTAATTAAATCAATTTACACATATAAAAGTAAAAGATATTTATACAATCACTAAAATCGTTATATCTTGACATCCGTGCGATTGGAACGTCGAAAAAATAATTTAAAAAAATAGATTCATCTTTCCGGACAAGATTAGTTAAAAGGAAGGTCGACTTTGACCGATTTGACCGTTATAAAACCAAACCAAATAAATATAAGAATTTTTTTTAAAAACTTACCACATCACTAAAATCAATATATCTTGACATCCGTGCCATTGTAACGTCGAAAAAATAATTTAAAAAAATAGATTCATCATTCGGGACAAGACTAGTTAAAAGGAAAGTCCACTTTGACCGGTTTGACCGTTATAAAACCAAACCAAATACATGTAGGAATTTTTTTAAAAAATTACCGCATCACTAAAATCGTTATATCATGACATCCGTGCGATTGTAACGTCGAATTTTTTTTTTTAAAAAATAGATTCATCATTCGGGACAAGACTAGTTAAAAGGAAAGTCCACTTTGACCGTTATAAAACCAAACCAAATACATGTAAGAATTTTTTTTGAAAAATTACCGCATCACTAAAATCGATATATCTTGACATCCGTGCGATTGGAACGTCGAAAAAATAATTAAAAAAATAGATTCATCATTCGGGACAAGACTAGTTAATAAAAGAAAATAAATATCTAATGCAACACTTCAAACATCAAATGCAACACCACTGTTACCTAATGCAACGCTTCTGCCATGCCAGCAAATGCCACGTCAGCATTAGTGGGTTCCACTTCTGCCACGTCAGCAATTGTGGATCCCACAATTGCCACGTCAACATTATGGGCCTCCTGACACGTCACCCTTGTGGGTCCCACACTGCCACGTCAGTAGTGGTGGGTCCCACATCTGCCACGTCATATTTTTTTAAAAAATATGAGTATATCTAATGCAACACTTCAAACAGCAAATGCAACACTACTGGTATCTAATGCAACGCTTCTGCCAGGTCAGCAAATGCCACGTCAGCAAAGGTGGGCCCCACTTCTACCACGCCAGCAATTGTGGGTCCCACAATTGCCACATCAGCATGATGGGCCTCCTACCACGTCACCCTTGTGGGTCCCACACTGCCACGTCAGCAGTGGTGGGTCCCATATCTGCCACGTCATATTTTTTTTAAAAAAATATAAATATATCTAATGCAACACTTCAAACAGCAAACGCAACACTACTGGTATCTAATGCAATGCTTTCTGCCACGTCAGCAAATGCCACGTCAGCAAAGGTGGGCCTCACTTCTTCCACGTCAGCAAATGTGGGTCCCACAAGTGCCACGTCAGCAAATGCCACGTCAGCACATGTGGGTCCCACTTCTGCCACGTCACCATTTATTAAAATAAAAAAATATCTAACGCAACGCCATCAGTTAGTGTTGCATAATGTGAAACACTATGGGTAATACGCAACACTAAATTATATCTAACGCAACACCAGTTCAGTTCAGTTGCAAAAGACCCAAAATTTCTATCTAACGAAACGCTTTCTGTGCAACGCTTTGTAAAAAGGGTTGCGTATGCTCACTTATGGCGTAGTGCATTAAACTACTGACAAACACAAGAACAAGTTATCACAGACCAAAATCGGACAGTTTACAACCTACGAAAGCAAAATAAACCCACTACACATTATCCCAAAACACCAAAACACAAACCCATCTCGAAAAAACCTATATACTCACACAGATATCGCAACAATGGAGATACAAACATGGCACATTTATCTAGGAAACAGAAATCACAAAAGAAAAATACAAAGAAGCAAGAATCTCACCTTGAAGCAGGAGATAGAAATGGCTTCAACTAGCACAGATTTCGTCGATCACCGGAAAAAGAACAGCAAGCAAAAGCCGAGAGCAAAACAAGAAAATATAGAGAGAACAAGATACGAAAACATTGAAAAAATAAAAAGAAACTGCACAACTCCCCATCTTAATACGTGAGGTGCGTGAAAAGAGGGGAGAAAACTTACAGCCCACACGTGGCAATTTTAGATTGGGACACGTCAAAAGCAAACAGTAGTTGCCTCGGTACAAAACACCAACTACTCAATTGGTAATAACTTCTCACCTTTCTTTTCATATTACATCACAAAGGTACATTCTCTTTCCACCCAAAGGTCACTTCGCACATTAATACGAACCACCACTTATCATTTCTCATATTATTGACATTTAATATTATTCCCTCATTTATATTGACTTTCTCATTTATTATCAATTATTGCATTTATTTCAAGAACAGTTACACATATCAAACAAAAACGTTTCAACTCCAAAGCCCGTCAAGCACCACAACCCGTTGTCAAACGCATCACATATTTTCACAAATTTTCTCTAACTCCTAAGTGTTGTCCGCCAACACTTGGGGGGCATATTTTCACAAATTTTCTCTAACTCCTAAGTGTTGTCCGCCAACACTTGGGGGGCATATTTTCACAAATTTTTCTCTAACTCCTACGTGTTGTCCGCCAACACTTGGGGGGCATATTATAGCAAAAAAATTCTAAAAAAAAGCATACTCAAACATCTACCACTCTATCGCCTAGATTTTTCTCCTCCCCCCATCTGCTTAAAAGCGCATAGAGGGAGTGGGGGGCAATGATAGGTGCCCGCTGTAAAGACGGTCCACTCGCGGGCACGCGCCCGCGAGTAGGTGCCCGCCTACAGCTCAACATTTGTTACTCTCACAACATGTGTCATTAAGAACATTGTCATGTATAGATTATATCTTTCTGTTATTAGTTGATAGGTAGCATTATAAATACTCTCTCTATATCATTGTAAAAAGTGTCGAACAAGTGTGTTGTGAGTTCGTGTGCGTAGCTCTGTATAAGGTTTGTATTCGAGAGTTCGAAACAAACAGAGAGAGAGATTTGTATTGTCAGCAGCTGCTAAAGGTATTGTACATCTTTGGTAGAGTTTGTATTTGATCTTATTAATACAAACAGAGTTTGATTCATTCGTTTATTCTTGTTCATATAATCAAGCAAAAATCATACACGATTAAATAACATGTATTCAACCCCCCCTTCTACAAGTTATTCGAGTTAACAAATATAGATCAATACAAAGATCCCACAATTAGTCACTAGAAAACTACACCAAACACTACTAATTCCATACAAACAGTACATTCCACAAATGCAACCTCTATAATTTTCAACACAAGATCGAAACAAGCTTACCTTTAAATGTACATGAACAACACGACACAGGTAGTGAAACAAAGTCATTTAGAGATTTACTACCTTGAGATTAATAATCAAACAACTTAATAAATGCCCTAGAATGAAACCCCTAAAATGAAAGGCCGAAAATAATCACATGAAAAATAAAATAAAAACCCTAAAAATTCACAATCAGTGAAAATTACCAATTAGAGCTTGTAATCTCTAAATCGGAGCTTATAATCTCTGAATAGGAGCTTGTAATCGGGTGGGTGAGAGAGAGAGGAGCGGGTGAGTGAGAGAGAGGAGCGGGTGAGTGAGTGAGAGAGTAAATTGGTAATTCATCTATAAATAACTTTCAATCAGAGAGTAAATCGGAGTTTGTCGAGGGAGAGTAAATCGGAGGGGAGGAGGGGGAGGGGAGGAGGGGAGGAGGGGAGGGGGGAGGGAGGAGGGGAGGGGGGAGGGAGAGAGAGAGAGAGAGAGAGAGAGCAGGCGGGTGAGGGAGTGAGGGAGAGAGATAGTGTTTTGGATGATAGTGTTTTGGATGAAAGTTTTGGGGGAGATACTTATGGAAAATCCGCCCAAATTTTGAGTGAATTTCAGCCCCCGCGCCTTGTCTTACTTTATCCGCTTCCATCCACAAATTTAATAAAAAATTATAATTAATTTTTAATTTGATTTTTGAAACTTATATTAATTAAATCAATTTACACATATAAAAGTAAAAGATATTTATACAATCACTAAAATCGTTATATCTTGACATCCGTGCGATTGGAACGTCGAAAAAATAATTTAAAAAAATAGATTCATCTTTCCGGACAAGATTAGTTAAAAGGAAGGTCGACTTTGACCGATTTGACCGTTATAAAACCAAACCAAATAAATATAAGAATTTTTTTTTAAAACTTACCACATCACTAAAATCAATATATCTTGACATCCGTGCCATTGTAACGTCGAAAAAATAATTTAAAAAAATAGATTCATCATTCGGGACAAGACTAGTTAAAAGGAAAGTCCACTTTGACCGGTTTGACCGTTATAAAACCAAACCAAATACATGTAGGAATTTTTTTAAAAAATTACCGCATCACTAAAATCGTTATATCATGACATCCGTGCGATTGTAACGTCGATTTTTTTTTTTTTAAAAATAGATTCATCATTCGGGACAAGACTAGTTAAAAGGAAAGTCCACTTTGACCGTTATAAAACCAAACCAAATACATGTAAGAATTTTTTTTGAAAAATTACCGCATCACTAAAATCGATATATCTTGACATCCGTGCGATTGGAACGTCGAAAAAATAATTAAAAAAATAGATTCATCATTCGGGACAAGACTAGTTAATAAAAGAAAATAAATATCTAATGCAACACTTCAAACATCAAATGCAACACCACTGTTACCTAATGCAACGCTTCTGCCATGCCAGCAAATGCCACGTCAGCATTAGTGGGTTCCACTTCTGCCACGTCAGCAATTGTGGATCCCACAATTGCCACGTCAACATTATGGGCCTCCTGACACATCACCCTTGTGGGTCCCACACTGCCACGTCAGTAGTGGTGGGTCCCACATCTGCCACGTCATATTTTTTAAGAAATATGAGTATATCTAATGCAACACTTCAAACAGCAAATGCAACACTACTGGTATCTAATGCAACGCTTCTGCCACGTCAGCAAAGATGGGCCCCACTTCTACCACGCCAGCAATTGTGGGTCCCACAATTGCCACGTCAGCATGATGGGCCTCCTGCCACGTCACCCTTGTGGGTCCCACACTGCCACGTCAGCAGTGGTGGGTCCCATATCTGCCACGTCATTTTTTTAAAAAATATATATAAATATATCTAATGCAACAATTCAAACAGCAAAAGCAACACTACTGGTATCTAATGCAATGCTTTCTGCCACGTCAGCAAATGCCACGTCAGCAAAGGTGGGCCTCACTTCTTCCACGTCAGCAAAGGTGGGCCTCACTTCTTCCACGTCAGCAAATGCCACGTCAGCACATAAGGGTCCCACTTCTGCCACGTCACCATTTATTAAAATAAAAAAATATCTAACGCAACGCCATCAGTTAGTGTTGCATAATGTGAAACACTATGGGTAATACGCAACACTAAATTATATCTAACGCAACACCAGTTCAGTTCAGTTGTAAAAGACCCAAAATTTCTATCTAACGAAACGCTTTCTGTGCAACGCTTTGTAAAAAGGGTTGCGTATGCTCACTTATGGCGTAGTGCATTAAACTACTGACAAACACAAGAACAAGTTATCACAAACCAAAATCGGACAGTTTACAACCTACGAAAGCAAAATAGACCCACTACACATTATCCCAAAACACCAAAACACAAACCCATCTCGAAAAAACCTATATACTCACACAGATATCGCAACAATGAAGATACAAACATGGCACATTTATCTAGGAAACAGAAATCACAAAAGAAAAATACAAAGAAGCAAGAATCTCACCTTGAAGCAGGTGATAGAAATGGCTTCAACTAGCACAGATTTCGTCGATCACCGGAAAAAGCACAGCAAGCAAAAGCCGAGAGCAAAACAAGAAAATATAGAGAGAACAAGCTACGAAAACAGTGAAAAAATAAAAAGAAACTGCACAACTCCCCATCTTAATACGTGAGGTGCGTGAAAAGAGGGGAGAAAACTTACAGCCCACACGTGGCAATTTTAGATTGGGACACGTCAAAAGCAAACAGTAGTTGCCTCGGTACAAAACACCAACTACTCAATTGGTAATAACTTCTCACCTTTCTTTTCATATTACATCACAAAGGTACATTCTCTTTCCACCCAAAGGTCACTTCGCACATTAATACGAACCACCACTTATCATTTCTCATATTATTGACATTTAATATTATTCCCTCATTTATATTGACTTTCTCATTTATTATCAATTATTGCATTTATTTCAAGAACAATTACACATATCAAACAAAAACGTTTCAACTCCAAAGCCCGTCAAGCACCATAACCCGTTGTCAAACGCATCACATATTTTCACAAATTTTCTCTAACTCCTAAGTGTTGTCCGCCAACACTTGGGGGGCATATTTTCACAAACTTTCTCTAACTCCTAAGTGTTGTCCGCCAACACTTGGGGGGCATATTTTCACAAATTTTTCTCTAACTCCTACGTGTTGTCCGCCAACACTTGGGGGGCATATTATAGCAAAAAAATTCTAAAAAAAAGCATACTCAAACATCTACCACTCTATCGCCACGATTTTTCTCCTCCCCCCATCTGCTTAAAAGCGCATAGAGGGAGTGGGGGGCAATGATAGGTGCCCGCTGTAAAGACGGTCCACTCGCGGGCACGCGCCCGCGAGTAGGTGCCCGCCTACAGCTCAACATTTGTTACTCTCACAACATGTGTCATTAAGATATTTAGCTTCTGAAATTATTCAACTTGACAATAAATTTCATTACGATAATATTCTTGTACAAAATATCTTGCTATCTTGCTCTACAAGACAGGGGACAATACATTATTCAAAGGAACACAAGGACATCAAGTTGTAGCAGACAAACTCTGAAAAGCACAAAGCAAGTTGTAGAAATGACGGCATGTCAGGAAAGGTCACACCAATCACTATAGCTTTTGCGGCTGCCAAGTGGGGCTCACTATAGCTTTTGCGGCTATCAAGTGGGGTTCACTGTAGCTTTTGCGGCTACCAAGTGGCCTACAGTAGCTGGGAGACTTGACCTATAAATACCCCATTCTGCACATAAGGTAACACACACACACTTAAGGATACACAACTTTAAACAACGCAAAAGTTCTCTACATATTCTCTCCTTTTACATCTGATACACTCTTACCAGCTTGATTATTATCATTTCCGATTACTGATTCTTACACCGGAGGTGCTTGACGGCCACCATCCCCGGGCAAGCATTGTTTTGCAAATACCCAAACTCAGATGAAGTACCCCGGAACAGTGATCGGAAGCCTCTAATCAGCCGTGGGAGTTATCAGAAACCATAAGTGAAACTGTAACCAAGTCATTATTTTGGTTCCATCGGTTATGGTTTTTTATTTATTCTCAATTTAGGTCTTTTTCAGTTTCATTTTTTTGACTTTTTGATCGGTACTTTTCAATTTTTTTTCTCACTCCCATAATTTTTAAGACACTCTAGTGTATATCAGTTCTTCTTTCAAGAAAAAGGGTGCATATCATCAGTTCTAATGGGATTGAATCCGGAAGCAAGTCCAACAGTTCCTTAAATGATTCCTAAAAATATAATAAAATAATGATTCTTAGTAATTTAGGAATCTTATTTTGTATATCAACTCCAACAACCATCCTTAAATTCATTCTTTATTATTATTATAATAATAAATTTAAATTTAACTACTTATTTGAATTTCAGTCAAGAGAGGAAAAGAAGTGTAAAAAGGAGGGAAAAGATTTTTTTTATTGATAAAAAAAAAGTTAGGAATGGCTAGACATTCCCTAAAAGTACGTAGAGAATGGCTAGTGATGGCTAGTGATTTAGGGAATCACTAGGAAGCTGTTGGAACAAGGTTTTTGGTTATGTTCCCTATTTTTTGATTTAAGAATTGAAATAATGAAGGTGTTGGACTCGCTACTAATCTCCTCACAATACTTATTAAGCGAAGAGAAGAAAGACACATATTGTCGAAAATACGAAATTTTATATTAATTGTTGATACAGAACATTTGGATCGTCTGCTATCATTAGCTAACAGTGCCATTCATTATCCATACATTCTGTTTTTCGTCGAAGATACGTGCGTGTGCAGACACACGAAACATGTTCTTAAAACAAACTACTGACTAAATTGATCAACAAACGATATTACTTGAGAAAGGAAGAAAGTTAGAGTATAGCTAAACAAACTTTTGTTTAACAAAAAAAAAAAAGAAAATTTGTGTTTACTAAAATGAAACAGTAGAGCCTGCAAATTTGGTTAATCCGAAAGTGATCCCCATGGCTAACCATCCTCCAACTAAAACCCTAAATACAGACTTCATAATTGGTGCTTTTCCGAGAATGGCACTTAAACCTCCGAACCCTGTCAATGCAAAGCTAACTGCACCGGTCACAGCTACCAACCTCACATGATAGTTCTTCACAAACGCCGCGGCAAAGAGGGGAACCAGCGCCCCTACAGCAAACATTAAGGCTGACACCACCGCGGCCTTCAACGGGCTTGGTAATTTTTTTTTCTTTGCCTCCAACTCGGATTTATTTTCGTTTCCATGCAAAGCTTCTCTCTTTATTTGTTCCATTTCTGTGTCATATTGAGAGTAGACTGACACAAATTCTCCGATGGCCATGCTACAAGCTCCAGCAAATAGTCCTGCAATTCCACTAAGGATCATGGTTTTTTGGTCAGTTCTGACAGCTCCAACTCCCATAATTAAGGATGCTGTTGAGAGCAAGCCATCGTTTGCTCCCAGCACACCGGCTCTAAGCCACTGTGATCTCTTTGAGTAATCAAAAGCCTCCTCAATTTCAAATGTTTCTGTGGATTCCTTTTCAAAATCTTTTTTGGGACGATCATGAACTTTGATGGAAACTGCCATGACGATAACGAAGAATTATAGAACTAGTTACCGAAATCTAAGGATATTATTGAGAAGAAATCTAGCTTAGAGAAAGATGGATGTGGTGGAATGTGGAGGGCACACGCCATATTTATAAGGAGTTGTTAGTGCGTTTACTGTGGAAGAAATGTTGATTGCCATTGTGCTTTTTATGCTGTCTTGTTTGCGAAGAATGTGGAATATTTATGTCTTTACACTTTACGGTTTCTGAAGAATCATGTGGCAGAGCCCATTTTTGCATCACTGGATCCCTGTTTAAAGAACCATTAGGCATCAACTGGGTAGTCAATATCTTTAGTGCTTAGAGATTAAGCTAAGACAAGCAGATGTTGCCTTGTCATTTACGTATGTGATTTTTTAGAGGAAATTTGTTTTGAGAACATTGTCCTTTAAAACAAAGCCCATTCTATGTGATTGTTGCATTAGTTGTGTAATTTTTAAAACTTACATTGATTATGTTTTGTTTAATCACTAACTTGTATCATAAGATTTAAAACTTTTTTATTATCACCGTGTCCTGAAAACTGATTATTGTATTACTTGATCCCAGAATGTATAAATTGACAATCTATCTTTTAACAAGATTGTCACAAAGAAGCTCCGCATCAATGTATGTTTGTTGTCTCCACAAGGATTTATTTTTTTAGATATGTGTGATGTAAAAACTCAGAACACTTACCAG
Organism: Kitagawia praeruptora; assembly: GCA_037693485.1. Classification (NCBI taxonomy): domain Eukaryota; kingdom Viridiplantae; phylum Streptophyta; class Magnoliopsida; order Apiales; family Apiaceae; genus Kitagawia; species Kitagawia praeruptora. The sequence goes on along the minus strand of CM075352.1, from coordinate 168,678,532 downwards.
AATTTAAAAAAAAAACATTTTAATGCATTACGGCACAACTAATAGCTAGGTGGCATGATAGCACCTGTGTTTTGAAAACCGGACTGGACCGGCCGGTTCGACCGGTCGGACCGCTAACCGGTGGCAGGTCCGGTTCGGTTCACACATAAAACCAGTGCTCCGGTTTTCCTGTTCCGAACCGGTTAGAATCGGCCAAAAACCGGTAAAAACCGGAAAAAACCGGACCGGCCGTCGGTTTTTTTCAATTTAGTTTTTTTTTTGAAATATTGTTCAGTTTAGTTTATTTAAGTATGTTGGGCTTTAAATTTAAGACTTTACTACTGAATAATAGACCCATATTATTCTTAGGCCATGATCCATCATCCATGCTAACAAATTCATGTCTATAACTCCTCATTTTTCTCCTTGTAATATATATAATTATATATTACATAATTATGACGTCACACCGGTTGAACCATTGGTCGAGCCGGTTGAATCAATCGAACCAGTAACTAGTAGGGCTTCCGGTTCGATACCACCGGATAGCACTAGTATAGTATATTCCTTATTGTCCTAAACTACTTATAGGCTTATAGCAACATTATTGGGGAAATTGAGCTCAAATCAAATTTAGTGTACCACAATGAATATACTTACCAAATTGTACTAACTTCTAAAATTTAAAACATTTTTTTTTTTAACCCAAAGACCTAATGTGCTGCATGTTATTGTTGTAAGAGTTTGCTTAAATGAAGGACTTTCATTTATATTTATTATTATATTCTATATAATCACTAAATTATATCATATGATTTAACAATTTTTTTTACACTAAGCATAGGATGAAGCTAAAAAATGTATTCAAATGAAACTTAAAAAACATATATTAATATTTATAAAATTTGATACGAAAATGTATAATGAAACTGACATATTAATTTTCAGTTAAAGTTTAATTTTGTCACAAAGAAGCTCCGGGCTTATTTACTTTTTTGCTATCTTTTCCAGAAAAAAATTTCTTTTGCTATCTTTTCCAGAAAAAAATTTCTGTTGAAACATAACGCTCAAGTTGCTTTAAAACGTGAGAACACTTACCAGTTTGAATAATGCCATATGAATTTGTTACGACTCAACAAACTGGTGGGATGATACCTGTACTATGCTATGTCCACTATCTTCTCAACTAATAATAGTAACATTATTGAGTAATATTATTGGGGTATACGAGATTGGTTTAATTGAGTTTAATAACAAATTCAGTACATTGTGATTGTGTAAACAAAATTATGATGTAATAATTTTAAAAAATCCAAACAATTTTTTGGATAGCTATCAACTCATCATGTTATAAGTGTCACTAATTTAATTTATAAAATTATATAATTTTGATAATATCTTCACAAATAATGTATAAATTTGTACTTAAAAAAATAATGTATGAATTTGTCACGTTTCGAATATATATACGTGGAGATGATTATAAAGTTGTTATATTATTTCCAAACAAGGATGTTATTATCGTGTTGGTGTCTACCTGCAGGTAGTTAGTTCAATTTTTTGAGGAAATGTTAATTGAAACTTTGATCCCCTTTTTCTATGTAACATTTTTTTTTTTTTTTGCTAGTTGATATATATATATTGAATCCTAATCCATTACAAACTAAAATTAACTACAAACTAAAAATTAAGCACTAATCTAATATTTCAAGCTAATCTAATGACCAAACTAGGGGTACCCCAATACAAAAAATGCTTAAAATAATTGGCTCTATCCAACAAAAAAAAAAAAAAATCACTGTTCACGTGATGACGTGGCAGTGGATTTCACTGGTTAACGGTGCTTCGCACCTTCTTGTACGGCGCTTCGCGCCTTTATCATTCTAAAGTTGTAAGGAATGGCAATCAATGGTAAAGGCAATAGACGATTGACGGGTGTGTCGAGAGCCTTCGGCCCTCATGACTACCTAACTCATCCGTTTACTGTTTTAAATGCTTCGCATTTCCACGGCAGGGATTTTTTTTTTTTTTTTGTTGGATAGAGCCAATTATTTTAAGCATTTTTTGTGAAGGTACCCTTGGCGAAAACCTTAGAATAGATGAAATATAATTAATTTAGTGTTAGTTTGTAGTTTGTATTTAAGGATTGGTTTGTATTTGAGCAAAAACCTATATATATTTACCTCCGGGCCAGCTTACGCGCACCTCAAGGTGTCCCGCTTATGTGCATTTTTTTATGTAACATTAGTCATTCATTCTTTTTATACTTAGCCTTCTTACTAATTTTTCAACACTCATCTTATGGCACTATACAGGTATCTTAAATCTTAATTTTATTATAAATTTAAATTATTTTAGTTACTCACAAAAAACTTATATATGTGATTTGATTATATTATAATATTTTTAATATGCTTAAATTAATATTTCCATGTTAAATATATTGAAATATGTGTGGTTACCTTGAAAATTAACATATTAGTTGAAGATATTTCATTTTTGAGTAAAAGAAAATCAGTGGTAAACTTATTTTTAATTATAAATGTGTTAGACTATTTTTTGTTGATATTTTAGAACTATTTTCTATCAAAATATTTTTATAAATTAAAAATATGAAGTAGTCATGTCCATAATACAAGTATCAGCTATTTGTTTGAATATTCTTTGTAAAAAGCCAGCAGATTCAAAAAAATTTCAATTTCAAGAAAGAGAAAAATGGGCCTGAGGTTATCCTCTGGGATTTCGAGGTTATAACAAATAGCTTTTAGAATAAGTGGGGCATCTTCGTAAATATTAATTTTTTTTATTAGTAAATTTACCTAAATGCCCTAAAATTTGTATTAAAAAGCTTTTAACATCAGGATTTTCTCCTGAGGTCATCCTCAGGCACTTGATTCTCTTTCAAGAAATACAATTTTAAAAATTTTTAAGCAAAAATTAGTCATTGTGCTTATTCCCATCCCCACTGTCTGCTTGTCTGCTGTTTAATTAAGCAAATCTCTACCTATGTAGCTACATACTTTTAATGTTTTTATAATGCGAAAAATTAAATAAATCTTTTATCCTAGTTCTAAAATATTTTCTTATTGTTTTTAAAAAGTAAAAATAAAATCATAAATCTATGTAGATGCACTAAAAATCCTGATAACAAACCGCAAGTCCTTGTATTCTCTTTAGCTAGCAATCTTGGATGTGCACAAGCTGTTGGAATATGGATTCGATTATAATTTGAATTCATTGATTCGGTAAAATTAATTCCGTTTTTACTACGGATTTTTTGCCACCTCCTTAACATAATTAATTAACAAGGTTAATTAATTAAGGAAATTGCCACCGATTTAATTGATTAGCGCGGCTAATTAATTAAGGCAATTGTGTTAAGGAAATTGCCACTGATTTAATTGATTAGCGCGGCTAATTAATTAAGGCAATTGTGTAGCGCACAAGTTTTCCTATCCTATAAATACTCATATAGAGCCTTAGGATTATTCACTCGAAAACACACATCCTTCTCTTTTATACAGCCTCTTCTCTTCCTCTGGTGATAGTTCTTGCTCGTCTCAAGCTCGCTGAGAGTGACGCTCATCTGTAGCCTCACTGCAATCCGTTTTATCCTGGGAGGCGTTTCGCCCGCACATACGGTGGGGGGCTAATACGCTTTAAGGAGACAGTCACGCACTGGACTCGGGTTTTTCGTTCCTTGTCTCCTCTTTTGTCTATTTTAATTATACACATAACTGTTATTCACACAAGCACAAATATTATACTATTTGTATTTATCGCAGATTGTCTAACAATCTTAAAGCGTATTAAATATATATCTGTGATCTGTACTTATGTAGTTGCTTGTTTGTTTGAGTGACAGATTTAATGGAGAATCAAACTATGAACAACACGAACATGGTGGTTGATCCCAACGCACAGATTATAACATCTGATGGGGATCACCAACCGTCGCCAAACTCTAACGCACAGATTATAACATCTGATGTGAGTGCGATGTTGGTTGAACATGTGCCTACGGGACATGTGCCTTTGGGACATACTGTCGTTGGATAGATTAATGTTCCGATTGGATTCAGTGCCTACTGGTGTGCAAACATCGGTAGTACAGACGCCTGTTATGCCTGTGGTGCCTAATGCACATATTGCACCTGTTGTTCCAGCTGTGCCTGCTGCACATGCTGAGAAATATGAGAAGTTCAATGGAACGAACTTCAAACGTTGGCAACAAAAGATGTTGATCTGGATCACTACCTCAAAGAGGATCCACCGTTGCTCACTGCTGAGAGTAACACACAAACAGTTTATGCTGTTGATGCTTGGAAGCACGTCGATTATATCTATCGGAATTACGTGCTGAATGGTTTGGCTGACTCGTTATATAAGTGTATAGTACAAAGCCAACAGGTAAGGTCTTATGGGAGTCACTTGACCATAAGTACAAAACCGAGGACGTTGGGGCTAACAAGTGGATTGTTGGCCGCTTTCTTGATTATAAGATGGCAGATTCTAAGACTGTGGTCAGTCAGATGTAAGAACTGCAAGTGATCATCCATGATACTCATGCTGAAGGGATGATCATAAGTGAGTCTTTCCAAGTTACTGCTGTAATTGAAAAGCTGCCACCTGGATGGAAAGATTTCAAGAACTAACTTAAGCACAAGTGCAAGGAAATTTCTATTGAAATATCAATCTTGTCGGATATTTCAAGATGTTGGAAAACCTAACAGACCTGTTACTTATTAAGTACAGGATGAGGGTCAGCACGAGATTTATAATTTTCTGGTTGGATTCCTTTTTTCCAGTTAAATTATTAACTCTTATGTTGGTGTCGGTCTGCTACGGCAGTGACACACAAGCCTATTATGGTGATCCATGTGATACATAATACGGCACTGCGATCAGTTCTGTATGCTGAAATTTGGAGAAATCCAGAACGATGGTGACCCTAACACATCAGTTGATCAAGGATCACTGAATATGGGTTTATTGGAAGTTTATGTTCTTCCTCGGACTTCTTTTGGTTATACTGGTTATACCTGTTGGTGAGCCAGAAAATTAGGTTCTTTTATGAATCAAATTGAAATTTAAGAGGAATTCAATGGTTGAATTTTTCAGTGAGAAGAACAAGAAAGTTCTTTGAACATGATATTAATACCTGAGAGGTTTTAATAAAAACAAGATAAAATCTGTAATGATTATGAGATTTCTATGTTTATGAAACATGGAATTAAATACGAATTTTCAATGATTTCGATATGGGGAGATTTTGTCAACAACGGGCCATGCCTGTAAGGAAGTCGGGTATTAAGTGAGACCATTGTGTCTTCTCCGACAACCTGGAAATCAAACCATTGATGAATGTTGATTTGAAGTATTTAATTCAAGGAAAAATTGGGAATCTTTTTTTTTTTTTTTAATGATGTGATCTTGGTCGTTTGAAACCTGCTCTAGTGAGAGGTGATAACAAGTTGTGTAATTACTTTATAGTAATACATTGATTATGTGTACTCGTTAAAGAGTAAAAATGAAGCTAGATAGAGATAATTACGCTCTATTAGCTCGAGGTAGATAACCAACTTAATACGAAATTAAGAGGGTAAGGAATGACTTTGATACTGAATAACCACTAGGTGATGTTTGTTCACAATGTGGATATATTCATGAGGTTACTGCACATTACTCGCATTAATCAAATGGATGAATGTGAGGTTGAACCTAGACAGAGCAAAAGACTTGGAAAATTTGTTAGTCCAAAAATGTCTGAAATTTTGCTTGATGGTAAACCTCAAAGCTTGAGAAAAGCTATGAGAATTTTTCTGATAATCCTATGAGAAAAAGGATATCAATAGAGAAATTGACTAGAATTAAGAAGTCAATGAGTCAAATTTCTAACACGTATGTTAGAAAATGTATTGTGACATTTTTCAAATAAATATGATCTCTCTATATCCTTTGTGGGGGGAAAAAAATGTTAAGAAATAGAGAGAAGCGATTAATAAATAGAGAGAAGTGATTCTATGTGACAGAATCATATTCAATAACGTATGGATCTTCTTGCGAGATAGATGCCATTTGGGCCCAAACGAATTTTTCAAATTTAGAAAATAAATATATGGGTCAAAGAAAAGTAAAAGGCCAGACTGATAATTTAAAGATTATAGTCAAAAGTGAAGACCTAACTTGTTAGATATAATTGATGTGATTTAATGTCAGTGTTTAAGTGTTACAGGTAAAGAGAGTTTAACTTGATATTGAAAGCAGTTGTAACAGAGTTTGAGTATACGCTGATAGCTGGAAGCGCATACGCTGACAGAGGAAAGCGTAAACACTGTTAGCTGAACACATGGAAGCGCAAACACTGTTAGCTTGGAGAGAACAGAGTTTGCTAAAGTCTGTCTACTGGGAGCGTCTACAAGTCAACAGAGTTTGAAGATTAATTTAATATTAATATGGAAGCGATATCTTTGAAGATTGGATAGCTGTCAAAGAGATTGAGTTGACTTAGAAGACGTGTAGCAATCGTAATTGATATCAATTGTATAGCTTAATTTTAGGAGAATCAATTAACGATTGTACGTAGCTGTATATCTTATAAATACAGTTAGGTTAACCCTAGAAGGGTATCCATTGTGAATATCATTCTTGTAACCTAAGCAGCTCTCTGTGATATTTTACATCACCGAGAGAGGAATTATTAATTCCAAACAGTTTTAAGAGTTAAAACGTGTGTTCTTGTTATTTACTCATACGATAATTGATTATATATTGTGTATTCGACCTAACAAGTGGTATCAGAGCCAATCTGTTACTTTATTACAGTTAAAAGATCCAAACACAATAGTAATCAATGGCAGAGATACCTCCACCATCTGAGAAAGCCCCTACTACTGTTAGTAGGTATGAAACGATTAGGGTTCCTATACTTAGGCCATTAGAGTATGCAATTTGGAAGGTGAAGATGACCATGTTTCTGGAGGCTACAGATCCAGAATATCTGGATAGAATTTATGAAGGTCCTCACAAACCTACAAAGTTATCTGCTGCTGCTGCTGGTGAAGAATCAAAGGTCATTCCTAAAGAAAAGAAATATCTAACTGCTGAGGATCTTTCATCTATTGCAAAGGATGCAAAAGTAAGGCATTTACTTCATAGTGCTTTAGACAATGTTATGTCTAATAAAGTGATTAATTGCACAACTGCAAAAGAGATATGGGATGCACTTGAGGTTAGGTGTCAAGGAACTCCTGCAATCAAGAAAAACAAAAGAAACATACTCACTCAGGAGTATGAGCACTTTGAGGCAAAGTCTGAAGAAACCATGACAGAAACATTTGATAGATTCTGTAAACTACTCAATGATTTGTCATTGGTTAACAAAGAGTATGATTTAGAAGACTCAAATCTCAAGTTTCTTCTTTCTCTACCTGAAAAATGGGATGTGAAAACAACCACCATAAGAGATAACTATGAACTTGGTGAAACAGAGATTGATGAAATCTATGGACTGCTCAAAACCCATGAATTGGAATTGGAGCAGAGAAACAAAAGATCAAGTAGAAAGTCAAAGTCTGTTGCTCTTAAGGTTGAGGAGAAACCATCAAAGAAGGAAGCATCAAGGAAAAAGGCAAAAGGAAAAGCTTTAGTCATACACTCAGAAAGTGAGTCATCAAACTCTGATGTTGACTCAAACACAGATGAAACATCTGATTCTGAAGATGATTAAGAGATGATGCAAATGGCTGCATTGATGGTAAAGACCTTCAAGAAGATGGGATTCAAGAACTTCAAGAGAGGAAAGAGATTCTCCAAGGACTACTCTAAGTCTGACAAGAAGAATTTCAAGAAATCTGAGGGAAAGGACTTCAAATCTGGCAAGAAAGATAAGTCTGAGATTCAATGCTACAAGTGTAAGGAGATGGGTCACTATGCTCCTGAGTGCAAGAAGGGTAAAACTGAAAAGGCACTCTACACCAAAGGCAGAGATTGGGCAGACACTTCAGATTCAGATGAGGAAGTCAACTATGCACTCATGGCAACTACTCAACATGAAGATGATGATCTCAAGGTACCCCCAACTACCTATGCTTATAATACTGATAATATAACTGAATTAAGAATTTATCTTAAAGCATTGCATATCAGTTATAGAGATCAGACTTTAGAAAATGAGAGGATTAAGAATGAGTGCTCCCAACTCAAAGATAGAAATAAACTTGTTGAGGAACAGCTAGAAAACATGAATAAAATTCAGAAAGAAAGAGATGATGCTGTGTTTATTGAACAGGAGTTGCTAGGTAAGTATAAGCAACTAGAATCTGAATTGGAGGATACTAAGCACATCATTAAAACTTGGACACACTCTGGTAAAGACACTCAAAAAGTGTTTCAATCAGATACAGTAGGTCTAGGTTACTCTGAAGGAGATGAACTTAGATTTGAAAATTTGGTAAAAGTTAGACCACATCGTTCATCTGAAGGTAATGTTATGGGAACAGGTGGACCTAAGACTGAAGCTCAGAAAAAGGCTGTTAAAGAATCATATGCTAAGACTTTTGTTAAAGAGGTTAACATTGGTTCAATGACAGATAAACAACTCAAGCATAAGCTTAAAGAGATAAAATCTGTCAACAAGCAGAGTATGCCTAAGAAAAACAGAAATGGAAAGGTAGGCATAACATCAGGAATTAAGCCAATGCTTGCTTCATTAGCTCCTAGAAAGACATGCTTTAATTGTGGTAGCACTAATCATCTTGCTAGTTTCTGCAGTAAGAATAAGAACATTAATTCTTTGCCCTCTAAAACTGCAGTTAAAAATGATTATGTGAGAACTAGACCACAGACTTTATGTAAACACTGTGGAAGTACATGGCATTCTATTTACACTTGTAGAGATTATCATGCTATTTACTATAATTACTATGAACCCAAGCCAAATTTGAAATGGGTTAAAGTAAACTCTGCAAATGTAAACTCTGAAAAAGTTAGCTTAAACTCTGTTAATATGAATTCCGCTGCAAAAGCTAACAGAATTAAGAAAGCCAAAGGATCCAAGCAAGTCTGGATCCTTAAAACTAATAATCAGTGATTGTTTGTGATTGCAGGGCAACAGGGTTAGTACCCTAGTCGTGGACAGTGGATGTTCAGGACACATGACTGGAAATAAAGCCCTGCTATCAGAGTATGAGGAGAAGGCTGGCCCAAAAGTTTCCTATGGAGATGGCAACATAGGACATACTCTGGGATATGGCAATATTAATCTTGGAAGTGTCATCATAACAAATGTAGCTCTAGTTCCAGGACTCAAGCATGATCTGCTATCTGTGAGTCAAATCTGTGACAGAGGATATCATGTAGATTTTCAGCCTGAATATTGTCAAGTAATCAGTAAATCTACAGGGAAAGTTACTCTAGTTGGAAACAGACACAATAACATATATGAAATTAAATTGTCAACAAACACTGATGGCAAAGCAGTGTGTCTGTCAACAAGAATGTCCAGTGAAGAGAGTTGGAAGTGGCACAAGAAACTCTCTCATTTGAACCTGAACAATATCAATGAGCTAATAAAGAATGATCTTGTAAGAGGTCTACCAAAATCCTTGTTGAATGTAGAAGGCCTGTGTGATTCTTGTCAAAAGGCCAAACAGAGAAAAGCCTCTTTCAAGAGCAAATCTGAGTCTTCAATTGTTGATCCTTATCATCTCCTACATGTTGATCTTTTTGGTCCAGTGAATGTGATGTCTCTTGGAAAGAAGAAATATGCTCTAGTCATTGTTGATGAATATACCAGGTACACATGGGTATATTTTCTTACAAAGAAGGATGAAACTACATTAACACTGACAGAACATATATTACAGCTGGACAAAGGGTCAGAAAATCAAGTGAAGATAATCAAAAGTGACAATGGAACTGAATTCAGGAATTCATCAATGGAAGAATTTTGCAAGAGTAAAGGAATCAAACAAGAGTTTTCTGCACCTGGCACTCCACAACAAAATGGTGTAGTGGAGAGGAAGAACAGAACCTTGATAGAAGCTGCCAGAACCATGCTAGATGAAGCAAAATTGCCAACATATTTCTGGGCAGAAGCAGTTCAAACTGCTTGTTTTACTCAAAATGCAACACTGATCAACAAGCATGGCAAAACACCATATGAAATGGTGAAAAAGAAAAAGCCAAATCTAAAATATTTTCATATTTTTGGATGCAAGTGCTTTGTGTTGAAGACTCATCCTGAACAGTTGACCAAGTTTGACCTAAAGGCAGATGAAGGAATTTTTGTTGGCTATCCACTGTCAACTAAGGCATTCAGAGTTTATAATCTGAGAACCAGAGTGATCATGGAATCTATTCATGTGTCATTTGATGACAAGAAAATAACTGGACTTGAAGATGTTACTGAACATGATCAACTGTACTTTGAAAATGAAGATTTATTAAACTCGGATGAGACAGATCTGACAAACACTGTTGAGGTCAATTCTGAACCTCTACTGGTAAATACTGAAGAAACTCTTCAATCAGAAACAAGGGAAGAACCAGTTGAGGGGGAGCATGAAGAATCACATCAAAGTGATAATTCAAACACTGATAGTGACTCAATTGATAACTCTGAATCAAACACTGTTGATTCAAACTCTGATCATTCAAATTCTGAGCAGTCACATTCAGGGGAAGCATCAGAAAATGAAGAAAGGCATCAAGAAAATCAGGAGAGCATGGATCAAGGGGGAGGATCACATGATGACAGAAGCAATCTGCCTTCTGCAAGAAAATGGACTAAGTCACACACACCTGATTTGATTATTGGTGATCCAGATGCAAGAGTAAGGACAAGAAGTGCAACAACAAATGAATGTCTGTTTCATGCATTCTTGTCACAATCTGAGCCAAAGAAAGTGGAAGAAGCTCTTAAAGATGCTGACTGGATAACAGCAATGCAAGAAGAGCTAAATGAATTTGAAAGAAATGAAGTGTGGACTCTTGTACCAAGGCCAAAGAACAGATCCATTGTTGGTACTAAATGGGTTTTCAGAAATAAAACTGACAGTGATGGTGTAATCACAAGGAACAAAGCAAGACTGGTAGCTAAAGGCTATTCACAGCAGGAAGGAATAGATTATGATGAGACCTTTGCACCAGTTGCCAGATTGGAGGCAATAAGGATGTTTCTTGCCTATGCTTCTCACAAGAAATTCAAGGTTTTTCAAATGGATGTGAAAAGTGCTTTTCTGAATGGAAAACTTGAAGAAGAAGTATTTGTTGAACAACCACCAGGTTTTGTAGATCCAAAATATCCAGATCATGTCTACAGGTTAGACAAGGCACTCTATGGACTTAAACAGGCACCAAGGGCATGGTATGAAACACTTGCTAAATTTCTACTAGAAAGTGGGTTTCACAGAGGTACTATTGACAAAACTCTGTTTTACTTTCAATCTGGTAATGACCTGCTCTTAGTACAGATATATGTAGATGATATCATTTTTGGATCTACTAATGATAAACTCTGTAAGAAGTTTGCCAAGCTCATGCAGTCTAGATATCAAATGAGTATGATGGGAGAGCTAAGCTATTTTCTAGGCTTACAAGTGAAGCAGACAGATGATGGAATTTTCATTAATCAAGCAAAATATACCAGAAATCTTCTCAAGAAATTTGGCATGCTTGACTGTTCATCTGCAACAACTCCCATGGCAATTGCAACAAAACTGGACAAAGATACAGGGTCATCAGTGGATATGACAAGTTACAGAGGGATGATTGGTTCTCTACTCTATTTAACTGCTAGTAGACCTGATATCATGTATGCCACCTGTCTGTGTGCAAGGTTTCAGGCAGATCCAAGGGAACCACATTTAACAGCTGTGAAGAGGGTTTTCAAGTATCTCAAGGGCACTGTAACCTTAGGGCTGTGGTACCCAAGAGAATCAGATTTTAAGCTACTTGGTTACTCTGATGCAGATTTTGCTGGCTGTAAGATTGACAGAAAAAGCACAAGTGGAAGTTGTCAATTTCTTGGTGACAGACTTGTGTCTTGGTACAGCAAGAAACAAAAATCAATATCAACATCTACAGCTGAAGCAGAGTATATTGCTGCTGGTAGTTGCTGTGCACAGATTCTATGGATGAAGAATCAATTGCTGGATTATGGGTTAAGGTATAGTAAGATACCTATTTTTTGTGATAATCAAAGTGCTATTGCAATGACAGGTAATCCAGTACAACACTCAATGACCAAGCACATCAGCATAAGGTATCACTTTATCAGAGAGCATGTAGAGGAAGGCAATATTGAGCTTCACTTTGTGCCTACAGATCAACAACTTGCAGATGTCTTCACAAAGCCTCTAAGTGAAGCAGCATTTACAAGACTGGTCAATGAACTAGGGATGGTATCTGGTTTTGACTAAACATGTTGGTTAGACTCAAACTTTTCTAATAAAATGTGTTGCTCATATTTCTTTAAATTGCTAAAGTGCTATGTGAACCTTGTTAATTAAACTCTGTCAGCATGATTGTTGGTCATACACTGTTAATATGTTTGTTAAACTCTGTGAATTCTGAGTTGATTTTTGTCTGAATGAAAATACCAATGAAGAAAAATGTATGGAGCATGATTCTCAGTGAAAAATCAAGATTCTTTCTGAGTCACTGTGATCTAATCAGAAATTGTGCAGTAAGTTAACACAGCATGATACTGTTTCATATTTAGAGCATCTCTTAGTTTATTTGATCCTAAACTCTGAATATATGAATACTATATGCATTGCCTCTCATGAATAACTCTGATATTGATGAACTCTAAACTCTGATTAGTAACACTCTGTTTCCAAACCATACTTGATTCTTGATGATTCTTTGTTTGCACTTGTGAAAATTTTAAAACTTGAGATGTGTCATTGTCTAGTTTGGTGAGAAACAGTTCATGTCTGCACCCTGTGAGATTTTGAGCCGAATAAGTGATTGATACATTTTATATCAATCAGATTTTATTGCTGTGTGATGTTCATCAGTAAGTATGTTGCTCTAGAACTTGCATTAAACCAATTTGAGACTACATGATATATGTGTGCATGAAAATGATAAAGGCACTAGGATTAACCATCTTTCTTCAAACACTGTTCAAAACATCTTTGAACACTGATCATAAACACTGTTCATAAACACGACCCTTAGTAAACCCCTTTGAGCTTAATTAACTGCTCATTTTTCTTGAATATTGAAGTATTAAGAGCAGTTATATTCTTTTGATAAATCAAATTCAAGCAGGTGAGTATTTCTCAAGAAAAGAAATCTTACTCAGTATATATATATGTAAAAAAAAATATAAAAAAAGAAAAAGAAAAAAGGGAGGTATATATACTGATCATCTTGTACAAATATGTACTAACCGTTTGACTGAATATTTTGATCTGATAAATCGTTCAGTTAGGAATTCTCATTCAAAAAATATCTTTTCTCATCTGTTTGATTTTACTCAATTACAACCCTGAACAAAGTCCTTTTGATTTGTGCATATATGTAATCAAAGTGGTGTAGATTTGGTGGAAATTCAAGCTTATGGTAGTATCTGCTTCTACTGATTGAATTTGAGCGAAAACACTTCACCTAAACACTTGTGTGCTGTGAGAGTTTGTGAGGAAATCCTTGACATGTAACTCACTGAATGATGCTTTGATGTTTATCTCCTGATCTTTTTGTCTATAATGACTGTGTGCTTACTTGGATAATCATGAACATAAACTGGAACAGGGATATTCAGATTTCTGTAATTAAGGAACTACAGAGTTTAGCATTCATCATATACTCTGTGTTTAATATGAGAGTTTGTGCATTCAGTGTTTATTGTTTTGATTTATGGATTTTATGAAATATTAGATGCTATAAAAATTGATTTGGTAAACTCTGCTATTCACACACAAAAGTCACAACTGTGCATTTTTGAAAGGGTTTTTGTGACAAAGTTTGAAAATTTGAAAAACACTGATTGATTGTGTTACGTACTCTAAGGTAAATTTTCATTAAGATAATTTGAAAATTTTGGAGTAAATGGAGTGGTTGACAACTGTTAATTAGTGTATTTAGTGGTAAAGTGTCTTGATAAACGGAACGACAGCGGTAATAATGGCTTTTACTGCGCGTGTATTAAGTGAATCGTTGCATGTTTGACACGTGTCCCACTTTCACCCACTCACTCATCATTATCTACCACTTTCGCATTTCTCGAGGGAACAGTTGTGTGTTTTCAAGATAAAACGTTTGAGTTTAATTTTTAATTACAACTCAAATTACTTTTTGTCACAATCACTTTCACCCACTCGTATTCACTTTACCAAAACAGAGAACTTCTTTGTTTTTCACTTTGGCATTTTCACAAACACCTTTCTTGCATATCATTTTCATAAGTTGCTTTTTGTTTATTTCTTGATCTAATGGCAACAAAACCTTTCACTGTGTTTGGTCTACGTTTTGTACCTAACAATTATGCAGCTTTACTTGAGAACGACCGGGCTCCTGAGGCGTTTCACCTAATGCAAAACTTTCTTCGCGATTCTGAGATTGGACAAGCGTTGATTGAACCGGCTACCCTATCTGCTTCTCAAGTGGTCACCTTCTGGCAAAACTCAAGATATATAGAAGGAGGAGAGAATGGAACTCCGTCTATCATCTTCTCTCATGAAGACCAAGAGTTTGTGATTACTCCACAAACTGTTCGTGATGCCATGGATTTCGACACACATACTTCGTATGCTGTTGTCTCTGAGCAAAATCTGAGAGAGATGCTAACAGAGATTGGGTATATGGACTCACTTGCAAAGCTGGGCAGTGTGAGGAGGCCGAATCTGAGAAAAGAGTGGAACTTTTTCTTTGATTGTATCACCAGGACATTCCAGAAGAAGGTAACCAACTGGGATGCTATTCCAATGGACAGTCTGCAAATTGGGTATTCTTTACTCTATGGCAGTAATTTTGATTTTGGTAGATATGTATTAATGAATTTGGGTGATAAGTTGTCAGAGTCTACTACAGTTTACTTTGCTAGATTTTGTCAACTTTTGTTCAATGCATGTGTACCTGGGTTAATTGTTGATGAAGCTGATGAGATTCAACCTTTTCGAGTCACTAAGAGAATATTCTCTGATATGACTAACAAAGATGTTGGTAAAGACATACCTCCCTTCGTATTGCCACTTGCCTTACAGAATTTTGTCAATCAGCCACAAGATTCTCCATCACCAAACCATGAACAACATGAAACACAACAACCAGAACCACAACCTATGCCTGAACCTTTAGCCACTGATCGTACAGAAAACATACCATCTCAACCTACTCAATCACCTGAGCCAACACCAACAATCACTGTTCAACCCATATCACCTCAAACACAAACTGAACCAATTCATCCTACACCAACTCAAACACAACCTGACCAAGTGAATACTGAACCAACAAACCCTGTCACTACTACTCACCCACAACCTCCATCTAAGTTCAAAAGGAAGAAGCATGCTGCACTTAATACAAAACATTCTAAGGCTAAACAGACATCTCCAAAGGCTGTTTATTCTAGAAGATTCAAAGAAAGAGCAAATAGACCTTCTACACCACCAGCTGAGGACAGTTCTAGTGAGGATGAAGAAATGATTGCAGTGCCTCAAGCTAAGAGGAGAAGGCTCATTCTAACTGATTCTGATGATGAGCATGTTGATGAGGCTCAAGAGAAAATCTCCATTGATATTCCTACTGGTGAGACAGAGGTTATCATAGAACCTATAATACCAGAATCAGAAGTCAAGATTGCTGAACCAGAATCTGCTAAGGTTCAAGAAAATGAAGATGTTAGAGATGCTTTGTCTCCAATGGAAGAGTTTGCTGAAACTCCAATTTCTTTTAATCCTGAAGCATCTACTCCACCACTCATGGAGGTTACACATTCTATTGATACTGGTGTTGCTGATGGGCCTACTGTTGTTCTTGAAGACACTGTGGTTGCATCACACACTGAGTTAAACTCTGTTGCCCATCATGTTTCTGATCATGGTGAGGAGGTTGATAAACCAGAGAAGGTTCTTTCTTCAGAGCAAACTCAAGTTGATAAAGGAAAACAAATTGCTCAAGAACCTGTTGTTGCTCAAGATGAAGATATTGCTTCTGTTGCTCCTACTAATGAATCTGTGAGTGATTCGATTGAAGACAATAGTACAGGAGTTGAAAAAGCACATACTCAAGCTGATGGTCAGAAAACAGGAGAAAAACCAGATTTTGCTGGGCCTTCTGTCAATGAAATTGATGATGATTATTTGGCCAAACAAACTGCTAATTGGTACAAGTCAGAGTGTATTTTTCCTCCTGGAAGGGCAGCTATGTTTCTCCAAGCAAATTCTTCGAAGATTAAAAATCCAGAAATATTCACTTGTTTGCAAGGCACAGTGATTCAAATCAAAACCTTGAATAGTAGATTTGATGATACTCAGAAATCTATTGTTGATCTTCGAACAGAGGTTGCTACTCATGAGGAGAAAGCTCAACTAGCTAATGCTAAGCTTTTTCAACAATTCTCCAAAGCTCAAGCAAATCTTAATACCAGACTGAGCACAGTTGAAAAGAATCAGATTTTACTGACTGAGAAGGTTGATTCCATTGCAAACTCTCTTGAGTTAATCACCTCAATTCTGATTCAGGATGGTGATGATGTCAAAAAGGGGGAGAGAATTGCTAAAACCAAGTGCAAGCAAACTCAAACTCTATCAAAGAAAGATCATCTTGATGATGAAGGTACTGCTGATAAGGGCTTAAGAAATGCAAATCCCAGACAAGGACATGAAAGGTCTTCAAGGTCAAAGCCGAATTTGGTGATAGATACAAATATTCAGAGTACTTCTGGTTCAAAGTCAAAGGATTTGTCATTCACTGACAATCCACAAACAGATGAAGAATTGGCTGCAAAACTTTTTCGTGAAGAGAATGCTGAAGCTACACTTGAGGACATACAAGCTGAAGAAAAGCTGTTGCAGAAAGAGCATTTAAAAGCTCAAAAGTCCAAGAAAGTGAAGAAAACTGTTAGAGCTTCAAAGTCTTCAAGGCCTGTAATGAAAGGAATTGAGATCAAAGAAAAACTATCTGGTATTCAAGAAGAAGAAGAAGATACTGGAAAGCTGGTTAGAAAGTCTTCTCTTGATGCCAAGTTGAAGTTAAAAGGGATAATTGGTGAAGAGAGCAAGGGCAAAATGATAGTTACAACCTCTGTTGCTACACAAGTTGTACAGACTCAAAGTAAACTCTTACCTGGTTTTTCAAGGCCAAAGATTCCAGTGCAAGAAGAAGCAGGAGTGACTGGTGGATATCAACATAATGTTGCATGTTCAGGAAAGCCACCAGGCAGGGATACTTCTGGCTTAGGTTCAAGAAGAGATTTGAGGTTTAGTAACAGTCCAAGAGATCCCTCTGCACTTGTATCTCTTGGTTCTGGTATTACTCAAGAAAATCTAGACAAGTTGGAGTCAGTTCAGCTAGTTCGTCAAAGGAGCTTAGACATTCACTTTCTACTATACTTTATGGCAGATGGGTCAGTGTATAGAGTGAATGAAGAAGCAATCAAGCTAAAATTATTTGAGGAACTTCAATATGTCTTGCATATCTTCAGAGTTAGAAATCATCGAACACAGCTTATTGCTAATTCTATAAGGGAGTATATGCAGAAAGCTAAAGTTGTTACAGGATCAAAGTCTGCTGAAAGATATGTTCCGAAGTACAGAGACTGGAATGGGAATCTGATAGAAATGCAGAAGGGAACTACAAAGCTGAAGACTGATCTTGGGATTACTGTTCTGGATTTTAATGTAAAGTCTGAAGAAGTGAAGTTTATCAGGTTGGGAAATGAAATGAAAAGAAACAAGATCAATGATCTCAGAGCTGCTATTTTTCAAACTGATGAGAATGATCCAGATTTAAGAGAGATCAAGGAAGCTATGGAGATTGAACTTGAAAATGCTGAGAGGAGATTGTTGATTGATTATCTCAGAACAACTCCAGATCTTGAGGAGGTTAGGTAGACAGAATTTGTAAGTAATTCGAATTTTCTGTAAATTTTGCTAAGTCAAGTTTAAACTCTGATTATATGTTAAACACTGTGTTTTTATTTGTTAGTTTTGACATCATCAATTACTGTGAACTTGTACATTTTTCTAATGAACAAGTTGGGGGAGATTGTTAGATATAATTGATGTGATTTAATGTCAGTGTTTAAGTGTTACAGGTAAAGAGAGTTTAACTTGATATTGAAAGCAGTTGTAACAGAGTTTGAGTATACGCTGATAGCTGGAAGCGCATACGCTGACAGAGGAAAGCGTAAACACTGTTAGCTGAACACATGGAAGCGCAAACACTGTTAGCTTGGAGAGAACAGAGTTTGCTAAAGTCTGTCTACTGGGAGCGTCTACAAGTCAACAGAGTTTGAAGATTAATTTAATATTAATATGGAAGCGATATCTTTGAAGATTGGATAGCTGTCAAAGAGATTGAGTTGACTTAGAAGACGTGTAGCAATCGTAATTGATATCAATTGTATAGCTTAATTTTAGGAGAATCAATTAACGATTGTACGTAGCTGTATATCTTATAAATACAGTTAGGTTAACCCTAGAAGGGTATCCATCGTGAACGAATATCATTCTTGTAACCTAAGCAGCTCTCTGTGATATTTTACATCACCGAGAGAGGAATTATTAATTCCAAACAGTTTTAAGAGTTAAAACGTGTGTTCTTGTTATTTACTCATACGGTAATTGATTATATATTGTGTATTCGACCTAACATAACTTACTATATGTTATATTCTTGAATTACAAGAATATGGTTCATCAAGATGATACTTAAATTATTTGCATTGTGAAATTTAGAAGTACATCAATGAACTTTGGAACAGTCTTTCTTGGTTTCTCTGGTTAAGGAAAGAGTAGAAAGTCTGTATTTTGGTGATTATGTTGATTGAAACAACATAGATACGAAAATTGGCATAGGCATATGAAATTTGATATTGTTGCGATATGCTATGGTTTCATAAT
The DNA here is from genome assembly GCA_037693485.1 of Kitagawia praeruptora. NCBI lineage: Eukaryota > Viridiplantae > Streptophyta > Magnoliopsida > Apiales > Apiaceae > Kitagawia > Kitagawia praeruptora. The sequence continues at coordinate 168,659,474 of CM075352.1, read as the reverse complement.
AAACGATATAGTTGCCACTTTGAGGACGCTCAAATTTGGTAACTGAGTGAATGAGTATTGCCAGTTTAGGGACACTTAAACTTGGTAATGAGATAAATTGAAATTACTAATTTTTGGGACGCTAAAAATTGGTAATGTCAATTACGATTTGAAGCCTTAGCTGATGACTGGTAAAGTAATTACCAAAATGTGACATGCCAATGTTGAGATGTAAAATTGATAGAAAAACAATGAATTGACAAAAGTGTATATGTTATTTACACATGAGATGTTAAAATTATTGTAATTACAGGTGAGTGATCTGATCATTATGAGAAGTAATGACAAGATGATCATCTCTAGTAATTTGGATGAGAAATTATTGTAATTGCACGTGAGTGATCTGATCATTACGAGAAGTAATGACAAGATGATCATCTCTATCAATTTGGATGAGGCTTAAAGTTTTGATTTTGGAGATTAAAATCTTAATAACTTAAAAGTCCTAAAGGATACATGTCACACGTTAGTGATGTGAATCTTGAAGAGATCAACGTAACTAAATCTAGTATATCTAGAATGAATATATATGATGTATCTATCTAAGGATAGATGAACAAGGATCTTTCAAGAATGATTGAAAGTCTGTTGTACATTTCAAAATGGTACAAAATCAGACATAGGCTACACAGTTGGTAAGCTGAGTAGATGCACGAGTCAAATCAAAATTGGTCTCTTGAAAGTGATTGCAATGAGACTAAGGTGTTTGAAACATACTCGTGAGTTTGGGCTGCATTGCAAACGATATCTAATTGTACTATGTGGATATAGTATGGATGTTAGATGTTTGACTTTAGGAATTTAAAAGTCATTAGTGAATTTAGTTCACATTAACCTAAGCAGCCATGTCATGGAAATCCTAAATAGACGATTAAACATAGCTCGATTCTTGATGGAATACGAGTCTTTTGCATAATATATATGCATGTAAGAGGGTGAATTGGTAGTCACTTTGTAAAGGATATTCCTAAATGACAAGAAAATGTGTCTTCAATATGCATATTTTATTTGAATAATTTGCAAATTGGGAGATTACATTGTTATGTATGTAATGATATGTCTCGCCTCTATGACGAGGACATAATATCATTAAACAACTACTCTGAACGAGAATTATCAGGATTGACTCTGTGAAGTCAAATGATAATGTTGTGGATCCACTAAACCAGATGATTAAACTTAGATAATCTAGTTAAACCAAGAGAATCTGGTTATATTGAGAGATAGTTATAAAATCATCGAGAGGGATGGGCCTTAAGCCTATTGCTTAACGGCGTCATGGTGGACACCCAACCATTGCTGACTGGAGATCCCAAGAACTTGGTTCAATGGGCCAACTAAATCATGATGACCAAATCACTGTGGGGGTAACCCCTGGCCTATTCCTATGATGAGAAACAGTGAGACCCGTAAGGTACGAGGTTAAGCTTTCGAGTTTTTAATGATCTTTCGGTGAATACATGGAGTTCAAGGTTAGAACGCATGGAATTCAGTTGAGTAAACGCGGGTTACTTTTTAAGTATAAAGATCACCTATGTGGGAGAGAATTGGGGCCGCTTCAAAGGAGAATTGCGAGGCACAATTCTTTAGAAACTCCTGCAGAACCAGGACGATGTTCCATGGCCAAAATGGACATAATCATGAGAGCTGAACGAGTCAGAAAGGATATAGTGATAAGTATATCATCGCTTACACAAACGGTCGAACAGTTCAAAGAGCAAACCTCCACTGTCTACCAGTAAGGTCGGTATGCTTACTCAAGCGAAGGTTCAAGGAGCAAACCTCTACCTATCGTATGCTATATTTGATCGAAGAATCTATCACCAAATCAAATTCTGTGTCTGTCTGGTGTGTGCTACTATGATATCAATCTCATCCATGTGGGGGATTGTTGGAATATGGATTCGATTATAATTTGAATTCATTGATTCGGTAAAATCAATTCCGTTTTTACTACGGATTTTTTGCCACCTCCTTAACATAATTAATTAACAAGGTTAATTAATTAAGGAAATTGCCACCGATTTAATTGATTAGCGCGGCTAATTAATTAAGGCAATTGTGTTAAGGAAATTGCCACTGATTTAATTGATTAGCGCGGCTAATTAATTAAGGCAATTGTGTAGCGCACAAGTTTTCCTATCCTATAAATACTCGTATAGAGCCTTAGGATTATTCACTCGAAAACACACATCCTTCTCTTTTATACAGCCTCTTCTCTTCCTCTGGTGATAGTTCTTGCTCGTCTCAAGCTCGCTGAGAGTGACGCTCATCTGTAGCCTCACTGCAATCCGTTTTATCCTGGGAGGCGTTTCGCTCGCACATACGGTGGGGGGCTAATATGCTTTAAGGAGACAGTCACGCACTGGACTCAGGTTTTTCGTTCCTTGTCTCCTCTTTTGTCTATTTTAATTATACACATAACTGTTATTCACACAAGCACAAATATTATACTATTTGTATTTATCGCAGATTGTCTAACACTAGCTTGTATTTTCAATACAATATCTATTTCGTGGAATTAAAAGGACCATCCTGATGATATTTTGGCAATTTTTATGAAAGTGCAGTATTTATATATATTTTTATATAATAAACATTGCATGAAAAAAATAAGCTAATCTAGTAATTAGCAACAAAAATTACAAATTTCTGTACAATGTTAGTTTGCTATCTCTCATTAAATAACATCCTATACTGTTAATCAATTTGCCAATGTGCAACTAATATACCAACTCAAGAGCTACTTAAAAATAAAACTAAAAGACATTTGAGAGCTAGTTTGGCCCAGTTATCTCATATTCTGGTCAGGCAAATCGCACTTCAGTAAACCAAATCTCATAGTTCTTACGTATTAAAACTTGGTTTTTCTTCGGAGAATAGTCATTTATACAAAATATATCAGAAGCCTTGCTGGTTTCTTGCCCAAATATGAAAACACTTGTGTACTTATAGAAGGCAGCAGTGCAAAATTGAGGTATCAATTGATATCTGTAATCACTTGAGTTTGGCAAATAGCCTGGGTGCAACCTGTATTAGCGGAAAACAAGTGTTGATGCCAATTTTCGTCACGGATAAAACATCAAATTAAGATTTTTATAATCGGGTATTCGTATAGAATTATAAATATTAGGGCTTATAATATTTGGGGAAGAATATTAGGGTTTTAGTAATTTGGGGCTGCGCTTGAGGGAATTATGATCATAGAATTTCGGATCCCTTCTCAAGGTGCCTACGTATCCTTATATAGGAATCAAGCCCACGTAGTTCTTTTATTTTAATTAGGCCCATACTCCTATTCTTTAGGAGCAAGTCACCTTTACATGGTAAGTTTCCACATGTGTTACTTTGTCACACGCGATATAGATTAATGACCCATCAGGTCTCTTTTAATCCGTTAATAAGGCCCGATACCCATTATCGGGTTAAGTTTATATTTTGTATTAACAAGTCCCCAGTATTTACTGAAGGTTTCCTTAAGTGAATACTATTCAAGTATTTTCCCATCAATAAGTATGTTTTCTCAACTTTTTATATTGACTTTGATTTGCTTTCCCATGTCTATAAGCTAGCATAGTTTTCTAACTTATCATGGTAGCTAGTCATTTGAGGGTGTTCATTCCCTCAATCTTTAGATTTAGGTCGACCTGTACAAAGGTCTTTGACCTTGGGCTTTGTAGCTTTTCTATTTTATGCCTATACATATTTTCCGTGGAACCTCTAGGGATTAGTCCCCAATTCTAAGGTATTTATATGGTTCAAGCATATAGATATTGGCAATCTGCCTATTTATGCCCACATTCCCTTCTCCTGATCCAGAGACCAACTCCTGAATCGGATACTTAAATGATTTAAGCATATAGAGATGAGGATATATCTTTTATATTTTTCGATATTTCTCCTGTAAGCCTTTCCACAAGTTAACTTCTGTGAGAGGTTTTATGGTTAAGCCCTTGCTTCGAAGCCCCAAACAATTCGATTTTGGCCCAAATCATGCTTGAGTCTGCTTGCGCATTGTATGCTTCCAAGCGTCATGTATTTCGACTAATCAAAAATCATACTCGACTCTGCTTGCGCATTGATGAGAGGTTGTCTGTAAGCCACAAAATTGTCTGAGGACTCTGCTTATCAATTTCTCATCTCCCGGTTCAAAGTCCCCGGTACATTTTTTGGTTCGATTTGTGCTTCCAATCCTCAAGGTGTAGTTAAATACATTTGATTCAGATTGCGCACTGATATGTGTATATCCTCTGTCCCCGAGTGATTTGTAGACTTCAATATCAATTTTGAAGTTATACATCACTAGCTTGGGACGAATAAATTTATTATCCTAAGTGATCTACGGCGGATCATAAGTTTAGGATTCGATCAATTTATCGCTCTCATGTGATCGTCGATGGATCACAAGTCAGGTGCTTACTCAATTTCTCGCCTCAAGTACAGTTTTTCATTAACGACAATAAAACACATGAGAGGTAAGTAAATCGACCTCCTAGTGATTTGGGTTGGCGCTTCGATAAATGATGTATGCATACTACATCGGTACGTCAACTTTTTCATGCTAGGTGTTCCGAATTGATATTTGGTAATGCTTTTGCTATCATATTAGCAACTTCAAGCTTACAAATTTTGAAATTCTTTTGCTCTGTATTTTACGCATGCAAAAGTGCTGAAATCATAAAAATTCAAAGTGCCAGAAAAGAACACTTATCTTAATTTGAGTTCTCACTGTACCTTGTTCCTCCTGTACCTTGTTTACTTCCCTGGAGCTACTTCTCACTGTTTATTTTCTTTGCAAATCTGTAGGAAGATCGTTATTCAGAGCTTCTGAACATGGATTGCTTCAACGTATCAGCTCTATTTGTGATTGAGTTCTCATCAGGTCAACCAAGTGAACAAGATCTCTGTGTTGCTACAAACTTATCCGGCACTACCTGCTGCTTTGAACATGGTCAATGTGTCAGCTGTTTTCTAATTCACAGAGCACACTTACATTAATCCCTTGCACTAAGTTGCCAAAGATCTCGGCCAATCTTCCTTGGTTTTTCAAGCATTTGGAAAGCTTGTATCAATCAAAAGTCCTCTGTAATTAATTGCCAGCAACAAAGTTGTCCTTTTTTGCAACTTCTTCATATGACTTGGCCTCTCACAGCTTGTTTATATTCGCTGCAGTTTGATATTTTTCACTCAAGAACAGACAACTCAAAGCAAATATCTGTGGAGAGTTTATATTTTCAAGTGACCGGGAAGTTGGCTCTAAAGATTCTTTTCTGCTCCTTTTTACTCGGTCATGTGATGACACCAAATTTTCTTCAATGTTTTCCCATCTCATAGATCATTATAAATCATAACATTTTTTACTTTTTCCTGTTGCTTTAAGCTCTGAAGGATGGAAGGCTGCCTTCCTTCCTTTAGTTCTATTTTTTGATAAACACATCACCAACATTTTTGTTTGCACGTTGATTTTCATTTCTGCAACTCAACTTTGATGTGATTAACTTTAGATATTCTCCTATATAGCCACCTCATAATTTGCACTCTTAAGAGCAAAGCTGCTCTCATGCATCATCCACTATTAGCAACTTCTGAACTTAACTTTCTAAATATTCAGCTAGCATCTTCCAAATTTCCTCCTCTTTCTTTATTTTTTAGCTTCCAATAGCCTTCATATAGAAGAAATTTGCATATTCTGCGGATTGTTGAAAGTCTGGGCAGCTTGACACTCCTTCACTAAAACAGCCGTAACTCTTTGTAGACATTACCTTTTTGCGAACCGTTTTTTGCATTAAAAACTAGACTCCAAGATCTTTCCAACGGCATATTACTCATTGCCTAGAAATTTCCAGATTATAGCAGTTTGTTCTGCAAAGTTAAGCATTCTACGGTCTCCAAATTTTTATTTTCTGTGCGAAATTTGCTTTAGTTCCACGCTTTTGGCTTTAGCTGGCTTGGTTCTTTAGCTCGCAACTGACATTCTCTTGTATGTTGTTGTCTAGGTTTTTTAAGTAGTGAACATCATGTATTTCGAACAAAGTTACTTTCTTCTCTATGCATCCCCGCATCGTCATACACCATTTTTTTATACATATACATGCTGGATGTGTTTTGCACCAGAAATTCTCCCCATAGCATGCACATGGTGGTGCATCATTGTTCTGATGTTTGAGATATCACAAATAATAGGAAAGCATGCTAGGTTCTCGCCTGATCTTGTAGAAGCCTTCTGATAAACATTTATTATTTCCTGGAGTAGTCAACTTTTCTTGATTTTTGTTCATTAATTCGTCAGGGTCTTGGAGGATTCCTGCTAGATATTTTAATGGCAATTGGTTGGAGGACATCAATAGAATTCTGTTGCACCCAAGAAGATGAACCGAGCCGCAGCACGAGGAATAGTTAAAGGAATTGAAATTTCTGTCCCAAGTTCCAACAGTTGTTCCTGTCAGGAGATGTCTTGACCAGATAAATGACTTGAGCTCTCGGTAGCTTATTTAGCTTGGTGATCATTTTGTACTGCACTCGTCTATTGTTGAGCACATCAATCCCTGAGCTGCTAGTTTTTGCTTCACTCTTTTTTTTTTTTTGAGTTCTGGTGATCACCTAGACCAGTCTATATCAACTCTCCTTCCAGCTTTATTGATATTTTTGTGACGGTCCAGATTATAAATTGAAATAATCCCCATCATGACATCAAATTTTGCTGGATTAAGGTACCAAGTGGGAGTCACGAGGCATTTAATTGGAGCTGAGTTTTTGCTACCAAGGTATGGTTCTGGCTTGAAAGCTGGGAATGTAAAAGCGTGATGCCCGATTTTGATGAAGAGTCTGACCTTGCATCACCATCTGCAACAACATTAATACTGGGGAAAAACCAGCAGAAACAAAGGTTGCAGATAAGGACATGTACACCAGCAGTAACATATTAAGTAACGAAACCCAGATTGATTTCTCAAAACAAGAATATTAAACCAAAGATATTCGTTATCCATATCACAATAAATGAATACATATGCAGTGATAAAGGAAGCATTGATATCATTTTTTTTAAACCAGATCTGTGCAGCAGGAAGTTTTGGTGTATTTATCCAAGTAGTATCCGAAAAATACATATCATCAGTTGCTTGACTTTGTCAATATTTGCATGTGTGTACAACGTAATTATTAGTAAAACTAATAAATATTAACCAACATGGCATAATCAAATATGGCAAATTGTTAAAGCCTTAAAAGGCTTGGTTTTTGTTTACGGGTCAAATCAAAGAGAGAGGCCAGAGTTCTTGTCTCTAGTGGAAAAATAAAAGTTATTTTTTTAAAACTTATCTCGTTTGATGATCGTATGTAGACCTGGCAAATCGGGTAAACGGATCGGTTTCGGATCGGATCTGATTCGGATCGGATCCACTTTCGGTTAAGGTACTATTTAGAGCCTGTTCGGTTCGGATCGGATCTGATTCGGTTCGGATCCACTTTCGGTTAAGGTACTATTTAGAGCCTGTTCGGTTCGGATCGGATCTGATTCGGTTCGGGTAAAATTCGGATTAAAATCGGATAAATTTTGGATTAAGATCGGATCAAATTGGGTTTGGTTCTCTTTCGAATTTTTACTGTTCGGATCGGATTTTGTTTGGATGTAGGAACATTCGGTTCGGATCGGATTGTCGAGATATATATAATTTTTTTATGTACCCAAATTTTCCAAAAACCAAAAAATCATTTTGGCTTGAGATCTTAGCAATGAACAACTAAATTGACTAGTACTAGTAACTAGTGTTCTGTTACGGCTTTTTGTTTCGTTTAAAAAAAATATTTCTCGACGATCCAACTGTCGGATGTTAAAATATATCTAATTTAGTGATATTCGCAAATTTTCAAAAATAAATAAATTAATTTGGTTGGAAATCTTAGTAGTCAACTGCCGAATTAACTAGTACTCGTAACTAGTGTTTTGTCACGGATTGTTATTCTATTTTTTAAAAATTATTTCTCGACGATCCAACCGTACGGATCTTAAGATATATAAAAAAAAAGTAATATTCCCAAATTTTCATAAAATAAAAAATTAATTTGGTTGGAGATCTTAGTAGTCAACTACCGAATTGACTAGTACTCGTAACTAGTGTTTTGTCACGGATTGTTATTCTATTTTTAAGAATTATTTCTCGACGATCCAACCGTACGGATCTCAAGATATATCAAATCGAGTGATATTCCCAATTTTCAAAAAATAAAAAATTAATTTCGTTGGAGATCTTAGTAGTCAACTACTGAATTGACTAGTACTCGTAACTAGTGCTTTGTCACGGATTGTTGATTCTGTTTTGCAAAAATTATTTCTCGACGATCCAACCGTACGGATCTCAAGATATATCTAATCTAGTGATATTCACAAATTTTCAAAAAATAAAAAATTAATTTGTTTGGAGATCTTAATAATCAACTATCGAATTGACTAGTACTCGTAACTAGTGTTTTGTCACGGATTGTTGATTCTATTTTTTAAAAATTATTTCTTGACGATCCAACCGTACGAATCTCAAGATATATCTAATCTAGTGACATTCCCAAATTTTCAAAAAATAAAAAATTAATTTGGTTGGAGATCTTAGTAGTCAACTACCGAATTGACTTGTACTCGTAGCTAGTGCTTTGTTACGGATTGTTGATTCTATTTTTTACACATTATTTCTTGACGATCCAACCATACGGATCTCAAGATATATCTAAGCTAGTGATATTCCTAAATTTTCAAAAAAGAAAAAATTAATTTGGTTGGAGATCTTAGTAGTCAACTACTGAATTGACTAGTACTCGTAACTAGTGTTTTGTCACAGATTGTTGATTCTATTTTTTAAAATATATATCTCGACGATCCAACCGTACGGATTTAAAGATATATCTAATTTAGTGATATTCTCAAATTTGTAAAAAATAAAAAAATTAATTTGGTTTAAAATATTAGTAGTCAACCATCGAATTGACTAGTACTCGTAACTAGTGTTTTGTCACGGATTGTTGATTCTATTTTTTAAAAATTATTTCTCGACGATCCAACTGTACGGATCTCAAGATATATCAAATCTAGTGATATTCTTAAATTTTCAAAAAATAAAAAATTAATTTGGTTGGAGATCTTAGTAGTCAACTACCGAATTGACTAGTACTCGTAACTATTGCTTTGTCACGGATTGTTGATTCTATTTTTTAAACATTATTTCTCGACGATCCAACCGTACGGATCTCAAGATTTATCTAATATAGTGACATTCCCAAATTTTCAAAAAATAAAAATTAATTTGGTTGGAGAACATAGTGGTCAACTACCGAATTGACTAGTATTCGTAACTAGTGTTTTGTCACGGATTGTTGATTCTATTTTTTAAAATTATTTCTCGACGATCCAACCGTACGGATCTCAAGATATATCTAATATAGTGATATTCCCAAATTTTCAAAAAATAAAATATTAATTTGGTTGGAGATCTTAGTAGTCAACTACCGAATTGACTAATACTCGTAAATATTGTTTTGTCACGGATTGTTGATTTTTTTTTAATTATTTCTCGACGATCCAACCGTACGGATGTCAAGATATATCTAATTTAGTGATATTTCTAAATTTTCAAAAAATAAAAAATATTTTTAAAAAATTCATGTGTCAAAATTTATTAAATAAGACAGAATATGTCAAAATTAGATACATCACTTATATAACCCTTCCATAAGCGCTATGGAAGTGAATGCACTCACTTAGACATCATTTCAATAAGCGCTATATAAGTGAATGCACTTTAATTTCTGCCCAAAATATGCAGAATTTATTTATTTATTTATTTATTTATTTGTTAATTATGTGCAGAATTTATTAATTTATATTTGCAAATTGAATTACAATATTATTATATACAAAATATCGTAAGCAATATTCAATGACAATAATAAATATATAGCAAATCAGAAAATATAAAAATTGACAAAACTAAACACATAAAGGTCAAGAAATTATTAATCTATATAAAATTATTTTATCGGATATTTTTCGATTCAGTAATTTTTAGTTTCAGATTTATATCGGATTCAAGTCATATTCGGTTCGGGTTAATTTTTATTCGGATTTGATCGGTTCTGATTATAATCGGATACATGGTCATCATTGGATACATTATTTCGGATAATTTTTGGTTAAATTTTCGGTTCGGTTAATTTTCGGATCGGGTCAAATCGGTTTTCGGATCGTTATCGGATTTGATTAAATTGAACCGGTTTCGGTTCGGATTCGGATTGTTTGGTTTCGGATACAATTTCGGATAATCTATTTCGGATCCAATTTCGGATTCGGTTCCACATATTTCGGTTCGGTTTTTCGGATCCAGACCCATTTTGCCAGGTCTAATCGTATGTGAGTCTTGCATGTAATTGAAGACTTTCCCGTTGATCTTGTTGATCTTGTTGTCAACGCCATTAAATATTTTGAGCCATAATCTTTATAATTTCGAGTTTCCTATACGGTTCCCACAGACGGCGCCAAATGTTGATGCCAATTTTCGTCACGGATAAAACATCAAATTAAGATTTTTATAATCGGGTATTCGTATAGAATTATAAATATTAGGGCTTATAATATTTGGGGAAGAATATTAGGGTTTTAGTAATTTGGGGCTGCGCTTGAGGGAATTATGATCATAGAATTTCGGATCCCTTCTCAAGGTGCCTACGTATCCTTATATAGGAATCAAGCCCACGTAGTTCTTTTATTTTAATTAGGCCCATACTCATATTCTTTAGGAGCAAGTCACCTTTACATGGTAAGTTTCCACATGTGTTACTTTGTCACACGCGATATAGATTAATGACCCATCAGGTCTCTTTTAATCCGTTAATAAGGCCCGATACCCATTATCGGGTTAAGTTTATATTTTGTATTAACAACAAGTATGTATTAGCGGAAAACAACATATTAGTACAAGGAAAATGCTAGAGTTACATAAAGTTTCAAAAAAACTTTCATAAAGTGATAAGTGTCTTAATTTAATTGGTTATAACACAATGGACACATTAGTATCAACCAATAAAAACATTTATTAGTGGAATACACCTCATTCTGTAAATATTTCTGTGCAAATTTTATTTGCACCTAGCACTACTCTTAGTACAATACATAGTTTTACGGATTTGCTCTAACATAGCAACACTGCCAATTTGAAATGTGGGAAGGAAATGAACGAAACGATAAATTAAGATGTACATACACATTTATCAATACAATGCCAATAATCAAAGTATTGTCCGATCCATTGCTTCTGACCAGTTTTATCCCCTTTGATCCTGTCAGCACATCCCTGTTGAAAGATCAAACAACTCATATTATAAACAGGAATTGACAAATTCATCCACAACTGTTTGCCAAAGAGAGGGGGGTACGTAGAGGCATGCCAAATTCCACCTACATTTTAGTGGTGCTTATGCTACCTGACGATATTATGTCCTGTTCTTAAAGATTTGAGTGTGTAAAGGAAACTCATATTCATTAAGCTTGTGCCTAGTTAAAAGTCGTTCAAATGGCCAGGTTTCAAATCATAAGACTAATATCCGTGAAAGTTTCGATTTGTGTTTAGGTTCTATACATTCAATGTCTGCCCATGCACCAAATTTCTCCAACATAAAACAAGTTTGGCTCATACATTATAACCATTGTTGCTAAACTGGAAATTGTGTCTAATCATGAAGGTATATATTGTATTATTTGACTCGAGTTTTTCAATTTTGACCAAATTTCGACCAGGTTTTGACTCAATTTTGGGAAAAACATTTTTTTACCGCTTCTGGGTTTTCAAATCGGGAGTCTGCCACATACCGGTTCATCAGCCGATTAATTGGCAAAATTGCCAAAAAAAAATTTGAAATAAAAATTGCCAATTTTTAGAAACCATGATTACTAATGAAAATAAGGGATAAAGGGTTAACCACATGGGTGATAAGCTATTCAGCTTAAGCTATCAGCCTAAGCTTGTGGAATACAAATGAAAATAGTGGTTTTGCATATCAGATCCTAATTGCCCAAAGAGACTCCACCAAATAAGAGGAAAGAAGTATAACCAGAGTAATGACCCGAGATTATAAAAATCCACCTATCTCTCTGCACATCCAAACCATATCTCAACTTAGTTTGAAGTCGAATGTACAGGACATCCTGGAAGAGAAGCTAAAATGCAACTAAGAGTTTGCCAACTTTTCCCCCTTCCATTGTAACTACATCTTGCCCATAAAAATATCTGGTTCTTACTCTCTTAGGCCTTATTAATAAGCTAATCATTGTTACGATTCAAATAGAACCTGAGATTGAAGAAAAGCTAATCCAGAACATTGTTTCAAAACTTACACACTAACTTATAATAGTAAAACACAATTCCTTTTATGTTCTTGGTTTTGTACGAGGGAATTGCACGGTATGCAAGAAGAGTTGCGACACACTTAGGCTTGCATGACTCTTCCAAAAACTTCTTCAGATCTACAGGTTCCTCATCAGCCCTGAATAGAATAACTTGGCATAAGTACAATAGATAGATAAACTTCCAATAAATAAAAGTCCATACAAATTAAATCTTGTGATAAGGTAATCCCTGTAATAACTATATTGCTGGATGAATTATCAGACTGCTGCTGGGTTTTAGCAAATGACAAGTTATCAGAATTATATGTGAGAATTAAGTTACAGACTGTCAGCTGCATGGTAGAAAGATCATGCCTATTCAATTGAGTCGTCAACATTAAACATTTGCGAGTTCTCATACATTATTACATTGTTTATTCCATTCTTAAGCAAGTCCTGAACCTCGTATTCCGAATCGAAGATGAGGTGATTTAGTTGATCTAATCAAGGCAACAGTACATCACTATGAGTAAATGCCTTAACAAGATCTTCCTAGTTATTTGAAAATTACAAGGACCTAACATCTCTAAATTTTACTTGCAAAGAAATGTGAAAAATCCTTCTAACTTATAATTTTTAATTTATTAGTAGTAATTAAGTTCCACTTCACAATTCAAATATTCATATTAATATGTTGACTTCAGTAGACATATTATACCATAGCCTATGTAATATGGGGAGAGCACGAATCGGATCGGTACGAGTTTAGAATAAAATCAAAATTCAAAACTAAAGCTCTTCGATTTTTGAAATTTAAAATCAAAACCTCAACCATTCTCGGTTCGATTATAATCGATTTGATTTTGGTTATAAAACTACATCACATTAAAAATACAAAACAAACAAATCTTACTTATTGAAAACAAAAGCTCCGGTTAATATCTCCTTGACGTATAATCAAGTTTCACTAAAAAAGGTTCCGGTTAAACAATTTACTCCATCACACGGGAAGTACTTAGAAAATGCATGTTGATTTTTTCGGTTTTTGCTCGGCCTAAATACAGCCATGCACGCCATAAAACCCAAATGGGCTGTCTTTTTATATAAGTTACTCACTAGTGCGACCAGTGACGACGCTAGAATTATATGCAAGTTGGGGCACAACCTGATTGTAATTAAAATATATATATATATATATATATATATATATATATAGAGTTACACTCTATAAAGAACACTTTAAATAAAGAACAATAAAGAACAGCTATCTGCACCATTCATTTTTTTAACGTCCAGGATTAAAAGATACAAAAGTAATGAAAATTAAAAACATATACGGACATAACATCTCATATACACCAGCATAGAGAAGCTCACGTAACAACTCAAATCAGAAATTCGAAGCTCAAAATCCAAAAATTGAAGAAGAAATTGAAGAATCCAAGCTCAACATCGTAGAATCAAAACACAAATCGATGATTCGAAGCACAAACCAAGCAGAAATCGGAGAATCCAAGCAGAAATGGAAGAATCTAATATCATAATCGTAGAAATCGAAGAAATCGAAGAATCGAAGCTCAGAATCGAAGTTCAGAATCGAAAACGGAGTTAATTCCTTCAATATTTATTGTATAATCGTTCAAAATCGTTGAGGTAATGATTTAAAAATCAGGTTTTATAATTTGTGTCTAATTATTATTACTCTTGAATTATATGAGAGATTCTAAGTTAGATTCCATTTTTGTTTGAAATTGTGTTCTACCAATCTAGAGCGAAGTTGCTTCTTAGTTGAAGAATCACCGAAAATTCATTAAGAAATTGAAATAAAAGTCAGGTTTACGATTATCTTACAAGTGTTGTAGAAAGTTAGGGTTTTGAACTGATAATATGCAATTCGTGCATGAGATTCTACACTTGATTAAATTATTATACCAATTTTTAGAAAAGTTAAGCCTAAACTAGATGATGATTCTGTGATAGTTTTATAACTAAGTTTACAGGTGTAGTTATGGGGATATAGTTGATTGTTTTTTATTATATTAATATTTGCGTGAGATGGTTTGTAAGATTCTATGTTATTTCGTTCAGTGAGTTTCTATTTTGTTTTGTTTGATTGTTGATATATGTGCTAGATGCTATGTGAGATTCTCTGCCTGATATATATGACATATGAGATTCTATTTGTACTAGATGTTATGTGAAATTCTATGTCTGAGATTCTTTTTGTGAGATTCTATTTGTGTGAGAATCTTTATTTTTAACTGTAAATATATGTCTGAGGTGCTCACTGAATTTCTATGAGTTTCTATGTTTTGTTTGTTAGTTCACAAGGAGTAGGCTGAAATTGAGTTTCTATGAGATTCTTTATTCTATGTTTTGTTTGTTAGCATCATAAATTCGAATTGGATTTGTTGAGTATGTTTCTCTCCTATCTAATTTCTCTAGACTCTAGGTTATGTTAAATGTTTTTAATACACTACTAGTATTAATAAAGTGCCCCTGGCGGGGCCCATTTTAAGAAAATAAAAGGCAATAAAGATCATGACCTTATCATCGAACTCTCTTATGTGGGATGTAGTTATCAGTGTATGTGTTTGAGGAAATTCTATAGCTAGTCCTGGTTTGTTTTTGATAATTTCTTCTGCGTGTTGTTCAAATTTGTTCATGTCTGTTATGGTGTAGTCTCCACCCTAGATAACACGGAGAGAGTACAGTGGCTGACGAAGGAGTTCTATGGTTGCGCTTTTATGATTGCATTGACTTGTAATTGGTTGAACTGTAGCAAGATGATGTAGTGGCAGAGATGAAGTGGAGGTTGAGGAATGTGAGTGCTATTGAGAGGTTAAAAAAAGGCGGAGATGGTTACAACGGAGAGCTTACTGCAATTACATCACTTGGTTCCTTTCGCTGTAGTCACTCCGAACATCCCCATTTGCCAGTGCTTCTTGTCTTGTTGTCCATTTTGTATGCATAATTTTGTGGATCATCAAACTTTATGGTGTGGTCACACGTAACTGAAGGAGGTTAAACAAATGGCAAGTAAACTCTTATGTGGCCCTGGGAATGTTCTTGGAGCCACCACTTATGGGTGCAGGGAATGTTCTTGGAGCCAGGATTTCTCCCACATCGGCACCAGCCTCAGCACCAGTATAGTCGTAGTTGAAAGAATTTTATGCATGATTTTGATATTAGTTGTACTTTAGATCATATGTAATTGTCTTTTTTAGATTCTTTCTTGTCTAGGTAAGCACAAATAGAAAAGACAGATGATTTTTATTGTATGAGTATTAATCATAACCAAATAAAACAAAACCTTCTTTTAGAAGGACCATTTAGTTCTGCAATATTGCTAGTGGTTATAACCTCGAACAGTAGAACATATGATAAGTAGTATGAATTTGCTCGCTTAACGACACAGGTACTACTTTTGGTGATAGGGATGCCTCATATTGTTTTATAATTTTGGAATGTCTTTTAACAGATTTTTCCGTTGCATCCTCGTACTCCAGTAGTGTTCTTTTTTTTAGTTTTGCTAAGTGAAAAAAATTGATTTCCTCAAAACAGACACAACACAAAACGAATGGCAACCCCACAAAAGCAATACAAGAGAGATAATACCCGGAAAAACAAAAAGAGTGAGTTAAAGCTCAGCTCCCACAAAAAGACAGTGAACTAAAAGCTAAAATAAACAACTACTACAAGGTTAGTGCCAATCTAAGAATTTGGAGTTGCTGAGAACTTTACTCCTAACCAATTGTTGCACACTTTTGTAAACAATTTCCAATGCGTTGTTAGTGCCCACATTATGATATCTAATGTTCCTTTCCTTCTAAACACCAGAAGTGATCACACGAAGTATTTAATCTGTAAGAAGGCCGGTTGTTTGGAATTGAAATAGGACATCTCTGCATGCAGCAGCTTTTTTGTAAAAGAACACTCCGCTAACAGTAACAGGTGCATTATCGTACTCTCATGAGTATTGCAAAGTAAACAAGTTGGGTTCACATCCATACCCAATTCAATCATTCGATCTTTTAATTGTGAGGAGTCTATATTTCAAAGCTAGCTAGAAGATAAACAAACATTTGGGTATATCAAGAGCATGCCAGACCCAATCTGCCCAATACACGTCTTCGTCTTGTCTTCGAATAACATTCCAAATAAAATAAGTTGAAACTTTTCCTGCCGGCAAGTTATCCCAGAAAATCTTATCATCTGAAGATATAGCTGTTTGTTCAATAAAATGCCAGAGGTCAGTGGCATAAACATGAGTAGTGGGACATAAATTCAATATAAACGACCTAAGTTTAGCCATAGCCAAGGACTCAATAATAGAAACATTAATGGACTGGTGAAAGCAACGAAGTAGGGGACTTTGATTGATCCAGGGTTCATGCCAAAGAAGAGATCTGGCATTTAGGATAATATTTTTATTAGCATAGCTGATATAAGAGACTTTTCTATGATACCTTAGTAGGGTAGATTCTTGTTGACTTTATATGCGAAGATTTTTAACAAAAAAATTAAATCATAAATCTGGATATACTCATAAAATCATAAGTATCATGTTAATCACATATAAAATAAATCACATATAAGATTTTATATGCGAAGATTCTATTGTTCATCGCTAAATATTATGTTAGCGGAAGGATCTGCCAAACTTGTTACAACCTGCATTTTACAAAAATTGAGATCACTATACAAGACTACACATACATAAAAGGTAGATAGTGAAATTTGCAGGTTCTGAAGCTAAAGGATTATTTCTTCAATTCTCAGTAGTCAACAAGTTTAGTCTGGAACTAAAAATCAGAAGTAACATCTTTTCAGATATTTAACAGGTGCAAATACATGCACAGACGTCCCCAATCTTTCACTCTAAGATTGTAAGATTGTTCCAGTATCACAAGTAAAAACAAATTAACTTCAGGGCACTGACACGCTTTCTTGTCTTTTCATTCATCAACATCTAGATGGTGAGCAGATCAACATTTATCAGATTCCAAAGAAGATATTAAAAGTAACGGTAAACATGAGCCTATGTTGTATCAGGGCGCTTTTTGACAATCATAAAGCTAAAGTTCATAACCCTAATCTACTCTAAAGATGGTTTACTACAAGAAAGTAATGATTGTTGTGGAATCTTTGGCATTCTGAATTTAATGCGACGGATAAATCATCGCTTGTTTTCGGTTTCCCTTTTTTGTATATATCAGAAACAAATATGGAAAAATATGCCAAAAATCTCAGATTCATCAAACACTTGCAAGCGAACAAACTTAGAATCTCACTTAACATTCCAATACCGAGCTATAAATTTCACTTAATCACAAGTCTTACATAACCTACTATGTATATCTTGAATTAAAGACATCAAGCTAACCAGCATAGAATCTCACATAGCATCTAGCACATATATTTTGCACAGAAACAAACACATACATTCACATAATCATCCATAGTTTATTAAAATATTGTGGCCCCGCCAGGGGCACCTATCTTAATAAAATATTAAATTTTTCATAGTTTACCTTGATTATTACCAATTTTATTAAGATAGGTGCCCCTGGCGGGGCCAATTGCATATAAAACTGTAGAATCTATAATATACGTAATTCTTGAAATTTACAGTTATAATAGAATCACAGAATCATGGACGGAATCACTTTCACCAAATAAACATCTATTCCATGCACCAAAACTACCAAGAATCTTGGTATGATTCTGAAGTCGCTTAGCAGCACTGTATGAAAGAGCCAAATAATAGCAAAATATTGAGAACATAAATATAGGATATATAATCACCATTCAGTATTACAACAGACATACATCTTAGTAACTTAATAAAGCAAATACTAACAATTAGTTTAACTATAAAATCACATATTCACTAATAAAGCAACCATAGAATCAATAACGGAATCATTTTCAACTTAACTCATATAAAACGAGACTAAAAAATACCAAACTTTATATACTAAAATAAATGTACGGAATCACAAATTTAATAACAAAATCAACCACAAAATCACTTACAACTTCATATAACGAGTCTTAAATACATTATATAACAGAATTTCTAACAAAAATAAGCAAAGAATCATTAAGTGAATCACTTGAAAAATCACTTTCATAAAACAAGAGTAATACACAGCATCCGACATAGAATCTAATATGTGCACTTTCATTCAAACAAGCATCTAGTACGAAATCAAAAAATGAAATCTCCAAACCCTAATTTTATTAATTTCGCTAAAAAAACAAGCAGGATGAGATGTAAATATCGTTACCTCTAATTGATCGAATTGAAGCTTTGATGAGTGAGAGTTTACAGTTTTCGCGGATTTTGAGCCGTAATTTCAAAAATTCTGATCAAGAGAGAAGAGCTTGTTGTTTGTCGAGAGAGATTTTGAGAAATTCGTGATTGTATGGAGAGAGAGAGAGAGAGAGAGAGAGAGAGTTGCAGCGGTGAGAGAGGAGAGACAAAGAGCGAGCTGTTACAGATTAGTGGATTACTAATTCTATCTTTTAATCCTGGCCATCCAATTTTTATAAAAAAATGTACGATTAAGATGAGTGTTCTTTATTGTTCTTTATTTAAGGGTGTTCTTTATGGAGCAAAGGCCTATATATATATATAGGCCAAGGTTCAAGAGAGAACAGTCTAAAAAAGAGAACAAGAGAACAACTATTTTTACCGTTAGATTAAAATAAAATCGAACGGTCACGATTAAAACATTGCCCTTTTCTAATTACTACGTCCTTTCTGTTATAGAACAAGAACTTAGAGTTTGGTCTATACATACAATTTTTATATCTACTGATTTCACGAACTATTATCCACATTATTTGTCTAACCAAATTTCTCATTGACGATATTTTCTAGATGTGATTTTACATCGAGCTTCAATCGTTTCGTTTGTTTAGTGTGTGATTATTCTCCATCAAAATTTGTTCTTAATTTCTACCGATTCTTCTCCGATTGGTTCTAACTGTTATGGATTCATTCTCAGGTATCTTCTACAGATTCAGTTGAATATTAACAGTTATTTGCTTTCAAAATTTGATTATTTTCGATGTTAATTCTATTAATTATGTTTTGATTTTAGTTGTTGATTCTTCTAATGAAGTTTTGTTGTTGCTTTGTTGTGTTTCAATTGAATTTTTTAACTTTTACCTTCTTTACTCGCTGTGATTACAATCGATTATGTGATTTGTTCGTGTATAGCTTCGGTTTTGCTTTTAGAGTTTCACTAATTTGTACTTTGAATTCGTAGTGTGATTTGACATACTTTATCTGCTTGTTGTATTAGTGTATAGCTCTGAATTTGATTCAATAGATTCGAATCGTTGTTAATGTATAGATCTGATTTTGATTCGATAGATTCGCTTATTTATGTATAGATTTATCTTGTGGAAATATAATCAAGTTTTAAGAGTCATAAAACTTGATTTGTTTTAAGGTGGGTTGCAGTTATGTTTTTCGAATTGCTTTAAAATTGGACTGATAACATTTCAAGCTGAAAGTAACTGGTAGAAATGTTAGAAGTCAAAAACTTGATTTGGTTCCTGTCATGCCAACATCTTATTATTTGGACATTTGCTTAATTGCCATTAAATGATTTTTAACAGTGGGATATATAATGCAAAATTTTAATTGGTAAAACTATCACATGAGGAAAATGTACTCTGGAAGAGCCGCTGAAGAAGCCAGTTGATGTATCAATTATAGACTGAAGTATGCTAAATATGTAAAAGACGAAGATAAGAATGATCAAGTTTCTCTCGAGAAAAATAACATTCAACCAAATGAAATATATGCACATTTTTCTAAACCTATTGGTTATGCTGTTCCTGATGTGTGAACCTGAAAGGGAAGCTCTTAGCAGAAAAATAAGTTATTATTTGTTGTGTTTCAATTGAATTTTTTAACTTTTACCTTCTTTACTCGCTGTGATTACAATCGATTATGTGATTTGTTCGTGTATAGATTCGGTTTTGCTTTTAGAGTTTCACTAATTTGTACTTTGAATTCGTAGTGTGATTTGACATACTTTATCTGCTTGTTGTATTAGTGTATAGCTCTGAATTTGATTCAATAGATTCGAATCGTTGTTAATGTATAGATCTGATTTTGATTCGATAGATTCGCTTATTTAGTGTGTGAATCTTTTTCATTAATTACTTTACGTAATTTTGATCAATTCTTCTACGTTTGTGCAACGGATTATTTGCTCATGCATTATAGTAGAGATTCAGTAGATTTCTTTTTGATATGTTGACTTATATATTTTGCAGTCAATGACAGTCTTGCTTCTAATAATGTTCATGATGATGTTTCTTCTGAGTTGAGAGTTGATAAAGAAGTTGATGAGTCCTTTGGTGATGGTGATCAATTTTGGATTTCTGATAGTCCAAATAAGCCTTACATTGGTCAGATTTTTACTAGTATTGATGCTGCATTTAGTTACTATACCGATCATGCTGGATTTTGTGGCTTTAATGTTCGTCGATCTACTCAGAGATCAAGGAATGGGATTGTTGTTTCAAAATACTTTGTGTGTTCAAAGGCTGGTTCGGGAGAGAGTTCTTCATCATCACGAGATGATTATGATGATGATGTACTTTCAGAAACTTCTTGAATATCTAATATAAATATGGAACCAGTTAAAAAGAGTAGGCGGACCGCTTCAGCGAAATGTCAATGTAATGCGAAGCTTGCACTGAAGTTTGTTGCTTCAAAAGGTTACGAGGTCTCTTGTTTTATAGACAAGCATAACCATCCTTTTGCAGCAGATTCCGAGAAACAATTTCTTCATGTTAATCGAACTATGACCGCTATGAATCATAATTTTGTATTTGAAGTTGCAGCATCAAATACTGGTCCATATAGGGCCCATAGTATATTAAAAGAACTATGTGGCTCATATTCAGCTGTTGGTGCAACTGCAGTAGATTTCAAGAATTGGATGAGAGATATTAAGGTGTTTATAGGAAAACATGATTCAGATATGATTCTTCAGAAATTTGAAGTTAAACGTGAAACATCGGACAACAGCTTCTTTTATGAGTATCAAACGAATTCAGATGGTCATCTTACTCGACTTTTTGGGCTGATATTGAAGGGAGGAGAAGTTATGACGTTTTCGGAGATGTTGTTTCATTTGATGCAACTTACCGAACAAACAAGTAAGTTTAAAATTTCAATGTTGAATCTTTCTGGTTAGAAATGAATTTTAGTTAAATTTTTTAGTGTATGTGATGAATGTCAAAGATAGGCTGCCCATACTTATCTTAAATCTGTAGTTTTCTTGTATTAGACCTCACGTATTGGAATGCGTATTTATTATTTATGCCTCAACTGGATAGTATTATATGACATTACAAGAATCAATCTTTAAAGACACTACAACCTGTAATGGAGTTATGACAAATGTAGTCATTACTGGAAACTAGTAGAGGATTTTAAATTTGATTTATAGCGGTTCACATCAAAAGATTTCACAAGAGATGCAAACTGGTAGGATTTTAAAAATCAGTTTTAGGACTCACTTTTATTCCTTAATTTTACGTTAAATGTATTTTCTTTTTACAGATATGGTATGGTGTTTGTTCCCTTTATTGGCGTTGATAATCACTGGAAAAGTGTAACTTTCGTTGCTGCTTTGCTGGATAAAGAAGACATTGAAAATTTTACTTGGGTTTTTGAAACATTCTTGAAAATCATGAAACGTCCCCCAAAGTGTATTATAACAGATCAATGTGCCGCAATGAAGGCTGTGATTCCGAAGATATTACCTCACTCTATGCATAGACTCTGTATGTGGCACATTGTTAAAAAATTTCCTGCTAAGGTAATATTTTAAAATTCTTACTTCCTCCTTTAATCAAAGCCATCCTCTTCAGTTTTATGATTATCTTGAATGTTAACTTTACACTCACATATATATAAATAGTATTTAGTTTTACGTACATATGTATAATGTATCAGGACACGAATGCTTAAACTTTACACCTTGGCATCCTCTGATTGATTTTGGGCTTTAAATTTGGTTACCAGTTCTGCCTAAGATTTAATTAGCTTTTTTGAGTCCATTATAGTTTTGTTAAGTTAGGATTTTGAGATTCTAAATTAGATCATATTCGCACTACTAAGAAGAAGAGTATCCTGTTCTTCCTGATTACAAGTTTGATTTGGAGTAGTAATACTGAAGCAGAAGTTACTAAACTATCAGACTAATACACTTGGATTTGGATTTCTGTCAGTGCGCTCAAGGAAATAGGAAGATAGAAATCTAAAATGTAAAAACTAGTGATCTGAACTTGTTGATGAAACCAGGCAGAGGGGAACTGTATTTAGATCGTCACCAGGTCCCCAGAACTTCTCCATTATCCTTGCACAGTATTTTCTATTTTAAAAACAATTTTAAAATCTGGATTCCTAGCATGTTTAGGTTCAAACCTAGTTGGCAGGAAAAAATTGGATGCGTGAGTGTGTTCAATTATGGGAAAAAATTATAATAGCTATATATAATATATGTCTAAAAAACATTAGAAACATTTAGAAAAAAGTTTTTTCTTATAAATATTATATTTATATTTGGCTCACTTTTATAAGTTCAATCAGGGTGGAGGAAAAACAACTTGGGCGGTAATTATTTGTGCAGAACAACTTGTACACACACTTAGGATGTTCTATAATGAAGCACCAAACTCTGAATTCACGAAACTTAAAACTTGCTTCTGCTTTATCGGTCCTTGTTCAGTACTTCATTGCCTTTTTACCAGAACTGGGTTGTGATAACATACAATTGAATCAATTTATAAAGGTGAACAGGAAGGTAAAACAAGACAGAAAATAAAACATATAAAGGATAGTATAGGTCAAAGTAATTTGATTTAATATAAAGTGATGCTTAACTCATGCCTCACCTAAGAACCTGGGCAGCAACATAGTCTGAAGCTGTGAATGACTGAAAAAGTGCAAAATTAATGCGAGAATCAAGGGTTAATTTTACACCATTCCTATACAAGAGAGTAATAGTTAGATACTTTAATCGTTAGTACCAGACAATCGTTTGACAAAAAAATTTAAATAGCAGAAATTGTCAATTTGGTGGTGGTTGAAGTCTTTGCTGCATCATGAAGTTTTGCAAAATCTCTTCCAATTCATATCATTTTGTGAACTAGGATTTGAGATTCTATATTAGATCGTAAACTAGGTAATATGTGTGTCATACAACATAGGACAGAGTCATCCTTCCCTCACTATAATAGGTTTAGTGTTTTAACGACATAAAAAGTGTTTGGCATTTTGTACTAAGGTTTTTCATGATTTTAACGGCTGATACACTTACCATTGGTTCTATTGTTGGTTTCCCTTTTAGATTCACTTGTTTTGTAGTCCTAAGCTTCAAGAATGTTAAATCAGTTTTTATTTAGTTTTTGTTTTTGGAAGCTTGGAGTTGTGTTCTGTGCAGAATCTCTGTTCATGGAGAAGTTAAACAAGTTTGTCTGGAATGATAGTTTAACACCAACAGAGTTTGAACAAGGTTGGCATTCAGTTTTGGAAGAATACAAACTCAGTGGCCATCCATGGTTAAATGAAATGTTTGAATTGCGCAAGTTTTGGATTCCTGCATACTTCAGGGATAAACAGATGGGTGGCTTACTTAGGACCACATCACGTTCTGAAAGCTCAAATTTTTATTTCAACCATTTTGTGCAAAAAGGTGACACATTGTGTCAATTCTACATGTGCTATGAAAGCGCCATTGAGAAACAACGGAACTCATTTATCAGCTAAGAAACGGAGATAGTAAATTTCCTAAGCTTGTAACTCAAACAGGAATTGAAAAAGATGCAAGTTTGCACTATACTCGGAAAATTTTCTACAAAGTTTAGAAAGAAATCAAGGCTGCTTGTTATCATATGTCATTGGCTGATCTAGTAAGCGTTGATGGTATGAAGAAATACCTTATCAGAGATAAGTATGTCAAAGATAAGTTGTTTCAGGTATGTAAGTTATTATCTACTTTAGTTGTTGTTTGATAATGTGCTTTGAAGAAATACATTATGGTTATTATTTTAACAGATAAAACATTATGTAAATTATTATTTTTTGTTAATTCACAAATTCATAACTGATTACATAAGTGGAAACTTTTTGGAATTAAACTATTAAATGCTAGGATACATATGATTCCTTCCATAGAAAGTGTCTAGAATTGATTCCAGTAACATTATCTTTGTATGATGCGCTAGCTATGATATTAATATTTATTTCATTTTATGATTTGAGATCAATACTAAATAACGATTACTTGTGAGTAATTGCGAACTAAAGTTCATTTTTATCTTATATTTTGTTTGTTTAAATATCCAGGTTGACTTGCTTCAATCATCAAATGATGTCACTTGTAGCTATAATCTTTTTACTAGGATTGGTTACCCGTGTCGGCACTTTTTCTATTGTTTGGGTCTTAGTGGTATTGAAAAGATACCCCCACAGTTGTTAAGCAAACGTTGGATGAAGAATGCAGTAGAGAAGTACTCAACAATACATGGTCAACCATCTGACTTATGTAGTAATGAGGAAAAACGTAGGGCAACAACTAAAGAAGTGTGGGTTGAGTTTCAAGGATGTGTGAATGAAGTGTCTTATGATGAAGACGCTTTAGATTTTGTATTGGCTGGGTTAAAATCGTTGAGAACTAGCGCTCATGAGATGGTTCAGAATCCTTACCCCATGAAAAGTCAAGTTATTGCAAATCTGTTTGGGGTGAAACCTGCTACCGTCATTACTGTACAACCTCCGCTTCAGTGCAACAACAAAGGAAGTAGAAAGAGAATATTAAGCTCTGCTGAGAAAAGTGTTGATGGTCGTAAAAGGGTTTTAAGGATGTGCAAAAGTTGTAAAGTGTTGTCATTTCATGATTCACGTAACTGTCCAAAAAAGGGAATAGATAATAACATGGTCTTAGATCAAAATGGACAGAAGTTGGATTGCAACCAGTTGATGCCAAATGCAGATTCAAATGGTGATAAAGAAAAGACATTTGATGAGGAAGTTCCTGGAGCATATGGAGATCAACATGTAATGCACGATTGGACAACAGAATCCACAAATGGGCAATGAGACTTTGGGTGATAGAAAGGTACAAATGTTATATTTCCTGCGTGTTTTTCTTTTTCTTAATTTGCAAATATTTGGTTTTATGAGTTTGCATAGCACTTGCTTTGGAATTCATAGAGGATAAACTGAAATTTAAAATTTTGAACTTGTACACAGGAGTGACTAAATTGGTTGGTGGATTTAAAGGAGTAATGAAGCTGTATTTGCTAGATTCTGAAGTTGATTGTGACAAATAATATCTTAGTTACATAGCCAGTTCTGCATTTATAAAATGTAAATAAAAATATTCCAAGACTAAATTGTCTTTTTCTAAGTTTGACAGATGTAACATTGTTTTTTTTAAGAATGGTGTGCACTCTTGATCTTAGTTTCTAATATGAGTATTACATATAAATTTTAGATATTTTTAATATTTTGGGATTCAAAAGTTGATCATAATCTAGATTCTTCAATGGTACTTGTCAATTTGGATTCTAAAATAGTTCTATAAAAGATTCAAAAAACTATATGTCATTCTTTTAGGATTTTAAGAATGTCTTAATTGAGATACTTCAATGATGCTTAAAATTATTTGTAATTCTTCAAGATAAATTATTCATGTAAATTAGAATTTTGAGATTCTAAATTAGGTTCTTCTATATTATATGCCAAACTAAATTTTAAAACAGATTCTTCAAATATTTATGCATTTTTTTATTATCATTTTTCAAAATTTCATTTACATGATTCTTAAAGTAATATTTTTTTAAGATTCTAAATTAGATTGTAAACTAAAAGACGATTATTTAAAGTAATATTACTTTAAATATTATTTAAAGTAATTATCACATGAAAAAGTAACGTGCATGGGTGCTTGTGGCCGGACATACCAAAAGAAAATAATCCAGTGACATTGTTGAAATCCATTTACATACTTAAGCTGAAAATATTTACATACTTAAGTAATCTTTTTTTTAAAGTAATAATTTTATCTTAAAATTATTTGTAATTCTTCAAGATAAATTATTCATGTAAATTAGAATTTTGAGATTCTAAATTAGGTTCTTCTATATTATATGCTAAACTAAATTCTAAAACAGATTCTTCAAATATTTATGCATTTTTTTATTATCATTTTTCAAGATTTCATTTACATGATTCTTAAAGTAATATTTTTTAAGATTCTAAATTAGATTGTAAACTAAAGTCTTCGCAAATACTTGTTTTAAAGTACTTGTTAAACTATATTAAACACAATTTAGAACTACTAGCATTTATCATGATTTCATTTTCATTATCTTGATTGTTTTTCATCTTTGTTTAAGCATCTTGATTGTTTTACATTTTTCTAAATTATTTATAATGTAATCTTTATATGGTTCGAGATTCTAAGTTAGATAATAAATCAGATTCTTCACTACTAGTTTTTAGTTTTGGAATCAATTATAATTTGTTATGAATACATTTTCATATTCTTGTGTCTATTTAAAATTATTCATCATTTTTCACAATAGATTATATTAACTGTTTTGGAATTTTGGGATGGTAAATTAGACCCCTCAATAATGATTCTTTAAATATTTTTGGAATTATTGATCTTTTGTTTTTAAAAATCATCTTCATTATCCTATTTTTTTGTATTTTTTGTTTTAGACTTCTTAAATATTAAAACAAAGAATATTTTAATACAATTGTATTAAAATATTCTTTACATATATACTTTTACATATATACTTTTACTTTTTTGAGATTCTAAATTAGAGGCATTTGTTAAATTAAAATTTCTAAAATTCTTTTAGGGATATTATCATTTAATCATAATTTCATTTTCATTATCTTGATCTAAATTTTTAAAAAAAATATCGTATAAGACATAAACAGAAAAACAAAAAGAACCGTTGATCACGTAAGATATTTCATAAACAGTCACTCACCATTATAAGGTCACTTCCAGAAAACATTTACAATACTAGAATCTCGAAACACAGAAAAAACATACACTAGTTTC
Source organism: Kitagawia praeruptora (assembly GCA_037693485.1). NCBI lineage: Eukaryota > Viridiplantae > Streptophyta > Magnoliopsida > Apiales > Apiaceae > Kitagawia > Kitagawia praeruptora. The sequence continues at coordinate 168,631,943 of CM075352.1, read as the reverse complement.
ACATAATCTGTAAACACCATAATCTGTAAACACCTATAAAGAATCTCAAAATTAAGATAAAATGTTCATAATTTGGTCCACAAGAATCTGCCATGATGTCCAAAAATACTCCCAAAATATGATTGCTGCTTTATATTATCACCTGCAAACTGGAACAAAAATTAAAACCACAGGTGAATGTTATGAAGGAGCTTTGTTTATGCTCCTTCCAGCTGCACATTTTTCTATAATAAACAGGAAGGGTGCTGGTGCTAATTGTTCATATTTAACAAAATTTGGCCAACTTTTACGCTTCTACAATGGAGTGGTCAAGATGTACCACTTCTATGGTAGCCTAAGCAACTGCCTGATACACATAACAGGGGTTTGGGTGAGACTATTGGTTAAACAAAATAGCACCAAAGGAGAGATGTTCCAGTAGGATTTTAGTTAGGCTAGGGCCATGCAACCTCCAAATCTTTCACCATGCCTTGGCACTCAGGTGATAAACAACTATGCCAATACGACTTGGTAAAGTCCTTCACCTAATGATCTGCAGCGTTTTCTTAGTCTGCTCTAGTCTAGAAAAGCTGCATGCTCTAGTCTAGAAAAGCTGCAGGGATTCTTTTAGTAGCATTTCAATCATTCAACATGCTTCGGCAAAATTAAGGTTACCGAGAACTTTTTTGTTGAGTTACTTGATAAAAGAACATTACAAAAGTTAACGCAACACGAATTTAAACTGAACCTACATAAACAGACCATAGAATTGGTTAACTTTGTATAGAGAGCTAGGGATCATTTAATCTAGTCCATATATAAAAGCTATTGCTGCTACTCTTGAAAAAATAAATTTCATATTTATCGACAACATTATAAGCATAAAAAAAAAAGAGCAATGCACTCACATTTTACCATCCTCTTTTAATTTCATCGAGAATCATCTGTTTGCAGCTATTAATTGGCGAGGTTATGATTTTATATGCATAGAGCTGACGAGACCTGTTCAATTGACTTTTCTGCCTTGCCTGCAAAAAAATTATTTTGATATTGATCAATCAAACGTAAGTAACCTATAGCTAAAAATAGTTTTCATTGATATTATTATCTCCATACCCATTCACATGAAAGTTTTGGATCCCAAGAGCGTAATCCATTTCCCATATAGGTCTCCATATGACGTAACGTAAATATACCACAATCCTTATCATTAATTTCTGGACGCCACTTCATCTGGAGTCTTATGATGGGGGCTTGAAGAATTTGCAAGCTCTTTTTCTCGTTGAATTTTGACATATATCTTGAGAAATTTTCTTGCTGTAAATTAATGTGACATGGAATGTTATTGGACAATAAAGACAAAATGTGAAGTTCTTAATTAAAATCAGAACATGTATCTTACCAGGGACTCGGGGTATCCATCATAAATCGTGGTATGGCAATCACCATGTTTGTAGTTGTCTATTAATTCTATTGATGTGTTTTTGATATTGAAGCACACGACATAGTAGTGATTGACATAGTGAATAGGAAAAAATATCTGTAAAAAAAAGCATGAAATAAAAGTCAGAATGCACATTTAATTGGAACATTATAAACGAGAGTTAAAAAAGACTTGTAAGTACGCTAAATTTACCACATCAATGTTTTTTATCTCAACTTCGTATTTTTCAAGGATAAAGTCCATTTTTGACTCGAACCTCAAGTACTTCACATCACTAGCAATTTCATTCTTCTTTCTCAATGTTGCCACCTGTTCACAATAATTTACATATGGTAAAAATAGTCCACATTGATATGCATGCCGACGGCTTTGTCAGAAGTGGTAAATAGTGGTAAGTATTATGCTAAATGGTGGAGAAGTGGAATCTAGGAGTTTTGAAGATATATTTGTTTTAGTACCGTCGTGTATGTTGTGCAAAAGAATCTCCTTGGCGAATTAGTTGATCTGTACTTTTCTTCAGAATTCAAGATACATGAATATGTATCTACCACACCAGCTAATAACTCTGTGTTGAACAGCAAAGATTTGAGTTCATGCTTCAAACAGCTCAATCCTTGCCACTTGAAGATTTCTTGCCTGCATTTTGTCAATAAAGTAAAACCACATAATAAAAAACTAGTGAATTTCGAAGATAACTATCTATGTAAATATTAATAAATATCATTCTTACATCATGTCTTTATCGTTCCTATTTAGCCAATTCCAAACATCTTCCTCAGCTTTTGTAAGTCGTGGTTTATCTATATCAATTGGACGCGAAATATATGGTGACTTTTGAAATTCTCCTATCTTGTGCTCTCGTTGCGGTCTCTCTTGAAGAATTTTTTCAAAACCCAGTTGAAGAAGTTCATCTTGATTTGACACAATATTTATGTCTTCTTCGATATTCTTTTCTTCTAGCTTTACTTTCCCCAAATTGTTAAATGGGTCAGCCACTTTCTTTGTGTCTCTAAAAGATTGTGGTATTGACATAACATTAATATCTTTCCAGTCTTCAATCAATGCAATCCAATCTAATGCAGACCTATCATCAAATAGAATTAAGAATCTTAGTAATATGATCAAGTATAAATCAACTTTACACAAACAAATTAGGCAATTTTATATGCGTAATATCTCAAACAATTTCTCAAGTTTAGGGTATCCTTGGTATTTTCAGCTTAGGTGTGTTAATGTGCTGCCTTGATTATAGGAAAATTGAAGTGAGGATATTTTTCAAACTATAGTATTCTGTCCTTACATCTCCTGACTCTGGATAGTAAAATGGACAAAAAAGATGAAGAATAAAAAATAGTAAAAGAAAAACTAGCTAGGTAGCTGGTAATAAAATCTTAAAAAAGCACCCTAACATAAGCACAAAATGACCATATCAAGAATGAAGCAAAAATATAATCTCTTGCACCTTAGAATCCTATTCATGCAACTACTCAACTAACTCCAAAACCAAATAATTAACTTTATCAACAAGGTCCAGTCATGAAGTCTCATTATACCAAGAAACTTAAACCAAATAAATTACCTTTCTTCAATTTTTTGTATGTCGTTAGTCGAATTCTTTGTTGCTTCATGAAGCCTTGCAAAATCTTTCTCCAACACATTCATCCTCTGATTTGTTAAAAACAATACCTTTGCAATTTCCAAATTGGTTCTGTATAATTATTGTACAATGTAGCATTATTTTAACCCATATATGCATGCTATTTAAGCATCATTGCTATTCCAAAACAGAGTATTAAAAAATAAAAAATAGTACAGTAAATTTATATTTAAGTACTTAAGATGTTATTATATTCCCTTTAAAATAATTTAGGTTTGAGATTCTAAATTAAATTCCACTATAATTAGATTGTAAGTTAGATTCTTAGATTCATTTCCTAGGATTTTTAGATTCTAACTTAGATCGTAAACATTCAGATTCTATATTAGATTTTGAACTAGATTCTCTCTGTAACATATTATAGATTCTAGAAATAATTATTATGTTCCCTTTAAAATAGTTTAGGTTTGAGATTCTAAATTAAATTCCACTATAATAACCCTAATAATTTACGAAAATTAGATTCTAAATTAGATTCTAATTATAATTTTAATTATAACTATAATTAAACAGTTTAGGTTTAATTATAACTAATAATTAAACAGTTTAGGTTTAAAATTAGATTCTAAATTAGATTGTAAATTAGATTCTTAGATTCATTTCCTAGGATTTTTAGATTCTTAATGAGATTTCCTAGTGTGTGTAGCTTGGAGTCGGGTTCATGAGGAAGAAAATCGGATCCAAGAACTTCAATCCACTAGCAGTTGTACCATGAAACATACTCACACTCGTGTCCATCCCCACAGGTACAATATCATCAGTCAGTTCAGTAAACAGAGGACTTAGCCTTAACAAATAAGGTTCCCTACAGGTGGTTCCTTAGGGCAGACAACCAAGTCCCCTTGATTCAATAATTTGTCCATCATATCTCTGTCTTTCTCTCGGTTTCTTGTCAATCGGACGGTTCTGATGGGTGATAAAATCTCTGACATTCTACTTAGGCTGTATATGACTGCAGCCAAAGGTTTCGAGAGTCCAAATGACAGAATCAAAGGGTCCAATAATGTTCTGTGGTTACATACATATTGTGAACCTTTGGTCTTTGATTGGTTACTCTCAGACTCGGAATGATGGTCGGGTCTTTGACTCTTAGATTCATTTCCTAGGATTTTTAGATTCTAACTTAGATCGTAAACATTCAGATTCTATATTAGATTTTGAACTAGATTTTCTCTGTAACATATTATAGATTCTAGAAATAATTATTATGTTCCCTTTAAAATAGTTTAGGTTTGAGATTCTAAATTAAATTCCACTATAATAACCCTAATAATTTACGAAAATTAGATTCTAAATTAGATTCACAGATTCATTTCGTAGGATTATTAGATTCTAACTTAGATTGTAAACATCTGAATTCTAAATTAGATTGTGAACTAGAGTATCTGTGTAACACATTACAGATTCCACAAATAATTATTATGTTCCCTTTAAAACAGTTTAGGTTTGAGATTATAAATTAAATTCCACTATAATTATCCTAATAATTTAGGAAAATTAGATTCTAAATTAGATTGTAAATTAGATTCTTAGATTCATTTCCTAGGATTTTTAGATTCTAAATGAGATTGTAAACATTTAGACTCTTAATTAGATTGTGAACTAGATTCTATTTAAAACATTATAGATTCTACGTGTAAATTAAATCGTAATTTTATTTGCTTAAGATTTTCTTATTCTAAATTAGATTTAAAACAAGATTACCTTTCTTCAGTTGTTTGCTGGGTGGTGGCAGGAGTCTTTGTTACATCATGAAGCTTTGCAAAATTATCTTCCAATTCATTGAGCCTGTCATTTGGTAAAAGTACCAAGGCCTTTGCCACTGCCAAACTGCTTTTGCATCGTTTTTGTATATCTTCGAATTCTTTGATATCATTCTCCACTTGACTTATCAGGTCCTATAAAAAAGAGAGTAATTACTTCATTGAACAAAGCAAAAAAAACAATGTAAATATCACATCAAATATCAAATGTAAAAAAAGAAACATTTAATTAAATAGTTGAACAAAGAGGATATCACCTGGTCATTTATAAAGAAATCATTATCATTCAAATCTTCCATATCTCCTATTAAGTTTCTGGAAACTTTCATATTGTTGACTTCTGTTGTAGATAATTGTACTGGTTGTAATCCTTGTTCCGGAGTCTTAAACTGGTCAGTGTTTAGCAAATCCTATAAAAAAAAATGGATTACACATATATGAAAACCCTACAAAATGCCTATAGCTTTGTTTAATCAAATTGAAATACACATAGACACACACAAACATAAATATATGGAGAGAGACCTGAGGAACATCAATCGGCTGATTAAGATCACCATGAAAAATGCCTTTAGCATGAGTAACTTGCTCTTTTATTGGATGACTAAGCTCTTTCGGAGTCTTAAACTGGTTAGTGTTTAGCAAATCCTATAAAAAAAAATGGATTACACATATATGAAAACCCTACAAAATGCCTATAGTTTTGTTTAATCAAATCGAAATACACATAGACACACACAAACATAAATATATGGAGAGAGACCTGAGGAACATCAATCGGCTGATTAAGATCACCATGAAAAATGTCTTTAGCATGGGTAACTTGCTCTTTTATTGGATGACTAAGCTCACCAGGATCTTCACTAGGATCAACATTGTCTTTCATCGGTTGATTAAGCTCACCACGATAGACGTCTTTGATAGGAGAAACTTGCTCATTCTTTGGATGATTAAGTTCGACAAGATGAATGTTTTCATTCAGAGCAACTTCTTCTATTGTCGGCTGATTAATCTCACTGGGTTGAAAGTTTCCAGCAGGGGCATCTTGTTGATCATAATGTCTTCCAGCTTCATCAGAATTCTTTGTGTCATCCCCTTGCTTTGCACATTTTACTATTTCATAACTCACTTGCTGCATAAATTGTTAGAGTTAACACAATTCAGAGATAGCTAAGAACATAAATCATGTCAAAAACAAAATATACGTATTTCTCACTATTTCTCCTCTTCCGAAAGAATTGTCAATGTTCTCCAAGATATCCCTTGCTGTAACTTCAGCATTCATCCAACCAATAAATGCAGGGCATGTCCTTTCGACTTGAATTTTTGGATTCATAACTCGATCAAGATAAAGTACTAAAAAAAATTGTAAAGTCAACAATTTAAGATAACAAAATAAATAAAATGTTTGTGAAACATAACATGGTGTAAGTTTAGTTTCTTACAATCAAAAACATGAGAGAACCGCAATAAAATTGAGTATGAGGATCTTTTAACCATTTCTCATAAGCATCTTTTAAGCTATCAAAGACAAGCTTGCACCAGTTGTATTCAGAAGCATTATCATAATTCCCAACAAAACCTAAAATTTCTTGCGAAACATATGAATTTTTGATGCATCGTACGAACAAGTTCATCATCAAAACCATAAAATTCTGCTTGAACCTAATATCAGCATGTCTGGAACTTTTCATTACCGTGCTTATCATTTTTTCTGTAACTTTTTGTTCTGCTTTCTTTTCCGGAAACTGTAACCTCCAGTCCTCTTGCACAGCACTATTTTTCACAAGAATTATCTCTTTTTTCCCTTGTGGTAGCCCTAATATATCATGTACATCATTTTCATTGACATGAATGACACGAATAGTATCTTCATCCCACAAATTTAAGGTCGAATTATCATAGTCAAACCACCAAAGAGAATTAACTGCGATTGTCTGCGGAATCTTCTTAAGTGCAAATGACAGTAAATGACCAAATCCAGCATCTGAAACCCATTTCTTCTGAGTTTCTGACATCTGACTTACAATGCCAGTGAAAATGTGGGGACTTGCTCGTACTAAAATCTTCTTCGGCTTTTGAATTCCATGATCTTCTTCTTCCTTCTTGCTTTTATTACATTTATCAACTTTCGGTTTCTTTTTCCCTTTTGCATCAGCTTGTGTTGAAACTTTTCTTTTCTTTTGTTGATTTATTTCGGGTACTAGTCCTTTCTTTGCCCGCACTGTTGCTTTTTTTGGTAACTTACATGGTGGAGGCTTCTCAAAGTCACTATCTTCATCAGAAATCATCACCACGAATTTTAACTCTTTTCCCAAGTCCTTTTCCGAATCTCTTCCATTTTTCCTTGTTGAGTTGCCCAATTGGTTTGAAGCATCAATTGTGATTCTTGAGCAGCTTTGGGCTCTATTTTTTCTCTTTTTACAACTCGATCTCGTTCCTAATTTTGACACTCTCAATGAATCTGGTCCAGAAACTAATGAGAAGTCACGCTTTGCAAGTCTTGCTGATGACCGTCTTTGCGAAGGAGGTGGCAGTTGCATGTCAGATTTTTCAGGTTTCACTCTTTTTTCTGGCAGAGAATTACTGCTATCATTATCAATTACTTGTTTGTATTTTAGTTGTGCAATGGGTTTCCGTCTAAGTGCTGATCCTTGTGCTGCTATAGGTATCTTCTTTCTGCTCACAAACTCAAGTCTTCTTTTCACATCACTTAACAGATTGATCACTTCCATAGAATCTTGTATGTTTCTTTCATTTAATTCTTTATTTCCATTAACACAACCTTCAGGAGTTTGTTCTTTGTTATCACCTATAAGAATATTTATACATTGTTAGGTATGACATATACACAAAACATTCAACAAAGATACTAAGCTTCAAACTGGTTCATACTCTAAATATGATAAACATGTCACACAAAGTTGCTTTGACACTTACATTTTTCATCCTCTGAACTCTATGGTGTGTAGAAAACAAGAACAGGTTGCTCTTTGCTAGTCATAATCTTCACTTCATTAGCTTGAAGCACATTTTTGACATTTTTGCATCCTTCTTCTGTATCATTCCAATTCTGGTTCTTATCCTCGTCTGCATAAAACTCATACATGTTATTAGCATGACGGGACTAAATATACAAAAAAGATATTCTTACATTTCTGTAATCAACATTACTTGTTGTTTTTCGTGGTCCTTTACGTAGAGATGATCCAGATTTCCTTGCATTTCTCAAACGAAGCCTTGAATGTGAACCTGATTCATAAAGTATTGTACAGTTATTATTAGCCTAACAACTAATTAGCATATGCTAATTATTGCTAACTAATACAAAGTACTTCAGGATTCCTAACAACTAATTAGCATATGCTAATTATTGCTAACTAATACAAAGTAAAAATGAAGCATTTACCCATTGTTTAAATACTTAAAATACTAATTGAACTTCTGCTTATGTTGAGGATAGCAGAGATTAATTGTTATTGCTGGTTTACTACCACTTGTAATCAGTTACTTATTTTTACAATTAAACAGAGCTATAGCATTGTTCTGATGATGATCACATGACAAGACCTCTGTTGCTGGTTACGGCTTCGGTTGATAAAATGGTTCTTAAGAAGTCTATCAGTGTCACACACAAAACAGAGCAATGACAGAATCATAACACTAAACTGCAACTAGACCACAGCACACCATTTCGACTTTTTCTCTTTACACACACGTTCAAATGATTTAAAGTTTGGACCATAACAAAGTACATTCTGAAGTCTAGCTCTCCACCAAGTTTCATCAAAAATGACAATTCGTAAGTTAGGCAAAACATGAATACAAAACAGTGTCACAGCAAATCCCGATTTCTGAACCATCAACACAAAACTAACTTTATCTCAAGTTTTACTCACTCAATTTGTTTGATTCAAAAACCAGTGGCCAATTCATTCCAAAACACAGCCTTTAATCACATACTTTGTCCATTTTAAGTTCGCATATCAGTAGAATCTACTTATTGCTAACTAATACAATGCACTTCAGGATTCCTAGCTAACTAACATATTGCTAATTATTATGGTCATCTGGAACCTTACTTAGAATCTCATATCTAATGGAACCTTCATGTATTATATTTTAAAAGGGCGATGGAATTTCTGAATCTTAATCGGAATTTTATTCGTAAAAAAATTGTGAACAACTTTCTAATACTACCAAAACAAAGGACGATGCAACATCTGCAAGAGGAAATCTCGAAATTCATATGTATAGAACCTTATTTGGAATCTCATATATAACCTTACTTTGAATCTCTTATTTAGCATTTAAATCTCATCTCGAAATTTGAGATTTCAACGATACAACAACGATTCTATCTGGCAAGACTATGACACACACATTCATACGTATAGAATCTTATTTGGAATCTAATATGACATTTAAATTTTTGGATCTTATTTGGAATCTTAGTGATCTTACAGAACTGTAGTAATTCGCTAAAATATGAATAAATTTATCACACATAAATAGAATTATATACACATATCCAAGCATAAACACACAAACACGGATCTATACAGAATTTTATGCTTAAAAACATATAAATCGACATATATGCTGATGCATATACAAATTTCACAAAATATTACGTAACTAAAGGAATATCGTTGTTACCTAATCGGAGAAACATTTCGAAGCTTCAATTCACGAACAAACCTGCAATTCCAACTGGATTAGACTTGATATTACATACATTCATTAACTAAAATTTAAAAACAATTTCCGATTAAGCTAGTGAAACATAAATTGTTGTATAAATCGTTATGTAAGAACTCGAAACCCTAATTTCACCCATTTTGAACATTCCTTACCAAATTTGAATGATTCTTCGATAAATTTGAACGATTTTGTAACGAATTTGAACGAATCTTCAACAAATTCATACGATTTTGCAACAAATATGAACGATTCTTACAAAAAATTTGGAAAATCTAGCCTCAATTTGCTCAGATCGCGTTTTCTGTATAAGACTATAAGACTGTATGTATATTGTGTATATGTGTGACAAGTTCCTTTTCTGTTATTTTTTATTTTGCCAAATAGGTTTAAATTTTTATTTAATTACGAGCGTGCCCCTAGACTAAATTAGAATCGTGACTGTTGAATGTCTTTATAATCAACGGCTAGGATTGTGTTCTCCTGTTCTCTTTTTAAGGGTGTTCTCCCTAGAGCCCAACTCTATATATATATATATATATATATAGGGGTTGCTCAAGAGAGAACCTTTTTTTAGAGAAAACTAAGGTACTTTTCTAGTCCATTGATCTTTCATCAATCCAACGGCTGATATCAATATTTTATATTTACTTAAAATAACTAGAGGGGTAATACAGACTTTTTAACTTATACATATCTTTAAACAGTCAATTTATTATTCAATCAATATTATATCTTTAATTATAATTTACCTATTTTAATAACTTACCTATTTTTACCTTTCCAATTTCAGTTTACGCTTAACTAAATGCATGTAGTACTGTAGGCTAAGAACGTAAAACATATGAATGACATATGATTATACAAACCTTTGGCGAAAGGATATAAATGAGCAAGCACCCAGAAACTAAAAAAAGCGCCACCGATGAACTTGCTCCATGAAGGGATAAAACTATAAATTGTTTTGATTATTGCAACAACAATGGCAATTATGTTAACCATCGCAATATTTTTACTACAGCGTACAAGTGATCTTGCTGTGTTCTCTTAAGTGTGCTGTGTTCTCTTAAGTGTTCTATAAAGTGATCTTTAGGTGTTCTCTTAAATGTTCTGTAAAGTGATCTTTTGGTGTAGCTTATTAGTGAGATTTATGGGAGCGGATCCACGAAAGGCATCACGATATGTGATGCAGTAAATAGAGCGCCACCCACGGTTATGCATGCGGTACCCTGACAGCACAACTTCTGTCACAGATTCATAAATCCAACCCACCATGTCTCCGAATTTAGTCTTGTATTCGTACCTATGCGCAACTATGATAAGCAAGTTTTGTTAAATAAATTAAAGTGTGTTTTTAGGTGTTCTCTTAAGTGTTCTATAAAATGATCTTTTCTGAATATTTTTAGCGTGTTCTAGAATTTTAAAAATTTATAATATTCTTTGAAGTGTTTTTTATTATAATTTTAAAAATTATAATGTTCTTTTAAGTCATTTTTTTTTATAATTCCAAGGAACTTTTTATTTGTCTTATTAGTTTTTGATCTTTTTAGAGAACACTTACAAAATCATTTAAAAGAACACTTAATAAAAGTAATTATTTAAGTGTTCTACTATGAGGTCTTTTTGAAAATGATCTGAATTATTCGTTAAATTTTTTTTTAATGTGTTTTAATTTTTTTATGAACATACTTTTTACTAGAATTAAAAAAATGATGTTTTATATTAAAATGAAATAATACTGCAAAATTAAATCACAGCAGGTTTTTGTTCTTGATTTATTCCATTCCCAAAACCATCCAAAACGTATACACAAAGGAGGAAGATTAAATCGCAACAAACCCAAAAAAAATGCCAAACATACTGCAGGTTTTTGTTCTTGATTTATTCCATTCCCAAAACCATCCAAAACGTATACACAAAGGAGGAAGATTAAATCGCAACAAACCCAAAAAAATGCCAAACATTAAAATCTCAGAGCTGATACATGTGAACAAGAACAAAGCAGCAGTACTGTCACAAACTGTTCAAGATAAATAGCAACGGAACAAATTGAGCAGAAAAAAATATCATGAAAACCAGTCCCAAACTCTTTTTTTTCCCGTTTATTCAGAAACATTAATATCATGAACAAGGCAACCTCCTCTTAATCCTTCTCATTTCCTCTTATGATCCAAGCTCCGTAAGTTACAATAGATGAGAATTCTTCCCTCAGAGATCTCTGTTGTCGGGCAATAAAAGCTTTGACTGTATGCCTGAACTCTTTGCCACTCATTTCATCCTCTGCATAACATTTAGGACTAAGGTTTTGTACCGAAGTTTTTTGCTCGCTATATTTTTCGCTTTTCCTACCATTTTCTGTCACAGTTCGCCTTAGTTTCCTGCAAGAATCTTGAGTCTGGTATGTCATGAAATTCTCTAAATGACTACTATGCCTCGTTCTATCTTCAAAAAAACTACACAAGTCTAACACAAATTTTTTTTTTCACCCTTCACCACTTTTTTTCCTTGCTTTCTCCTCAGTTTCTTGACTTCGTCCACTTGATTAATATTAACACTAGTACAAAACTGACCTTATACGTCGCCTCTTATACGTCGGTTCTGGCCAAAGGCGACGTATAAAGTAGTTATATACGTCGGTTCCGCATAAAGGCGACGTATAAGGTCAATTTTTAACATTTTTTACGTCGGTTGAAGAAAACGCCGACGTATAAGGTCATATTATACGTCGGTTGAGGAAAAGACGACGTATAAAAATCTACTTTATACGTCGGTTGAGAAAAAGGCGACGTATATAATGCTACTTTATACGTCGGTTGAGAATAGGCGACGTATAAAGTGCTACTTTATACGTCGGTTAAGAATAGGCGACGTATAAAGTGCTACTTTATACGTCGGTTGAGAATAGGCGACGTATATAATACTACACTAGTACAAAATTTATATTTTATACTTCGGCTTTTTCTCAACCGACGTATAAAATATCAATTTATACATCGGTTTTTTATTACCCGTCGTATAAAGTACCATTTTTACGTCATTTGTGTTTGTACCCGACGTATAAAACCTTTAATTAAAGAAAAATATAATTTAAAACCTTTACTCTCCTGAACTACACATCCTCTCGTAGTCTCGCTCTCGTCGTGCTCGATCTCTCTCTCTCTCTCTCGACCATAAATCGGCGATTCCAATTTTCCAGCCAATTCACCGTTCATTCTTCTAAAATGACCCCAGTATCGTGTTCACCTGCCTCGATTACACTAGTTTCTTTTTCATTTGTTTTAACTCCCGATTAAAAAAGATACAAACCCTAGCTTTTATCACCTCTTGTTCTTGGTCATAACAATGATTTTTCATCTGTTTCTTGATAGATTCATGCTGATAATGATGTATTATACATCATATATGAAAAGCCCCTTGGTTGTACAATTCTTTCCTCATCGTTTTCATTCAGGTTTTATTTAATGTGACTCAGGTTTTGACGCTTCTCACTCATTGTTTTATATTTGTTTAATGTTTTTGGATGCTCATACCTGTTAATTTATGAGTTGGGACCTTCTATCGATTCTTAATGAAGTTCCTGTTAGTTATTATCTTGATTTGGTATTAGTATTTATGAGAATTATTGTCTTACTTGAATTTGTGATAGATTTTTGATTTTTGATTATTATCTTGAATCTGTGTTGTCTTGTTAGCTGATTGAGTATGTTATTTGATTTAAATGAAAATTGGATGTGCTCATACACATTATTAATAACTGCATTGCTTCCTTTAGTAAGGTTGGTTAGTGTTCTGGCCTCCTTGCATCTATTAATTGAGATTGTGATTGTCACTATGAGTCATTGTATATGTAAACTTGCTCTGTGTCCATCACTTGTTTTTTGGAGTTGCTCTGTATCCTTAATTTTTGATAGATTGGTCTTGACGCTCAGTCGCTGGCACACTGACATAATTGTGGAATACAACCACTTTGGATTTGGGTTTTACAAACAAACCCCCATATATTACCACTCTTGCTAAGAGTAATTATCTACCTCTTTCTATCTGGCTTACTAGCTCTTTCCAGTACTCTTCCTTACCCTCGGATCGGCTGTTAAGCTTAGTTTTTGCTTTTATAACACTGTTAGGCAACCATTCCCCATGCACTCAGAAACAAATTTATTTATGTGTGATACACACACAACAAAATTGCATCAGAATTTGCTTTAGTTCCTATCATCTTTTTGATACTGTTTATACTTAAAATGAATAAACTACAATTTGTTCAAGGGAATCGACGGAGTTAATAGAATAAAAGATGGTCAGAATCCAGCAACTTGGATGTTGGATATAACTTCAGAAGCACGTGAAGCAACAAAAGGAGTTAACTTTGCTGAGGTGTACAAAAACTCGGAACTATACAGGTAGAGAATTTGATTTCAAGATAAATTAGTTGATAAGATAATTTAGTTAATACTGTTGGGGTGAATGATTCAGGAGAAACAAAGAAGTAATAAAGGAAGCTAGCACACCTGCACCAGGTTCCAAGGATTTGTACTTCCCAACTCAATACTCTCAGTCCTTTTTGACCCAATGTATGGCTTGCCTCTGGAAACAGAATTGGTCATATTGGCGCAATCCTCCATACAATGCAGTCAGATTAATTTTCACAGTGTTCATAGCATTATTGTTTGGGACAATATTCTGGGATGTTGGTTCTAACAGGTGAGTAAATGCACTTTGTATGCGTGTGTGTGTGTGCGAAGATCTAAAACTAGAGCACTAAAATGCATTGTTTAAAAAGCATTGTTCTATCAAACAATTTTAATTTATAAGCAGTCCCATCACACGGAATTGTGTAACATACTATTGTTCTTGTTGTGTGTTATAAATGTTTAAACACCATGTCCTATTGGAACAATACCTGTATCTAGCAATAACTATAAAACCACTCCCTATATATCCAGAAAAATATATGAGTTCCCAGCTGCAGGATCAGTGGATTACTTTACTAAAATAAAATTTGTTTATTTATTTGAATTTAGGAGGAAAAAACAAGACCTTTTCAATTCGATGGGTTCTATGTATGCTGCCGTTTTATTCCTTGGAGTACAAAATGCCACAACAGTGCAGCCGGTTGTTGCTATTGAAAGAACTGTCTTTTACAGAGAAAGAGCAGCTGGCATGTATTCAGCTCTTCCATATGCTGTGGGACAGGTAAATAAATGCATTAAAATTTGAATTTAAGTGGACAATGAAAAGATGCAATTACAAATTTACAATGCAAGATAACATTTTCTTTTTCTTTTTTTTGGGGGGAGGTTTCTGTAACTAAAATCTGACCAGACAAATTTGAATTTCAAGAAGAAAGTTTAGTAAAATGATGTAACTAAAAATTTATGAAGTCCCACTGTATGTGCAGGTGTTGATTGAGCTTCCCTACAGTTTTATCCAAACCATCCTTTACGGAGTCATAGTCTATGCCATGCTTGGATTCGAGTGGACATTTGTCAAATTCTTTTGGTATCTTTTCTTCATCTACTTCACGTTACTATACTTCACCTTCTACGGGATGATGACTGTGGCAGTTACTCCAAACCACAACATTGCAGCCATAGTTTCATCGGCATTTTATGCAGTATGGAACCTTTTCTCGGGTTTTATTGTTCCAAAAACAGTAAGTCATCAAATTTACTAAACTGCTCCTAAGCTTAATTTTAAAAACTACAACATAAATGTATCATTTCTATGAAATTACATCGTTTTTCCATGAGCAACATACAACATGATCATTATCAGAGTGATATATGCATAATTTACACAACATGGTTTCATATTGACAATATAGCACAATGAGTTTCCCCTGAGATACCCAATGAGTTTGGGGAGTTGGTTGCTGATGCTACAACCAATGAATTGTTGCACTATACAGAGAAGCCAGAAACATTTGTATGTATATAAACTAAGAAATAATATTTTCTTGCATCTAATATCTGTTCAATGATTTATTACATGCAATTTTTGTCATAGTCTAGTTTCTAATGAATTGCAGGTGAGTGATCGAATAAATTGTGGAGTTTATATATTTACACCAGATATATTCACTGCCATTCAAAATGTTTCTTCACAAAGAAAAGAAAGAGGTCAGTCTTTTGGACTTGATTGATAAAATGCTCCCATTGATTTTTTTAGTATTATTAATTCACTCTTGTTTTTCCCTTTTGAACGTTTCACCAACTTTTTATCCTCAATATAAGTTTGAGAGATCTGTATAAAATACAAATGAATGACTTATTTAGAAAACTGCCGTTCAGCACATCCAGATTTCGTTGAACAATTAAAAAGTGTTGTTCAGATTTACACATGACCCCTTATTTAATGAATGTTAACAAGTGGATGGGCTTCGCTGATCCTTTCTCTCTTACTGGTTTTTATGATTGTTAATCTTTAGTAAATTGGTATTTCTTCTGAATTGTCTAACTGATAGTTAATGTTTTCTTCTGAATTGTCTAACTGATAGTTAATGTTGGCCCTTTTTGTTTTAGAATCTTTAGTATTGGTATTTTTTGCGAATTCTATATATATTTTTCATATTCTTTTTGTTGTTTACTTGAGCATCAGAGCAATAGAAGATGGGAAACAAGAGAGGGAAATCAGTGAATGTATCGGGTAAATCGAAGCATTCACTTGATGCCAACCGAACCAAAGGCAGGCGTACTGCTGCTACTGTGCGACGACTCAAGATGTACAATAAGATGTCCAATAATGTGAGAGAGAAATTGTAAAGGATTACAACAGAGTTGGATTTTGGCACAATTATTATTTGGGAATCAGATGCATGTTATCTTAGTGTATATAGGAATTCTTATTGTGTATTGGACTTTAATTTTCTTGAAGTGTGGTGTTCAATAAATTGATGTACTGAATATTTTCTATTAATAATATCTTGTTAGTAGTCAATTTTCTTTTATGGCTTCATGGTGCTATTTTTATGAAATGGGATACTGATACAAAGTGATACAAAGTGAATGCAGTTGGGTATTGCTTGAGAAATAGAAAATTTATTTTTTTTTTAATTTTTTTTACAATATACGTCGGTTCTTATATTTAACCGACGTAAAAGATAAATTTTGTACTAGTGACATTATACGTCGGTGTTTTGAACATTATACGTCGGGCTTTTTTCAACATTATACGTCGGCTTTTTAGCGACATATATTTAGACTTTATACGTCGCCTTTTTAACCGACGTAAAAGACTCCTGACTTTATACGTCGCCTCTCTATACGTCGCCATTTAACCGACGTATAAGACCTATTTAACCGACGTATAAAGTCATTTTTGTACTAGTGTAACTTTATTCTCACACCCTTCAACATACTCATTACAAAGCTCAATGGCGACCGGGTTAACGTTTTTGGTTTCTTGAGCTGAAAGTTGTCCAGATTTCAAGAAAAGAACGACGACAATTGCATTTCCAAGGATGAAGAGGAATCCAGGACTAAAGATAGTAACAGAGAGACCGCGTATACAATCACCATATACTTTGAAAGCAAATGGCAAATAAGTGGAGATCCTCGTAACAATGAACAGAAATATGCAATACACCAACAGCACCAACAGAAGCAAGCTTCATATGCCCCAGTCCCAAACTCTTTTTTTTTTAGAAAAACCTTGCATTAATAATAGAAAAGTACATACTTAAAGGACTGGGGGATTAAGCAATTTAAACATACTAGACTAAGAAAACTAACAGCAAAAGAGAATCAATGTGAAACCCGGCCGGTTATTTGTTGCTTTACTAATTCCTTGTGAAAACCAATGTGTCATTTTTTCTAGTTTTGATTCTTTGAAGATGACTCGAGTGAATAGTGGCAGGTGGGTAGAATCTTAGAACCTCGTAGAGATCTTTGTTACCTAGAACATATTTTATCAAACACACGTCAGGAAAGATAATTAAGGTACTGATAATACCAGTACATGAGAGTGTGAGAACTGTAACTTTTTTTAGTACTTACAATTTTGAGGCGGCTGAGTCCATCATAATATGATTTTTAGATTCCAAAAACTTGAAACACCTTGAAGAACATCGATTGCATCCTTCATGAAGAACATGTAGAACACTAAAATACATTATGACAAATTGTGTATGTAGAGAGATTCAGAGAAGTAACACAGAAGAAGAGAGATTGTATATATGTGTTGTAAATATTACAATGTAGAGCTACTATATTTATAGAAGAACAAATGTGCACAATAGTCATGGACGGTGCCTAATCTCTGACTTGTTGTAATGTTAAAGTCTCTGCTGCCTAATATGTGTTGACACTCCCCCTCAAGTTGATGCATATATATCACTCATGCCCAACTTGCCAATAAGTGGATGAAGCATCTTCTGATTTAAACCTTTGGTAAATATGTCAGCTATCTGGTCCTCCGATCTTACAAAGTGAATACCAATGGTATCATTATTGATCTTCTCTTTTATGAAGTGTCGATCAATTTCGATATGTTTGGTCCGATCATGTTGAACTGGATTATGTGCAATGGCAATAGCAGCTTTGTTATCACAATGCAGCTTCATTGGAGTTGTTGATGCAAGTCCCAATTCTTCTAGGAACAATCTTATCCACAATAATTCACGCACACCTTTAGCCATAGCTCTATACTCTGCTTCAGCACTAGATAAGGCAACCACAGGTTGTTTCTTGCTTCGCCAAGTAACCAAATTGCCACCAACAAATGTACAATATCCTGAAGTAGATCGTCTATCGTCTTGACATCCAGCCCAATCAGCATCTGTATAGCTTTCAACCTCGAGATGATTGTTTTTAGTAAACATTACTCCTTTTCCAGGAGCAGCCTTAAGATACCTTAATATCATATAAACTGCATCCAAATGTGGTTGACGAGGATTATGCATATACCTACTAACAATTCCCACTGCATATGATATGTCTGGCCTTGTATGTGCAAGGTAGATTAGTCGACCAACTAACCTTTGATATTGAGATTTCTCGACAATTTCACCAGCATCTCCACAAAGTTTATGATTTGCTTCTATTGGAGATTCTGCAGGTCTACATCCCAACATCCCTGTTTCATTCAGAAGATCAAGTGTATACTTCCGTTGTGAGAGGAAGATACCACCTGGACTTCGAGAGACCTCAATACCAAGGAAATACCGTAGTTTTCCTAAGTCCTTCATCTCGAATTCAGAGGCAAGCTTGCGTTTAACATTAGCAATCTCACAGGTGTCGTTGCCGGTGATCACAATATCATCGACATACACAATCAACACTGTGATTTTTTCATCTTGTCTTTTTACGAACATGGTGTTATCTGAGTTGCTCTGTTTGTAGTCAAATTTAATCATTGCTCCCTGAAATTTGCCAAACCAGTCCCTTGGAGATTGTTTTAACCCATAAATAGTCTTCTTTAGCTTGCATATTTTCCCAATGGTCGCAGCTGTAGAAAAACCCGGTGGAATATCCATGTAAACCTCTTCTTTCAGGTCTCCGTGTAAGAATGCATTTTTTACATCCAATTGCTGAAGTTCCCATCCAAGATTTGCTGCACTTGATATCAAGACTCGAATAGAGGCCATCTTTGCTACTGGAGCAAAAGTTTCCTGATAATCAATCCCGTAAGTTTGAGTATACCCTTTTGCTACGAGTCTCGCTTTGTACCTATCAATCAGCCCATTAGGTTTCTGTTTCACAGTGAATACCCATCTGCATCCTACTACCTTCCTTCCAGCGGGAAGATGAGTTAACTCCCAAGTGCCATTATGTTTCAAGGCATTCATTTCCTCCATCATAGCATCTTTCCATTTAGGATCACATAAAGCATCCTGCCAAGTATGCGGAACGGAAACACTAGACAAGGATGATACAAAAGCAAGTGAAGATGGAGATAATGCATTATAAGATACAAAGTTTGAGATAGGATGGTTAGTGCAAGAGCGTACACCTTTTCTTATAGCAATAGGAAGATCTAGAGTAGGATCAAGAGTATTACCATTTTCTGGCTCAAACACGGGAGATGCAGGATCTGTCTCGAGGTCAGAGGTCTCTGGATGCAGTAAAGTGGTGATATTTCTTTTCCGCCTGGAATATGTAATCAAATCTGGAATATCCAATCTATTTAGATCATCTGACTCATTACTCGTATGTGGAGGAATAGATAACCTGTTTGAACTAGTGTTTGGAATAGGTATATTAATAAATGGAAGTGTTTGTGACTCATCTGGAAGTGTTTGTGACTCATCTGTTGCTTTATTATCAAGACCGTGTCGGTTTATCTCCCCCTGAAGCAAGGAGGAGGAACCCGGAGAAAAATAAGAAATGTTCTCCCAGAAACTAACATCATGACTGACAAATATGCGACGTGATGGAGGATGATAACATTTATATCCCTTCTGAGTTGGTGAATACCCAATGAAAACACAGCGGAGGGCCCGAGAGTCAAGTTTATCCCGAGAGGGAGCATGATTATGAGCAAAACATACACTCCCAAATACTCGAAGGGGTAGTGGGTGTGACGAAGGTGCAAGAACACAAGACAACGGTGTTTTGAATTTTAGGACACTAGAAGGAAGACGGTTTATTAGATATGCAGCAGTCATGACTGCCTCTCCCCAAAGATATTTGGGAACATGCATTGTTAACATAAGCGACCGAGCAACTTGTTGTAAGTGACCAATTTTCCTTTCGGCTACCCCATTTTGTTGTGAAGTTTTGACACACGAAGTTTGATGAATTATACCACATGAATCCAAATAAGATATAAATGGACCCCCATATTCAGTACCGTTATCACTCCGAAGAATTTTAACAGATGCATTAAACTGTGTTTGTACCATGTGGTGAAAAGATTTAAAACACTCGAAAACTTCACTTTTCTGTTTTAGAAGATATACCCAAGTAAGCCTAGAATAGCAATCAACAAAGACAACAAACCATCTATACCCATCATGTGTAGAATGTCTAAATGGGCCCCAAACATCAGTATGAATAATAGAGAATAAAGTAGAACTTCTTTTATTCCTAGATGGATAAGATGATCTTTTGTGTTTGGCTAATTCACATGGTTCACAGAAAAAATCTTCCTTCTTACAGTGTTTTACTAAGGCAGGAAATAGATGTGTTAAAACACCAAACGATGGATGACCTAACCGTCTATGCCACTGATACAAAGATTCAAAAGCAGAATTTAACTTGGATGACACCTGATAAGTTGAGGGAGAAATAGAATTCCCTTCCATTACATAAAGTCCATCTACCACTTTACCATTGCCAAGGACCTTGCCTGTCGCCAGATCCTGAAATACACAGTGGGAGGAAAAAAAGGTTACTGAACAATTAAGATTTTCAGTAATACGTTGAACAGATAATAAGTTTGCCGTTAAGGAGGGAACATGTAACACATCAGATAGTGGTAATGATGATGAGAGGCAGTGAGAAGTGCCTTGTCCATGAACAGGTACAATAGCTCCATTGGCAACACGAATATTGCCGGTTTCACCATTATATGTTTCTAGGAAACTAGAATTTCCAGTCATATGTGCTGAGGCTCCGGAATCAATAATCCATGAATTATGACATTTATCGGAGGTAAAGTGACAAGATGTACCTGCATTAGCAGAATTAGCTGTATGTGGAGTGGTGTTTATTTGTGACATTAATTGCCGGAGGGTGTTGACCTCTGAAGCAGTCATCGTCCCTGTTGAAGAATGAGACTCACATTCTGATGCAGCATGATGAGCACTAAAGGGAATTCCTCTACCCATACTTCTGCCAGATGAGGTACCACGGTAACCACCTCGGCCACGCCCTCCTCGTCCTCGGATTCTGAGATGAGGGTGCAGGATAAAACATGTTTCACGAGTGTGGTTTAACTTCTTGCAGTAGTCACATTGAAGACTGGACCTTTCACCCATTAAAGCCATTGGTACCTGTTCAGGTTGTTCTGGCTCACATTGTTGAACATTTCCAGTTAAGAGTGCAGATCGTTCAGAAGAGACAACCGGACCCATACTTTGCTTTCGACTTTCCTCTAACCTGACACGACCATAGGCTTCTTCCACAGTAGGAAATGGAACTTGTCCAATAAGTTGATTTTTTATTGAATCATACTCATCAGACAGTCCATCAAGAAACTTCATCACTTTCTCTACAGTCATCATCTTTTGATATTTTTCTTGATCTTCAGCATGTTTACACTCAAATATAGTGTAATGTCCCAATTCACTCCATAATGATGTAAGCTCAGAATAATACTGAGCTAATGTGTGGCTTCCCTGAGCCAATGCCCACATCTTCCGTTTGATCTCAAATTGCTTGGCTACATTTCCGGAGAAGGAATACGTCCGAGTAAGAGAATTCCACACATCTTCAGCGGTATCAATGAAGATATATGTTTTTCGAATATCAACCTCCATAGAGTTAGATAGCCATGAACACACCATGGCATTTTCGGATTCCCAATCATCGAAACTAGTATCACTTTCCAAAGGTTGTTTGGCTTTCCCATTGATATATTTCATCATTCTATGAGATTTAAGTGCCATTGTACAAGCTTTAGACCATTCCAAAAAAATTTTCCCGTTGAATTTAGGACTCACGAATGGAGTACTATGAAACCCCGATTTACTGCTACTTATAGCAGTATTGTTGCTGGAAATTGCAGAGTCTCCTGTATCCGCCATTTAAAAGAAGTGGGATGTAGCTTGGTTGATGTTGGGCCGAAAAAGGGATAAAAAAAGGAATCTGGGTGGAATAAATATAAGATGTGGGGCAAGTTTTTTTTTGTTTAAACAAAAAGGCCAAGTTTTTAATTAAAGTGAACAACTTGTTCAGTCTGGGCAGCAAAACAGTCTATGTATATACACAAACCAATTTCCCCTTATTTCTCACCTCTGCCTTCCAAACAACGGAGGAGAAAATTTTCACAGAGAAAAATATATATACACAGATATACATACAATTATGTATCAGAAAATAAAATCTTCACAGAACTGGAAAATTTTACCACGGTTGGAATCGAGCTGACGAGACGAACAAGAAACCCTTCTGACACTTCGCCGGAAAAACACCGGAAGACGCCACACGCGCCGGCGCGTGGGCGCGTCTGGCGGCGGCTGGGCTCTTCCGGTGGCGCGTGAGGGCGCGTCTGGAGCTGGTTTTCCAGTTTGCTCGTCTCTGTAATCTCCTCTTCTCCTGCTCTTTCCGGTGGTATGCTAATATTTGTGTTTGGGTATGTTTTTAATTTCGAGTTTGTTTACAGGAGGAGTATTTTTCTGGGTTTCTTGTTTGTTGTTCTTCTGATTTCGATTTCTTCCTTCTTCTATGTTAAACCCTCTCTGATACCATGACAAATTGTGTATGTAGAGAGATTCAGAGAAGTAACACAGAAGAAGAGAGATTGTATATATGTGTTGTAAATATTACAATGTAGAGCTACTATATTTATAGAAGAACAAATGTGCACAATAGTCATGGACGGTGCCTAATCTCTGACTTGTTGTAATGTTAAAGTCTCTGCTGCCTAATATGTGTTGACAATTATAGAACACTTAAAAGAACACTCCAATTAGTCGAAACAGATTTGTTTTGGAACACGTTTCATCTTGTGATTCTTGCTTCTAGTTTCTTCCAACAGTGAGTCTATCATAATCTGGTTTTTGGGTTCCAAAAACTTGAAACACCTTGAAGAATATCCATTGCCTCCTTCATGATTAACATGTAGAACACTTAAAAGAACAATAAAATACATTATAGAACACTTAAAAGAACACTCCAAGTAGTCAAAAAGTACATAATCTCGTTTCATCTTGTGATTCTTGCTTCTAGTTTCTTCCAACAGTGTCTGCGTTCAAAGAATTATGTGATTGTGATATGTATCACGTTAATGGGTGGGTTTATTTCTTGAAATAAAAAGATTGTGATTAATATTTTATGCCGTGTATTAAATTGTGGAAATCAAATCACTGATATAATATAAATATGATATTACATATGCACCTAAACTTCAAGATAATCACAAATTTGCCATTGTCATTTATTATTCAATTATATTAAATTATATATAAACCAACGGTTAAGATGGTGTTCCTTAAGTTTTCTATCTAAAAAGGTTTTCCCTAGATCCCTACTCTATATATATATATATATATATATATATATAGGGTAAGGTTCTAGGGAGAACCTCCTTAGCAAGAGAACCAGAAGACTCAATCCTAACCATTCAATATTTAGATCTTTAATAAATCTAATAATAATGTGTATAATGGCATTGCTGTAAATACAACTAATAATCAAGGCTGGTTTCTTTGTATAAATCTTCATAATATACTGCCTATCTTGATTTACTTAAGGAATCTGTATATCAAACAATATTTGATTGAATAGTTGGATCTTTTTAAATTTGGAAACAAATCCTTGATTGAACATACTTCTCTGTACTGCTTTACGATATATATTGATTGCATTTGACGACATTATCAAACTTCTAAAACTAGATAGACAAAGAAAATCATAGAAGCGTGAAGAAAAACCCAGATAAACACACATAGAACATTGAAATTTTACGGAATATAGTTTTTTAATTTTTAATTTATATACTTTGTTGATGTTAAACGAACACTAAACAGAATCTTGTGTTTTCTGGCATGCAGTTTTATTATGGAATCGTCATCAAAACCAGACTTATCACAAAAAGATGGAGAAAAACAATCGTTATATAGTCTCAGAACTACTATCACAAAAAGATGCAGTTTTATTATGTAAGATGTTTTGCAGTTTATGTAGTATATTAATTGAGATTCTGTAAGATGTTCTGCAATGATTAAGCTTTTTCAGGTCAAAGGTAACAATTATCAAGCTTTTTCAGATCAAGGTAACGATTCTCTAAGGTGTTCTGTAAATACCTTTGCAATGAATTGGGTGAATATTTTCTTAAAGCTAGGTTTTCTATATTGTGTATATTCTGCTAAAAATTCTATATTGTGTTGTATATAAAGACTTCCCAGAACGTTGCATAACGTTATTATAACTTATATCTAACCTACAAATGTTTCTATGGTAGACATGAATCTCAGATTGTCTATGATAGAGAATTCCCATATTGTCTTTAGTGTTCTAAGGAGGTTTCCTTACCTAGTTTTGGATTCTAGACCTAATACCTTAGTTAAAATAGAGTTGTCACATTTTGTTTGATTTCGTGATGCATTCTGTTTAATGATCTCATAGTATTGTCTTTTATCATCATTATTTTGGTCCATTGACTCCGTCGCTCTGTATTTCATGTGCTGAATTATAGTCTCAGCCAATTCTTTTGTTTTGAGTAGAAACCTTGTATTTGTTAAAGACTTCATTAATTTCAGATTATCATTGTATTGATAACATGTGAATATTTTTCTATATTTCAGTTCTCTAGACAACAAAATCGGAGTATTTGACTTCCATGATAGCATTGCATTTTTAGGACTATCACTGTGATGAGTTCACTGAAGGGCTTCCTCATTCTGCACTGCAATTCCTTTTAAGTTTCACTTGTTGTGTAAAGCAATGACAAGCTTCTTGGTGGTTTAGCTTTTGATGCTCAACTTTGTAACTAAAAAATTGATACATTTATGAAGATTACATCCAATAGTAAAAGGACATTCTGTTTGCAAAACAGCGGGGCTTTTACTTTTCTTTAAACAACAGCAAGACTCTTGTAAACTGGTTGGCTAGATTCTTTAAGAAATTTTAAAACTTTTAATGGAATCTTAAGTATTTCTTCTTGGTGGTTTAGCTTTTGATGCTCAACTTTGTAACTAAAAAATTGATACATTTATGAAGATTACATCCAATAGTAAAAGGACATTCTGTTTACAAAACAACCGGGCTTTTACTTTTCTTTAAACAACAGCAAGACTCTTGTAAACTGGTTGGCTAGATTCTTTAAGAAATTTTAAAACTTTTAATGGAATCTTAAGTATTTTTAAATAATTTAAGGCTTATCCGTCGAAAAGAAAATAATTTAAGGCTTAAAACGACCTTTTCACACATTCTACTTGCCAAAAAAATTTAAGTTTCCGATTAATATTTGAAAAGTATTTAAAATATGTAAAAACAATTTGTATAGTATAGAATTTTTTTATTTTATATTAAATTTTGTATTTTATCCGAAAAGTAATGATGTTTCGTTAAAAATTTTGTATATTATTTTCTTTATATTTTATTTAACACTTAACATAATCTTTTATAAATTAATAAAAATTAAAAACAATTAACGAAATCTTTAAATAGATTAGTAAAACACTTAACGGAATCTTTAATAAAATAATAAAAACAGCGAACGAAATTTCTAATAAATTGAATCATTATTATCTTTTTGAGATTCCTTCGAGAATTATTTTAAAAGACATGGTATAAAAAAAATCAATTGTATTTCAAAAAAAATTATATAGATTTTCTTAAATTTTCGATGAATCATTTATAATGTTGTACTTGTGCCTAACTATATTCAAAACTTATTTTAGATCAATAAAATATTTAGTAGAATTTTAATATAAACATCTAATGAAGTAGTATTATGATTTCAAAGTAATTAACAAAACACATAAGAGAATCTTGGTATATTACTTAATATTTTCATATACTTCTTTTCTTTAAAAAAAAACTTATACATTTCTTCTAAAATTAGGTTATGTTTAGAAATATTATGTTACACACCAAGATTCTCTTACATGTTAAAGGACCAATATTGGTCGCTTTTGATTGAGGGAAATTCACCAAAATTCTTGGTGGGTTATATAATATTTTTATACATTTCTTTTAAAATTAAGTCACATATAAAAATATCACCAAGATTCTCTTACGTGTTTCAAATCATTATATCAATTTATTTCCTTTTATTATCTTTTTGAAATTCCTTCAACAATTATTTTAGAAGACATTGTATAAAAAAATTGAATTCTAATAAAAAAAAATTTTTTATAGATTTTTTAAATTTTCGATGAATCATTTGTAGTGATGTATTTGTGCCTAACTATTCAAAATAGATCAATAAAATATTTAGTAGAATTTTGATATAAATACCTAATAAAGTAGTATTAAGATTTCAAAGTAATTAAGAAAACACCTAAGAGAATCTTGGTGTATTACATAATATTTTTATATATTTCTTTTTTTAAAAAAATATATACATTTCTTCTAAAATTAAGTTAGATTTAGAAATATTATGTTACACACCAAGATTATCTTACATGTTAAAGGACCAATATTGGTCGCTTTTGATTGAGGGAAATTCACCAAAATTCTTGGTGGGTTATATAATATTTTTATACATTTAAAAAAAAACTATACATTTCTTTTAAAATTAAGTCACATATAAAAATATCACCAAGATTCTCTTACGTGTTTCAAATCATTATATCAATTTATTTCCTTTTATTATCTTTTTGAAATTCCTTCAACAATTATTTTAAAAGACATGGTATAAAAAAATTGAATTCTAATAAAAAAATTATTTTTATAAATTTTCTTAAATTTTTGATGAATCATTTGTAGTGATGTATTTGTGCCTAACTATTCAAAATAGATCAATAAAATATTTAGTAGAATTTTAATATAAATACCTAATAAAGTAGTACTAAGATTTCAAAGTAATTAAGAAAACACCTAAGAGAATCTTGGTGTATTACATAATATTTTTATATATTTCTTTTTTAAAAAAAATATACACATTTCTTTTAAAATTAAGTTACATTTAGAAATATTATGTTACACACCAAGATTCTCTTACGTGTTTCAAATAATCAACATATCAGTTTATTATCTTTTTGAGATTCCTTCGAAAATTGTTTTAAATAGATATGCTATAAAAAAATGAAATATATTTCAAAAAAAATTTCAAAAATTAAAAATATTTTTTAAATAAAAATGTGATAATACTTTGAAGAATTTCAAAAAAGTTTAAAAAATGTTGTTAAAAGTAATTGATGTATACTATAAAAAACGAAATTTGATAACTAACAATATTTAACGACGTAAAGAAAACTAAAAATATCATCTAATATTTAACTAAAAATATTGATAACTAACAATATTTTTAGTTTGATAACTAAAAAATTTATTTTAAAATTAAGTCACATAAAAAAAGAAAAGTATGCATTTCTTTTAAAATTAAGTTACATATAAAAATATCATCTAATACACTAAGATTCTCTTACGTGTTTCAATCATTTATCAATTTATTTCCTTTGATTATCTTTTGAGATTCCTTCAAAAATTATTTTAAAAGACATGCTATAAAAAAATTGAATTCTAATTCCAAAAAAATTATTTAAATTTTCTTAAATTTTCGATGAATCATTTATAGTGTTGTACTTGTGCATAACTATATTCAAAACTTATTTTAGATCAAAAAAATATTTAGTAGAATTTTAATATAAATATCTAATAAAGTAGTATTACTAATTCAAAGTAATTAACAAAACACCTAAGAGAATCTTGGTGTATTACATAATATTTCCATATATTTATTTTTTATTTTTTTTAAATTATTCATTTCTTCTAAAATTTAGTTATATTTAGAAATATTATGTTACACACCAAGATTCTCTTACGTGTTTCAAAAAAAAATTCTAATTCAAAAAACGTATTAATTATTCTATTTCCTCCTCTAATTTTTTCTCAAAAAATTAATAAATTGCAAGATTCTCATAGGTGTTGCCAATTGATGTATAATTTGTTATTATTTATTTTAGTGTTAATGTTAATTTATTTTTAGGAATCCTTTATTTTTTTGACCTTTTTGGATTTTAGTTTTCGATCTAAGATTCCATTAATTGTTTTGGATTAAGTGTTTTGGATCCATATTTTAATTATTTTATTATTAAGTGTTTTCGATCCATATTTTAATTATTTTATGAGTAAGATTATCTTACCTTAGGTGTTGCACATTGATATATTAATTGTTATATCTTTTCTAGTGTTAACATTATGATCTTTTATTTCCTTTTTGGGTTTTTTTAAATTTAATTTTTAAGATTTCAATCTAAGATCCCATTCAATGTTTTGTAAGATTTCAATCTAAGATTCCATTCAAAGTGTTATTCAAACGTACTAAAACATTTAAAACCAATTTATATTTGCCAAACACGTTAGAGAACCTTGCCTTACTTCAAGAAATTGGAAATAAATTTTAAATTACTCTAAATATGGGCGATAATCATCTGACACCAATATTACTCTAAGCATGGAAGAAATTAATAAATATTATTTCCTTGTAACAACGTTATTAAGAAGTTTATTTTCATTACTAATCATTACATCTCGAATAACAGCTAAAGAAAAAGAAGCAGATCACACGATGGGTAATATTTTTGAAAAATCAATGGATTGTGTTTATTGAATTAATCTGCTATCAAGGACACTTTCCAGAACACCACAAAGAACATCATGAAGAACACGCAAAGCTGAAATTTATAAGTGTTCTCTAATTTGATGTTAATCCTGATTCGTTCTCCATGAGAACACCTTTTATTGATGTAAACGTACTAAGTTGGGTCCACTGCAAGATTCTGCAAACCACATTTTTTTAGTGTAACAAAAAGAAAAGATTGACATATGGTACGTGATAATGACTAACATATCATCAACGGTGATTTGATTTGATTTTGTTTTTATTTTATTTTGTTATGCAGTGTATCAAATAAGAAAAATATATGAGTGAAACTCAGTGAAGTGCACTCAATGCCCTCCTTTTACGCACTGGTGATCAGTCAAAAGACATAGTCCTTGCACTGGCAACAAACCGTCCTGGCGATCTTGATTCGGCAGTTGCTGATCGTATTGATGAAGTCCTAGAATTTCCTTTACCTGGGGAAGATGAAAGATATAAGATGAAAGATGAAAGTTCTATATTCAAGAGAATATGCATATTCAAAAAAAAAATCAATTGTAAGGATGATAAAGTTTGAACTGATATTGTCATGATTCTTAATCAAAATTAATAAATATTCAATGAATCGGTTACATGATATAAATTGATAACTGTTATATGGAAAGTGTATAAATTACAATAGAACATATTTAATCATATCTTTAGAAACATGGTAATGAATTTAAGGATATACGTATGTGTGTAATATATTTTTCTTTAGTCAAATACTACCCTTGTACTATAAAACAAGTAATATACTAGTATATCTATACAGAATCTAAGCCACAAGATCAAAATTAAATTAATGGTGATGATGAGGGTCTTCTGGTTCTCTTGCTAAGAAGGGTTCTCTCTTGAACCTCCTCATATATATATATATATATATATATATATATATATATATATATATAGTATAGATTTGATCGAGCTGAGCGGTTTAACCGAATTCGACTCGATTAAAACCTAAATAACAATTTGAAAAATAACATCAAATCTGTGGGACATATTTTTAAAAGGGTGAAATCCCCAAATACCCACCTTTTCAAATTAGCTAACCAAAATATCCATATGCGTGAGCTCCCGCCCAAAATACCCACCATCTACGCATGTCCAACATGCGCAGCCTTCATAATATTTTTTAAGAAGCGGGCCACGCATTTCTTACATGCGTAGGCTTTTTTTTTTTTTTTTTAACTGACCACACATAATACAAGTGCGTGTAGTTCATTTGCATCTTTTGTCTTAATTGGCCACGCATTTGAAATATGTGTGGTAAATTACTAATTACTACTACTCTTCCCTATACCTCTCGAAAACATAACAAAGTAGTAAAATGATACACCTGGCCAAACAAGGTTTGACCATGCCATACATCTAACTCTCGAACAAAATATATATAAAGAAAAAGAAAAATAAAATAAAATAAAATACATAAAACTTATGCACTATTAGTAACATAATATAATACATACATACATATATATAATAATATTACCTGTCGAGAAATGGTGTTATTTTTTTTTGATCTACGCCTTATAGTAATGCGTGTATTTATTAAACTTCCCCACAGGACCTAAAGAAACAAACAGGGATAATTTTTTATATTGTATACACATTTTTGTGATGCGTAAAGCTTAAAAAAAAAAAAATTAAAGAACACGCATGTCCAACATGCGTATTCATTTTGCGTATTCAATCCTGAAAATGAATACGTAAATTCAACATGCATATTTAATGGGTATTTTGGTATAAAAGTGATGTATTATCATTTTCTCTTTTTAAAAAACGTTACAAACAATTGAAACCTTAACCACTCATTTGTAGAAATTAAAATACAAACAATCATTTTAAAAATACCATCAAGCTCGGAATTTCTCTTGATTTTATATAGTTTCTCATTTTAGCATTAGTAACAAATAATTAAGTTTCTATTTAAAATTGCTAATAAATTGATCAAACAAGTATTAAATAACATATAATTGCTAAACTAGTTATTAACTTATTTATCAAAATTGCTTATATATTATTTTAACTTATTAATTTGATCAAACAAATTATAAAATAATTTTTTCAACATTTAAATTCCTTATCAACTATTAAATTAAATAAATCACAATTTATTTTAAAATCACGAATAAAAAACACTAATAAATATATATACCCACTTTACTCATTTTTTTCACTTTCCTCACTTTAACGGAGTAAGTTATTTTAGTGGCAATATTACTCCTTTTATTCATTACTAAATATAAAATTTTACTTAACAAGAAGGAATAAATTTTGGAATGTAAAAAATTCGAAGGTAAAAAATCGAAAGAAACATTCAAAAACCATAATGTAAACGGTAAAGAAATGAATGGATGATTTGGAGTAATGTTGTGCTCTTCTATTTGCTTTTGTTTGGGCTCCGGCGGCTAAACCCCAAAATTGATGACGACCCACGACGTGTTTTTGAGCTTCAGAGGCAAAGACACCCGCCACAACTTCATGCACAAGCTCTACACCGCCTTGCTTCGTTCCCAAATACGCACCTTCATGGACGATGATAAACTTCCCAGAGGCCATGAAATTTCACTCCAATTGCTCAAAGCCATCGAAGAATCCAGAATCGCCATCGTTATTCTCTCCCAAAACTACGCCGATTCCAGATGGTGCCTCAGTGAGCTTGTCAAGATCATTGACTGTAAGAACACAATAGGGCTTTTGGTTTTTCCGGTGTTCTATGCCGTCGATCCCTCCGCCGTCAGCCGGCAAACTGGGAGTTTTGCGGCGGCGTTTGAGAGTCACGAGAAACGTTATGGTGGTCAGATGCGTATGGTGGATGGGTGGCGCGATGTGCTAAGGGAAGTGGCTAATTTGCCTGGATGGCGTTTTCCCAGTGGATCTTCAAGTGGGTAAATAATTGCTCTATCTATTTAAATTTTAAATTTTATATCTATAATATTATGTTTTGATGATTAAGGAAGTGTTATGTTAACGTGTACTGAAAGAGTTTTTTAGTGCTGAATAATTATTTCCCCCCACGAGAAGTTTAATTGCTATCTCCAAGAGGGTGAGAATCGGAAGAATTACGCGATGTAATTACTAATTACGTTCCAAATATCACATCTCCCCAACTTATGTAACCTCATTTCTCACGTACACATCCACAAGGATAACTGAGTAAGCATAACGAATCAATAACGAAATCGACAGCAAGTGCCACATTGCCACCCAAAGCGAACAAGAACAAACAACTACGTAATAAACCACTGAACGAAGTAATAATGCCATAATCTAGCCGAAAAAGTAAAGAGGTTGCAAGTTTAATCATTGAATTAAATTGTGTTTCAGTTTATCTATCTATTTATATAAGGGAATGGGCGAGGCAGGCAGTTATTTGTATTTCTCTGTAACACTCAAAGAAAAAGGAACAAGAAAATTTCACAGGCACGACATATTTTTAGGGAGAGGTAGCTGCTGCGGTTTTTAACAACCAGTGTTTGAATGAATATTAATCCATCAAGTCATGTAAAGAGAAGGTGGAAGCCATTTACTCTTCCCTCCCTAAACGGTTACGCACCACTCCTTAATTGGTTACATCCTCTGCAGGCAAATGCTCAACTCTCTTACAGTTAGTTTCTCAGAAATTATTCATCAGCAACGGTGGGTATTGCCAATGAAGAATCCATATGCCTGACTGAATACTTATTTTGAGATTTTATAAGTTAGCAAGTGGTGCTTCCTGTACTCTATCCATTTATAATGGCAGAACACAGTCGAGGTACTTTTCTCCCTCTATCACTGCATCCATTTATGAATTTCGTACTCTCATCTGTTGCAAAAATGCCCGACTGAATACCTAATTTTAAAATTTCCTGTGTTTGTCCATCTATATACTTTATCCTTATTCAGTAGTTGAGTTTCTGTTTGACACATACATAATCGTATTACATTTCCAGCTTAGTAGAAGGACATATTACATAATTTAACGACTATTACAAGGTGATGTTGGTGGAACCACACGACACATAGTTTAATTGCACATGTTACCTTGCCTCATACATAGTTTGATACCATACGATAATATATAAGCAGTGTGATGACAGAACCAATGCTATAACTATGGCATTAACTTAATAACTCTTTCCTTTCTTGGGACTACAAGATAAAGCTAGAGATTCTTGCTTATAAGACATTCTGTTTACCATTGTTTTAATGAATGTATATTTTATTTTATGTAATGTTTTATCAACATATATAAAATATAATTATATTCTGAATAACAACAAATATAAGCCTTAATCTCAATTTAATTGGGATCGGCTACATGGATTTTTCTATGTCATTCCATTCTATTAGAGATCAAATCGCATTCGACCACTCCTTTTTTCAGATTTGGTTTAAGAATTCTCCTAAACGTACGGATGCATCTTTAGGTTGGTTTTGTACTTGTCCATACGACCTTAAACATTCTTTTCTGATCTTGTCTCCAATTGGTGCAACGCCCACTTTGTTCCTAATTACCTTATTTCTTACACGATCTGCTCTTGTGTGGCCACACATCTAATGTAGTCGGCACATTTCAGTTTCTTTACATATGTGTTGTTTATTAGTTGCCCAACATTCAGTACCATACATTATTGCTGGATGGATCGCAGTCCTATAGAACATTTCTTTTAGTTTAAGTGACATTTGAGTATCGCAAATTACTCATGTAATTTTCTTCCATCAACCCACCCTGCCTTAATCATATAGTTGATGTCATCTTCCATATCTCGCTCGCAACGCCTTATTGACCTAACATATCAAAACTTTTAGAAGTCTCAATTTCTACTCTATCCAATGTTTCTACTCTATCCAATGTGACTTCACTACTTTGTCTCCTAGAGTCATCAAACTTATAATGCATATATTCCGTCTTTATTATACTAAGTCTAAAACATTTTGTTTTCAATGTTTGTCTCCAAAGTTCAAGTTTGCTAGGAACTCCTTCCCTACTTTTGCCAAGTAGATTTATGTCATTGGCAAAAAACATACACAATCATACCTCAAGGGATCCCGTCTTGGATTTGAATTTGGATTTATGTAGTGAGTTCTTTGATCACAATAGTAAAATGATAAGGACTAAGAGATGAACATTTACGAAGACCAACTATAATAAGGAACTCCTCTATGCGGATTCCAACGTTTTGACATTAACAACTCCATCATACATGTCTTTAATAATACTAGTGTACCTTATATATATATACCTCTTTTATTTATTCTAAATCCACCACGCCTCTCTTGGTACTATATCATATGACTTTTCAAGGTCAGTGAATACTATATGTGGATCCTTCTTATTAATACATAAAATATTATTTAATAGAAAATGGTTAATTCAATTTCCTTAAAAAAGATTATTTATATCATGCGCAAAATGTGTTTGCAAGCTAACTATACATTTATAGAATGGGGACACATTTATCGAACTTCTTTATCATATTTTTTTTGAGAAGCTAACGTGAATGATATATAGTGAATTGTGGCAAAACTATCGGAAGCATGCCCCGGTTTTGTTGTTTGAATTAATACCGGGAGAGTCCTAACTATTTAAGAACCTCGTAAAAAGGAAACTCCCAAATAGAAGTTTGGATTATGTATTAATTTTACTACACTGTCAAATGATTTTGTTGTACAATAAAATAAAGCAGTAACTAAGAGACAAAATGCCGAAGAGGATGAACACTTTTGTACGGTCAATACAAAGCACAGGTTATTAATTCATCATCCGATTGAAGTTAAAGCTGGAGAATGTTACACTTGTAATAGGTTTAAATTTTTCTTGAACAAGATGACATTCTATCTCTATATACTTTCTTGAACAAGTGGCGGACCCAGAAATATTTTCGACCACTTGTTCAAGAAAGTATATAGAGATAGAATGTCATCTTGTTCAAGAAAAATTACAAAAAGGTGTTATCAAGATTGCAACAGCCAGTGGCGGACCCAGAAATATTTTCGAGTGGGTTCCTCTTTGTATTCATACATTGCACTTTCGTTTTTTAACACTTGATTTGCAGCAAGAAACACCGGGATAATCAAGAGTAGAGAGCACAGAAAGGGACTAAGGCCTTTACATTCATGCTACAATAAAATTGAGAATGAATTTGGAATTTTTCTTTTAACTTTTTGGACTTTTATCTAGTGGGTTTTTAATAAGTAGTGGGTTCCTAGTATTTTTCAAGTGGGTTCTTTCATGAAATTAGATTTATAACATGGACTTTGCAACTGGTCCAGTGGGTTCCAAGGCACCCACTTCATATACTATAGGTCCGCCCCTGGCAACAGCTGAGCAACTGACTTATTCACTAAGGGTCTCTGTGCTTCTCAGCTTCAAGATTTATGTTCCAAGTTGTTTGTGATTGATTACTTTACCATTCACAACTTGAGGGGGGATGTTGAATATATTGATGTAAACAAGTGTGATGCCAAGGGTACTTGTGTAATTACTAATTGAGTAATTAGTAAGCTAAGTAGCTAGTTTTTTTTTTTTTTTTGAAATAAAGTACTTGCTTTCATTAAATAGAATCAAAACTTAGCGCATCCAACATAAAATCAGGAGCAGTACCAACCCACTCCTGTGTAGATG
Organism: Kitagawia praeruptora; assembly: GCA_037693485.1. Lineage (NCBI taxonomy): Eukaryota > Viridiplantae > Streptophyta > Magnoliopsida > Apiales > Apiaceae > Kitagawia > Kitagawia praeruptora. The sequence goes on along the minus strand of CM075352.1, from coordinate 168,596,373 downwards.
ACATGAAATGAGTCGCTCGTGCTAACACGTGAGCTACTTCATTCGCAGATCTATGAACAAACTGAACTAGCACATCACAAAAGTGCTTAAACAAATCTATACAATCGTTAACAATAATATGGAAGTAGCTTCTACCCATACTTCCATGGCATGCATCCGCCAGCAATCTTGCATCTGTTTCAAACACACATTTCGTATGCCCTGCCTGTATATTGCCCAAGACAAAGCCTCCTTTAAGCTCAAGGCTTCAGATTCCTTTGGAAGAAAATCCGCTGCAAATTGACGTCCTCTTGCCCGCAGAAAACACCCCTGCTCATCCCGAACCACAGCACCCACTCCCATATGCTTTGTTTCTGTAAATATAGCCGTGTCAATATTAATCTTTACATATCCCGGTGGTGGTGGACTCCATGTCCGAGAGCTTGACTGTACTGCTATGTTATTCTTGTGCTTCTCCTGCAACATCTTTCTCCAGTCATACAGCAGATTTTTTGCCTGTGCTTGAACTCCAAAAGATGACATATTAATTCTATCCCACACCCATTTGTTTCTCCGGTTCCAAAGGCTTCAACAAATCATTACTACCTGCACAATCTGTTCTTTATTGCACCTATCAAAAACTCTGTTCAGAACTTCAAACACCGTATCACCTTGCAACACCTTGCTAAGTAGCTAGTTAGTTCTTAGTGAGCTGGCGTTTGCTGTAACGTGCAAGTACTCAACAGGTATGAATATTTAGCTGAGCTCACTTCTCATTTTGCAATGTTGAACCATACAATGAATAAACGAGTTTTCCCTCTTCCTTTGCCATTTTGCAATGTTGAACAATATAAGTTTCTACACATACATGTATACAGATAAAAACACATATACATACATACATAAACTCGTGAATAATTTTTTTCGATAATGCAACCTTCTTCTGTCTTCTAATAGATGATGGTAACTATTATCAGACTGTTACTTTGCTTGGTCACGTATGTGTTATTGCTTGATGGTATTTGTATCCGTCTTCGTTATTGATTCGTGATGCTTACCCAGTTATCCTTGTGGATGTGTACGTGAGAAAGGAGGTCACCGGTCAGATAGTTGGATATGTTATGCTGACCAAGTAATTACCTTGGATAAACAGTCAGGTAAAAAATAGTAATTATATGTACTTGCACCCAAATCCAATCCCCCAAGTGGCTTTTCAAACACAACCTAAAGGAAAAAAAGTTTACTTGATAGATTGATGCATCTTTATCAAATAATCCCTTTGTACCAAATTGTTTGCAAATCTGTCATTTTTAGGCATTTCCAATTTGTTTGCAGCAATTCTTTTTATCAGGTTTTGATGAGGTTAATGACAAAGAAGTCCCTACTTTGGAATCTCAAATATTTCATCACAGCTCTGATGTCCCCACACATCCCAGTCACACTCTTATCCGCTGTATATTATTTTCTTTCTATTTCAAAAGCATTACTCCTCTGTTCCACAAAAGTGCCTTCTAACCATTTTTTTTTTGGGTAGCGCCTTTTTTTTCATTAGAAGTCTTTTTTATAGCACGGTGGGAGTATCATTACACTTGAGATTTCACAAATCTAGCGTAAATTCAATTGCTGCAAACAATTTGGGAAGGAGGGATTATATAGTTATGTAAAGCTTTTTGGATCTGAATTTTCTCGTGTCTGCTTTTTTCGGTTATGTGGTTTATTGTTTGCTTCGTAACCTCTGTTTCCGGTAGCAATCCTCACTGCACCTAAATAATTGGGGGTTCTAGTTAGGTTCTGTCTTGCCCGATGCATGGTCTGACTTGCGATCATTTGATTTGGTTCTGAGTTTTCCAAAATTTTCATATCAGGGTCTTGTTCTCTTTGGACCCTGTATCATCAATGAAATGCTAATCATTTTCTGTGAGAGGTAAACAAGAAGTCAAGAATTAAAAAAGAGAATATATCAAGTGTTTGTAATTTGCAGTTTTGCTCTATTCATTTGCCACGCCTTTCCATTGATCTTACAGTTGGATATTCAAATGAGGTTTGCTTTTGGTTTTCTTCCTCATTGAAGTTTGCTTTGATTTAATCCTGTTATATATTTGAATCAATAACTATATCTATTCATTGTAATAGTTTGTACTCCACATACTTACATATTTTTTATCTCTGAATATATTCTCAGGCAAGAAGAGAAATTAATAATGAAAATTGTAGAAAGGATAGAATGTGAAGTAAAGCAGACATACTTGAATGTCATTAAGCACCCAGTAGGACTAGATTTGCGTGTTCATAACGTAAGAAAATTACTGAAAATGGGGTCAGAAGATGTCTTCATAATTGGAATCCATGGGGTAGGTGGCATAGGCAAAACAACCATTGCCAAAGCTGTTTACAGTCTGTTGTATCAGCAATTTGATGCCTGTAGTTTTCTTGAGAATGTTAAAGGAGTTTCAAAGAAACCCAATGGTTTGGTTCATTTACAGGAACTACTTCTTTCTGAACTTCTGAAGAAAGAGGATTACAATGTTGGCGAATTCTATAGGGGACCTGGTTTGGTGGAGAGGAGTCTTAGTTCTAAAAGGGTTTTCATTGTTCTCGATGATGTTGACAACTTAATTCAAGTCGATACATTAGTGGGACGACAAAATTTGTTTGGTTCAGGAAGTAGAATTATCATAACAACAAGAGATGAGCATCTCCTTAAACAGAATGCAAATGAAATGTATAATGTTCACGCATTGACCCACAATGAGTCCGTTGAGCTCTTTAGTTGGCATGCCTTCAAAACCAGTATACCTTTGAAAGAGTATGCGGAGCTTTCACACAGCATAGTTACTTTTGTTGGAGGGAATCCATTAGTTCTTGAGGTATCAGGCTCTTCTATGCTTGGAAGAAACATGATAAAGTGGAAAAGAACCCTTGAGAAGTTACGTCCAATTTCCAACAGTCAGACTAAGGAAATACTTAGACTATGCTTTGATGCACTAGATGATGATAAATTAGTGGATATCTTACTTGATGTTGCGTGCTTTTTCATTGGAATGGACAAAGACATTGCTATCACAATTTTGAATGGTTGTGATTGCTTTGCAGAAATTGGAATTAGTGATTTGGCAAGAAGATGTTTACTAACAGTGGATTGTAGAAATGAACTGAAGATGCATGATCTAATCCAGGATTTGGTTATGGAGATTATTTGCGAAAAATCCCCTCATAACCTTGGACAATGCAGTCGACTTTGGTTCCCTGCAGATGTAGAGGATGTATTAATGTATCACAAGGTTAGGTTCAATTCTTATAATCACAATAATTACATAACGTGATTTTCATTTTCAACGGCTTACCCTAATAGGGTTCTTAATGTCAAAAGTGCTTATAATATCTTCTATTTTATTTTCAGGGAACAGATATTATTGAAGGTATCAAGCTCGACCAACCCATACCAAAGCAAAAACGTTTTGACACTAAATCATTTGAAAGGATGCAGAAACTGAGACTACTTCAGATCAACCATGTGAATTTGGAAGGGAAATTTGACCATTTATTTGAAGAGTTAAGATGGCTTTGCTGGCATTACTGCCCCTTGAAGTATTTGCCATCCGATTTCCGTCCTGAAAGACTCGTTGTCCTTGACATGCCGAACAGCTCAATCAATAGTTTATGGCATGGTAGCAAGGTTAGAGATTAATTTCATCTTAGTTCTTATACCTGGATTCAGGCCATCTGCGTTGTAAGAATTTTCTTGATGTGGGCATCTGTAGAAGTTCATACAGAGATGCCTAATCTCATTTCTCATTTTTTGTAATAACAGTTCCTTCCAAGCTTGAAAATCCTTGATCTTAGTCATTCGGAGTGTCTGACAAAAACCCCAAACTTCACTGGAGTTCCAAATCTTGAGAAACTATTGCTTGAAGGCTGCACAAATTTGTTTGAGGTTCACCCATCGATCGGGCAGTTAGGTAGGCTTGTTCACTTAAATATAAATAACTGTAAGAACCTCAGTAAACTTCCCAGCAGCATTTCCAATCTGAAGTTGCTTGAGAAACTATTTGTTGACGGCTGCTCAAGTCTAGAACTATTTCCGCAACAATTGGGCAATATGAAATGCTTAATGGAGCTTCATGCTAGCCAAACGGCAATCAAGCTGCTGCCTAATTCCATTGGCCTTTTGAAGCACCTTGTATACTTATGGAGAAATAAAGAAAACGCAGCAAGATATTGGATTTTACTCTTCTTATCAGCAATATTATGGAAAAGTTCTAATACCAAGCGATTTTGGTCACCTTCTATTTCTGCTATGTGTTCCTTACGATGTTTAGATCTCAGTTACTGCAATCTGTCTGATGGAGATGTACCACCTGATCTCAGCTATTTATCGTCATTGGAAAATTTGGATTTAGCTGGAAACAGATTTAGTAGCTTACCGTCCATCCTTTGTCACCTATCTAATCTAGAACATGTTTCGGTTAATAGTTGTTTAAGCCTTCAGTCAATCCCCGAACTTCCTCCGAATATAGCAACGCTTGATGCAAGGGATTGTATATCATTGTATGAGCTACCGGATCTATCGAACTTGCAGCATTTGCAGAAATTGGATCTCAGAAATTGTAGCAGATTGCCTTCGATTCAAGGCTTGAGAAAGCTCAACTTTTTACAGACAATGCGCATGGAAGGCTGCAGTAATCTCACATGCACTTTTTATGATAGTTTGTTTCAGGTTGCGCTCTCTCTCTCTCTCTCTACCACTCTGAGCTTTGATGTCTCATTTCTCTCCGGGTCTTTTATTTTTATCAATATTTATTTGAAACAGGAATACTCTGAACGTGTGGTTAATTGTGAGATATTCCTTACTAGGAGGGAAATTCCAGATTTGTTCAACTACGTGACAAAGGGGTCTTTAATATTTTTTGATATGCCGTTAGATTATGAAAAGAAATTGGTAGGAATTACTCTTTATGTTGTTTTTGCATGCAAAGACTGGAACTCTACATCTCTTTCTGCACGTGTATACATTAATGATCGAAGAAATGCTACTCAATGGACACATTCTGCTGCATGTCAAGGTACAATAGCCTGTGAGGAAATCTTGTGGGTGAGTCATCTAGCCCTCCGCAGTTTTAGATATCCAACAAGTAGAGGAGAAAGGATTGAGATTTGCATCGTTGAAGACCTATCTGTCATGGTGCAGGAGTGCGGCATTCGTTTGGTATACAAGCAAGATGTTGAAGATAAAGTTGTACTTGATGATGAATTATAGGATATATATGCATCTGAAGAGAAGGCATGATGTCAAACTTGGGGAAGTGGTGCACTGTCCGACACACATAATAAGGTTCTGAGGCTGAAGTTGAGGAAACACACAATGAGTACTCAAGTTTAAATAAGTTTGAATAAGGGTGGGTTGGTACCCCGGGTGCCACACCGGGGTACCCACCATTTCTTCATATGGTGCCATTGGGAGCGTTCGAATCAGTGCCGTAGATGGTGACTTTTACCGGCCTAACAAACGATGCCTAAGTGATGATCTGGTATAAACTCAGAATAATGGCTGGAAACTTTCCATTAGTATGGAAGTTGTACAATTACCAGAACCTAGAACATGAGCCATGGGATTTTTTAAGGACTCGTTACTGCAGATAATACGATGGACCTTTCATTCTACAGAATAGACGGTATGAGCTCGGTAAGTGCATTTTATTTGCTTCACATACCTATAACGTACCATGTTCACCTGAATCAGTATAATACAAGTAACTGTAAGATTTTCTTGACGTGCATGTGTTTTATGAATCTTTATGCCATTTTCAGTGAAGCAAATCATGTCTGGGGTCACTATTGTCTTAATAAGATCAAATATCAGTAGCCTTTTGTTATAATGAATTGAGAAAGAAGTGGATCCTGGTTATGGGTATCAAAAGTTTATAGAATGTCTAATGCTGAGTATAATGAATATAACCACCAGTGGATGTTACATACCATTTGCTGGAGATAAGAAAGTCAGCAAATTAAGTGGCCAAGTATTAGGAGTAAAGAAAAATTAACATAAACTTGACATTTATCTGATTCGAGTACAAAAACTTCCTAAAAATAGTTGAAATACATGACTGGAGTACAAGAAGAATTCAACAATTTCTCGACCGCAACGAGTCATCATCTCTTTAGATGCTTGCAGGCTATCCTCTCATTCCTTTTCAATTTATGTAATGACATGAAGATGGCTTTACTCCATCAGTCTCTTGTTTGTATAAAAGGTGAATCCCACCCTTGTGCACTTTCAAACCTAGTCCTCTGATGCTATACTATCATCTATGATATTTTGAATCCAAGAAGACAAGTAATATATGATGCTATACTAGCATCTTGATTAGAGATTGTACTGTAAGAGTTGCAAATATTTTGGTAGTTTCTGTTTGTAACTTCTTGGTAAACACAGAATTTCACCATTATTAGCAAAACACAAATTGCCAACTTTTCAACGATCCTAATTTGTAATTCTTCATCAGCAAGAAAACAAATTGCCAACTCTTTAGCAATCCTCTGAAACAACTGTCATCTTAAATCTTCCAACAAGTTCTTGTTTTTTTTTTTTTGAGTAATTTTTTCCTATCCCAAAGATAGTTGAGTCTCATATACGAAACGTACACTTTATTCAACTAACAGAAAATTGTTCCAACTAGTGGCCGAGTTTCATCAGGATAGCAGCATGCCTGGGCAAAAGAAATAAAAATAGAGTAATCTATATGGTGTTCATCAAAATGCACAAATCGTAAAAGCCGGTCGTATCGCATCACAATACACCACATCATCGTGAAACGTGATTTTTATTTTTTGTGGTGCGATTTCGGTTTAAAATCTTAACAAATCGCGCGATTCAAACCGCACAAGCGGTGTTCTAAAAAATTCTAGATTCCTGTAATAGTTAATATATCATTTACTTATTACTAGAAATAAATAAATCGCACTCTACGCACCGTGAACACCCAGGTAACCTGTATAAGCGGTGTCCTAAAATTTTTTGATTTTTTAAAAATTTCATGATTATTGTTGGTTCAATTTTTAAAAATCGATCAATTAATACTCAATTAACCGATTACTCCATAATTAAAATTTTAATTGATTAGTTCCGATTTTAACTTTTACAACTATGTATATATTAGCACATATCTAAAAATAATGGTGGATACAGAATAACTACTATATTTATAAAATTAAATTTAAATATTGTATACTTTGTCATGAAAATGGAAATTGGTCATAATCGACGAAAATATCATCCTTATTTTAATTGAAATAATTAATTGTATCATTAATTAGTAGAATGAATTTAATACCATTTTTTATATAAAATCATTATATCTCTATAATTATTACAAATATATCATTAAATATCTATACAAATTTAAATAATAGTATATTTGAAATAAATAGAATAAAAATCTAATTTTTGATTTTAGTGAAGATAAAATATTTAGAGAGTTTGTGATTTAGTAATTCAAAAATAGAAATTATGTATGCGAAATTTTTTTTATTTAAATTTTAACCTTTTCAATTTTTAAAATTTCTATTTATAAATTTTGATTAGTTAATTATATTTTTAATCAATTAATCCGATTTTTGATAAATTAAACCCATTTTTCTTTTAACCTATCTTTAGGTTCTGTTTGTGCTATTAAAAATTATTGTGCTATTGAAAAAAGTACTTGTAAAATAAGTGTTGTTGCAAAAATCAAATAATTGTTTGGTAGGATTTTTGTTATGTGCATAGTTTGGAGTATAATATATAAATAATAGTATTTTTGGTAAAGTTTGATGTTAAAATCGGTATCTCCTGCAAAAAGTGAAAATCGATTTTTATTCAAAAGTACATGAAACCTACTTTCTCTAAAAACAACTTTTCAACCAAAAACACTTTTTAAAAAAATTGCTTTTAAAATTTATTAAACACTATTTTATCTTTCTTTTCGAAAAAATCTATTGTTGTTGACTATAACATCCAGGGGCGGACCTACATTTAAAGGAGTGGGGGAAGGGCCCCCAGTGGAATTTTTGCTAGTACATTACTTTTTTGTTTGAAACCCTGCTAATGCATTACTTAGTTAAGTGAAACTAGCTTCGTAGCCCGTGCAAGGCACGGGCATACTCTAGATTACAAATATTTATGTATTATGCGTAATCACGTAAGATTGAATTGTTGATATCTTCGATTGTTCATATCTTCGCAACAATTGTTATGAGTAAATAGAATTTATGCAATACCCGATCGTGACATGCAAATTATAATTCTGGTTAAATTAAATCTATTTTATATTTTACGCTATGTTTTGTTTTGTTCAAAAAAACTTGAACGATATGTAATAAATTGGTCAATGATATAATCAAAACTGTACTTCGAAATATAAATATATAGAGTTAACATGGATGGATACAGAGATACATACAAATATTAATTACATAATAATAAATACATATTAGTCCATATCAGTTATTATTATGTAATAAATATGTTGGTGTTGCAATACCCCCGGAAATATAACATAGATATAATTAGTAGGGGTGAGTGCCCAAAATACCCACTATTTTAGTTTCTCTCACCAAAATACCCAAATTCGGGAAGTACCGCCCAAAATGCCCACGGGATACACCTTTGGGGTAGGAGTATCCACGGGATACGCCTATGTGGTAGGAGTATCCACGGGATACGCCTATGTGGTAGGAGTATCAAAAGGATACGCCACTGAACCTTGTGAAAAATTTTTCGCATACGCCACTGCAACCATCACAGATGCTGATACGCCTGACCAAAACGCGTATCTGACGTCAGAGATGACTTCAGATACGCATCTTCAAAATGCGCATCAGGGGATACGCATTTTGAAGATGCGTATCTGAAGTCGTCTTCGTCGTTCCCAGAGGCCGCTAAAATTGCGATTCCGACATATACTTTCAATCTCTCCGTTCTCTCTCTGGCCTCACTTTCCGATTACGTTATTTGCACCATTCAATTCGTCTTTTAGTCCTCTACAATCCTATACCAATGTTTTATCGTTTATTTTGTCGGATTCAAAACACCCAAATCAACAGATTTTCCGATTTTCAGATTCCGACGAGAGCTTTGACGCCCCTGCGGGGCCACCTACGATAAAACCGATCATCGGACGATGAAGTTGACGATTGCCTGGTCCTGTGATGTCGATTTGGAGGATAGGAGACTAGATATGGTGGGGAATCGACGGAAATGGCGAAATCGCCAAATATCGCCGGCAACAGCTCTCTACAATTTCTGGCGAGAGTTTGATTTTTCTGGCAGACACAGGAGCACGAATACGCCCACGGGAGTCACGTATCCCGTGGGTAGTAAAATCGGTGTTTTCAGATTTGGGTATTTTGGTTAGTGGGTACTGAAAATTTAGGCATTTTGGGCATTCTTTCAATTAGTAGGGGGTAAATATGATTTTTTATATGAATAAATGCTCATGGAACCACCCATTTATATGTGTGTGTGTGTGTTATATTGTTTTGTGCGTTTACGTATTAAAGATGTGATTGAAGAGTTTTATGATAGTTAATGTTAATACAAGTTTCTATTATACTTATATACGGATGAAATGATTAATAAGATATGGTATATGTTAGTGATTAGTGAATATTATAGTAATTATAACATATCCACATAAATTTATATATGTATTTATGTTTGTACAAGTGTATGTATGTATAAATATGAATATTAATTATACAGTAATTAATATATTACAAATAATGAAATATTAATAGATTATACAACAAAAATGTATGTATGTATGTATGTATGTATATATGTATGCTATATAGTATGTATGTATATATGTATATAATATTATAGTATATGTATGTATGTATGTTTAAATATGCATATTAAATATGCAATAATTAATAGATTACAAATAATGAAATATTAATAGATTATACAACATAAATGTATGTATATATTATATGTATGTATGCATGCATGCATGTATGTATGTATGTATGTATGTATGTATGTATGTATGTATGTATGTATGTATGTTTGTATGTATGTATGTATGCATGTATGCATGCATGTATGTATGTTATATAGTATGTATGTATGTATGTATGTGTGTATATAATATTATAGTATATTATTATGTATCCACATAAATTTAAATATGTATGTATTTATGTTTGTACATGTGTATGTATATATAAATATGCATATTAATTATACAACAATTAATATATTACAAATAATGAAATATTAATATATTGTACAACATAAATGTATGTATGTATGTATGTATATAGTAGGTATGCACGTATCTATATAAATTATAATTCCTGATGACTAAATGTGAATGATTTTACCTTTCTAGCCCTCTCCTTTTTGCTATACTACTGCTTTTACCAATATAATACAATGTATTCCAGTATAATACAATGTATTTATACATATTAATCAGAAAATACTCCTATTTCTATGCAAAATGTACCAAAAGTTGTAGTATAATACTCCTACAGTTGAAGATCCGCGCATGTTCTGTTGTCCTTGCTTCCACGTACCCCCCCCCCCCCCCGCGTTGTCACAGTACCTGATTTCAAAATGTGTGGTGGGAACTCATTGTGTTTTCAAATTGAAATTTCCCTCTTCTACTTATTGTACTTATTAGTAGTGATGTTGTACATGTTTTTTTTCACCTTCCTGTGAGTCATCTACTTATTTTCTCCTGTTTTTTGTAGTTTATGATATCTTGATTGTTTTTCTGTAATAGTTATCTAATCTTCTGATTTGTTTTTGGAGTTGCAGATTTTTTTTGCTCTGTGTTAGGAGGATTCAACTATGTTCTTTTATGCGTATTGTTGGCATGTGTTTGATATAATGTCTCAAAGACTATTGTTGGCATGTGTTTGATATAATGTGTCAAAGAGGTACAGGTGTTTGAGATGTATTTTGCTTTGTAACTGTATAAACCTTACAAACCTTAAAATTTAATTTTGTTTGTTCAGGTTTGGTGTACTTGGGAGGAAGATGGTGGAGACTTTGCTTTGACCTAAGTTAAGTTTGTATTATGAATTAGTAAGTGATGGTTGTTACTTTGTATAATTTATATATCGGTTTGTAAGTGTTTGATGAAATGTCAGAAAGAAATTTTTATGTTTTGGAAAGAATTTGTGCAATGAGGTGGTTCCAAAGAAGTTGCTAATGATGTTGTCGTAGTAACAGGTACAAAATAATTGAAGGCTGATTCATGAGTTGAAGCAGATGTACTTTCATGTTGTGAAGAAGGTAAATTTAGATTATGAAGGCATTTTTTTATGAATTTTTTCTAAAGTTGGAGTGTGTAGGCATATATAATTGATGTTTATAGGGTTTGTGAGTTGCTTTGGAGTTTTGATTGTTTGGAAAAAAACTTAGCAGATACAGTTCAATATTACTTTTGAGTATGTTACATATTTGGTTTAGAAAGGTAGTTGAATACAGTTGAGGCAAATGTGAGTAGAAGATGGAGTTCAAGCATCGTACTCTAATGCATCATTTTTGGTAACTTTGCAGGCCCAAACGAATGATAAATTCAAAGAGTCGTCTAAGAATTCCATCACCGTAAGCATTGCAACTACCGTAATAGGATGGGGTCTAAGCTTTATGGGCATGGAAGTGGAAGCGGAAGAAGTTGAAAAAAGATGTTTGTAATGGCCAGCGCAATCATAGTTTTGATTTTGTGGAATGAGGGGGTTGCAAAGAAGTTACTAATGATGTGGTCATAGTTACAATGCTCAAAATGTTCAAGGTTCAATCATGAGTTGAAGGAAATGTAATGTGATGGTTTGAACAAGGTGAATATAGATTAAGAGGCCTTTATTTTTATTATATTGTTTTATAAAGTTGGATTGTGTAGCCAAAGATTAAAGATATTTCCTTCGTTTCTGAGTTGGTTTGGATTTTAGATTGTTTTCAATAAAATTCTTCACATACACTTAAATTTTTGAGTAATTTTGAGGGTAGTTAAATATAGTGGAGGTGTTCTGTTAAAAATGAGCAGAAGATGGAGTTAAATCATTGTACTGTAATGCATGATAAATAGGAAGCATAAGTTAACATCAAATAACCATATTACATAATAATCATATCTTAACATCAACTAAGGATTTTAGAAAATCTTAGTTATGCAGATACCATGTTCATAGTACTAATCAACATATCTTAATTAAACATGAATAGAGTAGAGTCCTATGCTACAATTCTGACTTGAAAATTATAGTCGCCAAGATAATCAAATATCAATATTTGATTTGCTACCAAATTGTTTTCGTCAATGAATTGATCCCAACCAATGCCAAATTGACAAACTCTTTTGTTGCGCAATGCTTCAACATTCCATTCAAGTCCTCTGAACCGCAAGGTTATCATTGTCCTCTTGCCCCATGTCAAATATATAAAAGACAAATGCTTAGAGATGTACTGCAAAAGAAATGCCACAATATTAGATAAACAACTTAATTGATTTAAGGACGAAACTCATATAATTGAAATTGTTGTTTTTACCGTGCCATGACAATTTTGTTCGACATGAGAAGTTTTCAGGACCACTTCAAAAGTAAATATTTCATCAATTTCATTATCTTCATTATCATCTTCATTGTCTTCTACAAAACACAAATTAAGCACTATCATTGGTCATAACGTATGAAGAAACATAAACATTGTCATGTACAATGAGAAACTTATAATTAATAAGAGTTCAGAATAAAAGAGCAAAAGAATAAATAACCTGAATCACTACTGTCAGAAATTTGAACCAGATGTTCATCAGAAGCAGGGCCAATGAAATCTTTGAATCGATAATTACCAATTTCATCTCGAAAATGATTCATCCATTGAGAATCATAAACAGACACACAGAAGTTTGAATCGACTTGCATGACGAACTTCAATATAATCAGAATGGTTCCAGTCTTTTGTCAAATTGTGATAAATTGAAGGAATGTGCTACACATATCAATCAAACAAATTCACTTTGTTGCATTATAATTGTATGACTATCGTAGAAAACATCAATATGCATGATAAAACTTTGGAATAATACTTACCACACCAAGACAATACTTTACCAAGTGTGAAGGTTTGACTTGAATCTCAAAGAAATCATCTTTCATAGCTACAGAGCAATAATTCTTTACATTGTCAAAAAGTAAAAGTTTAAACAATTACAAAACTCTATTCACAGACAACAATACATACCTAGAACTCTGTCCTCAAATCTTACAGGTTTCTCAACACAGTCCCCTCCAAACGCAGATATGTCAAAAACACCTCCACCGTAGTAAGTGAACAACAAGATATCCAACAATGATAAACATGTCAGCCTCAAAACCTGTTGTAGACCAATAATTTCTTTCCGACTCTTATCAAATGATCCTTCAATTACTATTCCATTTTTAAGAATGAATTTCAATTTAGGAGGAATACATTCACTGAAATGATGTGCAAATTTAGGTGGCAATACCTACACAATTTTCCAAACAAATCAATAGTCGTTTAAGTCAATCACATTACAGAAGGTATAAAATAATTGAAACACTTACAAATTTGCCCCAGTGAACAGAACTTGATGCCATAATCTGAACAAATTTACAACCACAATCATCACGGATATCTGCAGCAATTTAGATTAACAATCTTAACATCTTTTTATTATGTTCAAGTTAAATAAAGAAACCATAGTAAGAACAATAATGTTCAAATGAATAACCTGCATACGGTTCGAGTCCGCCACAAATTACATGAGCCCAGAAATTGTCACCACCATTATACTGAAATGCAAATATGCAACCATCACTGCAGTCTAACCTTTCAAATAACTGATTCATCCCAACAAACACACCTTCATCTCTTGCATACTCTAAGATTACTTCTTCTCCAGTTCTCAAAACCAAAGTAACGTATTGGGGAATGTTTTGTCCATACTTAACACAGAACGAAGTTGGAAGACTCTAAACAAATTCAATATAATAAACAAATCATACGAACCATCTACACATTCAATAAATAATAAAAAACGAGAACATTCCAAACCATTGTATTAAGCGTACAACACTCTGCAATGAGAACCTTCATAAACTTTGCAGGAAACGCATTTTCCTCCATGTCTACATACATATAACACATACAAACAACAAATTTAGATATAAATTGGTATATTCATTTTCAATTAGGGTTCCATTTGAATAAGTGCATAGATTAAGAAGCAATTGTTATTCTTTCGAAATATGCATAATCGAAGAAATTAAAATTGTTAATAAAAAAAAATCACATAGAAGAAGGACTATTTACATGTTATAGAAGAAGATACTTACAGCTTGAGCAACACACAAAGTTAAGAAGAACAGAGCAATATGAAGCCTTGCTAGCACAAACAGAACTTGCAACAAAAGTGTAGGTTCCAAATAGCATACAATTAAATTCGCAGTTGTCAACTACTATAAAGTAATAAAAAATACTTATGTCCAAGACTGTGTACAATTGTAATTACATTCTATGATTAGAAATTTTCTATACATTGGAATTTCGATTAAGTAATAATCGATAAAGTAATAATTCTTGCTGGAGTAATATTTTTTTCCGATCCCAACATAAAGGAAGGATTATACTGAAAAAGTAATAATTTTCCCCAAAGGATCTAGAGTAATAAATTTTTCCCCGCTCACAACTGTATTAATGTACAGTGGTTAAATTTTCACTTTGGCAATTATGTAGGGACCAAAATTTTGTTAGAGAAAATATTAATCTATAGTCGGTTATTAATTTATCGAATATTATTGTTTTTAAATTTTACTGTGCAACTTCCATTAGTAACGAATATTCGAAATTTATTCAAATATCGTAATATATACTTGACACTCATTTCAGAAAAACAAGATAATAACACTTGCAACTTTTCAACATATATGCTATTTGACCATTTAAATAATTTTTTTTATAAAATTTAAAGTAAGCACAAATATAACATTTCAATATTTATTTCCTTTAAACAAATTTGGACCAAAATGATAAAACATAACTTGGAAACATACCTTGCATATTTAATCAATAATTTTAATTTTATTGTAAACAATAATCCAAATTTCGAGGGAACCTATTAATTTTGGATGTAAGAAAAAAAACTAACATCAATTTTATAAAAAATTCTTTCATAGAAAAGGAGAGAAAGGACAAATTCGGTCTTTACAAATTGCATAAAAACTGATGAAATCTTTGTTGAGGCTCCCACTTCATACTACCACTTCATACTCCCACACAACTAATTGATGGTTGGTTGGTTGCATGTAAAAGTCTTCTTCTCCTGTCAAATCAAACCTTTTGCAGGAGGATGAAACAGATAATAAATGTACACGTGCTGCAAGTACAAGTAGAGTTCCTACTTTCAGAGTACATTGAATATATTTGCTGATACCGATCATTTTTTTAAATTAATATTAAGTTTAATAAAAATAACAATCTTATTTAATAATTTTTTTTCAATAAAATGATCAATAACCGAAAAAGGGATAAATTATTTTTTTCCCACCAATCATAAATTTATTGATTTTACTATAAGAAAGTATCAAACAACCGACCACAAATTATTGATGGACATCAGTACTACTCCAATTAAAAAATTTATAAACATATGTTAACTTTTCTTATTATCTTTTTAATAAGATACTTCTTGCATGTGTAAATATGTTTCATGTTTCTTCTATACACCTTTGCTAACGGAAAATTTTATTCGTTAATATCTTCAAGTTCTTATTATGATTAAATATAAAAAATTCACTATATTAAATTACTCATAAATACAAATCCTACAAGATCACTCATTACTATATTTGCTGTTATAAATTATGCGTAAATTTATAGGCAATCACTTATACTCCCTCCGTCTTTAAATAAGTTGCCTGTTTTGACTGGACACGTTTGCCAATGCACACTTTTGTTTGTTAATATCTTGAATTTCATATTAGTATTAAATATAAAAATGTCACTGTATTAAAGTACTCATAAATACGAATCCAACAAGATCAGTCATGACTATATTTCGTCTTATAGATTAGACGTAAATTAGTAATTTGTCTCATGTTATGAACAGTCCCGACATTTGAAACGAGCAACTTATTATGAGACGGGGGGAGTAATAAATAGTATACACACTCATAACAGGTTTTAGAAATTGAGATGGAGGAAGTATAATATCATAAATTTTAATTTTTTTTAATTTCTTAAAATTTACGTATAAATTTGTCAATTTATTTACACCATGATCTAAATTATTTTCTTTCATAAAGCATTGCTCACTTTATTTTCAGTATCCTTTTTATCAAAAAAAAAAAAAATATTAAGTTATTACCCATCACCACAAAACGTTCCAACGTTCCAAGCAATACACTTGCACTTGCATCTGTTTACACTAAATCACGCAAGCGTACGTGGTCACAAGTAATACAGATATAAGTCGAGTTCGTTCCCACAGAGATCTGGTTATGGTTTCAATTCAGTAGATGTACCTATGCAACAATGTATGGTTTTAATTCACTGCTAAGACAAATAACAAATTGGGGTTTAATAAACTAAATTAACTAAGAAGTAAACTAACAAACTAAGAATTAACTAACTAACAAGAATTGGAATCGAATTACTACTGCAAGAGAAAGCATGGAATCCTAACTTCATTAAATACTTTACTTAGATCTGACGCCTTTAATCACTATATGCAATGGTTATGATATCTGATCAGACAACACGAAACAAGTACACGCTACCTCTCAGTATACGTATACCAAACTAAACATACATCCACAAAAGAGATAGAAGATGAATAGACACCAATTATGCTTAGACCCTATATGTCTATAGAATTTGAAAACATAACGGTTGAAGAGCAAGTTATCCATAATGATCACATAGGGCAATATAAGTATTCTCATCTCATACTACGAATCATGTTGATAAACAATCATGAACCTATGCTAGCATGGCAAGTTCTAAATCTCAAGATCCACTTTTACTTCACAAGAGATTAACAGATTAGATGTTAGCTACGAATCTAACAATTAAGCATAACCATACGAGGATATCAAATATACATCACACACAAATCTTTAAAGCATCAAGATACTAAAGCTCCATAAATAAATCCGTTAGAATCCCATGACAATGATTAGTTCATAATTGAACCTCTCGTCATCATGGGATCAAGTGAAACCATGATAAAAACAAAGTATGAAAATATACAAATAAACCTAAGTAATTGATATATAATGGTTTTTTCAAATTACAATGGTAGGATGTGTTTATATAGGCTCTATAATTCTTGCCCAGCAAGAAATTGCCTTTTTAGAGTTGGAATAGAAGATTGGCAATTTCCGTTCTTGAATGAGAATAGAATTGCAAATTCCATGTGTAGATCTGATTCTGGAATGTTCTAGCCGCCTAGAGCAATTACCATATGTTAGGTCGAATACACAATAGGTAATCAAATACTGTATGAGTAACTTAACAAGAACACACTGTTTAATACTTAAAAACTGTTTGGAATTAACAATTCCTCTCTCAGTGATGTAAAATATCACAGAGAGCTGCTTAGGTTACAATCAATGAATTTCTCAATGTTCGATACCCTTCTAGGGTTAACCTAACTGTATTTATAAAACATACAGCTTCGTACAATCAGTAATTGATTCTTCTATAATTAAGCTATACAATTGATATCAATCACGATTGCTTCAAGTCTTCCAAGTCAACTCAATCTCTTTGACAGCTTTCCAATCTTCAAAGATATTGCTTCCATCTTTATCTTGTATCAATCTTCAACACTGTTGACTCTTCAGACATTACCGCTACAGAGTTTAACAATCTCTGTTGCGCTTCCAGTCAGTGTTTAACTAAACTCTGACTGCTTCCAGCTAAACTCTGTTTTGTTACTTTAGCTTCCAAACACTGTTCTCATCAATCATTTCTAACAATCTCCCCCAACTTGTTCATTAGCAAGATTGTACAAGTTTACAGTAAATGATGATGTCAAAACAAATACAAATTCTACAGTGTTTAACAAACAGAGTTTAAGCTTTTACTTAACAAATTCTATAGAAAATAAGAAAATTCTTACAGACTTCAAATTCTAATCTCTTGAAGATCTGGCATTGTTCTGAGATAGTCTATAAGCAATCTTCTTTCAGCATTTTTAAGCTCTATCTGCATAGCTTCCTTGATTTCTCTCAACTGAGGATCATTCTCATCAGTCTGATAGATAGCAGCTCTAAGATCGTAGATTTTGTTTCTCCTCATTTCATTTCCCAACCTGATATATTTCACTTCCTCAGACTTCACATTAAAATCCAGAACAGTAATTCCAAGATCCGTCTTCAGCTTTGTAGTCCCCTTCTCCATTTCTATCAGATTCCCATTCCAGTCTCTGTACTTTGGAACACACTTGCTGTTGTACTTCATATTTCTTCTGGCAAGATTTTGAATCATCTTTTGTCTGAGTACATTTGCAACTGACTGAGCTCTTTGATTTCTTACTCTGAAAAGATACAGAACATATTCTAGTTCTTCCCAGTATTTTAAATCAATATCCTTCTCATCAACTTTAAACACTGTTCCATCAGCCATGAAATATAGCAGAAAATCCTTCTCTAAACTCTTCTGATTAACAAGCTGTACTGACTCCAGTCTGTCTAAACTCTCTTGAGTGACTCCACGACCTGGAACAGCCAATGAAGAAGGATCTCTGGGACCAACATATTGTCTTGTGTCTCTGTGTGAGCCTATGCCTCCTTTGTTGTATCCGATTTTACCAGATAAGGCTCTACCATCAGTGAAATCCATTGGAACTGTAGCTTCTAGCCTTGAATCATGAAGAACACCTTTTCCAAATGTTGATTTCAACTGAGAAGACAATAATGGTGTGGTCACAACTTGTGCAGTAACAGAGGTTGTGTCTTCATTCTTCTGTACAACATGTGTATCAACAGAGGTTGTAACAATACTTTTCAGCTTTTGCTTAGCT
Organism: Kitagawia praeruptora; assembly: GCA_037693485.1. Classification (NCBI taxonomy): domain Eukaryota; kingdom Viridiplantae; phylum Streptophyta; class Magnoliopsida; order Apiales; family Apiaceae; genus Kitagawia; species Kitagawia praeruptora. The sequence goes on along the minus strand of CM075352.1, from coordinate 168,577,351 downwards.
TCTGCATCTGTTGGTTTTCTGAACACTTGCATCCTTTGATTTGTACCAACTGGTTCTTTGATTTGAATACCTTTAAGAACAGGCTTTGCAGCTTTAACAACTTTCACATTCTTCTTTAATTTATCAGACTTTAAAGCCTTCAAATGCTTTTCTTGCAGACTCTTCTCTTCAGCTTTAGCATCTTCTATAGTAACTCCTTCTGCATTCTCTTCCATGAAAAGCTTAACAGCTAACTCCTCATCAGTCTTTGGATTTGATATTAATTCCAAACTCTTGGTTTTTGAAGTACCTTTGGTGTAGAGTGCCTTTTCAGTTTTACCCTTCTTGCACTCAGGAGCATAGTGACCCATCTGCCATCTCCTTACACTTGTAGCATTGAATCTCAGACTTATCTTTCTTACCAGATTTGAAGTCCTTTCCCTCAGATTTCTTGAAATTCTTCTTGTCAGACTTAGAGTAGTCCTTGGAGAATCTCTTTCCCTTCTTGAAGTTCTTGAATCCCATCTTCTTGAAGGTCTTTACCATCAATGCAGCCATTTGCATCATCTCTTCATCATCTTCAGAATCAGATGTTCCTTCTGTGTTTGAGTCAACATCAGTGTTTGATGACTCACTTTCTGAGTGTATGACTAAAGCTTTTCCTTTTGCCTTTCTTCTTGATGCTTCCTTCTTTGATGGTTTCTCCTCAACCTTAAGAGCAACAGAATGTGACTTAAGAGATTTGCCAGATCTCAGAGTTAGTGTTTCAGAGTTTAAAGCCTTACTCTTATCACTTGCCCCTCCATCTCCAGCATCATCCTTCTTTTCAAGCAGAGTTTGAGAAATTTTACATTTAGACTTAGCAACTCTCTCCCCCTTTTTGACATCATCAGGAATGAGTATAGATGTAATGAGCTCCAAAGAGTTAGCAATGGAATCAACCTTAGCAAACAAGGCAGTTTGATTTTCTTCAACCTTTCCTAGCCTGGCAAAGAGAGTATCTTGAACTCTAGAAAGCTGTGCAGCTTTGATTTTTGACTCTCTTTCCATTGTCATTTCTCTAGTCTGTATCTCAGTTTTCAAAGAAGCAATTTGTTGTTTTGTTTCAGCAAAATTTCCATCCAGAGTTTTGACTTGTACCACAGTTGCCTTTAAACAGGATAAAATCTCTGGATTTGAAATTTGACTAGCAGTCTGCTTAACAAAATCAGCTGCTCTCCCTTTTGGAAAAATACAGTCTTGTTTATACCAATTAGCATCAGATTTAGCAAGGTGCTCTTTTTCAATTGCATGAGATGGACAAGGCTGATCAAAAGATTTATGTTTATTATCAGTCTGTGCTGGTGCACTCAGAAAAGAATCAGAGTTTGCACTGTTTTCAGATTCATCTTCAACACTTGCATCATTTGCTTGAGCTGTGTCAGCCACAGTTTCTGCAACAACTTCTGCAATCTTGTCAATAGTCTCCTCATGTTGCACAGGCTCTGCAACAGAGCTTGCATTTGTAGCTTCAACAGGCATAGATTCAGAATTTTTCTTAGTTGCTTGATCAACCTCATCACCTTTGTCTGGAATTGGAGAAGCATTAGATATTAGCTCTGTGTGTGATGCTGCAGCTTCAGGAAAATTAACTGCAGGCTCATCAGCTACACCAGGAGCTTCAGTGTGAACAACAGGTGAGATAGAATCAAGAATTGGTTGAAATGAATCAAGAATATCATTCACTGGTGAAAAACCATTTCTGTGATCCTCTTCTACAGGAATGTTATCCTCTGTAGGTACTTCAACATTAACAGCATCCTCTGCAGGCATTTCAACCTCTGCAGGTATTTCAACATTGACAGGCACAGCATCCTCTGCAGGTATAGCAACATTCTCTGCAACCTCAACAGTAGGTGTTTGCTGTGAAACCACCTCTGGAGCTTCAACAACATGCTCATCATCAGATTCTGAAAGAATTAATCTCCTCTTCTTGACTTGAGACACTACAATCTCCTCTTCTTCTTCAATAGAGCTCTCCTTAGGTGGTGAAAGTGAAGGTCTGTTTGCCTTTTGTTTCTTTCTTCTGGTATAAACAGCTCCAGGTAATGTCTGTTTAGCCTTTGAGTGTTTAGTGTTTTGGGCAGTGTGTATTTTTCTTTTTGGTTTGGATTTGGGTTTTTCAGTAGGTGCTGTCTCAGAGTTTAAGGTTTCAGAGTTTATTGGTGGAGAGTTTATTGGTTCTGGTTGTGGTTGATGAGATGTAGTAGGTACAGTGGTTGTGGGTGTTGTAGGTGTTGTGGGTGTTGGTTCAGAATGTATGGTGTCTAATGGTTCAGGCATGTGTTGTGGTGATTGAGAATCCTGAGGTTGGTTAACATAGTTTTGTAAGGCTAGTGGCATAAACATATCAGGTATTTGCTGTTTAGTAACATCTTTATTTGTCAAATCAGAAAACATCCTTTTAGCAACTTGAAAAGGCTGAATGACATCAGCTTCATCAATTGTAAGATTAGGCACACAAGCAGTAAATAGTATTTGACAAAATCGAGCAAAATAAATAGAAGTAGGCTCAGACAAACGCTCTCCCAAATTCATTAGCACTAGTCTACCAAAATCGAAATTACCTCCATACAGTAGAGCATGGCCAATTTGAAGAGTGTCAAGAGGAAGTGCATCCCAATTTGTTGTCTTCTTTCCAAAAGATCTTGTAATGCAATCGAAAAAGAAACTCCATTCCTTTATCAAAAGTGGCCTTCTCAGAGACCCCAGCTTATTCAAATTTCCTGCACATCCAATTTGCTGCAACATTGTCCTCAAGTGGTCGTGACCAACAACACTGTAAGAAGTGTGAGTCTCAAAATCCAAAGCATCCCTAACCGTAGTTGGAGTAATGATATACTCTGATTCAGCATGAGTGAAAGTGATTGTTGGAGTGCCAGACTCTTCTCCATCATCATATACAGAGTTTGTCCAAAAAGTAGCAATTTGTGAAGCAGAGAGTATTGGTGGTGCAGTTAAAGCCTTCCCTATTTCAGAATCTTTCAAGAAATTTTGAAACAAATGAAATGCCTCTGGAGCATTTGCATTCTCCAGTGGAGCTGCATAGTTACTAGGAAGAAAAATTAACCCTGCTGCATCAAACGCTTTGGTTGCCATTAGTAAGATATGATACGAAGATATTCAGAGAAAAGATGTATGGAGAGTGAATAAGAATTTTGAAAGTGATTGAGTATGCAAGTAACTGTTAGTGGGTGAATATTAATCGATGTGAAGTGAGAGAACAAAAACGATTAGAGTAAAACCAAAACTCAATCGTTTATTTAATGAAAGCGCGCAATTGATTGTAGAGTAATGTGTAAGTGGGACACTATCATGGGACACGTGTCAAACAACTAATGGATCACTTAATAATTACCGCTGTCATTCCTATAATCACGACACTTTGACATATTTACACTAATTAACAGTTGTCAACTACCCCAATTACTCCAAAATAGTCAAATCATCTCAATGAAACTTTACCTTAGAGTACTTAACACAACTCAACAGTGTTTATCAATTTTCCAACTTTATCACTGAAACTCTTTCAAAAATTGCACAGTTGTGAATATGAGTGTGTGTGAAGCAGAGTTTACCAAAATCAATTTTTAGAGCATCTAATATTTCATAAAATCCATAACAAAATAAATAAATAAACACTGAATGCTCAAACTCTCATAGTAAACACTGATTGTTTGATGAATGCTAAACTCTGTAGTTACTGTTATACAGAAATCTGAAAACTTCTATTCCCATTGATGTCCATGATTATCCAAGTAAGCACACAGTCTTTGAAGACTAAAAGATCAAGAGATAGAAATCAGAGCATCATTCAGTGAATAACAATCATGAACTTGATAAACTCACAAACTCTCAAAGCACACAGGTGTTTAGGTAAAGTGTTTACACTCACATTCAATCAGGAAAAGCAGATTCTACCATATGCTTGAATGTCCACCAAATCTACACTACTTTGAGTACATGTATGCACAAATCAAAAGGACTTTATTCAGGGTTGTAATGAGGTAAGATCAAACAGATGAGAAGAGATGTTTTATTCATGAGTGAATTTCAAACTGAACATTTTAATAGACCAAAGTGTTCAGTCACACTGTTAGTACATATTTGCACAAGATCAGTATATATGCCTTTTTTTTTCTTTTTTTTTTCTTTTATTTAACATATATACTGAAAAACTTTTCTTTTCTTGAGAAACACTCATCTGCTTGATTTTTTTTTTCAAAAGAATATAACTGCTCTTAATACTTCAGAGTATAAGAAATGAGCAGTTAATTTAGGCTCAAAGGGGTTTACTAAGGGTGGTATTTATGAATAGTGTTTATACAGTGTTTGAACAGTGTTCAAAAGAATTTTGAACAGTGTTTGAAGGAATGGTAAATCCTATTGCCTTTATCATTTTCATGCACACACATATCATGTAGTCTCAAAGTGGTTTAATACAAGTTCTAGAGAAACATACTTCCTGATGAACATCACACAACAATAAATACTGATTGATAGAAAATGTATCAATCACTGATTTGGCTCAAACTCTTACAGGGTGTAAACATGAATCTGAACTCACCAAACTAATCAATGACACATCTCAAGTTTTATGGTTTTCACAAGTACAAACAAGGAATCATCAGGAACCATACCTTTGTGAACAGAATGTCACTAATCAGAGTTTAGAGTTCATCAATAACCAAAATTATTTATGAGAGGCAATGCACACAATATTCATAAACTCAGAGTTTAGGACTGAATAAACTAAGAGATGCTATAAATATGAAACAGTATCATGCTGTGTTGATTTACTGCACAAAATCTGATTAGATTACAGTGACTCAGAAAGAATCATGATTTAATTACTGAGAATCATGCTTCATACATTTTTCTTCATTGGTGTTTTCATTCAGACAATAATCAATTCTGAATTCACTGAGTGTATCCAACATGATAACAGTGTTTAACAGACAGACATGCTGACAGAGTTTAACAAGTTTTAAACATAAGCATGCATAACAGAGTTTAACACTAAGGTTCACATAGCACTTAACAATTTGCATAACATGAGCAATAAGTTTTTGAGTCTAACCAACATCACTAGTCAAAACTAGAGACCATTCCTAGTTCATTGACCAGTCTTGTAAATGTAGCTTCACTCAATGGCTTGGTGAAGATATCTGCAAGTTGTTGTTCTGTAGACACAAAGTGAAGCTCAATGTTGCCTTCCTCTACATGCTCTCTGATGAAGTGATACCTTATGCTGATGTGCTTTGTCATTGAATGTTGTACTGGATTACCTGTCATTGCAATAGCACTTTGATTATCACAGTAAATAGGTATCTTGGTAAACCTCAATCCATAATCCAGCAGTTGATTCTTCATCCATAAAATCTGTGCACAGCAGCTACCAGCAGCAATATACTCTGCTTCAGCTGTAGATGTAGATATTGACTTCTGTTTCTTGCTGTACCAGGAAACAATTCTGTCTCCCAGAAATTGACAACTTCCACTGGTGCTTTTTCTGTCTATCTTACAGCCTGCAAAGTCTGCATCTGAATAACCAAGTAGTTTAAACTCTGATTCTCTTGGATACCACAGCCCCAAAGTTATAGTGCCCTTGAGATACTTAAAAATCCTCTTTACTGCTGTTAAATGTGATTCTCTTGGATCTGCCTGGAACCTTGCACACAAACAAGTGGCATACATGATATCAGGTCTACTAGCTGTTAAATAGAGTAGAGAACCAATCATTCCTCTGTAACATGTCATATCTACTGATGACCCTGCATCTTTGTCCAATTTTGTTGCAGTTGCCATGGGAGTTGTTGCAGATGAACAGTCAAGCATGCCAAATTTCTTGAGAAGATTTATGGTATATTTTGCTTGATTTATAAAAATTCCATCATCTGTTTGCTTCACCTGTAGGCCTAGAAAATAACTAAGCTCTCCCATCATACTCATTTGATATCTTGACTGCATGAGTTTGGCAAACTTCTCACAGAGTTTATCATTAGTAGATCCAAAAATGATGTCATCTACATAGATCTGAACTAAGAGCAAGTCACTACCAGATTGAAAGTAAAACAGAGTTTTGTCAATAGTACCTCTGTGAAATCCACTTTCTAGTAGAAATTTGGCAAGAGTTTCATACCATGCCCTTGGTGCCTGCTTAAGTCCATAGAGTGCCTTGTCTAACCTGTAGACATAGTCTGGATATTTTGGATCTACAAAACCTGGTGGTTGTTCCACAAACACTTCTTCTTCAAGTTTTCCATTTAAAAATGCACTTTTTACATCCATCTGAAACACTTTGAATTTCTTATGAGAGGCATATGCTAGAAAGATTCTGATTGCCTCCAATCTAGCAACTGGAGCAAATGTTTCATCATAGTCTATTCCTTCCTGTTGTGAATAGCCTTTTGCAACCAGTCTTGCTTTGTTTCTTGCGATAACACCCTCACTGTCAGTTTTATTTCTGAAAACCCATTTAGTACCAACAATGGATCTGTTCTTGGGCCTTGGTACAAGGGTCCACACTTCATTTCTTTCAAATTCATTTAGCTCTTCTTGCATTGCTGTTATCCAGTCAGCATCTTTAAGAGCTTCTTCCACTTTCTTTGGCTCAGATTGTGACAAGAATGCATGAAACAGACATTCATTTGTTGTTGCACTTCTTGTCCTTACTTTTGCATCTGGATCACCAATAATTAAATCAGGTGTGTGTGACTTAGTCCATTTTCTTGCAGAAGGCAAATTGCTTCTGTCATCATGTGATCCTCCCCCTTGATCCATGCTCTCCTGATTTTCTTGGTGCCTTTCTTCATTTTCTGATGCTCCCCCTGAATGTGACTGCTCAGAATTATCAACAGAGTTTGAATCAACAGAGTTTGATTCAGAATTATCAACTGAGTCACTATCAGTGTTTGAATTATCACTCTGATGTGATTCTTCATGCTCCCCCTCAACTGGTTCTTCCCTTGTTTCTGATTGAAGAGTTTCTTTAGTATTTACCAGTAGAGGTTCAGAGTTTAGATCAACAGAGTTTGTCAGATCAGTCTGATCAGAGTTTACTTTTTCAGAGAATAAGTCTTCATTTTCAAAGTGGAGTAGATCATGTTCATTGACATCTTCAAGTCCAGTTATTTTCTTGTCATCAAATGACACATGAATTGATTCCATGATCACTCTAGTTCTCAGATTATAAACTCTGAATGCCTTAGTTGACAGTGGATAGCCAACAAAAATTCCTTCATCTGCCTTTAGGTCAAATTTGGTCAACTGGTCAGGATGAGTCTTTAACACAAAGCACTTGCATCCAAAAATATGAAAATATTTTAGATTTGGCTTTTTCTTCTTCACCATTTCATATGGTGTTTTACCATGCTTGTTGATCAGTGTTGCATTTTGAGTAAAACAAGCAGTTTGAACTGCTTCTGCCCAGAAATATGTTGGCAATTTTGCTTCATCTAGCATGGTTCTTGCAGCTTCTATCAAGGTTCTGTTCTTCCTCTCCACTACACCATTTTGTTGTGGAGTGCCAGGTGCAGAAAACTCCTGTTTGATTCCTTTGCTCTTGCAAAATTCTTCCATTGATGAATTCCTGAATTCAGTTCCATTGTCACTTCTGATTATCTTCACTTGATTTTCTGACCCTTTGTCCAGTTGTAATATATGTTCTGTCAGTGTTAATGCAGTTTCATCCTTCTTTGCAAGAAAATATACCCATGTGTATCTGGTATATTCATCAACAATGACTAGAGCATATTTCTTCTTTCCAAGAGACATGACATTCACTGGTCCAAAAAGATCAACATCTAGGAGATGATAAGGATCAACAATTGAAGACTCAGATTTGCTTTTGAAGGAGGCTTTTCTCTGTTTGGCCTTTTGACAAGAATCACACAGGCCTTCTACATTCAACAAAGACCTTGGTAGACCTCTTACAAGATCATTCTTTATTAGCTCATTGATGTTGTTCAGATTTAAATGAGAGAGTTTCTTGTGCCACTTCCAACTCTCTTCACTGGACATTCTTGTTGACAGACACACTGCTTTGCCATCAGTGTTTGTTGACAATTTAATTTCATAGATGTTATTGTGTCTGTTTCCAACTAGAGCAACTTTCCCTGTAGATTTACTGATCACTTGACAATATTCAGGCTGAAAATCTACATGATATCCTCTGTCACAGATTTGACTCACATATAGCAGATCATGCTTGAGTCCTGGAACCAGAGCTACATTTGTGATGATGACACTCCCAAGATTAATATTGCCATATCCCAGAGTATGTCCTATGTTGCCATCTCCATAGGAAACTTTTGGGCCAGCCTTCTCCTCATACTCTGATAGCAGGGCTTTATTTCCTGTCATGTGTCCTGAACATCCACTGTCCACGACTAGGGTACTAACCCTGTTGCCCTGCAATCACAAACAATCACTGATTATTAGTTTTAAGGATCCAGACTTGCTTGGATCCTTTGGCTTTCTTAATTCTGTTAGCTTTTGCAACGGAATTCACATTATCAGAGTTTAAGCTAACTTTTTCAGAGTTTACATTTGCAGAGTTTACTTTAACCCATTTCAAATTTGGCTTGGGTTCATAGTAATTATAGTAAATAGCATGATAATCTCTGCAAGTGTAAATAGAATGCCATGTACTTCCACAGTGTGTACATAAAGTCTGTGGTCTAGTCCTCACATAATCATTTTTAACTGCAGTTTTAGAGGGCAAAGAATTAATGTTCTTATTCTTACTGCAGAAACTAGCAAGATGATTAGTGCTACCACAATTAAAGCATGTTTTTCTAGGAGCAAATGAAGCAAACATTGGCTTAATTCCTGATGTTATGCCTACCTTTCCATTTTTGTTTTTCTTAGGCATTCTCTGTTTGTTGACAGATTTTATCTCTTTAAGCTTATGCTTGAGTTGTTTATCTATCATTAAACCAATGTTAGCCTCTTTAACAAAAGTCTTAGCATATGATTCTTTAACAGCCTTTTTCTCAGCTTCAGTCTTAGGTCCACCTGTTCCCATAACATTACCTTCAGATGAACGATGTGGTCTAACTTTTACCAAATTTTCAAATCTAAGTTCATCTCCTTTAGAGTAACCTAGACCTACTGTATCTGTCTGAAACACTTCTTGAGTGTCTTTACCAGAGTGTGTCCAGGTTTTAATAATGTGTTTAGCATCCTCCAATTCAGATTCTAGTTGCTTATACTTACCTAGCAACTCCTGTTCAATAAACACTGCATCATCTCTCTCTTTCTGAACTTTATTCATGTTCTCTAGTTGTTCCTCAACAAGTTTATTTCTCTCTTTGAGTTGAGAGCACTCATTTTTTATCCTCTCATTTTCTAAAGTCTGATCCCTATAACTGATATGTAATGCTTTAAGATAAATTCTCAATTCAGTTATATTATCAGTATTATAAGCATAGATAGTTGGGGGTACCTTTAGATCATCATCTTCATTCTGAGTAGTAGCCATGAGTGCATAGTTCACTTCCTCATCTGAATCTGAAGTGTCTGCCCAATCTCTGCCTTTGGTGTAGAGTGCCTTTTCAGTTTTACCCTTCTTGCACTCAGGAGCATAGTGACCCATCTCCTTACACTTGTAGCATTGAATCTCAGACTTATCTTTCTTACCAGATTTGAAGTCCTTTCCCTCAGATTTCTTGAAATTCTTTGTAAGAACCCAGATTTTTGATAGAATTAAAACTTTTCTTATGTAATGATGTAAGAACGAATAGTGGTTACGACTACGATGTAACGGTTGTTCTAATAAATAAATAGAATGGATGTGGATTCAAATATTTATATGTCATGAAGAATACCTTTGGTTGACAACATAGATAAGAATGATCTATCTCCTAAGGATATAAGTATATTACTTCAAGTAAGATTATTCTTGTGTCATCCAAATCAATATCTATTATAAGTCCAGCGGTTCCATAAAAAGGTTAAGGAACACTCGAGGATAAACCAGGTTCATTTTCCTAATTATAGGAATTAAATAAAAATAAGTGATGAATAGTGATTTTGGTGGAATTTGGAATATTATTATAATAATGCTATATCCGGTATTCGGAACGGATTTCTGAGTTCGTATTAGTGATCCAGGAGGAAAATAAGTGTATGTAAAGGCTGTCGGATTCAGAAAATTAGCACTTTTATTTTCTCCGAGAATTCCCTGGACACTGCAAGACATAAGGAATTATAAAAGGGATTTAAGGAATTTAAATTCGAGAAGTATTAAGAAATATGAGGAATAGTATTATAAATATTAAGAAGGTTTTCGGTAAAAACCCTAACTAGAAACGAATGAGTTATTCCCTCGAACGATCAACGAATAAACTATAAACGGACAAAGAAACAAGCAGAGAGAGCAAGAGTCTTGTGCAAGCCACTAGAAAATATCTAGTAACCAATATAGTTACAAAGGTAACTAGAATCAAGTGATCAACCAAGTACTTAGCAAATCCAACTACAAGTTTGCCTTAAACCATCAAATCTTCAACACTTGTCCTCCCATTTTCATCATCTAGTGCATCACACTCCACTAACACCACTTGGATGAGATATTATCTACAACAATTCACTTTATGCATTTTATCAAAACAACAAAGCAAAACAACATTTTCTCTCCATTTATTCCATAAAAATCTGCCCATTCTTAGCTAATTGGAAGTCCAACTTCCAACCATCACTTGTTCTTCAAATTTTTATGGTAAGTACTACATATCATGGTGATGATCTCCTAGAAATTTCAACTTCAAATTCATCTTTTTCCATTTTCAAATAAATCATCAAAGTGCTGATGAATAGTAACTTTTATGAACTAATCTTGATTTCTTGAATTCTTATGGTGGATCTAGCAACTCTAAGGCCACACAAGGATAGATCAAGGCTTAGTGAGGCTCTAGGACACTCCAAGGAAGGTAATCATCACTTGAAACCCTAGGTCTTACTTTGAGATTTGTTAAGTTCTTGATGGATTTAGTGTAAGTGATGTAGTAGTATGATTATAAGCATGATTATGAAGTTTGTTAGTGGATCTAAACATGATTGTGATATGTTGGTCAAGATGATGTTCTTGGACAGTAGGAGATGTATAATATGTGTATAACTTGTATTGATGCCCGATGTGGCTTGGTATTGACGTCATGATTTTCGGAACGTTCGATATATAGCCGTTATAATGACGAAATTTCGTTAACACTTAAAATCCGTTTTTGACAGTAATATTGAACCTCTGATATTGATGAATAATTAACCCAAACTTATAGATCTCGAGCCATAGATCATTTTGGAAAAAGAATCGAAACATTCTGACTTACGGTTTAGGAGTTATGATTAAATTCGTAAAAGTGGTTCGAAACCGAGAATGCGAATTCGTAATTGAAATTGAACCGTGTAAAATAAGTATCACAGTGGCGAATCTTGGTAATTAAATATTAGAGATCATAAGGGTGGTGTGAGAGAAGACCTCGTATTAAAAAGATCGTTTTTCGATTTTATAAAAATGTTCGAACCAAGGTTAAGTACGAAAGTACCCCTAAAGAGTATACTTGGATATAACTACGGTAAACCACTTAGCAAACGATCGATAAATCTCGAGGTATAATCTCTCGACTTTAAAACTTTTACAAATCGAATGCTTACCATATGTAAGGGTAATGACATGCTTTATTAACGAACAAGTGTCAGATAATAAAAGCAATAATAAGAGTGAATTAGAGGGGTATAACGAAACGACTTGAAAACGTGTTTCGATTTAAGTTAAGTTTATACTTAACCTTTGAAAGGAGTTAAGTGATTAATCCCGAATGCCTTGGCTATTTATAGATCATCAGGCTGACCCGGGACACGCTACCACTACCCCTACCCGTACTCGATATCCAGGCAAGTTTCAAATCCTCCTTTAAGGCTGTTGTTGTGAATATATATATATATATATGTTTTTGTTACAGTACATATACCATAGCATGCATGCCTACTTTTAAAGTCATATTGATATACTTGTTCCCTGAATTATTGTTGGCTTATAAGCTAGATAGTTATTATATCAGTTATAAGCCGGAAATTACTAAGACCCTTAAGCGAAGGGCATCTGAATCTCATTCTTTGACTATAGACCGGGAGTCGTTATTCCTTGATATATTGATATTATTTTCAGAGGAAAATAACTAAGTAAATATTTTCCATTTATTATCTGGCGAATATTATTGGAATATTCCCTTGAGATTATTTGATAAATATTATTCGGATTATCCATTAGATGTTTATTTATTCGAGTAATATTATATATTTAATATTCATCTAAAGTCGATTAAATATTCGAATATTATTTCGAACTCTCAGTTAAGTTATTTAATTAGAGAATATTCATTCTTATTTACTCGATAAATATTATTTTGAATATTCATTCGAGTTTATTTATTTAATGAATATTATCTTAATATTCATTCGAGCATTATTTATTTAAATGAATATTAATTCGAATATTCATTCAATCTCTATTTATTTTATAAATATCAGTTGAACATTGATTCGAACTCCAGTTATTCGATAAATATTACTGTGAATATTCCCTTGAGATAAGGAATATTATCTTCGACCTTTATTTAAATTCGATTCAATTATTGAACATATTTTCAAATATTCATTCGATAATCATTTCTTCGATAAATATTATTAAGTTGAATATTCATTATTTATTCAATGAATATTGTCCCAAATATTAAGTCGATAATTATTTCATCAATATGTATCTTTCTTGAGTTGAATATTCACTATTGATTCAATAAATATTATCTCCAATGTCCATCTGACGGTTACTCCATCAATAAACATTGTTATTGATTTGAATATTCATTAATTGTTCAATGAATATTATTCTGAATATTTATTCAAAGATTATTCCGAGCAACCCTTTTTCAATATCTATGACTTAATAAATATTCTTGGAATATTTATTTAATTCTTCTAACTCGTTTCAAAGATACTTGGTTTCATTCACATAGTATCATCAACCCTCGAATATTATATAAATTATTTTAGAGTCCTATTATTATTATTATATTATCAAGGAAGGTTCTCAGTGATTCCATTCTCCCTTCGATTCTATTATAAGGGAACCTTACTTGAGGAATGTTATTTATCTTGTGACTGCCCGGTCATAAATAATTCGTTTCATTCGCAACTTGGTTGCTATTATTCATGGAATTGTGTGTACCCTCTCATCATTCGAGGGGTAGAATGTTGAAACAAGTTGGTATCCATTAACAAGCAACAGCTTGGGAAATATTGGTAAATTTTCCTTTCCACATTAGATACGACTACCTTGTGGAGTCTTATCAACAGGTATCATACCTGGGGAAAAGGGGAACGAACAATACATTTCAAAATGATGGATGTTAAATGAACTAGGAGACGCGTAAGTGGCCGAGTGGCGCCGGTCCAGCAATAGCCCAACCGTTGGCTTAGGAGTTCCAGAGGGCGGTAGACAAGTAAATCCGTCGGAGCTACCTTCTACATGTAGAGAACGACTGATGAGATGCATGACATACGACTGATCCCCGTAAACGTCAGGGCATCTGGCGCGGCAATGCTCCCGTATTAGTTCATCACTCAATGTTGGAAATTTTCTTCAACATCATCATAGTCGGCAGAGTTGAAAAGTATTTCAAACTGGAATTGCAATATCTTTCTTGCAAGTTCCTATTTTTATGAAAATGATGCTATCTTGCTCACTTTGGCATAACATATGGTTCCACGAAATATATACCTGTTGAGTTACCTTGTAACTTCATCCTTTATATTAAACTGGCAATATTTTCTCTAATGCATGGCATATGATTTCAAAACATATCTTTGAACTGTCTTATATATTACTGCACAGTTATATATTGTTGGTGGGCTATTGCTCACCCTTGCTTATTTATTATGTCACAATAACAGCTAGGTCACATGGCCCGCGTCAGGCGCACTCGGCGCAAGCAGGTTACCCGCCCCGCAGGGCTTCCCGTTGATATCATCGCTGTCATTGCTGAGGTAGCATAGATCAGCAGCCTTTGATTACCAGTTTAATTATATGTATCAATAATGATTAATCAACGGCAAAACTCTTAAACTTGTGATGTTATCCTTTTGGCTTGTAATAACTTTTATTCGTAAACCCGTAATGTGAGACTTATTTCAATTTCATCTCTGGGACTATAACTGTGTGTGTGTGAGTGGATATTATTGTGGGGTCACAGTATGTGATTTATTTATTGTGGACTTAAGTGAAGTATCAATCATGGAAAATAAGACCGTAACGACCCGATCCCAGACCCCGGATCTGGGGGTGTTACAGAAATGGTATCAGAGAGAGAGTTATATATCCCAAGAGATGATGCGACGTTATATAATAATAAATTCACTAATATAATAAGAACTCTTGCCAAGTTCACCTAAAACCCTTATGGGAACTTTTAAGTATCATGATAGTAATATAGTTCGTCTTGTGTAGGCGAGCGACATGGCTGCCCAGGAGGCATCTGCTAGACAGCATGATGAGGACATGTTCCGGACCAGAGACCCATACTATGAGCACTTGCCTGCTGATGAGGCAGAGGAGGAGGACCCTGAGGTCCAGATTGATGCCGACACTGATGTTATTGAGTCAGAGGAGGACCCTGAGGTCCAGGCTGATGCCGATACTGATATCATTGAGTCTGAGGAGGAGGACCCGGAGGAGGTCCAGGCAGGACAGGACGCTGAGTTAGTTGTTGAGGATGTTGATGAGGAGGACCCTGAGGAGGACCAGCTAGCATCTGATGGTAGAGGAATGGAGGATGACTTTTGAGTTGTGACTCAGATTAGGACTTTGGGAGAGGATACTGACATGACCACGGAGCAGATGATGACAGTAGATGAGGGTGCAGAGGGAGATGTTGATGAGCCCGCGGATGATGTTGTAGGGAGTTCTGGACTTTATGTGCTACCCCTCTCTAGTGAGAGAGCCCCTACCCCGCCACCACTACCTGTGAGCCCAGTATCAGATGAGTTTGAGGCATTGACCCCAGAGCCGCAGCAGACAGAGGCTGCCCTTCCAGGAGATCCAGCCCCTCCACCCCATGTTCCGACTGAGGGAGTCCCAGCATGTTTACACCACTATGTTGTGGCCAGACTTACTACTGAGGTAGCCGTGGCTGAGGCCAGGCTGGCAGAGTCCCGCAGAGAGCTAGCAGCGGAGAGAGAGGCCCGGTTGAGGCACCTGGGTGGTAGGCGTGCCAGAGCTAGGGAGATGTATAGGCAGGTGACCCGCATAGAGCTGAGGGCCCGTGTGAGGGTGCGACAGTTACCCACTGATGGGCATGACATGGTACCTAGGGCTGATGCAGAGGAGATTTTCCGCCTTGCTATGAGGAGGGTTCGAGCTTTGGCCCACCGTCGTGGCTGACTGCAGGGATAGTGATGTATTGGTCTAGTTGTCTAGTCTTGTACGGCATAGTAGCGCCGATTTTTGGTAGGGATAGTTTCAGCTTGTAGTTCCCTGTTGCAGACTAGACAGATAGACAGCTTATTTCACTTTTGACTAGTTTTTATTCGGATGGTTGTAAAACTGTTGTTGTATGTCGGATGTTGTACCATTTGGTACTTGGTATATATTTATTTCCCTTTCAATCATTTCAGTATCTCTGCGACGCAATTCACTAGCTTGTTATATTATAATTGCATATACTGCGTTCGATTAAAACCTGCCATGATATATAGAATTGTGGGGTCCTAAATCCAATTATGCATCGATATTGTGAGGAGAAACCCTCTTAAATAGGTATATAAACCTAATGTATATTGTCCAAATTTTCAGTAAAATGCCTCCGAGAAGGATGGGTACTAGGGCTAACCCCCATGAGTCTACTGACCAAGAAAATCACAATCAACCTGAGGAAAACCTTGAGTATAATGAAGAACAGGACCAGGATTACAATGAACAAGAAGATTCCCAGTATGGGATGGGGGATGAAACTTTCTACACAGCGGAGTTCGAAGAGGAGGTAGAAGAAGGGGAAACTGAAGTTGAACAGCATGGGGAGAACCAGGGCGAAAACCCCATGGGACCCTTTATGGATCTGCTAAGGCAGAATTTGAACCAATATCCCCAACCACCCCAAGGAAACAATACCACTGTGGCCAATTCCTTTAGGGCCTTCAAGTCTCTCAAACCCCCAGAGTTTCTCGGATCGGCTGATCCCGTTGAGGCAAGGGCATGGATCAAGGAAATGGAGAAATCTTTTGAGATTTTAAGCGTTGATGAGGCCCAGAAGACTGTCTTTGCCACCTACTTACTAAAGGGAGAGGCAAATTATTGGTGGGAGGCCAAGAAGAATATGGAGACAGATGCTATAGTAACCTGGGATAGGTTTAAACAATTGTTTCTTGAGAAGTACTTTCCGAGGTTCATGAAAACCCAGATGGAACTTAAGTTTTTGGAACTGAAGCAGAACAATATGACAGTGGCTGATTATGAAGCTAAGTTTACTGAGTTATCACGATTTGTACCAGAGTTTGTGGACACTGAAGAAAAGAAAGCTAACAGGTTTCAGCAAGGGCTGAAACAGTGGATTCAGAACAGAGTGGCAGTTTTAGAGATTACTGATTATGCCACCTTGGTGCAAAAGGCAACCATTATGGAAGCAGGGAGCGATCAGATGCAAAGAGAGAGAGAGAAGAGAGGATTAAAGAGAAAGCATGCTAGCATGGGCGGAGGTTCCGCAGGGGGAAGGCCCCCGAATAGGTTCAACCGAGGAGCAGTTTCCCTACCTGGGAGGAGTGTTGGGTTTAAACCATCTGGGAGTGCAACTGTGAGCCAGGGCGGCCAACAAGCAGGAGTGTCCCGTTCCCATCATTCCAGACCTCCACTACCAGTATGTGCCACTTGTGGGAAGAGACATTCCGGGGTGTGTACTCAGAAACAGACGGTTTGTTATAAGTGTGGGCGAGCAGGCCACTATGCCCACCAGTGTACCGCGATTGCTCCTACTGCCAGCAAAGGCACTACTTGTTTTCAGTGTGGTCGTCCAGGTCACATGAGGAGGGATTGCCCGATGAACAAGCCAGCAGCATCAGGGGCAAGCAGAGCTGCCTCCAACAGGCCACCAACTGCCAGAACTTTTAACATGACAGTACAAGATGCCGTGAGGAACACGGATGTGATAGCAGGTACATTTTCCCTCAATTCAGTCAGTGCAAATGTTTTGTTTGATTCTGGAGCAACTAAGTCTTTTATATCTAGAGATTTTGCGCATATATTGAAACTTAAAACTCAACCGCTAAGGGAGTCTTTGCAAGTAGAAATAGCTAATCAAGAAGTTGTCCCAGTTAATCAGATCCACCCCGATTGCAAAATAGAAATAGGAGGACGATCCTTCTGTGTTGATTTGATCCCTTTTAAGTTAGGGGAATTCGATGTTATTCTGGGAATGGACTGGTTGTCTCGTAATAATGCACAAATAGATTGTAAAGGGAAAAAGGTTAAGTTGAAAACCCCATGAAAGAAGGAAATAGTGTTTAAAGGGCTACGACAGACCCAGACCATTCTGACCATGGCACAGACCAAGAGGCTGCTACGAAAAAGGAACAAAGCTTATTTAGCTTACGTTATAGACACTCAGAAAGAGGCCCCCAATGTACAAGATATTCCGGTAGTTAATGAATTTGAAGACGTGTTTCCTCAAGATCTTCCCGGACTACCACCAGATAGAGTGATTGAGTTTGCTATCGAATTAGCCCCGGGGACGGCTCCAGTTTCCAAGGCCCCGTACCGATTAGTGCTAGTTGAAATGAAAGAGCTAGCAAAGCAATTGCAGGAATTGTTGGATAAGGGTATGATAAGACCCAGTGTGTCGCCTTGGGGTGCACCAGTGTTGTTCGTCAAGAAAAAGGACGGAAGTATGAGGTTATGCATCGACTATCGGGAGTTGAACAAGCTAACCATAAAGAACAAGTACCCGTTACCCAGAATTGATGACTTGTTTGACCAGCTAAGGGGAGCTGTGTATTTCTCCAAGATTGACTTGAGAACCGGATATCACCAACTAAAGATTAAACCTGAAGATATTCCAAAGACTGCATTCCGTACTAGGTATGGACATTATGAGTTCTTGGTGATGTCATTCGGATTGACCAACGCCCCAGCAGCTTTCATGGATTTAATGAATAGAGTGTTCAAGGAATATTTGGACCAGTTTGTTATAGTTTTTATTGATGATATTTTGATCTACTCAAAGACAGAGGAAGAACACGCTGAACATTTGAGGATAACCTTAGAGACGCTCCAGAAGGAGCAATTATATGCCAAATTCTCAAAGTGTGAGTTCTGGAAAAACGAAGTGCAATTTTTAGGGCACGTGATCAACAGAGAAGGAATGCTAGTTGACCCCTCCAAGATAGAGGTAGTTTTAAACTGGGAACGACCAACCACTCCAACAGAGGTAAGAAGTTTCATAGGGTTACCAGGATATTATAGACGATTTGTTCAAGATTTTGCAAAGATTGCAGCCCCGTTAACTCGACTTACCCGTAAAACTGAGAAATTTGAATGGACTGAAAAATGCGAGAAGAGTTTTCAAGAGCTGAAGAAGAGGTTGGTAACGGCCCCAGTATTGGCGTTGCCTGATGGAAAAGGAGATTTCGTGATTTACAGTGATGCTTCGCATAAAGGATTGGGATGCGTGCTTATGCAGCACGGTAAGGTGATAGCATATGCGTCAAGGCAATTGAAGGATTACTAGATCCGATACCCCACCCATGATCTGGAATTGGCAGCAATTGTTTTCGCCTTAAAGATTTGGAGGCACTACTTGTATGGGGAAAAGTTCGAGATCTACACTGACCATAAGAGCCTCAAGTATATTTTTACACAGAAAGAGCTTAACATGCGCCAGAGAAGATGGCTAGAGCTAATCAAGGATTACGACTGTGAGATTCGTTATCACCCAGGCAAAGCCAATGTGGTGGCTGACGCCCTTAGTCGGAAAGAGAAGCTCAAGATGATAACTACAGAGGAAGAATTGATAAAAGACTTTGAGAAGTTGGAAATTGAGATTAAGATGCCTGAAGAAGGCCAAGAAAAGTTGATGGAAATTCGAATCCAGCCTCCATTGTTGGAAAAGATTAGGCTATGCCAAGAAAGAGTAATGGAAGAAGAAAAGAACTCAGCTAAGGAGTTAATGACTGGTGAAGAAATCAAGTGTGAAAAAGATAAAGAATGGATCATGAGATACATGTGGAGGATATGGATCCCAAATGATCAGGAACTCAAGGATGAAATTTTATATGAGGCACACAGCTCAAGGTACTCAGTGCACCCCGGTAGCACCAAGATGTATAGGGATTTGAAAGAGTACTATTGGTGGCCCAACATGAAAAAGGACGTTGTAGAGTGGGTTAGTAAATGCTTGACCTGCCAGAAGGTGAAAGCAGAGCACCAGAGGCCCAGCGGACTTCTACACCCCTTGGAGATTCCCGAATGGAAATGGGAACATATAGCTATGGACTTCGTAGTAGGTTTGCCAAGGACCAAAGCAAACCATGACGCCATATGGGTGATTATAGATCGACTAACAAAGTCAGCTCACTTTCTACCGATCAACGAGAGGTATACGGTCGACAGGCTGGTAGATATCTACTTGAAAGAGATAGTGGCGCGACATGGAGTTCTAGTCGCCATAGTATCCGACAGAGATCCCAGATTTAACTCCAGGTTTTGGAGGAGTTTTCAAGAATGTGTGGGAACCAGGCTAAACATGAGTACAGCTTACCATCCCCAGACGGACGGGCAAAGTGAAAGGACCATCCAGACACTAGAAGATATGTTGAGAGTCTGTGATATAGACTTTAAAGGAAATTGGGATGATCACTTGCCCTTGATTGAGTTTTCCTACAACAATAGCTTTCATTCAAGCATATGAAGGCCGCCTTACGAGGCCCTTTATGGAAGAAAATGCCGATCTCCCCTATATTGGGATGAAGTTGGAGAGCGAAAGATGCTCGGGCCTGAGATGGTCCAACGGACAAAGGATGCAGTGGATTTAATCAGAGGACGGCTGGTAGCAGCCCAGGATCGACAAAAGAAATATGTCGACTTAGCTCGGAAAGGAAAAGAATACGAAGTAGGAGACCTAGTGTTCCTGAAAGTGTCTCCTTGGAAAGGTTTAATGAGGTTTGGAAAGAAAGGGAAGCTGAGCCCTAGATATATTGGCCCATTTGAGATCTTAAGACGAATTGGGGAGCTAGCTTATGAACTGGCATTGCCCCCGAACCTGCAGCAAGTGCACAATGTGTTCCATGTCTCAATGCTGAGGAAGTATAACCCAGATGCCAAGCACATAGTGGAATATGAGCACGTGGATATGCAACCAGACTTGACCTATGTAGAGCAACCTGTGGAAATCATAGACAGAAAGGATCAAGTGCTCCGAAACAAGGTCATCAAGCTTGTCAGAGTTTTGTGGCAGAACCACAACATTGAAGAATCAACCTGGGAGCTAGAAAGTGCAATGATGGAAAAGTACCCCCATTTGTTTTCAAACTGATTCCGGGACGGAATCCTTTTAAGGAGGGGAGACTGTAAGAACCCAGATTTTTGATAGAATTAAAACTTTTCTTATGTAATGATGTAAGAACGAATAGTGGTTACGACTACGATGTAACGGTTGTTCTAATAAATAAATAGAATGGATGTGGATTCAAATATTTATATGTCATGAAGAATACCTTTGGTTGACAACATAGATAAGAATGATCTATCTCCTAAGGATATAAGTATATTACTTCAAGTAAGATTATTCTTGTGTCATCCAAATCAATATCTATTATAAGTCCAGCGGTTCCATAAAAAGGTTAAGGAACACTCGAGGATAAACCAGGTTCATTTTCCTAATTATAGGAATTAAATAAAAATAAGTGATGAATAGTGATTTTGGTGGAATTTGGAATATTATTATAATAATGCTATATCCGGTATTCGGAACGGATTTCTGAGTTCGTATTAGTGATCCAGGAGGAAAATAAGTGTATGTAAAGGCTGTCGGATTCAGAAAATTAGCACTTTTATTTTCTCCGAGAATTCCCTGGACACTGCAAGACATAAGGAATTATAAAAGGGATTTAAGGAATTTAAATTCGAGAAGTATTAAGAAATATGAGGAATAGTATTATAAATATTAAGAAGGTTTTCGGTAAAAACCCTAACTAGAAACGAATGAGTTATTCCCTCGAACGATCAACGAATAAACTATAAACGGACAAAGAAACAAGCAGAGAGAGCAAGAGTCTTGTGCAAGCCACTAGAAAATATCTAGTAACCAATATAGTTACAAAGGTAACTAGAATCAAGTGATCAACCAAGTACTTAGCAAATCCAACTACAAGTTTGCCTTAAACCATCAAATCTTCAACACTTGTCCTCCCATTTTCATCATCTAGTGCATCACACTCCACTAACACCACTTGGATGAGATATTATCTACAACAATTCACTTTATGCATTTTATCAAAACAACAAAGCAAAACAACATTTTCTCTCCATTTATTCCATAAAAATCTGCCCATTCTTAGCTAATTGGAAGTCCAACTTCCAACCATCACTTGTTCTTCAAATTTTTATGGTAAGTACTACATATCATGGTGATGATCTCCTAGAAATTTCAACTTCAAATTCATCTTTTTCCATTTTCAAATAAATCATCAAAGTGCTGATGAATAGTAACTTTTATGAACTAATCTTGATTTCTTGAATTCTTATGGTGGATCTAGCAACTCTAAGGCCACACAAGGATAGATCAAGGCTTAGTGAGGCTCTAGGACACTCCAAGGAAGGTAATCATCACTTGAAACCCTAGGTCTTACTTTGAGATTTGTTAAGTTCTTGATGGATTTAGTGTAAGTGATGTAGTAGTATGATTATAAGCATGATTATGAAGTTTGTTAGTGGATCTAAACATGATTGTGATATGTTGGTCAAGATGATGTTCTTGGACAGTAGGAGATGTATAATATGTGTATAACTTGTATTGATGCCCGATGTGGCTTGGTATTGACGTCATGATTTTCGGAACGTTCGATATATAGCCGTTATAATGACGAAATTTCGTTAACACTTAAAATCCGTTTTTGACAGTAATATTGAACCTCTGATATTGATGAATAATTAACCCAAACTTATAGATCTCGAGCCATAGATCATTTTGGAAAAAGAATCGAAACATTCTGACTTACGGTTTAGGAGTTATGATTAAATTCGTAAAAGTGGTTCGAAACCGAGAATGCGAATTCGTAATTGAAATTGAACCGTGTAAAATAAGTATCACAATGGCGAATCTTGGTAATTAAATATTAGAGATCATAAGGGTGGTGTGAGAGAAGACCTCGTATTAAAAAGATCGTTTTTCGATTTTATAAAAATGTTCGAACCAAGGTTAAGTACGAAAGTACCCCTAAAGAGTATACTTGGATATAACTACGGTAAACCACTTAGCAAACGATCGATAAATCTCGAGGTATAATCTTTCGACTTTAAAACTTTTACAAATCGAATGCTTACCATATGTAAGGGTAATGACATGCTTTATTAACGAACAAGTGTCAGATAATAAAAGCAATAATAAGAGTGAATTAGAGGGGTATAACGAAACGACTTGAAAACGTGTTTCGATTTAAGTTAAGTTTATACTTAACCTTTGAAAGGAGTTAAGTGATTAATCCCGAATGCCTTGGCTATTTATAGATCATCAGGCTGACCCGGGACACGCTACCACTACCCCTACCCGTACTCGATATCCAGGCAAGTTTCAAATCCTCCTTTAAGGCTGTTGTTGTGAATATATATATATATATGTTTTTGTTACAGTACATATACCATAGCATGCATGCCTACTTTTAAAGTCATATTGATATACTTGTTCCCTGAATTATTGTTGGCTTATAAGCTAGATAGTTATTATATCAGTTATAAGCCGGAAATTACTAAGACCCTTAAGCGAAGGGCATCTGAATCTCATTCTTTGACTATAGACCGGGAGTCGTTATTCCTTGATATATTGATATTATTTTCAGAGGAAAATAACTGAGTAAATATTTTCCATTTATTATCTGGCGAATATTATTGGAATATTCCCTTGAGATTATTTGATAAATATTATTCGGATTATCCATCAGATGTTTATTTATTCGAGTAATATTATATATTTAATATTCATCTAAAGTCGATTAAATATTCGAATATTATTTCGAACTCTCAGTTAAGTTATTTAATTAGAGAATATTCATTCTTATTTACTCGATAAATATTATTTTGAATATTCATTCGAGTTTATTTATTTAATGAATATTATCTTAATATTCATTCGAGCATTATTTATTTAAATGAATATTAATTCGAATATTCATTCAATCTCTATTTATTTTATAAATATCAGTTGAACATTGATTCGAACTCCAGTTATTCGATAAATATTACTGTGAATATTCCCTTGAGATAAGGAATATTATCTTCGACCTTTATTTAAATTCGATTCAATTATTGAACATATTTTCAAATATTCATTCGATAATCATTTCTTCGATAAATATTATTAAGTTGAATATTCATTATTTATTCAATGAATATTGTCCCAAATATTAAGTCGATAATTATTTCATCAATATGTATCTTTCTTGAGTTGAATATTCACTATTGATTCAATAAATATTATCTCCAATGTCCATCTGACGGTTACTCCATCAATAAACATTGTTATTGATTTGAATATTCATTAATTGTTCAATGAATATTATTCTGAATATTTATTCAAAGATTATTCCGAGCAACCCTTTTTCAATATCTATGACTTAATAAATATTCTTGGAATATTTATTTAATTCTTCTAACTCGTTTCAAAGATACTTGGTTTCATTCACATAGTATCATCAACCCTCGAATATTATATAAATTATTTTAGAGTCCTATTATTATTATTATATTATCAAGGAAGGTTCTCAGTGATTCCATTCTCCCTTCGATTCTATTATAAGGGAACCTTACTTGAGGAATGTTATTTATCTTGTGACTGCCCGGTCATAAATAATTCGTTTCATTCGCAACTTGGTTGCTATTATTCATGGAATTGTGTGTACCCTCTCATCATTCGAGGGGTAGAATGTTGAAACAAGTTGGTATCCATTAACAAGCAACAGCTTGGGAAATATTGGTAAATTTTCCTTTCCACATTAGATACGACTACCTTGTGGAGTCTTATCAACAGGTATCATACCTGGGGAAAAGGGGAACGAACAATACATTTCAAAATGATGGATGTTAAATGAACTAGGAGACGCGTAAGTGGCCGAGTGGCGCCGGTCCAGCAATAGCCCAACCGTTGGCTTAGGAGTTCCAGAGGGCGGTAGACAAGTAAATCCGTCGGAGCTACCTTCTACATGTAGAGAACGACTGATGAGATGCATGACATACGACTGATCCCCGTAAACGTCAGGGCATCTGGCGCGGCAATGCTCCCGTATTAGTTCATCACTCAATGTTGGAAATTTTCTTCAACATCATCATAGTCGGCAGAGTTGAAAAGTATTTCAAACTGGAATTGCAATATCTTTCTTGCAAGTTCCTATTTTTATGAAAATGATGCTATCTTGCTCACTTTGGCATAACATATGGTTCCACGAAATATATACCTGTTGAGTTACCTTGTAACTTCATCCTTTATATTAAACTGGCAATATTTTCTCTAATGCATGGCATATGATTTCAAAACATATCTTTGAACTGTCTTATATATTACTGCACAGTTATATATTGTTGGTGGGCTATTTCTCACCCTTGCTTATTTATTATGTCACAATAACAGCTAGGTCACATGGCCCGCGTCAGGCGCACTCGGCGCAAGCAGGTTACCCGCCCCGCAGGGCTTCCCGTTGATATCATCGCTGTCATTGCTGAGGTAGCATAGATCAGCAGCCTTTGATTACCAGTTTAATTATATGTATCAATAATGATTAATCAACGGCAAAACTCTTAAACTTGTGATGTTATCCTTTTGGCTTGTAATAACTTTTATTCGTAAACCCGTAATGTGAGACTTATTTCAATTTCATCTCTGGGACTATAACTGTGTGTGTGTGAGTGGATATTATTGTGGGGTCACAGTATGTGATTTATTTATTGTGGACTTAAGTGAAGTATCAATCATGGAAAATAAGACCGTAACGACCCGATCCCAGACCCCGGATCTGGGGGTGTTACATTCTTCTTGTTAGACTTAGAGTAGTCCTTGGAGAATCTCTTTCCCTTCTTGAAGTTCTTGAATCCCATCTTCTTGAAGGTCTTTACCATCAATGCAGCCATTTGCATCATCTCTTCATCATCTTCAGAATCAGATGTTCCATCTGTGTTTGAGTCAACATCAGTGTTTGATGACTCACTTTCTGAGTGTATGACTAAAGCTTTTCCTTTTGCCTTTCTTCTTGATGCTTCCTTCTTTGATGGTTTCTCCTCAACCTTAAGAGCAACAGACTTTGACTTTCTACTTGATCTTTTGTTTCTCTGCTCCAATTCCAATTCATGGGTTTTGAGCAGTCCATAAATTTCATCAATCTCTGTTTCACCAAGTTCATAGTTATCTCTTATGGTGGTTGTTTTCACATCCCACTTTTCAGGTAGAGAAAGAAGAAACTTGAGATTTGAGTCTTCTAAATCATACTCTTTGTTAACCAATGACAAATCATTGAGCAGTTTACAGAATCTGTCAAATGTTTCTGTCATGGTTTCTTCAGACTTTGCCTCAAAATGCTCATACTCCTGAGTGAGTATGTTTCTTCTGTTTTTCTTGATTGCAGGAGTTCCTTGACACCTAACCTCAAGTGCATCCCATATTTCCTTTGCAGTTATGCAATTAATCACTTTATTAGACATAACATTGTCTAAAGCACTGTGAAGTAAATGTCTTACTTTTGCATCCTTTGCAATAGATGAAAGATCCTCAGCAGTTAGATCTTTCTTTTCTTTTGGAATGACCTTTGATTCCTCACCAGCAGCAGCAGCAGATAACTTTGTAGGTTTGTGAGGACCTTCATATATTCTATCAAGATATTCTGGATCTGTAGCCTCTAGAAACATGGTCATCTTTACTTTCCAAATTGCATACTCTAATGGCCTAAGAATAGGAACCCTAATTATTTCATACCTACTAACAGTAGTAGGAGCTTTCTCAGATGGTGGAGGTATCTCTGCCATTGATTACTATTGTGTTTGGATCTTTAACTGTAATAAAGTAACAGATTGGCTCTGATACCACTTGTTAGGTCGAATACACAATAGGTAATCAAATACTGTATGAATAACTTAACAAGAACACACTGTTTAATACTTAAAAACTGTTTGGAATTAACAATTCCTCTCTCAGTGATGTAAAATATCACAGAGAGCTGCTTAGGTTACAATCAATGAATTTCTCAATGTTCGATACCCTTCTAGGGTTAACCTAACTGTATTTATAAAACATACAGCTTCGTACAATCAGTAATTGATTCTTCTATAATTAAGCTATACAATTGATATCAATCACGATTGCTTCAAGTCTTCCAAGTCAACTCAATCTCTTTGACAGCTTTCCAATCTTCAAAGATATTGCTTCCATCTTTATCTTGTATCAATCTTCAACACTGTTGGCTCTTCAGACATTACCGCTACAGAGTTTAACAATCTCTGTTGCGCTTCCAGTCAGTGTTTAACTAAACTCTGACTGCTTCCAGCTAAACTCTGTTTTGTTACTTTAGCTTCCAAACACTGTTCTCATCAATCATTTCTAACACCATACTTATTAGAAGTAGGAATTGTAACAATTTCCTTGTCAAAGTTGAATTTCTGCAGTTGAGCACAAAATACGTTTCCTAAACGGATTCTGTTTTGAAGGAAAATTCGTAACTGACTTTTCTTCACTATTTCTGGGCCGTTCCAGTTGTAATTCGACCTCTGGACCACTTTAGAATGAAAGAGAATTCCGTTATCTTCGCGTGAACAGTAAGATCGTCCAAAACAGACTTGTAGAACTCAAGATATGGCCCAAACAGTAAATCAGGATTTTTAGGACAAAATTTAAGAATTTCCAGAAGGGTTCTCGCGCTGCAGCGCCCTTCCCAGGCCGCAGCGCGTGATGATTTCGGTCCAAGATTGTAGAAAATCTCCTAAGCTTCGCGTGGGCAGTAAGATCGCTGAAAACGGACTTCTAGAACTCCAGATATGGCCAAAACAGTGTAGACTGCGCAGCCTTCCCGGAAAATCCGAATTTTAATCAATTTAATCTCCAAAAACGATAGAAACATCAACCTTAATCAACCTTCTTGCAAACCTGCACACTACACAAAACACATCAAAACTACAACAAACTTGAATCCAAGACAATCAATTTAAGCCGATATGTAACGCTCCAAATGGATATAAAATCCACTTATCACACCCCCAAACTTAAACCGATGCTTGTCCTCAAGCATAAACAACTAACTCTACCTAACTAGTACCACTTCCGTAGGTGATCACGGTTGCAATTGGCATATGTAACAAGCCCTTTAAACCCCTAGGCAGCCCTAGTGGACGAGTAAGGTCTCGTGAGGGCCTATAGCGAATGTACCCACAAAATCCAATGCAATGCAATGCATGAATGCAACTAAATGAAAATGCAATTAATCTAGTACTAATATCCTACCATACCTTCAAATCCTCTCATGTCATATCAACTTAAGAATCAAAGTAATAACGCAATGTCTTGGTGTCGAAAGTGCAAGTATTCACATAGTCTACTCAATGAACATGCATAAGTTCTCACAAGTCCATGTCAAATGTAAGAATAAGTTAGTAAATATGCTAAGCCTACAAGAGTACATCTTTGAGACAAAACCCGGGATCTCATATGCAAAAACAAGTAAACACTCACAATCCACTCATAAAAGAATATTCACTCAAGAACAAGGGTAAGTGTATCACTCAATTCCAACAAAATCATAAGCATGCTTGACATTTGGTATCAATCTAACTCTTAACACAACATACATCAATGACGATAATCAAAAGGTCTTTATTTGGGTTGTAACGGGGCAGGGGACAAGGTATGTCAAATAAGCCAAAACAGGTGAAGTGTCAAAAGCTAGTAAGTACCATAATAAATCATACACAACACCCTATTTTCCCCCCACAAAATTTTTCTATTTTTCTTCCAACAAAACAATCGACTAGTCGACTAAAGTAGGATCACAACAAACACAAACATGCTCTCATAATATATATTTTTTTCTTTTTTTTTTCTTTTTTCTTTTTTCTTTTTTTTTTCTTTTTTTTTTTCTCGAGAGCTAAATATAACACAAACAATAATATACACACTAACAATGATCCCATGAATTTATTACACATGTCGACTATCAAGTAAACAACCAAACCCAATTTTCAATATTTCCCCCAAAAGTAAGACCAACAATAAACCCCACCTTACACACCTTATTACTCCCTTAAGCACTCTACTAGCCTTTGACAATGTGGGTTCAAATTAATGTAAGGCCAATACAAGAAAATGGTCTAGGCAAGTAATGTGGCATGTCACCGAAAAAATAGGATTAAGCTCAACGGGTTAACTAATTGATCATGTAAATATGGTATGGTAATATGGGAAAATATGCTGTTATTCCTAATTGCCTTTATCATTTTAATCGTCAAATAATGTCGTGCGTTTCAAGAAAGACCCCAAACAACTGCTAGCAATGCAAACAATCCGTGGACACTCAAGCAAACGAATAAATTGCAACAAATATGCAATATGGCTCAAAAACTCACTTGGTGGAAAAACATACTCAATCCCAAGCAAAAAATCTCTTTAATGCACCGACTTGTATTCAAAGCATGCAAACTAAATCATCTTGCACATATTCATGTCCTTATAATCACTTACAACATTCAATAAGTCTACTAGCTTCAACTTACTAGTGTATGTGTGTGCACAAGAACAAAGCATATCACTTCTCAATCAAAAGCGTCAACAACACAAAATTCCTATCAAGCATGGGTGCAAATGCAAACTACTATGAACTCACATGATATACGAAAATAAAAACAGAATGTCTTATATGAAACAAACGTAAATAACACGAACATAAATGCATGAATTACTACTAACATGCAAAATATGATTCCTACATGAACACATAATACAACAACAACTACTAATCCCCCAAACCACCCCCAAACTTAAAATATTCAATGTCCGCATTGAATTGAAGGTAATACAAGGGATAGCAGGAAACGTACCTAAATAAAAATGCCGAAAAGCATGGGTTGCCTCCCACGAAGCGCTTCTTTAACGTCAATAGCTTGACGTTACTTCCAAGCCTCCATTAAGGATGATAATAGTTTGCCTGGTCATCTCTTCGTGAGACTTCATCGTCATCACGGTGGCACACTTTCTGCCCTTTCTCCTCGCTTGGCCTATTCGTGTAACAACTCTGTCCTATTCCAATGCCTTCATCTATTGACCCAAAATCTGTCAATTTGTAGAACAACACACAATCGCGGGCTTCGCTTGAATATAATGGAGGAGGGTAAATGTGAGTTGCTGAAGCCTTTGGTTCCTCAACGAGAACTTCCTCCAATGGCTCTAATGCGCTACCTCCATCTTTATACTCTGAGACAAGTAGAAGACCTGCATCTTTCCCATGTTCTTCAGCCTCTTGGTACGCACATACCAATTTTTGAAATTTGCGTAGCTCATCAGTGTCCTCTTGGTACGCACATACCAATTCTTGAAATTTGAGTAGCTCACTAGTGTTTGTCTCAAATAGTGCCCCTTCCAAATCATCCACCATACTAGAATGATCAAATTCCTCACATGGCTTGTGAATGCTCACCTCACCTTGGAATTTGTCTTCCTCAATTATGCATGCAGTACCTTGCTGCAAATCACCGTTATTTTCTGGAATTGCCTCTGGTATGAATTGTTGTTTTTCTTGTTCCAAGGCACTCAAAACTTGATCAATTAGTGTCCCCATAGATTTGATAGACTTCTCATGACTCTCTACAAGCATCCTAATCTCCTTCAAATCATCAACCTCATCGGACTGAAAAGTAGGAATAGGTTGCTGATGTTGAAACTCTTCACTACCAAAGACATATGACATATCTGGAACATCTTGCTGGTACTATTGAGGATGGTATTGAAAATATGGTTGCTCCTCATAATTGACATATGGATCAACTCCTTCGTAGTAACAATATTGTGAGGGATCATGAACGCCCAAACACTACTCACATTACTGAGGCTGTTGAATACCACCTTGGTTGCTCCAGCACTGATACGTCTCATGTGCGCCCGCACATAGCTCACAAACACTAGCCACCTGCTGAACTCCATAGTAAGTTAGAAAATCCATCTTCAACGTCAACTCTCTCTGACAAGTACCTGAAACACCAACGAACTAAATAAAAATATATGAGAAAAAGAAATCCGAGTCAGTGAACTCTAACGACCACTATTGACAAGCACATAAACCAAAAATAAAACACCAATGATCCCCGGCAACGGTGCCAAAAACTTGTTTACACTAAATCACGCAAGCGTACGTGGTCACAAGTAATACAGATATAAGTCGAGTTCGTTCCCACAGAGATCTGGTTATGGTTTCAATTCAGTAGATGTACCTATGCAACAATGTATGGTTTTAATTCACTGCTAAGACAAATAACAAATTGGGGTTTAATAAACTAAATTAACTAAGAAGTAAACTAACAAACTAAGAATTAACTAACTAACAAGAATTGGAATCGAATTACTACTGCAAGAGAAAGCATGGAATCCTAACTTCATTAAACACTTTGCTTAGATCTGACGCCTTTAATCACTATATGCAATGGTTATGATATCTGATCAGACAACACGAAACAAGTACACGCTACCTCTCAGTATACGTATACCAAACTAAACATACATCCACAAAAGAGATAGAATATGAATAGACACCAATTATGCTTAGACCCTATATGTCTATAGAATTTGAAAACATAACGGTTGAAGAGCAAGTTATCCATAATGATCACATAGGGCAATATAAGTATTCTCATCTCATACTACGAATCATGTTGATAAACAATCATGAACCTATGCTAGCATGGCAAGTTCTAAATCTCAAGATCCACTTTCACTTCACAAGAGATTAACAGATTAGATGTTAGCTACGCATCTAACAATTAAGCATAACCATACGAGGATATCAAATATACATCACACACATATCTTTAAAGCATCAAGATACTAAAGCTCCATAAATAAATCCGTTAGAATCCCATGACAATGATTAGTTCATAATTGAACCTCTCGTCATCATGGGATCAAGTGAAACCATGATAAAAACAAAGTATGAAAATATACAAATAAACCTAAGTAATTGATATATAATGGTTTTTTCAAATTACAATGGTAGGATGTGTTTATATAGGCTCTATAATTCTTGCCCAGCAAGAAATTGCCTTTTTAGAGTTGGAATAGAAGATTGGCAATTTCCGATCTTGAATGAGAATAGAATTGCAAATTCCATGTGTAGATCTGATTCTGGAATGTTCTAGCCGCCTAGAGCAATTACCATACTTATTAGAAGTAGGATTTGTAACAATTTCCTTGTCAAAGTTGAATTTCTGTAGTTGGGCACAAAATACGTTTCCTAAACGGATTCTGTTTTGAAGGAAAATTCGTTACTGACTTTTCTTCACTATTTCTGGGCCGTTCCATTTGTAATTGGACCTCTGGACCACTTTAGAATGAAAGAGAATTCCGTTATCTTTGCGTGGACAGTAAGATCGTCCAAAACAGACTTTTAGAACTCAAGATATGGCCCAAACAGTAAATCAAGATTTTTAGGACAATTTTCAGAATTTCCAGAAGGGTTCTCGCGCTGAAGCGCCCTTCCCAGGCTGCAGCGCGCCATGCTTTCAGTCCAAGATTGTAGAAAATCTCTCAAGCTTCGCGTGGGCAGTAAGATCGCTGAAAACGGACTTCTAGAACTCCAGATATGGCCAAAACAGTGTAGACTGCGCAGCCTTCCCGGAAAATCCGAATTTTAATCAATTTAATCTCCAAAAACGATAGAAGCATCAACCTTAATTGCACACTACACAAAACACATCAAAACTACAACAAACTTGAATCTAAGACAATCAATTTAAGCCGATATGGAACGCTCCAAATGGATATAAAATCCACTTATCAGCATCAATGCTGTGTAATCTTTTTTTAATAATTTATACTTAGATTTTATAAAGTAAAACAACATAACACTTACTACAACAGGAATAGGAAAGGACAATACTTAGAAAAGTAGTACTAGATACACGAACTAAACACTGTACCGTCATAGTTGCACAGGAATCGAGAGAAGAGAAATATCCAACTACTCAACTACTGATACTAATACTTTACAAATACACTCAAACATCAAAACCAGTTTCATCCTTCATCCATATATTGCTTCCTCACCGGTGAAAAATTGTGGGCACACTGATCTAATCATGTCGAACATCCTCAGAATCCCAGCGTTAGTAACTTGGTTCCGCTTTTACATTCTTACTTTTCATACCATTTATTTGAAGTTTTGTTATAAAAAGAACTACTAATAATCATGTTTTCACAGGGAGAAGAAAAGAAAGGTGGAGTTTTCGGAAAGCAGCAACAGTGATGGATCTTCCGAAGATAGCAAGAAGAGAGCCCCATAAAGGGTCGAGAAATCGCTAACAAATTTACAAATCAACATGCGAGAATTAGCTGAGAAGATCGAAGGGATGATGACTGCTTTTGAAACTTTCTCTGACCAATTTAAGGCGAATCATGCAATCCTGATGGAAGACATGAAGGATTTGAAGAAGTTGGGAAGGGAGGTGAAGAACACCTTTGGTCCAAATCGAAGTTAGCTTCCCAAACTTCTCACCTATGATTATGGTATCAGTTTCCTTTTGAATGCATGTTTCTGCTTTTGTAAACTATTTCAATCGACTGTGAACTAAGGGCCTTGATCGATGGATGTAGGTTATTAAGGTTTTGAACTTTTAAGTGATGAAAAATTTATGGCATAATTTTTGAATGCTTTTGGTTTGCCTCAACAATGTTGATTTATGTTTTATGGATGGAATTCGATTTTGCAACCTTGATGCCTTTATTTATCCAATTGCAAAGTTTGGAGGTTTGTTTCATTACATATGAATAATTGCTTTGTTATCTTCAAAAGGAACACATTTGTTCATGTGTGTGTCGTAAAAGTACATGACCACAGTCTCGAGTTATTATACACTGATTCAGCTAGAATTTTGCATAATAATTCTTCTATGCTAGGTTATAGAAATAATGGTCAACTTCTGCCTGAAGGATGTTGATTTATATCTGATTTATACAATTTGATTTTGCAACCTTGATGCCTTTATTCATCCAATTGCATCATTTTAATTTTAGGTCTTCTAAATGCAATCTCATTGATTAAACAGATTATATGTTTACAACTTTTTTCGCAAGTTTATTGATCAAACTTGATGTCTTATTCTGCTGTCTTCCTTTTTCTATTTCTATGTATGCATGGCCAGAGTAAATTGTGCTTTTCACACTTATTTCTGTGTTACAATATCGCTTTCTGTTTTATCAAAGTGTCAAGAACAATTTCATGGATGTTTTGTGAAATAAACATAATGGATGTAAAATGTAGCACAATTTTTACTCAAGAATAACACAAGGCAAAGTAATGTATCAACAATAACTCAATAAAATTGTCTGAACAATAAGAATCTTAAAGATAACAACGTACCACAACTCGACAAAAAAAAAAAAAGACCGCGCCAGCGGGCACAATCCTAGTAATTAATAATTATGTATGTATGTATGTATGTATGTATGCATGTATGTATGTGTGTATGTATATATGCATGTATAATTATTTATGTATGTGTATGTATAATTAATAATTATGTATGTAATGTATGTATGTATGTATGTATGTATGTATATATGTATGTATGTATGTATGTATGTATGTATGTACGTATGTATGTATGTATGTATGTATGTATGTATGCATGTATGTATGTGTGTATGCATGTATATAATTAATAATTATGTATGTATGTATGTATGTATGTATGTATGTATGTATGTATGTGTTTATGTATGTATAATTATTGGGATTATACATTATACAAATATTTATGTATGTAGTTAATGATTTTTAATATAGACTCAAATATTAAGATAGATCAATTGGTTATGGTAGTGAAATTAGTTCCCAAGGTCATGGGTTCGAATCCTCTATATAACAATATTTTTTACAAATAATTGGAATTAGGTTCGGAGTGAGGTTCGGAGGAACCGAGCCTAGGAATTAATTTGCTCAGGGAAACCCCTGTTGGTATATTAGATATATAATAGATGGAAGGTGCCCCCACTAGTCAAACAATGGTGCTCCTGCCTATCATATAAATGTTGATGATTTTTTCGTGATTTGTGTAATTGCAGATTGATAAAGTATGGAGTGCTCAGCAGAAATAGCTTGAATTCACCTGCCCAGACAACTGGGTCCAATTGTCCAAGAGATGTCTACGAAATGTGGTCATGTATTCTGTAAGGACTGTATCACGTAATCAATTGCTACTCAAGGTAAATAGTTGTGCCCCCATTGAAAGTTATTTCTGGGTCCGCCATTGATTACATTGTTGTTGGAGGAATTTCGTAACACGAAATCGGAGGTTTGCTGGAATAGTAGAGCGAATGTGTATGAATATGTGGCTATTTTAGGGGATTTAGGATTTTAGGGTTTATGAAAAAATGAGGGGGCTGGACTTGGTAGGTGTCTCGATTTGTCTCGTGTATCGGATTCCATATCGTACCAAGATGCCTGCGTACCTATATGTTTATATAGGATCAAGCCCCACGCAGTTCTATGAATTAATTGGGCTTATCCCGAGAGACTTAAGGGATAAGTTACGTTAATGTGGGTAATGATTGATTTTATCTGATTTAATCTTATCGTTGTGATATCTTCCTGATTTGAAGAATATCGTTTGGAGATATTTTCTGTTATTAATTGATTGAGATTGATTCTTTCCTCGTTTCAGGGAGAGGATAAAACTTAGCGGTTAAGCAATAATTATTAATCTGAATTAATAATTAATAGATATTAGAAATTTGGGAGATTATTAGACATGCCAAAATTATGGCATAACAACTAGCCCCCAGTTCTTCAATGTAGCTTGCTGCAGTGGAGAACTAAGAATTCTTCAAGCTTCCAAATTTCTTGAGTCGCTGAAAAAACTGAAAGTAGATGATTAGAAAAACACTTAGAGCACCATTGTGCTCGTTAGGCGTATGCGGATGCAAGTGTGATAGCATGCGATGTCCACTATAAGATATATTTTTTGCCAAGGTTTTCAAATGTGCGAGCATAAATAATTTGTTTGAAATCCTTTGCGATCCTTGTTGTCTAGTTAGGACCTTGGCGCTTGTATATATCCCGAATTGGCATACACGCTTTTCAAGTGTCTGATGCAACCACATAAGGATGTGTCTGGCGAGGTCTTCAGTAGGAGATGTAGATGTAATTCTGGCAAACTTTTTGGTGAACTTTGCACGCGCGCTGGCTGTGCATGTCTGAAAGATATTTTGCATAGGGATGCCTTCCCACCCATGCGACCTTGAGCTCAAGATCTGGTCATGGGCCTTCAATAATAATCCAGAGGGTGCTGCACTTTACTAACTATGTTGCATTGCGGAATTTATAGCTTGTCTAGGCTACCCTACTTGGCAACTTAGTTCGCAAGTTTGAAAATATTTTTGACATATATGTACTATCGCGACGATATATGAAAAATCTTTTGCAAATCCAAACGCAGTAATAAATATGCTCTTTTAAGAATGTCGCGATATTTATTTTCTTCGAAAATAATGCTCCTTTTTTTGTAGAAAATCTTTTACAAAATTATGTGTCTCATATATGTATTTTTCTCTCTCTTGAGAATAATGCAGCTCGTACGAGATTGTAAAATAAATCCGCAAATCAATCAGCATAAATATCCGCAATTAATCAAATCATAAATGTCGCTAATTCATCAACATAAATATCACGTACGATATTTTCTAAATCGCAATAATTTTACAAGCATAAAATATATTACTCACACGAATTTTCTGAATAATAAATATTTTTTCTGAAAAATATTTAAAAACAACTATGCATGCATGATATGATAATTAATTAACAATTAACTGAAATTGCAGAAAAATTAAAAAAGAATTAGAAGGCTTATCTTTGATTTTTGGCCGAGCTGTTCCTTAAATTTGGGAAATTGCCAGTTGATTGTGCTTTTCCTTCGAATTTTTTTTCTTGTCCGCTGTTGTCCCCTGCTGTTGTCCACTGTATTTCACGCGCGTCCCACAAGTACTTTGTTGGAATCATTTGTGTTGTTGTTAGCTCCTGTGTCTTTTTTTTCCCAAGTAGCGTAGCTCCCACTTCCATTAATTCCATTATTTTTTTTTACCGGCCTCCATGTTTGTTGGTTGTGTCACTTACGGATCATCTCTGTTTCATTTTTTCTTCCTGTGCTGTCGTTACTAAGCCGCACGAAACAGTCGCCGCTTGTGGTTGTCGTATCCCAGTTTAAAATCACAGCCGTCGTGTGTCCATCAAAACCCAAAACCCCGTGATTAGATGTAATTATTCGTCCTCCACGAATAATAAAATACCCCTCCTTCTAGCGCCAAATGTTGTTGGAGGAATTTCGTAACACGAAATCGGAGGTTTGCTGGAATAGTAGAGCGAATGTGTATGAATATGTGGCTATTTTAGGGGATTTAGGATTTTAGGGTTTATGAAAAAATGAGGGGGCTGGACTTGGTAGGTGTCTCGATTTGTCTCGTGTATCGGATTCCATATCGTACCAAGATGCCTGCGTACCTATATGTTTATATAGGATCAAGCCCCACGCAGTTCTATGAATTAATTGGGCTTATCCCGAGAGACTTAAGGGATAAGTTACGTTAATGTGGGTAATGATTGATTTTATCTGATTTAATCTTATCGTTGTGATATCTTCCTGATTTGAAGAATATCGTTTGGAGATATTTTCTGTTATTAATTGATTGAGATTGATTCTTTCCTCGTTTCAGGGAGAGGATAAAACTTAGCGGTTAAGCAATAATTATTAATCTGAATTAATAATTAATAGATATTAGAAATTTGGGAGATTATTAGACATGCCAAAATTATGGCATAACAAACATCAATACTAAACCAGATCTTAGTGATTGTTGTTTGGGTT
The DNA here is from genome assembly GCA_037693485.1 of Kitagawia praeruptora. Taxonomy (NCBI): domain Eukaryota; kingdom Viridiplantae; phylum Streptophyta; class Magnoliopsida; order Apiales; family Apiaceae; genus Kitagawia; species Kitagawia praeruptora. The sequence continues at coordinate 168,539,979 of CM075352.1, read as the reverse complement.
TTCGGGCACAAATAGAATAAGAGCAAGGAAGTGAAACCTCACAAACCATGCATAGACTGCTATAGATTAAACTTAACACACCCACACAATCTGATAATCAAGATGAAATAATGGAAATAAACCCGATTAATAGATAGAATACTGGAACTTAGATTACAGAGATAGATAGTCCGCCACTTTCGAGATGTGACCTCTCCCAAACATGATAACTCAATACAATAATTTTCATAACCCAAGCATTTTTTCCCCAACCCCTTTTACCCTACTTACTGAAAAGACCTTCACTACGCCATAGATTGCTTATTGCAACCCCCAAACTGTGTTACCATAGACCCTGTTTGAAGTTTCCATAGGCCAAAATAGAACTATGGTAACACTTTAGCTGTGTTAGGTTCTCAGCAGTAACTATATATATCTAAGGTAACATCCAAACACAGCCTAAGGTAACATAGCAAATGTGGTTACTAAAGACCTCTATAGCAACATCTTAAACACTCTACATCAACATAGTTTGTGTGTTACAATAGAGGATATAATTTTGTACATGGACAACTGTGGGGCCCACAATCTATTTTAACACCCTCTTTTACCAATTGTAACACATTAAGTGTTACATAATTAAAATCATTTATAACTAATTTTAATAACAAAAAAATTATGACAATTAAATATTCAAGAACCAAATTAATTAAATTTCAATAACATCATCCAACATCATTTCAATAACATCATCTAGTATAAAAACCAACCAAATCATCCAAAAATATCTACCAACACTACCTAATGAACAAAACTTAAAATGTACAAGTACTAGAGCTAATACCATGGTAAATTTCAAAAGACAACCGGTGTCCATCAAAGACTCAAAGATAAATTTATTGAGCTGCAAGAATTGTTTGACAGAAGAGAGAGACTCCTTGTGACTAGACTTCTCTTTAATAATCCTTCTTCATGTAAAGTAGTTGTAGCAAGTCCCAGCAGCACAAAAAACAGTAGTGCTCCTGCACATTCCAACAAAAAAGTAAGTATCCAAGGAGAAAAGTAAGTCCTAGCAGCACAAAAACAGTAGTACTCATGTAAAGTAGTAGTGCATAACACATGACTTGCACTGCAATTCTAAACAAAGTCAAACTACATTTAACAATCCTGGCAAATTTCAGGTACTAACCTTCAAGGAGAAAAGAACCAATTCTGATTATGTCTGTAAGTTTCTGATTGGAGTGAATTATTTAATGAAGGTCCATGTCCATTAATTCATAGAGTACGTAGACATCATTGAAACTTTCATAGAGTACGTAGTCTGTAATATGATATCTTTTTAACTGCAATCACCTACAAACATTGATAAGATTAGTTTATGTGCTCCAGATACTGGATAATTAAATAAAACCAGTAGATAAATAAGAACTTATGTAAAAATTATAGTTGTCAGAGCATAAATTTCGATCATAAACTAAACTAGCAAAACAGAAGTGTCAGTATATTAGTAAAGGGTCTGTAGTTAATTGCAACGATGATATATGAAACACAAATTAAGATGCAAATGTATCAATTCCACATATGAATCCCAAGACCTTATTAAACTCTTGTAGTACCTTGGCTTTAGATATTGAGCAGGCCCTGCATCTGCATATTTTGCGACAAATTGGACAAGCAACTTTAACTTCTTCTTTAACAAAACCCCTGAAATAATGAAGATAGAATAATTCAATGATCATATATGGAAGGTGTAACGGCATCATCATATTGCTAAAAGGTACCAGACTCAGGAGTTAGTTACCTTAGCCCGGTGTTAACTGCAAACTGATTAGTTAAGATGCATTTACTTTTCGAGTTAGGCTGTGCATTGACAATCATCTCTACCATGTCTCATTGTGTTATGCTTTTCCAAAATTTATACTAAAATTGTTCAAAATGAATTGTTCAAAGTCATACCAAATTACTCAAGATACGTACCAAAATACAGTAGATATGAATATTACGACCAATGATCATGCAATGATGCAAATACAGTAGAAATGAATATTACGATTACCAATAAAATCAATGACAAGGCGACCATTGGTGAACCTCCCGGTAGGAACATGATTTGCAAAATCAATCCCATAAGGTGGGAAGTTGCTCTTAAACGGAGTTCCAATGTAGTTGTTGTTTCCCGGATCAACGGTCGAATCACCTGTCAATGGAAGATGTAGAGACTACTGGATAATTGCATAGTACTAAAATATTAGGTAGCTTTACAGGAAATTGCTCCCATAGATACATGAAGCAGAATTTGATTACAAAAGAGATAAGCCATATGTCATTATCAGTACTTTTAAAGTCCCAGAAACAGTAATAACTTCTCTAAATGAGCACAAAAAATGAGATAGTGCAGTCTTCTTTCTGAAGGAAAGCTTAGTTATTATGTATTGTTTATATGGCTACTGATGCATATAGGAACATTCTAGTAAAACTACGCCATAGATGGTTTTCTACAACACTTAGGGGGGTTGTTACCTTCTTGGGTGTTACCATAGCTATCAAATTTTGGATCTACCACAACACTCTAGTTTTGGTGTTACCATATCATTAAAGCTATGTTACCATAGCTGTGGAAGGTGTTAAACTTAGGAACACCATGGACTATGTTACCTTAGAGTATACTCCCTCTGTCCCATCCATTTCTTTATAATTTCCTTTTTGGGTCGTCCCACCATTTCTTTACATTACCCAAAATAGTAAGTTTTAACACTATTACACCCACTACTTCACTTATTTTAACAATACTTTACACTATTTCACCCACTACTTAACTTATTTTAACAATAAAATCACTATTACACCCACTACTTCACTTATTTTAATAATAAAATCACTATTACACCCACTACCTCATTTATTTTAACAATATTACACCCACTTTACACCCACTATCCTTGACCTCCGTGCCCAGCCGCCATGTAAAGAACTGGCTGGGACGGAGGGAGTAATTAACATATTTTTTAATTCTATTTATAATCAACGATTTAATAATTATTAAATTTTGAAATTCAATAATTTTAATCAAGTCGTTGGATTTATTATTATAAATAATATTCTATCAAATAATTGAATTATTTATATTTTTACAATATTAATATATGTTATAATAATTTTATTTAAAATAAAATAATAAAAAAAAATTATTAAAATTTGATTAAATACATTATTAAAATTATTGGAGAAAATAACACGGTATAATAAGTTTAAATTATTATTCTATAATTAAAATAATACACTTATTGTCATACAATTTTTTTGTTAGAAAATTAATAATTGTTGTAATATTAAAAAATGAAAAAAAAAACAGTTACGCAATGCAAAAATGAAAAAAGAAATTGGAGATTGGCTGGCGGCAAAGAAAATTATTGTGTTCAGTGCCTCACTTGCTGATTAGGGTTAGGGTTGGATTATTGGAGGGTTCACTCAATTAGTCTCTGATTAGGGTTAGGGTTGGATTATTGGAGGGTTCACTCAATTAGTCTCTCTCACTTGTAATTAAGGTATAAATCTCTTTTTATATACTTCGATTTGTAAATATAATTGTGTTAATGCTTCGATTTGTATATACATGTGTTGAATGCTTCGATTTTGACCCCTCTCTCCATCTCTCTCTCTCTCTCTCTCTCTCTCTCTCTCCCTCTCACTCTCCATCTCTGTCCATCTCTCCATCTCACTGTCTATCTCTCATGAGAGGAGAAAGGGTAATTTTGGTGATAATTTGAATTTTATGTTTGAGAATTTTTTTTATAATGTTGGATGGTATATTATTTACCAACCCGATGTAATGGATATGAGAAGGTGATGAAGAATATCTTTTATGTTTTTAATTTTTCCAGTGTTTTACAATTTGTTTTGGTTCCGGAAAGACTCATACGATATTTGGTACTGCTAGGCGACCTGGTATGATTCCGTTAGCTCTGCGTAAGATATTTTTAGGTGTTGATGGAAATGGAGCTCAGTCGTCTAGGTAATTGTACTGATTTGATATGCCTGTTTTTTAGAATTCAATTTTATTTAGTTTTAAATGTTGATGGATGTGAATATGATGTGAGCAGGACATTTTATCTGTCTATGTTTGAGATATGTTCTGAGCAAGGAAGAAGTGAGAGAATGATAGATTTATTTAATGATGGGGTTGATATTTGCTTGCAACAGTCACCTATTAAGGGCCTACATGAGGTTCTTTTTTATCACATTGTTCATTTTTCCCGTTTCACCTATTAATATGCATTCGGTTTGTTGGTGTTGCAGCAATTGTTTTAGAATTGATTGTGGTAAGGTTGCCTTCTGTCCACCCACGAGATTCGGAAGCCTTGTGCTTGCTGGTTCTGCACTTGGAGTAGTTGGGAATATTGCGAGATGGGGAGATGCTAACCAGATTCAGTTATGACCAAGTGAAACATTTTCTGAAATATGATCTTGTCCAATCCGACAAACTTTTATAAATAATATAGCAATAAAAGCTCCATATTTTTTGTTGGTTAAATATACAAATCTCTGCTCTGGTTTTTACATGATTTAGTAAAGTATATCATTGGCCAACTATTTAAGTGGTTTTGTTCATATCTGTTACTTGTGATTTTTATGCAGAAGTTTATAATATAGATAGATGAATACATAGTTATCAACATAATAATATTATCTTACTACTAATTAGTAAAAAAGTAAATATAAAGTAAGTACCAATTTAATTTCTTGAACTGTGTAGACTGTTTGAAAGTTTTCCCTCTCTTTTTTCAAATTTATTGTGCAACACTAGCTTTTGTATCAATTCTGATTTATCATTTTGATAAAAACTTATGTTCGATATGCATAGTGTGAAAGATGGTTCAGAATGTCCTACAATAGACTGTTTAAGTTTGTGAATTGTGTTGATCTCTGTCAGTGTTTGTCACAACGTGATATATAAATGGTTAGTCAATTTTGAGGACTTTCTCTGGTAAGTGTCTTTCACTCTCTCAACCTGATTTTTTCATATGCTCTGTGCACAGAATCTCCTTCCCCTATATTTCAATTCTTTCACCCCTGTTTAGTTTTTCTCTCTTGTAAGAGTGCTGGAGACGAGCAAGTTGCAGCATCTTAAAATTTTCAGTTCTACCACTACTGGAAAACATCTTATATTTGGCAACATAATAGCATTTACATAGCCGTTGATATGCTAAAAGAGAAAAATAAAGTTGAGTTATTGTGTTTCTCATTATTGTGCATCACTGTAATTTGAACTATATTTATAGCAAATGAAGTCTTATTTATATGAGTCGACATGTGCCCACTGAAGCAACCAGATATTGACCACATTATGCATTTGTATTAACACATTGAACTATGCATTATGCATAGTTGTCATTTATGCTGCATGTTTTTTTTGACAAAATTTATGCTGCATGTTAGAAATACTAATTTTGCAAAATGTCTAATTGCATTAACATGGATCATCTCGTCATTCCTTTTTTGATCACCATGATGCTATTGAAAAGATAGTTAAGCTGCTGGATTGTAAACCAGATCTTATAATAGGGAACTACACTGATGGGAATATTGTAGAATTGTGTCCAATGTTTTTGATCAGAAACAGCAGACTATCGCCTTTCAAGCTGAACATACGCCACAGCCAACTGAAGCTATGGACAGACATGGTGTTACAGCTAGCAATGTAAGTCGTATTTTCCATTAAACAATTCCTCAATTTCTGCTACTGTTGATTCTTACATGTAATACTTATCCTTTGCATAATAATTTGTAGAATGACTTGGACCTCAAGTTCTCGACACAAATTATTATCCCGAAGTAATTATCAAAAGAATTATGTCAAGTGGTCTGTAATCTTTACGTGGTTTTTTCAGTTTTTGGATAATTATTGTAAGTAATTTTCTGCAGACACTTCATCGGATGTTTATTATAAATGCTGGTCCTGTCTTTTGGATGGCCTGAAATGTTATTTGTAAAAGATATGTTGATCCTAAAACGCTCACTAAGATTCAGGCATGTTCACGGAGCTCACATCATTCTAATGTTAGATCGCTAGAATAGAAATTTCTTTCTATATATCTTGTTCTCTCTCCCTCTATAACTTCTGTGTTTCGTTGTGTTCAGGTTCTTGGCAAAAAATACCAGAACAAATTGCTTGAAGTGATAGACAAGAGGTAACTCACAATTAATCCTGGTCGCGTATATGTTGTTTATCTAAATGCTTCTCATTAGTAGTCTAATCATTTTTCAGCTACTTCTAATGCTTGTTAGCGAGTTGCCAGAGTTTCTAGTGGTTGTATGTGTATGGATCAAGGAGGCTGTTTAAGATCTGATAAAGGGACATGGAATGATCCTAATGTATTAAAGGTAAAGAGATGTTTTTTCCAAATTTCTAAATCTTAATTTGGTATATTCCAAACCTAATATTATTTGTTATACAAATGGTTCAGGGTATTAAAGAACAATGTTCTAGACAGATAGGAAGCATATCAAAAAGTGATTATACACAGGTATGCTTTACTTGACCATTTGAATTTGTGCTCGCTAAAAACTTTTACTCTTCTTATTTACCACTAGGGGATTTTGAATATTAAAATTGATATAATGGTGCTAAGGATTTGTATATATCCTTGTAAGTCTTGAATTTTTGTTACTTTTGGATGCAAGTGTGAAATTGCAGAGACGATATAGATGTCGTGCAATGATGTTAGAAATAGTGGATATAATGGCTTCTCTAAATGCACTTGGAAATCTTCCTACCGTGGATGCTTCTGGCCAGTTTCAGAGTGCTGCTTGTAATTCATTTTTTCCCAGCAGTGTCCTTGGTAGGTTGAACTCTCCTTCAGGTCTGAGAATGCGTAGCCCCTCTTCTTCGGGAGCTGCTCAATTTGGTCATGCTCAGAACTCAAACAGCTCCATCAATGGTACAACAACAGTGTGAATTATGGAGTGCTCCTCCAACCATGCCAGGGACAGCATATCGATCTTTGAGTTTTTGATTGATACTGGTTATCTTTTAAAAATAACCATGTTATTTAATCTAGTACTTGTATGTTTTAAGTTATATTCAATAGTTAGTGTTGGTGAATATTCATAGGTGATGTGATTGGTTTAGTAGTAGATGATGGTATTGGAATGATGTTGGATGACATTTTTTGTGAATGAAAAGATGAATTGAATTGAATTTTTATTTTTTTCCTGGAAAATGCAATATTTAAATGTTTAATTTTTATTTTATTAATAAAATTTAAAATGTGGAACATGTGGGACCTACAGGTGGGATCCCAATAATGTGGGAACCGCATGTGGGACCCACATAATTGATTAATAATTTTTCAAAATTATAACATCTAAGGTAACATAGATTTGGTGTTGCTATAGAATTCTTAGTGTGTTACTATATAGGTTTATGGTAACGAATTTGGCTATGTTAGCTTAGGTGTGTCGAAGTGTTGCCTTGGACTCCAAAGGTTACATAGAACAAAACTATCCTAGCTAAGGTGTTACCTTAGCCTTTTTTGGGTCTTTGGTAACAGAATTTAGGGTCTAAGGTAACACAGTCGTGGTGTTACTGTATGTCATCTATGGCGTAGTAGCACAGAGAGATCGACAAAACTGCAATGCATAGTGCCCCTTCCTTCTCATAAGGCACTCTGAATCCTCATAGTATAGTTACACATCAGAATGCAGATGTAAATCATAAAAAGGGATAATGGTCTCATACCACTTACTAATTCAGATATAAAATGAAAACTTACAGCTGTCTGTATCTTGAGTACAACCAAAAATACCAGTTGACTAGGGCTCATCTGCAGAAAACTGAAAGCTTTCTGGTAAAGGCTGACCACACTCATTGCACTTTCGAACATTCTGCTAACCAAAAGAAAGGAAAAGGGGATGTGTTTTTTTATAATGAATTCCAAAAATGCTTTGGACTGATACTTAGATTGAAAATGCATAAGAAAACAACATATATATCTACTCAAGAAGGTTACACAAAACAAAAAAGATCTAAGTACATTATTCGTGAAAACAAATAGTAATATTGTCAGACATATTGAAAACAAATAGTAACAGGAAAACTGATATATTGACATATTGAATACTCTATGGTAACACATCTCATGGTGTTACCCACTGTAACACCTTATATAACTAAGGTAACATACTTTTGTGGATTTGGTAACACCACAATCACAAGGTTGCGATAGCTCAAAAATTTCATAGCTATGGTAACATCCAAGAAGGTAACACCCATGTCAAAAGGTTGCAATAGGCCATCTATGGTGTAGTGCTTCCTACCCTTCAATACAACGTAACATAATTAAACATCTTGGGCTTCTGTCCTTGGGCCTTTTCCAATCTTGGGTCTCCTTGCATAGGTGAATCTTATGGGTGGCCCATCTGGGTTTATAGCATTACCCGCGGCCCAAACTGCCACCTTGTCCTCAAGGTGAAAAGAAGGGAATAGCTGGTTCAGAGAAGAAAAGTGCTCCCATGTTGCCTCGTATTCAGGTAGACCCTCCCATTGAATGAGAACCTCGAGGTCATTGGACGAGTTGGAGGGGTCTTGACGTGCCCCTGATACTTTTGCAGGCAAACCTTCCCACACCAGGGTGTCACTTAAGGTAGAGGGAAGCTCAGAAGAAAATGCAATTGACCCAATTGCGCGCCTTAATTGTGAGACATGGAACACATGATGGATACGTGAGGTTGGAGGGAGTTGTAACTTATATGCCACTATTCTAATACGTTATACTACTCAAAATGGGCCGTAGTATCGAGCTGCCAACTTTGCACAATTCCTTCTTGCTAGAGATTATTGTCTGTAAGGCTGTAGTTTCGGATAAACGTCGTCGTCGACCTTGAACTCCTCTACTCTACGAGATTTATCCTCTTGCAACTTCATCCTCTGCTGGGCCCTTATTAACTGAGCCTTTAACTCATCCAGAATTGCATCACGCTCCAGGAGTTGATCATCCAAAGATGACACCCCAGTACTTCCAGGTACAAATTTGATCAATGGTGGGGGTTCTCGACCATACAGAGCCTTAAATGGCGTATACCCAGTAGAAGCATGAAGAGAAGTATTGTACCAAAATTTGGCCCAGGGCAGCCAAGTTGCCCAAGTTTTGGGCTTCCCATTAATGAAGCATCGTAGATATGACTCAATACATTTGTTGACAACCTCGGTTTGGCCATCGGACTACGGATGGTATGCAGTGCTATGATGGAGAACCGTACCTTGTAGCTTAAAAAGTTCCTTCCAAAAAAGGCTCAAAAAATTTTTATCCCGATCAGAAACGATTGTTGTTAGAAAGCCGTGGAGACGAACCACTTCTTTGACGAATATTACGGCAACCACTTGAGCTGTGAATGGGTGTTGGAGAGGAATGAAGTGGGCATATTTGGTAAGGCGATCCACAACGACCATTACCGAATTAACTCCATTAGAGCTTGGAAGACCTTCCACGAAGTCCATTAATAGTTCATCCCAAGCCGTTGTAGAAATGACCAGGGGATTAAGCAGCCCAGCCGATTTGAGGGTGGAAGTCTTGGCTTGTTGACACACTACACACCGTTTGCACATATTGTGCTATCATTTTCCTCATGCTTGACCAAAACCAAGTAATTGCAATCCTTTTATAAGTCTTTAATTCACCCGAATGGCCCCCTAAGGGTCTGTCATGATAAGTATGCAAAAGTTGTGGAATCAAGGTGCACTTAGGTGACAACACCACACGCCCTTTAAATTTCAAGACTCCTTGGTCCATATGATAATCCTTAAGTGCTGGCCTCCCAGCTGCTATGTCTTCTTATATTTTCAGAATAAATGGGTCGTGCTAGATAGCAGTTTGAACCTCATCCCAGTGTATGCCTTTTGTGGTGACCATTGTGCTCAGTTCACTGTTAGACCATGGTTGACGCGAAAGAGCGTCGGCCACTCTGTTTGAAGCCCCAGGCTTGTAACGTATTTCAAAGTCGAAACCCATTAACTTACTCACCCAGGTTTGATATTCGGGGCCTACTTCTCGTTGCTCCATTAAGTATTTTAAGCTTTGCTGATCCGTTCTCACGACAAAACGTCGTCCCAATAAATAGTGTTTCCACTTAAGCACAGCCAGTACGATCGCCATTAGTTCCTTTTCGTATATAAACTTAAGTCGAGCTCTTTGCCCCAAGGTCTTACTGTAAAAGGCGATTGGATGGCTGTCTTGGAGAAGGACTGCACCAACTCCGTACCCGGAGGCGTCTGTACAATAAAACTTTTGCTAAAGTACCCTAGCATGGCTAAAATCGGAGCATTGATCAGGACTTGCTTCAATGAATTGAAGGTTGTCGTAGCTTCTTCAGTCCACCCATACTGGTCTTTCTTCATCTGATCAGTCAAAGGACGAGATATATTTGCATAGCTAGCTATGAACTTTCGGTAGTAGCCCGTTAAACCCAAGAAGGATCGTAACTCCTTGAGATTACGTGGCACAGGCCACTGCAACATTGCTTGAACCTTATTACTGTCCACTTCCACTCCCTGTGCAGATACCACGTGACTCAAATATGCCAATTATGATTTCCCAAACTCACATTGGTTCTTATTGGCATACAGTGCATTATCTTGTAAGGTTTGTAGCATAGTAGCAAGATGAATCTGGTGTTGTGCTGGACTTGAACTGTATACCAATATATCGTCGAAGAACACTAGAACAAAACGCCGAAGAAAAGGTTTGAAGACCTTGTTCATGAGGCTTTGGAACGTGGCAGGGGCGTTCATTAAGCCGAAGGACATCACTAAGAACTCGTAGTGCCCTTCGTGAGTCCGAAATGCAGTTTTTGACACATCTTTCTCTCTTACTCGAATCTGATGGTAGCCGGATTTGAGATCCAATTTCGAGAACATGGAAGCCCCGTGCAGTTCATCTAAAAGCTCGTCGATGACAGGTATTGGGAACTTATCATCCACTGTAACTTTATTCAGTGCGCGATAATCTACACAAAATCTCCACGATCCGTCTTTCTTCTTGACTAATATCACCGGACTAGAAAATGGACTATGAGATGGTTGGATAATTCCTGCCTTAAGCATGTCCCGAATGAGTGACTCAATTTCGTTCTTCTGAGCTTGAGAATATCTGTAAGGTCTGACACTTACTGGGTCTGTACCCTCCTTAAGAATGATACCATGTTTCAGCCCTCGAGATGGAGATAGCCCTTTGGGCATGTGAAAAACTGCTTCATACCTCTGCAACATTGTTTGCAAGAATTGTGGAACTGCAGCCTCTTTGTGCTTAACTTCATTCATTGTGTTCGTAGTGGCTACTGCATTACATTCCACCAAGTATCCACTTCCCCCTTTTTTAATAGTGCGTATCATTGCTTTCAAGGAAATCTTCGAACGACCCAAGCCTGGATCCCCTTGAATTGTCACTTACTGCCCTCCCACCTTGAACTTCAGGGTTTGATTTTTCCAGTTGGTGGCTACAGTGCCCAACTTCTCGAGCCACTGTACTCCCAAAATTAAATCAGAGTTTCCCAGTGTTAAAGGCAAGAAATCTTCGACTATTGTAATGGTCGGCAACTATAATACCACTGCCTTGCATTCCCCAATTCTACCTATAGTTTCCCCATTTCCCAACGACACATCAAAACCCTCCGTTTTAACCACTGGTAACCCCAATTTCTGCACTGCCCTTGTAGAGATGAAGTTGTGCGTTGCACCCGGGTCAACCATCACTACGACTTGCTTGCCTTGGATCTCCCCTAACAATTTCAACATCTTTGGATTTGAGATTCCCACAACGGAATTTAGTGATATTTCAGACTGCACAGACTCCTTAGCCCCGTCCTCACATTCAACACAGCCCAAGTCATTTCCCTCTATCCCTTCGACCTCTTCTCCATCCTCCTCCCCTTGCATTAAAATCACACTTAACTCCCTTTTCTTACAACGGTGATCGATTGACCATTTTTCATCGCATTGGAAACACTCTCCCTTTTCCCTCTTAAATTGTAGCTCCCTCTCATTCAACCTTTTAAACTCACCTACTGGTTTCGCCACCGGTATACTAACCGTACTTCTCACTGACTGACTAGAGGGGGATGAAGACGAGTGGGAGTACACTGACACCGAACGATTACTAGACCCCGAAGAACTCCACTGAGATTTAGGAGATGTGGGAGAGAAATTACCTGAGAAAATGGAAGAGTATCCTGCACTACTGCCCCTGCGTCCAGACCCATTCTTCAACTTTTCTTCCACCTTGACTGCCAATTCCATGGCATGGTCCAAGCTAAGTGCCCCCAGAATCCGTACTTCTGCCTTCACCTCTTCTTTTAGACCGTTAATGAACTGGGCAAGAGCAATGTCTTCTGGTACTCCTTTCAAGGGAGCAATTAATTCAATAAACCTCCTGCGATACTCCACTACGTTTGATGTCTGTTGATGGTGGAGCCATTGCTCCTGCAAACTTCCCGTAGCGAGAATTTTTATGAAAGCCTTTCATTTGCTTCTCTTCGATGGAAGTTTGATTTTCCCAGAACCACTGAGCTACTGAGGAACAACGGACTTAAGGAAGCCGGCTCTCGTTCTTTGGACGTTGGTCGAAACTGGCGGAGCAACATTCCTTTCAATTCCGACCAGGTTAGAATTGGACGATGCCCATGCTCAAATTGATACCAGAACAGCACATCTCCATCAAGGGACACCACTACCGCCTCTAATGCCTCCTCGTCTCCCAATCGGTAGAAATAAAAGTATCTTTTGCCCTTAAAATCCAGCCATCTGGGTTGGACCCATCGAAAATTGGCAAGTCCAATTTCTTCACCTTCTAGTTTCCCCCAACTTGCTCTCCAACCCGACCCGATCCCATGCCACCCCGACCCGACCCGGATCCTGAACCTTCGGGTCGATCCAACCCAGAATCCAACTCGGGACCCGTTGTAGAACTCGCCCCTTTCTGCTGAGTTGAATTAGTCGGCTTCAACGACGAAATCGTCGAACGCATCTCCTTCTGAAACTGCTCCTGCTCGTCTTTAGATCGAGCGATTCTCATCTCCAAACGTTGTACGACTTGGTCCACCGTCATTGTTAAGTGATCGATAAGTGAACTTTGCATACTCTGGGCAGCGCTGTTGACTGAGTTTGCGATTTGTTCTGCCATAGTCGCTCGCAGATCGACCATCCCTTTCTCAAGCAACTTGATTCGATGCTGGTTTGAAGGTGGAGCACCCATTTATCCTCAGATCTGACCTGCTCTGATACCAATTTGCTATAGATTAAACTTAACACACCCACACAATCTGATAATCAAGATGAAATAATGGAAATAAACTCGATTAATAGATAGAATACTGGAACTTAGATTACAGAGATAGATAGTCCGCCACTTTCGAGATGTGACCTCTCCCAAACATGATAACTCAATACAATAATTTTCATAACCCTAGCATCCTTTTTCCCGACCCCTTTTACCCTACTTACCGAAAAGACCTTTCTATCCTTCAATACAACTTAACATAATTAAACATCTTGGGCTTCTGTCCTTGGGCCTTTTCCAATCTTGGGTCTACTTGCATAGGTGAATCTTATGGGTACGGTGGCCCATCTAGGCTTATAGCATAGACACAACAAAAAATTTATATAAATATTTATGTGCCCGTCAAGGTCATGCTTGTCGTGATGATCAATTCTGAGATTGCGAATTTAAAAAACAACTATGGCTAAAAAAATAAGAATAAGATGCACACACGGTACATATACTATGTGCACTAGGTAGGGTTTTTTTTTTTTTTTTGAATAACACTAGGTAGGGTTGTTAAAAAATGGATTTTGAACGTTTCTTGTGGAACTAAAATACATCTTTCTTTCATTTTCCCATTATTTTAGTAAAGTAGAATGCTTGTGGCATCTGTGTGTATCCCACACTCTATTCAATTTTCAAATATAATTTATCCCATTTGTGTGGCAACCACACTCCACTCTGTTATGATATTGTCAAATGATCTTCTTAAAATCTTGCTTTATGAGTGTGCCCTCCTACTCAGCAATCCATAAATTTCCCATTCAAATGCAATTAACCTGCTTTATTAGATTAGTTTACTTGCTTTATTTGCGATGGAATGGATTAGAAAGATTAGTGGCATTGTCTTGAGCAGTGTGATATCTCAGTCTGTAATATTAGATTTGTACGAAAACTTTCTGAAATGCAAGCATGATTTTGACAGTAGTGTGACCCTGGTAATAAATTCACAATCCTTCACCAAGCCTTGCTTGCAGTAAACAGGAATATGCTTATATCATCGTTCTGTTTCGGACAATGATTAATTAGACAAAAGAAAAGCTTGTGCCCCAACACATTATCTTAACTTTTTGCACCACTAACAACTTAATTACCACCAACAGTATCATTTAGAAGTAGCCCTTGGCACTATAAATACTCTCATTTATGGACATAATCTTCATAAATCATATCTCATAACTCATAAGTATTTCAAAGTCTCTTCTTTCGAATCCTTTTCTTTCAAATACTAAATATTTTCTACTCTGTTCTTCATGGCTTCATTGAATGATGTCCAAATATCAATGCCAAAAGATAGCCAAGTACCTGAAAAAGAGTACTTTGATTACTCACAAAGGGCACAATGGCTTCGAGCAGCTGTATTAGGAGCAACTGATGGATTGGTTTCAGTTGCTTCACTAATGATGGGTGTTGGAGCTGTTAAAAATGACGTTGCAGTCATGATTCTTACTGGTTTTGCTGGCCTAGTAGCAGGTGCATGCAGCATGGCTATCGGGGAGTTTGTGTCTGTGTACTCACAGCTAGATATTGAGGTAGCTCAGATGAAAAGAGACAAGAGAATGTTGGACAATGAGAAGGATGATGAAGAAAGTGAAAAGGAACAACTGCCAAATCCTTTACAGGCTGCATTTGCGTCAGCTCTGGCATTTGCTTTAGGGGCTATAGTTCCGTTACTAGCTGCTGCATTTATTGGTGATCATAAGGTGAGGCTTTTCGTGGTTATTGCTGCTGTGACCTTTGCATTGATTGTGTTTGGAGGAGTTGGAGCGGTGTTGGGAAAGACTCCAGCTTTGAAATCTTGCGTGAGGCTGCTGATTGGTGGCTGGATAGCAATGGCTATTACCTTTGGCTTAACAAAGTTAATTGGTTCTAGTGGATTGTAAAGAGTACCTGTCAGATTAATATTGATATAAATGATAAATATGTTTAGTATTTTCTAATTGAAGACTTTAGTAGTCTAGTTAGTATGAGTACAATGAACACGAACTTGCTATAATACTTGTGATCTTTTTCAGCTCTATGTTCATTGCTGCAGAAGTACGACCCTAGGATGACAAGTTTCAGTGATAAGAATGTAACAACTAAGTACATGTACATTCATTCACTCATCATTGCTCTGGAATCAAAGTATCTAGAAAGCCTTTAACCTAAAAGATCCGTTCAACCTAAAAGAGGAATCCTCTATTTTAGTGCAAGATCAAGAGCCTAATCGATTTTCTTTAGCAGATGGTTGGCTAGGAATTCCTTTTTATCCATTTACATAAAGAAGAGCGTGTGACCTCTCTGTGTACTCCACACTCCCTCCAATTTGTTTTTCCACTTTTGTGGAATCCGACCTCCCACTATCACATGAAGGGAATTATTTCTTATGTATCTGCTCTCCTACACAGCATTCCATTTTCTTGTGTATTCATTAAAACTGACGTTCCCTAAACTTCTCCATAAGGCGTCTGACGAGATGAATGGCCTCGGTTGTCGATCTCCCAGGCATAAAACCAAATTGATCCATGAAGGTGACAGGTTACTATGCATGGTAATCTTAACAGATAGTCAAATGGACAAGAAAAAACACTAAATATGTCAGCACCAAGTCTCTGTCTTTCTATTGGAATATCTATTAATTTTCTGGTACATGTTATACATACAAAAGGTGTCACCAAAAATAAATGATAGTTCTGGCCTTCTGTGTACAAACTGGTAATTCGTAAATTTAAGACCTCAATGTTAATTTCTGTCTTTTGCGTTGTAGAGTCATCTCAGAAGTTCAATGAATTATATCACAGTTCAGAATTTTTTTTAAGGATGAATATTACTATGAGATAAGAAAAAAGGGGAATATCAGGTATGTAGACGATAAAACGTCTGAGCCTGCATGTAGAGTTACGCGTGTTATTATCAGAATGAACTCACTAATGATGGATTGGTTTCTGTTGCTTCACTAATGATGGGTATTGGAGCTGTTAAAAATGATGTTGCAGTTATGATCATCACTGGTTTTGCTGGCTTAGTTGCTGGTGCATGCAGTATGGCTATTGGCGAGTTTGTGTCTGTGTACTCTCAGCTTGACATAGAGGTAGCTCAGATGAAAAGAGAGAGGAAAGTTGAGGAGGATACGGAACAAAGTGAGACATAAAAGCTGCCAAATCCCATTCAGGCAGCTTTTGCATCGGCTCTTGCATTCTCAATAGGAGCGTTGGTGCTATGAAGTGAGGCTTGTAGTGGTTATTGTTGCAGTGATTATGGAAGACTGCTGGTAAGAGTATATCAATCCTTCACTCTATTTTACAGAGTTAGTAAAACAGTACATTCAAGTACAGTGATTGTCTGAAACTTTCCATACAAAAGGACTAGCAATAAAGTAAAAGATTACTGGTCAAATACCTCTTAATCAACCCTACAATTTAAAGTTGAGATGTCCTTAGTGGAGATTTAAAAGAAACAAGACACCATTTGATTGGTGTTTGTTAAAAATTTAAAGGGAAAGCATTTCCAAATGCAAAAAAGAGGGGAAAAAGTAAGCATTTCGCTTCAATTAAATAGCGAGAGCCTGTGTGCATTCCACACTCCACAGTTGTTTTAATAATATTTGTGATCTATCTTCTTCATCTGAATTATTTTATTATACGATTAGCATTCTGTTAAAAGTTGAAAGGCAGTGCAATTACACAATCACAGGCTCAAATACTAAGGTCAATATCAGTACTACGCGAGTAGAGTTACTAGAGAGAGTTTATATTCAGTATGGCTCCTGCCTCTGGCCAATGTGCTGATATCAAATTATTTACACCTTGCAGCTAATTATGAACCAAAAAATAATTATATGCAGAAACTAAAACAATGTCCGCGACTTAATCTTGTGCTCTCCAGAAGTATATGATGATCTCATTCTTGTGCCACTACTGAGTAGTGATTATAATAATACTCATCATTTCAATATTTCTACCCTATAAATATGCTTGATCAAGAAATTTATCACCCACAACAAACTCATTGATACTTGATCACTGAATCCGTTACATTTTCACTTCTATGGCTTCTCGAAATGATATCAGAACTCCAATTCTGAAGATCGACACTGAGCAAAGGAAAAACCAAGCAGTCAAAGACAATGACTTGGTATCGGCTACTTCACTGATGATGGGAGTAGGACTGTTGAAAGGAACGTCGAAGCCCTGATTCTTGTTGCATGGTGGAAACCATGCAACAAAACATTTTTTATAAGCGAGTATTCCAAAACGTAGAAATTAGATTGTCACTCTGTCAGTCACAAAGGCATCAAACATGTTATAGCTATAACATTTTTCATAAGCGAGTATTCCGGAACGTAAAAATTAGACAATCAATCACAATGGCATCAAATTCTTTCAAACTATTCCCACTGCAGGTTGATGCCAGTAGTTGCAATTATGCCACTTTAATACACAACAATGATTCAGCCATCGTGGATTTGGTCGCAAAAGGTTGTTGGCCGATGCCAGTATCAATGGTTGCATGCCAGAGAGTGTCACTAATAAGAAATACTCTTGCACCAAGAAAAATTAAGCTAAATGTCATTTGCAAAATTTCTAGAAGATTTTGCGATGGAAGAACGTTGTGGAGCAAGGAATACTTTGAATTAGCAAATCATGGGATTCAAAATAAAAGAGTACAAGTTTTTCTTAATATTTGTAGCAGCACACAGCATTCTTCTGTGGCAATTGGTTTTATATTTACCAATTACCATCGCACATTGAATATTTGCTATTTTATGTCCAGATTTACCATTGCATAACATCAAGCATCCAATTTGCTTTTTTTAATTACATCCATGTTTACCATTTAACTGAAACGGCGGACTTTATTTTTGATGTCATAATGTAAATAGAATGGTTCAGATCACTTGAGCTAAAAAGAAGTTTCAAATAAATGCCACGTGTACATATTATGGTTTGTGGCAAAGGTATTTTTCTCCTCTCACTAGGGGAAATTACACAGAACCAAAAAAAAAAAAAAAAAGATAGACAGAACCAAGCAACACCACATATCAAACAAAAATTACATCCTGCTGAATCTCGCTGATGTATTTAACAATGTTCTTCAATTCAGATCAACAAAATCCAATGACAGCATATAGACACAGCATTCATTTCCAAGTAGGGCAACATGTTTATACAACAAATAACCATTTAGGATGTGAGGCATACATGCAAATGCAAGCTTGTTGCATTTATGCAAATGTACTAGGAGATTTCTAAAGTAAACAGCAAGTGTAAGACTAAAATGTTGTATGTATGCATATGTACTAGGAGATTTCTAAAGTAAAGGGCAAGTGTAAGACTAAGTGCTCAAAAGATACAGGTTAAAAGGAATGGGCAAATGTAAGCACACAAGGCCTGTAGGCTGTAGACATCATTTCCGAAATTCAAATAACCATTGCAACTTTAAAATATTAAGGAAGTTGAGACTAATGAAAAAACACTACAGCTTATCCGGAATAATTGACTTTGGAAGAGTATGCAGTCTTCACTGGGATATTTTGAACCAGACTATACCGCACAATACCGATGATAGACAAAATATGGTAAGTAGCACAAGCCAAGAAAAGATTAGCAATCTGATTAACCCTCAGCTGATACAAGAACAGCAGCTGAATGAGTTCCTGAACTAGATCTCAGCAACAGATACTAGGACAGTGTCGTGCGTAGTTAGACAAGAACCAACTCCCCAAGTTGAGCAACAAAGAAAGAACACTAAAAGGGTGGACAGGATTTGCCAAACTCGTCAAAAGCTTACAAGCTAAAAAATGCCTACAAAATGGGACTTGTCCACAGCTGCACCTCTCAGAATTAAAGGGAGATGTAGGAGTTAAAATTCACTTGCTGAAGGCTTGTTTTATCCCAAAAAGCGCTCTCAATGTAAGTTTAAACATTTCCAACTAGCAAGAAACAAATCGAATCATGTAACCAAAAAGACCATAACTAGCCAAACAGCCTGCGAAAAGGTTAACAACATTAATATTGCACATGTTTTACATGTTAACATTAGAAAATGTTCAAGGTTGGTGAAATAATTTACCCGGCCAATCAACTCCACCTTACTTAAGGCAGTAAGTTGAAACGAACAGGAAAGCAAACTATGCTGCTAAGACGATCATATCCAAGATCCAGTCTTAACACCAACAGTTGACTGATTTTTTTAATGGAAGTTGGCAGTTCTAAACCCATTTATCACCAAATACGTTTGAGACGTGCAATTGTGAATCAAGTAAATCAATTTGCATCCAGCAGCAATATTGGCAGTTGTAAAGTTGTCTATAAAGAAAGTAGAAAACCAGCAGCAATTATAGCAATAGACCAGATTTTCTGAGCAAAGTCAAGCAAGCCTAACACTCCGGCAGACCATATAACGAACAATTTAGGACACAAAGTACGTTACGAAAACCAAGTTTCACACATTCAAAAGTTCGACCATATAGTATTGCAAAACGCCAAAAATGAAGATATCTTGCTAGCAAATACTTCAAGCTCTTGTATCCGGTAGCAGCAACACCTCCGATTTTCAGCTGTAATCTGGCATGATGATATAACCATTACGACCAACTCATGCTAGCATAGGTAATTCATAGCAAGAGTACATACTTACAATTACGACTAAGTCACTAAATGTGCATACTTACAATTATTAAGCAATAGCTTCATCTGCGCTCGTATGGTCCAGAGCGGTCCCGGCTATAACGGTCGCCACCTCCATAGCCACCGCCATCCCTGCTGCGGCCACCATACCGATCTCCATTCCTATCAGGACCAACACGGCCACCACCACCTCCACCATACTTGTCATCTCTGCCACCATACCTACTACCCCCTCTATCTCCATCAGGACATTCTCTTGCAAAGTGCCCTGGCTTTCCACACTTAAAGCACTCTCCACCACCAGACCCACGTCCACC
The DNA here is from genome assembly GCA_037693485.1 of Kitagawia praeruptora. Taxonomy (NCBI): domain Eukaryota; kingdom Viridiplantae; phylum Streptophyta; class Magnoliopsida; order Apiales; family Apiaceae; genus Kitagawia; species Kitagawia praeruptora. Next base: position 168,519,762 of record CM075352.1, on the reverse strand, counting down.
TCCTCCATAATCACGGTCCCGACCACGATCACGACCACGGTCTCGACCACCATCACGGTCTCTACCTTGACCCTGCGGCTGAGCCTTCTCCACTGTGATATTTCTCCCATCTAGCTCGATTCCACGCATTTTTTCAATAGCATCTTCCATTGATTGCCTGTCATTAAACGTCACAAATCCAAATCCACGAGAGCGGCCAGTTTCCCTGTCAACAACCACCTAAAGTGACAAGTAAATTTTCATGTACAGATCAAATGAAGATTATCATTGCATTCATCAAGTTCACATCTCTACCTAAAGTAATACTCCCTCAGTCCCGGCCATTTCTTAACATTTCAAAATAGGGTGTCCGGCACGCATTTTAAGGTAAATTTTAAGGATAGTTGCATAACTTATTTTTGAAATTTTCTTTTTTTTTTTTGTATAAAAATAGGATTGTTCTATTTTTATACAAAAAAAGAAAATTTCAAAAATAAGTTATGCAACTATCCTTAAAATTCACTTTAAAATGCGTGCCAGAAAGTAACAAAAAAAGTGTTAAGAATTGGGTGGGACGGAGGGAGTATATGACATATTAATTATGTATTTATGTGCAACCTCAAGTACACATTTATGTCTGTTGATTTATGGAAACTTGACATCCCTTTAGCATTTATACTGTATGTAAAAGTTGTCAATGCCAATAATACTGAGGATGAGGTGAGGAAGTTCAAATCTAATAGAAAAACTGAAAGAAACCAAATGAAGTAGTTGTCATAGCTCAGAGCACATATGTAGACAAGTCGTTCGAAGTCAATAAGTTGCAACATAATTATATACAACAATTTTTATATAAATTAACATATAATAATACCAAACACAACACAACAAGGCACAAACCCACCTTTTGTATGTAGAAAATTCAATAGATTAACTATAAGTATAAGATAACTTTTTGACATTATTAATGGCTGATCCGTTGCATTCGATTAGGCAATTACATAAAATAATTAAAACATAATGGCCATTTTTTTATCAAAAACAATTGATATTTTGAGTCTAGCATTTTTTGTTTGGTCTGGACTAAGTCGTAGGAAAACTGACCAAAGTAACAACTAAACAATATGTCAGCGACGTATCGAACATGCCAAACAGTCAAGAGCAGGAGAATAGACTAAATTTGTAATTTCAACAATGTGATGCAAGTTACACATTATAATAAGTAAACACGTAAAACTCAGATAAAATAAGTTAAGACATTAAAAGACTACATAATGAAGAATCAACTTCCTTAATAATTACCTTTGCATCAATAAGACCACCAAACCTATCAAATTCCTCTCTTAAAACTTTATCAGATGTTGACCATGAGAGGCCACCCACAAAACAGCGATATTCAGCATCGTCTGACATTTTTGCACTGTTTCCAAAAATACATAGCATAAAAAGACAGCTAAAATAGTGAAATTCATAAACTTAATATTTACATCTTAGAAATTTAGGAAAAGATTGACCATGTTACATATAAATTGAAAACAACAAACAAATTTCCAGCCTTCCAATGCTATAACATATAAATATTACTAACCCTACACAAACAAATCGGTAAAAGTAATAACTTAGCCCAACATATCATCCCAAGATTGCATCGGAGGGTGACTAATCTTTTCAATTATGTGATACTATAAAACAACAAAAGATTTTAATACATCAGATGTAGGTGTATACAAAAGTATATACTTCATAAATTTATCAAACAACCAATACCAATATACAACCAATAATATTTACCCACCTACTTTTAATAAAACTGGGAACGACTAAACGCAGGAAAACCATAAGACCTTCAAACATCACTTTTAACAAAAACTAGTTCATCCACATCTTTCGGAAACTTATTTACTTCTAAACAGAATTACTATATCACTTTATTTTTTCTATTATCCCTAATTAAAACTCAAACCAGTTCGTAAAATTTACCTAAACAAAGCCATCGTAATCATTCATAATCACGTAAACTTATTCGAAAATATTGTAAATCCAATTCACTCTCCTTCCTTCATCTACGAGACACGATATTCCACACCACCACAAATTTCATCTACTTAATCCAGAAACGACGCCGTTTCACAATCCAAATATACATACAGAGTGCAATTAACAAGATATAGATACATACAGAGAGTAATTAACAAAGGTATAGATACAGATCTAACATATTCAATTATAAGATATTAGCAATTCAAATCAAAACTTGTGCATACAATTAGAGAAGCGAAGTAAACAATTATTAATTGCTTAAAGTAAATATAAATAAAAATAAAAATATAAATATAAATTAATTACCAGTTGAGTATGAATTAAGCAGAAGAAGAGTGAGAGAGAGGAAAAGCTTTATTCGCCGAAAGATAAACCCTAGAATTGGAATAAGAGAAATTGGGTTTGCGTTGCCCCGTCTTATATACTGCTTAACTTTAACGTAGTTTAATTGTTTAAACGAGAAATCTGATTTACGAAATTAGCAAAAAATAAAAATAAAAATCCGATCTATCGTAATTTTTTTTTTTTCATAAATGAAATGATTTCATTTAAAAGATAAAATTTACACAATCCAATAATGAAAGGAAATGAGATATTTTTTCATCCATAAAAACTTATTATCTATTCGAAAGGTATGTTTAACGGTCATAACCTAAATTACGACTGACATGAAAGATTCCTCCGGAAGAGAGACTAGATAATAAACCCTCTATATCAGAGAGGAAGACTCCATACGTAGGAAGGCTTCGTTAAAAACTTCGCGAGAACAAAACTCTATGGAAAAAAATTCAAGGCGGAAAAAGAGTGCACCACTCAACACAAAAAAAGTATAAATATAAAAATATATATTTAAAATATTTTATTTTTTTTATTTGATCTAAAGTAATTTTATTTATAGTTAAACTATTCGACAAATCCGCGCTCGAGATGATGTTACAATTTTTTCAAAAAATTCAGTATGGATTTACGTTATATTATATCATTAAAATTAAATTTTAATAATTTTATAATTTTTCTATTGAATCGCTTTTTTGTTAAATACAATTCTTTCTATTGAACCGTTCTCTCGTTAAAATTGAAGTCTCAACTTTAACATATATTATAAAAATTATATAATATTTTTATCCATAAAATCGAACCCTAAAAATAAAAAACATTATGACATCAGTATCAAATTTTAATAGCTAATACAATCTTTTATACTGAGTCGTCTTCCCGTCAAACACATTTCGAGCCGCTTTTATTTGGAACCAAATTCTAACTTCATTACATGTTTTTTATAACACTTATCTTATAAAATAACTTTTTTTAAAAAAAATTAAAACCTAAAAAGAAAGTAAATTCCAACTTTTACGTTTTATAAACTTTCTAATATTTATGGAGTTTTAAAAGATTACTAGTCTTTTTTCCCCGCTCTCTGCGAGCGGGCATTGGTTATTTTTGAAGTACATAATTTGCTAGAGTTACAATTTTTAAAAAATTCGGTTTCAATCTAAGAGAAATATTTCACGATGCAAACTTTTTTGAATGAAAATATGCACTTTGATGTTATTGTAGTATAATTGTGTTCAACTTTCTATCACGAACGTTTATTTATTTATTTATTTATTTATTTAGTTTAATAAAATTATTTAAAAATTAAAAATTGGTAGACTTTTGTCTTTCTAATAGGTGGATATAAAAATGCATAGAAATGGTTGCATCATGCAAGTGATGTGTTGAGCAAGTATAGTTAAAATGTGATCTTAACTTAAACAACCAACAACCTATCAAGGATTTGACTTGATCCTCTCCACGCAAGATGATCGAACTAACTGGATCCAGTACTTGCACTTATAATCAGGTGACTCTGTGGCTTCTTGAAAGTGACAAAAATCGGATCCATCTATATCCTGTGAATGTAGACATTGGGTCACATCTGCACAATTAACATACTGAGATTAAAATCTGGAACAACCTTCCGAGGAACCTTCTACTAAATGTTTGGCCTCACCATTCTTATAAATTGATTGAAATCCATAGGTCGCACGCCATATCATACAACTCTAAAGATACTTTTATAACTTTGTAGTGTTATATTGCACATAGTATAAACCTGGTTGACATGCACTAAAGACTAAACTTTCACGTGAACATACATACTTAAATACATATAAGTTATAACATACTACTCACCAAAGTGTTATTAGTTTCTATGTGATGTGAGTCAGTAACAGCTAACAACTAACTAACAGCCTGTAAAATCTCTAGTTTGACATGCGTGCGACTATTCTCAGATTTGTGAAGTTGAGAACGTCTGTCAAGCTATCTTCCAGAATCAGTCGGCATTTTGTTAAATTCAGTACTTGACCTCATCAAGCCTTGTCTTGGATGGGTAGTTTGTGTACCACATAATTTTTTAACCAAGTCATCCAGTTCAGCAACCTTCTTCTGTAAGTTGGTCTTGTCGTACTACAGGATATATATATATATATATATATATATATATATATATATATATATATATATATGATGCTCAAATGAGACCCTCTTTTAAAATGAGAACTGAGACTAAATCTCAGCGCTCTATTTTAAAATAACATTATCTAATTTGAACCGTCCATTTCATATCCCATGTATCTCACCCTTTCATCATCTTTCATCTGTCACACAATCAATTTCACACTCCGACAATACATACACACACATATATACGTACATACACACACTTCATCTTCTCCGATGGATGAACATCTTTCCGGGCAAACTAACCTGTTATCCGATGAGTATGTCGTATTTGTCTTTTAAGCGACCTTTCATTATCTCCCTTCTTCATTACTTATTTCAGATCTCGAATCAAAGATTTCAATAAGATACATATTGTCATCCTAAACAACGATGTGAATCAATCAAATTATTTAATTCAGAATTAATTTTATAAGATGAACAAAGGTAAGTGACGCATACATCACATTTTGGTGATTTGTATTTTAATTTCATTATTCAGTAAGTGATGGTGGTAGTTTAATATTTGGCGATTCTATAAAATTAGGTGATTTTGGTAGTTTCGATGATTGATTTAAATATCATGATTACATAGGTGGTGGTGGTTTATATTTTTTTGATTTTTATTTGAATTTGGTAATTCTACTAACATTGTGCGTTAGTGGTGCTAGTGATGGTGTCAAGGAGTGGCAGCCTGGAAACGGGGTTGGTGCCGACGTCAATGTTAATGCTGAAGGTTGTGATTATAATAAATCATTATGATTATGTTATTTGCAGTTTTGTTGGTTTAATATGATTTTGCGGTGACTTGGTTAAGTTTTTTCGATAGTTAGGTTTGGTACCGATCTTTCTATAAGTTAGGCTCATATTATTTGTGGAAGACCGGAAGTGATGGTGGTTTAATAAACATAGGTGTTTGTGATGGATTTAAGTTACTTTCAAGGTTTAAGAAATGTTAGTGACTTGTGTTCTAATATGATTTGAGCTATCTTTGCTGATTTCCAATTTCAGAAGAAAGCTTTGTCTCAAAAAAAAAAGATCAAGAATAGACATCCTTATATTGATGCAAACGGAATTATTGATCATTGACGACTCATTGTAACAGTATAAGATGGTGTCAAAATCTAATAAACTTGGGATGTAGTAATACTCACACAACTATACCACAATTATATGAAATATAATCTTTGTTAATTTGTGTGCAATGCATCAGTTTTAGGACAATCAACAGATTTTATTGGAAATATGTGAAAGCTTATACATAAAAAGGTATTGTGTGCATTGCATATCTAGCGTGCACATGAAATTAGAGGCAGGTTACTATTTCTTGCAGTTGTATATTTTGCAATTTGTGTAACCAAACCACCAATCTATAGTTATTAATGTAAAAATTATCAATTTTCTTGTAAAGTCATAGTTATCAACAATTGCAGCCAGGTAATTTCCATTTTTGTAAATGACAAAGGCAAAAACTAGTAAAGTAAAAAATATTAAGGGGAAGGCTCGGATCAAATCCAAAGAAAAATGCTAAAGTGACCTAAGATATTCTTTTCAGTTTAAAAATGATCGAAATAGTAAAATGAAATTTAAAGAATAGCAGGAAGTGCATAATCAAATCACACAAATACCAACAAAAATGCAATCTACTGCTAGTAGAGAAACCATATAAATTTAATAACTATGATCCCTGTCACATGCACTTGTTACTTACAAACTGCAATAATCTGTAGGTGCCTTTGAACTGAAAATCACCAGACCAAATACATTAAATTTACTCAAATATCGGGATAATGGCTATCTGATACTAATTATACTGTAGCAAATTTGTGCAACCATAAAAAACTACCAAAATAATCACCCATTAGAGTATCATTGCTTCTCAAATTTCCTGACTTCAATATGTCTCTTGCCTTCACTTCAATTATCTACTTATTTACGGCCTTCATCTTTTTCGAAGTAGTTGTTGGAGCAGCTTGTGATATTTTTTGTAGCATCTCTAGAGATTCCAACCATTTCAAAGGGTGACAATTTAAGAACGATCAGTTACGCACGGTGATAAGAGTCATCAAAACAACTTCTGCCAACATATAAAAATCAGGTAATGTGCAAGCTTTTGGCCCTCCTTGGTAATCTATCTATCAACAAATACAGTAACATTAATACGATGAGATGATCGAGCATATTTCAAAATTCATATTTCATGTTAGTTTTACAAATAACCGACTACCCAACTAATATATATATATATAGGGTAAAAGGACATTTTCACCACTGTACTATTTTCGAAATTGCAATTGCACTACTGTACTACAAACGGACTACTGTACTTTAACGTTTTTAACAAGTTCACCACTCTCGTCAGCATTTGACTGACGAGAGTGGTGAACTTGTTAAAAACGTTAAAGTACAGTAGTCCGTTTGTAGTTCAGTAGTGCAATTGCAATTCTGGAAATAGTACAGTGGTGAAAAATGTCCTTTTACCCTATATATATATAGTTAAGTTCTATGGAGACCACCATTTGAGTGGAGACCATGGAGACCATATACATTATGCACTCAAAACATTGCAAAACAAATATATTTGCAAAGAATGTTCAATTAACATTATTATTTCATTCAAAATCTTAAAAATCATATATGATTTGCAAGCAGAACATGTTTTGGAGAACAATACGTTCTGCAATATTTTGTTTGCAGAACAAACATGATTTTCAAGATTTTTAATGAAATTTGCATGTAAAACATATATGATCTTCAAGATTTTCAATGAAATAGATGGTATAGTTATTTTCATAGAACATGATTTTCAATAAATAAGTCTTTGCAATGTTTTGATTGATATTGGTCTTCGGTCTCCACTAAAAATGTTGGTCTCCATAGAACTTAACCATATATATATATATATATATATATATATATATATATATAATGTTCATGACACAAAGGAATTGAGGAAAGTTGATGAAAGATAGTAAGTAGCAAACAAAATTGATATCAGGTACCAAAAAATTAAAATATGATTATATAGGTCACATATGAGAATGTATCAACCAACAAAATGACCATATGCAGTATAACACAAATCAAAAAACAATATCATATCAAAGCAAAAAAAGTAAGAAATTCATAAAATTTCAATAAAAAAAATTCATATAACTTATTAAAGAACTAATTAAGTCACCGAAAATTGAAATAACAATTAGCGAAATATCAATTAACAAAAAGCGAATAAGGCTAAGCACATATCACCAAATATTAAGAAATGATTTACTAATTTTGGGGAAAAAAACACCAACAATTAAACATAATTTCATCTCAAACTAAAATCAATAAAATTAAGAAAATACATTACCAAAAATAGGACAAATCACTAAAAATTGTTTACAAATCACCAAAAACAGGACCTAAACATTAAAAATTGTTGACGGATCACCAAAAATATGGCACAGAATCATCAAAAATAGGGCATAAAAATAGCGTCTGTGTTTTTACTTTAGAAATCACCTTTCTTGAACAGTAAATGAATCATCAAATATCAACATTTATTTTATAAGAGAATAATAAAAAGAATTGCATTGAAAAATCACTAGTCATTAAAAATACAAATCACCATTTAGTATCACTTAATTATCATAAGATAAAAATTACGATCGAATCACTGAAACATAAGGCTAAGCAGATATCACAGACAATGAACAAGAGAATCACTATTTGAATCACACCATACATAGATACAAACTATCTACATCACACAGTGACTACAAACACACAAGTACACAAATCATTATAATACTAACAAATCACAAAAACGATAAATATGTATACTATAATAGCATGACAATTCTTTCAAGCTGAATCACAAAAATGATAAATATGTATACTACGATTGAAGAGTGAAATAAACAATCACTATCTAACACCTTATATAGCATGACTACATTGAATCTCTAGCGATGAGCAAACAATATTCATAACATAAATCACCAAAATGATATGCTAAACAATAGAGCGAAATCTTATTTTCCAAAATAAAATCACTCTGGATTATGAAGCACATCACAGGATCACAAAATAATGCACAAAAAAATAAAAATAAAATCCTCTAAATTGACCCTTCTATATTTCTAAAAGCACAAATTAGTACATGAAACTCTAGAAATTATATATAGACAACACAAATATATGAGATTAGAGTGAATCTAAGCGATCGTAGAGTGTGGATTGAACTTATTTTAGAGTAAATAAAAGTAATATACCTTAATAGTTTGGTGATTTATAGTAGATGCAATGATACGATATGCATAGTTATAACTTCAAATTCGGTAGTTCTGAGTAGTTCATGGAGGTCTTGAAGCGATTTTGAATGGTGATTTTGGATGATTGGATCTAACAGCGAAGAATAGAAGAAGGGGGAGGGCATGATTTTCCGTAAAATATAAAAACTAATGATATTTATCGTGATGGTTTAGATTGCAAAACTAACACGCACTTTTGCTTATTGGGCTTGTTTTAGGGCCCAGTTCTCAGTTCTCACCGTAACAAGATTCTCAATGGAGTAGCTCCCTATATATATATAGAGTCCTACTCCACTATAAACTAAAATTAACTACAAACTAAAAACTAAACATTAATCCAACATTTCATGCTAATCTAATGATCAAACTAGGTGTACCCCAATACAAAAATTGCTTAAAATACTTGGCTCTATCCAACAAAAAAAAATAAAAAAATCACTGTTCACGTGATGACGTGGCAGTGGATTTCACTGGTTAACGGTGCTTCGCACCTTCTTGTACGGCGCTTCGCGCTTTTATCATTCTAAAGTTTTAAGGAATGGCAATCAATGGTAAAGGCAATAGACGATTGACGGGTGTGTCGAGGGCCTTCGGCCCTCATGACTACCTAACTCATCCGTTTACTATCTTAAATGCTTCGCATTTCCACGACAAGATTTTTTTCTTTTTTTTGTTGGATAGAGCCAATTATTTTAAGCATCTTTCGTGAAGGTACCCTTGGTGGGAACCTTAGAATAGATGAAATATAATTAATTTAGTGTTAGTTTGTATTTGAGCAAAAGCCTATATATATATATATATATATATATATATATAGGGTAAGGTTCTAGGGAGAACCTTTTTACCAAGAGAACCAGAGAACTCAATCCTGACCACTCAATCATAATAATTATTTTAAAAGAAATTAATAATAGATAAGGGCATTCTTGTTATTGTTCTTAGTGACTTGGGCAATTATATTGTAATATTCAATTCAAATCTTAAGCAGATTCCATAACGTATGGCAACAAATTTGATTAGCGTGATTGATACAATCACAATCTTTATATTCATGGAAACAAATTAGAAATTAAAATGGCTTAGAGTCACACGTCTATATTAAATTATACTGTAGATCAATCCATATACATACAAATCTTCTGGAAAACCCGATCAAAGCGATGGAGAAAAATACAACTATGAACAGGTCGATGATGAAATTTTACATGTTTTTCATTATTTTTTATTCAGTTAAATCTTTTAATCTGTGTTGTTCAATAGCATTCTAGCATATACGTATTTGTTTAAGAATCGTGTATAAGTTCTTATAACTTATAATCTAAACTAATAAAATTGTGTTAATTTGTTGATTGCAGCCACGGTTTAAGACGATAACACTGTGGAGAAGTGGGTGATAAAGGTTGTTATTGAGGTGTATCATTGAAGATGAATCCAAATCTGTTTGACTAAAACTATAGCCTAAATTTCTATAGCTATCTAACACAAATGAATTTTTTCATAAGGTGTTGTGATGTAAGACCAAGCCAAATTGTTCTTAAGATTTTAAGATTTCATTAGGTGATCTCTTTTAATATTGTTATAGTTACTAAATTTTTAAAAAATTCTCAAAACGTGGGATTTGAAGGAGTTAACCAAGGATCTGATGTATTAAAAATCTAGTGATGCATGATGGTGAGCTCCAGGACTATGAGAAGTTGTTCGATTTCTTCGAAAGAGTATCATGCCAGGTCATGTGTTTTCGAATTTTGCAGTGCGATGTAGTAGTTTGTTCATGTTGTCTTGGTTTTAAAGTTAATTGGTTTTCTTTAGTTTCAATGTTCTAGTGTATCCTCTAAACTTAAAGTTCTAATGGTATAAAGAATTTTAGGTTATACTTGATTCTACAGAAGAAACACTTAGTTCATATAAGTATTCTACAAAAGAAACACTTAGTTTTGATCAAAGTTATGATAAGTATTCTACAAAAGTTCTGATCAGTATTTTAGTAAATATCATTTATTATAAGAAACACCTAAAAAAACTCAACTTATAAGAATCTCGAAGCTCAAATAAAAAAGAGAGAAAAATGTTCCTATGGTTAACTATAGGTAATTACCTACAGTTATATGTATTTTTAGTATTAAAGGTTGATGGCATTTTTGTAATAATGAAATCCACCCCTATGTATTTACAAAAATAGTCTTCCAGTTGTATTATAATATTTGTTAACTATAGGTAATTATCTATAGTTAACTATAGGATCATTAAGCCTAAAAACAATTATATAATCTCAACTTATAAGAAATAATTTTGATTTTTCTTATCAAAAAGACCACCTACAATGCGACTTTGATTGTATTTTTCATAAAAAGATGGTAAAACACTTTAAGGAATCTAGGATATCTTAGACAAATCATTGTAATATTATTTATCTAAGACAGATTTTCAGAAACGTCCATATCACTTATGGTTTGGTGTTGGCAAAGTCAATAATTCATTTAATTTACTTTTATTATCTTTTTTATATTCCTTCAAGAATTGTTTTAAAAGACATGCTATAAAAATTGAACTTTAATTTGTCATAATATTATTTAAATTTTCTTAAATGTTGAATAAATTATTTATAGTGCTCTACTTGTACATAATTATACCGAAATTATTTTATACCAATAAAATATTTAGTAGAATCTCATTGCAAATATCTAATAAAATTATATTACAATTTTAAAATAATTAACAAATACATAAGAGAATCACGATGTATTACATAATATTTTTATATATTTCAGTTTTAAAAAAAACTAAACATTTCTTTTAAAATTAAGTTACATATAAAAATATCATCTAATATACCAAGATTCTATTACGTGTTTCCATGTATCATTTTATTTTCCTTCTTTTATTATCTTTTTGATATTCCTTCGAGAATTGTTTTAAAAGGCAAGCTATAAAAAATTTTGAATTGTAATTCGAAAAAATATTCTTGAATGTTTTATGAATTATTTATAACGTTGTATTTGCACATAACTATATTCGAAACTTATTTTAGATCAATAAAATATTTAAACGAATCTTATTATAAATATTTGATAAAGTAATATTATGATTTCAAGTAATTAACAAAACACCTAAGAGAATCTCGGTATTACATAATAGTTCTATATACATATTTTTTAAAATTAATTACGCAATTTTTTTTAAAATTAAGTTACGTATAAAAATATTATGTAATGCATGTGTTCCCAATCACTAAAATCTAAATAAAGCTAAAAAACACCTAAGAGAATCTTGGTGTATTACATGATATTTTTATATATTTATTTTTTCAAAATAAAATTTTTACATTTCTTTTAAAGTTAAGTAACATGTAGAAATATTATAAAAAACACCAAGATTTTCTTACATGTTTCAAATCAATATATCAATTTTTTTTACTTTTGCTATGTTTTTAATATTCTTTTTTAAGTGTTGAAAGATTATTTTTACAAAGTTACATGAATTCTCTCAAGTGTTTTGTTAAATTAAAAGTAATTATTTACAATATAAATATTTGATAAAGTAATATTATGATTTCAAGTAATTAACAAAACACCTAAGAGAATCTCGGTATTACATAATAGTTATATATATATATATATATATATATATATATATAGAGAGAGAGCTTTGCTCAATACAGAACACTCTTATATAACAAACAATAAAGAACACCTTAGATCTTAGATCCTTTGGCCCCGCCAGGGGCACCCAATACAAAAAATTGTTGTTTTTTTTACCCTCTATCAAGCCAGCAAAAAAAAATAAAAAATAAGAACTTTTTGTATTGGGTGGCCCCGCCAGGGGCATTGGATCTATTAGATCTAAGGTGTTCTTTATTGTTTGTTATATAATGTGTTTGTTATGGAGTGCAACTCTCTCTCTCTCTATATATATATATATATATTAAAATAATTACGCAATTTTTTTTAAATTAAGTTACATATAAAAATATTTTGTAATACATGTGTTCCCAATCAATAAAATCTAAATAAAACTAAAAAATAGCTAAGAGAATCTTGGTGTATTACATAATATTTCTATATATTTATTTTTAAAAATAAAATTTATACATTTCTTTTAAAGTTAAGTTACGTGTAGAAATATTATAAAAAGCACCAAGATTCTCTTACGTGTTTCAAATCGGTATATCAATTTATTTATTTTTAATATTTTTTTAAGATTCTTTTAAGTGTTGAAAGATTATTTTTACAAAGTTACATGAATTCTATGAAGTGTTTTGTTAAATTAAAAAATAATTATTTACAATATAAATATTTGATAAAGTAATATTATGATTTCAAGTAATTAACAAAACACCTAAGAGAATTTCGGTATTACATAATAGTTATATATATATATGGGTATTAATTTGATATGTCCCAAATTAATAAGTCAATTATAATATGTCCCTCTTTATTGAATAATTATAAATATGTCCCATGATTAAATTTAACTCATATATAACTTATATACATATAATTATACATATATTTATATTAAATAAGACTAGAATACCCTTCTTTTTCTCTCCCAAATCCCACCCATCTCACTCCTCTCCTGGCCCCGCAGGGGCACATTCATTTTATGAGACGTAGCTTTACTGAAAAAAAAACTTTGAAGCATCAGGAAGAAAGTGCTAAGTATCCAGAAGAATAACAGCCTCCTCAATAAAATAAATATACCTAAGCATGCATGCAAAGGCAACAAATCCTTAAAATTGCAAATTGTTACAAAAGGACATTGGCCTCATATGGTTACCGTCCTCATTTCAGTTGGGTAGGCGTGCAAGTCTCATAAAACACATGTGGATTGGAATGTGTAAGTTCTAACATAGGAAAGAATGAAAAGAAGTAATGAAAAGAAGTAAAAGGATGTCTCAGTAATCATATCAAAAGAGTGAAAATAAGTAAATGGATGTCGCAGTAATCAATAACAAAATAATGAAAAGAAGTAAATGGATGTCTCAGTAATCAATATCAGAAGAATGTCTAGCAAGAATAGGAAAAAACTTTTTGAAAGAAAATTAAAAATGGATGCTGATTTATATTAATCATCCCTGAAGATTGAATATAATTTATAATTATAAATAAATATAGGACACAATAAAAAATAGGATATATTAGAAAATAGGACAAAAATATCTTTTAAGAATGTGTAGTTAGTTAGTTAATCATGGTTAAAATAAAAAATAGGACATATTAGAAAAATGGGATATATTTATAATTATAAATAAATATAGGACACAATTATAATTGACCTTTTAAAATGGGACATATTAGAAAAAAACCCTATATATATATATATATATATATATATATATATATATATATATTATGAGTAGGGATCTAGAGAAAACCCCTTTAAAAGGAGAATTTAGAAAACTAAATTAAAATATAGCACATATGGTATGCAAACTGATCGTTGAGAGATGGAGAAAAATGTGGTGAAATTAGATTTTAAAAAAATATCACCGATTGACGGGAAAAATAAAATTTAAAACGGAGGGGATTAGGTGGGATTGTGTGTGTGAGGGTGTATTTGATTAGTGTGTGGTGTGGGTGCCCCTGGCGGGGCCATTGATTATAATACATCCAATGGTTAGGATTAGTACCTTAGTTTTCTTCAAAAAAGAGTTCTCTTTTGAGCCACACCCATATATATATATATATATATATATATATATACATATATATTAAAAAATAATTACGCAATTTTTTTAAAATTAAGTTACATATAAAAATATTATGTAATACATATGTTCCCAATCAATAAAGTCTAAATAAAACTAAAAAATACCTAAAAGAATCTTAGTGTATTACATAATATTTCTATATATATATATATTTTTTAAAATAAAATTTATACATTTCTATTAAAGTTAAGTTACATGTAGAAATATTATAAAAAGCACCAAGATTCTCTTAAGTGTTTTAAATCAATATATCAATTTATTTACTTTTGCTATCTTTTTAAGATTCTTTTAAGTGTTGAAAGATTATTTTTACAAAGTTACTTGAATTCTCTCAAGTGTTTTGTTAAATTAAAAATAATTATTTACAATATGTTACTAATAGAGAAAAATTATTAGATATTCTTAACTTTTTAACTAAATTTTTTTTATATGATTAAAAATTAAATTCTTGTGTCATTTGTACGACAAAACGAGAATCTATTAAATATTTCACACAATTTTGATAAATTTATATATTTCCATATATTTTTTATATTTGCTAAGTGTTGCTGTGTTATAAATCAAATTTTAAAAAATATAGTTATAATTATAAATCTTATTTTTTTTACGAAATTTTAATTATATTGATATATTGTCCAAAGTTTTATATTAGATTGATATAAAAAAAAAAACTTTGAAACTATGTATTATAAAGCATAATATTCTCTTTAGTGTTTTAAAAAGTTACATGGATTCTCTTAAGTGTTTTGTTAAAAAAATAATATTAATTTAAAATATCTTACTTATGTAGGTAAATTATTTCTACTAGATGAGATACTCGTTATTATTTAATTAAAAAAATGTAAATGATTAAAAATAACATTCTTGTGTCATTTTCACGACAAGATATTTTTAAGTGTTTCACACAATTTTGATAAGTTTATATTTTTTCTGTATTTTTTTATATTCGTTAAGTGTTGTTGTGTTATAAAATTATATTATATAAGGATTCATATATGTGTTTACTAATAAGTTCTTATTTTCTTTGTAAGGTTGTTTTTTCTTCTCTTTAGATAAAATTTGTGAATAATATTTTTGTAAGTGTATTAAATTAAAAATCAAAGAAAAATTTTGTTAATTAAATTTGATTGTAGATGTATCATTATAATTTATTTTAATATACTTCGATTTTTTATACGAAAGTGCATTGCTACACTTCGATTTGTTTTCTTTTATAAGAAAATGTATGGTCATATTAAACATGTTTTCGGCCTCATTTTTTTTTTACCGAATTTGTAGTTACATATGTATTTTCAACTTCCATGGAACTAAGTTACACTCTATAAATCAAAGGAAAATAAAATATAAATGTTTGGTTCACCACTATGTAACTAGTAGTTACATACTTATTTTTGGTAAATTAAACCAATTTAAAATCTAAGAAGCAAGGACACGGGTGCGGGGGTGCGGGTGCGTAGTACGGGGACACGTGAATTCGTCAAATTTAAAAATATGGGGATACAGGTGCGGGGGGACACGTCATGCATAATTATAAATTTTCATGTATAGTTCAGGTTACAGTATTACACATATAGAAAACAATTGACAGAACCAAGAATTGCATGCAAACTGAATAAAATGCATAATTAATTCATCCAAAACATGAAAATATAAGTATAATCTCTTCATTTATGCAAAAATGAACATAATAATCAATACGTTTGTATTTGCTTATGGGTATTGATACTTAATTTTGTGAAAATACATAGTTAACACAAATTTTGGCAACAATTGGTGAACAAAATGTTAAAGTAGGATTGTAGAAGAATCCCCGTGTCTAATACGGGGACACGCGTGTCCAAGAATCCGACACGGGGATACGGTAGGTGACCCAAGTGTCCCTACTTCCTAGTTTATAATGTAATGACTATATAACTTCAAAAAACCATGGGTTAGCAAGGTAACTAGGTTCCTATGTTTTGGTGTAACTTTATATACCTTGAAACTAGAAGTTCCATTGTAAAAAATAAAAATCAACCAACCAAACATGGTAATCTAGTTAAGTTCCAAGGTACTTCAAGTTACATAGGTTGGGTTACACCGAAACAAACGAGGCCTTCATGTTTTGAATTCTTTCCTTTTGTAATAGAAGATAACGTAAATCATTGTTTCCTTTTATAATATAGGAAAAGTCAACATAAATCATAATATTTAGAGAAACATTTAAGAAAATGAAAAATATGGAATCACACTAAAAATATAAAAGAATTTAGCTAAGTATGACAAAGTTCTATGTCATAATGTTCTTTTAGGTGTTCTTTGACAATATGTCATAATGTTCCATTAGGTGTTCTTTGACAAAATAATTAAATTTAACAGATTCTACGTGTTCAATATGCTTCTCTTAGCAATCAACCAGATATTTTATACATCTTTACAAGCTTGCCAACCCTCCTTCTTGATTTGATGTGCCTATGCCTCTGATATTTCACAAGAGGTTATTAATCATTACTAACAAAACAATGGAAGAAGTTTGAAAAGAACGAGCCAAGTTAACGCTCTAGTAATCCTTGTGGAGCTCTTCAAGTTCGATTCTTATACTTTTTGATTGAAGATGTTTCTGGTTTCTTCTTGTAGGATTCAGATTCTAGTTCTGGCCGGTCTGCGATAACAACATACATACAGATGGAATAACATGAATTTGATTGAAACAAAAATGGAATAACATGTAGATTACTGAGAACACCTTTTATTGATAACGTGAGTATTATACTAAGTTGTCTTCCCTATTTGGTTTTTTATCGTAAAATTCTATAAACCATATTTTTACAGTGTATAAAAATAAGATTAACATGGAGTTGTTCACATTTATTAGATAAAAATTTTGGGAGGGCAACGAAATTGGGATGATAAGTCTGTCGATAATGATTAAGTTATCATCAACTGTGATTTGATTTTTAATTTTCGGTTTGATTTTGTTAGCAGTGTATCAAAATAAGAAAATATATGTTATGGATGAATCAAATTTGATTGATTGAGATGAGTATATTGATTGATATATATGGAAAATTTGATGAAATATTGTAGACATTTTAATATTCCTAATTTGCCCTTCTATTATAAATAAGGTATTGCTGCATTTTTTTTAAAATTAACTAGTAGAATTCCTAACCATCAGATCAATCTAAAATCAATTTTCTTTTGAACCTCCTCATATATATATATATATATATATATATATATATATATATATATATATATATTTCGAGCTTGTAAATTCAAAGGAGCCAAAGTTAAATTCATAAAAAATTATCAACAAGAAAATCTTTTACGAAATTGAATCCATACATGAATGCTTTCTCCTCTGTAATTTGAGTTTTCCATTATTCTATAGCTTTCATGAAATACATAACAACCAAACACAATGATCATGGAAGTCTACAATACTGAGATCCATCTGAGATCATGG
Source organism: Kitagawia praeruptora (assembly GCA_037693485.1). Taxonomy (NCBI): domain Eukaryota; kingdom Viridiplantae; phylum Streptophyta; class Magnoliopsida; order Apiales; family Apiaceae; genus Kitagawia; species Kitagawia praeruptora. The sequence continues at coordinate 168,501,806 of CM075352.1, read as the reverse complement.
AATCTTAACAGAACACGTTGGCGACCATTAGTAATCAAGTTCCACAGTAGTTACCAGAACACTTAGGTGTCTCTGTCAAAGAAGATACCACATCCATCGACATATGTGGTTTAAACCATACAATTAAATGCTTTTCTTCTTATTTTACGACCAGTACTTCTTCGAATGATGAATCCATATTACTCCTACATCAGAAACATATTTTTTGTCAAAAGAAGATACCACATCTATCAAGATTCATGGTTAAAACCTTATAATATAACTTTTTCTTCTTCTTCTTCTTCTATGGTCAGCACTTCGTTGATGGCCGACTCCATAGTACACCTATAATAGAAAACAAGTGTTCTAGTCAGTGTTCTACAAAAATATAGTAGTTTAAATGTTTAACTCTACACAAATGAAAAACGAATTACATGTATCGTCGTCTTCTTCCTCCGTTTTCTTCTTAGATTATGCTTCTAGGTTTTCCAGTGTCGCAAAATTGATAAATTATATAATCTAAATCATATAGACAACTATTACGTGATATTTGTGTCAAGATATTCTTTCCAAATTTAAAAAAGATTGTGTTCTATAATCAAATCTTAATTTAAAGATTCCTTCCATATTTTAAAAGAAATATTGTACGTATAATACTTGATGGTGAATTCTAAATGACCTTCATCAATCTATTTTATTACAATATTGCCATTGTGGATGGTCTAGATTGAGGTTCTCTGGTTCTCTTGATAAGGAGGTTCTCCCTAGAACCTTACCCTATATATATATACACACATATATATATATATAGCTTTGAATGGAAGACCTTGATAGCAAAGTAAATGAACAATATTATGGCAACATTTAGAGTAAGAGGTACATATTATCTCTAGCTGATTCCTTCCCATAAGCAATTAAAACAAATTAGCGGCTACGTTGAGTGCCTAATTTAGTTGAAGACTTCACAAAAATGTTAGCATTTCAGGATTTAAGTCAGCTTTTATATTCACTTGGTACACACACCTTAAATTGAGAGAGAGAGAGAGAGAGCTTCAACATTTCATTTTGTGCTGTCAACAACTGATCTCGCTCTTGTATTTGTTCAAAAGTCATCTGGATGGCAAATATATCTTCTTCTTTTCTTTTCACTTCTAAAATGCATTTATAGAAGCAAGAAAGCACAAACAAAGAAAAATCATTTAGTAGGAGAGTCCACTCTAAGATTCATAATTTTGTTTTGATTGGATATACAATCTATTTAAGTCAAACAATACAATTTGTGGAACTAACATGATGCTGGCACGCACGCACCCACGCACACAAGGAGGCTCACATCAATAACTTAACTTTTATTAATAAGCGTAACCCTATTTTAAATGATATTATGTGTTGTGGAATAAAAACTAGGTTACGATTTGTAATTAATGCTAGGGTGGTTGAGCTTCGAGCTTTAATGACTATTTCCGTGTTACGAGACTGATCGGTCCTCACAGAGTGCATGCATATCTCGTTATTGAGAATCAAGCCAAGACGTAGTTCTGAGATGAGGGGTTAGACCCTTTATATAGGCTGAGAAGCCCTAGAATTATGGTAGGAGTCAGAGACTTGGTGGACAAGTCTTCCTTGAGGAAGGTTCTAGATCTATTCCTTGTAGGAATCAGTTTCCATGTTGAAATATGTATCTTGGAGGCTAAGTCAGGCAAGAGTAATATCCTTGCTTGACTCCTATTTTTTGAGCTGTTTATTACCCTTAATATTAATTACGAAATTAATATTATAAATAGGGTTTGGGCCCATCTGGTGGGCCCCACGTTTGGACCATTCCGAGTCTAATTAATGCCACATTAAATGTGTCTTTAGGGCTTACTTTTAGCCCATATCATTTGCCCCCCAACTTCCAGGAAAACTGATCAGGTTTTCCTTGAAGTTATAACGGCCTTATTCGAGACTTGGGTCAGGGTTCATTTCTCTTACGTGAGTATTTTCAACAATATCATCTTAAAGTAAAGCGTGGAGCGACCGAAGCCTTTACGATGATGTTGAATGACACTAAACAGCGTTAAACGGCACTACACAGCGCTAATTAGCCTTAAACATCGTTTAAACAATGTTAAACGATGTCAAAGGGCATAAAACGGCAATAACGGCACTAATCAGCGCTAAACAGTGCTAATCTGTGCTAATTAGCACTAATCTGTGCTAACAGGCACTAAACAGCGCTTAAATAGCACTAAACGGTGCTAATCGGCACTAATCTGTGCTAACATGCACTAAACAGCGCTTAAACAGCACTAAACGGTGCTAATCGGCACTAATCTGTGCTAATAGGCACTAAACAACACTTAAACAGCACTAAACGGTGCTAATCGGCACTAATCTGTGCTAACAGGCACTAAACAGCGCTTAAACACCACTAAATAGTGCTTAAATAGCACTAAACGGCACTAATCTGTGCTAACAGGCACTAAACAGTGCTTAAACAGCACTAAACGGTGCTAATCGGCACTAATCTGTGCTAACAGGCACTAAACAGCGCTTAAACAACACTAAACGGTGCTAATCTTGACCTCTTTTTAGTACTGAAAATCATCCGATATTCGCTGAAAAAGTCGAGATCTAGGTCTGAAAACTATCCGAGGTTCGCTAAAAAAGTCAGGTTCTGGGACCACAAACTACCCGTGATCGGCCAGATCAACGGGTAGTTTGTGGTCGGCTACCTGCTGATCGGCCGGAGGGCTTGAAACCACCATGGTCGGCCGAGCCATGGTTGGCTGAGAGGTGGTCGGCCAAAAGGCCCGAAACGCCGTGGTCGGCCGGGAGGTGGTCGGCTGCGGTCCCTCGTGCGCCGTGGTCGGCTGCTTCGTGGTCGGCCGGCGTCCCTCGGGCACGGTGGTCGGCTACCTCGTTACTTAACTTCTTAAGCGCAATCATCCGTTCAGGAAATATATCAGCTTCTTCTCTGGCATATATGAATTATAACGATTATTTCTGTATATCGCGGATAATTTCTGTCTTTTTTTTATCTTTAAACGATAGATGACCTGTAAACGCGAACCAAGCTGAAGTTCAACCTGATGTAGCAGGTCATGATTTTTCTATAAAAGAGGAGGAGCAACCTTCATTTCACTTCACTTCTTCATTTCAAAGCTTTCAAATTCTTAAGTTCTCTAGCCTTCAAGTTGTAAGATCAAGTTCAAGCTTCAAGATCAAGTTTCAGCTTCAGGATCCAGCTTCAAGATCAAGATGTCGGAAGGTGATCGCCCAATGGCTCCCCCGGTCTTCATGATGGAAGCTATGGCAAAGAGGAGTAAAATGAGGACCACCAAAGGTAAAGAATAAATCAAACCTCCTTCATATGTTGAACATAGATTTGAATCCTTGTTAGATCTTCTAAACATTATGAGGGAAGCATTCCCAAACTGTGCCAGCTTAGATTTTTTTAACAGTCCGAGTAAGTTGTCGGAACGAGATGTCCAAGAAATAAGGGAGACATACCACTTTCCAAGTGCCATTAAAGTTCGTCTTCCAAACCCATCAGATAGAACGTGCAACTGGCATCCTGAAAGGATTTGCGTTCACTGGGGTGCCCTAGATGCTGGGTTCAGATTCCCGGTTGATAATTTTATCATTAGATTGCTGGCGGAGTATCAAATCCACCCCTATCAGTTGTATCCCAACGCTTGGAGGTACATCTCTATTTTCTTAATAAGGTGTCGCCAATTGGAGATTCTTCCGACTACTACAATGTTTCGAAGTATCTTCGGGGCCAGAAACTCTTCCGACTCCAAGAAAGGATGGGTTAGCCTTCAGCACCGAGCTAAACTTCCACACATAGTGAATCCCTTCTCCTTTCCAGATTCACATCATTTCTGGGAAAGGGGGTTTGTAGTTCTTGAGTGGAAAGGTGGTGACTGGGGCGACTTCTTTGTGAAGAGATTTGGATCCGTGGAAGATAGTTCACATTTCGTGTGTGATCTTAGTGACTCAGAATTGTGGGATCGAGATAGGCTTCTTGCTGACGACGGCCGTACACACTATAAAACTTTTCTGAATGAAAAGAATCTTATTGAGGCTGGCCTTAGCTTTCTTTCCATTGAGGGTAACTTTCTTACTTGAGCTTATTATGAACTCTGTTTGTTCTTATCCCGATGTTTTTCTCTTTTTATTTCAGCTGCTGAGGAGATTGATAGTCGTCCTCAAAACCAGCCGACCGTGACTAAAAGGATGAAGAAGAGAGCCGAGGAACTACTGAATCCTACTAAGCCTCATATCCCTAACTTCTTAGAGCGCTTCTCCCAAGGTGGGAAACGATCCCGGAACGCTGATGGGGATGTCAGGACTCCTTTCATACCTCCTTGGGGTATATATGAACAAGACTCAGTCTTTGGGAGCCCTCATGTTAGATATAATTGATGTGATTTAATGTCAGTGTTTAAGTGTTACAGGTAAAAAGAGTTTAACTTGTTGGTTGAAAGCAGTTGTAACAGAGTTTGAGTATACGCTAATAGCTGGAAGCGCAAACGCTGACAGAAGAAAGCGTAAACACTGCTAGCTGAACATATGGAAGCGCAAACACTGTTAGCTAGAAGAGCAACAGAGTTTGCTAAAGTCTGTCTACTGGAAGCGTCTACAAGTCAACAGACTTTGAAGATTAATTTAATATTAATATGGAAGCGATATCTTTGAAGATTGGATAGCTGTCAAAGAGATTGAGTTGACTTAAAAGACGTGTAGCAATCGTAATTGATATCAATTGTATAGCTTAATTTTAGGAGAATCAATTAACGATTGTATGTAGCTGTATATCTTATAAATACAGTTAGGTTAACCCTAGAAGGGTATCCATCGTGAACGAATATCATTTTTGTAACCTAAGCAGCTCTCTGTGATATTTTACATTACTGAGAGAGGAATTATTAATTCCAAACAGTTTTAAGAGTTAAAACGTGTGTTCTTGTTATTTACTCATACGGTACTTGATTATATATATATTGTGTATTCGACCTAACAAGTGGTATCAGAGCCAATCTGTTACTTTATTACAGTTTAAGATCCAAACACAATAGTAATCAATGGCAGAGATTCCTCCTCCATCAGGTTCTGAGAAAGCACCTACTACTGTTAGTAGGTATGAAACAATTAGGGTTCTAATACTGAAGCCATCAGAATATGCAATCTGGAAGGTAAAGATGACTATGTTTCTGGAAGCCACAGATCCAGAATATCTTGATAGAATTTATGAGGGTCCTCATAAACCTACTAAGTTAACTGCTGCTGCTGCTGGTGAGGAATCAAAGGTGGTTCCTAAGGAAAAGAAAGATCTAACTGCTGAGGATCTTTCATCTATTGCTAAGGATGCCAAAGTAAGGCACTTACTTCACAGTGCTCTTGACAATGTTATGTCTAACAAAGTGATTAAATGCACGACTGCAAAGGATATATGGGATGCACTTGAGGTTAGATGTCAAGGAACTGCTGCAATTAAGAAGAACAGAAGGAACATACTCACACAGGAGTATGAGCATTTTGAGGCAAAGTCTGAAGAAACCATGATAGAAACATTTGATAGATTCTGCAAACTACTCAATGATCTATCATTGGTTAACAAAGAATATGATCTGGAAGATTCAAATCTCAAGTTTCTTCTCTCTCTTCCTGAAAAGTGGGATGTGAAAACAACCACCATAAGAGACAACTATGATCTTGTTGACACTGAGATTGATGAAATCTATGGACTGCTCAAGACTCATGAATTGGAAATGGAGCAGAGAAACAGAAGATCAAGCAGGAAGTCAAAGACTGTTGCACTGAAAGTTGAAGAAAAATCTTCAAAGAAGGAAGCATCAAGGAAAAAGGCAAAAGGAAAGGCCTTGGTCATCCATTCAGAAAGTGAGTCATCAAACACTGATGTTGACTCAAACACAGATGGAACATCTGATTCTGAAGATGATGAGGAAATGATGCAAATGGCTGCATTGATGGTGAAGACCTTTAAGAAGATGGGATTCAAGAACTTCAAGAAGGGAAAGAGATTCTCCAAGGATTACTCAAAGTCTGACAAGAAAAATTTCAAGAAATCTGAGGGAAAGGACTTTAAATCTGGTAAGAAAGACAAGTCTGAGATTCAATGCTACAAGTGTAAGGAGATGGGTCACTATGCTCCTGAGTGCAAAAAGGGTAAAACTGAAAAGGCACTCTACACCAAAGGCAGAGATTGGGCAGACACCTCAGATTCAGATGAGGAGGTGAACTATGCTCTCATGGCCTCTACTCAGAATGAAGATTCTGAACTAAAGGTACCTCCAACTACCTATGCTTATAATACAGATAATATAACTGAATTGAGAATTTATCTTAAGGCATTACACATCAGTTATAGAGATCAGACTTTAGAAAATGAGAGAATCAAAAGTGAGTGTTCTCAACTCAAAGAAAGAAATAAACTAGTTGAGGAACAACTTGAAGAAATGAATAAAATTCAGAAAGAAAGAGATGATGCTGTGTTTATAGAACAGGAGTTGCTAGGTAAGTATAAGCAACTAGAATCTGAATTAGGAGATGCAAAGCACATTATTAAAACTTGGACACATTCTGGAAAAGACACTCAAGAGGTCTTTCAATCAGACACAGTAGGTCTAGGTTATTCTGAGGATGATGTGCTTAGGTTTCAGAATACAGTCAAGATTAGACCACCTCTATCTACTAAGAAATTTGGAACATTTGTTCATGGTGCTGTTAAAACTGAACATGGAGCTGTTGACCATGAGCCAGTAAAAACCTGTGTAAAATAGGTTAATATTGGTTCAATGACAGATAAACAACTTAAGCATAAGCTTAAAGAAATAAAATCTGTCAACAAACAGAGAATGCCTAGGAAAAACAGAAATGGTAAGGTAGGCATAACATCAGGAATAAAGCCAATGCTTGCTACATTTGCACCTAGAAAAACATGTTATAATTGTGGTAGCACTAATCATCTTGCTAGCTTTTGCAGGAAGAACAAAGACATTAATTCTTTACCCTCCAAATCTGGAGTGAAAAAGGAAAATGTCAAACCAAGACCACAAACTCTGTGCAAACATTGTGGAAGTAGTTGGCACTCAATTTATACTTGCAAGAATTATCATGCTATTTATCATAATTATTATGAACTGAAACCTAATTTGAAATGGGTTAAAGTTGATTCTGCAAGTACTAAGAATGAAAATGTTAGTTTAAACTCTGATAATGCTAAATCCGCTGCAAATACTAACAGATTCAATAAAGCAAAAGGATCCAAGCAAGTCTGGATCCTTAAAACTAACAATCAGTGATTGTTTGTGATTGCAGGGCACCAGGGTAAGTACCCTAGTCGTGGACAGTGGATGTTCAGGACACATGACTGGAAATAAAGCCCTGCTATCAGAGTATGAGGAGAAGGCTGGCCCAAAAGTTTCCTATGGAGATGGCAACATAGGACATACTCTGGGATATGGCAATATTAATCTTGGAAGTGTCATCATCACAAATGTAGCTCTGGTTCCAGGACTCAAGCATGATCTGCTTTCTGTGAGTCAAATCTGTGACAGAGGATATCATGTAGATTTTCAGCCTGAATATTGTTGTAAGAACCCGAATTTTCAGTAGAATTAAAACTTTTTATATATTGATGAAAGAATGAACAGTGACTCCGACTACAAGGTATTAGCAAAGAATGTGAATGAGTATAGATTTAAATGATCATATGTCATGAAGAATACTTTTGGTTGATAGCATAAATAAGAATAATCTATCTCCTAAGGATATAAGTTATATTATTCCAAGAAAGATTATTCTTGTGTCATCCAAATCAATATCTATTATAAGTCCAGCGGTTCCGTAAAAAGGTTAAGGAGCATTCGAGAGTAAACCAGGTTCATTTTCCTAATTATAGGAATTAAATAAAAATAAGTGATGAATAGTGATTTTGGTGGAATTTGGAATATTATTATAATAATGTTATACCCGGTATTCGGAACGGATTTCTGAGTTCGTATTAGTGATCCAGGAAGAAAATAAGTGTATGTAAAAGCTGTCGGATTCAGAAAAAGAGCACTTTTATTTTCTCCGAGATTTCCCTGGACACTGCAAGACTTAAGGAGTTATAAAAGGGAATTAAGGAATTTAAATTCGAGAAGTATTAAGTAAGATGAAGAATAGTATTAGAAATATTAAGAAGGTTTTCGGTAAAACCCTAACTAGAAACGAATGAGTTATTCCCTCGAACGATCAACGAACAAGCAAGGAAATTGAGTAATACCCGGACAAAGGAACGAATAAATAACCAAGAGACAAACAAGTGCAATTGGTGGGAAAAGGAGAAACCCAAGTAACATCCTTATAAGTCAACTACAAGATGAGTGGTGTAATTGCATTCTTGCAAAAATGGAGTTGTTTGTTGTAGTGCCAACACTTGGCCCAATGAGGAAGCAACAAGTGGCACCATTGGATTGCCAACAACACATTAAAAGAGATGCATCCATTATATATACAAGGGTTATACATATATTAGCCATAAATCACCAAAACAAAACAAACCACCACCATTTCTCTCCATTTCTTCATAAAAATCTGCCCATTCTTAGCTAATTGGAAGTCCAACTTCCAACCATCACTTGTTCTTCAAATTTTTATGGTAAGTACTACATATCATGGTAATGATCTCCTAGAAATTTCAGCTTCAAATTCATCTTTTATCATTTTCAAATAAATCATCAAAGATGATGATGAATAGTGTTCTTCATAAACTAACTTTTATTTCTTGATTTCTTTTGATTATTCAAGCTATACTAAGGCTAGATAAGGGCTAAACAAGGCTTGATAAGTTCATACATACACCAAGGAAGGTATACCACTCTTGAAAACCAAGCTCTTAGTTTAAGTTTTGGTATTTTAGATGAGTTATATGGATTTAATGCATGTTTAGGACCTTAAGATTATGATTGGGATTTATTAAATGTGAAATTAGTTTAGATGAACGGAAAGACATTGCTTGGTCTTAGTTCATGGTTGAATAACATGTATATGTTGTTTGGAGTGGAAACTATGATTATTGGATGGTTTGAAATTTGGAAATCATGTAAACATAGCCGTCGTAATGCCCGATTGTCGTTAGCCTTAAGAAACCGTGATTAGCAGTAGCATGAACACACTGTCCAGTCTCGGATTTTGCCATGAAAGGCTAGATTATGTTATAAGCTTCGTTTTGATATAAAGATCGCATGAAACGGACTTACGGTTTAGGAGTTATGATTAAATTCGTAAAAGTGGTTCGGAACCGTAATCAAAAGTTCGTAACCGAAATTGGATCCCTTTAATATTGCGAAATCAGTGGCGAATCTTAATAATTAAATAATAGAGATAAAAAGGAAGGTGTGGGAGAAGACCTCATGTAAAAAGGATTGTTTTCCGATTTTATAAAAATGTTCGAATCATGGTTAAGTACGAAAGTACCCCTAAAAGGTATACTTGGTTATAACGTCGGTAAACCACTTAGAAAACGATCGATAAATATCGAGGTCTAATCTTTCGACTTTAAAACTTATACGATTTAAATACTTACCACATGTAAGTATAATGCCATGCTTTATTAACGAACAAGTGTCGGATAATAAAAGCAATAATAAGTTAAGTTTATACTTAACCTTTTGAAAGGTGTTAAGTGATTAATCCCGAATGCCTTGGCTATTTATAGATCATCAGGCCGACCCGGGACACGCTACCACTACCCCTACTCGTACTCGATTTCCAGGCAAGTTTCAAATCCTTTTTAAAAGACTGTTGTTGTGAGTATATATATATGTATGCTTTCTGTTATACATATGCCATAGCACGCATGCCTACTTTCAAAGTCATATTGATATACTTGTTCCCTGAATTATTGTTAGTTTATGAGCTAGATAGTTATTATATCAGTCATAAGCCGGAAATTTATAAGACCCTTAAACGAAGGGCATCTGAACCTCATTCCTTGATTATAGACCGGGAGTCGTATTTCTTGATATATTGACATTATTTTCAGAGGAAAATAATCAAGTAAATATTTCCCATTTATTATCTGGCGAATATTATTGAGATATTCCTTTGAGATTATTTGATAAATATTATTCGGGTTATTCATCAGATTTTTAATTATTCGATGAACATTATCTTTAATATTTATCTAAAGTTGATTTAATATTCGAATATTATTTCGAACCCTCAGTTAAGTTATTTACTTAGAGAATATTCATTCTTATTTCTTCGATAAATATTATTTTGAATATTCATTCGAGTTTATTTATTTAATGAATATTATTTTAATGTTCATTCGAGCCTTATTTATTTAAATGAATATTATTTCTAATATTCATTCAATCTCTATTTATTTTATAAATATTAAGTTGAACATTGATTCGAACTCCAGTTCATCGATAAATATTATTTTGAATATTCCCTTGAGACGATAAATATTATCTTCGACATTCATTTAAAGTCGATTCAATTATTGAACATAATTTCGAATATTCATTCGATAATCATTTCTTCGATAAATATTATTAAGATTGAATATTCATTATTTATTTAATGAATATTGTCTCAAATATTCAGTCGACAATTATTTCATCAATAAATATCATTTTTAAGTTGAATATTCATATTTAATTTAATGAATATTATATCAAATATCCAAGGGATGTTTATTTCACCAATAAACATTATTATTTTCAAATATCCATTTAAGATTGGATTTATTTAGTGAACATTATTTTAAACATTTATTTGAGTTTATTTAATTAATGAATATTATCTGGAATATTCATATAAAGAAGAGAGTTAATTAGTAAATAATTCTAAATATTCATTCGAGGATTACTTACGAGTAATATTATGATTTATTCATATTCCTAAATTAATATTGAGTTAATAAATATTCTTGGAATATTTATTTAAATCCTTTTAAGTTCTTTTATATGTCACCTTCAGATATGGTGTAAAATATTTTGGAGTAGTTTATGACTATTTTTATCAAGGAGAGGTTTCCAAAACTCTATTTTTATTTAAATCTATCTTAAAGAAGATTTAAATACTCGCTCAACTTCCAAACGTATATAAGGGGACCTCACTTGAGAGATGTTATTTATTGGGCTGCCCGGTCCTATACTTGCTAAAACTATCTTGTCACTCACATCTTGATTCTTTCAAGCATCGATATGAGTCTGTTTGGTTACCTCCTCAACGCTCGAGGGGTAAGAATTGATGGAACAAGTTTATATCCATTAACAAGCATCAGCTTGGGAAATATTGGTGATTTTTCCTTTCCAACTAGATACGACTACTTTGTGGAGTCCTATCAACAAGTAATATACTTGGGGAAAGGGGGAGGAACTTCACGTTTCAAAGTTATGGATGTGAAATGAACTAGGAGATGCGTAAGTGACCCAGTGGCGCCGGTCCAGCAAATGGCCCAACCGTTGGCCGGGGGGTTCCAGAGGGCGGTAGACAAGTAAATTCGTCGGTGCTTCCTTCTACATGTAGTAAACAAGAGGTGGGGAGCATAACATGCGACTGATCATCGTGTAAATGCTATGTCTCCTGGCGTGTCAAACTCCAGTATTAGTTCATCTCTCAATGTTGGAAATTTCCTGCAACCTTATCATTATTGGCAGGTTTGAAAAGTGTTTGAATTGGAATTGCAATATTCTTCCTGCAAGTTCCTCTATTATGAAAAGTTGATAATATCTGGCTCATCTTTGACATAGCAGATATTTATTAAAAACAAATATATTTTGAGTTACCTTGTAACTTCATCTCATACCTTATATTGGTA